>CM060400.1:151331531-152647565 GCA_030545235.1 Helianthus tuberosus
TCATTGCAAACGACTACTCATCGACACACTACCATGCAAGACATACCCAAGTACAATACAACACAAGAAACTCGAATTGTTAGCAAACACATCTTGCCTACACTTTACCCACCACATTCATTTAATGCACATAAATCACATAAGGTGGGTACCCTAACACTCAATTGGGTCATAACAAAGACATGCCAAAAAACTCATTGCTGCCCTAAAGGTAAACGACTACTAGGACATCATCAATAACTACTTACATCAATGACCCCATCTCCATTTGCCACGTGCATGTGATGTCACACCCTCAAATTCCACATGTGGAGTACTACCGCGAGGCGTGTGACTGACCAGGATCCAACCACCAATCATATTGAACAATTAAAGTAATAGTAATATAGTTCACCGAACTAATACGACTAGTGACCACAAAAGTTTAAGTCCAAAAGTTCTTAAGTTTAAAGCAACAGTTTAAGTAAGTAGCGGAAGCTTAGGTAAAAAGGTTTAAACATAAGTTCATAGTTCATGGTTATTAAAGGACCCAACACACGGGTTAAGACGTCCACTACACACCCCCAAGCCGCAAGCTCCTAAGTCACTGTGTACCTGCAAAGCATGTAGTAGGGTGTTAACATAAAGTTGGCGAGTTCACGGGTTTGTCCAGTTTTAATTCCAAAAACTTGTTTAAGTAGTTAAGTTACTCATTTATATCATGCCATGGGGAGCTACCCATATGTAAGCTACTAAACTGTGTAATACCGAATACTTGCGACCGTACGTTTCCGTAGTGTGCCCTGTTTGTCAATGTTTGTCAACATTAACAGTTTGCCAAAGTCTATTAGTTCACGACTAATCCTATCCAGGCACGGTGTGAGGCTGGTGAGACCTAAATAGCGCTATCAACTAATAACTCGTTCGCCAGGCCCTAGCGACTAATCGCTATAGTAATTGGGGACTTCCGTGATAGAGTTTCGTTTAGTACACTTGTTGCATCTAATATAAATATAATTAACTGGGCGTCCCACACAAGGGGAGAAAAGTGTTTGTATCCCACAGAAGGAGATAGCGTTGTTTGTTCCGTTTCCCAACCATCGGGAATGCATGCTTTTAGTAAAAGTTGTGAACTCACCTCGGTTTGCTCGGCAGACAGTTTACTTGGTTTGGTTCACTGGTCAACCACGTCCTATCATAGTTACCAGTATAGGTCAGGTTTTGGGTACAAATAATTCACGTATGTCTTACACGTATCTAACACATAACACGCATGTCAAACCAACATATAAAGTATTTTGGCCTAGCCTAACACATGAACAGTTAACAGCAACGGTAACATGTAGCCCAATCAGCCCATAACTGTGTGGTCCAATAATTAACAGTCCAATAACTAAATAAATCAGTCCAGTCAAAACCTTGAGTTCTCGACTCGAAAACAGAGGTTTCGAGTCGCAATCATAGGTTTTGAGTCGTAATCTTTGAGGTCTCGAGTTGTGCATTTCTTAGTTGAAACCTTGAGGTTTCGAGTCAGTCTCTGAGTCGGAACCAGGGAGGTCTCGACTCGCAATCTGGTTGGTCTCGAGTTGCTTATTTATGGTGTTTGGTTTCGAGTTGTAGCGAACTGGTCTCGAGTCGCAACCAGGAGGTCTCGACTCGTAACCACTTGTCGGAACCTTCTAGAATCTTATCCAACTTTGTACGAGCCAATGAGATTTCCTTAACATGTTTCCATCATCCGTACACACAGAAATCAGATCAACAACAGCAAATTTCAAATTTTCCATAACCTTCAAACAGTTCATCATTAGGGTTTTCAACATCTTTATTAAAGCACATTCATCGCATCATTTAAACACAATCTTACTAGCATATCATCAGCACACAAAATCACTCGAAATAGGTTACAATCATTTTACAAGAATCACCATGTTCATAATCAACTTTTAGAGAGCCAACATCCTATAATCATCACTCGAGAACAAGTTCTTATTTTTATTCATTCGACACTAAAGCAAACATCCTTTATACATATCAAGCAAACATCTATAATGCATATTATCATCAAGCAACCAAAACATAGCAAACAATCAAAGCATACTAACCGGAGGTTATGTGGAGCAAGAGTGTGCGAGGATGGATGATGGATCGAGCTATAAAGTCTTCACCTTCCAGCTAGATACCGCCGGTTTTTTCGAGAAGAGTGGAGATATTTTAGGGTTTTCTAGAGAGAGTATGGGTGAGAGGAGAGAGAGAGGATAAGAGAATGTTTTGGGGATTAGTGTGTGAATGATTGTTGTCAAAAACATTCCCTTTGTCAGCTGATAAGAGGGTTTTATACCCTTCATAAGGAGCCGCAACCCCTAGGATTTCGAGTGGGCTCGTTTGAGGTATCGGGCCAGGTTTATCACACTATGCGGCGGCCCAACCTGAGTCAAAAGGGGTGTCCGGGCCCAAGGAAATCATCAGTCGAAACCAGGATGTTTCGAGTCGCAATCAAGGTTTCGACTCATACTTTAAACCGGCATTATGCACATATGTATTTATAAATTATAATAATTATATATATTTGTAGTGTACACATTTTCACATAACTAGCACATAATAATTCAGTTAATTATCAAATAAGGCTTCGTTTATTAACTCCACATAGTTACAATCATAACAGAAACATGCAGGAAAACCCGAAGTGTCACATGTGACCTCTAATAACTTACCGCCAACGAAAGGTAATGACTACTAGAACGACAATCACTTACGTCGACAACTCCCATGTCTAATAATTCTAATAACTCGTATCAAGCATCTCAAGGATGCTACATCACACAAAAGCACACACACGCACACAATGTCTAGGACCTCATTCCTGTCACATTATCATGGATTAACCACGCACCTCTTATAATCGTCTTTAGCCCTGCCCTTTACCTCTAATTAAGGACACAAATATTTATATACACATACGACACGATTAATGTATAACCCTCAATACCCACCTTGTATTTGACTACTCTACTGTAATGACCCGTCACATCTATGTTTCTAACCTTTTACCCTCCATGCACAAAACGACTCTAGGACTCTTAAAAAATAAAGGTCCTATATAAGACATGTCATGCAATAAACATCAACCTATAACAACATCACGTACTACCCGCTAACCCTGCCATCCCCATAATGACAAGGAATTCATAAAACTCATCAATTTGTAAAACGTATTGACGCATCTGTTCTAGCTCCAATAATATGTGCTTTTGTGTTCGTGATCATCGACTTAATAGTCCTAGTCTTGGTCGTTTGATTAATCAAGTAGTCTTGGGGCCAATATATATACACTAAAACAAAATGCGATGATTCAGTACGTTGCATTCATTGGTAATTGAAGTGTCAATAGAAGCAAAGCAACAACTGATCATTTATCCTTCAATTTCATATATACGGATTTTTACTCCACACTTATGGAGATTTGGATATAATTAATGATTTTCCGTTGTGATTGTAGTATTACTCTCAACACCATTAGCGAACGGATTTTGAGCTTCACGGGAGCAATAATATGCATCAATGGATGAGATGAAAGTACAAGTGGAATTTTCATTTATGCACAGAGTGATACGGAAACTGTATAGACAAAACTGGTGATTCTTTACAACTGAGCTATTTTTATGGTTTTATCATTACATATCAATAAACAAATTAAAGATGAATAAACGAATTAAAGATTCTTGTATTCGTCCTCGTAGCTAAAAGGTAACGGCACTGATTTCACAGCTCTAAATTTTCCAACATTGTTCAAATGCTCATTCTCCAACCTGAATTCATTCACAACAAGGT
Source organism: Helianthus tuberosus (assembly GCA_030545235.1). Taxonomy (NCBI): domain Eukaryota; kingdom Viridiplantae; phylum Streptophyta; class Magnoliopsida; order Asterales; family Asteraceae; genus Helianthus; species Helianthus tuberosus. The sequence continues at coordinate 151,335,345 of CM060400.1, forward strand.
TAGATTATGTTTTCATGATATTCAATTTATTTATGTATTCATAATTAGGAATTGAACTAGACCTGAAGAAATTCCATATGCCACGTCGAATGATCTCCAAACTCGCAAATATTGCAGTTAGAGCATTTCTATGGAGGAAAGGAAGTTCATGGAAATCCATTACAGTTTGCATCCAGGCAAGTCTCAGTATCACATTCAATACCTGCAAATTAACTAATTAAGATCTAAAAGGATAATTGCATCATTGTTATTTGAAATAGAAGATTGCTCGTTAGTAATACCATTGCTATGAAGTAGATAGATCTGCTGGGCAAGATAAGCTTGTCTCTCAACCATGGATTCTCAGAATTCCTAGATAGCAGACCCCAATCCATCACTAAATCCCAATAGGTACTGAAAATTGTTGCAAATCCTGAGGTAGATGCAGATATGACTTTAAAGGCTATTCCTCCTTTTTGACTATAAATGGTCCTTGTAACAAGAGCAACAATGGTTGAGAAATATTTGAGTCCATTCAGAGCTTGTGTAGAGTCGCGCCCATCGTTCCACCGTCGTATGCACTACACATTCACACAGACAATAATTAACAAACATGAATCTTATAAATGTTATATTTAGGGGGTCATATTGTAGGAAATATACCTGTAGGAGTCGAATCCAATATGGTATAACTGCAATAACTATAAAAAGAACATCATAAACTGTGCTATTGTTGCAGGTTTCTGCATTCCTGTGCTTGAAATCTCCCCATCCATAGTAGCATACATAAAACTGCAGATTCCTCAATAACTGGACCTGAAGCGATGACAAATTAAAGAAGCCTTAGTTTCTTGAACTGAGTGTTCCTTATTTTCTAGATGTGTATTGAATCTTACCTGACTAGTAAACTGGTCGGCCAAGAAGAAATCAGGGAGAGTGACCGCATAAAGTGGAGCACAAATGCAATGCCATAAACAGACTAAGAGGAAGAAGCGGTTTGCACGATAGAAGATGTCAAATGGACAAATGGTTATCAAAATAACAACCTACAAAAATAGTTTGCAATTAAATTAACACACATGGTAGTAGTATGTGATGTATCCTACATGATGCAATACGTAGTGCCCATATTAGGAACTAGAACATTAAATACTAATTCTCATTTCTCACACTAATTGTTCATAAGGAACTTCTGGACAGCCCACCCATTTTGTTCACCACCAAAAAGTACTTCTTTTTCTTGACCCACCCAACCAACTATTTGTGGACCTACAGGATGCATGTTAGCGGTCCATATACAGTATTTCTTTATCATGTGCATAACTCAGAAACAACTACCCCATAATCCCATATTTATATATAATAATACAAGGGTAAAGAGGAACTTCTTACAATGACTAAGGCCAGAGGGAGTAATTCGGTGAATGTTTTGTAACTTTTAGTTTGTGGATCCAATTCCATTTGAAGGTTTGAGAGTACAGCTGCAAGAGTGAGTACTGATAGACCAAAACCGAGGAGTAGAACTTCTTTAAAGCCCAATTCTGTACGCTGCTTGAATCCAAATATGAACGAGTAATTGACACGATAGCGTGCCCAAAAGTATACATTTCCACCATACATCAGTATATGTAACACCAGAAATCCAAACATGCTGTACAACGGAAAGATTGTGTTCATGTACTGAGTTCGACCTTGACTCTTAAGAAGATCTCTAGCATGTACGCTTACAATAATCGCCACCGTAAGTGCTAATGACAGTCCAAAGAAGCAACCTGAAACCGAAAAATACATTAGTGAAAGTTGTACTTGTACTATACAAGCCAATAATGTTGGGTTATTCGGTTTGTTTACGGGTCACGAGTCAGTTGTTCACGGGTCATTTCACGGTTCATGCGGGTCATGGTTTTCAGGTCAACATAGTAACGGATCAAGGGCAGGATTGATCCACGGGTAAAAGGGTCAAAAACCAGCATTTTATTACGTAAATTGTTGAGGTTTTGCTGCAAGCTTTGGTTGTGAATTAGTCAACTTGTTGACCGGGTATATTGGAGAATCATGGAGGAATATGCAAGAGTTTACGTGGGATTGTTTCTGTTTATCTTTTCCTTCTTTTATGCAAGTAGTAGATAGGTTTGTTTATTTAAAGGGCTCTTGTAATCACTTTTCAATACAACAGAAAGAGTACGTTAAATTGAGTGTGTATTGTGTGTGTTCTTGGGCCTGGACCAACATTTGGTATCAGAGCGAAGGTTAAACAAGAGCCGTTTTGAGAGTCGACTTTCGAAGATAGGAGTAGCCTTTGGGTGCGGGCTGCAAGAGCAGCAGGAGCAAGGTGGGTCGACAATCGCAGCATGTTTGGCTGCCGGTTCAGGTCGCAACTAGGGGGTGTTGCTATACACAAATCACGGGAGGCTAGTAACAGCAGAAGACGGAGACCGGGAGGTGGTTCGTGTCAGTCGTTGTCATGCGGAGAGTACCGGTTTTGATGACGGGGGTGACGGGTGAACATCGGTGTGTCTCGTGGCTGTTAGTTGTGATTAAAGTGAAAGAAAATGCTATAGCGATCAGAGGTTACCGGTGTGAAGTGATCGGAGATGCCAGATCAGCAGTGATCGGAGAGAACTAGGTGATCGCAGGTCGGTGGTTTCGAGGGTTACATTCTAGCGGATCAAGAGGGTAGCGGAGACGAGTCGAGATTCGGGCCAAATCAGCGGGCTTGTCAACCCAGTTTGTTGATCGAAGAACGGAAAAGAGATCGTGTATTTTATTTGTCGGATACTCTTTCTCGCCGAGTAGAAGAATCGCAAGGAGGCGTCGAATTCATACGGCAGAAAAACCAACGGGTGTAGCGCGGTAGAAACGAAACAGCGGGGTGGCTGAGATATTCGTTTAGCGACTCGAAGACGGTACAGGTGGTAGGCGTCTAGTTGGTGGTTGATACGCAAGGTGTGCTTATCAAGGAAGGGTTTGACAGAATAGTGAAATCACGATCAGGGGGTGAACGGCTTTGGACGTGGTCGAGGTGAAGACCGGGGTGTCCGGGATAGGTCGAGTTGAGGACGACTTTGGACGTGACCGGGGTTGAGATCGGGAGTCCGGTAGAAGTCGAGATGGTTCAAGAGGATATTGTGATTCGGGTATCGAAAACGAGTGGTGTGAACAAACCGATTAAGGGGGTGATTGTTGGGTTATTCGGTTTGTTTACGGGTCACGAGTCAGTTGTTCACGGGTCATTTCACGGTTCATGCGGGTCATGGTTTTCAGGTCAACATAGTAACGGATCAAGGGCAGGATTGATCCACGGGTAAAAGGGTCAAAAACCAGCATTTTATTACGTAAATTGTTGAGGTTTTGCTGCAAGCTTTGGTTGTGAATTAGTCAACTTGTTGACCGGGTATATTGGAGAATCATGGAGGAATATGCAAGAGTTTACGTGGGATTGTTTCTGTTTATCTTTTCCTTCTTTTATGCAAGTAGTAGATAGGTTTGTTTATTTAAAGGGCTCTTGTAATCACTTTTCAATACAACAGAAAGAGTACGTTAAATTGAGTGTGTATTGTGTGTGTTCTTGGGCCTGGACCAACAAATAATAGGTCCTTGTGGCCTGCATTTATCATCTAGGGTGCCGGTAGCTACTTACCGACAAAAAATGTTATCCGGTGCTTATCTCTTTTAGCTTTGGGCCTTAAGGTGTCCATTCCTTGATGCCGATTCCCATTACAAAAATGCTTTATAAATACTGCTTCGACTCTCTCTATGAGCTTAGAAACCTGAAGGCAATTTTATTTGTTAAATGTCAGTAACTTAACCGTTTTTCAAATGGCACATCAGCTAAAATCTGTAAATGGTTAAAGTTACAGAAATGTCATAAACATCATAGTAACATACCTCATCAGATTGGCTCAAGTATGATTCTTCAACCATCTTCATGTAAGCATCCGACGCATTTCTTGATGTTATCTGCAATAATGATTTAGGTCAGCAGTTGAACACCTGGATGTACACGCGTATGACAAAAACCAAACATCCCTAACCTTATCATACTTCTTCATTATCTTGGAGAAGGCCAACTGATTCAGGAACCTGGTTTGATCAAAAGCAAGATACAGTTCAGTTATATTTTGGAGTCAAATGTTTATGTCAGTATATAAAGTGGTTGATCAATTCTTACGCGTAGTTCTTTAGAAACCGAAGCTTCTCATGGAACTCAATAAAGGCTTGCTTCAACTTTTCTTCGGCAACTTTAACTTCACTTTTGTTGAAATTCAGGTTTGGATTTAAACTTTTGAAAACATTTTTCATGGTGGTTATCGGTGTTTCAGGGGTGACGTTGACTTTTACGTGATTTAAAACTTCTAAAGAAGCCATCTGGTACCCCTTGGCAACTTCTGTTCTCTTTTGTTGTTGGTCTTCATGAATCACCTCCAATGGAATTGAACCTAAAATTCATCCAAACTTAGTATACATATTTTTGTTTAAGTTGCTGTCATGTTTTTAACTAAATTAACTACCTGTGTTTGTTCTGTTGATGAAGGGAGACATAGCTGCAGCAACCGCAGCAGCCGCAGTGGGATTGGTAACTTTAATTCTAAGAGCAATGAGAGCATCCATCTGTTGACTCAGCTCATCAGCCTGCTTCACCACCTCCTCCACTTTACTTTTATAAAACTGAATCACTTTATTAAATTCATGATCAAGTCCTCTAAAGAACACAAGCTCAAGATCTCCTCCTTCCTCTGACGACCGAAGAAAAACAGTCTGGTAGCTCTGAACATCTTCCCCTTGTTCTTCATCTGCTTGCTGCATTGCACTCACTAGAATCACTTCATCTTCTTTATCCTCTTTCGGACTATTATTACCATACCGACTAGTTAGTCCGCTGAAAGCTCTAAAAAGGGACACCCTTCTCTTCAAAGAAGTCGCCTTCGACGGCGGTGCTGGGCGTGAGTTTACATGATTGTCCGGCAACCGGGTCTGTCTCCGGTGGAAAATCAAGATCTGTTTCAAGAGAGTCTTGAGGTAGTTGTAGTTCATATATGCTTCTCGCCATTCAGGCACCATCTGTGATGCAAATTCTTTTCCAAACTTCATTGCTGGTTTGTTTTTTAAATTAAAACTTCGGATTTAAAAGATACTGTGATGAATAAGTGTTGAAATGGAGATGAACTTATATAAGCATTGGTTTGATGGTGTATTCAATGTTTTAACATCGTATACAAAAGTTTGGAACGAGCCAACCTGCTTCCAGGCTCCACTTTATGGCGTGTTTTAAAGAATGGATCAAATAGAGTTGCTCATTGGGTCAAGCTTTTTTACTACAAAAAGACAGAGAACATCTCTATTGACTTCTTCCGGTTAATTATTTAATCTTGTTGATAAGTACGTACAAAATTTTGTTACGTTTTGAACAAGGATTTAGTTATTTTGATTGTTACATTTATTTCTTTAATAATGAAATTTAACGCATGTTCTGTATAATAAACATATTCGTCAAACGTGGACCCAAGATTTCAAATCTTACCTGTTAATTCTTATGTCGAGATCATTATCTTGTATTCATTAGAAAATATTTTACATAAGTCTTTAACATTTACGATTTTGCGTTAAATCATATACAAATCAAAACTTAACCACGTCTAAGGACATTAATTGATATACCAAATATATAATTATGCTCATTAAAATATATGTTATTCGAAATTATACCATCACAAAATAAACACTATAAATTTTAAAGAAAATGTTTTAAAAGTTAATTTCAGAATTTATAACCATCATGGCAAAATTTAAACTCATAAATATTTTGACACAAGGCCGGATCTAACATAGGGGCAGGGTAGTCCAAGATACCTCTCAACTTTCTTGCAAAGTATATTTTTAGTGCTAATTTTTTTCTTCTTCGTTTTATGTATCCGCTACTCCTAAACAACAAAAAAAAAAAAAAAAAAGGCCGGGTTACCCCTTAACTTTTCTTTTAAATCTGCCATTGTCTTGACGACTTTATATGTTAATGGATTACATTATATTTTATTCAACACGTGTAATATACAGGTTGTTCAACCCGTCCGTTTTTTAAATACATGATTTTTATTACTAGGTATATATAACATTACATTTCTTCACCCCCATATAATACATTCGATACTAACCTATTTTGATAACAAATAAATAAACAAATACAATTAACATTTATAATGTAACTAATCCAATAGTTATCTTATAATATAGTCTATTGAGCCTATTCCCCTCTTTCGTATGTATTTATTTGAATTTGATGATGTAAAGATAGAATACTCAAAAAAAAATTCACATCGGATTAGAATTCAGACACAAAATAATGTGATAATAAATATTGTAAAGTAAAGGTAGGTAAGAAACGTCGCTTCCATCCAAAAAAAATTGATTATATACCAAAAAAAAATGCCCCCCAAAATAAAATGATTATATACCAAAAAAAAAACTCAAGTGTCATAAATCTACGGTAGTTGCATATTGAAAAATTACATTAAATAAGAAACGGTGACTACCAAAAGTCGTTGGTAAAAGCGAGTGTTGCAGAGAAAAGCAGTCAGGCTTTAAAAAGTGAAATAATGGATTTTAATAATTTCAAACGGTTAGTCGTTGGCCAGCAACAGTTCCAACTTAAAAAATAAACAGTGGTGTTCCCATCTTTTTATATATTGTAAACCAGTGGACCTTTACTAAACCGAAAAAGGATAATAGGACAAAAGAAATTAAGGTTCTTTCATAAAAGTCCATTAGTTTACAATACGTGAAAAGGTGGGAGCACCACTGATTATTTTTGAAGTTGAGACCATTGCTGGCCAATAACTAATAATTTAGATTATTAAAATCCATTATTCCTTAAAAAGTTGATGAAGGGTTATTTGATTTTAATAATTCTAAGTTCCATCTGTTGGCCGATAATCCTAACTCTAAAAATTCCTTCCAACGATCCTAATTTGTAAGAATTTGACCCCATTTATCCTATTCAAACTATACGTGCACTTAATTCAATTAAGGAGTTTGCAGGTGCACATAAATCTATTGAGAATGTCAAATTCTTATATGTTATAAAATGATTAATGGGGGCCAAATTTTTATAAGTTGGAATTGTTGGAGAGAAATTTTTAAAGGTTGGATTATTATCGGCTAACAGGTGAAACTTAATATTATTAAAATCCAATAACCCAAAAATGAAATGTGTATCTAAAAGAGACAAACTTAATATATTACTCTATAGAACAAGGGAAGCTGTGTGGAAAATATATTTCTTCAAAGGTGATATGGTGAGAAATAATGACCCGTTGAGTAAGGAAATCCATACTCCAACACCGGCAATGATTGGATGATGGTCTAAGGAAGACACACGTAGAAGAACGAGACACAAGCTTATCTGGAGCAGTGAAGGAGAGGATTTGATAACATAGGCATTCAAACACACGAAGGTGCGCATAAGAAGGAAAGAAACCGTACAACATCTCGAATGGGGTTCGAAATGAAAGAGTGATGGTGGGCAGAAGATTAAGTATGTGAACTGCCATATGTGGCTTGTGTCCAAAATTTAGACGAAAATGATGCTTGAAGTAACAATGTGCGAATGGCATTATAAATAGTATGGATTGTGTATTCAACTTTCCCCTCTTGCTAACACGTGTAAGAAAAGAAAAAAATGAAATTCAGTGCCATGAGTCGAAAATACATTATGAAAAAGCCGAATTATTATAGCACGTCCATTGTCGCATTGAAAAGCTTGAATGTATGTTTTGAATTGATTACATATGCACAAAAAATTCAAAAGACTTTAAAAACATTATATTTACCACACAATGGAAACACCCACAAAAATGTGAATAATTAGCGACTAGGTTAATTGTATCCATTTTTTCTTTTAGACTATCTCTCTCCTTCTCTTTTCTCCATCTCCACCACCACTAGCACCACCTGTCACAACAACCGCCTCTTCTATTTTTGCACTCGTACCCTATCTAACTTCCTCAACTCATCATACGAAACATCAATACCTTCTGTCTCTCTTTGCACTTACTGGTACAGATCTCATATCTCTTTATTGTTGTGCACTCACGGGTACAGTACCACCCATCTATCAAGTCTCTCTTTCTCTCTCTCTCTCTCTCTCTCTCTCTCTCTCTGCACCTCACCGGTACAGACCCAATCGATTTTGGACGCGAAATCCTTGATCCACTCCATACACACAGCCCTAGAATCTCACGCCCCTCGATCCACTCCAGAATCCCAACACCCACCAACGATTTCAGGTCGATTAGCTGTCGATTGAGGCACAACTATGCTTCGACATGTGCCACTGCATGTCACCTTCACCATCGTCGTGGTGGCAGGTGATTGTAGTGGTGGTGGTGGTGGAGGTGGAGAAGAGATGAGAGAAAAGAGGGAGTGTGTGTATATATATATATATTATGATTATTTTTATTGTTTTTATTTAAAGGAAAAAATTAAAATAATCGGGTAAATTTCTAAAATCATCCCTGAGTTAACGTTACATTTTATTTGAGTTTGTGATTTGGATGGAAATGGCAACAAAATCATTACGTCACGTGTCCATGAAAAATGTAACTAGCAAATTAGCACAAACCTCATGGACGATTTTAGCATTTTACTCTTTAGTAATAAATAAAGGTAAGTAACTGTAGAGGAATGACCTGGCCCGGTCATTCCGGGTCAAATATTAACCATTAAACAAGTTGTAAATACAGAAGATATCTCCATGAAAATCCGCATACCAAATAACCTCCGATAAAATAGGAGTCACCTAACTGACTTCCCACATTACGTGGAAACCATAAAATCACCCATAAGTATAAATAGAGGGATCTTCATGAAGGTAAGACACATTGTTCTCCCATTACGTTCTTTTTACTCTCACGAACGAATACTTATTCTCACGCTGGAGGGTGGTTACATGAATAACCCCATTCCTGTAACGAGTCCTAACGGAGTTCTGTTTTGCAGACCGGAGATCGGAGCACTCTTCATCGGATCAACCAGCTAAGGGACGTATTTCAGGTGACGTTCTTACATTGGCGCTATCCGTGGGACCTGCAAATACTAAAGAGCCTGTTACCACGATGAGTGCTCTGAACGTAAGTGTTGCAATTTCTAGCACCGTATTAACTTTTGCCCCTGAAGGAAGAGGCACAACGACGGCGAGTGTAACGACAACAGTCCCGACTCTAGCGGTTACTAGTTCTTTGGCACTCGAGTTTGATGCCAAATTGCCTCTAGGATATGAACGGGGGCAGGTGGGCGCCACGTCTTCAAGAACGAGGTTCCCTCCCTCAAGACCGGGGATTACGCTGTCTCCCGCTACATCAGCGGTAGCACGCGGTAGCAACAGCTATCTCAACCGCCTCAACACAGGGGGCGCCTCTAAGCTCTAGTTCTCTCGCGTTTAAGCTGGTCTCAGGATCAAGAAATTACTACTACAGACCGGTCCAGCCAGTTTACACGACCTCGGATGGAACGGCGGCACAATATCTCTCACCAGGAGACAATTTTCAATTTCCCCCGTTATATTCAGCGGCCCTTACAGCGGCGATGTCCACACCACCCCACCAGCCGGTGATAATGCCCAGTGCTGTTTTGAACACTCCAATCACTCCTGGGATTTAGGCTTATATCCTACCTTACTACTACATGACACCATACGGGTACGCGCCTCCACAAATGTATGGAGCTACAAATGAAGGAAACTCGATGACTCAGTGGGGATTTCAATACCCGCAACTCATGTTTTGGCACAGGCGCCACAGCCAATACGCAATGCCTGGAAAAAATACTACGCCTGCACCTGGTAGGAGCGCGGTTAATATGGGGCAACAGCTGAATTATTGTCAAACGGGACTATCAGTACCAATTCAAACGGTGACCCCTCTAAATTCTCAAGGTACACCTATGTAACAACCCGCATATTCGTGCGTTGTTACTACTCGTTATACTCATTACGCCTAGCACCAGAGATTCGGATCATAATGTAGCTATATCGCATACGTCGCTATTTCGCAGTATTTTAGCGTATTACGCATACTTTATCACTATAACACATTATATCGCACATACTAAGACTCACGATGAAGTTGAGTGAGGACCAATTCTACCATCCTCGATAGCCGTGATGTGTCGCAACGCAACGCATATTTGACACGCGAAACTCGATTATCGCAACGCAAACTTTGAAATGTGGATATTTATACGACCCTTTGTGACTAATTATAATAAATATATGAATGTGGGTATGAAAATGTGTAACCAAACTATCGCAACGCTTAACGAACAAAACAAAACATCGAAACGCAATTCGTCGGAGACCACCGATCGAGTGACTGTTCGATCGAATGGCCAACCGCTCGGATTACCATCCGATCCACTGAACTCCATCACCTCCTCTCCTCTTCACCTATAAATAGCCCTTGTCACATCACTTGAACAGTGATGTGACAGCTCTCACTCGACCAGCAAACTTTGGGGCTATTTTCTCTCGATTTCCCGCGATTCTTGTAAGTTTCTACCTCAAACCTTGTACTTCTATGATCTACACGCACTCCTTCATCTTTTCCAACATCAAATCTCCCTTTTTCACTGTAAAATCCTCTGATTTGGGGTGTTCTAAGGTGATGTCATCATGGAGTTCTTAGGAACAAGGAAGTGTGACCTCATCTCATCAAGAACAGTTCAGATCTAATGGATTCCACGACGGGTAAGCACTAATCTCACCTAGATCTAACTTGAATCTAAGTATTTCAAGCTTCCTTTAAGTTTTCTTAACTCTTTACTCAAAAACCGATGGAATCAGAGATCGTTCAGGCCTTCTACTCATTCTCTAGTGAAGTATCGGTTTGAGAACTGATTTCTATCGACGAGATGACCGGTTAACGGGTTGAACACGAACAACTATCAAGGACAGTTAACTTATCGGACGGGGTGATTCTCATCCGATCTAGTGACTTAGCCTTGGTGGAGTTCCATTGTTTAATACGTTGTCATACTGTCTCGATCAAACCATAAACTTTCTAAATAATAAAGTTCAAGACGATCTGGTTCATTGGGACGGATTGCCGTCCGATCGGATAGCCATCCGATCGAACGGCTATCTGATCGGATTGCACTTGGTTCCAACACTAAACATTTTCAAACTATTCAAGGATCTGAATGTCGAACGGATTGTCGTCCAATCCGATCGGATTGCTATCCGATCGAATGACCATCCGATCAATTGACATTTGGAACTTCGACACTTAATCATTTTCATAATATTCAAAGGTCATTAGTTCTAACGGATTGCCATCCGATCGGATTGCCATCCGATCGAGTGACTATCCTGCTGTGAACTTGCTCTCATTAGAAATGTCTCGCCAATCGGATTGCTATCCGATCGAAAGATCGTTCGATCGATCTACCTGAAAGGTAGAGATACTTCTCTGTTTTCAAAATGGTATAATGAAAACTTCAAAGCCATCATACACAAACACATCCTTACTAAACAAGATGTCAATCTAATCGAATGGCCATCCGATTGGATGACCATCCTAACGGATTGACATCCGATCGAGTAGCCATCCGATCAGATTACCATCCGACACTTGGTTCACCGCCACCGTTTAACACACTATTCAACGCTTACGCTGTCAATCTGTAATCAGGCTAATCTCAGACGCGCTCCCTTCAATCCAACCAAGTTGTGTTTACTTGCTGAACACCGATGGTGAGTATACTCGAACCCTTTTTCTATCGCATTTTTGGGTGTAACATACGTTCCTATCAAATCAAGTTTATCAAAACGAATTATTCAATCAAATTGTTTATCACTTGCGAATAACTGATGTGCATATTTACACGTCATGCTAGTTACATATGTGTTAGGCCTTTTACTCGCGAGGTCCCGCCTTAACTAGTATAGTACTATAGAACCCGACGGAGTCTAGTTTGGATGAATAGCAATCGCAATCGCAACTCGAGAGATTTAGCTGGTAGTATCTGTCTTGTATGCATGTATGTTGAGGTATCTCGTTTATGTATGTGGTAATTCGCAGCACTTTTTATCTACTATGTTTCGCTATCAAAACTTGTATACTCGCCAATACCTTTGTATTGACGTTGTTTTAACGTATGTTGCAGGTTAGTCGCAGTTTACATTAAATCAAGCTAGGAAGTCTAGAAACTCATCTAAAATCTAGGTTGTCAGATTTGAATTGTTCGAGAGGACAAGAAATCTGTGATAACTTATGTGATTGTACTGTTTGTTAGTACGGGATAAGAATGTAATAAATACTATCGCTTTATAGTTGTTATGGATTCTCTTGAGCAATCTGATTCGCCTAGTGTCGCACCCCGATGATTCCGCCATCGGTTGGGGTGTGACAGATTGGTATTAGAGCCATAACTATAGGGAATTAGGAAAGACACGACCTAGTCCGGGTTGTTGTCTTAGAAAGGACCTAGTCTATAGTCTAAGTACCAACAGGCCGACTCGTACGAACCCAGTAGGATTTGTACGGGCCTACTTGATACTCTCGCCTGAATCCTCTAAAAACTACAACTTCGCGTGAACATCACATACTACAACTTCACACGAAGAGCCTTTCCTATGGCTGGAATATCACTTAGCCTTTCCTAAGGCCAACACAATACACGCGTTTTCGAAAATACTCACGTAACACAACCAAGTGGTCCAGTCGAGATCAGGCGTGAAAACCAGGAACTCTCGATAAGATCGATCACTCAGTGCATTTTTCTAACACTAGAACTTTTCGTCGAGCTAGGAGTGACATCCATATCTCAACGAAAGTCTCCATTTCAAAATCTAGTGGAACTCCTGAATTTATTCGAAGAGCACAGCCACAGCTAGGAGCGAAGTTATTAAGTCAGGGGTTAAACCCGTATCTTAATAAACGGTTCCACTCTCCATAAAAATGGTTTTCAAAAGCTCTCACCAAGGACTCGACCATAACGATGACTCGAGCCACGCGATGAATAGGAGGACGAATGCCATGAGCTGCATACCAGTGGAAGCATAGTCTTCTAGGGCAACGCGCGTGCATGAACTTGTTGGGTATGGTTGGGTTACCTTGGGCAGTCGACGCCTAAACACCCGAGGCAGTCTATATATTTTTCTAACTTACGACTCGCCGATTTTGCGCTTTATGGAACTTATTTACGCTTATGTGTTTACAATTTAAAACTTTACGTTTTATCGATTTCTCGATTTATCGATTTTCGCTCTCTGCTTTTGCAAACGCACAACTCGCACAGCCATCGCAATCTAAAACGAAAACCGAATGTTCGCAACAAAGCTAATGTCTAATTAATCGCCCTCGCTTTCTCCCTTCAGAGCAAATACAACGGAACTCATCCCCTGTGTCTCATGTGTACGTATCATCACCCGCCAGAAGCTAACTGTCGCTTTTGTGCAAATTGCAACTGGTATGGTCATCTTACCCAGCACTGCCGCACGGGGCCGCAGACTTGAGGAATTTCAGCAACAATCGTAGTCTCCGCAGAAGTCCTCCACAACAACATTAGTATGCTTCCAATGTCGTTGTAATGATACGATTTTCGCCGATAATTTCTTTATATGTTGAACTTTTTCTATTTCTCGACGCAATGTGGACTCTAGTTATCTCCCGCTCTCCCTCGCACTCGCGCACTGATTAAATACTAGCACTATGTACTATATAAATGCATTTTACCCCTGCTATGCGTTCTTGAGATAAAGTACAATAAACGTGCAAGGATCAAATTAATCGCGGGTGCACACGTGATTACTATGGTCAGTGCACGGAGATCGTAATAAGTTTCAATGATGCCATAACGTTAAAAGCATGGATAAACTTGGTGGATACGCCGCTGGTACTTCCTATATATAAGCGCCTTGACCATGTCGACACAGTGTGACACCTATTCACGAGACAGAGGCGTGTGGTGGAAGCATGGTGGATACGCCGCTGGTACTTCCTATATATAAGTGCTTCGCCATGCCAACCCATGTCTTGTGAAGAAAGTGCCATACAAGTTGAACGTTATTAGACCAAGTATACTATTAAATCTATTTTCGACACACTAAACTACATCGCAAGGCGTAACAATCTCAATCGCAACTCGAAGCGTGTAATCGCTAGACTTTTCGTAAGTCAACACGCTCGCAATCACATTATCGCTGGAATCTACCTCGCAATCTCAATCGCTTATTGTGTGTTCACTCAATCGCTTATTATGTGTATCGCGCTATCGCTTATCGTGTGCATTGCTCTGTCGCTCCTCATGTATCGCTTAACGTTTATCGCTATTGCTATCGCTTACCGTTATCTATGTTATCTGTGATATGTTGGCGCACATGACCTCGCTTCACGAGACGAAACTGATAGGGTTAAAACATGGTGGACACGCCGCTGATACTTCCTATATATAAGTGTTTTAGCCATATCAGCAGACTTTCATGGAAAAGGGCCATGTGGGGCTTAATGTTAGTTAAAGTTTGTGGTGTTGTTAATCTAATCAAATTGCATGTTTCCATCGCTTGCAAACACATCGACCGTCGCTTACTGCTCGACGGTTGTCGCTATCGCTTGTCGCTTATCGCCTATCTCTTTTCGCTTGTCGCCGCCGTCATCGCTCATTATGTGTTGTGCTATCAGATTTTCGCGTACCGCTTATCGTTTATCGCACTCGCTCGTGTCACTAAACTGAGTTCGAAAACGACTTCATCGCTCAGTTGCTCAATCCTCCTCTTACACTGGGTCCAACCATCTTTCGCTTGGACCAAGGAAATCGAAATCTATCATTACAATGTCGACACACATGACACCGCCTCACGGGACGGAAGCCATATGGCTAAAACATAGTGGATACACCGCTGGTACTTCCTATATATAAGTGCTTAGCCATATTGTCAAACTTTCATGGGAAAGTGCCATGCGGGGACGACTTTAAATTTAAAATTTTGATATTATTAAAAACCTTTATGTAAACAAAGCTTTTCTTACAAGACTTTTTCTAAAGATTTGATCAAAACCTTTGTACAAAACGAGATTATCTTGTAACGTTGGTGTGACAATCGACTCAAGTTAATGCCGTGTGACGAGAAAATCTCGTAAAACAAGCTTTAGTCACCCTAAAATCCTTTAGTAACCTAATAAAACTCCCCTCATAGCGCTGGTGTGAACATTAGAAACAATTTTAACGCCACCATGTGGGAATATTTTTTTATAAACAAGTTTTCTCCAAACCTCTTCGAATTTATCAACTTTTCGAGAATTCAAAAAACTTTTGGATCGCTTTTCGTGTGTTGCCATCTTTTGTTATACGAATCGTCTTACTCGTCGTCATCACCAAATCTTCGCAACGCCCTCGCTCGTCAAATTCCAGTCGACCGCTCGCTTATTTTGACGCTTTTAATCGCTACTCCCACTAGCATCGATCCTCGCAACTCTTCCTGTGGATTAATGTCGGGATGAAATTTCCTAAAGCAGGGGAGACTGCAACAACCCGCACATTCGTGCATTGTTACTACTCGTTATACTCGTTACGTCTAGCACCAGAGATTCGGTTCATAATATAGCTATATCGCATACATCGCTATTTCGCAGTATTTTCGCATATTACGCATACTTTATCGCTATAACACATCATATCGCACATACTAACCCTCACGATGACGTTGAGTGAGGACCTATTCTACCCTCCTCGATAGCCGTGATGTGTCGCAACGCAACGCATATTCGAAACACGCAACTTGATTATCGCAACGCAAACTTTGAAATGTGGATATTTATACGACCCTTTGTGACTAATTATAATAAATATATGAATGTGGGTATGAGAATGTGTAACCAAACTATCGCAACGCTTAACTAACAAAATAAAACATCAAAACGCAATTTGTCGGAGACCACCGATCGAGTGACTGTCCGATTGAATGGCCAACCGATCGGAGAGCCATCCGATCGGATTGCCATCCAATCGGATTACCATCCGATCCACTGCACTCCATCACCTCCTCTCCTCTTCACCTATAAATAACCCTTGTCAAATCACTTTAACAGTAATGTGACAGGTCTCACTCGACCAACACTCTTTGGGGCTATTTTCTCTCGATTTTTCACGATTCTTGTAAGTTTCTACCTCAAATCTTGTACTTCTATGATCTACACGCACTCCTTCATCTTTTCCAACATCAAATATTCCTTTTTCACCGTAAAATCCTCTTATTTGGGGTGTTCTAAGGTGATGTCATCATGGAGTTCTTAGGAACAAGGAAGTGTGACCTCATCTCATCTCATCAAGAATAGTTCAGATCTAATGGATTCCACGGTGGGTAAGCACTAATCTCACCTAGATCTAAGCTGAATCTAAGTATTTCAAGCTTCCTTCAAGTTTTCTTAACTTTTTACTCAAAAACCGATGGAATCAGAGCTCGTTCAGACCTTCTACTCATTCTCTAGTCAAGTGTCGGTTTGAGAACTGATTACTATTGACGAGATGACCGGTTAACGGGTTGAACACGAACAACTGTCAAGGACAGTTAACTTATCTGACGGGGTGATTCCCATCCGATCTGGTGACTTAGCCTTGGTGGAGTTCCATTGTTTAATACGTTGTCATACTGTCTTGATCAAACCGTAAACTTTCAAAATAATCAAGTTCAAGACGATCTGGTTCAATGGGACGAATTGTCGTCGGGTCGGATAGCCATCCGATCGAACTACTATCTGATCGGATTGCACTTGGTTCCAACACTAAACATTTTCAAACTATTCAAGGATCTGAATGTCGAACGGATTGCCGTTCGATCGGATTGCTATCCGATCGAATGACCATCTGATCAATTGACATTTGGAGCTTCGACACTTAATCATTTTCATAAATTTTCAAAGATCATTAGTTCTAACGGATTGCCATCCGATCGAGCGACCATCCTGCTGTGAACTTGCTCTCACTAGAAATGTCTCGCCAATCGGATTGCTATCCGATCGAACGATCGTTCGATCGATCTACCTGAAAGGTAGAGATACTTCTCTGTTTTCAAAATGCTACAACGAAAACTTCAAAGCCATCATACACATCCTTACCAAACAAGATGTCAATCCAATCGAATGGCCATCCGATCAGATGACCATCCGACACTTGGTTCACCGCCACCGTTTAACGCACTATTCAACACTTACGCTATCAATCTGTAATCAGGCTAATCTCAGACGCGCTCCCTTCAATCCAACCAAGTTGTGTTTACTTGCTGAACACCGACGGTGAGTATACTCGAACCCTTTTTTATCGCATTTTTTGGGTGTAACACACGTTCCTATCAAATCAAGTTTATTAAAATGAATTATTCAATCAAATTGTTTATCACTTGCGAATAACTGATGTGCATATTTACACATGATGCTAGTTACATATGTGTTAGGACTTTTACTCGCGAAGTCCCGCCTTAACTAGTATAGTACTATAGAACCTGGCGGGGTCTAGTTAGGATGAATAGCAATCACAATCGCAGCTCGAGAGATTTAGCTGGTAGTATATGTCTTGTATGCATGTATGTTGAGGTATCTTGTTTATGTATGTGGTAATTCGCAACACTTTTTATCTACTATGTTTCGCTATCAAAACTTGTATACTCGCCAATACTTTTGTATTGACGTTGTTTTAACGTATGTTGCAGGTTAGTCGCAGTTTACATCGTATCAAGCTAGGAAGTCTAGAAACTCATCTAAAATCTAGGTTGTCGGATTTTAATTGTTTGAGAGGACAAGAAATCTGTGATAACTTATGTGATTGTACTGTTTGTTAGGAAGGGGTTAACGAATGTAATAAATACTGTCGCTTTATAGTTGTTATGGATTCTCTTGAGTAATCTGATTCGCCTAGTGTCGCGCCTCGATGATTCCGCCATCGGTTGGGGTGTGACAACCTACACTAATATCAGTTGGCCCAGAAGGCGAAGACGAACTGACCCAGCCCTATAAACCGGCGGAAGTAACGTTTAGATCCAAGTTTTCGAGACGTATAGCGGAGGCCCCTATTCAAAGAAAAACCGAAGATGCCACCCACTGTGGGAAAATACGACGGAACCAGTGATCCCGACGATCACATTAATCTGTTTAGAAGCACAGGGGAATTCTCCTTATGGCCAATGCCCTTGTGGTGCAAGATGTTCGTACAAACCCTGGTGGGGTTAGCACGCGTGTGGTAGGACAGTCTCCCGGTCGGAGGAATCGATAGCTTCGTAGAGTTGGTGAAAAAGTTCTCGCAATAGTTTAGTCAACAGCGAAAGCATACCAAAGACAGAACCAAAGTTCTACATATATGCCGACGAGATAATGAAACGGTGGAAAACTTTTTGACAAGATTCAACAAGGAAAGCATCTCCATTCCTTGCCTAACCCAAGATTTGGCGTGCGGTGCTTTCCTAGAAGGCGTGAATGATGATGAACTCCTCAGAAAGTTGCATGACAGAAATGGTGTTCCAAACACCATAGAGGAGATCATGAAGATCGCTAAGGTCCATGTGCGCCAAGAGAAATCAATTATAGCCAGTCACGCTGCAAACAAGAAAAAGGAATCGTACCGTGCGGCGGAAGAGTCTGACCGCCGTGGAGGCAAGATCAAAAGTCAGAGCGGAACGTTCTCTATGGGGATTCATATTGAATCCCAGGGTAGATATAACAGGCCTCGAAGCACGGCATCAAAGATTGAATATTCTTCAAGCAGAACAAAATCTGACTTTCCTGCATTGAGCAAAACGCCCTCGAAGATCCTTGCATCCGAAAACCTGAAGTTCAACCAGCCTAAGCCGTTAAAGGACTCAGCTGGGAAAGACTCTTCCAAGTATTGTGAGAACCATAAGGGGCGGGGGCATGACACTAATGACTGTTATTAATTGAAGAAGCAAATCGAATATTACGTCTAATCAATTGAAGAAGCAAATCGAATATTACGTCTAATCAGTAGTAAAAGATGAAGATGGAAAGACGAGCAAGAAACAACATGAGATGAACATGGTCTATGTCGAGGACGTAAGGGGAACAAAGAGAGGATTCGAAATCCTTGAACCATGGATGCGGTCGACATCTGTGCTGGTCCTAGACAGCGGGATACTCGCATCAACACAGATCCACTCATAATCACTACGACGGTAGGTGATTATCATATGCAAAGAATCTTGGTAGATACGGGAAGCTCAGAAGACATAATTTACAAGCACAGTAACAATCGAATGCAGAGAAAGGATCGGGCACTCCTCAAACCTATTCACACCCCTATTAGATGCTTCACGAGTGAAAAGGTGGACCCAATAGGACAAATCACGTTCCCGGTCACGTTTGGGGAGGCGCAATGCGAAAGAACGTTAGTGATACACTTCCTAGTAGTTAGGGTAGAATCACATTATAACGTCATCATCGGACGTTACACGTTGAGTAAACTCGATGTAGTTGTTTCAATGGCACGAGGGTTCATGAAGTTTCCGACCCCCAAGGGGTGGCAACAGTATGTCGCGACCATATTGGTGAAGTAATGAATGCGAAGAGGTATGAACAAGGACCGATAGGAGTGATAGGGACGAAAAGATGGGTTTTAAGTACCGAGCACCCAGATCAAATGTTCACCATTGGTGACACCCTTTCTCCGAAAACAAAGGAGAACCTCATGATGCTACTTTGCAACAACATGGAGGTTTTCGCCTTCGAGCATGGGGACATGACCGGCATACCGCATGATAGAGCCGAACACCGGTTGTCCACCTTGCCCGGAATCAAACCAATAGCTCAACGAAGGCCTAGCATGGCCCCTGACATGAAAGAAGCAATTATAAAAGAAGTACTGAAGTTGACGGAGGCAGGAATCCTTAGGGAAACAAATTATCACACCTGGGTAGCTAACTCGGTCATGGTCAAGAAAACAGACGACACATGGAGGATATGCATCGACTATAAAGGCTTGAACAAGGCATGTCCCAAGGGCGCGCATCCATTGCCTGAAATCGATTTCAAGGTCGACTCATTGGTCCCCTACCGCGTCAAGTGTGTCCTCGAACCTATAAAGGATACCACCAAATTCAGATGGCGAAGGAAGACGAAGAAAAGACATCTTTTTTCAGCGCTATCGGAATATTCTGCTACACAAAAATGCCCTTCGGTTTGCGAAACGCAAGGGTGACTTACCAAAGGTTGATGGATAAGGCGTTTGCAAATCAAATTAGGAGTAATCTAGAGGTGTACATCGACGATCTTGTGATTAAAAGCATGGAAGAGAAAATAATGTTGCAAGACATCAAAGAAACCTTCCGAACGCTAAGAGAATATAACATCAAGTTAAACCCGAAGAAGTGCTCCTTTAGGGTTGAAGAATTCAAGTTCCTTGGATTCATCGTCACACGCGATGGTTTCAAGGCAAACCCTGAGAAAGTCAAGGCCATTACCAATATGCCTTTGCCAGGTAACCTGAAACAAGCCCAGACCTTGAATGGTAGGCTGGTAGCTAAAAACAGGTTCTTAGCCAAACATGTTGAAAGATCGCGGCCCTTCATAAAAACATTGAAAGACTGTTTGAATAAAAAAAATTCCGATGGACGGCAGAGGCAAAAGAGGCATTGCAGGAGATGAAACGTTTTCTGGCACACCTACCAACATTAACAGCTCCAAATCCAAATGAGACACTGAAGATGTACTTGACAGCCGCCTACCATGTAGCCAGCATCGTATTAATGGTAGAGCACGACGGAGTACAAGCGCCGATTTACTACGTCAGCAGAGTTTTAACGGACCCAGATACCAGGTTTCCCATGCTGGAAAAGTTGGTATTAGCCCTGGTCCATGCTTCTCGGCGACTCCGGAGATACTTCCAGGGACACAAAATCCAACTACTGACAAATTACTCATTATAGCAAGTATTAAACAAACCAGAGATTTCAGGGCGGCTCGCAAAATGGGCAATTGAGCTGGGAGCACTAGACATTGAATACCGCAAAAGAACAGCTGTAAAAGGGCAGGTAATGGCGGATTTCATCGCCGAAATCCCAGACGGAGAACAAATCCCGTAGGCGAGCTGCGAAAAGCCGGAAACAAGCACTGCTAACGAAACATGAAAATTATATACGGATGGCTCCTCCAGCAGTAAGGAGGCCGGAGCAAGTTTAATGTTTGTAAGTCCAGAGAGCGTCAAGTTAATGTACGCGCTGAAGTTTGAATTCGAATGCTCCAACAATGAGTCCGAATATGAAGCGCTGTTAACAGGATTGCGCATGGCGCACGCCATGGGAGCTACCTGGGTGGACACGTATGTAGATTCATTATTGGTCAACAACCAGATCAATGAAACTTATGAGGCACGAGATGAAACGATGGCTAAGTACCTAGCCAAAGATAAAAATTTAATTGCCTTGTTCAACAACGTGACCATGACACATATTCACCGAGAAAAGAATAAAATCGCTGACGCGCTCAGTAAACTTGCAACATCTGGAATGGAACATGAAGTGAGAATAGAAACGCTATACTTCCCTTCAATAGGGGAAGGGGAGGTATCGGCTACAAGCAGTGAAGAAGAGTGTTGGATGACGCCCCTCGTAAAGTACTTGAGGAAAGGGGAACTGCCAGCCTCAAACGGTGTATCGAGAAAGATATAAGCCAAAGCTCTTATAACAATCCTCAGTTAAACCGACACCTTCGATTATTTTTACGACACCCTAATATATTTTAAAATATCCAATATGTCCTAAAATGTACCCGTATGTGAAAACCGAGCCCGAAATACAATATAGTATTTAAAATAAAAAAAACAAGAAAATATAAGTTGAGGCGGGCCGCGTAGACCCACCCCAACACTCACGCGGGTGGTATGAAGGTTAGAACCTGATTTCGCTGATTTCTTTAAGTTGAGGCGGGCCGCGTGAACCCCACCTCAACCTTACGCGGGCCGCGTGAGTCCCAAAATGTGGCGCAGCCCGGTGATGACACATGTCATCATCGTGTCAAGTCTAGTTGGTGATCCGGACAAGCTACGCTTTGACCGAAGTTTAACGCGTGCCGCGTAGCCCTAAGGCTATTCTTACGCGGGCCGCGTGAGAGTCAAGTTCAGCAACTATATAAGCAGGTCATCGGGTTTCATTTGGAATTCGCTCACGATCATTTCTCAATCAGAATTTCTGATAGTAGGCTTATTATACTCGGGCATTATACCCCCCTAATTAGCGAAGTTCTGCTCCGTTGTAAGTATTATAACCCCTGGATACGTATTAGATACGCTGCCCGATTGATCTAGGGTTCCGTAATGGCTGTCGTGGTTCTGCCCGACGTAGTCATTGGTATGCCGTCTCGGGGAGGGTATTGCTAATGTTAAAATGGGTTATTAATACCAGTGTTGTAAAAGTCCGATTACTCGGCTGAGTACTCGGCGAGTACTCGGTCCTCGGACCCCCTCCGAGGCGACTTCCTCCTAGGCGGTCTCAATTAGTCGGCCTCGGGATTACTCGGGAGTACTCGGTGCCTAGTCGGCCTAGTCGGCGCCTAGTCGGACGTAGTCAGCCTAGTCGGTCTAGGCGGTCAACGTGGTTTGTTGACTTTTAATCGGTCAAACTCGGTCAAAATCGGCCTACTCGGCCTTGTACTCGGACTACTCGGCCTTGTACTCAGACTAGTCGGACTTGTATTCAGAATATTTGAACTTTAAACATGTTTCATTTTAAATTATACTCAGTTGACATGAATTATGCTTATTTTAACACATAAATAATATATAACAATTAATTTTCTTTATATTTACCATGTCCGCGTACTCCCCGAGTACTCTCCGAGTACTCCGATTACTCCCAACTCCCCAGTCGGCCTACTAGGGACCACCTAGCGACTTTTACAACACTGATTAATACTAACGCGTGTACATTTATGTAAATTATAGATTATCACCGGGAAACCCTTACGGAAAATCTAAGACAGCAATGTGAGTTGATCCCCTTTTTGTAAACCTTTTTGTTAAATGTTTAACAAAACCTTAAATACTTTTCCATGCGAATAACAGTTATTGAGTATTTGTAAGAATACAATTATGATGAGTATGTTGGGGTTTTGTATACAAAATTTGTTACCACCTGGTCAAGGAGTAACATGTCCACAAGTCGGGTTCGACAGTACCATTAATGTTAATTGTAATGTCTTGGAAACAAATATAATTGCGGGATCGCCCTCAATACTGTACACTGTGACTTTTTATTTAAACTTGATTAAACTGGGATTCACTCACCAGTATTTCCCACTGACAAATGTTTTTAAAACGCGTTTCAGGTAACAAAATGTGAAGGCCAAACAGAAGCCAGCTGGACAGTACTGAAAGCTTGGAAAAGTGGCAATAAAGTTACCTAAAAATAAAATAGATGTTTTTATTAAATAAATAGGATTTATTCCTATAAAAACGTGTGTAATATGAACTTGGGTTTTAACCCATTTCTTTAATGCTATGAAAATGTGGTATTTTACTCTGATAAACATTTCCTAACTACGGTCCTGATGAAAAATTCCGCTGCCAAATTAGACAATACCCGATAACACCGAAACTGGCTCGCGGCCGCTCGTTTCCCGGGGAACCTGGGATCGGGGGTTGCGACAGGAGGTGGTATCAGAGCTAAGCCACTGATTCAGCCACAGAGGTGTTCTGCTGACATCAAAATGAAAAGTGTTAGGAAATAAATTACGGAAATACGTGCATAACTGTATTTATTGTTATGTTTTATTTGACTATCTGTTAGTTTACAATATGAGCGACCAAGGACCATCTGACGCGTACCGTCAATTTTCTGGTTCGCCTAGAAGCGAAGGCACCTCCTCTTCTCTGCCTGCCCTCTCAGGGTACTCTGCTGATACTGAAGATGGAATCTTTGTGTTTAAGGCTCAGTCAGAGGAGCCATTTCCTCAGAAAAAGAGGGGATGGTTCAGTCGAGGGGCACACGAGCGTAGGAAGCGTATGAAAAAGTTACAAGACCAGAGAGCACTAGCAGCAGCCAAGAGAGAGACAGATGCCTATGCCCAAGATATGATAAATAGGGGTATAGCCAACATCCATATCTTAGCCACTACTGCAGCTGACCCAAATCTGGAGCAAATAATAGCACCCCAACCACAATTGCCAATCCCTGACCAACCCATGGAGATAGAAAACCCTGAAAACCAAGTGGAGATGCATGACTTTAATCCAGAAGAAATCCCTAGGGTACCAGTACCAAACCCCCTAGACCCAAATTACTATCCCTGGTGGGATGACGTTAGGGATTTTGTGCAACGTTACCCGATCCATGAAGACACACCTATGCAGAACATAGGAGCCTACACAGGTATGGACCCTTTAGATCCCTATTACCATGATGACTACATTACGGAGATCTTAGAAGATCCTTACCGATTTCAGGCACTTTCACCCCCATACCAGGAACCCGCACCCCAGATTCCGAACCCAGTCCTAGAACCTGCACCCCCAATGAGTGCAGAAAACGTGCAAGAACTTAGGACATTTGGTGAGGAAATTTTAAAAAGCAGTGAGAGAATGAGACAGGTAGGAGAGCGTCTTGTATGGAAATACGATGAGCGCAATATGGATTTTTGGATGAATCCATATCCGTGAATATGATGGTGAAACGGTAATAGTAATAATAATATAATAATAATAAAATCAAATAAAAATCAAATAAAATAAAATATGTATGTACGGATGCCTATTACTATTACTATAATTCTATTTCAGTTGGTATTGTAATTTTTATTTCAGTACTGGTATGTAATAGATGCATAATAGTATATGAATAGAGTAAAGTCGCAATGATCGACGCTTTTGGCAAAAATGCGTGTCATGTGATCGACTATATTAGATATTCTTTTGTGATATTAATACGGGGTAAATGTTTAAAATTCAGATGGCCGATGAAGGAAATCAAGGAAATCTGAATAACGATAACCAGAGTAACATTAACGTGGTTAATAAGAATCCGAGCATCAATAACAATGGAAACCAAATGGATAATAGTGTCGTTCAACACATAGTGGCACAAGGAATCATAGATGCAATACCATTTATTATTCAAACTGTTCAAGAAGCGAATAATAAAAGTAAACATAGCAGTAAGCGACCAGTTGAACCAGAAAACAGCGTAAACAATGGACCCGTACTTCAAGAGCCCATTCCCAAAAGAAGAAGAACCATGCCTTATGGTTATTCTTATAAGGAATTCTGGTCCTGCAAACCAATAGAATTCTCGGGCAATGAAGGACCCATGCAGCTCTACGCTGGATAGAGAAAACTGAGGCTGTTTTAAAAATAAGCATATGTGGTGAAGAAGACAAAGTAATGTTTGCTTCTAATCTGTTTAAGAACTCAGCCTTAGAATGGTGGAACACTATCCTCCAGTCAAGAGGAAGTGATAGGGTATACACCATGGGATGGGAGGAATTTAAGAATATGGTAGAAAGGAAATTATGCCCTCCCAATGAAAAGAAACATATAGCTAATAAGTTTCTGAACCTTAGAATGACCGGGGTAGATAGTAAGGGTTATACTACTACATTCTTTGAATATGCTAGAATAGTACCAACCCTTGCATCACCTGAATCGGTATTAATCTCCCGTTACATCTGGGGATTAATCGGAGAGATTAGACATGTAGTCAAGGCAGCTAGACCTCAAACTATGGTATTAATCTCCC
This sequence comes from Helianthus tuberosus, assembly GCA_030545235.1. Taxonomy (NCBI): domain Eukaryota; kingdom Viridiplantae; phylum Streptophyta; class Magnoliopsida; order Asterales; family Asteraceae; genus Helianthus; species Helianthus tuberosus. Next base: position 151,361,038 of record CM060400.1, read on the forward strand.
GTTACATCTGGGGATTAATCGGAGAGATTAGACATGTAGTCAAGGCAGCTAGACCTCAAACTATAGAAGAAGCTGTAGAACTAGCAAATACCTTGACTGATGAATTAATTCGTACTAGAGAAGAAGAACAGAGGAGAAACCTAACCCAAAGGCTTACTCAAGAATTCCGTTCTGGAATTTACAACCGTAGGAATATGGGTTCTACCTATGCACCTTTCTGCAAGGTCTGCAAGAAAAAGCATTCGGGAAAATGCTCTACTCTTTGCAATTTCTGCAAGATGCCAGGACACAAGGAAGAAGATTGCAGGAGAAAATCCAGCAATGGACTCTGCTACAATTGTGGAGAAAAAGGTCATATTAAGCCGAACTGTCTGAAATTGGCTCCAGCTGTGAACAACAGAAACCCTAAAAATGCTAGAGCATTCGTTCTGACTGCAGATGAAGCCAAGATGATTCCAGACGTGATAGCTGGTACGTTTTTAGTTAATGATGTAATTGCTAAAGTATTATTTGACTCTGGTGCAAACCAAAGTTTTATTAATACCTCGTTTTGCAAACTGCTAAACCAGTCATTAACTAAACTACCACAAGAATATCTAGTAGAGACAGCTAATGGAGAAACAGTTAGGATTTCTGAAATCTTGCAGGGAGCAAGAATAGAAATTTTAAACCAAAAGTTTAAGGCAAACCATTATCCTATGAATCTGATGGGATTTGATGTTGTATTAGGAATGGATTGGTTAATAGCCAACAAAGCCAGTATTTTATGTGATCAAAAGTCAATCCAAGTAAATTCACCAAAAGGTAAAATGATCACAATTAAAGGAGATAAACCATTTAGATCCACAAAATTCATCTCAGTGATGAAAACTGCAAGTTATATAAGAAAAGGTTCTATAGTGTATTTGATTTCCATAATCACTAACACTAAGGGAAAAGAACTAAAATACATTCCAGTAGTGTCTCAGTTTTCAGATGTCTTTCCAGAAGAATTACCAGGACTACCACCAGACAGAGAAGTTGAATTCAGAATTCACCTGTTACCTGGAACCGTACCAATTGCCAAAGCACCTTACCGTTTGGCACCCACAGAAATGCAGGAATTGAAGAAACAATTAGATGAATTATTGGAAAAAGGATTCATACAGCCAAGTTCGTCGCCATGGGGAGCGCCGATTTTATTCGTTAAAAAGAAGGACGGATCAATGCGTATGTTCATTGATTACTGTGAATTGAACAAAGTCACGATTAAGAATCGGTACCCATTACCGAGAATTGATGATCTGTTCAATCAACTGCAAGGAGCTCGATTTTTCTCCAAAATCGATTTAAGGTCAGGATATCATCAATTAAAGGTACAGGAAGAGGACATTCCTAAAACCGCTTTTAGAACAAGGTATGGTCATTATGAATTTACTGTCATGCCATTTGGTTTAACCAATGCCCCAGCCGCATTTATGGACATGATGAACTGAATATGTAAGCCATATTTGGATAAATTCATAATCGTCTTCATAGATGATATTCTAATTTACTCTAAGAGTAAAGAGGATCATTCAAAGCATTTGCACGCACTTTTAAGTTTATTAAGAAAGGAAAAGCTTTATGCTAAATTTTCAAAGTGCGAGTTTTGGTTAGAGCAGGTACAGTTTCTTGGACATTTAGTGAATCATGAAGGAATTCATGTAGATCCAACAAAAATCGAGGCGATTACTAAATGGAAAACCCCTGAGTCACCAACCGAGGTTAGAAGTTTCTTAGGATTGGCCGGTTATTATAGAAGATTTATTCGAGATTTCTCTAGAATAGCCATTCCTTTAACTAAGTTAACCTGTAAATCCATTAAGTTTGAATGGGGACCAAAACAAGAAGAAGCATTTAGAATTCTTAAGCAAAGATTAACTAATACACCCATATTAGCGTTACCAGAAGGAACTAAAGATTTTGTAGTCTATTGTGACGCTTCTAAATTAGGTTATGGATGTGTATTAATGCAACGTCAAAAGGTTATAGCTTACGCATCTAGACAACTTAAGAATCATAAAGCAAATTATTCAACCCATGATCTAGAGTTAGGAGCTATAATTTTTGCCCTTAAGATTTGGAGACATTACCTTTATGGTAGTAAGTTTACCATATTCACTGATCATAAGAGTTTAAGGTATGTTTCCGGGCAAAATGAATTGAATATGAGCTATAATTTTTGCCCTTAAGATTTGGAGACATTACCTTTATGCTTAATGACTATGATTGTGATATCCAGTATCATGAAGGAAAAGCAAATGTAGTGGCAGATGCTTTAAGCCAAAAGTATCATGAAAAGCCAAAAAGGGTACGTTCTCTTAAATTAAATCTACAAGTAGATTTAAATAATCAGATAAGAGAAACACAAAAATCAGTAATCAAGGATGATACTGAAAAACTAAAGGGTATGATTAAAGAATTAGAACAAGGAACATATGGAATTTGGAGATTCCATAAAAAGAGAATGTGGATACCTAAATTAGGAAATCTACATCATAGTATATTAGAAGAAGCCCATAAGTCTAAGTATACGATGCACCCAGGAAATGATAAAATGTACCATGATTTAAGGAAGAATTTCTGGTGGATAGGAATGAAAAAGGACATAGCAGCCTATGTTTCTAAATGTTTAACTTGTTCACAAGTTAAAGCTGAACACCAGAAACCCTCAGGTTTGTTACAGCAATTAGAAATACCAGTTTGGAAATGGGAATTGATAACAATGGATTCTGTTACCAAACTACCCAAAACAAGGAAGGGAAATGATACAATCTGGGTGATTGTGGATAGACTAACTAAGTCAGCTCATTTCCTACCAATGAAGGAAACCTTCAGTATGGAACAACTAGCTAAATTATATGTAAATGAAATTGTTTCATTACATGGAATTCCTTTATCAATTGTTTCTGATAGGGATAGCCGATTTACCTCTCATTTTTTGTCAAGTTTCCAAAAAGCCATGGGAACCAAGTTAAATCAAAGCACAGCTTATCATCCTCAAACGGACGGACAAAGCGAAAGAACAATTCAGACAATGGAAGACATGCTTAGAGCTTGTGTAATTGATTTCGGAGGTAATTGGGATGATCACTTACCTTTAATAGAATTTTCTTATAATAATAGTTATCACACAAGTATCAATGCTGCACCATTCGAAGCACTTTATGGACGAAAGTGCCGAACCCCAGTCTGTTGGGCAGAAATTGGGGAAAAGCAACTATCTGGACCTGAGATAGTGCAGGAGACAACCGACAAGATCATTCAAGTCAAGGAATGACTGAAAGCAGCACGTGATCGACAGAAGAGCTATGTTGATAACCGACGCAAACCATTAGAATTTCAAGTAGGAGATAAAGTCTTGTTAAAATTCTCTCCTTGGAAAGGAGTGGTAAGATTTATCAAAAGAGGGAAGCTAAGTCCCAGGTATATTGGACCTTTTGAGATTATTAGAAGAATAGGACATGTAGCCTATCAGCTACAACTGCCAGAGGAAATGGCAGGAATACATGATGTGTTTCATGTATCTAATCTCAAGAAGTGTTTAGCTGATGAATCGCTAATAGTACCTCTTAAAGATATAGAGGTAAATGAACAACTCAAGTTCGTAGAGAGGCCTCTATAGATTGAAGATAGGAAAGTCAAGAACCTCAAGCATAAGAGATTAGTTCTGGTCAAAGTGAAGTGGGACTCCAAAAGAGTACCTGAGTACACATGGGAACTTGAATCTGAAATGCAAAGGAAATATCCACACTTATTCCAGTAGATCTCGAGGACGAGCTCTAAAACAAGGTGGGGAGGATATAACAATCCTCAGTTAAATCGACACCTTTGATTATTTTTCCGACACCCTAATATATTTTAAAATATCCCAATATGTCCTAAAATGTACCTGTATGTGAAAACCGAGCCCGAAATACAATATAGTATTTAAAATAAAACAAGAATATATAAGTCGAGGTGGGCCGCGTAGACCCACCCCAACACTCACGCGGGCGGTATGAAGGTTAGAACCTGATTCCGCTGATTTCTTTAAGTTGAGGCGGGCCGCGTGAACCCCACCTCAACCTTATGCGGGCCGCGTGAGTCCCAAAATGTGGCGCAGCCCGGTGATGACACGTTTCATCATCGTGTCAAGTCTAGTTGGTGATCCGGACAAGCTACGCTTTGACCGGGGTTTGACGCGTGCCGCGTAGCCCTTAGGCTACTCTTACGCGGGCCGCGTGAGAGCCAAGTTCAGCAACTATATAAGCAGGCCGTCGGGTTTCATTTGGAATTCGCTCATGATCATTTCTCAATCACAATTTCTGATAGTAGGCTTATTATACTCGGGCATTATACCCCCTAATTAGCGAAGTTCTGCTCCGTTGCAAGTATTATAACCCCTGGATACGTATTAGATACGCTGCCTGATTGATCTAGGGTTCCGTAATGGCTGTCATGGTTCTGCCCGACCTAGTCATTGGAATGTCGTCTCGGGGAGGGTATTGCTAATGTTAAAATGGGTTATTAATACTAACGCGTGTACATTTATGTAAATTATAGATTATCACCGGGAAACCCTTATGGAAAATCTAAGACCGCAATGTGAGTTGATCCCCTTTTTGTAAACCTTTTTGTTAACTGTTTTACAAAACCTTAAATACTTTTCCATGCGAATAACAGTTATTGAGTATTTGTAAGAATACAATTATGATGATTATGTTGGAGTTTTGTATACAAAATTTGTTACCATCTGGTCAAGGAGTAACATGTCCACAAGTCGGGTTCGACAGTACCATGGATGTTAATTGTAATGTCTTGGAAACAAATATAATTGCGGGATCGCCCTCAATACTGTACACTGTGACTTTTTATTTAAACTTGATTAAACTGGGATTCACTCACCAGTATTTCCCACTGACAAATGTTTTTAAAACGCGTTTCAGGTAACAAAATGTGAAAGCCAAATAGAAGCCAGCTGGACAGCACTGAAGGCTTGGAAAAGTGGCAATAAAGTTACCTAAAACTAAAATAGATGTTTTTATTAAATAAATAGGATTTATTCCTATAAAAACGTGTGTACTATGAACTTGGGTTTTAACCAATTTGTTTAATGCTATGAAAATGTGGTATTTTACTCTGATAAACATTTCCTAACTACGGTCCTGATGAAAAATTCCGCTGCCAAATTAGACAATACCCGATACCACCAAAACTGGGTTGCGGCCGCCCGTTTCCCTGAGAACCTGGGATCGGGGGTTGCGACAGCTCTGCAGTACGAGATGCAGGGCAGAACGTTATACCGAAAATCATACCTTGGTCCGCTCATGCGCTGTGTTTCTCCACTAGATGCGGAATACCTGATCAAAGAAATACACGAAGGGATATGCGGCATTCACGCCGGACCCCTTTCGGTGGTAGAAAAAATAACAAATGTCGGGTACTATTGGCCAGGTATGCATGAAAACGGTGGCGTGGCCTTTTCCAAAAATGGGTCGTTGACATCGTGGGCCCTTTCCCCCAGCGCAAGGCAGGGTCAAATTCCTCATCATCGCGATCGAGTATTTTACAAAGTGGATTGGGGCCAAGCCCTTGGCAAAAATCGGGGCGGATAACGTGAAAAAGTTCCTTTGGGAACACATAGTTCGCGGACAAGGGGACTCAGTTCAGTTTGCCGTTGTATTTGGTCAGTGAAAACGGGACTCAGTTCGCGGACAAGACCGTCCAAGAATGGTGTAATGACCTGGAAATACAACAAATCTTCATCTTGGTGGCCCACCCCCAAGGCAACGGACAGGTGGAAAGGGCTAACAGGAATCTGCTGGATGGAATCAAAAACTGCCTGAACAAGGAAGGCGGATGCTGGGTAGATGAGCTACCAACAGTTATGTGGGCTCATCGTACATCGCCGAAGTTAGGCAATAAAGAGACACCCTTTTGCCTAACATATGGCACGGAAGCAATGATCCCGGCAGAGGTCAGATTACCGTCTGTAAGGCGCCTAACAACACAGGATGGCAACGACTAGCGCCTCAGGGGAAACCTTGACCTCTTGGAAGAATGACGTGAAGCAGCGGCTATCAGCAAAGCAACATACAAGGAGGCAGTGGCTAGCTACTACAACAAAAGGGCATCCGTTGTCACTTTCCGGGTAGGCGATTATGTTCTAAGAGACAACGAGGCCAGCAGGACAGAGAGTACCAGAAAAATGGGCCCTACCTAGGAAGGACCATACCTAATCAAGGAAGTGTTAGGAAAAGGGGCATATGCATTGGAACACCTAGATGGCACACCCATCCCCCGATCCTGGAACGTAGCTCAACTCAAGAAATGCTATATGTGATACACACCGAGCATAGAAACAGATATTTTCTATTTTTCTTGTTTTTATAATAGGACATTGTTTCATCTTCCTTTTGGTCAACCTTTGTAAAGTTGTTCCTATTTAGTTGAAATAAGACTTCGATCCTTCGATTAAAGTTCCCATAAAAACACCCATGCACAATACTTAACATACCTACTACTTGATATATTTTAAGTCATAAGGAGTATACAGCATACCACCATCAAAACAAACAACTTAGACCATTTTTTTACAGCGCTAACAGATGGGTGCCTTTGTAATAGGCACATTAACTGTCACACACCAACCAATGGCGGAATCATCGGGGCCTGGCACTAGGCGAATCAGATTGCTCAAGAGAATCCATAACAACTATTTAGTGACAATATTTAATGCGTTCATTATCCCATACTAATAAACAATATATCAGCAAACAATTATACAGATTTCATGTTCTCTCAAACAATACAAATCCGACAACCTTGATTTATTGTGAGTTTCTAGACTTCCTAGCTTGATTTCAAGATAGCCTGCGATTAACCTGCAACATACGTTAAAATAACGTCAATACAAAAGTATTGGCGAGTATACAGGTTTGAAATAGTATAAAGAAGATAAAAGCGCTGCGAATTTCCACATACATAAACAAGATAGACAACACACACACTACAAGACAATACTACCAGCTAATTCACTCGATAACTGCGATAGAGATCCCTAAAAGGGCGTGATTTCCTTAACTAGACCCCGTCAGGTGTGAGTCCAACTATAGTACCATACTAGCTAAGGTGGGAAGTCACGAGTAAGAGTCCTAGCACATATGTATCAAGCATCACGTGTAAATATGTACGTTAGTAATTCGCATGTGATAGTAGTTTAGAGTATAGACTGCATTTTGATATGGGTGTTTTCGATAGGAATGTATGTTACACTCCAAAGTGTGTTCAAAGCGTTTAAAAAGGGGGTCAAGTATACTCATAGTAGGTGTTTAACAGGTAAACACAATTTGATTGGATAGATTGGGAGCGCGTTGGAGTTAGACTGTGAACAGTAGCATAAGTTGTTGAACAGCGTGTAATAGAGTGTCGGAGAGTTAAGTGGTGAACGGATGAACATCCATTCGATCGGATGGTCATCCGAGCGGATGACCATTCGAACGGATGGCCATTCGAATGAGATGTGGGTGTTTGTAATTCGTTTTGAAACTTTTGAATTTTTCGTTGTAGTATTTAAACAAGTCATTCGGTCGGATGGTCATCCGGTCGGATGGTCATCCGGACGGATGGCCATTCAATCAGATGACTATTCGATCGAGAGTTTAGTAGTTTGAAATTTAGCTAAGTTGTTTTGAACCTGGAATAGTATAAAAGACAAATCACCTGGTCAAATGGTAATTCGATCGGATGATCGGATGATCATTCGATTGGGTAATCTGTTGTTTTGTAAACTTTGTAAAATTTCTAAGCAAAAGTTTTCGAGTTTTAACGGAGACGGCGTGACGACGTGTCAAACAATGGAAACACACCAAGGTTTAGCTAACTCAATCGGATGGGAATCTCCCCATTCCTCGACGGAGTTTCATGTCTGAGCCGTTAGCCGGTCATCTCCCCGGTGGAAATCTGTTTTCAAGTCGGTTTTTGTATGAAAGTTGAAGAAAAGTTAGAAAACATCTTTTGGCTATTTTAATCTTATTGGTATTTGTGTTAAAACATTTGGAAATCCTTTAGATCTGAACTATTCTTGGTGAGGTGACGTCACACTACAGTTTGCATAAGAAACCGAGAGAGAACCACTTCAAGATGTCCAAATCAGACGATTTTAAGAGGAAAAGCAGTGATGTTGATGGAGAAAATGATGTAGAAGTGTTTAGTGATGAAGATTGTACAAGATTTGGAGATAAATACTTACGGAATAGTCTTGAATCGGGTGAAAAGTGCCTGGGAATGAACTGGAAGCGTCTGGGTCGGATAGAGCTGTCACATCAGTGAACTGTGATGTGACAGGCGAGTATTTATAATGCGAGAGAGAGTTAAGGTGGTGCAAGTGTGTGGGTCGAATGGCCAGTCGATCGGATGGCCATCCGATCAGATGGTCATCCGGACGGATGTCCATTCGATCGAATCGTCATTCGATCGGGCGGCTTGTGCGAGTTGGTTTTCCAACTTTCGTTTCGCGTGTTACGCGTTGCGTTAGGCATTGTGGATTCTTTAAGCGTTATAGCGAGATAAGTAGCGTCATGTTTCAGTGCGATAGATTGAGTTGCGCATGCCAGCGAGTGCGCGTTTAGACAAGTTTAATACTCAAATAGTTATTTTTATCTATTTTTATTATACATAATAGGCCATAGCATAAGTAATTGCGTTTGAGTCTGCGTTAGCTTTTGCGTCGCACCACGACGAGTGAGGGGAGTAGCTTAAATACTCACGCGATGTCATCGTTAGCGTTGTGATGTGCGATATAGTGTGTTGAAAGTATGTGATATAGTGCGAAATAGCGTTGTAAGCGATATAGTTACATTATGATCTGAATCTCTGGTGTTAGGCGTAACGAGTGTAACGAGAGTAACAAGCACGAAGGTGCGGGTTGTTACATTAACTATCTAATAACAGACTGACATGGAGCTCCAAGGCTCTCGTCATGGTCTACAAAAAATGAACCAAGTACTTGTACATATTCCCACATAACGGGGAACAAAAAAAGAAAACTTGATCAAAGATTTGCTAATCAACACCTGACAACATCTTCATTACCTCTGCAGGGGTATGATAGATGCCGGTGTCCAAAACGACAAGGTCGGGAAATACAGCCAGACCGTCTTCTAGGGTAACAGGACGTTCCATATCGACGAGTCTCGAAATCACCGGTCATAGGCCTTGTTACGGAACGACGCTTCCCTCGAGGACCTTTAGGAACCGGAGGATACAACCCGGGCATAACAGGAAACAGTCCATCACGACTAGACCTGGGCTTACTTATTGGAACTTGGCTAGAGGAAGAAATATCCACACTCTCCGGTAATCGAAAAAGATCGAGTAAGGCCTCAGCGGCCTCACAAGCTTCCAGCACCTTCGATACACGACGGCGATGGTGAGAATTCTTCATGAAGTTAAAAACGGTCAACAGGTGTTTCCTAACGATCATATTTATATGACGAAAAGGGGCAATTAATTAGATTGACAGGCGACGGTCACATCACCCCCATGTCAGGGGGAGGAGTCAGAGGCAATCATGACAAATTATCAACAAAACATAGATGATTACATCATTAAACAAAAAGAAAATAAATGTTTCCATACACAACTGTTCATAAGTGTCCCTAACACAACACGTGTCAACAAAGTTTTCAACTGGCATCAACATTAGAAGTGGAAGAGTCGAGCAATTGGCGTATTACCTCTGGGTCTAGATTCCCCGCTACCTCTTGAATATGTTGAAGCTCAGGAAGCGGATCATTCGCTACGGCAGACAGTGTTTCCGCCATACGGTTTGAAGCAGAAGCAGTCGCGGCTCGAAACCCTTCAGTTATTAAGTCGGGACGGTCACAGTCCAGGTAAGCGGCATGCATACCATCATATCGCCCAATATAATACGTCACGGTTGCCATATCATCTAATAAACCACTGAAGTGGGGTGACCGCCTAAGGAACTCAAAACAGGATATCACGCCATGACCGATCCACCAGGTTTTCTCTCCTTTAAGTGCCACGAGTTGGGTTGCCAGCTCGCTTGCTTCAGCTAACGCGTGGTTCGCAACGCTCTCACTCTCAGCACGACGAGACTTCTAAGCATCTTGGTCTCGCTGCAAACGAGACCGCTGAACTGTCAACTCATCACACATCTGGGTGGCTTAGTCAAACTTTTCCTGAGTATCCTCCATTTCCGCCATCAAAGCATGATGGTGTTCCTTCACCTGCGACACAAACTCATGGTCAACACGTAACCGGGCAACTTGAGAGGATTGGGCACGAACCTTTTCCGCCTCCATCACGGCTTTCCTCTCCAACTTCTTATGGGTTTTTAATGCATGGGATATTACCCTCTATTTCTCTTGACAGTCTCCGGCCCATATCACACGTTACTCAGCAAGATTCGAAGTCACCCTTCTAAGATCCTCCCCAGCTTTCTGTTTCCCTGCAAGAAGACGGGACTCCCTATCCTTGGCAGCATCTAACAAGCTTTCTCGCCGCTGGAGCTCATCCGTCATTTGTTGTACAACATGGCGGGTCTGATGAAGCTCACAGTCGTCTTGACCCCAGCGGCGCTTAATCTCAGCAATCCTTTTAACCCCGGACACAGCGTCAGTCAAAGTCGAATCCAACAACTGGCCAAAATCATGAGCCTCAACATAAGATACCTCTGCTGGGGGGAAGGCATGATCCACCCAATGACCGACCACCTGAGGTTATATAAGATTGGTAGACTCGACAATCTTCCAGTGGGTTTTATAGGGCTTGTCAGGCATACACGGGTCCCAGACGATGGTAGGCAAATACAATCCTTCGATATGATGGGTTTCGTTATGAGCGCCGTTACTTGACCCCGCTGCTTCATCATGACTAACTCCCTTATCACTAGAAAATTCAAAAGAGGAGGATGGCACGGTGATAGGCAGGTTGCTGGTAGGAGGATCCGCTGCCTCAACAGTCTTCTTCTAACTTGACGTCGAAGGTGGATCAGACAGAAGCCTTAGTGTCTCCAAAGGAGCATCGGACGGAGCTATGGAGGTTGTAATGGTAGTAAACTCTATAAAAGGGGGTAGCAATTTCCACCGTGGTGACCGGAACCCCAAGACTAACCCCAACGGGCATATCTGCAGCTTCAACCGTCCCAATAGGGAAAATGTTACTAACAGCGAAAGTCGCCATCTTATCCCCAAAAGAAGGAATATGGGAAGAGGGATAACGGCACTAGATGACACCGCGAGCGTGGAACCTTCAGAATAACAAACAGTTCAACTAAAATACGAAAGGAGGCCACCAGAAAAGACGAATGTACTTACCAATACCAGCTAACACCACGCGCCTCTTTGTCTCAAAGTTAGCCAGAAACGACACGGATGTATTCACCTTCTTCAGAGGTGGCCCCACTGGCGCCACCACTGAAATTATACCCACATTAGCCACGGGGACCTCCACCACTTCAGCTGTGACACTCGGCAAAATACCGGTAATTCCGTACAACCTGAACAACTATTACATTATTTATTTTCGCATATTTGACTTGATTTATTTAATTAAGTCTTAAAAGTCTAGGATTGTACAAAAATTATATCATGAAAAGATATCGAGTTCGTTGTATTGCGAAACAATATAAACTATTTCCTAGATAAACTAGTAGAAATGCGAACACACTATTCATGCCAGGACTAGTCGCGGTACAACCCGACATGGCAAAAACGAGACATGAAGATATGTCCACTTCAAATATTACATGAAAACATTATTTAGAAGTAACTTATGATTAATACTTCTAAAAATTTTATATAAACATTAAATTGTCTGATCCGCAGATTAACTCCGCGATTCTGCAGAAGTGTACGACACTTTGCAGAACAATACAACAATTGTCCAAAAATCCGAAAATAAATATTATTTATTATAAATAATATTTAGGTTATTAAAAACAACACAAAAATCCATATATAAATCTTATTGTTTAAGGCTACACAACCAGTTCGGTAATTACCCGACAACAGAGCCGGTACAGGAACTAAGTCCAAAATAACAAGGTTACTAGTCCAGAAAAACTAGTTAATAAATTTGGACAATAAAAATATCATAAGAATATCTGTGTGAACAAATTACATAATTAATTTAAAATGTCGGTATTGGACCCGGTACGAAACCTGAACCGAGTCTATCAACCGAACAACGAAATAATAAGTCAAGTGAGCTAGTTGGACATATTATAACATAACTTTAATGTGTTGGATAGTTATTTTTTTTATAAAAACTAACCATTTAAATTTACCAAAGTCTATAAGGTTTATAAAATATATCAAGATTTTATTAAAAAAAATAAACAAAACCACTACCCCCCCCCCCCCCTCTTGCTCACGGTTTTGGGGTGGGTCCCCTGTTACTCATCTTAGTTTGATGTGTTGGTTGATTGGTAAAGATGATTAGTGTATGGAGAGGTATAAGAGTGTAATCAAACAAGTCCCTAAACACTCCACCTCATTCACATTTCCAACAAATCACCAAAACCTTTCATCTCCCTCGTCTCTCTCTCTCTCTCTCTCTCTCTAAAATCTGCTCACCCAAACACTCCTACCTTCATCTTTTTCAAGCTTCAAACTCAAGAAATTCATATAATCGTGGAGGTTCATGGATGATTCAAAGCATTTGCAAGACTTGGGGACACACTTGAAGCACTTTACCAAGACTTGAAGCTCTTGGAGTCTCATCTTTTCTTCACATTATCATCATCTTCATCTTGTTCATCTTTAACTAGTAGTAAGCTCCATATCTTGTACTTTCATTTTTGTGATTTATGCTTAAACACATATGTGCAAGATCATCTTGAAAGCTATTTAAAACCCACTTGAGAAACACTAATAAAACTAAAAATACTATTTTGATTATGTGCTTTTATTGATAATTTTTTATGATCTTGAAGTTGTTTAAGTATAGTAAATATGAATCTTGCATCTTCATGTTTAAAAATATTATCCAAACACATGCATGTTTAGATATAGCAAGATTCATTAACAAAAATGTTATGAACATCATTTCACACTTGAAATGGTCTTATACAATATGTAGAGTATAAATTTTAAATAAAATCCATGATCTAAGAATTTTGTGGAAAAAGTACCAATAAAGTTTCCATTTTTGAAAAGGTATGAACATTTTATCATCTTTTTTTGAAAGATTATAAATATGACTTCACACTTAAAATGATTTTATAAATTATATAAAGTATAGACTTTTATATAAAATACATAATTAAGATGTTTTGTTCAAAAGTAATAATAAAGTTTCCATTTTTGGAAAACTTAAGATTACTACAAGTTCATAACATTCTTGTTAAAAATTTATGATTTAAGAGAATAGTCTTTGATATTTGAATGATTGTTTGAATTGAAAAGTGATTATAAACATTTTTACTAAACATGAGAAAGTCTATAGTTTAAAGAGAACTATGGAAACTTATTTATAAATTTTAACCATGATTAAAGTATGTTTAACTAAAGATTAATTTGATTAAAAATAATTAGAAACTTTAATCATGATTATACAAGTTTTAGGATAAAAAGTTTAAGTTAAAATTTCTAGAGTTTTCTTAAACTAAAAATGAATATATATATATATATATATATATATATTAGTATAAAATATATATTTAGAAGTCTCCAAGAATGTGTGTATATTTTGTGTGTAAATATTATGTATTTAGTTAATGTAGGAATACATGCTAAAGAACACGTACTTACACAAAACGTACAAAAATATATAAATACTTGAAAAACTTGACAAGTATAAAATCTCATATGTCCAAACTTGGACATAAACAAACAAATCGGACAATTGGACAATTCGGACAAAATGAACAAAACAAACGATGCGGACGAAACAAACGACACGGGCGAAACAAATGACACGGACGATAAAAACGACACGGATGAAACGGACGACGCGGATGAAACAAACGACACGAACGAAATGGCCAAACTAAACTCTAACTGTCACACAAAGTTTACTAAAAATATATATGCACTAGAAACTATAAGTTACATAAATCACTTAGCAATTTTTATAAAAACTAGATTTTTATAAAAATACAAGTATTCTTAAAACATGGATCAAGCCCATTAAGATTAACTAATTTAAATAAATCATATGGACTAGCCCACTTTTATAAATCATTTTGGGCTTGGCCCAAAGTTACAAACTTACTTGGGCTAAAACCCACTTTTTATGAACTAACATGGGCTAGATTCACTTTTTAGAAATTAGTTTGGGCTAGGCCCATCCTTACATAACCTATTTGGGCTAGGCCTACTTTTATAAACTAAATTAGGCTAGGCCCACTTTTATAAAACTATTTTGGGTTAGGCCCATTCTTACATAATTAAATTGGGCTAGGTTCATTCTTACATAACTTATTTGGGCTAGGCCCATACATATAAAACATAAAATGAATTTTCATAATTAAATTATGGGTTAGGCCCATTCATATTAAAAGATATAAAATATATATGAAGTAAATATATATTAAATACAAACAAAGAAAACGAAAGAACACAAGTCTAATAACGAATTCAAGAAGAACGACTTCCACGAAAATCAAACATAAACCTAAGTGTCTAACGGAATTAGAACACTTGTAGATCGAGACTCGAACACAGAACCGAATATCATATAGAGATTTGCACGGAGCACAAATCTATGAGTTCATGTTTTCCCCTTTTATTTTAAATGTTTATAGTTTTAAACTTCCGGGGATGTATACATGTTACAATTGATATAATTATAAAAATGAGAATATTTAGATCACATGCGGATGAGGATTAAACGAAGGGGCCATTAATGTATAAACAAGTACCGAGGAACGAAAGTGATATATCTATTGGGTTTTGGCGATCCCCAATCTTAATCTTAACGACAACAATAACAAATCGTTTAGAGTGCTTTTGTGTCTAAAACAAGTGTCTCAGACACAATTTATCGTCAAGGTTTGGTTGCCTCCTATTCGGCATACAGATTAGTGTCCTTACAAAATATTAATGATCTTACAAGTTTCATTATGCCAATTTAAATCTATCAAATATTTTGAAGAATAATTTGACACAAACTTAATACATGAATTCACCAACTTTGTTTGACGTTTTCAAAACTAACATGTATTATAGGTAATTAGTGGACGGCTTTGGAAAAACATGTCCGAGTTGTTGTTAAGAACTCCAGCTTTTAGATGTCATCCTGTTTTCAACTTTCATGTTTTGTAAACTTGTGTTAAACTTTAAACAATGTTGTTAAAGTTGTAGTTTATTTTACTTCGAACAAGTTGTTGGATTGTCAATTATGGTTTTTAAATAAATGTATGGATGAACATCTTATTATGGTTTAAATATGTTGTTTAGTTGATTGAATGTAACGATTACCGC
This sequence comes from Helianthus tuberosus, assembly GCA_030545235.1. Classification (NCBI taxonomy): domain Eukaryota; kingdom Viridiplantae; phylum Streptophyta; class Magnoliopsida; order Asterales; family Asteraceae; genus Helianthus; species Helianthus tuberosus. The sequence continues at coordinate 151,376,493 of CM060400.1, forward strand.
TCTGGCCACACCTCGCGACGCTTCCGCAATAACGAAAAATCGGGGTGTAACATCAGCGGCGGTAGTGGTAGAAGCAGCGGGGCTAGCAGCCCTTGAAGATTGACCCATGGCACTGCTTTCCCCTTCGCCTCTCTGGATCAGGATGATCTTCTTTGGGGCAGTCACGGCCGCCCCGCTCTCCTCCACACTCCCGCTAGTGGGAAACCCTTGAAGCACACCTTCCATATGGTAAGGAGAGATAAGAAAGTTCCCAACATGCGCCCGCAAGATATTCTCCTCCCCAGGATGTAGTTGTAGTGGACGGTCAGCAGCAAGGATAGACTAAGACTTCTCCGAGTATAGGAAGTCCGCCAGAGCAAAGGACGCTGCAAGAAATCCTCGTTATAACAAACCAAGGGGATACCAGAAACATCAAGGATCTGATAACTTACCTCCATCGGTGGTCCTGAAAGTAGGATAGATCTGAATGTCACGCCAACATAGGGTCATTCCAACTAATGCCAACGTACCCTCAGGAACAACCAAACACTCTGAGGGCCGGGCAATCAGCACCTTAAACAGGGCATTCTCTTGATATTCCGCCTTAGGCGGCACAACGTCCTTCACCTTCTCTTTGGCCGCCATCACACGCCAATGCATTTCCCCTGGAATAACATCGGCATCTAAAAAGAAGAATTTCTTCTTCCAATCCTTATCTCGGCTACTCGAGGGCACTCTTCAATGGATCAACCAGCTAAGGGACGTATTTCAGGTGACTTTCTTACAGTAAGGTTTAAATCTATTAATCCGGTAGTAACTTAATATTCTAATCGTTTTTAATTCCCTCTTTCTTGTTCGTAAGACCAACTTCATCGCATGCTCGTATACGAAATCAATGGCCAACGTGGAAGAGAGATCAAGGATGAAATTCCATCTTCACAAACGGGTAATAGCAAGGAATATACATGAGAGGCGAGGGGAGAGGAAGGGCTGATTGTTAGCTTTTCAGCATAGAGGAGAGAGGTCCTTGAAATTTATTTCATGTAATAGAGTATATGAACTTTATAATGTGGGAATAATACTAGTTAAATTTTTTAAACTACATAATCACATTGTTTTCGAAAGAAACTAGTTACTAATTGCGGTATCTTCATTTAAAATTTGTTGCCATGGTGGTCTTGGTCAAAGAAAAGACGACATGGTTGTCCCTAAGAATCGAGGATCCTGTACGAAAAGAAAAAATGAACCCCTCATTTTTTAGCTGGGGACAAAATATGGGTTGGTCAAAAATGGTTCAGGCCAATATAAGGCGAATACACACGAAATCAAAGTTAAGTATTTACGTGTTAACCTAAATAATAATTAAAATAATCAACATAAATATATAATTAAAAAATTTAACATAAAGTAATTGAAACAAATCATTTCAAAAAGGAACTTACAAATATTATTAGTCTAGAAGTGTATCAAAATTACTCTACAAGTTTATCAAACAACATAGAATTCAAAATTACCTTACAAGATCATTTGTAGAGCAATTATCATACTCTACAAAATTACACACAAGATCAAAATTACCTTACATGATCAAAATTACCCTACGAAATCAAAATTACCTTACAAAACCGTTTTACAAAATTACCATACAAGATTAAAATTACCATACAAGATCATTTGTAGGGTAATTTTGATAATTACTCTACGAGTAAATAATTACGAAAATGTCACCTCATTTTTTTCAGAAAAACTTTAAGTTTGTACGTTTTGTACATTAAAGGTGTTTGTATTTGATCTTTAGTTTATATATGTATATATATATATATATATAGATTGTTGACGAGCAAATATGAATACTAACTTTATTTTTATAATAATGAATAGCTTTTTAATATTGTAATAGTTTATTATTATATTTATTTTAAGATTTAACATTCTCTTATTTTATTTTACTGTTTTTAAAACCATATTTCCATTCTTGTATATTATTTGCTTTAATTAATTCTTTTTCCCTTTTTTATATATCATATTTCCTTTATTAATTTGATATTTCTTTAATAACCTACGTATTTGTTTAAAAAAAACTTAAGTATGTCGTTGTGTTTAATTTTTTTCCTCGACATTCCAGTATGAGTTTTGTTAAAAATAAAGTTGTATTCAAACTAGAGTATTTGTTTGGTGTAGTAAAACGGTATGATGATAAATTAAACGTATTCTGACGGTTAAGCTTTATAAATAACATGCTTCATTATTTTCAAATAAAGTTTGTTTTACGTTATCATTTTCTCCGTATCGCCGCAACAAGCGACGTCAGGAAAACTAGTAGTAATAAACACATTGGTTAAAAAGTCAATTCGATTAACGTTTATTCTATGTATTTAATTGGACTTTTTTTAACGGGCAACAGAATCAATCCCGAGCACTCTCGGGGCACCCATTGGACCAAACAGAGTACTCTGAGAGTAACCCGAGTCCACCACCAATTCTGTAGAAAACCCGGTAACACACCCGCATGTAGGCACAACGGTGAAATTACAAGTAAAACCCGTTTAGCTCAAGGATCAAACCCAGGATTCTTTGGGTCTCCTATCATTGTCCACCAGTGCCAATCTCGAGCACTCTCGGGGCACCCACTGGAACAAACGGAGTACTCCGAGAGGAACCCGAGTCCACCACTAATTCCGTGAAAAATCCAGTAACCCACCCGCACTTTAGGAGGAGACTAACGTTCATATCCCTTAGTGCACCCAACTCGAGCCCACATTCCTCAATTGGCCTAATAACCCTTTCCCAACATTACCCGACTTAATTGGAACTTATGACAGAGTTTATGTTATGGTGTGTGGTCGTCATAGTTCAATGTCATAAACAATTCTCTTCCTTCTTAAACTTCCACCACCACTTTAGGAGGAGACTAACGTTCATACCCTTTAGTGCACCCAACCCGAGCCCACCTTTGTCAGTTGGCCCAATAACACTTTCCCAACATACCCAAGCCCCTGCCCCGAAAAAATATTCTTCTAAAAGCCTCAAGAGTTTCCAACACAACTTTCGGGGCTTTATATTAACACTCTGTTCCCGAGTCTCATTTAATAGGGGGAGGGGAAAAAAGATAAAAATATAAAAAACCATGTTCCCGAAATTTTTTTAATATAGAAAGGGAGGGAAAAGGGAAGAAAATGTGTACCTATATTTAACCTCCCAAATCGGAGAGATTAGGTGAGAAAATCTTATTAATTACTAAATTACCCTCATATTTAATTAAAATGTTTTATGTTCAAAGGGTATAATGGTAAAATTGTTCCTTTCTTTTCTTTTCCTCCTAGCTCGGGAACACATAAAATGCTTGATTTCTCTCTTTTACTTTACTTTTCATTAAACTCGGGAACACGAAAAAAATCTCTTTTCCTTCTTTTTCTCTCTTAATTCATTTTCCTTTCCCTCCCCTCCCTTTGTTAAATGAGACTCGAAAACACAGTCTAAGAAAAATAATACAATGGTAAACTATCCTGAACAAATTTTAATAATGATACTCATGCCCAACTGATAATGTTTTGCTTTCCATTTTGAAAATCTCCCCTCCAAACAACCAATCATTTTAGTACGTTGCATTTATTGGTAATTGAAGTGTCAATAGAAGCAAAGCAACAACTGATCATTTATCCTTCAATTTCATATATACGGATTTTTACTCCACACTTATGGAGATTTGGATATAATTAATGATTTTCCGTTGTGATTGTAGTATCACTCTCAACACCATTAGCGAACAAATTTTGAGCTTCACGGGAGCAATAATATGCATCAATGGATGAGATGAAAGCACAAGTGGAATTTTCATTTATGCACAGAGTGATACGGAAACTGTATAGACAAAACTGGTGATTCTTTACAACTGAGCTATTTTTATGATTTTATCATTACATATCAATAAACAAATTAAAGATGAATAAAAGAATTAAAGATTCTTGTATTCGTCCTCGTAGCTAAAAGGTAACGGCACTGATTTCACAGCTCTAAATTTTCCAACATTGTTCAAATGCTCATTCTCCAACCTGAATTCATTCACAACAAGGTTAGATTATGTTTTCATGATATTCAATTTATTTATGTATTCATAATTAGGAATTGAACTAGACCTGAAGAAATTCCATATGCCACGTCGAATGATCTCCAAACTCGCAAATATTGCAGTTAGAGGCTTAGAGCATTTCTATGGAGGAAAGGAAGTTCATGGAAATCCATTACAGTTTGCATCCAGGCAAGTCTCAGTATCACATTCAATACCTGCAAATTAACTAATTAAGATCTAAAAGGATAATTGCATCATTGTTATTTGAAATAGAAGATTGCTCGTTAGTAATACCATTGCTATGAAGTAGATAGATCTGCTGGGCAAGATAAGCTTGTCTCTCAACCATGGATTCTCAGAATTCCTAGATAGCAGACCCCAATCCATCACTAAATCCCAATAGGTACTGAAAATTGTTGCAAATCCTGAGGTAGATGCAGATATGACTTTAAAGGCTATTCCTCCTTTTTGACTATAAATGGTCCTTGTAACAAGAGCAACAATGGTTGAGAAATATTTGAGTCCATTCAGAGCTTGTGTAGAGTCGCGCCCATCGTTCCACCGTCGTATGCACTACACATTCACACAGACAATAATTAACAAACATGAATCTTATAAATGTTATATTTAGGGGGTCATATTGTAGGAAATATACCTGTAGGAGTCGAATCCAATATGGTATAACTGCAATAACTATAAAAAGAACATCATAAACTGTGCTATTGTTGCAGGTTTCTGCATTCCTGTGCTTGAAATCTCCCCATCCATAGTAGCATACATAAAACTGCAGATTCCTCAATAACTGGACCTGAAGCGATGACAAATTAAACAAGCCTTAGTTTCTTGAACTGAGTGTTCCTTGTTTTCTAGATGTGTATTGAATCTTACCTGACTAGTAAACTGGTCGGCCAAGAAGAAATCAGGGAGAGTGACCGCATAAAGTGGAGCACAAATGCAATGCCATAAACAGACTAAGAGGAAGAAGCGGTTTGCACGATAGAAGATGTCAAATGGACAAATGGTTATCAAAATAACAACCTACAAAAATAGTTTGCAATTAAATTAACACACATGGTAGTAGTATCTGATGTATCCTACACGATGCAATATGTAGTGCCCATATTAGGAACTAGAACATTAAATACTAATTCTCATTTCTCACACTAATTGTTCATAAGGAACTTCTGGACAGCCCACCCATTTTGTTCTACACCAAAAAGTACTTCTTTTTCTTGACCCACCCAACCAACTATTTGTGGACCTACAGGATGCATGTTAGCGGTCCATATACAGTATTTCTTTATCATGTGCATAACTCAGAAACAACTACCCCATAATCCCATATTTATATATAATAATACAAGGGTAAAGAGGAACTTCTTACAATGACTAAGGCCAGAGGGAGTAATTCGGTGAATGTTTTGTAACTTTTAGTTTGTGGATCCAATTCCATTTGAAGGTTTGAGAGTACAGCTGCAAGAGTGAGTACTGATAGACCAAAACCGAGGAGTAGAACTTCTTTAAAGCCCAATTCTGTACGCTGCTTGAATCCAAATATGAACGAGTAATTGACACGATAGCGTGCCCAAAAGTATACATTTCCACCATACATCAGTATATGTAACACCAGAAATCCAAACATGCTGTACAACGGAAAGATTGTGTTCATGTACTGAGTTCGACCTTGACTCTTAAGAAGATCTCTAGCATGTACGCTTACAATAATCGCCACCGTAAGTGCTAATGACAGTCCAAAGAAGCAACCTGAAACCGAAAAATACATTAGTGAAAGTGGTACTTGTACTATACAAGCCAATAATAGGTCCTTGTGGCCTGCATTTATCATGTAAGGTGCCGGTAGCTACTTACCGACAAAAAATGTTATCCGGTGCTTATCTCTTTTAGCTTTGGGCCTTAAGGTGTCCATTCCTTGAGGCCGATTCCCATTACAAAAATGCTTTATAAATACTGCTTCGACTCTCTCTATGAGCTTAGAAACCTGAAGACAATTTTATTTGTTAAATGTCAGTAACTTAACCGTTTTTCAAATGGCACATCAGCTAAAATCTGTAAATGGTTAAAGTTACAGACATGTCATAAACAACATAGTAACATACCTCATCAGATTGGCTCAAGTATGATTCTTCAACCATCTTCATGTAAGCATCCGACGCATTTCTTGATGTTATCTGCAATAATGATTTAGGTCAGCAGTTGAACACCTGGACGTACACACGTATGACAAAAACCAAACATCCCTAACCTTATCATACTTCTTCATTATCTTGGAGAAGGCCAACTGATTCAGGAACCTGGTTTGATCAAAAGCAAGATACAGTGCAGTTATATTTTGGAGTCAAATGTTTATGTCAGTATATAAAGTGGTTGATCAATTCTTACGCGTAGTTCTTTAGAAACCGAAGCTTCTCATGGAACTCAATAAAGGCTTGCTTCAACTTTTCTTCTGCAACTTTAACTTCACTTTTGTTGAAATGCAGGTTTGGATTTAAACTTTTGAAAACATTTTTCATGGTGGTTATCGGTGTTTCAGGGGCGACGTTGACTTTTACGTGATTTAAAACTTCTAAAGAAGCCATCTGGTACCCCTTGGCAACTTCTGTTCTCTTTTGTTGTTGGTCTTCATGAATCACCTCCAATGGAATTGAACCTAAAATTCATCCAAACTTAGTATACATATTTTTGCTTAAGTTGCTGTCATGTTTTTAACTAAATTAACTACCTGTGTTTGTTCTGTTGATGAAGGGAGACATAGCTGCAGCAACCGCAGCAGCCGCAGTGGGATTGGTAACTTTAATTCTAAGAGCAATGAGAGCATCCATCTGTTGACTCAGCTCATCAGCCTGCTTCACCACCTCCTCAACTTTACTTTTATAAAACTGAATCACTTTATTAAATTCATGATCAAGTCCTCTAAAGAACACAAGCTCAAGATCTCCTCCTTCCTCTGACGACCGAAGAAAAACAGTCTGGTAGCTCTGAACATCTTCCCCTTGTTCTTCATCTGCTTGCTGCATTGCACTCACTAGAATCACTTCATCTTCTTTATCCTCTTTCGGACTATTATTTCCATACCGACTAGTTAGTCCGCTGAAAGCTCTAAAAAGGGACACCCTTCTCTTCAAAGAAGTCGCCTTCGACGGCGGTGCTGGGCGTGAGTTTACATGATTGTCCGGCAACCGGGTCTGTCTCCGGTGGAAGATCAAGATCTGTTTCAAGAGAGTCTTGAGGTAGTTGTAGTTCATATATGCTTCTCGCCATTCAGGCACCATCTGTGATGCAAATTCTTTTCCAAACTTCATTGCTGGTTTGTTTTTTAAATTAAAACTTCGGATTTAAAAGATACTGTGAGGAATAAGTGTTGAAATGGAGATGAACTTATATAAGCATTGGTTTGATTCAATGTTTTCACATCGTATTCAAAAGTTTGGAACGAGCCAACCTGCTTCCAAGGCTCCACTTTATGGCGTGTTTTAAAGAATGGATCAAATAGAGTTGCTCATTGGGTCAAGCTTTTTTACTACAAAAAGACAGAGAACATCTCTATTGACTTCTTCCGGTTAATTATTTAATCTTGTTGATAAGTACGTAGAAAATTTTGTTACGTTTTGAACAAGGATTTAGTTATTTTGATTCTTACATTTATTTCTTTAATAATGGAATTTAACGCATGTTCTGTATAATAAACATATTCGTCAAACGTGGACCCAAGATTTCAAATCTTACCTGTTAATTCTTATGTCGAGATCATTATCTTATATTCATTCATTAGAAAATAATATACAAATCAAAACTTAACCACGTCTAAGGACATGAATTGATACACCAAATATATAATTATGCTCATTAAAATATATGTTTTTCGAAATTATACCATCACATAATAAACACTATAAATTTTAAAGAAAATGTTTTAAAAGTTAATTTCAGAATTTATAACCATCATGGCAAAATTTAAACTCATAAATATTTTGACACGGGGTCGGGTAGTCCAAGATACTTCTCAACTTTCTTGCAAAGTATATTTTTAGTGCTAATTTTTTTCTTCTTCGTTTTATGTATCCGCTACTCCTAAACAAAAAAAATTGCCTGTGTTACCCCTTAACTTTTCTTTTAAATTTGTCATTGTCTTGACAACTGCATATGTTAATAGATTACATTATATTTTATTCAACCCGTGTAATATACAGGTTTGTTCAACTCGTCCTATATATATAACATTACATTTCTTCACCCCCCATGTAATATAAAGGTTTGTTCAACTTATAATTTACTCTAACATTTATAATGTAACTAATCCAATAGTTATCTTATAATATAGTCTATTGAGCCTATTCCCCTCTTTCGTATGTATTTATTTGAATTTGATGATGTAAAGATAGAATACTCAAAAAAAAAAATTCACATCGGATTAGAATTTAGACACAAAATAATGTGATAATAAATATTGTAAAGTAAAGGTAGGTAAGAAACGTCGCTTCCATCCAATATGCCCCCCAAAATAATAAATAGTGTCATAAATCTACGGTAGTTGCACATTGAAAAATTACGTTAAATAAGAATAAAGGGTATGGAGAGGATTGGCTTGGAGGGGATGAGCCGCCACGTCACCGGCTCGTGTGGGATGGGCCTCCTTCATATTTGAGGGGGATAGAGGATGAGGCTACCCCACCTCATTATTTTATAATTGTCTAAGTGTTTAAATTGAAAAGGATGAGAGAGAGGGTATTTAAATTGAAAAAGGATGAGAGAGAGGGTATTTAAATTGAAAAAGGAAATATAATATTCAAGTGGGGCCACATCTCATTCGGCTGTGGGGAGCCGTTTGGGCCGAGCCGACCCTCAGGGGGGCGGTGTGGGGGACCGGCGCCGGTCCTAGCCGGGCCTAGCCGACCCCCATACCCTTTAGTCTAAGAAACGGTGACTACCAAAAGTCGTTAGTAAAAGCGAGTGTTGCAGAGAAAGTCAGGCTTTAAAAAGTGAAATAATGGATTTTAATAATTCCAATTGTTAGTCGTTGGCCAGCAACAGTTCCAACTTAAAAAATAAACAGTAGTGTTCCCACATTTTTATATATTGTAAACCAGTGGACCTTTACTAAACCGAAAAAGGATAATAGGACAAAAGAAATTAAGGTTCTTTCATAAAAGTCCATTAGTTTACAATACGTGAAAAGGTGGGAGCACCACTGATTATTTTTGAAGTTGAGACCATTGCTGGCCAATAACTAATAATTTAGATTATTAAAATCCATTATTCCTTAAAAAGTTGATGAAGGGTTATTTAATTTTAATAATTCTAAGTTCCATCTGTTGGCCGATAATCCTAACTCTAAAAATTCCTTCCAACGATCCTCACTTGTAAGAATTTGACCCCATTTATCCTATTCAAACTATATGTGCACTTAATTCAATTAAGGAGTTTGTAGGTGTACATAAATCTATTGAGGATGTCAAATTCTTATATGTTATAAAATGATCAATGGGGGCCAAATTTTTATAAGTTGGAATTGTTGGAGAGAAATTTTTAAAGGTTGGATTATTATCGGCTAACATGTGAAACTTAAGATTATTAAAATCCAATAACCCAAAAATGAAATGTGTATCTAAAAGAGACAAACTTAATATATTACTCTATAGAACAAGGGAAGCTGTGTGGAAAATATATTTCTTCAAAGGTGATATGGTGAGAAATAATGATCCGTTGAGTAAGGAAATCCATACTCAACACCGGCAATGATTGGATGATGGTCTAAGGAAGACACGCGTAGAAGAACGAGACACAAGCTTATCTGGAGCAGTGAAGGAGAGGATTTGATAACATAGGCATTCAAACACACGAAGGTGCGCATAAGAAGGAAAGAAACTATACAACATCTCGAATGGGGTTCGAAATGAAAGAGTGATGGTGGGTAGAAGATTAAGCATGTGAACTGCTGCCATATGTGGCTTGTATCCAAAATTTAGACGAAAATGATGCTTGAAGTAACAATGTGCGAATGACATTATAAATAGTATGGATTGTGTATTCAGCTTTCCCCTCTTGCTAACACGTGTAAGAAAAGAAAAAAATGAAATTCAGTGCCATGAGTCGGAAATACATTATGAAAAAGCCGAATTATTATAGCACGTCCATTGTCGCATTGAAAAGCTTGAATGTATGTTTTGAATTGATTACATATGCACAAAAAATTCCAAAGACTTTAAAAACATTATATTTATCACACAATGGAAACACCCACAAAAATGTGAATAATCAGCCACTAGGTTAATTGTATCCATTTTTTCTTTTAGACTCTCTCTCTCCTTCTCTTTTCTCCACCTCCACCACCACTAGCACCACCTGTCACAACAACCGCCTCTTCTATTTTTGCACTCGTACCCTATCTCACTTCCTCAACTCATCATACCAAACATCAATACCTTCTGTCTCTCTTTGCACTTACTGGTACAGATCTCATATCTCTTTATTGTTGTGCACTCACGGGTACAGTACCACCCATCTATCAAGTCTCTCTCTCTTTCTCTCTCTGCACCTCACTGGTACAGACCCAGTCGATTTTGCACGCGAAATCCTCGATCCACTCCACACACACAGCCCTAGAATCTCACGCCCCTCGATCCACTCCAGAATCCCAACACCCAACACCCACCACCGATTTCAGGTCGATTAGCCGTCGATTGAGTCACAACTATGCTTCGACATGTGCCACTGCATGTCACCTTCACCATCGTTGTGGTGGCAGGTGATTGTGGTGGTGGTGGTGGAGATGAGATGAGAGAAAAGAGGGAGTGTGTGTGTGTGTGTGTATATATATATATTATGATTATTTTTATTGTTTTTATTTAAAGGAAAAAATTAAAAAAATTAAAATGATTGGGTAAATTTCTAAAATCATCCCTGAGTTAACGATACATTTTATTTGAGTTTGTGATTTGGATGGAAATGACAACAAAATCATTACGTCACGTGTCCATATAAAATGTAACTAGCAAATTAGCACAAACCTCATGGACGATTTTAGCATTTTACTCTTTAGTAATAAATAAAGGTAAGTAACTGTAGAGGAATGACCTGGCCCGGTCATTCCGGGTCAAATATTAACCATTAAACAAGTTGTAAATACGGAAGATATCTCCATGCAAATCCGCATACCAAATAACCTCCGATAAAATTGGAGTCACCTAACTGACTTCCCAAATTACGTGGAAACCATAAAATCACCCATAAGTATAAATAGAGGGATCATCATGAAGGTAAGACACATTGTTCTCCCATTACGTTCTTTTTACTCTCACGAACGAATACTTATTCTCAAGCTGGAGGGTGGTTACATGAATAACCCCATTCCTGTAATGAGTCCTAACGGAGTTCTGTTTTGCAGACCGGAGATCGGTTCACTCTTCATCGGATCAACCAGCTAAGGGACGTATTTCAGGTGACGTTCTTACATTGGCGCTATCCGTGGGACCTGCAAATACTAAAGAGCCTGTTACCACGATGAGTGCTCTGAACGTAAATGTTGCAATTTCTAGCACCGTATTAACTTCCGTCGCTGAAGGAGGAGGCACAACGACGGCGAGTGTTACGACAACAGTCCCGGCTCTAGCGGTTACTAGGTCTTTGGCACTCGAGTTTGATGAAATGATACACCAAATATATAATTATGCTCATTAAAATATATGTTATTCGAAATTATACCATCACATAATAAACACTATAAATTTTAAAGAAAATGTTTTAAAAGTTAATTTCAGAATTTATAACCGTCATGGCAAAATTTAAACTCATAAATATTTTGACACAGGGCCGGATCAAACATAGGGGTTGGGTAGCCCAAGATACCTACCTCTCAACTTTATATTTTAGTACTAATTTTTTTTCTTCTTTGTTTTATGTATCCGCTACTCCTAAACAAAAAAAAATTAGCCCGCATTACCCCTTAACTTTTCTTTTAAATTTGCCATTGTCTTGACGACTGTATATGTTAATGAATTACATTATATTTTATTCAACATGTGTAATATACGGGTTGTTCAACCCGTCCGTTTTTTAAATACATGATTTTTATTACTAGGTATATATAATGTAATACATTGGATACTAACCTATTTTGATAATAAATAAATAAATAAATACAATTAACATTTATGATGTAACTAATCCAATAGTTATCTTATAATATACTCTATTGAGCCTATATATTCCCATCTTTCGTATGTATTTATTTGAATTTGATGATGTAAAGATAGAATACTAAAAAAAAATCACATCTGATTAGATTTTAGACACAAAATAAATATTGATGTAAAGATAGAATGCTTAAAAGATAGTCACATCTGATTAGATTTTGGACACAAAATAACGAGATAATAAATATTGTAAAGTAAGAGTAGGTAAGAAAAGTCACTTCCATCCAATATGCCACCAAAAATAAAATTATTATATACCAAAAAAAAACTCAAGTGTCATAAATCTACGGTAGTTGCATATTGAAAAATTACGTTAAATAAGAAACGGTGACTAACAAAAGTAGTTAGTAAAAGCGAGTGTTGCAGAGAAAAGCAGTCGGGCTTTAAAAAGTTGATAAAGGGTTATCTGATTTTAATATTTCTAAGTTTCATTTGTTGGTCGATAATTCTAACTCTAAAATTTCTCTCCAACGATCCTAACTTGTAAGAATTTGTCCCCCATCGATCCTATTCAAACTACAGGTGCACTTAATTCAATTAAGGAGTTTGAAGATGCACATAAATCTATTAAGGATGTCAAATTCTTATATGTTATAAAATGATTAATGTGGGCCAAATTCTTACAAGTTGTGATCATTTGAGAGAATTTTTAAAGTTTGGATTATTATCGGCTAACAGGTGAAACTTAAAATTATTAAAATCCAATAACCTTAAGATGAAATGTATATCTAAAAGAGACAAACTTGATATATTACTCTATAGAACAAGGGAAGCTGTGTGGAAAATGTGTTTCTTCAAAGGTGATACAGTGAGAAATAATGATCCGTTGAGTAAGGAAATCCATACTCCAACACTGGCAATGATTAGATGATGGTCTAAGGAAGACACACGTAGAAGAACGAGACGCAAGCTTATCTGGAGCAGTAACGGAGAGGATTGGATAACATAGGCATTCAAACACACAAAGTTGCGCATAAGAAGGAAAGAAACCGTACAGCATCTCGAACGGGGTTCAAAATGAAAGAGTCATAGTGGGTAGAAGATTAAGTATGTCAACTGCCATATGTGGCTTGTGTCCAAACTAGACTAAAATGATGCTTGAAGCAACAATGTGCGAATGACATTATTAATTGTGTGGATTGTGTATTCAGCTTTCCCCTCTTGCTAACACGTGTAAGGAAAGAAAAAATGAAATTCGGTGCCATGAGTTTGAAATAGATTATGAAAAAGCCGAATTATTATACGCACGTCCATTGTCACATTGAAAAGCTTGAATGTATGTTTTGAATTGATTACATATGCAAAAAAAAATCAAAAGACTTTAAAAACATTTTTTTATCACACAATGGAAACACCCACAAGAAATGTGAATAATTAGTCTACTGGGTTAATTTTATCCATTTTTTTCTCTTAGACACTCTCTCTCTCTCCTTCTCTTTTCTCCACCTCCACCACCAGCCACAACAGCCGCCTCTTCTATTTTTGCACTCGTACCCCATCTCACCTCCTCACGTCATATCAAACATCAATACATCCCTTCTCTCTTTGCACTTACCGGTACAGATCTCATCTTTCTTTATTGTTGTGCACTCACGGGTACAGTAGCACCCATCTATCACGTCTTTCTCTTTCTCTCTCTCTCTGCACCTCACCGGTACAAACCCGATCGATTTTGCACGTGAAATCTTCGATCCACTCCACACACAGAGCCCTAGAATCTCATGCCCCTCGATCCACTCCAGAATCCCAACACCCACCATCGATTTCAGGTCGATTAGTCGTCGATTGAGGCACAACCGTGCTCCGACATATGCCACAGCATGTCACCTTCACCATCGTCGTGGTGGCAGGTGGTTGTGGTGATGGTGGAGAAGAGATGAGAGAAAAGAGGGAGTGTGTATATATATAAATGCGTGTATGTATTATAATTATGATTATTTTTATTGTTTTTATTTAAAGAAAAAATTTTAAAATATTAAAATAATTGGGTAAATTTCTAAAATCATCCCTGAGTTAATAATACATTTTATTTGGGTTTGTGATTTGAATGGAAATGACAACAAAATCATTACATTATGTGTCCATATAAAATGTAACTAGCAAATTAGGACAAACCTTATGGACGATTTTAGCATATTACTCTTTAGTAATAAATAAAGTAAGTAACTTAAATCTATTAATCCAGTAGTAACTTAATATTCTAATCGTTTTTAATCCCCTCTTTTTTGTTTGTAAGACCAACTTCATCGCATGCTCGTATACGAAATCAATGGCCAACGTGGAAGAGAGATCAAGGATGAAATTCCATCTTCAGAAATGGGTAATAGCAAGGAATGTCCATGAGAGACGAGCTATGGGAGAGGAAGGGCTGATTGTTAGCCTTTCAACATAGAAGAGAGAGGTCCCTGGAATTTATTTCATGTAATAGAGACTAGCTATCTAAGTATATGAAGTTTATAATGTGGGGATAATAACTAGTTAAATTTTTTAAACTACATAATCACATTGTTTTCGAAAGAAAATAGTTACTAATTGTGGTATCTTCATTTAAAATTTGTTGCCATGCTGGTCTCGGTCAAAAAAAAGACGACAGGGTTGTCCCTAAGAATCGAGGATCCTGTACGAATAGAAAAAATGAAGCCCTAATTTTTGAGCTGGGGATAAAATATTGGTTGGTCAAAAATGGTTCGGGTCAATATAAGGCGAATACACACGAAATCAAAGTTAAGTAATTACATGTTAACCTAAATAACAATTAAAAAAATCAACATAAATATACAATTTAACATAAAGTAATTGAAACAAATCATTTCAAAAAAGAATAAGTATATTAATATGACTGTATGAAATATATTATAATTTGTAAGTGAGTCTCATTTGGTTAAAAAAATGTAGACACCATTATATATATATAGAGTTTCATGTACAAATAGGCTTATTATACAAAACGTACGAAAAGCATGAAAAAATGTAAAGAAAACGTGGTGGCATTTTTCGTAATTATTTATTTGTAGAGTAATTATCAAAATTACCCTACAAATGATCTTGTAGGGTAATTTTGATCTTGTAGGGTAATTATCAATATTACTCTACAAGTGTATCAAAATTACTCTACAAGTTTATTAAACAACATACAATTCAAAATTACCCTATAAGATCATTTGTAGAGCAATTATCATACTCTACAAAATTACACACAAGATCAAAAGTACCTTACAAGATCAAAATTATCCTACAAAATCAAAATTACCCTACAAAACCATTTTACAAAATTACCATACAAGATCAAAATTATCCTACAAGATTATTTGTAGGGTAATTTTGATAATTACTCTACGTGTAAATAATTTCAGAAAAACTTTAAGTTCGTAGGTTTTGTACGTCAAGGTATTTGTATTTGATCTTTAGTGTTTGTGTGTGTGTGTGTGTGTGTATATATATTGTTGACGAGCAAATATGAATAGTAACTTTATTTTTATAATAATAAATAGCTTTTTAATATTGTAATAGTTTATTATTATATTTATTTTAAGATTTAACATTTTCTTATTTTATTTTATTGTTTTTAAAACCATATTTCCATTCTCGTTTATTTTTTCTTTAATTAATTCTTGAGTAAATTACAAGTTTTGTCCTTTGTGTGTATACCAAATTGCAGGCGCTGTCTTTTGGCGCAATAGTTGACAAGTTTTGTACTTACGTTTCAAAATCTTGCACGTTACGTCCTTTAGGCCAAACCCAGTTAATTTTTTTGGTTAAAAATGGTCATGTGCCTTGCACATGAGAGCATTATTGTCATTTCACCTTTTTAAGGGCTATTTTGCAAAGAAATTTCAATCAGGGACTATTATTATGCACCAAACTTATATTATATCTATATGTATATAAGTTAGTTCACCCCTCTCACAACCTAGCCACCATCGCCACCACCCCTCCTGCCACCACCTGCTACCACTTACACCCATCACCATTCAAAACCCAGCACTGAAACCCCAAGGCACCACCCAAATTCTTCTCTTTTTTTTTCCTTCTGTTGTTCACATGATTCCCAAACAAACAAAACAATAATTTCACAAATTTATGATTTGCTTCCTGATTTTCACCTTTGGGCTAGCAGCCCAAAACCCAAGAAAAAGTAAACTTGAGAAAAAGTCAACGTGCCTTATTTCTTCTTTGATTTTGCCTAACTCCAGAACAAACAAAACAATTTTACGATTTTTTCTTCTTATTGACGACGATAATTCCAACGAAGATACCACAATCATTCGAACGGATAAATAAAGCAATACCCTTCTGCCAATTGTTTTTGTTTTTTGTCTCATATCTAATTTTTTCCGGCGAAATAGAAGCAGAACCTCCTTACCATCATCTCAGATCTGATTTTTTGTACAGCAGATCTGTCGTCATTGAGCGTTTATTAGAGAGAGAGAGAATTGAGAGAGAGTGGGGGAGGTGGTAGATGGTGGTGTTGACAGTGGCGGTGGTAGGTGTGGTGAGGGCGGTGGTGGTGGTGGTGGCTGGTGGTGGTTGGTATAGAGAGAGAGATAGAGTGGGCTGGTGGATGGTGGTTGCAGGGGTGGCCGGTGGGGATGGTGGTTGCAATGGTGGATAATGGCTGAAACGGTGGTTGATGGTGGTAGAGATAGAGAGAGAGGTAGAGAGCTAGAGAGTGAGTTGCAGAGAGAGTGAGAGAGGAGAATCAAATGTATCTATATATATATATATTAATAAATGAGATGATTTGGGTCATTTGTCTTTGAATTGTGGAGCCATTTTGCTTATGTGGCATTCATTGGTTTAGTGAAGGTTGATTTTGGGAGGGAATTTGTCTAATTCTCAATACACAAACCAGATTTCACAATACACAAACCAAAATCATGGGTGGACGTGGGATCCGGGAGTGTTTGGGTCGGTTTTATGGGTTTTCCAAATAACCCAATTAGAATATGGATCCTATATAAGGGTTTGTCTCAATCATTGTACCCAAAATTTTCATATCGACACCTTCTTTCTCTCTGTTCTCTCTCTTCTAACTACCCTCTCCGATCATCATCTTAAGTCAAGAATCTTTCAAAAATCATAGGTAAAACTACATTATCAAAGCTAAATATTGTTTATTTATGTTGTTCGATCTTAGGAACTTCTTTTTGTTCAAAACCCTTTCAGCAAATGCTAATGTTTTTTGTTGTTCTTTTTTTTTTGTAAATCATTCCACATATTTTGCAGGTATGTAAAGTATATTAGATTGTTATGTATTGTTAATGTTTAATCGCAATTTTTGATGATTTTTTTTTGTGTGTTGTTGATGATGATTTACATTATCCGATTCGAATCTTATGAAAGGATCTTTTGTTGATGTCTTCATGGAGTGATGTTGTTACTGATTTTTTTTATTTTTGTTTTTCTTTTTTTCATGATTAACCCTAAATTTTATTCCACTGGCGAACTCTGAATCTTCGTCGAACATGTTACAGGTAAGTTTAATTTTATTGTTGTTTTGCTCTTTCTTGATCCGGTATAATGTTATGTTTCATCGTTTATGCTCATCCCTTATAATGTTAGGTTTCATCGTTTATGCTCGGTTTTTTTTACAGTCTTTTTTTGTTAGTAATAAATTTTATATTGTATTAATTATGAATCCATTAGAGATTTTGTAAATTTTTAGTGTGTGATATGTTTTTACGGAATATTGATTGTGTTTCTAAAAATAAATAGTTTTAAAAGTTTTTGAAACTGTTCCTTGTTTTTTTTTGTTTTATAAGTTTCTCCCGTTATTATGAGTTTGTTTCTATAAATAGTTTACCGTTTTATTTTTTAAAAAGCGTTCATATTTAATTTCCAGATATGGATCAGAGTAACAACAGTCCTTCATTTTTAAAGCTATTGAGGAAGATGACCCATTATTTTTGGTATGTTTATTGTTTTTCTAATTAGTAATAATAGTTTAAATAAACTGATGTTTATCCTTTTTTTTATTTTGTTTTAAACTCATAGCAAATACTTAATGACTTTGCTTCAATGAAGCAACAATGTGCGAATGACATTATTAATAGTGTGGATTGTGTATTCAGCTTTCCCTTCTTGCTAATACGTGTAAGGAAAGAAAAACTGAAATTCAGTGCCATAAGTTTGAAATAGATTATGAAATAGCCAAATTATTATACGCACGTCCATTGTCACATTGAAAAGCTTGAATGTATGTGTTGAATTGATTACATATGCACAAAAAATTCAAAAGACTTTAAAAACATTAAATCTATCACACAATGGAAACACCCAACACCCACAAGACATGCGAATAATTAGTCTAGTGTGTTTTATCCAATTTTTTTTTCTTTTAGACACTCTCTCTCTCTCTCTCTCTCTCTCTTTCTCTCCTTCTCTTTTCTCCATCTCCACCATCATCGCACCACCTGCCACAATAACCGCCTCTTCTATTTTTGCACTCATACCCTATCTCACCTCCTCAACTCGTCATACCAAACATCAATACCTCTCGTCTATCTTTGCACTTACCAGTACATATCTCATCTCTCTTTATTGTTGTGCACTCACGAGTACAGTACCACCCATCTATCACGTCTCTCTCTCTCTCTCTCTTCACCTCACCGGTACAAACCTGGTCGATTTTGCATGTGAAATCCTCGATCCACTCCACACACACAGCCCTAGAATCTCACGCCCCTCGATCCACTCCAGAATCCAAATACCCACCACCGATTTAAGGTCGGTTAGCCGTCGATTGAGGCACAGCCGTGCTCCGACATGTGCCACTGCATGTCACCTTCACCATCGTCGTGGTGGCAGGTGGTTGTGGTGGTGGTGGAGAAGAGATGAGAGAAAAGAGGGAGTGTGTGTGTGTATATATATATATTATAATTAATTTCATTTTTTATTTAAAGGTAAAAGGAAATTAAAAAATAAATGCGTGTATATATTATAATTATGATTATTGTATTTATTTAAAGTAAAAATTAGAATAATTAAAATAACTGGGTAAATTTCTAAAATCATCCCTGAGTTAACGATACAATTTATTTGGGTTTGTGATTTGGATGGAAATGACAACAAAATCATTACGTCATGTGTCCATAAAATGTAACTAGCAAATTACACAAACCTTATGGACGATTTTAGCATTTTACTCTTACTAATAAATAAAGGTAAGTGACGTTTAAATCTATTAATCCGGTAGTAACTTAATATTCTAATCGTTTTTAATTCCCTCTTTCTTGTTTGTAAGACCAACTTCATCGCATGCTCGTTTAAGAAATCAATGGCCAATGTGGAAGAGAGAACAAGGATGCAATTCCATCTTCACAAACGGGTGATAGCAAGGAATGTACATTAGAGGCGGGGGGAGAGGAAGGGCTGATTGTTAGCTTTTCGACATAGAGGAGAGAGGTCCCTGAAATTTATTTAATTTCATGTAATAGAGACTAAGTATATGAAGTTTTTAATGTGGGGATAATAACTAGTTAAATTTTTGAAACTACATAATCACATTGTTGTCGAAAGAAAATAGTTACTAATTGCGGTATCTTCATTTAAAATTTGTTGCCATGCTGGTCTCGGTCAAAGAAAATACGACAGGGTTGTGCCTAAGAATAGAGGTTCCTGTACGAATAGAAAAAATGAACCCCTAATTTTTTAGCTGGGGACAAAATATGGGTTGGTAAAAATGGTTCAGGTCAATATAAGGCGAATACACCCGAAATCAAAGTTAAGTAATTACGTGTGAACCTAAATAATAATTAAAAAATCAACATAAATATACAAGGGTAAATTACTTTTTGAGTCCCTGTGTTTTAAGAGTTTTAACCACTTGAGTCCAAAATCAAAATGTTTAACGCACTGAGTCCCTATAGTCACTTTTCTTAACCATTTGAGTCCAAATTTCTAACACTGTTAGAATTATTTTGTTAAAGTTTATTAAATGACCAAATTACCCCTATAATTAAAAATAAATAAAAAACTAATTTTTTTTACTCTCTCTCTCATTTATCTACTAGATCTGCATTCCACTATCGTCATCACCTCAAGCACACACACCAGAGAGTTTTCATCGGTGAACTAGGGTTTCAACTTTCACCACCGGAAAATCGTACCATCATTGCTCATATCCAGCGAAGTAGACGATTCTAAAGCGTCATCACCTCCATAACCGCCACCGTGATGGCCGGGGTTGAAGTGAAGCAAGAATACATCGAAGCAACGACCAGTATCAACAACAATTACACTAAACGAACAGATGATTCAGAGATTGCGGTGATTGATCTCGATAGTTTAGATGACGATGATTCAGGTGACGGAATTCGTAACGGCAAGAGATCTAGGGTTTCGAGTGGTGGAGATGATTTTAACGGTAATAGGAAGAAGTCTAGTGACGGTGTGGAAACAGTGCGAGTGGAACACGTGTGGTTCCGAAGCAGAGTTGTAAGCAGTTTTGGAAAGCTGGTGATTTTGAAGGATGGTCTACTAGTGATTGGACTGCGTCTATAGGGACTCAGGGCAGTAGCCATTGGTAGATGAAGAAAAGTGGTTGGAAATAAGCTTCAATGGAAGATGAAAGGTATTTTGTTAAAATTATTGTTTGTGGAAGTTTAATTGATCAAGAGAATTAAATCCGCAATTTTATATACAAGAAATTTAGTTTGAAATTTGTTGTTGGGTATGAAGATCTTGAATGGGACAGTGGGGCAGCGACGGTGGTGGAGGTAAGACAGTGGTGGGGGTGAGACGGTGGTGGTGGGTGTTTGGAGGTGGCGATAGTGCGATGGTGGTGCCAGTGGTGGGGATGATGGTGGGGCAGTGGTGGGGATGGTAGCTGTGCGGTGGTGTTTATAGAGAGAGAAGAGTGTGTAAAGATGAGAGAGAAAGTGTGAGTGTGTTTTATTAGATATATGTAATAATTTTTATATATATTATATATTAAAAGTTTATACATTAAAGACTTGTTCCTTGTTCTTATGTGCATATAAGACTTGTACTTTGTGTGTAACTGACCAAATTACCCTCATAGTTAACAGGCTTGGTGGATGGAGTTAGAAATTTGGACTCAAATGGTTAAGAAAAGTGGCTATAGGGACTCAGGGCATTAAACATTTTGATTTTGAACTCAAGTGGTTAAAACTTCTAAATTACAGGGACTCAAAAAGTACTTTATCCAATATACAATTAAACAATTTAACATAAAGTAATATGACTTTATGAAAGTATATTGTAATTTGTAAGTGAGTCTCATTTGGTTAAAAAAAATAGACACCATTATAGTTAAATTTATGTATAAATAGGCTTATCGTACAAAACGTACGAAAGGCATGAAAAAGTAAAAAAAATGTGGTGGCATTTTCTTAATTATTTACTTGTAGGCTAATCATTAAATTTACCCTACAAATGATCTTATAGAGTAATTTTGATCTTGTAGGGTAATTATCAATAATACTTTACAAGTGTATCAAAATTACTCTACAAGTTTATCAAACAACATACAATTCAAAATTACCCTACAAGATCATTTGTAGAGCAATTATCATACTCTACAAAATTACCTTACAAGATCAAAATTACCCTACAAAACCATTTTACAAAACTACCATACAAGATCAAAATTACCCTACAAGATTATTTGTAGGGTAATTTTGATAATTACTATACGAGTAAACAATTACGAAAATGTCACCGCGTTTTTTTAGAAAAACTTTAAGTTCGTAAGTTTTGTACGTCAAGGTATTTGTATTTGATCTTTACTATATATATATATATATATATATATAGAGAGAGAGAGAGAGAGAGAGAAACGGGATTAGGAGAAAACGCTCAAAAGTGTGAGAACAGTGAGAACGCATCCTGGCCCAACACGTGTCACGCGGCATAGAGAAGGGCGAAGGGGCTTTTTTGTCCTTTCATCTTACGCTTTTCCCAATATTGTTTTAATTTTTGGGGTTTAAGATTTTTGGCGTTAACCAAATTCAATAATTAATGGCGTTTAATGGTTTCATCGTATTAACATTTTGGTGTTTATGGAGTTTATGGCATTTTTCAAATCATATGCCATTGGAACCCAGTGTGGTCAGGAATCTATCTGAATGGCGTTTTTTCAAGGCGTTTTAAACAAGATAGCCCATTTTTCTATTATTTTTTATATACATTTTGGCGTTTGTGGTAACTTGGCTTTTTACAATTGTAAGATTATATTTCAGCTACAGGGAAAAAATAGAAGCGAAGAAAATAAATTAAAATTCCTAATTGGGCCTCTCTCCACAATCTTCACTGTCATCAGTCTCTCTCTTCTTTAATAGTAAAAGAACTGTCACCAAATATACCCATTTTATGTAAAACTTAACAAACCCATCGGTTTGATTATTTTGCCTGCTTGTCTGTTGAAGTGGCTTTTTGTGGATGTTTGGGTACATAGATCTATGACGTGTGGGTGGGTTTTTCGCTTTTTCTTCGTCATCCTCTTTATCTTTATAATCATGGCACTCTTCAGTGTCATTGATCTCTTTCCTCATCCAAGCTTTATTCAAGAACAAAGAACACAAAATGACATTAGATTGTCATCAGTATCTTTTTCTTGTAGAATTGTCCATCTCATGCAGCAAAAACTTTCTGAGTTACTCCTCTCAGCTAACAATCCATTCAGTGAAACTTCACGAAGAATAATACTGAATATCCAAGATAGCATATTAGCCATCTTTGATTTTTTTAATTTTTTGGCGTTTTGCAGTGAGTGGTATTTAGTAGTATTTTTGGCGTTTGTTTTTTTGGTTTGATTAAATGGTAGTTGCTGAGGGTTATTATTTTATAGGATTTCTTTTGGCGGCGTAGGTTAGGCGGTGCAATATTATAATAAAGTATTCGTCGTTTCAGTTACTGTTTGTAATTATTGTTCTTGATAAGCTTTTTTCTCTGAAGTTTGTAACACGTCCCGTCTTTCAAGTTTTGCGTTTTAGATTCTAATATAATAAATTTTCCGTCTCTTCATTTTTACTATTTTGTAATTATTGTTTCTAGTTACATTTTCAAGTTTTCTTTTTATTTTTTTTCTTTTTTGGGTTTTTTATAATATTTTTTCAAAGTAGTTTTATTATAGTTTGTGAGTTTTGGGGGGCGTTTTATGGCATGATAGTGTTTAAACAAGCATTTTGGCTATTTTGGCGTTTTTATTATATATGGCGTTTTTATTATATAACAATCAATTGAAAAAGAAAATAAAAAAAAGAATGTATAAACAATTGATCTTCCAAATCTTCACTGTCACCAGTCTCTTTCTTCTTTTTTGAATCATCTTAACTGGCTGGTTCGACTTTCTTATGATTCATTTTGTTTTTTTTTTTGAAGTAGTTTTTTTGTCGCCGTTTGGAAGAATAAAGTCTGACATCAGCATCTTTTTCTTGAAGATTTGTCCATCTCATGCAGCAAAATGTTATTGAGTTTAGACCCTTCAGCCAACAATCTTCAATTATCCAATGAACGATGTTTGATTTTTTAACTTTTTGGCGTTTTACTGACAAAAAGAAACGCCACCAAGTAAAAGCACCTTTAAACCTCAAAATTTGATCATGTTAAAATCAATAATGTTTTGCTGTATGAGATGGACAAAATTGTTAATCCTCGGTTAAGAAAGATAACTGACAATGTTGTCCTCCCCATACAGCTAAACTTTATTGACAACAAACCTCAATAATGTTTTTGTATGTTTTGGCGTTATAAATTGGATGGAGGCGTGGGGTTTTTGTGTGTGTTTTTAATTGAAGGTCTGAGATGTTATATATATAGGATTTTTTTTGGTGGTTTTTTTAGGCGGGATTTTACTATAATTAAGTTTGGCGTTTTATATCTAATGGCGTTTTTACTTAGAATGGTGTGTGATTTTTGTTTTTGGCGTTTTATTTCATGAGATGGCGTTTTGTGTGGAGAAGTCAAAAGACCATTTTATCCTTAATGAAGCGCGTCCACGAAATAAAATTCATGTTATTTACGAAAACGCCACCACGCCAATCTAGTCCATAGATTGTTTTGATCGGACGATCCATAAGCGTTCTCACCGTTCTCACACTTTCCACCGTTTTCTCTAAATCCCGACCCTATATATATATATATATATATATATATATATATATAGAGGCCGGTTATCATACAATATGCCTAATCGTACATTACGTACGCTATAACCACAACCGTCAGATCATCTCAATTAAACCCTGTGCTTAACTATTAAATTAATCAAATTAAAATATATATATGAAACCGCCAAGGTTAAAATCGTCCATTACGAAATCAAAAACCCCTAATAATCAGCAAACAAAAACTCAAAATCACACCGTAAGATTCTTATTCAAAATCGTATTCGAAAATCCAACAAGTAATAAAAAATCGTTTGATTCTTATTCACCAACTCCTTCTGCGAATTGAATTTCTGCTGAATTTGGAAGTTCAGAACTGAAACAAATCGATAGATCGTCTATTGAAGAAGATGATGCAGGATGAAGATGATGCAGGATGAAAATCAAATAAAATATGCGAAATACATATCAAACGTGCGAAAAACATTGCAGACAAAAAGAAAGGTTCTGTTTTTTGTAAAGTTTGCGAAATCATATAACATAACATGCGATTATAAAAAAAAGGTAATAATGTTTAAGATGTCTTATGATGTGCGAATTCATGATTTAGACACATGCGATTTCAAAAAAAAAAGTTAATAATCTTTGAAATTTCTTATAGTTTGCGAATTCATGATTTTACACATGCGATTTCAAAAAAAAGTTAATTATCTTTGAGATTTCTTATAGTTTGCGAATTCGTTTTCGAATCATATGCGATTTTGAATAAAATGCTGCTAATACTTTCAAATAACTTTGTCCTAAAAAATGCAAAAAAAAAATTATGAATTAATAACTAAAATAAATAAAAATTAACTATTTTATATAAAAAAATTGATTTATTACCGATGTGACTGTAATTTGACATGTAATGATCAATTTTACCATAAATACTACTGAACTTACCACCCTACCTACATAATAAATTTACTATTTTAATATAAAATTCCCAAGTAACTACCTTCCATATTAAGACATTGAACACAAAAACACACACAACACACCCACAAAAAATGGCATCTGAAGATTCAGAAAAAATAAAAAACATTGCAATAAAAGAACTATTGTCAACTCGCACGTTGACAGAAATAAGCACCGATGTCACCTCTTCTCATTTGATTCTTGATGTGCAGGGAAAGATTCTTGAAGAAATCAAGAAAAATCAAGAGATGTGGGAGAGACTACTTGAAGAACCACCATCAAGCTCCAGAGATGCAGCTTTGAATCACATAAAGGAACAATCTCGAGTTGATGACTTAGCATTCTCTTTCCTGAAAGATGCTCTAAACACTGTGAAGGAGAAGATGGAGTTCAGCTCGGCTGAACGTGAAAAAATCTTTGCTTCGAGTAACTAAATTTCTGTTTAATCGTTTTATGGTTTTAGCTGTGATAGACAATAACAACTACTTTAAATTTATGTTTTGGGTACATGTTTTGAATACATCTTATGCTTCGTTATAATATAAATCGCATGAATGATTTACACATCTTTGTCAAAAAAAAAAAAACAAGATAACTCAAAATCGCATGTACTAAAATGAAAAGAAAATGAAAATCGCATGTTACCTACGTATATGATTTTGCATATGAAATAGCATTTTTACAAACTAAAATCACATAGTTGTATGTACTAAACTCATATGTATGAAATCGCATGTTTGCCTGTAAAATCGCATGTATATTAAAAAAATTAATCTTCCTCATCTGAAACCTCCTCCCACTGATCTTCTTCTTCAGAGCCATCATCACTACTACCACTCTAATCTTCAAACTCATCTTCCTCTTCATCGTCTTCGACCTCGTTGTCTTTGTCTCTGGGATCTTTTTCAATCTGGATACCCTTCATCTTCTTTTGTTGTTTGCCTTGTTGTTTGCCTTTCAGTATCTCGCAAGTCCGAATATCATGACCTTTTTCATTGCATACACTACATGTCCTTGACCTTTTTCCTTTACGGCTGATCATTTGTTCCTTCTTGGATTTAATCCTTTTATGCGAGCCACGACCTTTGTTTCTTATACCAGCCGGCACACGGACAGTAGGAGGTGCATTAGTTACTGGTTGTTGGTAACCAATCAACTTTGAAAATCGGTCAAAATGTGGATCAAGTTGCTTGGTTATACGACTCTGATCAACTCTCTCTTTAAGCTGCCTAATTTGATCCCTCACTAAAACAAGTTGATCAAGGTCGGAAATTAAATTGCTAACCTAATACTCCCCTGTGTGGATGATTTCACGAGCAATCCGTTTAGCCTTGTGTTGCATATCCTTGTCACCCACCTTTATATCGAACTTCACATTTAATTCATTCGGCACCACATCCTTTGTCCATCTCTTCATAACATATTTATTTGGTATTTCTTTAACACCAAACATCTTGAAAACAAAATAGATATGTTTACATAGCAGCCCATACTGCTCAAAACGCAAACAACTACACTGTGCAGTTACATCATTTTCAAGATTCTTGAACCACACCTAAGAAAACCAAAAGAAAAAAATATATATTAAAAATTAAAATCGCATGTGTAAATTAACAATTTCGCATGTCTAAAAATCATTTAATTGTATAAATTTAAAATCGCATGCGTACATCAAAATCGCATATTGCAAAATCATGTTCTGAAATGAAATTCGCATATAGGTTTTCAAAATCGCATGTTTTAAATATATAAGCTATAATACCTCTAATAAACCATCTCCATGAGCTTTAAAGTCTTTCAACGATATCCTGATCTGTGGACCCTCGATTTTGGTGTCCATCGGCAGACATTCGGTAATTGTTCCATATATCTCTATTTGCTGATCAAAGAATATAGACCTGGTGTATATCTTAGCAGCATCTTTTTCCAAAGTAGTTTCGCTCCAATCAGCAGGCTCAATATATCTTGAAATATGATCATTCTTTCTATGATTGGACCTTTGGACATCCATTGCACCATCAAAATGATTCATAAACTCTACAAGAGTGAGTTGTGAATTTGCCAACTGGCAAAAAAAATGATTCTCGCTCTCTGATCTCGAAGTTGTTCGCATGAGACCAGACATGGGCTCATGCCGGTAAAAAGCCGGAATCCACATGTATATCATCGAAAACATATCATTAATCCATTTGTTTTCAGTGAGACCGAACTCAATCATCACCAACTTCCACTGTCTCTCGAATTCTTCAGGCACAATGGAATCAGTCCATACAATATCGCACATCCTCCTTTTAAACTCATCATTATTGCACAACTCGTGTCCAACCTATACCGATAAATGCTTTTTATATCAGCCTATAACAAAATCTATATTATAAAAAAAACGCTAACGATAGACAATCTAGCATGCTATACCTTATCAGCCACTTTTTTCATTATGTGCCACATGCACAATCGGTGTCTGCTGGTAGAAAAAACCTCCTCAATAACCTGTTTCATAGAAGGGTCTTGGTTCGTCACTACAACCTTTGGCTGCCGACCAAATGACTTTACGAATGAATTCAGAAGCCATTTATAGGATTCAATGCTCTCCGATGCCAACAACCCAGCTCCAAGGGTTACATTTCGACAGTGATTGTCAATCCCAGTGAACGGAACAAACACCATCTTGTACCTGAACAAGCACATGCGAAGTACACAATTAAAACATGCGAAAAAGGCAGTTATCACATGCGAAAATATATACAGTATAACATGCGATATATTCAACACCTGCTGTTCAATATATAATAACATGCGATATTGCAATTTAGGAAAATCATATAACATGCGAAAAATAAATAAAAAACATGTTTGTCTTGAAACACTTACCTGTTTGTCTTGAAAGTTGCATCGAACGATATCACATCCCCAAACTCCATAAAGTTAAGCTTGCATAACCCATCAGCCCAGAACAAACCAGTTAACCGTTTGTCATCATCAACAGAATATTCAAACGAATAATCAACTAAATATTGTTTTTTGTCGGTCATCCTATTAATCACCATGTCAGCGTCATATTCTCCTATATAGCTGTTAATTCGATTCCTAAAATTTTTGCAATCATCAACCGCGGCGCCAACGTTCTCGAAACCACCATAACGTTTCCTCGTTATATGGAAAGCTTTGACAAGACCAAGGTTTAAAGTGCCTAGTTCCCATATCATCTCCCCCTGGACATCTGACAACTGTTTGTACGCTGGCAGCATATGAATATCATGTGGACATACAAACTTATGATTATGGCCATCAAAAAATCTCTTTACTGTATATAATCTACCATCCACCGTGCAAATCATAAGTTGAGCTTTGCATCCAGTTCTAATGGTCCCCCTGTTCCTTGATTTGAATTGCTTTTTTGACTTCGAATAAAGATCTTCAATACGTAATGGCTTATGACCCTCTTTAGAACAAACAAAATTCTTAGTTTTGATTATACCACCACTGTGTACTTCACCACCCTTCCGAGTAGAAAAACCAGCTAACTTGGCATATGATTTGTAAAACGCATATGCTTGTTCAATAGAGGTAAATTGCATTCCAACCACAGGTGTAGCTGATGCTTCAACCTCCGGAGTGTAAACCCTTTCATCTATATAAATCAAAATAAAAAAAACATATGCGAATTATCGGACTCATTACATGCGATATATTAATAACTGCATAATTTCATCGTAAGAACAACAACACGTGCGAATTGTATGAACAATAACATGCGAAAATGATGATTTTGATTAATATGTTTTACACATGCGATTTATTATACCATAACATGCGAAAAATCCGTAAACAGAATAAACATCAAATGCGAATTGAAAGACTCATAACATGCGAACTTGTATATGTTGCTTTCATATAAAAAATATACTCAACATTCAAACTTCAAAAACAGTTACAACAATGTAAATTGATTGCTACGATTAAACAAAACAAGTCTACGAACAATTTAAAGATCTGAATTAACATAATTACCATTAGAACACTCGTTTACAGCACTTGTACTTGCATTTGGATTTGGATTTGCAGGTTGCGAATTTAAAACATCCTCAATCGAAACTCTCTGATATGCAGATAATTGAGCATGATCACCGATCGGTCGAGTTTCTTCAAAATCAACATCTGTATTTCGTCCGGTGCTGCTCTGTGGATCCATCGAAAAAAACAATTGAATCAAACCCTAACGCAGAAGAACGAAAACTGCAATATGAGAATTATGAAAAATTTGAAACTGATTCGAATGATAATTACCGGGATATTAGTGTAACGAACTTCTCGTTGATTGAATGAAGAGACGAATTTGCCCTCAGATAGTTGAATTACTTGTCTGATTTAACCTTATCAAAGAAAAACTAATCAGGACACGTATACGGCCACTACAGTCGCGTATGTAATGTACGATTAGGGAATTTGTATCCTACACTTTGCCAATATATATATATATATATATATATATATTGTAGACAAGCAAATATGAATAGTAACTTTATTTTTATAATAATAAATAGCTTTTTAATATTTTAATAGTTTATTATTATATTTATTTTAAGATTTAACATTTTCTTATTTTATTTTACTGTTTTAAAACCATATTTCCATTCTCGTTTATTTTTTCTTTAATTAATTCTTTTTCCCCTTTTTTATATATCATATTTCCTTTATCGGTTAATTTGATATTTCTTTAATAACCTACTTATTTGTTTCAAAAAACTTAAGTATGTCGTTGTGTTTAATTTTTTTCTACGACATTCCAGTATGAGTTTTGATAAAAGTGAAATTGTATTCAAACTAGAGTATTTATTTGGTGTAGTAAAACGGTATGATGACAAATGAGTTAAATGCCCAGATAATCCTTGTGGTTTGGCATTTTTTCACCTTTAGTGTGATAACCGTCACTTTCTGGTAATTTCCGTACAATTAAAACAGTCATTTATAGAATATAATTATGTGTTTTGAATGTCCGAACTGCATGATTTCACGACATACATCTAGAAAGCTCACATAATACATTTTAATGGTGCATATTATTTATTTTATTGATCGCATCTTGAAACAGTTTAGGCAATGCACCGAAACAACTAGTACACTTACCGGTTAGATTTATAGTGCTGACATGGCTGGTACCCAGCTTAATGACAGATTTAGGACTTAGACGAGAGTCCAACGTCAACTGTATATTAAATCCTAAGTGGGAAAATAAGGGTGTATGTTAACACTTTCTGAAAAGCATACTAGCACCAAAAAATGACCGCTTCGGACCATGAATAAAACAATTCAACATATTCCAGCGAGTTACTTACGGTTTTCGTTCCTGTGATTTGTCAAAAATCACTATTTCAGTCCATTAGTTTAAAAATTGCGATTTCAGTCCCTGTGGTTTCACTTTCGTAACCATTTCAGTCCACCTCGTAACCATTTCAGTCACTGTACTTAACAGAATAATGGATTGAAATGGTTACGAAAGTGAAACCACAGGGACTGAAATGGTTACGAAAGTGAAACCACAGGGACTGAAATCATAATTTTTAAACTAATGGACTGAAATAGTGATTTTTGACAAACCACAGGGACGAAAACAGTAATTAACTCTATTCCAGCTTTTACTAGCTGATGTAATATTCAGAAAATGGTGTGTTAACATCCAGAATAACCTGAGAGGTGTCAGGAATACAATGATAACCAAAAGCATATTATACCATATAAATTACACAACTTGACATGTTAACAAGGTTAACACCCGAACAAATACCCGAACAAGAACTAGACATATTATGAGAACTAGTTAATATTATTTTGACATCACAAGGCTAGTTTGGGCTATTATACATGATAAATAATCTAGTGAATATCAAGAATATTATAAATGACACTTATAGCAAATGATCTTAACGTAATAATAACTTACAACACTTAGCATGAAATTAACCAAACCAAACACCATTTAGGCCTTTATGGCCATTCACTTTAGTGGGGAGCCCACATGGGATGATCTTTGGTCAATGTTGGCCTTGTTAGGAGTCAAAGATGCCATTTATCCTAATTAAACACATGTTTTTAAGGTTTCAATCTAGATCCTACCTTATTAAGCTATGGGTTGGTGGGATTTGATAGGAAAAGGATCTTGGAAGATGATAACCACCTTATCACTTCACCAATCCCCTCATTTGTTTTCATCCAAAATTCAAACACCACAACTTTCTCCTCCCTCTTCCTCACTTACGGCCACAACCACTTCCACTCTACCTCCATACTTTCTTCATTTTTCAAGCATTTCAAGTGTACTTCTGAAAGAATGACGATGATCAAAGAAGGCCCCAAGCATTAGAAGTTCAAGAATCTCTCCAAGGAGCTCTCAACCATCACCATCTTCATCATCTTCTCTTCACTTTTTCATCTTGATCTTCCCTAGCCCTTGTGCTAGTAGTAAGTCCACTTCACACCATTTTTAAGCTTCTTGAATTATGTATTTCATAAAAGTACAAGTTAAACCATCAAGAACTCTCATTTAAAAAGACGAACATCATGAAAACTAGTAACAAAACTTAAAGAAAACAAGTGTTCTTGGTGTTGCTTTGAAGATGTTGATTTTTTATTTTGTGTTGTGGATAATGTTCACCACATGTATACATGTTAGATGATGATTAAAGTGTAGTTCTAACAAGTGTACATCAAAATCTTACAAGATCCATGATTGTTGGTGCATTTATGTGTCTGTAACTTTGTCTGGTTTACGTTGTATGTTATTTAGTCTTTTGTTATCGAGTCTGTAAGTTCCGTCAAGTCTACATAGTCGGATATCCTCCTATCCTACTTTGTATGACATTTTGTCTCTGTATTTGTAAGGTTTGTTAGACACATGCTAGTGTGCATAGTGTTTAACTGTAGTTTGTAGTTTCTTATGTCTTCTGTTAACTTAGTAATATCTACTGCCCTTGTTTTGAGTTTGACGAAGGTTCTATCTTCGTCAAACCACTGCTTTGCGAACCTTCAAGCTTCGTCATTGTTTGTGTGTGACGAAGGCTCTATCTTTGTCACACATGTAATTTCGTCGTACAAGGTTCGTCGCTGGACAGTATATATAGCTTAGTGTGTTTAACAGTGAAGGCATGAGAGCATAGAGAGACTACTACTGAGAGTTTATCGTTCAAGCATTGTGTGTATATGTTTGATGTTGTTCTCGTCCTTTTAATCTAAAGTCAATCTTTGGTTATCTGTTGTGTTGCATACATTGCATTGTTTGGTTTGCACCGTCACGTGGATTCCGTACTCGTGACCGTGTTCGTGATAAACAGGATTAGGTTTCATAATAGATCCTCTGAGAAAAACGGACCTACAAGTGGTATCAGAGCTTTGGCTCTTATCCTTGTTTAAAACCAAACATTGTTGTGTTTTATCAAGTTGTTTATGTATTTTTCAGAAACTGTTCTTATTCGATATTCATATTTTCTGAAAAAGTGTTAAAATCTTGTTATTTGCTATAAGTTTTTATCAAAAACCTTGCTACATTGCATGTCTCCATAATACAAATGGGTTTTTCTTGAAAGTTTAAGCAAAGTTTGTATTCAAGTTTTTCTTGATATTCAAAGTGATCTTCAAAGTGTTCTTGAAAATCTTCAAACTATTCTTAAAGTAATTTCTGAGTTTGATCTGTTTTGAAGTTTAATTAAAGTGTTTGTTGAGTATAATATTATTGTTTGAAAATTGTGTACATGAAATGATGGTTAGGTGAATCAAATTTACTTCTGTCACAGCAACTTGTTGATTAGCTTTGAAAATTCATCACACCACCTACTTGTCTGCAAGAATTAATTGTTTTGCAAAAATATCTTATCCTGTGTCAGCGAAGATTGTGTTGGACGAAGGATCAAAGTTACGTCAAAACTGTCTCGGACGAAGATTGAAACACTCTCCATCCTTCATCACAAGAATGTGTTAGACGAAGATTCAGAACTTCGTCGTTACAAGACTTCGTCAAGAACTTCGTCGTTACAAGACTTCGTCGTTCACACTGTGAATCATACTTCATCATTTCATCCTTCGTCAGTTTATACTTAGTCGATTTTAACTATCATTTGTTTACAGAAGCTTTGCAAAACTATCTTAACCGTTTCTTTTCAAGTGTTTGATCAGGTACACTCATACATACATCAATCATGAGTACTAACCCGCGAGATTGGAGCAGTAACTCAAGCACGGCTCTAGATCCAACCTCCTCAGAGGCGTGGGTAGGGATGGCAAAAAATCCCAAGCCCGACGGGTCTACCCGAAACATACGGGCCGGGTATACCCGAAGCCCGATGGGTATGGGCTTAAGAAGGGAAAAAATTCGGGTACGGGTACGGGTATGGGATTTAGTGATACCCGCCCGATACCCGGCCCGATATTTGGCCCATTTACCCGAATAATACTCGAAAGTATCATATTATAAATTTCCATATATATGAACTTAGTACATGCACTTATTAACTTCTCTATAGTACTAGGGTCTAGTCTTCTCTTTACCGGTAGTCATCTCTTTAAAAATATATTGGATATGGAAGCTACTACTACATATGGATATGGAAGTACTAGCTTATTTTTAAGCATGTATAAGCTTACTAAGTAAACAAATAAGTTATTTTTGAGCATGTATATTGGATATGGAAGCTAGCACCTTTTATTATGTGAATGTTTATGCAATTAGGTGGTCCTAATACAATTAATTAATTAAGTAATCGTTTTGACTTAGTTTGGTATATGTGGTCTGAATATGATAAGAAAGTATTTAATCATATTTTCATTTGTTATAGTTATTAAAATTGTAAATTATATAAACATCAAAGTAAAAAATGCACATTTGTCCCAACGAGTATTTTTAAGAAATTAACGGGTATACCCGATACCCGCGGGTAAGCCCGATACCCGACGGGTAATTACCCGACAAATACCCGACGGATAACGGGCCGGGTATGGGCCAAAGAATTAGAACCGGGTACGGGCCTGGGATTACCAATACCCGGCCCAAAACCGGCCCATTGCCATTCCTAGGCGTGGGTCAAGAATATGATGCCACAACCACTACCAATTTCTGCAAGTCAGTGGGCATGCGTAGCAAGTCAAAATCAAAGCATTCAAAATTTGCTGCAGAGTGAAAGTGAAACGGATAGCAACAATCGACCACCAAAGCTGAATCACATGAATGAATATCCATCTTGGAGAGGCCGTTTTCATACTTACGTTCTAGGGCAAGATACCGAGCTATGGTTATGTTTCACTTCACCATTCAACGCAGCTCTTGAAGAAGCAGGTTCCACTGCAGCCTCATTGGCAACTATGTCTGAAGGAGATAAGAAAGCGTACGATAATGAAAAGAAGGCATTTGCTATGTTGACACAAGCTCTCCACAAAGAATTATATCATCAATTCTCTTATTGTAAGACAACAAAAGCATTGTGGGACATCCTAGTTACAAGAGGAGAAGGGAATGCGGCGACAAGGAAGACTCGACAAGACTTGTTAAAAAAGGAGTTTGACGCATTTTTGTTTATAGAACATGAAACTTTAATTGAAATGGCAACTCGTTATTATCATTTGATAAGTGAACTGTATGCTTACGGACTTACTGCAACTACACAGGAAATGGTGTCAAAGTTTGCTGATGCTCTACCACCGAAGTGGAGCCCCTTTATTGAGCTATTAAAGCATACAGGTGCATTAGATACTCTCAGTATCTATGATTTCGTTCAAAAGCTGGAAAATAAAAATGAAGAAGAGATCCGGAAGGCGAAACGAATCCCAATCCCTCAGAATCCAGAAATGTACTTTGGAGGGATTAACCCTGCTGCAAGTTCAAGTCAGCAACCAAAACTTCAAACGACATTCATGTCAAATTCTCAAGTGACTAATGTAAATCCCTTTGGATTTGTACCAGAGCCACCTCAACCTAAACCTCATTTCGATACTAGTGTTTGGTTCCCTACACCTCAACCTCAAGTTACTCAACCTCAACAAGTATTATATGGTAACAATTTCACTCAACCGCAAAATTCCAATATCACCAGACTTGATACTTCAAACCTTCCCAAAGTCAATGTAGAAGTTGCCAAGGAACACATGGAACTTCTTAGCACAATGGTCAACGCTTATTGTGGGTTGGTTGCAGGTTAGATTGGAAACCTAAATCTGACCAATGAAGATTATCAACAGATTGATAGGGATGAAATGGAGTTAATGGATATCAAGTGGGCTTTTGCAAGCGCAGTTAGACAAGCTAAAGACTTCATGAGAAGAACTGGGAAGACTACTTTGGAAAGCAAAAGGGATACAAAGTACGGTTTCGACAAAGATGCTGTCACCTGTTTTAACTGCGGAGAAAAGGGTCACTTCAAGCATGAGTGCACTCGTTCGAGCAGACAAACAAATCAAAATCCCTTCAGGAATCAAACAAGTACTTCCAACCAGAATCAACCTAACCTAGAAAGAAGGATAATAGCTGTCAACAACCAGACTAACACCACCAACGCAAACCAATCAGGTCCTTCTAACCCCAACCGTGCATTAGTTGTTCAAGCTGATGAAAATTGTGATTGGTCCGTACAGTTTGGAGCTGGCGATCAAGGAGGAACCGCATGCTATGCTAAGATAATCAATCATATCAAGCATGTGCATAAGGAAGAATTCTTAGAAAGCAATGATAGCTCGGGTTATAGTGGCAGTTCAGATGAGGAAAGCTCGAACACTGAAAATTATGGTTCAGAATCGGATGTAAAGGAGGGAGGTGATTCTGATATTGATAGTTTGTTGATGAAAACTGAGGAGTTAAAGTGTCAGAAATCTGTTCTGGTCAAGAAGGCTGATGTTGCATCAAAGGAGATGGAAAAGTTCTTTTCTGAAGAAGGATCTTTCTCTTATCAGATTGCCTTTATGGTTAATGTCGCAGCCTCTTCGAGTAAGGTAAATTCTGATACTCCTACTTCTAGCATTTGTCGTAATTGTGCAGATCTTAAAAATGAATGCTCTAAGTTGAAACTTGAATCTGAAACGGTTCATGGTCACAACCAGAGTTTAGTTATTAAACTGTCATAATGTAAAGAGGCAAACATGACCTTAGCTCGCAATGAAAAGGATTTCAAAACAGTCATTGAAACTTTAAAGAAAAGTGTTTCCGAAGTGTCTAAAACTGTTCTTGGCAAACAAATTGGTATTAATAACTACATTAATATTATTGAGGAAACAAAGAATGAGCTAGTAATGGCTAAACGTGAGCATGAAGCGATCAAGCTCAAATTGGATAGTTATTCTAACTCCCGATATGTGCTTGATCACATCATTGAAGTTCAACAACTGAAAGGAAACGTCAAAGGCGTTGGGTATAAGTCGTGTCCACCTCCTTTGAGACACAACTATACCAAGATGCCCGATGAGGAGGAAATGCCTCGATTTGAACCAACTGTACCTCTTAATTATGAGGAGTATACAACTGGATTAGGGTTCAAATCGGACAGTTCCTCAGAGGGTTCATCTGAAACAAAGGAAAATTCAACATCCACGAAACAAAGTGCTCCAACTGTTGAGGACTATGAATCGTCTGTGACAACCCTCAAAATTCCATGTATTCCGTACAATTTATTATTGATAATGAAAGTGCTTGACGACTGTGTGGAATTACATAACTGCTTTTTGATATCTGTGTTATATTTATATGCGCCTGTTAACACACTAGTAATGTACAGAAAAGTCATTAAATAGTCTGTTATGATTTCCTAAGTGTTAGAAATTAAAAACGTTACAAAAAAATATATATATATAGGACGCTTTACGGTTTAATTAAGCACGTTAACGGAACAGTGTCAAACCGAACAACCGGACATTACCCGGAACACCAAAATATTGTTAAAAATATTGTTTCACTTTTTCTAAGCTAGTTATGTTCCCCGAACACTTAAACACACTACATGATACATGGTATGCACTAAACACTAGACTTAACAATATTAACTTACCTTCTACCATTTGAATTTTCATTTAACCCCCCCCCCCCTTGGTTAGAACCGGCCCAAGAGTGGCCCCCACCATAATCACCATCAAGACTTATAATCTTCCTATTTCCCATGTAATATCTCCTCTTGGAGTTAGCAAGATCTTGTTTGTACCTTAGGAAACATATGACAACTATTTGGTGCAAAAAAATTGCACATAAACCCCTCCCCCATTGCAAGAAATCAGTTCACATAGGCCCCACCTCAAAGATTTTTGTAATCTTCTTAAAATCCCCATGAAAACCTTTCTTGGACTTAGGGAGATTGTGCTTGTACTTTGGTGGACACTTGAACCTTTGGGTAATAACACTTGGAGATTATAAGTAACATTCTCATCATCACCTTCAACACAAAACACCACTCTCCTCCCTCCTCTAACCTACGGCCCAAGCACCACACCACAACACCTCCATTATCAACTACTTCTCTTACAAACCAAGGTGATCTAGAGGTGCAAGGAGCTAAGTTAGGAAGCTCGGTGCTCACGGAACTTGAAGGACCACCTTCGTTTGCTTTTATCCATCACTTTTCTACACTCGAACCCTCCTAGCCTTGTGCTAGTGGTAAGAACTTAGATCCATTCATTCTTCATGTTATTTAAGTGGTTAATAAGTGATTTGGTGATTAAAGTTATGAAACACTAAAGAACTTGCACTAAAGTCTTGAACATGTTGGTTAATGGATGAATATGTGTGTAAACCATGTAGATCTTGTGTGATTATGATGATTGGGTGATTATCTGATGCTTTACTGAATAATAATAGTATATGATGTTGTTGTGGTCACTAAACTTGTTAAAGGAATCGATCGAACACGATTTAGAAGGTTAAACACAAAAGAATCAGAATCTGTCTAACTTTTACAGCCCACTTCTGTTGGCTGTAAACAGGTCTTAAACTCAACGAAAAACCGATATTTTGAATCTAAAATATGTTATTATGAAATACGGTTCTAATGGCACCGGAATCGTAATTTTTGGACTCCGTTTACTATTTTTAAAGTGTTAATTTGTAACAGCTACTTAAGCTGAATTTTGACAGCAATAAATGGGTGTCGTACTTTCAGTCATAACCTGAGTTTTGTGATGAATCGGACCATGAAAATTCTACTGTAGATGATAACTGAAGTATTTGTAATTACCCCACTGGAATTTCGCAAATCGGACTTACGATGAATTTTTAATAAATTGTTTCGTGGACTGTGGTCAGAAATACATAAATCTGGGTTCAGTCCCGAATATGAATTTTTATAAAATATTGGTGATGAACCGGACCCCGATATTTTTACACAATAAAATATGGAATGTTTATGATGTTCTATAAAAATTTGGGAATTTTTGGAATAATCTAACTATTTTATTTAAATGTCCGAAAACAGCCGGTTTTGAATATTAATGCTGAAATAACATAAGTTGTGATTTGCGCGTCTAAATGTCGAGTATGCTAGCTGTGAATGATTTGACATGTTATATATGTTATGTGCATTATCGTATGTTTGATTTTGAGTGGGGAATGGACGGGAAACTTAGATGGGCATAAACCGTTACAGTGATGCATGTTATGTGATAGATACGTGTAGGAACTTTGTGTTCTATTTGAAAGCCACTAAATGACTAACTGGTAAATCATACTAGGACGTGATTGACCGACCTTGACTGTTAGCTATATTGAGAATCTAACCGAGCAAACCGAGGTGAGTTCACACACTTTCTAAGGCATGGGATTCCCGGTGGTTTGGGAATGGGTTAAAGAATTAAAACTGAATCTACATATCCTCCTTGGGCAGGATATGTACGGCCATCCTCCAGAGAGTGGATGCCATTATTAAACCTACGAATTCTCCTGGTGCAGAATACGTACGTTCGTCCTCCTGGTGCAGGACAACAACCTTAAAACTAGCTAGACAAAACTCTATCAATAAGTCCCTCTTCATATCGACTTAATCGCCGAGGCCAATGGCGAGCGGGTCATTAGTTAATAGCGCTATTAGGTTTAACAAACCTCACACCGTGCCGTTCGGACGGGCGTGTACTAATGGACTATGGCAGATTGTCAGTGATGATAGACACTGATATAGGGCACAACTTATTTGCGTAGCAGTCGATATCACTCCGTCTAGTAGTTCAAACGGGGAAAACCCCCACTGATCATGGTTATGGATTGGGTAAAGAAAAAGAGAAATGGTTAAACATACTTTCAACTACGGGGTAACCCCCACGGCAAATAAGCCAACGAAAGTCAAACCACGTTTTCAGAAACAACTTAAAACTAAACAACCAAACGTGAACTCACTCAACTTTGTTGTTGACTCGTTGTTACATGCCTTACAGGTCGCTAAATGCTTGGAGCTTGCACTTGAAGGAGTCGTTGTGGTGTACGGACTGTTATGTTCCGTGCTTAATGTTTAAATCCTTATGAACTTACTAAACTAGCGTTTTGAAACTTTAACTTATGAACTATGGACTTATGCTTTTGAACTCACGTTTATGCTTCCGCTGTTTAAACCAAACAAGGTTAACTAGCTTTGGTCACCAATCGTATTATGTTTGGTTTTATTTACTTAATTGTGTTGTTCAATATGATTGGTGGCTCGATCCTGGTCATGTCACGCCTCCAAGCGGTGATACTCCGCGTGTGGATTTTGGGGGTGTGACAGATTGGTATCAGAGCCATTGGTTATAGTGAACTTGGTTTTAATAAGGGAAAAAGTTTTTGTTAAAACCAGACTATAACCTGTACAGTGCTCAACGATCCACAACGACGCTTCGCTCCATGTGCAAGACCCAACACACTAAGTGGTATGATTTAAGTTTATATTTCTTACCTGCTAGATTACTTTTGTCCGGTGTGGTGTTTATGGTGTGTTTATTTAGGGTAGTAGCATGCTGTCTATTAGCCCTACTGTGTTCTCTAGGATATGCAATTGTTTACTTGAAATTTGACAAGTGGTGGTCAAATTCTTTTCTGATTTCTCGTCACCCCTCTACGACAACTGTTTATGCATTCTATCTACTCGCATGTTTACCTCGACATGAAGTCGCCATCTGACCCTCCGTGCATTCGGCTTGTACGTCAACATTCACGAAGACTCGACCTGGCTCAAACAAACTTGGGTTTTGGAGAACTATACCCACGCATCCCCGTTGACGGACCTCATCATCTCCACTGGTCGTCGTTACCGGAAACGAAGCAGCCACAGTTACGCGCGTTCGTCGATTTGCAACTCGCAACTCTACCAACCAAACTCTATTTTGGACAAGTAATATACTTCCGTGAATCCCGATGCAACGAACTTCCCTTTTTGTGTCATGCCGCCACACCTCACTACTAGAATTGCTTCTAAGCGACGTATTACTTGGTTGAATTCTTCTGTTATTGGTGGACCCCTGTTTTCACTCGATTCTTCGCATGAACCTCATTAACTCCCTGTTTCTTCGATTGGCAACTGATTTAACGAAACGCCAACAACCACATCACTATTTCCACCGATCACAAGTTTACCCCCATTACCTTATTGGGTGGTTAATGCTTCTTCTACTTGATTTACTCCTTCGAAAACCCAACCTAGCGAATGGATGCCCTTACTGATGGGATTGTCTTCAGGAAATTCGAGGACGGAGTTATGGATCACACAACCTACAGGCGAACACGACGATCTATACGTCTACCCTACCCCTCCTACACTACAAGGGTCGTATTTCAAATTCCATGATAGTCTTCTTTAATAGGAAGAATCCTTGCGCTAGCTTTTGCACCAACACATGATTGTTGATTAAATGATATGTCCAATTTCTACCATTGGCCTAGACCAAACCATCACTCTCTCACCACGGTGACATTGCGTTCTCGCTTCTCCATGCAAAGACACTGAAATGAACACCCTCTAGCATAGAAAGTTGGAAGGCTCGACTCTCAATCCTCGGTGATCACTCCTTGAAATCTTCAGAGTGATGCAAAGAACGATCCCAACGCAGTAATGGGTAAGTTCCTTCTGGACGACTTCTTTGTTACTGTTTCGTTTGATTCGGGTGCCGATACTAGATTACGTATCCTTAAAAGTTAGTCAATTGCTTAAGCGCACTCCAACACTCCTGAACGCCAAACACACGGTAGAACTAGCCAATGGTAAAAGTTTTGAAGCCACACACGTAGTAAAAGGTCGTAACCTCGTCTTAGCTGGTCAGACTTTCTCTATCGATCTTATTCCTATCACACTGGGTAGTTTCGACGTCGTTATTGGGATGGATTGGCTATCTCATCATCAAGCGGAGATTGTTTGCAAGGAGAAAATCGTCCGCATTCCTCGTTCTGATAAAGAACCCCTCGTGATTCGTGGCGACAAGAGTGGTGCTGTCGAAGGCATCATCTCTTTCCTTAAGGCCCAGAAGTGTTTGCAAAAG
The DNA here is from genome assembly GCA_030545235.1 of Helianthus tuberosus. Taxonomy (NCBI): domain Eukaryota; kingdom Viridiplantae; phylum Streptophyta; class Magnoliopsida; order Asterales; family Asteraceae; genus Helianthus; species Helianthus tuberosus. Next base: position 151,418,231 of record CM060400.1, read on the forward strand.
GGCCACACTGCCATTTTAGCACTCGTTACTGACACATCCACGGAAGAGAAGAGAATTGAAGACATCCCTATTGTGCGCGAATTTCCCGAGGTATTTCCTGAGGAATTACCTGGCCTTCCTCCTCATCGCCAAGTTGAGTTTCAAATCGAGCTAGCTCCTGGAGCAGCGCCAGTAGCTCGAGCACCATATCGTCTAGCCCCATCAGAACTCGAAGAACTGTCCACACAGCTACAAGAACTCTTGGAAAAGGGTTTTATACGTCCGAGCTCTTCACCCTGGGGAGCTCTAGTCTTGTTCGTGAAAAAGAAAGACGGTACCTTCAGGATGTGTATTGACTATCGCGAACTTAACAAGGTGACTGTGAAGAATCGTTATCCTCTTCCACGTATTGACGACTTGTTTGACCAGTTGCAAGGGTCGAGCTATTACTCCAAGATTGATTTGAGATCGGGATACCATCAGCTGAGAGTCCGAGATGAGGACGTCTCCAAAACAGCATTCAGAACTCGTTACGGCCATTACGAGTTTCTGGTTATGCCATTCGGGCTGACGAATGCACCGGCAGTCTTCATGGATCTCATGAACCGAGTGTGCAAGCCTTACCTGGATAAGTTCGTTATTGTGTTCATCGATGATATCCTGATCTATTCTAAGAGTCAGGAGGAACACGAGCAGCATCTACGACTTATGCTGGAACTTCTTCGAAAAGAACAGTTGTATGCCAAGTTTTCGAAATGTGATTTCTGGCTTCGCGAAGTCCACTTTCTAGGCCACGTGGTAAACAAGGATGGAATTCATGTGGATCCATCTAAGGTTGAATCGATCAAGAACTGGCCTGCACCCCGCACACCAACAGAAATCCGCCAATTCTTGGGTTTGGCCGGGTATTACAGAAGGTTTATAAAAGATTTCTCCAAGATTGCGCAACCTCTCACTTCACTGACTCAGAAGGGCGTCATCTATCGTTGAGGTGATGCACAGGAGTCCGCGTTTCAACATCTAAAGGATAGACTTTGTAGCGCGCCTATCCTCTCATTGCCAGAAGGCACCGATGATTTCGTGGTTTATTGCGACGCTTCCATCCAAGGACTTGGTTGCGTATTGATGCAACGTGACAAGGTCATTGCCTACGCATCGCGCCAACTTAAAGTTCACGAAAGAAACTACACTACTCACGATCTGGAGCTGGGAGCAGTTATATTCGCGCTTAAGATATGGAGACATTACCTGTACGGTACAAAGTGCACCATTTACACCGATCACATGAGTCTCGAGCATATCTTCAAGCAAAAGGAGTTAAACATGCGTCAACGCCGATGGGTTGAGCTCTTGAACGATTACGAATGCGCGATCAAGTATCGTCCGGGCAAGGCCAATGTTGTGGCCGACGCCCTCAGTCGAAAGGATACCCTAGCTAGGCGCGTACGTGCTTTACAGCTTACCATCTAGTCTAACCTTCCCGCTCAGATTTGTGATGCTCAAGTTGAAGCATTGAAGGCAGAAAACATCAGGGCTAAATCCTTACGAGGATCGAGGCAACGGCTAGAACAAAAGGAAGACGGCGCCTACTATGTTAACGGACGCATCTGGGTTCCACATTATGGAGACCTACGCAAGCTTGTGATGGATGAAGCACACAAGTCTCGTTATTCGGTACATCCTGATTCGGATAAATGTACCACGACCCCAAGACTACGTATTGGTGGCCTGGCATGAAAGCCACATAGCAACCTACGTCAGTAAGTGCTTGACTTGTGCGAGAGTCAAGACTGAATATCAGAAACCATCAGGCCTACTTCAACAACCAGAGATACGTAAATGGAAATGGGAGCAAATTTCCATAGATTTTGTTATTGGCCTACCCAGATCCCAACGCGGAAACGATATCATTTGGGCGATCGTGGATCGACTGACCAAGTCTGCACATTTTCTGGCAATCAAAGAAACGGACAAGTTCTCTACTCTTGCAGACATTTACCTAAAGGAAGTGGTATCAAGGCACGGAGTGCCAATCTCTATTATATCGGATCGTGATGCACGATTTACTTCTGAACTGTGGCAAGCAATGCACAAGTCCTTTGGCTCACGTTTAGATATGAGCACCGCTTATCACCCACAGACGGATGGGCAATCGGAACGCACCATCCAAACCTTGGAAGACATGCTTAGGGCATGCGTAATCGACTTCGGCAATGGCTGGGAGAAGCACCTCCCGCTAGTGGAGTTCTCATATAACAACAGCTACCACACCAGCATCCAAGCCGCTCCGTTTGAGGCATTGTACGGACGCAAATGCCGATCACCTCTCTGTTGGGCAGAAGTTGGTGACAGCCAAATCACTGGCCCAGAACATGTGGTAGATACCACCGAGAAAATTGCTCAGATACGACAGCGAATGGCGGCAGCTCGTGACCGTCAGAAAAGCTATGCTGATAAGGGAAGAAAACCACTCGAGCTCCAGGTTGGGGATCGAGTGCTACTCAAAGTCTCACCTTGGAAGGGTGTAGTCCGCTTTGGAAAACGAGGCAAACTCAATCCGCGTTATGTCGGACCATTCGAAGTCATTGAGAAAATTGGCAAAGTCGCCTACAGGTTGGATTTACCTGAAGAACTCAGCGGAGTTCACAATGTTTTCCATGTGTCAAATCTGAAGAAGTGTCTGTCAGATGAGACCCTCATAGTTCCCTTAAAGGAGCTCACAATCGACGACCAGCTGCGATTCGTCGAGGAACCAGTAGAAATTACTGATCGAGATGTTAAGATTCTCAAGCACACAAGAATACCTCTCGTTCGAGTTCGTTGGAATGAACGTCGTGGCCCAGAGTATACCTGGGAACGAGAAGACCAAATGAAACTCAAGTATCCCCAACTGTTTAAGAAAAACGCAACCACTACTGAGGCTGAAGCTACTGCAGAATTTCGGGACGAAATTCCAAATCAACAGGGGGATGATGTGACACCCCAGGAAAATCAGGAAAACAACGCAACTTAACTAGCTTCCTCAGTAACCACGCGCTAAATTTCGGGACGAAATTCTCTTAACAGGGGAAGAATGTGACAACCCTCAAAATTCCATGTATTCCGTACAATTTATTATTGATAATGAAAGTGCTTGACGACTGTGTGGAATTACATAACTGCTTTTTGATATCTGTGTTATATTTATATGCGCCTGTTAACACACTAGTAATGTACAGAAAAGTCATTAAATAGTCTGTTATGATTTCCTAAGTGTTAGAAATTAAAAACGTTACAAAAAAATATATATATATAGGACGCTTTACGGTTTAATTAAGCACGTTAACGGAACAGTGTCAAACCGAACAACCGGACATTACCCGGAACACCAAAATATTGTTAAAAATATTGTTTCACTTTTTCTAAGCTAGTTATGTTCCCCGAACACTTAAACACACTACATGATACATGGTATGCACTAAACACTAGACTTAACAATATTAACTTACCTTCTACCATTTGAATTTTCATTTAACCCCCCCCCCCCCCCTTGGTTAGAACCGGCCCAAGAGTGGCCCCCACCATAATCACCATCAAGACTTATAATCTTCCTATTTCCCATGTAATATCTCCTCTTGGAGTTAGCAAGATCTTGTTTGTACCTTAGGAAACATATGACAACTATTTGGTGCAAAAAAATTGCACATAAACCCCTCCCCCATTGCAAGAAATCAGTTCACATAGGCCCCACCTCAAAGATTTTTGTAATCTTCTTAAAATCCCCATGAAAACCTTTCTTGGACTTAGGGAGATTGTGCTTGTACTTTGGTGGACACTTGAACCTTTGGGTAATAACACTTGGAGATTATAAGTAACATTCTCATCATCACCTTCAACACAAAACACCACTCTCCTCCCTCCTCTAACCTACGGCCCAAGCACCACACCACAACACCTCCATTATCAACTACTTCTCTTACAAACCAAGGTGATCTAGAGGTGCAAGGAGCTAAGTTAGGAAGCTCGGTGCTCACGGAACTTGAAGGACCACCTTCGTTTGCTTTTATCCATCACTTTTCTACACTCGAACCCTCCTAGCCTTGTGCTAGTGGTAAGAACTTAGATCCATTCATTCTTCATGTTATTTAAGTGGTTAATAAGTGATTTGGTGATTAAAGTTATGAAACACTAAAGAACTTGCACTAAAGTCTTGAACATGTTGGTTAATGGATGAATATGTGTGTAAACCATGTAGATCTTGTGTGATTATGATGATTGGGTGATTATCTGATGCTTTACTGAATAATATTAGTATATGATGTTGTTGTGGTCACTAAACTTGTTAAAGGAATCGATCGAACACGATTTAGAAGGTTAAACACAAAAGAATCAGAATCTGTCTAACTTTTACAGCCCACTTCTGTTGGCTGTAAACAGGTCTTAAACTCAACTAAAAACCGATATTTTGAATCTAAAATATGTTATTATGAAATACGGTTCTAATGGCACCGGAATCGTAATTTTTGGACTCCGTTTACTATTTTTAAAGTGTTAATTTGTAACAGCTACTTAAGCTGAATTTTGACAGCAATAAATGGGTGTCGTACTTTCAGTCATAACCTGAGTTTTGTGATGAATCGGACCATGAAAATTCTACTGTAGATGATAACTGAAGTATTTGTAATTACCCCACTGGAATTTCGCAAATCGGACTTACGATGAATTTTTAATAAATTGTTTCGTGGACTGTGGTCAGAAATACATAAATCTGGGTTCAGTCCCGAATATGAATTTTTATAAAATATTGGTGATGAACCGGACCCCGATATTTTTACACAATAAAATATGGAATGTTTATGATGTTCTATAAAAATTTGGGAATTTTTGGAATAATCTAACTATTTTATTTAAATGTCCGAAAACAGCCGGTTTTGAATATTAATGCTGAAATAACATAAGTTGTGATTTGCGCGTCTAAATGTCGAGTATGCTAGCTGTGAATGATTTGACATGTTATATATGTTATGTGCATTATCGTATGTTTGATTTTGAGTGGGGAATGGACGGGAAACTTAGATGGGCATAAACCGTTACAGTGATGCATGTTATGTGATAGATACGTGTAGGAACTTTGTGTTCTATTTGAAAGCCACTAAATGACTAACTGGTAAATCATACTAGGACGTGATTGACCGACCTTGACTGTTAGCTATATTGAGAATCTAACCGAGCAAACCGAGGTGAGTTCACACACTTTCTAAGGCATGGGATTCCCGGTGGTTTGGGAATGGGTTAAAGAATTAAAACTGAATCTACATATCCTCCTTGGGCAGGATATGTACGGCCATCCTCCAGAGAGTGGATGCCATTATTAAACCTACGAATTCTCCTGGTGCAGAATACGTACGTTCGTCCTCCTGGTGCAGGACAACAACCTTAAAACTAGCTAGACAAAACTCTATCAATAAGTCCCTCTTCATATCGACTTAATCGCCGAGGCCAATGGCGAGCGGGTCATTAGTTAATAGCGCTATTAGGTTTAACAAACCTCACACCGTGCCGTTCGGACGGGCGTGTACTAATGGACTATGGCAGATTGTCAGTGATGATAGACACTGATATAGGGCACAACTTATTTGCGTAGCAGTCGATATCACTCCGTCTAGTAGTTCAAACGGGGAAATCCCCCACTGATCATGGTTATGGATTGGGTAAAGAAAAAGAGAAATGGTTAAACATACTTTCAACTACGGGGTAACCCCCACGGCAAATAAGCCAACGAAAGTCAAACCACGTTTTCAGAAACAACTTAAAACTAAACAACCAAACGTGAACTCACTCAACTTTGTTGTTGACTCGTTGTTACATGCCTTACAGGTCGCTAAATGCTTGGAGCTTGCACTTGAAGGAGTCGTTGTGGTGTACGGACTGTTATGTTCCGTGCTTAATGTTTAAATCCTTATGAACTTACTAAACTAGCGTTTTGAAACTTTAACTTATGAACTATGGACTTATGCTTTTGAACTCACGTTTATGCTTCCGCTGTTTAAACCAAACAAGGTTAACTAGCTTTGGTCACCAATCGTATTATGTTTGGTTTTATTTACTTAATTGTGTTGTTCAATATGATTGGTGGCTCGATCCTGGTCATGTCACGCCTCCAAGCGGTGATACTCCGCGTGTGGATTTTGGGGGTGTGACATCGTCGGATAATGAATCGGATGTGAGTGATCAGGATATATCTGTTGATGATAAGAAAGGAGTAGACATTCCTATTGAGAATCACATTCTGTGTGATCCTCCTACTCCTGCTGTGCACTCTGCTGTCAAGCAAGAGATGGATCCTATCACTGAGACAGTGTCTGCTGTTAAAAGTGATAACATGTTGTATACTTTGGTCGGGGATAGTAATGTATGTTCAAACAAAGATTTTCCAATTAAAAACGTCAATAAATCTCTGATTGATAAAGTGTTTGAAGATACTACCTGTAAGTTTTTGGGAAAAGCGATCTCGAGAGTTACTGTAACTCAGTGCGATCCTATTCCAAAAGCTGAGATTAGGAAAGAATTTGGAAACAAACGATTCCCAACAAAGCAACAACCTATCCCTTTTAAAGGCAAACAGAAGGAACAGCGAGCTTCAAAACCTAAGGTCTCACAACCAAAGGTAGAACCAAAAGGAGCTCGTTTCAAAAGGAAGAACAATGATGTCAAATTTGTAGCATCGAATGGTACTGACAAGGTGGAAACTTTTGAAAATAAATCCAACTGTAGGTCCCCTTGATGTATGGATCTTTCACAGAATTGTCAATCTAATCAAGAGTGCGGAATCCTCTTGATCAGAACATCACAGAATGAGTAGAAACAGAAATCACTTTCAAATCGGGTTTCTATTGATTATCAATCACAAGAATTACAATCAATCAAAACCCTAACCAACACTCAATTTCGTCCAAGCACAAGCTCTCACGAAATCTCTATCTCTCAAACACTGTTTTGGCTGATTAACCTAAACCCTAAAGCAAAGCCTTGTTTATATAACACAAGGTTGCTACTTTAGGCTTGGGTTCCTACATAGGCTATGGCCCAATTCGTCCCCCCTAGACCCAAAGTGGATTTTGTTTAGCCCAAACTCTATTACTAACTATTACAAAGCTAAACCCGCTAACCGTTTATCGTTTAACTAATTACAAGATATCCAAAGACCAAATCTAAGTTGTTGTCACAAATATGCACCAACAAACTCCCCCTTGACAATAGCTTCATAAAATAACTTGGGCTTCAGTCTTCTTGCAATCTTCAAGTAGTCTTGCACTGTCTTTGGTCTTTTGATAGCTTCAGCTTCAATAACTTCTGTCAGCAACAGAGACTCCCCCTAAGCTGATGCATCCAATCACCAAATCTTCAAAAACTTTAGCGTTTGAGTAAACTCCAGTTCAGCATTTGCAAAGCAATCTTCAAACTCTTCAACTTGTTTGCAATGTAGAAAGGAGGTTCTACCATGCATCCAATCAAACTCTCATCTTCACAGCAACTTCTCAGCAACATACTGCTTCAATCTGTGTACTATAAAACAAACATCTCGAGAAACCATAAGAATTTTTCAACACAGTTGAATAAATTATTATTATTCAAGAGATAGTTAAACTGTATCACAGATTAAGCATTTTCAATTTATCACCAACACGCAAAACTTTTTGTCCAACACACAAGAACCTGCATTATTTAAAATTTTAAACTCACTTTCTAACACTGTCTCCTCCTATCAGTAACAATTCCTCCAAGAATAACAGTTTTCCGTACATTAAGAATTTTAAACAGAAAAAGACACTATTTTTGGATTTTTATATTTTCTGAAAGCAAGTAAATAACAAAAGCAATAAACACTCTATTTTTGTGAGAATCACTGGTAAGAAGATCATATCAGCAAAATCAAACTGTTTTCACACAATTAGATAATTCTTTATTTAATTTTTTGTGAAAAGCAGTTCAAGACGATTACCAGTATGTTTGTCCACTTAAACAAAATGCATGAACATTTCAAGTACCATTACCGTATGATACGTTAAGGTAATTTTATTACTGATATACTAGTGTGTCCCACTTCAGGATATACCCCCGCGATCAAGGTACGCACAAAGATTCATCGTAGTAGATGAGTATACTGAATTCATCCGTTTTGTTTTTCAACGTTTAGATAATTGGTGAACAGGTCAGTACTTCTGTACAGCAAAGAGACCAAAATATCTAACGAGGGCTATGACAAATACCATTTTTGGTACGATTTATGCATTTTGCATTTTTGAATGACTCTCTATGAGAGCTTCTTCATTTTCAGGGTTTTGGCATTTTTAGCTCTTTTAAGATATCCTGGTTGTGTCTAGGTCAGCATGTATCTGGATGCAGTAGAAGGACAACCCTGATATCCCCAGATGAAATAACAGTATAAAGACCCAAAACCTCAGATTTTGGCAATCTATCAACGCAAGATTTAAGGTCATTAAACCATACACCACTGATGTGTTCCCCACTCATACTCAGTTGTATTTAGGTTTATATCACATTGGTAAGTTGATTATTTCATGCTTTTGCCTACTGGTACATCATATAATGAAGCTGCTATCACACTTAAGCAATTTAATATAGTTTGAGTGTGACAGTCTAACTTGCTGATGTACTATCATTTCTTCTTTTTCACACAGAGATAACTCATTTTTGATTTTCTATTTTTTTTATGTTTTTCATTTTTTTTTTAATGTTTTTGTATGAAAAACCTATTTACAAAAATTCTTATGAAAAACCAGTTATTCAGGATTCCTCATCCCGTTGAGTTTGACTAAATGTTCAAAGCGAGCCCTGTCAAAAGCTTTAGTATAAAGATCTGCCAGGTTATCTAGTGTGTCGAATCAGCACTTTGAACTTCAATTTAAATCATTTAATATATATATAACAACAATCTCGCATCCCCCTTCATGTGCCTGAAGCAACTACTATCAACATAAGTTGATAATCCTCCTTAGCAGCTCCTGCACACACCAACTAAGAAATTAGTTAGATTGGGAGACCCAAGCCTTAATGGTCTTGGGTCGTCCAAATTCACCAACCATTGGAAAATCCATCCAATATCCATTACTCCTAACTGGAGTCTTGGATCTCAGACCTGTTGATGGAATTTGATTTTGATTTCCACTAGGTCTTTGGTCCTGAGGGTTCCTATATGTGTTTAGACCATTTGACCTTTGGAAATCTTGATTTTGATACCTTGAATCTTGATTCCAAGAAGCATTATTGTTGTAATTTCTAAAGCCATTGTTATAAAAAGTTCGACCACCATTATTTTGGTATCGATTTTGATATTGACCTTGACTTTTGAAATTATTAGAATTATAATAGTTCATTCTTGTTGAACTGCTTCTAGGTCTCTCATATCTGCCTGGTGGAGATTTAGGTTGAAATCTTGGTTGATTTCTTTGAAAACGAGGAACTTGTGGAGTTCCTTTATCAGCCCTATCTACACCAACAGCAACATTCTCTGGTTGCTTAGGAGCAGATTTCTTTGGAGAATTTGAGCCTTTCTCCTCACTATCACCTTTCTTCTCTGGTGATTTCCCTCTTTGTTTTTCACTCATTTGTGCTTCACTCTTTTTGTTAGGACAGCAACTAGCTACATGTCCTTTGGTGTGACACCTGAAGCACGATCTCATTTTGAAAGACTTCTTAGCTGGAGTCTTTGAGATAGATCCCTCATCAGATAATGATGCCTTGGAAGAATTTTGTTCAGTTTGCTTGGATTCAGATATTTCTTTGTTTTTAGTTTTAGCAAACTCTACATTTGATTCATTTTCAATAACAGTGGTTTCATTTTTCATATCACTACTTTGAACAAAATTAATCTTTTTAACAAAAGTTTGATTTTTTCTCTTAGGAGGTGAATTTTTCTTTTTCAAAGGTTCCTTGTTATTGTTCTTTCTAGCATCATCACTCTCAGACCCCTCACTTTGACTTGATGTGGATGCGAAACTACTTGGTGCAGTTGACATAAAGTCTGTTAGCTCATCTTCATCAGGCAGGAAAGAATAGTCATGACTAAGAGGAAGTGGGACTTCATTAAAGCCCTGGAAGCCCACAGTGGTCTTGTCATTACTCTTCTTTAACCCACCCATCATGTGTTTCATAACAAAAGACGAATCTCTGAATTGACTTAATTTCTGTTCAAGTTCAACAATTTTGAGTTGTGCATCTGACAACTCTTTGCATTTATCAGAAATCTCTTTTGTTTTCTCACTCATCATGTCATGAGCTAAATCTATTACTTGAAGTTTTTCGTTTAATTTGCATGTTAAAGCTTCGATATCACTTTCATAACCTTTTATCTTCTTCAAGTATAAAGATTCATTTCTTTTAGCAAAAAAAGTTTGACTCTTTTATGCTAGACATCTCGCTTACCAGACTTTGATTTTGTGTTAACAACCTGTCAACTTCACCCTGCAATTCACGACATCTTAAACACACAGAATTAGATTGTACCTCTTCCTCATGAACTTCTGTAGTTTGATCAGCAATAACCTGTTCAGCTTCACTCTCTTTCTCTACTTCAGCATCCACTTTTGCTTCAGCATTCTCCACTTGAGCTTCAGCATCATTCCCAGTAGTTTCAGCCTCATCAACTTGCACTATCTCTGCCATGAATGCCTGAGTGGCATGCTCATTATCTTCCAGATGAACACTCCAATCATTTGACCCTTCTCGTGCTGTAGAGATCGCAGCTTTATTCCTTTTGACATCTTCATTTCCTTGATACCTCTTTTCTAATGCATCCCACATATCCTTTGAATTTGTGTACTTCTTGAAAGTATGTTTGATGCTATCAGGTAAGGACATCTTTATTGCAGCCAAGGCCCTCTTTTCATCCTCATACATCTTTTTATCAGCATCTTCCATGTTTACATAGGCAGTTCTACGTGGTCTGCCCTCAAAGTCGTGTGTTGGGTTTGTGTACCCATCTTCAATACATATCCACATGCGTGTGTCCTGATATTCAATGAAGGATTGAAAACGATCCTTCCATGTCAAGTAATTTTCCACCTTCATCATCTTAGGCAGTTTGTTGGTAGTGCCAACCTCATGCTCCATTTTCAAAAGCTAATTCAAACTTGACATGTTCGACATTTTAACGTAACAGACTGATAAAACCGTAAAAAATTTCTCCGAAAACAGTGGTTACCAAATTACTCCGTTAGAATCGTCTCGAAAAGACGAATCCAATGATATATAATGTCAAAAACCGAATTCGGGATTTTCCAGAGTTTTTTTTTCCTAAAAATGCAAGGAATTCAACGGTGCAGACGGTTTCTTCAGATGAGTTACGGTTCACTTTCTATTTTCGAAAACGTGAATTTTTTCTTACGCTTGCCAGAAAATATTCCACCACTTTAATTATGCAGGTTTTAAGTTCGCTATTAATTTCACTGTGTAGCAGATTAATTTCGTTGGTCAAGTAGTTAATTTTGCTGGTCTATTTCGCTGAAAGGTCAAGTTCGCTGGTCAAATTCGCTGTCTATTTTCGCTATTACGACTACCAGTAAAGTCGTCGAAAACCGTAATAATTTCGCTGAGGAAAATTATACGGTTACCAAAGTCGCCTTTGGATTTAACTTCGCCGGTCACCGAGATATCAAGTCACAAATTCGCTGGACTGTTAAATTCGCTGAACCAGTAAATCTGGAAACTTAATCTGTTCGAACTTTTTGAAGATTCTATCTCCTCACCAACACAAATCTGCAAAATCAGACAACCTAATCAGCACAATATTTTCGAAAAATATGAAGAATTGATTGAAAAACACAAAGAACACGAAGAACAGTCTTTGAATCTTCAAGTCTATCAGCCGAAAACTTTTCCAGAATCAACAAAATCTTTCCAGAAATCCTGCAAAACAGCAATCAAACAAACCAGAAGATCAAAACAGCCAAAAATTTCGAAAATTTTATCAAACCAGCCAACAATTTCGAAACCCTAATTGTCAGATTTAAAAAAAATCGAAAAACTCCCTGTTTCTGTAGCCAACAATTCTGAACCGAGCCTTCAAGAGCCTAATGCTCTGATACCAATTGTAGGTCCCCTTGATGTATGGATCTTTCACAGAATTGTCAATCTAATCAAGAGTGCAAAATCCTCTTGATCAGAATATCACAGAATGAGTAGAAACAGAAATCACTTTCAAACCGGGTTTCTATTGATTATCAATCACAAGAATTACAATCAATCAAAACCCTAACCAACACTCAATTTCGTCTAAGCACAAGCTCTCACGAAATCTCTATCTCTCAAACACTGTTTTGGCTGATTAACCTAAACCCTAAAGCAAAGCCTTGTTTATATAACACAAGGTTGCTACTTTAGGCTTGGGTTCCTACATGGGCTATGGCCCAATTCGTCCCCCCTAGACCCAAAGTGGATTTTGTTTAGCCCAAACTCTATTACTACCTATTACAAAGCTAAACCCGCTAACCGTTTATCGTTTAACTAATTACAAGATATCCAAAGACCAAATCTAAGCTGTTGTCACAAATATGCACCAACACCAACACCGATTTTATTCAAAAGGTTAAGATTTTAAAATGAAATAATCAAAATAATTACACCCAACACACAAACGGGTGTGGTGAAGGCACAAGTACCTCTGATTCTACAAGTTCGACATCGAGTCGTCAAGATGGATCTCCTAAGTTTGTTGAAAGGAGATCTTGTTTCAAATGTGGGGAGTTTGGACATATCATCAAAAATTGTATAAACTCGCCCAAAGCAAAATTTGTTGAGAGAGCCCCTCCTGAAAATGATCACCCTCAAAGTTGTTCAGTTTCCCCAAAACAAGATAAACGAACTATTAAAGAACATGAAACCAAACAATGACGCAAAAATATAAAGGTGATCAAAAGGGCTTTGAAACCAGAGGTAAAATCTGTTAAACGGGAACCAAGTTCATCTCAACCAATCAAACCAGAAATTTCAAAAACTGTTAATATTGCTCAATCTGGTAAATGGGAAACTTGGAAACCTAAGACAGGTGAGGTTTCATAGGGAGGCTTAAAATTTCTGAACCATCAAGAAATTGAAATTACATTTCTTGATTCTTATGGAAGACCCAAGACCACTAAGGCTTGGGTCCCCAACTCCAACTAATCCCTGAATGCCTTGTGCAGGGTGTTCCAGGAGGAACTATTAATAGTCATTGGTTTGTTGATACTGGAGCATCTAGGCACATGACTGGCGACTTACGACTTATGTATGATGTGAAAAACATTAGAGGAGGTTATGTCGCGTTTGCTGGAGACAAGGGCGGATACATCACTGGAGAGGGAATGATCTCCAATGGTGTTGTGAGTTTCGATAAGATCAATTATGTACGACAAATTGATCACAATATTCTGAGTGTTTCGCAAATCTGCGATAAGAAGTTCACCGTGCATTTTGATGATGCCGGTTGTTATGTGCTGAAGCCCGGATTTAAAATTCCAAAAGAATGGATTCTCTTGAAGGCTCCAAGGATTAATGATCTTTATATTCTTGATATGAGCCAGGCGATTACTACTTCTGCACAAGTCACTTGTTTTGTCTCAAAAGCCACAGAGAAGGAGTCAATATCTTGGCACAGACGAATGGGGCACATTTACTTGAGAAAAATGAACCATCTGGTGAAAAACAATCTTGTGAATGGTGTGCCTGTGAAGAATTTTCATCTACAAGATATCTATGTTTCGTGCTAAAAGGGAAAGCATACGAAGAAATCCCACCCGATCAAGAAAGTCAACACTGTCAGCATGCCTTTGGAACGTCTTCATATGGACCTCTTTGGACCTATGAAACATAAGACAAACTTTGGGGATGCTTATTGTCTGGTAGTTACTGATGACTATTCCAAATTTTCTTGGGTATCGTTTATGGCACACAAGAGTGAAACTCCTGAAATCCTCAAGAATCTTCTTACTCTTCTTGAAAATTTGTATACTTTGAAAGTGAAGAGGATCCGAAGCGACAATGGCACCGAGTTCAAAAACCGTATAATGGATGAGTTCTGTACTACAAAGGGTATTCTTCATGAGTACAGCTCTCGTGACACTCCTCAACAAAACGGTGTCACGGAGAGGAAGAATCGAACGATAATAGAGACGGCGAGAACGATGTTGGTAGAGTCGGAGCTTCCCGTTCAGTTCTGGGGGGGCTGTGGCTACTGCATGCTATACATTAAACAGAGTTCTTACGGTCAAAAGGCATGACAAAACATGTTTCGAACTACTACACAAAAGGAAACCGGACATTTCTCACTTAGAACCTTTTGGAGGCCCGTGTACTATGATTGATCCAGGCGGTAAATTTGGCGCAAAGGCTATCGAGGGATTCTTCCTTGGATATGCTACTCCGAATTTTCAGGTATGGAATTTAACAACCAAAAAGATTGAATTATGAGGTGAAGTAAGGGTTCAAAGGTATACTAATTCTGTGAGAGCTCCGGGTGATCCTTGGATGTTCGATTATGATGGACTATTTAACTCCTTTAATCTGCCAACCTTTGATGAAGCGACTGCAGCTGCTCAAATGTTATTAGAAAGTGATAATGCAGTTGACTCGTCTTTGGTTCGACCAGTTGTTGTTAACCCTCAAGCTTCTACTCCGGTTAACAATATTGCTCAAAATGAGGAAGTTGAAGGTGCCGCTGATTACAATGTGTAATCGGAAGATGATGTAACTAATACGACTGAAGGACCAACGGCTCCAGCTGTTCGTGTTCAAGGTACTTCTGAAGCAACTTCTCATGTGCAGAATGAAGACTCTGCGGAAGGAAATCCTTCCACATCTACGTCCATACCAGGCGTAGAACTGGTTGTTGATCTTAATCTTAACAATTTGGGTATTGATACTCGTGTTCCTGATAATCCTGAAACGATAATTCATGATACTCACCCGCAGCAGAACATTATAGGAGATGTCCAATCTGGAGTGCAGACGCGTAATCAGCTGAGAAACAACCAGAATCTTGGTTTGTATTCAGCTATCAGAGAATCTGGACAACAAAATGATTGGTCCTTCACGTGTTATGTTTCACAAGAAGAACCAAAATCTTGGAAAGAAGCCTTAAAGGAAAATTCTTGGGTGGAAGCGATGCAAGAAGAACTTCAACAATTCCATAAACTAGGTGTCTGGAGACTTGTGGAAAAACCTAACGATTACAAGAAAATTGGTACTCGTTGGGTATACAAATGCAAAAAGGATGATCGTGGAGTGGTCATTCGCAACAAGGCGAGATTAGTGGTTCAAGGCTTTCGACAAATTGAAGGAATTGATTACAATGAGGTTTATGCACCAGTTGCACGTCTGGAGGCTATTTGGATCTTTCTAGCTTATGCTTCTTTCAAAGGATTCAAAGTCTATCAGATGGACGTCAAAAGTGCATTCCTTCATGGTATCGTTGAAGAAGAGGTGTAGGTCAAACAACCTCCAACCTCCTGGTTTTGAAGATCCTATCCATCCCGAGAGGGTTCGGTTGCTCAATAAAGCTCTCTATGGTTTACATCAAGCACCGAGGGCCTGGTACGCAACCTTATCTACTTATCTGCTGGAGAATGGTTTTCGACGAGGTCTTATCGACTGTACTCTCTTCATAACGGAAACAGATAGAGATCTTCTGCTGGTACAGGTATACGTTGATGATATCATTTTTGGTTTAACTAACGATGATTTGTGCAGGCAATTCGAGCGTGTTATGCAAGACAAATTCGAAATGAGTGCAATGGGAGAGATGAATTTCTTTCTGGGCCTACAAGTTCAACAAACTAAGTCTGGGATATTCATCCATCAGACTAAGTATGTCGGTGACATCTTGAGCCGATTCCAGATGTCAGAAGCGATGCCCATTGGTACCCCACTTCCGACTAATCACGGGATTACTCCGGATTTGAAGGGTGAAAGTGTCAACTCTTCTTATTATCGCGCTATGATCGGATCTTTAATGTATCTCACTGCCTCGAGACCTGATATAATGTATCCAACGTGCCTGCTCGCAAGATATCAAGCCAACCTGAAGGCATCTCATATGGCTGCTGTTAAAAGGATTTTTCGCTATTTGAAGGGTTGCCCGGACACTGGTCTCTGGTACCCTAGGGATGATAGCTTTGACTTGGTTGCATTCAGCGATTCTGATTTTGGTGGCTGTAAAATCGATGGCAAATCAACAACTGTTGGTTGTCAGTTCTTAGGAAATCGCCTGGTCACATGGCAATGCAAGAAGCAAACTTGTGTAGCTACATCAACTTGTGAGGCCGAATACATTGCTACCTCAAGCTGTTGCTCTCAAGTTCTATGGATTCAACAACAAATGCGCGACTAGGGTTTTGAATTCCTATCTACTTCTATTTTTGTTGATAATAATGCCGCTTTACAGATTACTAGAAATCCTGTGCAACACTCCAAGACCAAACACATCGAAATTAAGTATCACTTCATACGTGATTGTTTTGACAAAAGACTTATCGATGTTGTTAAGGTCCACACCGATGAACAACGAGCAGACCTTTTTACAAAAGCCTTTGACAAATCTCGTTTTGACTACCTCTTGTTGGTTAATGGCATTAAGGTGAAACAAGAGTAAAACTTCTTTCGGCGGGTCATTTTTGTAAATATTTTCTTTAAAAGCTCAAAAATACAAAAAGATTTTCAGTTTATTTATCTTTTCACATTTTAAGGGGAGAAATTTTAGAAAAATACAAAAACATGTGAAAAATTCAAAAATCTAAAAATACGTCTTTACTTTCTGTCTTTAAGTTTGAAAATTTTGAAAAATTCAAAAACAATAGAAAATCAAAAATGTGTTTCTTGGAAAAAAGAAGGGAAAGTGATGATAATCACCGGTGTGGTCTGCCAATATGGTCAAAAAGAAAAATTGAAAAATGATAAGTAGCTCTACTAACGATGTATCGGTAGGCTCACAATCAGACTAAAATGTGCAGGATGATATAAACCTAACAGACTTCAAGTCAGGTGGGAACCATTCATTGGCATATGGTTTTAGTACCGAAATTTCGTTTGAGATATTGCCGAGGTTCTGAGATATGCGATCTTTATGCTGTCTTATCATCCGGGTATCATGGTTGTATCTTTTACCGAAAAATAACGGAGACGAAGTCTAGATCTTCCATGATACTATGCATAGGTGTACATATTGCATACGACCTCAATAAGTGATCAACAATCACATGTCCATATAAAATAAGTGATAATATATCACAGATTCTTTGCGGGAGTCAAGTTCGTCTCTTTGTTGTACGTTTTTACTGACCTGTTCACGGACTTGCTCCTGTGCCCTCATGCATCTGAAAATCAAGTTCCTCATCAATAAGTGATTCTATCACATAGGGCTTGTTTTCAAACAAAATAAGTGAGTTACTCACATCTTTTATACGATCAAACGGATGATAAGCAGTATACTCACCGGTAAGATGAACTCTCGTGCATACCTTGATACGGGAATGTGTCGTGAGTGGATGAACAC
This sequence comes from Helianthus tuberosus, assembly GCA_030545235.1. NCBI lineage: Eukaryota > Viridiplantae > Streptophyta > Magnoliopsida > Asterales > Asteraceae > Helianthus > Helianthus tuberosus. The sequence goes on from CM060400.1 coordinate 151,435,734, forward strand.
CGACAAGTAAGTATAAATTCTACCGTAAATCATATCTCCTAATTATGATTACATCTGATTAGTTGAGCTTATGTGGATAACAATACCGATAATTGTGGTAGGATACTTATCTAAAGCTTTAAACAGAAATCATAGACCGTTTTGACAAAGACCGTAAGCTGGTAATGATTCTCTTACCTTAAAACTCGCGGAAAGTTTGATTCTGTACAGTGTTTTAATGCTTCTAGTTGATTTACCGCATTTTTAAATTCTGTCTTAGTTTTAAATCGTAAAGTTCATTTTTAATAAGCCGAAGTTGGTACTCGAAGTTTTATGCTGGAAAGCCAGAAACCGACGTGTTGGTGTTTTCTCTACTTCATAAAAATGTCCTTTTGCATTTGATAAGTTAAACACAAGGAAAAATCACGCTTCAAAATATTTCAATTCAAAACACTTTGGCCCAAATTTCAAGTTTCGACGAGATCAGGGATGGGCTGATTCACTTAGGCCCAACCGCAATCTTCGCCGGGCCCAAATCAACCTTCGTCATTGTTTAACTTCGTCAAGGAGTCCAGGTATAAAAGGAGGACCCTGTGGACTTTTGGTTTCACTTTTTCAAAAACCCACAACTGTTCATCTTTCTCCTTCGCAAAAACCGCTTTTAACCCACATCAAAAATACCCTTGATTTCTCTGCTTGTACTCCCAAACCAAGGTATCGTAATGGATATCTTACATTATAGAAATCTTTTTAAGACCTCTGTTCATGTCCGTTTAACTTCTGTGACTCCTTTCATGTATGTGATTTGTGATAATACCTTATGAAAATATGTTATTTTGATTGTTTATCATAGAATGATGGATTGTAATTGATATTATATGTAGGGTGTTATTTCACAGATCTTGTTTAGGAACTGATTTAACAGGGTGTTGGGTATTGCGATTTGGTTGTTTGTTTTTATGTGGATATGTTTGGTTTCTTTGATGTTGATCGAAAATAGTTCGAGTACTCCTGTGTTTTTCTTTGAAATGATTAAATGGTCTAAAACAGGGGTGTTTGGGACTATTTTTGTTTTGCTTGAATGGTTGGGGGTATTGAACATTGATGTTGATTGCATATTATTTGGTTAAAATTCTGGGTTCTGGGGTCCTTATGTTGGATATTTGGATGTTGATTGATGTTGAATTAACTGAAATTCAACCTGTTTCGACGAAGGATCCCGTATGACGAAACCCCCAAATTGAATTTTGGAATGGCGAACCCTAAATTGGCGAACCCTAAAATGTTGAAGTTTCAACCTTCGTCATAACAATTGACCATAATTGACTTTTGCTGACGAATAAATCTTCGTCATTTTGGATTCAACCTTCGTCAAACAGACCAATCTTCGTCTGTTCAACACTTAGAAAATTTTCATGTATGTCCATGTTTAACACTTTATACAGTATGTATGTCTATACATGCCTAATGTTCCCAATGTACATTCAAGGTGTATACATGTAAGTATTCTATAAGTGTTATGCATTTTAGTCTTATTTCGGTTATCTGTGATATGCAGAATGGCTTCGAAAGAACAAAAACGAAAGCCGGCCACCAAGAAAACTAACAAAATGGAAGAAGAAATCATGTCCAGACCTCGACACAATACGATAGCATTCTTAGATCCTGAAGGAAAGCTTGATGATTACAAGGAAATTACTCAATGGCTACGGGAATCAAGGATAAACAAAGCTGTTACATTCTCAACACCAGTGTACAAGTCGTTGATTAAGGGATTCTGGGATACTGCTAATATCATAGAGGTTGACGGAAAGGAGCTGATTCGGGGACAGTTTAACCAATTAAACGTCGATGTGTCACCGGATATTCTGAACTCGGTATTGGAGCTTCAAGATAATGAAAGTGCTCCAGATTCTATTCCGATCATGTGCACACATGGCTGTCTACTTAGAATGAAGTGCAGTGGTGATACCATCACTAGTCAGATCAACAAAGCTTGTTTGCCCCTGCGTTACAAATTCTTACTTCATGTACTTGTTCAATGTTTAAGCAAAAGTCGTGTTGGATATGATATGGCAGGAAATGATCTTGTTGGTTTGATGGTCGCTTTAGTTTTAAACAAGTCGTTTAGCATTTCAAAGTTCATCTTTACAAACATGAAAGAAAATTTAAGAAGAACAGGTTCTCGTACCTCCGGCAACAAATTCTGGATGTATCCCAGATTCATGCAGATGAATATATATGTTCAACATCCAGGGCTTCCAAAGGCAGATAATGATATTCTCAAAATTGATGCTATGTTCGAAAAGTCCTTACGAATATTCAAGGGTTTTTCTACAAAGAGATACACAGAATCTGGTCCTCCTAGGAAGATGTTTGGAGCCTTATTCAACAAAGTGTACATCACTCCTTCAAACGATAAATGGTGTCATGACGACGGCCAATCGGACGACGAAGAGCCAAAGCTGAAAAAGATGATGGAAGATAAGTTTGGACACAAGAAGCTGGATTCTTCTGAAAACGATAGTGATGGTGATGATGAAGGTAATGATGGTGGAGATGTTGGTGCTACAGTAGCTAGTGCACCTGGTACTACTAGTGCATCTGCTGCGGGTACAACTGGTGCTAGTTCAGCTGGAGGTAATACAGAAAGTCCGGATTCTGACGATAATCAGCCAGAGCCCGGATATGAGTTCTATCTTGATGATCGTGGTGTAAGGCAAGTAAGAAAGTTAGACAGGAGGAGGATGCTGATTATGTACCGTCTGATATTGAGGCTAAACTTTTAAAGAGAAAGAAAACTGTTTCTCGAAGAAAAAGAAAGAGCAGGAGGTATATTGATACATCATCTGTTCAGCCGACTGTGTCACAACAAGAAACTGTTCATGAAGCAGAAATGGATCCAAATCTTGGTCTCACAGCCGAAGAAGCTTCAGCTATGATATCTTCTCCTCCGCGAACAACTGAACCACCTACTGAGGTACCACCTACTATGGTTTCTTCAGCTACTGAAACGCCAACTGTAACTCCACAAGCCGAAGCTACTCACAAAATGACATCCACCATTCGAGCAACTACCTCTCAGCATAATTCAGAACGTAGACACAGAAGATTTTCTGAAATGCAGCCTGACGAAAAGGTAGATTTCTTATTCTCTCAATTGCAAGCTGCTGCATGTCAGATCGATAGGCAATCAACATTCATGAACATTACAAAGAGCGATGTAATCAAGCAACAGTTGGAGATAAACACGTTGAAGTCCAATGTTCAAAGACAACAAGCTGAGATTACACGCCAACAAGCTGAAATTGATCAACTTAAAGCTGAGAATGAACGCTTGAAGTCTGTTGTTGAAGAAAGGGAACGTCAATTGCAGCAGATGCGAGTTGCTGATAACAATCGTGGTATTGAGATGAATCGTTTGAAAGAAATAAGCTCTGCTGTTCAAAGGATGGCCGAATCTCTTAAAGAAAAGCATGATGATATGAAAGAATGGTATCACATTCGTAATAACAAGATAACAGATGGGGTCAAGAGAATCACTGACGGTTTCGAGTTTGTTAGAAAGTGTGTTAACGTTTTGTGGGGTGACCGATGCAAACAACTGGAAGCCTTAAAGAAACGTGATCATGATTCTGAAGATCCGGGAAACCCAGACCCTTCTGCAACATCTGAGCAACCGCCAGCCACTGCATCTACACAGATTGTTCCTTTCGAGCCTCAACAGATTGAATCTACTAAAGGAACCTCCGGTGGAGCTATAGAAGAAATACAACAGCTAGAGAGCAACTCTTACGTTGAAAGCTCCTTGTCTGGTACATCCTCTGTTCTTAGCTCTGATGACATTGCTTTACAGGTGGTACATCCTGTAACTGGAGAAGTTCTGGAAGAAGGAGAGTTGGTTTCTGAACTCTCTCATGAGCAGTTGCTAGCGTTGAATGAAATGAAAGTAATCGATGATGCTGCTATTGATAATATTCCAAGTGAACCTAAAAATGTAGACATAGAAAATCTTGGTGAAATCGTTTTTGAAGGCGAAACAAGGAAGTCAACTTATGTACATGAAGATGGAACAGAATTCAACTCGTTTGATGAAGAATGGTTGAAAGATCATTTGGATGATATTGACGAGAAGCTAAAAGATCGTGATTCAACAGATGATGCAACCGACTCATTCAAAGAATGGAGAAAACTGTTCCTTTCCAAGGTTGCAAAGCCTACACCTCCTGAAGCACAAGTTGATTATATGAGGTTTGAAAAGGTTAAGCCTCATGGGAAGATACTGAGCTGGAGTTTCGTGAAAGAAATTCACTGTGTGGCAATCAAGCGTGAACACGGAATCCAGTATTTCAACTAGTTGTTGAGTATTCTATCTCTTCCATTCTACGATGTGGTAGCTCTATCAAAGTTGGAGTTGATCAATCGTTCAAAATATGAAGGAGCAATTCTGTTTGCTCGTAAGATAAAGATGAATCGGAGGATAGGGTGGAAAGATGAGTTATATAAGCCACAGTTTCCGATGTATCAGCAGATCAAGTATACTTTGGATCCGTCGACCAACACTACAAGATACAAGCTTGTTTATCAGCCGGCGAGGGTTATGGACAAAATCCCTCTAATGCCGATGAAGCAAAATTTCTTGGAAAACATGGCGTTGTGGTATTACGACTCTGATACGCACGAGGCTGTCATTGTGTTCAAAGACGATCAAGAGAATTTCCGCATGCTAGATCCGATGTGGATGGTGAATATGTCTGCAGCCGACATCAACAAGTTATTTCGACATGGTATCTTTTATGAAGACAAGGACGCACCTCAAGCATTACAATTTCAACGTGTCGTTTGTTTCTGTTTTTATCGAGGGATACATGCCGGAAGCACCTGGTCAGCACAACACTGAAGACTGAAGACTCAAAGATCAAAGACCAAGTAACAGACAAGGGGGAGTTTGTTGATGCATTTATGTGTCTGTAACTTTGTCTTGTTTACTTTGTATGTTATTTAGTCTTTTGTTATCGAGTCTGTAAGTTCCGTCAAGTCTACATAGTCGGATATCCTCCTATCCTACTTTGTATGACATTTTGTCTTTGTATTTGTAAGGTTTGTTAGACACATGCTAGTGTGCATAGTGTTTAACTGTAGTTTGTAGTTTCTTATGTCTTCTGTTAACTTAGTAATATCTACTGCCCTTGTTTTGAGTTTGACGAAGGTTCTATCTTCGTCAAACCACTTCTTGGCGAACCTTCAAGCTTCGTCATTGTTTGTGTGTGACGAAGGCTCTATCTTCGTCACACGTGTAACTTCGTCGTACAAGGTTCGTCGCTGGACAGTATATATAGCTTAGTGTGTTTAACAGTGAAGGCATGAGAGCATAGAGAGACTACTACTGAGAGTTTATCGTTCAAGCATTGTGTGTATATGTTTGATGTTGTTCTTGTCCTTTTAATCTAAAATGAATCTTTGGTTATCTGTTGTGTGGCATACATTGCATTGTTTGGTTTGCACCGTCACGTGGATTCCGCACTCATGACCATGTTCGTGATAAACAGGATTAGGTTTCGTAATAGATCCTCTGAGAAAAACGGACCTACAATGATGAACAAGGTTGATGAAAATAATGAACCTAAAATGATGTTCTTGAAAAGTTGTTAAAAAGAATACATATGTTTTGTTAAAACTTTAAATGTATATGAAAATAAGATGATTTTTATAAGTATGTAAAAGTATGGATCTTTAAAGAGAAAGATTATGCAAGTTGTGAATTTCTTTAAAAGAAGACACAAGCTCATACCAACATATCTATGTTCATCATCCTAGCTATTATATTTGTTAAAGGTTGATACTTGATGTTGTTGTGGGAAATTGTTGATTTTTTTTTAAAAAGAAAAAGATATGATCTTGAAACATGGAAAACCCCTAAATTTAGGGGAGGCTATGGCCGATTTTTCTTAGGAATTTTGTGTTAGAAAAATGCAATTTTTAACAAAGTCTTTAACAAGTAAAATTGTTAAGAATAATAAATATAAAAATTCTCACATTTTTATATAAAAGAATGCAAGCTAAGAAGGTATGCTTTTTCTAAAAATAAAAATGGATATAAATATATATTTTAGGAAAATATATATTTAGTAATCTTCACCATTATGTGCTATGTGTATATTGTTTGTATTAGTTATATATGCAAACTAGGAACTTGAAAATGATGATACGAATAAACACCATACAATGCACTTGGCAAATAAACACTCACAAGAATACACATATTCATACCTTGGATACAATTTACGGACGATTCGGACACTTGGACAAATAAACGGACTATATAAGTATTTCGGACTAAAACTATATAATAAACGAAGCTTGGTAAACTACATTTTCAAAACCGAACAAGTGACAAAATATATTTACAAGCATACAAAATATATTACATTATGGTCAATCTTAAAAATGTATTATTTTTGGGAGTATATAAAGATATATATTTCATAACATCTTACAAATGCATTATTTTGGTGGAAAACTAAGAAGGTATATATTTTCGTGAACTAATCTCAAAAATGGATTATTTTTAAGATAAATAAAAATACATACATTTACCAAGCATAAGATATATATTCATATGGACACATCTTAAAAATATATATATTTTAAGAATACGAAATCGTGTATAACACATACAAGAGTTTACGTGTTCCTATGCGTACAAATACATGTTAACTTATGTCACCAACGCTTGGTGAAAATACAACTACACAAGTATTGCACGTAATCACAAGGATACATAAATAATTATGTACCTAGACTTGTTAAAAATAGATTATTTTTAACAAACCCCTTATAACTACAAATACTATATAAAATAGTGCACATAAACAATACGAGTTAAAATATAATATTTTGACTAACATATCGAACTTGGAACTATATATAATTTTTGGGAATTATATATATACATACACTAGAACGATGGTTGTGAATTATGGTTAAACAAGAGAATATATTTTAAGCATATAAAATACATATTAATTCCTAACATCCATCGGGCCAAACGGGGAGGACCCGACTACAAGAGGGGCACGACCCTATAAGTGTCGCGGACACATACAACTTACTCGTGCGAGACATGAAGTCAAGAAAGCAAGGCCCGTTAATGCAACTCGCAAGATACTAGAATATATATTTGGTGAAATATATATTAACAATTTAACAAATAATTCATCTAAAACACAATTCAATGAATAACAATTTCATACAAGTCTTAATAAATATTCAAAATAGAAAGCTTGTACGTATGTCATTACAAATACAGAAGTGTCTAACGAATCTAGGACGTTTGTAGGTCGTGATACAAATCAAGGAAAGTGCACGTGAGTTACACGCATTTCACGGAACGCAATTCAGTGAGTTCATGTCCCCTTTTCATTTTAAATGCTTTTTAGTTGTAGAACTATCGGGGGAAATACATGTATAATGGTATGATAAGCTAGGGAATGAAACAACTTCGATCATGTGCGAATAGGGTTGTACTTAAGCACCATTAATCTAGTTTAGACCAAGGAACAAATGGTTAGATCTATCGGGTTTTGGTGAGCCCCACTCTTGGTTTTAGACCCAAACGGAAGAGTGCATTTGTGTCCCAGTCGAGGATAATCGACACAAAAATCATCTATGTTTGGATTGCTTCCTATGTCGTCACACATATTAATGTCCTTGCAAAACATTAATGATCAACGATTTCATTGAAGCTTTACATACCGATTTTCATACAAATACATCTTATATTTTACAGATACATCTTATACAACTAAAACGCATGAACTCGCCAACTTTTGTTGATGTTTTCAACTTAACATGTATTTCAGGGAATTAGTGGAACATGCGGGGAATTCAGTCAAGAAAGCAAGTGTCAAGACTCCATGTCACATTTTGAAGGGTTTGTCCGTTATATGCCGCCTCCTTGTGGTGATATAGTGGTCAAAGCCTTATCATTTTAAAACTTGCATTTTGATGTACGTTACTATGACAACTTATTTTCATTTGATGGTTTGTAAACAATATACTAAACTTGTGTTGCATTTTGGAAACGATTATGGCAATGGCATTGGAGCTTGTTTTTATTCATTTAGAATGTTCACTTATATTGTATGCAATGAGAATCAATCAGATCACACCTCGCGCTTCCGCTATGAGCGGGTGTGACATTTAGTCCCTAACTTTCTAAAATTACAGTTATAATCACCAACTTTTTCAATTTCGTTCCCGGATGGTCCCTTGAACGGATGGAGGTTAGTCTTTTCTGTTAAGTGGGTGTGAAATGACCTAAATACCCTTACTATTAAAAATAAACTTTAAATCAATAACCACCTTCAATCCAAACACACCTCTTCTTCTTCATATTTAGATTCATCTTCAATCTAAACACACCTCTTCTTCCTAATTCTTCACCACCACCATCATCTCCACCTTTCACCACCACCACCATCCACCTTTCACAACCATACCCCACCCTTCACTCCGAATTGCCGCTACCCCGTTATTCTGGCGACCTAATTAGTAATGAACAACTTGTCCCTGACCAACCAACTTCCAGATAGATTGACGTTTACACTGTTTTGTAGTTTATAACAGTTCCATCATGGCTAGATAAATTGATCGGATAACCGATTATGAATGTGTTTGTTTAATTGATCGATCAAAGCAATTACAGAGATGGTTTCTAGACAGATAATGAATTTTTGGCTCATAAAGATCAACTATACAAAAAGAAAAACAAAGAACTTATGTAATTATTAGCCATCATCAATCACAAGATCTCCTTCACCATTGTACCAAACTCTTCATCCTATCAGTTTCTAACTTTCTATGAATAAACCACTTTTTAAATCTCAAACTATTTCCAATCAGTAGATGTAAAACAACACACATTTCTCAATACTTGAACTCGTAATCAACAAAGAACCTACATTGCAATTCAATACATCAAACAAACCTAATACAACTAAATTGAACTCGTTAAATTTCTACGGAATCCATGTCAAAATCAAGCTAGAAAACAGATCTAATCAACCGACAAGGTACTTGATTCAGTTACATAACAAAAATACAGATCCTATATTGCAAAGAAGTAAAAAAGCCTCCACGCCTGGGCATACTTCGGGCCAAGTGGAATCAATCTTACTGCTTAATTACAAATCATACTAAATTACCAATCCAAGGGTTAAAATAATATGAACTGAATTACCTATTACATGTTGTATATGGAGTAATTGAGTAATGGAATAGGAGTGAAGGGTGAAGGGTGGAGTACGGTTGTGAAAGGTGGATGGTGGTGATGGTGAAAGGTGGAGATGATGGTGGTGGTGAAGAATTAAGAAGAAGAGGTGTGTTTGGATTGAAGATGAATCTGAATATGAGGAAGAAGAGGTATGTTTGGATTGAAGGTGGTTATTGATTTAAAGTTTATTTTTTAATAGTAAGGGTATTTAGGTAGTTTCACACCCACTTAATTGAAAAGACTAACCTCCATCTGCGCCAGGGACCATCCGGGAATGAAACTGAAAAAGTTGGGGACTATAGCTGTAATTTTCGAAAGTTAGGGACTAAAGGTGAAAAAAGGCCAAACCACAGGGACTATCCGGCATTTAACTCGATGACAAATTAAATGAATTCTGACGGTTAGGCTTTCTAAATAACATGCTTCATTATTTTTAAATAACGTTTGTTTTACGTTATCATTTTCTACATATCGCCGCAACACACGACGTCAGCAAAACTAGTAGTAATAAACATTGGTTAAAAAGTCAATTCTTTTAACGTTTATTCTATCTATTTAATTGGACTTTTTTTAACGGCCAATAGAATCAATTTTGAGCACTTTCGGGGCACCCACTTGACCAAACGGAGTACTCCGAGAGTAACCCGAGTCCACCGTTAATTCCGCAGAAAACCCATTAACACACCCGCTTGTAGCCACGACGGTGAAATTACCGGTAAAACCCGTTTGGCTCAAGGATCGATACCAGGATTCTTTGGGTCTCATATCATTGTCCACCAGCGCCAATCTCGAGCACTCTCGGGGCACCCAGTGCACCAAACGGAGTAATCCGAAAGGAACCCAAGTCCACCACTAATTCCGCGAAAAATCCAGTAACCCACCCGCACTTTAGGAGGAGACTAACGTTCATATCCCTTAATGCACCCAACTCATGCCCACATTTGTCAATTGGCCTAATAACCCTTTCCCAACATTACCCGACTTAATTGGAGGGTATGACCAAGAGTTTGTGTTATGGTGTATGGTCATCATAGTTCAATGTTATAAACAATTCTCTCCCTTCTTAAACTTCCACCATCACTTTAGGAGGAGACTAACGTTCATATCCTTTAGTGCAACCAACCCGAGCCCACCTTTGTTAGTTGGCCCAATAACACTTTCCCAACATACCCAAGCCCTTTCCCCGAAGTAATATTCTTATAAAAGCCTCAAGAGTTTCCAACACCGCTTTCGGGGCTTTATACTAAGAAAAAATAATACAATGGTAAACTATCCTGAACAAATTTTAATAATGTTACTCAAGCCCAACCGATAATTTTTTGCTTTCCGTTTTGAAAATCTCTTCTTCAAACAACCAATCACGCTTTTCCAATGCCTCACTTGGTTCATGCTCGCAGCGACCAATAAACCAAGACACTTACAAGGGAATTCACCCACCTTGCAATTTATGGCATTGACAACATTCGTGACCAATAGTTCATTCACCCCATACCGAAAAGGCTTGATTTTTGTGACTTAGTTTTAGCACATAGATTAGATAAAAACACCTCATTAGTCTAATAATATTTTGTATGTTATTTTCACCCCATTTCCCCATGAAAAGTATATCGTCAGCATACATTACATGTGTCAAACCGGCTCATTGTTTAGTAGTTTTATCCCAGAAGGGTATCTTTAATTCCAGTGATACCCTACACTACTTAGGAGCCGGCCATGAGACCAGACATGTTTTGTAGTTTTGTTGTAAATGTTGCAGTTACTATCCGCTGCAACTCTTTTTTACAAAATTCTAGAATCCCATGTTTGATGTAGATGACGCAGTAAGAATTCCAAAATCTCCTATCGTCTAATGTGACAGTTAAATCATGATATCTCTTTGGTTGCGTGACTATCACACCCCGATATTTCCATATATTACCGGTGGGCCCGGCGGGGAGTATCGTGACGTAGTTGATATCATCATAGTCAATACACACAATATAATAGCACAGCGGAAGGCTTGGTGAATAACTATTACAAACCATAATGTCTGAGCGTTCAAGTGAAAGAATATACAGACTGGAATGTAATAAGATCCACAGGCGGATCATAAATAAATACAAAGAAACAAAATAACAGACTTCAGGTATCTATGGATTTGCAAGATCCTCTTATGACACCTAATAGCTCCAGCCTATTACGAGAGGTACCTGTCAAATCAGCCATTAAGAAAATACGTCAGTTTACACTGGTAAATACAATTAACTGACTCGTTTGAAAAGTGTTTATAAAAATTGGTTTTAATGCACATGGCACAAATCTTTTATAACTTGGGACAATTATTTAAATATAATCTTGTATACAGATTTACATGTTTGTCTTACAATTGGGGCCGGTTGGAAGCCGGTCGTGATTAACCGACTCACCACTTATAGAGCCCACAAAGGAGTTATCCCCAACATGTGGGTTTATATTTTAGCATTTGCATCTGTCAGGTGTATGCCTACACCCCATGCATACGTCGTGTCCATTTTCAAATGAAATGAGCCGAGGATATCCAGGACACGGTCGTATTAACCCCCAATGCTTATGTTATCAAACAAAACAGATTAAAACGGGTTATGTAAATTTATTAATCACAATCCAATTAAATGATTTCATACCCGACCAAGTGGTATTATTATAATACCATATCCCAAGCCCGTATAAGGGAAATAAGTTAAAAGTATTTACCTGAGCTCAAAGGTGAAAGTAACTCAGTTGTAAATCTTAAAGCTGTATGATGATACCTTCTACTGGATGCTACTTAATCTGTATAGAAGGTTTAATAACTTATTAGGGTGCTAACGGGCCTTTAGTTAAGTCAATGACTTAGACCGGCTAGCTAGAAAGAAACTTTACAGTTCTAAACGCTAGATTAAGCGGACACCGGAATAGAATGTGGTTTAGACCCGACAAGCTTGGATACTTGTATAATATGGGTAAACTAATCACATTCTGGAATTTGGGGATTTAATGATAAGGTTAAACCCGTTTCAGCTATTATACGTAAACTAGTCATATAAACCGATCCGAACGCGTAAACGCGTAACGGGTAGCCAAATGAATTATATACATGTATTAATTGTTATTATGCTTAAAATATGTTAATACATCAGTAGGATGTTAACATATATGCCCAAAAAGTCATTTAAATCAATTTAAGTACCAAAAGGGCGTTTTGGTAATTTTAATACTTAAAAAATAGATTTTATAATAAACTGAAGTTCTGGTCTTTTGAAATCAGTAAAAATATTTAATTTAATAAGTTACATCAGTAGGGTATTGCCTATATGTGAAATTTATCCTTTATAACCAATTTACACACTGAAGGGGCATTTTGGTAATTTCACAAAAGCTTTAAAGGTAAAATTTGGAAATCTGAGTTTAAAACTTTTCCTTATTGTTAAAGTATAGAAATTTATTAAAAACATCAGTAGGTATCAAGTCTTATATGTTAAAAATAGTTTTAACCCATACTATGCGCTTAAAACGCGTAAAAGTCGGTTTTAAGCGATTTTCGGGTTGTAATAGGAAATCTGAATTTTTGATCAGTTTATAAAGTTCAAAATATTTTATTTTTCATATAGACTCAGTAGCAAAAAGTTTGGTATCAATATGTGATGTAAAACTCATTTTATTCAAGAAAAGGGTATAACCGACAATTACCAAATTAAAGCTTGAACCCTATGATATGATCAGTTTAAAAATAATTAAAAATCTTCAAAAATCCCAAAATATTATATTACATCAGTGGGTAAAAATTTTGGTGTCAAAATTTGGGTTTAGATAGGCTTTATGCTAATTACGCCATTTAATTAATAAAAAGTTTACTAATTACGCTATTGAGCATAACTCCTAATCTAGACCTCAAACTGATGTCAAATTTTTAGGACAAGTTTATAAATCAGTGACAAAGGTTTTTGTCCTCTCACATTTCTAAAAATCTCATTTGTGCGTCAAAAGGGCGTTTATGGCATTTATAAGCATATTAACGATCAAGAGCATATAATTCAAACCACTAAGAACCATGCACTATAACTCCAGAGGGTTATACTACTGAGTAATGTGGTCCTAGTGGAAGCTTAAAACATGGGAGAATTAAGCTTGAACGGGTCAGAACTGAAAGTCAAAGCAAAAGTCAAGCTTTTGCGACTTTCGGTTATAAACTGACCTTAGATTGATAATTATCGGGTTAGGATTGATAAAAACATGTTCTAATATTAATTACCAAGTCATTAGAATGTTAAAATATAATTTAGAACCTCTGTTTTATTAATTTTATTCATTTTTGAACTTTCTGTCCAGCTTGACTTTTTGTCAAACTAGTTTGACCCGACAATTAACTAGTCAAACGAAATAATTAGGAGGTGCCCTTTTAAGGGTTAATCACCTACATTAATATGGTTCGATAACCACTTTCGTTTTGATCAATGGCTGGACCATTTGTGATTAATTCGAAAGTCAAAGTTAAATTACGATATGTTTGACTTTTCGGTAATTAAACTAATTAAAACGACTAAGCAAGTAATAAGACTCTTACTAATGGTCCTTGCTATCTTTTCTACACTTGGTATTCTTCTCCTACTGATTGCAAGCTTCAGAAGTGAGGAATTTGAATTTGTTGCAAATGTGAGTTCTTGAACTTATGAACTAAAGGGCTATATATACTAAGTTCCATGAGTTTAAATCATCCACATCTGTTATGGGAGGCCTTAGGATCACCCAAGGTGTCCTAGTGGTGTAAATAAACCGACATACAGCCCATAGAGTCGATACATTTGAGGTTAAGTCGGTTAAACTGGAGAAACCTGCACCTGTCCTGCATTTTCTGTGTTGGGAACATTTAGGCGGCCCGCGTAAGATCAAGAAGGATCTTACGCGGCCCGCGTAGACCCGAAAACCAGCCAAAACAACTTTAAAACTTGGCAGCTTTAGTTCCTGGTCCGTTTAAACCCTATTTAACCTCCTTTTTGACATGTAAGGCCCTTGTAGTTAGTTTATTGAGGTTCAAGGATGTATGAACAAACTTTGTTAGGCTCGGTTCCGTTAAATATCACTATAAATGCAAGTTTCGTCAAGTTGACACTTATAGCCCAAAGTATTGAAAGTATGCTTAACGATCTCGAAACCACGTGAAATTTATACCACTTATTCTTGAGAGTATATTTGAATATTTTGAAGTCTCGGGTTCGTAAAAAGGTCACTCAGAGGTCAGAATTAACATGTTGACACGTTTAACCCTTGTAGTTTTATAATCTTCCGATTATTTTCACAAACGGCTTCTTATGTCCAACTAATCTCTCATTTAAGAATATATTCATCACGTATGGTCATTCATAGGCACAAGTTTGGCATGTTGACACTTTTAGTCCCTCCGTGCACATAGTTTCACTGTTTGTCAACTTTAGTCCTTTAAACTCAATATTTCACATATCTTGGGTTTAGGACACGTGTCTATACATAATTGGACACGTTTTTACATGGTGTTACATCCTCACCCCCTTAAAAGAAATATCGACCCCGAGATTTACTGGAATAAGTGAGGGTACTTCTGTCGCATAGTGGACTCAACTTCCCACGTATATTCGGGACCTCTACGGGCATCCCATTTGACTTTTACTATAGGCACATGCTTCCTTCGGAGCTTTTTTAACCTGACGATCCTAGATCGATATAGGTCTTTCAACAAATCTTAGGCTTTCATAAATCTGTACGTCCTTATGAGACATGGCTAGTGATTCATCAGCTAGACACTTCATGAGATTACAGATGTGGAACACATTATGGATTCCACTCAGCTGCTCAGGCAAGTTTAGCTTATAAGCTACACTGCCGACACATTCAATAATCTCGAATGGTCCTATATATCTAGGGTTTAGCTTGCCCTTCTTACCAAAACGCATCACACCTTTCCAGGGTGATACTTTCAGTAAGACTTTGTCACCGACCTCAAACTTTAGAGGTTTTCGCCTCTTGTCAGCATAACTTTTCTGCCTATCCCTGGCAGCTTTCAGGCGATCGCGAATCTGGACAATCTTGTCCGTCGTTTCAAGGACTATATCAGGTCCTGATAACTGAGCTTCTCCTACTTCCGCCCAACAAACAGGTGTTCTGCATTTTCTACCATATAATGCTTCAAAAGGCGTAGCCTGAATACTAGTATGGTACCTATTGTTATAGGAGAACTTGACCAAAGGTAGGTGGTCATCCCAACTACCACCTAAATCAATAACACATGCACGAAGCATGTCTTCCAATGTTTGAATTGTTCGCTCACTCTGTCCATCTGTCTGAGGATGGTAAGCAGTACTAAAGTTCAAACGAGTGCCCAAAGATTGTTGGAAACTTTTCCAAAAGTGAGAGGTGTATCTAGTATCTCTATCCGAGATAATAGACACCGGCACTCCGTGAAGGGATACAATCTTATCCACGTACAACTGAGCTATCTTGTCAGAGCTATGAGTCTCCCTGATGGGTAAGAAATGTGCTGACTTAGTCAGTCTATCAACTATGACCCATATGGTATCATTTCCATGCCGTGTTTTGGGTAACTTGGTTATAAAGTCCATAGTTACCATTTCCCACTTCTATGTGGGAAGTTCTGGCTGCTGAAGCAGACCCGATGGTTTTTTATGTTCGGATTTTATCTGAGCACAGGTCAAGCATTTGGCTACATGGGTGGTAATAGATTTCTTCAACCCTATCCACCAATAATTAGCTTTCAAATCCTGATACATTTTGTCACCTCCAGGGTGAACTAAATATTTGGAGTTGTGAGCTTCCTAGAGGATTACATCTCGAAGTCCCCCATGAATGGGAACCCAGATTCTTCCATTCAGTCTGAGAATTCCATCCTTACCTGGTGTTAATTGTTCAGCGGTAACACCCAACTTCTCATCTGGGAGGTTAGCTTCCAGAAAAGCATCTTTCTGTGCAGCCAACGGCCTTTCATTCAGGCTATTCTTCAATTCTATGCTCTTAGCGTTAATCCTGATAGGTTTGACTCTTTCCTTTAGGCTTAGAGCATCTGCGACCACATTCGCTTTACCAGGATGGTAGCGAATTTCACATTCATAGTCATTTAAGGTTTCCATCCAGCGGCGCTGTCTCATATTGAGCTCTTTTCGATTGAACAAGTGTTGGAGACTCTTATGATCCGAATAGATCATGCATTTAGTTCCATACAAATAATGTCTCCACAACTTCAGTGCGAATACAACGGCACCCAATTCCAAATCGTGGGTGGTGTAATTCTTCTCATGCACTTTTAGTTGTCGTGATGCATAGGCGATTACCTTGCCTTTTTGCATAAGTACATAACCCATACCGGTGTGTGACGCATCACAACATACGACAAATTCTTCGATTCCATCAGGTAGTGTTAGTAATGGAGCATTACTCAACTTTTGCTTAAGAATCTCAAAGGATTCTTGTTGTTTTGGACCCCAATCAAATTTTACATTCTTACGGGTCAAAGAAGTCAATGGTGCGGCTATCCTTGAAAAGTTCTCAATGAATTTTCTATAGTAACCTGCCAAACCCAGAAAGCTGCGAATTTCAGTTGGAGTCTTTGGTGTTTCCCAATTCATTACGGCTTCAACCTTAGCGGGATCTACTTGGATACCTCGCTCACTGACAACATGTCCAAGGAATTGGACTTCACGAAGCCAGAATTCACATTTAGAAAACTTAGCGTACCATTTGTCTTGTTGAAGTAATCCTAAGATGCATCGAAGGTGCTTCTCATGATCATCTTGATTACGAGAGTAGATGAGTATGTCATCTATGAAGATGATGATAAACTTATCTAAGCATGGTTTGCAGACTCTATTCATGAGGTCCATGAATGCTGCTGGTGCATTAGTGAGCCCAAAAGGCATCACTAAAAACTCGTAATGTCCATATCTCATTCTGAATGTCGTCTTAGGCACATCTTCAGTCCTAACTTTGATTTGATGATACCCAGATCTCAAATCAATCTTCGAGAAAAAGCTCGCTCCTTGGAGCTGGTCAAATAAGTCGTCGATCCTGGGTAAGGGATAACGATTCTTGATCGTTAACTTATTTAGCTCACGATAATCAATGCATAAGCGCATTGATCCATCCTTCTTTTTCACAAATAAAATTGGAGCTCCCCAAGGCGAAGAGCTAGGTTGTATAAAACCCTTTTCCAATAAGTCATCTAATTGAGTCCTGAGCTCTTTCATTTCAGTAGGTGCTAGACGATAAGGAGCTCGTGCAATAGGTGCAGCTCTTGGTAGTATATCTATCCTGAACTCTACTTGCCTCTCAGGAGGTAATCCAGGTAACTCGTCAGGAAAGACATCAGGATATTCATAGATGATTGGGATGTCTTCAATCTTAGGCTTCGAATCATTCACAGTCACTTGTGCCATGTAGATGACACATCCGCTCTTTAAACACTGCGATACCTTGAGAATAGACACATTGTTGGGCAATTCGTATTGTGTGTCTCCTTGAATAGTGACGGATTCACCAGAAGGGGTTTTGATAATAACTAGCTTTTTATCACAGGCAATTTGGGCTTGGTTATGCGACAACCAATCCATGCCCAAAACTATATCAAACCCAACTAATTTCATTGGCAAGAGGGATAGCGGGATAGAATGATTCTTGATGGATATAAAGCATCCATCAAGAAGAGTCGAAGCTGTTTCTAAGGTACCATCGGCAAGTTCTACCTCATATTTTATGTCTAGAGTCTTAATAGGCAAGTTTAGTGATTTACAAAACTTATGGTCTACAAAAGACTTATCAGCACCTGAATCAAATAAGACTCTAGCATAATTATTATTAATGAGGAAGGTACCTGTTATTACGTTCTCGTCGTTCACCGCTTCCCAAGCATTCATTTGGAAAACCCTTGCATTGGTTTTCTTTGCCTCCTCGGGTTTCTTAGCATTCTTGGGGCAATTGGTTTTGATGTGCCCCTTTTCATTGCAACCGTAACAGGTTGCATCCTTAATGTTCCGGCACTCTACAGATTTGTGCCCTTTCTTTTTGTAGATCCCACATGGTTTGGCTTGTGGGTCCTGGTTGCACTTTCCAAAGTGCCTTTTGTTGCAAGTCTTACACCTGGGCTTGTCATTTGACTGCCCCTTCTTAAAACTAAAGTTCCCTTTGCTCTTCTTGTTAGACTGAGGGAACCTGTCTTCATCCCTCTTCCTCTTCCCATCATCGGTAGCTTTCTTTGCCCTACTTCTCACAATATCAAGAGTGAGGGACAAAGATAGATCCACAGCAGATCTATATGTGGTTGGCTTAGAAGCCTTAACATTCCCTTTCACTTCAGGGGCCAAGCCACCGATGAAACGCGCAATGCGTTTGGGTTCAGGGGTAACTAAATATGGTACAAGCCTCGACATCGAATTGAAACTGGTCACATAGGACCTACAGTCTAAATCCTTTATCACCAAGGTGAGGAAGTCAGTTTCAATCCTCTCAACTTCGTGCTGAGGACAGTATGTATCTTTCACAAGATCCACAAACTTGCTCCACGAAAGGTTATACAAATGAACCTTTCCAGTGGACTGTAGTAATGCTTTCCACCAAGTGAGGGCATCGCCCTTGAAAGATTGAGACACAAACATGACTATGTCTTCCTTAGCACATCCACTGATGTCAATCACAGTCTCCATTTCGTCTAACCATTTCATGCAGTCAATTGCTCCCTTTTCTCCTGTAAAATCCCTCGGTTTACAGGAGACGAAGTACTTATAAGTACAACTCTTTTTGTACTTAGGATCCTGGTTTAACACCACTCTTTGAGGCTCAGATATTTGATTGGATGAATGCTGAGATTCATCCCTTCTTGATGCATGTGACTGTGTTAAAGGTTTTGAGTGAGTTTTGGACTGGACCTTACTCGGTTCCTTGAATATCTTATCTGCCACTTGAGAAACTGTGGTGTCAATCATAGCTTGCAGTTCAGCGTTTGTAAGATTGATTCTGATCTCATTATTGTTTCCTTCCCGTGGATGACTGTTTACTTCATCAGATCCAGCCATGATTTGGGTTCTATATTAAACAATAATGATATATTTAAATTACATAAAGAATCATCGTATTGATGACTAGATGGTCATGGTATTATTATACCATATAGACCATTTAAAATAAAAATCATTTAATCCTGGTTTACCTAGGTTATAACAGAACCATAATAAACAATGAATAGGATATAATCCTTTATATTTATTAGACAGGAGATAAAATTCACAACTGTCAATGTCATGAGAGACATATTCATATAGCACAAGGCTCGTCTCGAAGGACATTTAGATGGCACAAAAGCCTTGTCATAAGGATGATTATGATCATTGATTTCTTGGATCAGTGATTTCTTTAAGGGTCGAACAAAGTTCATCGCCTTTTTGACAAGAAGTCTATAAAATAAAACTTTCATTGTCATTATTACACCTTTGCTTATAAGCATACATCTCAAATGGATGTTCTGGTGTATGCATCTCATTGATGTTTATTAGCCATGATTTACATTGATCATATAGGCTATATATAAGTGACTTGGAAGGACCCAATTACATTTGGAAGCTTGTGTGGTTTCTCGTACCGCACAGCCACGAATGTTAACATATTTTCAGATGTTAACAGAGAGTTATTATCTTAAAAAGCTTGTACCATCATAGCCATTTAATATTTTGGCTAGGTTATACCTCTAAGAGTTTCTTTGGCAGATCAATTAAATTTGAAATGATATAGTATGATGTAATAAAAATACATATTCAAAAATCAAAATAACTTTATTGAATCATGAAACTAGTACAAGGATGCCCTAAACGGGACTTGAAAACAACACACTGCCCACGCAGGGGCTACAGAAATAGAAAGTAAGTCCACGCGGGGACTTGGTACTTGAAAATAACATAATGTCCTCGCAGGGACTTATTGAAAGACAATACAACATAAAACAGCAACTTCCTACTTTTTCTTTCCTTTAATAAGGTTCGCAAGGCCCTTGAGAAAACCATTTTGTTTCTTCTTAGTTTCATTGGTTTCACGTTCAACCCGGTCTAACCTTTGTAGAATCTCCTGAGTTTGTTCCTGTTGTTGAGGAGGAGGTTGCTGGTAAGGTGGGTATTGGTATCCCTGCACCGAATATCCAGTTGGGTAAACTGGTGGGTAAGAAGAAGGATAAAGTGCATTGTACTGAGCAGCAGTAAGGTATGGATCATGATTTTCATAATCTGATGGGTATCCAGACGGGTTATACCCAGATGAACCTGGGTATGTCGGGATCGGGTTGCCAAAACCCAACGGCGGCTGCAGTGGTGCATGAGAAACTGGCGGAGGGTTGGCTTCCGGCACCGTGTGTGAGGGTCCACCCATTTGGGGTCCTCTGGAATAGGAGGGTAAGAACTTGATCCATGAGGAGATGCGAACCATGGTCCCCCACGTACAGACATTCGAGCATTTCTCCTTCGCCATGGCGGCTCGGGAGGCTGTTGAGGTGGTTCCTCAACTGGTAAAGGTGGTGGGGTGACAGCTTGAAGCTGTGGTTAAACCAAAGGAGGTTGGATTGGAGAGTTATGGTACGAAGGGGTAAAGAACCAATCATACTGAGCCATTCTCTCAGCATACGAATCAGGCCCTCAGTATGGCGATCCTTGATAGGGAGAACCGCTCGATATGCTAATAGGATGGCCCGGTGTTCCGGTTTGCATTTCAGGGTCCGGGTCGTCGTCCATTTCCATCTCCTGAGAGAAATGATCCTCAGGTCCAAGAGGGTTGAAACCCAAAAATTCGTTGACGTATTCATTGGGATTAAACAGAGCTGGAGAGTAGGTATAATCCGAGTGATGAAAAGGATGAGAGTTAAAGGAGTGGTGTGATTGGTTCGAGTGATGTGATCCCTGTGAATGATGGGAATGTTGGGGTTCAATAGGAATGGGTAATCCAAAGTATGGAGGGTCGGATGGTGAGGATCATAGTGAGACAGAATGCCTTGCTGGCTCGAAGCTATGACTCCAATGGTCCCGTGAGTTGGAGCCAGAGAGTGAATCGGATGGGGTACGTCGCTGGGAGGGTCCCGCGTGGCCTGATGGCCCTCCTCGCATTGGTCCTTTTCCTTTGCCTCTCACTCGTGGCGGCATTTTCCAATTGGTGACCTGTCAAAACAAGTAGATATAATATAACAATAAAAGGAAGGTTAAGAATAAATCCTAGGTCATTAGCCTAGACACGGAAGTCTAAGGAATGTGCTTATTGTGTCATTGAGATTAAACACAAAACGTTAGTGTTTAATTCACTCAATATTGGCTCTGATACCAACCTGTCACACCCCGATATTTCCACATATTACCAATGGACTCGGCGGGGAGTATCGTGACGTAGTAGATATCATCATAGTCAATACACACAATATAATAGCACAGCGGAAGGCTTGGTGAATAACTATTACAAACCATAATGTCTGAGCGTTCGAGTGAAAGAATATACAGACTGGAATGTAATAAGATCCACAGGCGGATCATAAATAAATACAAAGAAACAAAATAACAGACTTCAGGTATCTATGGATTTGCAAGATCTTCTTATGGCACCTAATAGCTCCAGCCTATTACGAGATGTACCTGTCAAATCAGCCTTTAAGAAAATACGTCAGTTTACACTGGTAAATACAATTAACTGACTCGTTTGAAAAGTGTTTATAAAAATTGGTTTTAATGCACATGGCACAAATCTTTTATAACTTGGGACAATTATTTAAATATAATCTTGTATACAGATTTACATGTTTGTCTTACAATTGGGGACGGTTGGAAGCCGGTCGTGATTAACCGACTCGCCACTTATAGAGCCCACAAAGGAGTTATCCCCAACATGTGGGTTTATATTTTAGCATTTGCATCTGCCAGGTGTATGCCTACACCCCGTGCATAGGTCGTGGCCATTTTCAAATGAAATGAGCCGAGGATATCCAGGATACGGTCGTATTAACCCCCAATGCTTATGTTATCAAACTAGACAGATTAAAACGAGTTATGTAAATTTATTAATCACAATCCAATTAAATGATTTCATACCCGACCAAGTGGTATTATTATAATACCATATCCCAAGCCCGTATAAGGGAAATAAGTTAACAGTATTTACCTGAGCTCAAAGGTGAAAGTAACTCAGTCGTAAATCCTAAAGCTGTATGATGATACCTTCTACTGGATGCTACTTAATCTGTATAGAAGGTTTAATAACCTATTAGGGTGCTAACGGGCCTTTAGTTAAGTCAATGACTTAGACCGGCTAGTTAGAAAGAAACTTTACGGTTCTAAACGCTAGATTAAGCGGAAACCGAAATAGAATGTGGTTTAGACCCGAAAAGCTTGGTTACTTGTATAATATGGGTAAACTAATCACATTCTGGAATTTGAGGATTTAATGATAAGGTTAAACCCCTTTCGGCTATTATACGTAAACTCGTCATATAAACCGATCCGAACGCGTAAACGCGTAACGGGTAGCCAAATGAATTATATACAGGTCTTAATTGTTATTATGCTTAAAATATGTTAATACATCAGTAGGATGTTAACATATATGCCCAAAAAGTCATTTAAATCAATTTAAGTCCCGAAAGGGCGTTTTGGTAATTTTAATACTTATAAAAGAGATTTTATAATAAACTGAAGTTCTGGTCTTTTGAAATCAGTAAAAATATTTAATTTATTAAGTTACATCAGTAGGGTATTGCCTATATGTGAAATTTATCCTTTATAACCAATTTACACACTGAAGGGGCATTTTGGTAATTTCACATAAGCTTTAATGGTAAAATTCAGAAATATGAGTTTAAAAATTTTTCTTTCTGTTAAAGTATATAAATTTATTAAAAACATCAGTAGGTATCAAGTCTTATATGTTAAAAATAGTTTTAACCCATACTATGCGCTTAAAACGCGTAAAAGTCGGTTTTAAGCGATGTTCGGGTCATAATAGGAAATCTGAATTTTTGATCAGTTTATAAAGTTCAAAATATTTTATTTTTCATATAGACTCAGTAGCAAAAAGTTTGGTATCAATATGTGATGTAAAACTCATTTTATTCAAGAAAAGGGTATAACCGACAATTACCGAATTAAAGCTAGAACCCTATGATATGATCAGTTTAAAAATAATTAAAAATCTTCAAAAATCCCAAAATATTATATTAGATCAGTGGGTAAAAATTTTGGTGTCAAAATTTGGGTTTAGATAGGCTTTATGCTAATTACGCCATTTAATTAATAAAAAGCTTTCTAATTACGCTATTGAGCATAACTCCTAATCTAGACCTCAAACTGATGTCAAATTTTTAGGATAAGTTTATAAATCAGTGATAAAGGTTTTTGTCCTCTCACATTTCTAAAAATCTCATTTGTGTGTCAAAAGGGCGTTTATGGCATTTATAAGCATATTAACGATCAAGAGCATATAATTCAAACCACTAAGAACCATGCACTATAACTCCAGAGGGTTATACTACTGAGTAATGTGGTCCTAGTGGAAGCTTAAAACATGGAAGAATTAAGCTTGAACGGGTCAGAACTGAAAGTCAAAGCAAAAGTCAAGCTTTTGCGACTTTTGGTTATAAACTGACCTTAGACTGATAATTATCGGGTTAGGATTGATAAAACATGTTCTAATATTAATTACCAAGTCATTATAATGTTAAATATAATTTAGAACCTCTGGTTTATTAATTTTATTCATTTTTGAACTTTCTGTCTAGTTTGACTTTTTGTCAAACTAGTTTGACCCGACAATTAACTAGTCAAACGAAATAATTAGGAGGTGCCCTTTTAATGGTTAATCACCTACATTAATATGGTTCCATAACCACTTTCGTTTTGATCAATGGCTAGACCATTTGTGATTAATTCGAAGGTAAAAGTTAAATTACGATATGTTTGACTTTTCGGTAATTAAACTAATGGTCCCGTGAGTCGGAGCCAGAGAGTGAATCGGATGGGGTACGTCGGTGGGAGGGTCCCACGTGGCCTGATGGCCCTCCTCGCATTGGTCCTTTTCCTTTTCCTCTCACTCGTGGCGGCATTTTCCAATTGGTGTCCTGTCAAAACAAGTAGATATAATATAACAATAAAAGGAAGGTTAAGAATAAATCCTAGGTCATTAGCCTAGACACGGAACTCTAAGGAATGTGCCTATTGTGTCATTGAGATTAAACACAAAAGGTTAGTGTTTAATTCACTCAATATTGGCTCTGATACCCACCTGTCACACCCCGATATTTCCACATATTACCGGTGGACCCGGCGGGGAGTATCGTGACGTAGTTGATATCATCATAGTCAATACACACAATATAATAGCACAGCGGAAGGCTTGGTGAATAACTATTACAAACCTTAATGTCTGAGCGTTCGAGTGAAAGAATATACAGACTGGAATGTAATAAGATCCACATGCGGATCATAAATAAATACAAAGAAACAAAATAACAGACTTCAGGTATCTATGGATTTGCAAGATCCTCTTATGACACCTAATAGCTCCAGCCTATTACGAGAGGTACCTGTCAAATCAGCCTTTAAGAAAATATGCCAGTTTACACTGGTAAATACAATTAACTGACTCGTTTGAAAAGTGTTTATAAAAATTGGTTTTAATGCACATGGCACAAATCTTTTATAACTTGGGACAATTATTTAAATATAATCTTGTATAAAGATTTACATGTTTGTCTTACAATTGGGGCCGGTTGGAAGCCGGTCGTGATTAACCGACTCGCTACTTATAGAGCCCACAAAGGAGTTATCCCCAACATGTGGGTTTATATTTTAGCATTTGCATCTGCCAGGTGTATGCCTACACCCCGTGCATAGGTCGTGGCCATTTTCAAATGAAATGAGCCGAGGATATCCAGGATACGGTCGTATTAACCCCCAATGCTTATGTTATCAAACTAGACAGATTAAAACGAGTTATGTAAATTTATTAATCACAATCCAATTAAATGATTTCATACCCGACCAAGTGGTATTATTATAATACCATATCCCAAGCCCGTATAAGGGAAATAAGTTAACAGTATTTACCTGAGCTTAAAGGTGAAAGTAACTCAGTCGTAAATCCTAAAGCTGTATGATGATACCTTCTACTGGATGCTACTTAATCTGTATAGAAGGTTTAATAACCTATTAGGGTGCTAACGGGCCTTTAGTTAAGTCAATGACTTAGACCGGCTAGTTAGAAAGAAACTTTACGGTTCTAAACGCTAGATTAAGCGGAAACCGAAATAGAATGTGGTTTAGACCCGAAAAGCTTGGTTACTTGTATAATATGGGTAAACTAATCACATTCTGGAATTTGAGGATTTAATGATAAGGTTAAACCCCTTTCGGCTATTATACGTAAACTCGTCATATAAACCGATCCGAACGCGTAAACGCGTAACGGGTAGCCAAATGAATTATATACAGGTCTTAATTGTTATTATGCCTAAAATATGTTAATACATCAGTATGATGTTAACATATATGCCCAAAAAGTCATTTAAATCAATTTATGTCCCGAAAGGGCGTTTTGGTAATTTTAATACTTATAAAAGAGATTTTATAATAAACTGAAGTTCTGGTCTTTTGAAATCAGTAAAAATATTTAATTTATTAAGTTACATCAGTAGGGTATTGCCTATATGTGAAATTTATCCTTTATAACCAATTTACACACTGAAGGGGCATTTTGGTAATTTCACATAAGCTTTAAGGGTAAAATTCAGAAATATGAGTTTAAAAATTTTTCTTTCTGTTAAAGTATATAAATTTATTAAAAACATCAGTAGGTATCAAGTCTTATATGTTAAAAATAGTTTTAACCCATACTATGCGCTTAAAACGCGTAAAAGTCGGTTTTAAGCGATTTTCGGGTCATAATTGGAAATCTGAATTTTTGAACAATTTATAAAGTTCAAAATATTTTATTTTTCATATAGACTCAGTAGCAAAAAGTTTGGTATCAATATGTGATGTAAAACTCATTTTATTCAAGAAAAGGGTATAACCGACAATTACCGAATTAAAGCTAGAACCCTATGATATGATCAGTTTAAAAATAATTAAAAATCTTCAAAAATCCCAAAATATTATATTACATCAGTGGGTAAAAATTTTGGTGTCAAAATTTGGGTTTAGATAGGCTTTATGCTAATTACGCCATTTAATTAATAAAAAGTTTCTAATTACGCTATTGAGCATAACTCCTAATCTAGACCTCAAACTGATGTAAAACTTTTAGGACAAGTTTATAAATCAGTGACAAAGGTTTTTGTCCTCTCACATTTCTAAAAATCTCATTTGTGTGTCAAAAGGGCGTTTATGGCATTTATAAGCATATTAACGATCAAGAGCATATAATTCAAACCACTAAGAACCATGCACTATAACTCCAGAGGGTTATACTACTGAGTAATGTGGTCCTAGTGGAAGCTTAAAACATGGGAGAATTAAGCTTGAACGAATCAGAACTGAAAGTTAAAGCAAAAGTCAAGCTTTTGCGAATTTCGGTTATAAACTGACCTTAGACTGATAATTATCGGGTTAGGATTGATAAAACATGTTCTAATATTAATTTCCAAGTCATTAGAATGTTAAAATATAATTTAGAACCTCTGGTTTATTAATTTTATTCATTTTTGAACTTTCTGTCCAGTTTGACTTTTGTCAAACTAGTTTGACCCGACAGTTAACTAGTCAAACGAAATAATTTGGAGGTGCCCTTTTAAGGGTTAATCACCTACATTAATATGGTTCCATAACCACTTGCGTTTTGATCAATGGCTGGACCATTTGTGATTAATTCGAAAGTCAAAGTTTAATTACGATATGTTTGACTTTTCGGTAATTAAACTAATTAAAACGACTAAGCAAGTAATAAGACTCTTACTAATGGTCCTTGCTATCTTTTCTACACTTGGTATTCTTCTCCTACTGATTGCAAGCTTCAGAAGTGAGGAATTTGAATTTGTTGCAAATGTGAGTTCTTGAACTTATGAACTAAAGGGCTATATATACTAAGTGCCATGAGTTTAGATCATCCACATCTGTTATGGGAGGCCTTAGGATCACCCAGGTGTCCTAGGGGTGTAAATAAACCGACATACAACCCTTAGAGTCGATACATTTGAGGTTAAGTCGGTTAAACTGGAGAAACCTGCACCGGTCCTGCATTTTCTGCGCTAGGCACTTTTTGGCGGCCCTCGTAAGATCAAGAAGGATCTTACGCGGCCCGCGTAGACCCGAAAACCAGCCAAAACAACTTTAAAACTTGGCAGCTTTAGTCCCTGGTCCGTTTAAACCCTATTTAACCTCTTTTTTGACATGTAAGGCCCTTGTAGTTAGTTTATTGAGGTTCAAGGATGTATGATCAAACTTCGTTAGGCTCGGTTCCGTTAAATATCACTATAAATGCAAGTTTCGTCAAGTTGACACTTATAGCCCAAAGTATTGAAAGTATGCTTAACGATCTTGAAACCATGTGAAATTTATACCACTTATTCTTGAGAGTATATTTGAGTATTTCGAAGTCTCGGGTTCGTTAAAAGGTCACTCAGAGGTCAGAATTAACATGTTGACACGTTTAACCCTTGTAGTTTTATAATCTTCCGATTATTTTCACAAACGGCTTCTTATATCCAACCAATCTCTCATTTAAGAATATATTCATCACGTATGGTCGTTCAGAGGCACAAGTTTGGCATGTTGACACTTTTAGTCCCTCCGTGCACATAGTTTCACTGTTTGTCAACTTTCACATATCTTGGGTTTAGGACACGTGTCTATACATAATTGGACACGTTTTTACGTGGTGTTACAGTGACACACTTTTTATGAAGGAGATGTTGCGGTTATCAAGTGTGAGATGACCCTTACGAAAACTTTTCGAAAAAACTCGTGTAATCGAAATATGTTAGCATACCTATGGAAAAAAAGAATGTTCTATAAAATCGGTAAATCAGTGTGATAACAAATGATGTATTAAGAACATCTACAATGGTTAAACATGATCCATCAATAAACCGTCTAGTCAGCATGTCACCACCACTCCAAACCTCCACTTTATCCTCGAACAATAAACTACTCTAAACCTCCACCTCATCACCTACTTCTAATTTTATTTTATTTACATGTATTTTGTACAAAATAATATTTTCAACTTATGTATTTAATTTTCGGTATTTATAAATTGAAATAAAAATAAATTTAGAAACTAGTTAATCCATAAAAAATAACACACAATTACAACAATTTTAAATGAAATCCTAACTTACCGTAAAAATAAAATAAAAAAAGAGTAAACTGTCATTTTAGTCCCTAAGGTTTGACTAAAATTGGCACTTTAGTCCAATAGTTTTTTTCCGCATTCTAGTCCCTAACTTTTGTCATTTTTTGTCATTTACATCTACCACCACCACCACTCCCACCACTCATCCCATCACAACATTCTATCATCGCCACCACCTGCCTGCACCGTCACCACCCACCCACCAACCCCACCACCATCACCACTCATCATTTCCACCACCACCGGCCACTTTTCCGCCACCCATGTCATCAACCAACACCACCGCTGTCATCGTAAACCAGCAACAACCGCCATCATCTTCACTATAAACCGGCACACCACCATCCCCATATCATTGCACCTGCAAAAAGAGAAAGAAAAATGTGGTTTGACCAAAATTCACCTAAGTTAACTAAACTTTTTGAATGGAGTTAGTGGGTTGGATGAAAATGGTAAAAAATTACAAAAAGCAGGGACTAAAATGGCAGGGAAAAAACTATTTGAACTCAAATGGCAAGAAAAAACTATTTGGACTAAAGTGACAATTTTGTTCAAACCTCAGAGACTAAAATGGCAATTTACTTATAAAAAAACATACTAATAATAAATAAACGCTTAAAACCTAAAAAAGACATACAATTAATAAAAAAAAGACAAACTTCATCGTGAATAAAACCTACTTAAGCTCATCCTTGTTTTTTTCTTAATTTTAAGACAAACTTCATCGTGAATACATCTCCTCGTCTATTCTTTCGCGATCAATGAATGTTTGAATTTTTTAGATTTGTATGAGTTTGGTGTAGGTTTTAAAGTGTGAGTTTGGATGTTATTTATTTGAATAAATGGTTTTTAAAAAATAAAAATTAATTATTGTTACCGTTAAAATATTTTAAACTTTAAGAAGTTAGTTTTTTTACAAAGTCATCGTTCGAAAATAATGGCCAGGACCCACATGGCGAAGGGTGGGTCCGGTTGGGGTTGGTTTGGACGAGAAAATCAGACCAACGGTTTTGACTAATCTAAGAGGTTTGCTTTGAATATGACACCAAACTAATCATTATTATATGCCAAAAATAACTTAATGTCATAAATTTGCAGCAGTTGTTATTAAAGAATTAAGGTATATAAACAACTGCAATAGTGGTTAGTATTATAATACTCTATGTTGTAGAGAAAAGTATTCTGGTCTAAAAAGTTGACATAGTGAAGTATTCTGGTCTAAAAAGTTGACATAGTGAAATGAAACGCGTATTATAAAAATAGCACAAATTAATCTATATCTATATCTATATATATAATAAACAAAACAATTGGGGAACACATGTCACCCATTGGTTTAAGCCAAATAAGCAGTCACATCATTGTACACTTGGCATAGCTCATAGGGGAGGATTGAATCTGGTTTCTCACATACGCTTGTTCTTATATACGTTTCTTTTATACACACTCTCTCAATTATCGTTCCTTCTTTCAAATCAAAACTCTAACGCGGAATCGCGTCCTCGGGATCTCAATCATCGATCCTTTCATCTGGTTATCATTCTTCTCTGCACCATTTTATCACAAACCTTAACCTCGATCAAACTTTTTCATGTATTGGAGAAACACTAATCAATATATTCATCTTCACTCTGTTTATACCTTAATCCAATGATTTCTTCAATTGGTGGCTTTGTTGGGGTCTCGAAGTGGCCGCTGTCATATCTCTTCGCCGACGTCCTCTGTTCATATATCTCACCGTTTAATCAATTAGGGTTTGGTGGTGGATCGAATTTTTTGGTGAGTTATGGTTTGGGGTCGGATATTGGTGACAACAAGGAAGGTAAGGTTGATGTTCAAAACTTCAGATGTTATTTCCGTTTGATTTTCCTAACTGCTTTATTTATTGATAATGATGATAATGATAGAGCTTGGCATTGGCCAGGTGATAAAGGGTATTTTTTTTTTTTTATTATTTGCACCTTATGCAGAGTCATGTACGATTTACCATGTCTTGAGATTGACAGTTGTTTTACTTTACATGTTAAAGATGTTGCAGAAGAGATGGGAATTGGGTTTATAGGAATTTGTTTCCAGCCAAAATGGGAACAAAAAGATATACCTATAATGCCCAAGGTAAAAAGCTACAAATTTATCTATTGATAATTTTGTAATGCTATGAGTTGACTTCTTATCTATCCAACTTGGATCATAAGTATGCTAATATATTAATAATTAGTAAAACGTGAAATATGCTAACGTTTTATGTTGGCTCATGGAAGATACGAAGATTATGAGGAATTACATGCCTAAAGTCGGTTCTCTTGGACTTGACATGATGTTCAGGACATGTACCGTTCAGGTGAGATCTTCTGGTTTCGACTACATGTTAGGTCAATGGTCAAAAGCTGCATGTTCTTTTTCGGGAAATAATTCTTGATTTAATCTTTGTATTTGATAGGTTAATCTTGATTTTTCTTCTGAAGCTGACATGACACGAAAATTTCGTGCTGGTCTCGCTTTACAACCCGTGAGTATGTTTTGACATGTTCATTTGTCGCTGTAGTTTTTTTTATAATGGGTCAAACTCGGGTCATGTATCTCTAACTGATCAAACTAAAAATGGGTCGAAAGTCGCCAAAAGTGAATTTTTAATGATTAAGTCTCCTAAATCGTTTTAATAAAAAAACCATATTATTTACAATGATATGTGGGATTGTGTATCTCACTACTTTACAATGAATTAGATTGCTACAACACTATTTGCTAATTCACTGTTTATAAAAGGAAAGCCAAACGGTTATCTCAGCTTGAGGAGGTTATTTTCTGCTACCTCCTAAATAATTTATTCGTTTAATAAATATGTAAAGATATAGAGAATGCTAATTTTTATTTTTTACCAGCCAAACTTGCACGGATACTGATAACAATCGTGCCGGGATGCTTCCTTTTGTCTTTGATGATTCTTTTGGGTAAGTTTGCTATGATTTTATTTTATTTGCATATCCAATAAAGTTAAAACTTTATAGTGTATACTAATACTCCCTCGGTTTGATAGCATCATATTTGAGCAATACGTTGAATATGCTCTTGATGTCCCGATGTATTTGGCCTACGTACATAAAAATACACCAACTGCCTTTAATTTTCTCTTTGTGTTATATAATTTATCTTTTAACTTGCGCAAAATTTTAGCATTACACAATCGAGTTTTTAAGTCAATAGTATGTAAAGGTCCTACTAAACCATTAAAGTTGATCAAACTGTCTAACTGTAGCAAGTCAGCTGGTTCGGCCAGTTTTAAATATGTACAATTTTGGTTCACGGTTTGGTTTTGGAGGTTTGACGGTTTAACGAGTCAGGCTATGATTTGAAACTTTGAACTCACTTATATACGCCGAACCAATTGCCTAACCACTTTTTTATTTTTTTTTATTTTCATAGTATGCAGTGATTTTGACCAATGTAAGTCTGGTGGATTCAACACTTTGACACCTTCAAGAAGGGGCAAAGAAGACCGCCAAGCAACAAAGAAGGGGCAAGAATATGCTGGAGATATGTGGCAACATTGTAAGTTTCTTTCGCATGGGAATATTTAAACTTTATTTTTATATATATATATATATATCTATATTGGTAGCATTATCTTAATTGATAATGTGTATGTTAAATAAAATTCCATTTGATACGTCTTCATAAAGTTTAACTCAGGCGCAGATCTTAGATCTACAGAAGAAGCTATCATCGATGCAGTCCATTGAGCAACAGGTTCAAGCACTTCGTTCACAAAATTAAGCAATCGAACAGGATATGGAGCTTGCTTTATGTTTGGATAGGCCAATAAAGAGCTTCAAATGAAGGTAAAAAGATAAAGGATGTACATAATGATGGAATTGAATCTATATTTGATCTAGCTAAGGGTTTAGTGACCATTCAGAGGCATCATTGGACAATATATATTCTAAAGTTGTTGACCCTTAAAAAGTGCGAGTAAGTTAAATTTACTTCAACGTTGCGAGAGATTAAATGTTTAATGGTTTATGTTTCTTAAAAGAATAAAGGATTTATTTTTTTATAATGTATTGATGTTTATGCAGCTGATTAGAGTAGCTTCAGTCAAAGTTGGTGACATACATGTGGATTCGCATAGTAAACTTAATGAACAAGAGAAAAGTATCGCTTCATTTTGGCAACAGCAGCATGAGGTACATCAATTTTGGGTAAGCGACCATAGAAACATTTGAGAAATATATAAAAAATGTTATATAAATAGCTTGCGCCTCACGTACGTGATGCATGCACCTTTGCCTAGGCTTTGGGGACCCTATCGCCTCAATGCGCCTCACTTTTTTTTTGAAAAACCAAGATTTTAATCATAATGTTTTATTAAATAAACTATAACATTTATCTTAGCTTATAGCTCATACACTGATGGTACTTTAAGCAACCTATAGTGTAAAGATCAGTGTAAAGACCAGATTGGGTAATCTTTTGTTATGGGTCGGAGAAGGTTGGGTTGGATCATCCATAAACACCTTTTTCCAGATTAATTTATGTTCATAAGTCTTATTCTTCTTTTAATCATCTTTTATTATAGGTCACTTTTATGTCTTATTCTTCGTTTAGTCGTTTTTTATTATAGGTCATTTCCGAGGATCCTCAGGCAAAAATGAGCAGATTGGAACAAAAGATATCACTAGGAGAGACATACGCTGAGTTGGCAAAAAGGTTGGATGATGATACTTCCGCACTCATTATATTCAGTTCTTTGTAAAATTTATTTTTGAAGAATTTATTTTTAAGCCAGCCTTTCAACGATTTATAATATCATTATATTTAGTTCTTTGTAAAATTTTCTTTTGACTAATGAAGAACTTACATTCGTTTGATTATGTCGTGCAACTCTTCGTAGTTTCATTGATGCCCCACCGTTTACCCTACAAAGGCTATGTGAGGTAAGTGTTAATATTATTTGTGATGATGATTTGATCCCACTTGGTAAACTGCACACTCGAATTTCTGATTAGCTTTTTTTTTTTTGGATGAACAGATTATTCTTGATGCAAGAATCTTGATTCTAAATCTTTCAAAGCTTGCCCTGGCCTTAGAAAAGGTAATTCAATCGACACATTGTGATTTGTGGCCTTTTACAATATTGAATCCGCACCATTATACAACTGAACTTGGAGAGTAGCTGATTTTGCTAATAATGATGATTTATTGTAAACATTGTTTTTACAGAATTTGTCGGTGACATCAACCTTGACCATCTCTACTGACCCTTATCCATCATCACTGATGACATAACAGGGTTAACAAAGTAACCAAGGCTTCAATCCCGAACATGCAACAATCTGAAACTGTCATGGAAAATGGAGCCTCGCCCGTGGCAGTGGCAGCAGACAGGGACGAAACTATGATAGAGGTGGAGGTTGATGTCGGCGATGTTACGGCAATGGATGTGGAACCAACTGAGAAACCGTGAGAATCAAGTCCCATGACAGCAAGTGATTCTTGAATCTTTTTATTATTCTTTAAAATCTTCAAATGTCACGCTGTAAGAGGGTAAAAGCTTATTCGTGTAGGTGGCGTTTTAGATCATACATATTGAACGTTTGATGCGAAATCATTGTGTGATATAGTATGTGAAAAGTGTCATTATTTACATTTGTTGAAGTCGCGTTTAACTAGACAAAGATGGGAAGGTAACGAGTAAAACAACAAATGTAGTCTACAAGTAAGTTTTTTCCGGCATTTGAATAGTTTTCTGTATTTTTCTTCCAATGTATGTATTTGTACAGAATATTTCATTTCAAAGTAAATAATATGGTTTTGGTTGAAGCCCGCGTATTACGCGGGCATTAACCTAGTAACTAATTAAAGAAATCTTGCAATCAATATATTAAGTTTATTTAAAGAAAGTAAATTAACAATTGCATTTCTTAATAATCCCGTATGGAAAGCAAATTCCTTTCCAAACTTCCTTGGTGGCTCGTTTCCCGAATCAAAAGTTCGAAATTTGACAGAGAAGATCAGAGACACAACTTTCAAGGGGCGGGGAGGGGCGCCCGACCCTCCGAACTTTTCGCTCAGTAGTGTTATGTTTATATACGTTTCGTATAGAATTTTTTAGCTATATACGTTTTCGAACCCCCGGTTTTATAAATTTTTTTACTTGTATAGATTTTTTAGGTCCGGTGACTTCCGACCCCCCGGTGGAAATTTTCAAACTTCGCCACTGAAGAAGATGAAATGTTCAAATAGGAATGAACAGTTGGTTTGATGATTTATAGTGTTCTAGTTGTTTTATAATTTTAACGACTAACATAGAGGTTCACGTAGATTTTAAAAATGGGAGAAAACTGTTGGGTTAGTAGGTTTTTAGGTAGTCGGTCCTAGTTTTAGCCCATTCTGTAAATACTGTGATGTTATTGGAATATGTAGAGCACCTAATAAAAGTTAAACCTAGTTTCAACCCATAGATATAGGTCACTTTAACCAAACCACATAACTTCTTGTGTTCTTTTCTTCTCTGGTAGTGTGTGTGTCTATTGGTTTCGCTTCTGCGAGAACCTACGCTGATATGGTACCTAACAAGTGGTATCAGAGCCACTAGTTCGGTTAAACACACGGTTCAATGGTAGGAGAGGGAGAGAGTTATTCGAGAGATCCCAATTTTGTAGTTGTGCCACCGCAACCAACGTGAGTACGACCAATACCAAATCTCTTAGTACGGCTCCTACCGGTTTAGAGAAAATTGAAGCATCTAGTTTTTCCTTTTTTTAAAGATATTAGGTACATTATGGATCGAAAATTGAAGCATTCAGTTTTGGGGATATCCTCTTCGAGAACATGGAGCTGATGATACCAGATCTAAGCTAGATTTTAGAGAAACAACTTGCGCCTTGTAGTTGGTCGAAGAGATCATCAATGCGAGGGAGAGGATAACGATTCTTGA
Organism: Helianthus tuberosus; assembly: GCA_030545235.1. Classification (NCBI taxonomy): domain Eukaryota; kingdom Viridiplantae; phylum Streptophyta; class Magnoliopsida; order Asterales; family Asteraceae; genus Helianthus; species Helianthus tuberosus. The sequence goes on from CM060400.1 coordinate 151,471,262, forward strand.
CGGTGAGTTTGTTAAGTTCACGGTAGTCGATGCACGTGCGAAACGAACCATCTTTCTTCTTGACGAATAACACAGGAGCACCCCAAGGTGAGGTACTAGGACGTATAAAACCTTTGTCGAGTAGTTCTTGCAGTTGGCAAGATAATTCTTGCATCTCAGAGGGTGCAAGTCGGTAAGGAGCCTTGGCAACAGGAGTCGAACCAGGTATGAGACGATAGAAAATCAAGAGATCAAGGTGGAGGAAGACCAGGAAGATCTTCAGGAAAGACATCAGGGAAATCACACACTACTGGAACATCACTTACGCTCTTTCCCTTGCCCTTTTGTTCCACTATGTGGGCCAACAAGGTAAAGTATTGTTTACGTAATCATTTATTCGCTTAAGTGCATGACATCAGTTTCAGTTCTCTAGTAGGTCGGTCTCCATAGACGTGTAAAGTGTCACCAGACGGGAGAGGTAAACGAACGTACTTCTCAAGACAAGTGATTTCAGCATGGTTCGTACGCAACCAGTCCATGCCTACTATGATATCGAAGCTACCCAATTGCATGGGTATGAGGTCAATTGCGAAAACGTGATCGTTAAGAGTCAGGGAACAATCACGGAGAATATAGTCAACTAGAATAGACTTACCATCGGCAATCTCGACTGAGAACAACTTAGGTAGTTTAGAGCGTGCACAATTTAACAAAGATTCAAATTCAACGAACACAAAGCTTTTGTCCACGCCAGTATCAAATAGGATCGAAGCGTAAAGATCGTTAACAAGAAACGTACCACTAACGACGTCATTGTCGTTATGAGCTTGCTTGGCGTTGATGTTGAAGGTGCGTACTCGCGGGGCTTGCTATTGCGGCTGCTCTTGGTTCAACTGGGGACACTGAGGACGGAGACGAGTGGTATCACCACACTTGTAGCAGGCTCACACGTTGGGTGCTGGTTTGGGGTTCTGCTGAGCTGGTGGTGTTTGCTGAACTTGATTGGCTTGACGACAGTAAGGGGCTGTGTGACCATAGCGATTGCAGGTGGTACACTGGCGACAAGTTGCGTTGACGGGGTGATGATAGTTGCAAGTGGCACACTTGGGATGAACCCCAGTGTACGACTTCTTGGTGTTTTCTGGAGCAGGAGGGTTTAGAGTAGCAGCAGGCACAATGACATTGCAAGCAGGGTTTTGAGACTTTCGTTTCTTACCCTTGTTACCACTGGGTTGCTGTGTGATCTGGTTAGCTGATTTCGAGGGGGCAGATGTTCTGAACTGTTTATCACGAACACGGTTGTTATTCAGACTTGCGGCTAGTCGGTAAACTTATTCGATGTTGTCTAGCTGAGCTCTTCAATGGAGTCACGCATGGCAGGAGGTAACCCATGAATGTACTTCATGACCATGCGTTTGGGAGTAGACACCAGATGAGGTACGATTATGCTGAGTTGCTTAAAACGGGTAGTATAAGCCAGATTGTCATCACCAACTTGTTTCAAATGCCAGAACTCGTCCTCGAGCTTTTCCTGCTCATGGGGAGGGCAGAATTCAAGCATCATCAGTTCCCTAACCTCAGCCCAAGGTAAAGCATAAGCTTCATCATTCGAGCGGATGTTTCTCTCATTAGTCCACCGTTCCAAAGCTCTTCCTTGAAAGACACCAGTAGCACTCCTAGTCTTGAGATGTTCAGGGTATTCACTTTTGATGAAAGTAACTTCAATGTTGTCAAACCATTCCAGCATCGCAGTCACCCCATCACTGCCCGTGAAAGGCTTAGGGTTGCAAGAGACAAAGTGTTTGTAACTGAAGCTCACAGGCTTTGGTTAGACAGCTTTCGAGTCAACAGAGGAGGGAGGAGTGTTTGATCCTTGAAGTTCAGTGACAATCTTGGGAACAATGCGTGCGATCTGGTCGGCCATGAAAGACATCATCTTTCTCTGAGTGTTGGCCTTAGATTTCTTGCGAGGGTTGTTAAGACGACTCGAGGACATCTAAAGATTCAACAAAGAATCCGATGAGACTCGATAATTGATTCGTATCACAGAGTACATCACATAGCGTATAAACGTCTCAAATAGTATCACATAGTATATAGGTTTCACATAACGCAGCAAGTTTCACATTGTATCACACAGAATAATGAAAGCATCGTAAATTTAATTTGTTCACGAGAGATTTTCATCATTGTTTTAGATTGCGGAGATAGTGTGATTCGTGTAACAGTTTCGAAATGAACAAGGCATCAAGTATAAAACCACATGTAAATCGAGATAACATAAAAGAGAGGCTCATAAAACACAGGATTGTTTCGGGTAGAGAAACGTCGACTAACCAAAGTAAATCGAGCCACTTTTCGAATTAAGGTAACGTGTTTTTGCCTACTAGACAAATACGTTCATCGATGTTAGGTCTACGATATTTGTCCTTTCGGTTACTACATGTCCTTAATTGATTGGAAAAATTCGAGACTTTGGCAAGACTGAAAATCAAAGAGTGGGACTAGTTATCAAGATGCGAGTTTCACCTCTAACTTGGTAACATCGTACCCTAATGTTGATGGTACTTATCCAAAGATAAGACCTATTAGAAATGGAAATTTTCCTTTCAAGGTTTGGATGTCACTCCTAACTTGAGGGGAAATTTTGTGCAAAATATAAGCATCGCTGAGTGAAAGTCGTCGTCAAAAGCGGGAATCACCCCTGTTTTGATGAGTCGTTTCGATTTTGTTTCAAGAGTGTCTTCAAAGCGTCCAAGTGTGTATTGTGTTAGCCTTAGGATGTCACACCCTGACTTTTGCGGAAGCGTTATTATGGTGTGACCTTCTTAATACCATTGCATTCAATCATAACAACAACTATATGATAAAACCATAGATTTGTCATCCATTAAATGAGTTTAAAACATAACAACATTGTTTAAAACGTAGACTTCAAATTCAAGTTTTACAAACCATACATATTGTTTATGAGTTCACTAAGGACTCGTCAAAAGATATTAGATGTAACTAAGGTTTGGAAGACATGTCTCGTCCAGGAATAAGACACACTGACCAAACCCAAAGACCATGGATGACATCTTTATTCCTATCGCAGCATAAAACTTCCAACGCCCGCCAGATCCATTTACTAAATCCCTGAAATACATGTAGTTTGAAAACATCAACAAAAGTTGAGCGAGTTCATGTGTTTGTTTGTGTGTATGTATAAACCTTTGAAATCGTTGTAAGTGTGTATGTAAGTTTATATGTCCCGGTATGAAAGCAACAAGGAAACAGATCAATTAATGTGTAGCTAATACATTAATATACGTGACATGGTGCAGGAAGACTCAAACCTAGCAGACTTTGTACCGGGCTTCCGGCTGTAAGACATAGTCACCACATGGCCCATTCGCCGGACTCATGGATGGGGCTCGCTACACCCAAATAGATCTATCACTCCTGTCCCTCGGTCCTACTACGAGGATTAATGGCCTTAAGTATGCGCCTACCCATTCACATGATCTACTGTACTTTCCTTAGCTAACCATACCAATTGTATTTGTCTGTAAGCATTTTGTAATCATTTGAAACATGTACTTCACCCCCGAAGTTAAAAACTGAAAACAGTTAAAAGAAAAGGGGGACATGAACTCACAGTTTTGCGTTCCTTATATCCGATGTAACTCAAAGCTTCCTCTAGAACGCACGACTACCTACATGCGTACTACGGTCCGTTAGACGAGTAGGTCGTGCCTTGAATTGGTATTAATTAGTGCCTTTGAGTTACCTTTTAAAGTGTCTTCGTTATTATTCCAAGCATATAATTATTTATTAAAATAATTAATATTTTAACTTAAATTATATTTGTTACTTTTTGGAATAATCGTTAAAAAATATTTTGTAATAATACTTCTCAAGTATTTATATTTGTATGCTTATAAACATATTTACCGGAATATTTGGTAAGTTACATTTCTTGTTCGGTTTCACAATATTATGTGTGTAACTTGTATATTTATTCTTTGTGATTCTTGGCAACATTCTGGATTGTAATTTCTTGGTATTTTGTCAAGTTATATTATTTTAACCCTAAAATAATATAACTACTACACAAAGCATACAAATATTCACACGCATCATGTCTTTAATGTAAGTATATATTCTAAATACATATTTATCCATTTTTATTTATAAAAACCAACCTCCAATACTTGTATTTTTGTTACAAAATCTATGGCAAAGTTTACACTGAAAATCTTAGTTAAAACACACTTGTAAATATTTGTATAGAAAATATTTTTCTAAGTGTTTGTATTTTTAGAAAATTTCGCCATTGTTTCCCCTAAAAATGGAGGTGTCCATGCTATTAAAGCATATCATTTTCTTTTCAAAAATCATCATAAACAATCAACAATCAATCTACACTTACCAAGTGCTAAAACAAAGCTATCTACATAATAATCATGAACTTGAACTTTCATAAAAACTTGTAGTAACTTGGTAGTGTGTTTAGTAGGTTTAGTTACCCTTTAAAGTGTGTTTACTTCTTTAAAAATCTCATTCTTGAAAGGTTTATGTGTTTACAACTTACTAGATGATTTTTCCAAAAATCAATCTTTTGAATTTTTCCTTGTAAACAATGTATTCTTATACTTGTTTCAACACTAGAAACATGGTTGGTTTTCTTTAAAAGCAATGTTCTTGTAAATCTTGTGATTTAAGTTGGTTTCTTTGGAAGAACTATTTTAGAAATCATCCACTCACAAGACTTGTATTTTGTTTAAATCATCATCACGTGAAATAACTTTTATTATTCAAGTTCATGTAAACATAAGGCATGATGATCTTGGTTTTTCACAAGATCATCACCATAACTCACTAGATCATGTGTTTAATCACAATCTAGTAGGTTCCTTATGATGTCTAACATCACTAACACAAATCATCAATCATCAAGAAGCAAATAAACACAAATCAACATGATTTCATATGTTACTAAGCTTATGTTAGAGATTTATGATTATGTCTTTTGGTGTTCATCATGTTTATCAATGCACATCATCTTTTAACCAACAACTTATGAAGTAACAAGAGATCATAAGGGCCTTACTACTAGCACAAGGCTAGGGAAGAACACTTGATGTTGTAGATGACAAATGTGGAGGATAAAAGCTAATGGGAGAGGTCCTTCAAGATCCACAAGCTCCACACTTCCTTAAACACCTTCTTACACCTTAGGGTGATCTTGGAATGGATGGAAGTGAGTTGGAAATGATGGTGGTGTTTGGTGCTATGTTCGGCCGAGAATGGAGCAAGGGAGGAGAAGGTGAGTGGTGTTGTGAAGTGAGTGGGAGATAGTGATGGTTAATCCATCTTATAACCATCTTAATGCATTATCCAATGGTTTATGTGTTTCTATAGTACACTACAAGATCTTTAGCCAAATCAAAGGAAGATTAAGGAGATCAAGTAAGATCTCATAAGATCAAAGGTGGGGCCACTTAGGTGACCGTCCACCATTGGGGGGGGGGGGGTGTCTTGGTTTGGTTTAAATGGTAAGTTAAATGATTAAGTTAGATTTCAAGTGTAAAGTTTAGTGTTTATGTGTATGTTATGTTATATAGTGTGTTAGGGTGTTCGGGGATCATAACTAGCTTAGAAACACTAAAACAATGCTTCTAGTATAATTTTGGTGTTTCGGGCAATGTCCGGTTGTTCGGTTAGATACCGGTTCGTTAAAGTGTCAAACTATTCCGTTTAGTGATCTTTAAGTACCCTTTTGTGACACTTTTAATTCCCGACACTTAGGAAAGCATTCAGGACCATTTATTAGAGTGATAAAATATAATTTAAAACCTCTGTATTATTAGTTTTGATTATTATTTACAATTCTGACCAGTTTGACTTTTTAATTAAATAATTTGACCCGACAATTAACTAAGCAAACAAGATAATTAGGAGGTGCCCTTTATTGTAACATCCGTCAAAATGGGTTTTCCAAAAATCCGACCCGTTTTAAAATTCGGATCCTAACCCTTGAAACTCGAAGTTCTAATCGTTGAAAGATTTTTTTATCGCTAATTTGATCCATTTATAAATATAGTTATTTATTTATTCATTAGTTTAATTAATTAAATTAACAATTACAAAGTTAAATCTTTTTTTTTATTTAAACTAGTTAATTAAGTTATAATCTAGTTAGTTTTAACGTTAGTTTAAAAAATAACCTAGTTAGCAATTTAAAATAACATAAACAAGTTAGTGGTAGCCAATTAATCAAGTGGAGGGACTTTATTGTAACTTTTCTTTAAACCTTAAACAAAAAAAAAACATAAAATGGGCGATGCTCAGATTTGAAACCGTGGTCTACCGTTTCAAACAAGCACCAGAAACCACTCCACCACTAATCAGCTTTGTTAACGTGTTTTACTCCTTGGATATATATATCCAAGATTCGCGCTGATTCCCTTTTTAAACAAATTGCTGCCAAAACACCGGGATGCGTACAGCCTGCTCTTTCCTTCCTTGTCACGCTGATTTCTCGGAATTTGGACGTCAATTCTGCGTTTCCTAATCTATATCAATCACGAACCAAATACCAAAACCTCGTCCACATTCATCCATGATCAATTTTTTTTCGGTTTCGGAAACTTTTATGTTACCAAAAGTCGAGCATCAATGAAACTATAAGAACCAGGCTATTCTCGATACCCTCACAACCTTCAAGTTGCCGACAACCCACCCTCTTATACACTCGACTCTCTACTCTCAGCCAATAACCCCAGCACACCGGAAAGTTACGGGCTTGTATCTCTGCCGGAGTTCGGAGCAATCGCTGGAGTTCATCGGAGCAACCGTACGCCGTCAGAAGTCACCGGAGAAACCCGCAAGTCGCCGAACTCACCGGAGTTTCGACGGAACTTTCGAATCAACGTTTCGGTATACGATTCTTAGTCCTTTGTTACTCGTATTCTGTTGTCATGTATTCCAACATTTTTTTTTTTCTTTATCTTCATTCCAAACAATTGAATTCTTGAATTTTATAACTATAATAGTTTTGTATGTTTATTAGATAAATGAAGGAGGTAACATGTGATAACCTACTGGTGATGTTTTACAAAGAAGGTAACATGTTGTCATCTCATCAGTAATATTAAATGTTTTTTTACTGAATTAATCTCCTTGTATCAAAATGGAACTATCTTTATATTTTAACCAGTTAGTTTCAAAAATTTCGGTTACATTTAAATTGATTTATGACTTAATTCAGTTAAATAAAACAGTTATTTACCCTTAAATAAACCAATCTTTTATAAGATAATGAAGGTTCATAAAGAGATTGATCCTTGAATGTAAAACGTTAATCTAAAGATGTTTGCAACTATATAACCTAACATTTCAAAGGAATTGATACCAACCCCTTTTATAGAATAAATAAAGTAGAAGATTAGTTGTAAAAAATTCTAATTAACATTTCAAAGGAATTTTATTTAACCTTAGATAATAAAGAGTTAAATGCATTAATAACTTTTTTTTTTTTGGTTAACAAACTTTATATAATTCGACAAAATGCACTTTACATCAATATCGTAGGTAAGCGAGCAACAAGCTGCGTCGCTACCCCTTTCTGGATAGCAAACCCTAGCCTATTAAAGACAAACCCCTGCCCCCCTGCTGTTATGCAAATCACAAAGATTAGGATACTTATTTAAACTTATATTAATCGCCTCTCGTGGGATTTTCATATTTAGGTTAATCCATCTTGTTCGTTCTCTTGGATTTTCCAATCTTTACTCGTGCGTTATTACAAGAAATCGCAACACAACCAATGTGATTATACTCGATCCCATTTTTATTTTAACACTTTTGGGTGCAACATGTATTCTATACAAAAACACGCAACGTTTGAATCTTGTTTTTATCACACTCTATCCACATTTAAACATGAAACAAATTGATGCTTGTTAATCTCATATGTTATGCAAGTTGAACGATATTGAACGATGTTGAACGATATTGAACGATCTTGAACGATGTTGAACGATATTGAACGAGTTAACCTCCCGCTAGTCTATTGGGAAAGGCAAAGTAGTAACTAGTATCATCTTATTCATGTTGGATATGAGCACATTTAAACATTTTATTCTACTATGCTATGTATCAAACTTGTATACTTGTCACACCCCCAAAATCCATCATGCGGAGTTCCACCGCTTGGAGGCGTGACGTGACCAGGATCGAGCCACCAATCATACTGAACAACGTACTTAAGTAAATAAAGACAACCACAATACGATTGGTGACCAAAAGCTAGCTAACCAAGTTTTTAATTTAGACAGCGGAAGCATAAACGTAAGGTTCAAAACATAAGTTCGCAGTTCATAAGTTTAAAGTCCAACACATAGGTTTAATAAGTTCATAATGTTTTAAACATTAAACACTGGACATAACCGTCCGCACACCACAACGACTCCTTCCTCGTGCAAGCTCCAAATGTTTAGGACCTGTAAGGCATGTAACAACGAGTCAACAACAAAGTTGAGTGAGTTCACGTTTGGTTGTTTAGTTATAGCATTTGTTTCATAAATCATATGTTCGTTTTGTAAACCATGTATCGTATAAGTTTGCATCGCGGTCTTTCTGACATGTTTACGAAGATTAGTGGGGGTTTCCCATGTGTTACTAGACCACGCGTATCGACTGCTACGAAAATGTAAGAGGTGCCCTAAGTCAATGTCTATCAGCATTGACCCTTTGCCCATAGTCCATTAGTACACGCCCGTCCGACTGGCACGGTGTGAGGTTTGTTAAACCTAATAGCGCTATTAACTAATGACCCGCTCGCCATAGGCCTCGGCGATTAAGTCGATAATTGAGGGACTTAAAGTGATAGAGTTGATGGTCTTATGATCGTGTACGTAGGTTTTACGTACGTGCCCTTCAATCCGAGGACAATAGTAAGTATTAGTGTACGTAGGTTTTACGTACGTGCCCTTCAATCCGAGGACAGAAAAAAGTAGTTTAATAGTAATGATAGTACAAGTAGTTATTTAATCCCATTCCCAACCCCTGGGAATCCCATGCCTTAGAAAGAGTGTGAACTCACCTCGGTTTGCTCCGTTAGGTTCTCAAATATAGTTAACAGTCAAGGTCGGTCAATCACGTCCTAATAAGGTACGGATAACAATCAGTTTCTCATGCATAACACGTATCCTACGTATGGTTTATTTGCACATTACTTCGTCCACATAACAGGTACACACTTTAACGATTTATGCCCATATAAACCTCCCATCCATTCCCCACTCATAACCAAACATACGATATTGCACGTAACACACATAACATGTTAGATCATTCACCGATAGCATACTCGACATTTAGACACGCAAGTCACAACTTATGTCAATTCAGCATTAATATTCGAAACCGGCTGTTTTCGGACATTTAAATAAAATAGTTAAATTATTCCAAAAATTCCCAATTTTTTACAGGATGTCTTAAACGTTCCATATTTTATTGTGTAAAAATATCAGGGTCCGGTTCATTACCAATATTTTATAGAAAATCGTCTACCGAACTGTGATCAGATTTGTCACATTCTGATCACAGTTTACGGAATAATTCGTCTAAAATTCCTCGGAAGTCCGTTTGACAAAATTCCAGTTCGAGGGTCACAAATACATCAGTGACTATCTATGGTATGAGTTTTAGGGGCTGGTTCAATTCAGGTTTCAAATTACGACCGAAAACGTACAGCCCATTTTACTGCAGTAAAAAATCAGCCTTAGCTGCTGTTACGAAAACAGACTTTTAAAATAGTAAACGACTTCAAAAAAATACGATTCCAGCGCCATTTTCTTCGTTTTTCGAAATGACACGATTTAGGCTTTTGAAATTCCGTTTTTCGAGTTTTTAAAGTCCGTTTACAGCCTGTTGAAGGCGGCTGGAAAAGTACATCAGCATGTTATTTCACGGTTTAAACATTACTAAATCGCATCAACGAGTGCCCGAACAATGTATTTAGCAAGAAAACAACTTTTAAACATCAAGCATGTTTTAACCAACCCTCAAACTGACAAGATTCTGCTTCATAATTCAGCCACAAGTAAACTTTTATGTAACTTTTATATTCATAACTCATGTTCTTGTCATTTTAGTGATGTAAACATACTACACACTTAGATCATAAAAACGAGATGAAACAAGATTAACAAGAGTGTAACAAGGGACTTACTACTAGCTTAAAGCTAGGGTTGAAATCTAGTGAAGAAATGTGATGAGAAAAGATGAAGAATCAAGCTAGAACAAGCTCCTTTGAAGTCCCCTTAAGTTGCAACCTTCATAGATCCTTTGAAGCTTGAATGGAAGGTATAAAATGAAGAAGATGATGAGGTTTAGAGGTGGTGATGGTGTGTTCGGTTTTGGGCAGCCGATCAAGAGGGAGAGAGAGTGAAATGAGTTGAGTGAAATCTTTGAGGAAATGATGTGAGTTGATATGGAGAGATTTGCTTAGATATGTTCCATACTTATAATATTTGGCCAAGATTCACAAGTAATGTATCAATTAAAATATGAATCAAATCTTGTGGTGGGGCCCTATTTTTTTTTCTTGAACCGTAAATGGGACAGGGGGGGGGGGTTAAATGTAATATTTTTGTAACTAGTTGGCTACTTATTAGTTAGAAACCTAGTGTGTGTTTACTTGCATTAGTTACTAGATATTTAGTGGGTGTTATGGTGTACGGGGATCATGACTAGCCAAGAATAATTAAATAATGTGTTTGACAAATATTTGGTGTCCCGGGTAATGTCTGGTTGTTCGGTCGGATACTGTTCCGTTAAAGTGTTTAATTATTCCGTAAGGCGTCTCATATATATATTTTTGTAACACAATAAATTCCTAACACATAGGAAAATATTCAGGACCATTTAGTCAAGTTTTCTGCATACTACTAGTATGCTAATACGCACATGTAAGTATAACACAGTAATCAGAGAGCAGTTAAATGATTCAGCACAGTCATCAAGCACTTTAATTATCATTTAATAAATTGTACGGATTACATGTAATTTTTGAGGGTTGTCACAATACTTGCCAACATTTTTTTATGTTATATTAATACATGTTGCAGGTTGATAGACGAAGTCATGAAGAAATCAAGTTAGGATGGTCTAGATACCCATTTTAATAATAAACCTTGTTTGTTGCAATTTGTCGTTATTTGAAACAATGTATTTGAATTTAGTCATTTATGAAATTTGATTTAATCTATATTGTCACAATTAGTGTTATGATGCTTTTGAACGATTTGTTCGTCTCATCCCGATGTTTTCGCCATCGGTTGGGGTGTGACACCTTTTAAGGAATTAACACCTACCTAATTATGGTCACATAACCATATTCGCCTCGAACAATGTCTGGACCATTTGGGTTTAAACCGAGAGTCAAAGCCATTTTACGTAACTTCGACTTTTTGGTTTTTAATTAATAAAACTGAACTAAAGAGGAGGCTAAGACACTTACAAAGGGTCCTAGCAATCTTTTCCACTTAGAGTGAGCTTCCTTATGATCACGAATCCTAGAAAACTCAAGCTAGAGAGATGAGAGTGAAATTGTGAATGTGCAAGTGTAATGGTTGCACAATTGAGCCTATTTATAGTGAATGGAGATCCCTTATGATCATCACAGGTGTTTAGGGAAGTATTCAGATGTCTCCAGGTGTCCATGGTGGTTTTTAAAACCATCAAACAGCCATAGTTTTCGAATTGTTTTGGTTTGGAGCACAAGGAAGGAGATAACCATTTATAGTTTTCCATAATTCGAAAACTATGGCTGTTAGTTCCATGAAGTTTTCCATTTATAGTCGTCATTTAGGTAAATGAAATTCAAATAAACAAAGTACAGAAACCTGAACAAACAAAAGCACAGAAGAAGCGGCCAAAACCACTATAGGCTACCACCGGAACACAAACAGACTTTCGGAGAAAAAAGAGCGCCAATTGGACAATCAGATCAAAGACATCGTTAAAAGGGAAACATGGAGACGCGATTTGGGAACCTGGAATTCGAAATTGGGAATGGAAACCTAGATGAGGCTGGATGTTTTCTAAAACCTTAAATATGAAACAATTAAAAGCTTATATAATTCAGAAGTTGTTGACTCTCTTTCACTACAGAGAACTAAATGCACCCAAAATGAAGATCAATAAAATTAGAAAGGGTTTTCTCCATTTAATCAAATTAAGGATAAATCTCTACAAAGGATAAAAGCTTTTTTAATCAAAACTGGTCATGTATTTATTCATGGTACATTCGTCGTTGAAAGGTACATATCATGAGTACATATTTGAACTCTTTAAGCATCGATCTAATTATTTAAGGTCTGTCGAAACGCTAGTATAATGCAATTCATAGTCACAAAGTCGGGACGAAACGCACCAGAGGAAGAAGATACGAAACAACCACAACCCACAAACGTATACAACAATTGCACCAACAACACAAAACCCTAACCCATAACCAATCGCAAGCTAAGAAACAGAAGAAGAAGAAGAAGAAAAAAACATACAATGCGAACGTCGTAGGAAACGAACCTGACGAAGAAGACGACAAACTAAAAGCGAAACCGAAAAAGAGCTTCCGAAAGTGGTAAATGAGGTTGATTGGTGACGGTGGTAGGGATCACCGACGTTTTTCGATATTGGGTCTGTTAAGTCGAGCAATGGTATCAATTTAGCAGAGAGTAAGGTGAATAGGGATTTTATGGAAGCAAGATGGTTAAAGGAAGGACAATAGGGTTGTTGAAGGGAACGAAGAAACTTGTGATTTGGTTGAGCTTAGAGATGGGTGTTTTCAGAGGTGGGATGCAAGTCCTGAAGAGTGAAGATCGTTAGATGACCTGCAGATGCCAGTCATGAGTGACTTGGAAACCTGCACTGTTGTTAAGGCACTTCATCATTTGTTATTATACTAGTAAAAACATCCCCGCGTTGCTGCGGATATTCGGTCAGTATCGGTTCGATTGACAACAACATCGACATTCGGTATAGCAATTGAAAGATAAAACCCAATAAATAAAGTAGTATTATGTGTTTTACATTGAACGAAAACTATAAAATCAAATATCAATAATGGTTCCGATATTACCTATACCGGTATCGATGTTCAGTTGAAAGCGACGTGATACCGATATTGTTGGAATGGTTGACGTTCACGCGCATTACGGCGGAATTACGACTCTATTTTTAATAATGTTATAGAAGGAGATTACATGGCTTACCCAAAATAAACAGCAAAAGTTATTTTGTTAAATTTTAAAGAAACAAAATTTGAAAAAAAAACAGGTACTACAATTATAAAAAAAGATTTAGGTGAGTTTGAAAAGTTTAGAAAAACTAAATATTGCTAAAATGTATACACAAAATAAACAAACAAATGAATATTTTGACTCTCCAAATTTAGTATACATGTTAAGTAAAGATTTTGCATTATCTTTGAACTTTTTCCTTCAAGCATCAAGATGAAGCTTCATCATCACTTTATTTAACTTTCCAAATTCTCTATAGCGATAACTCTCATCTCTTCCATCCACCATTAACATTCGCCGGTTCTTAATTATATGATTATAAGTTCTGCTGGTGCTTAAAAATCGAACACCATCATCTACACTGTAGTATGTCACTCTCATAGGTGGCTCTTCGCACTCTGACCGAGCTCCGCTGTACTCTATTCCTTCCTAGTCCGCTATTAAATCCATAACTCACAAGCAGGCTCTTCACACTCGGAAAACCACCGTAACCGTTGTTAATGATGGTATCACCGCCAACATCGGACCCGCCGTTTACGATGGTATCACCGCCAACGCCGTTCGATTGACCAAACTGGCTTCACCAATATGTTCACCACCCTTGGTTTAGTAGGAGACATTGGTCCACACGCTATAAGCTCAATATCTTTCGTTTTAGGCATAATAGGCGCTTGTAGTTAGTTTGTAAATGATCTAGGGAGTATAACCAAACACCGTTAGGTCCGGTTTCGTTAAACATTCACCGAAAACACAAGTTTCATCTCGTTGACGCTTTTATCCCCTATTCTTGGGAATTTACGTAAACAACACATAACGATATCGAAACCTCGTGAAATTGATATTATATATTCTTGAGAGTATAGTCGAACATTACGAAGTCCCGGGTTTGTTAAAAGGTCACTGAGAGGTAAGAATTAACATGTTGACACGTTTAACCCCTGTATCTTGTAAACTCTCATTTACTTTCACAAATGGCTTCTTATATTCGAATAATTACACGTTTAAGAATATATTCATCGCGTGTAGTCATTCAGAGTCACAAGTTTGGCATAATGACACTTTTACTCCCTTAGCATACAAAGTTTCATCATTTGACAACTTTGGTCCTTCATACCCAAACTTTTACATGTTTAGAGTTTAGGACACGTGTCTTTACATAATTGGATATGTTTTTACGAGGTGTTACATCCTCACCCCCTTAAAAGAAATCTCGACCCTGAGATTTACTGAAACAAGTGAGGGTACTTTTGTCGCATAGTGGACTCAACCTCCCACATATATTTTGGGCCTCTACGGGCATCCCATTTAACTTTTACTATAGGCACGTGCTTCCTTCGGAGCTTTTTAACCTGTCGATCCTCGATCGATATTGGTCTTTCAACAAACCTCAGGCTTTCATCAATCTGTACGTCTTTATGAGGCATTGCTAGCGATTCATCAGCTAGACATTTCTTTAAATTACTGATGTGGAACACATTGTGAATTCCACTAAGCTTCTCAGGCAAGTTTAGCTTATAAGCAACACTGCCGACACAGTCGATGATCTCGAATGGTCCAATATACCTCGGGCTTAGCTTGCCCTTCTTACCAAAATGCATCACACCTTTCCAGGGTGATACTTTTAGTAAGGCTTTGTCGCCTACCTCAAACTTTAGAGGTTTTCGCCTCTTATCAGCATAACTTTTATGCCTATCCCTGGAAGCCTTTAGGCGATCACGAATTTGAACAATCTTGTCCGTTGTCTCAAGGACTATATCAGGTACTGATAACTGAGCTTCTCCTACTTCCGCCCAACAAACAGGCGTTCTGCAATTCCTCCCATACAATGCCTCAAAAGGCGCAGCCAGAATGCTAGTATGGTAACTATTATTATAGGAGAACTCGACCAAAGGTAGGTGGTCATGCCAACTACCACCCAAATCAATAACACATGCACGCATCATGTCTTCCAAAGTTTAAATTGTACGCTCACTTTGTCCATCTGTTTGAGGATGGTAAGCAGTACTAAAATTTAAACGAGTGCCTAATGATTGTTGGAAACTTTTCCAAAAGTGAGAGGTGTATCTAGTATCTCTATCAGAAATAATAGATACTGGCACTCCGTGGAGAGATACAATCTCATCCACATATAGCTGAGCTAGCTTGTCGGAGCTATGAGTCTCCTTAATGGGTAGGAAATGTGCTGACTTAGTCAGTCTGTCAACTATGACCCATATAGTATCATTTCCATGCCTTATTTTAGGTAACTTGGTTATAAAATCCATGGTTACCATCTCCCATTTCCATGTGGGAAGTTCTGGTTGTTGTAGCAAACCTGACGGCTTTTGATGTTCAACTTTAATCTGAGCGCATGTTAGACATTTCGATACATGTGTGGCAATGGACTTCTTCAGACCTATCCACCAATAGTTGGCTTTCAAATCTTGATACATTTTGTCACTCCCAGGGTGAACTGAGTATCTGGAGATATGAGCCTCCTGGAGAATTACATCTCTAAGTCCTTCATGGATAGGAACCCAGATCCTACCATTCAATCTGAGGATTCCATCTTTGCCAGGTAACAACTGATCAGCTGTTACACCTAACTTTTCACTTGGAAAGTTAGTTTCCAATGTAGCTTCCTTTTGAGCAGCTAACAGTCTTTCATTCAAACTATTCTTAAGTTCAATGCTCTTGGCATTAATCCTTATAGGTTTGATTCTTTCCTTTCGGCTTAGAGCATCAGCGACTACATTCGCTTTGCCAGGATGGTAGCGAATTTCGCAATCATAATCGTTTAGAGTTTCCATCCAACGGCGTTGCCTCATATTAAGATCCTTTTGATTGAATAAGTGCTGGATACTTTTATGATCTGAATAGATCACACATTTAGTTCCATATAAGTAATGTCTCCATAACTTAAGTGCAAATACAATGGCACCCAACTCCAAATCGTGGGTGGTGTAATTCTTTTCGTGCACCTTCAACTGACGTGATGCATAGGCAATCACTTTGCCCTTTTGCATAAGTACACAACCCATACCGGTGTGTGAAGCATCATAATATACTACAAACTCTTCTACTCCTTCGGGCAATGTCAACACAGGAGCATTGCTCAATTTCTGTTTAAGAATCTCAAAAGACTCTTGTTGTTTAGGACCCCAATCAAACTTTACATTCTTGCGGGTCAGGGCAGTTAATGGTGCAGCTATCCTTGAGAAGTTCTCAATGAATCTTCTATAATAACCAGCTAATCCCAGAAAGCTACGGATTTCAGTTGGAGTCTTTGGTGCTTCCCAGTTCATTATGGCTTCTATCTTAGCGGGATCTACTTGGATACCACACTCACTGACAACATGTCCAAGGAATTGGACTTCACGAAGCCAGAATTCACACTTGGAGAATTTAGCATAAAATTTCTCTTGTCGTAGCAATCCTAAGATACATCGAAGATGTTTCTCGTGATCAGCCTGACTACGAGAGTAGATAAGTATGTCATCTATGAAGACGATAACAAACTTGTCTAGGTACGGTTTGCAGACTCGATTCATGATATCCATGAATGCTACTGGTGCATTAGTGAGCCCAAAAGGCATCACTAAGAATTCATAGTGTCCATATCTATTCCTGAATGCCGTTTTAGGTACATCTTCAGTCCTAACCTTAAGTTGATGATATCCAGATCTTAAATCAATCTTCGAAAAGAAGCTTGCCCCTTGGAGTTGATCGAATAAGTCATCGATCCTGGGCAAAGGGTAACGATTCTTGATTATCACCTTGTTCAGCTCACGGTAATCAATGCATAGACGCGTTGACCTGTCTTTCTTCTTTACAAATAATATGGGTGCTCCCCGAGGCGACGAGCCGGGTTGAATAAAACCTTTTGTCAGTAGGTCATCCAATTGGGTTCTCAACTCCTTCATTTTTGTAGGAGCTAAACGGTATGGAGCTTGTGCAATAGGTGCCGCTCCTTGTAGAATGTCTATCCTAAATTCGACTTGCCTCTCAGGAGGTAATCCAGGTAGTTCATCAGGAAAGACATCAGGGTATTCAGAAATGATTGGGATATCTTCGATCTTGGGTTTTGGTTCATCAACTGTCACTTGTGCCATGTAGATGACACATCCGTTCTTCAGACACTTGGATGCTTTGAGCACAGCTAAATTGTCGGGCAGACCATAATGTGTATCTCCATGAATGGTGACTAACTCACCAGAAGGGGTTTTAATGCTAATTAGTTTCTTACCGCAGGCAATTTGGGCTTGGTTACGTGATAACCAATCCATGCCCAAAACTACATCAAACCCTGCCAACTTCATTAGCAAAAGAGATAGCGGAATCAAATGATTCTTAATGGATATAAGGCATCCATCAAGAAGAGTTGAAGCTGTTTCTAAGGTACCATCTGTGAGTTCTACCTCATATTTTATGTCTAGAGTTTTAATAGGCAGATTCAGTAACTTACTAAACTTATGGTCTACAAAAGACTTATCAGCATGTAACACCTCATAAAATCGTGTCTAATAATGTATTGACATGTGTCCCTAATCCTAACTATGTTAAACGATGACTAGGAGGGACTTGTATTGCCAAACAGTTAAAACTTTGAATACGAAAGGACTGAAAGTGTCAACATGCTTAAACTAAGCCTCTGCGTGACATTATACGATATTCATGTTCTCATATTAAGCCACTAGTTGGATAATCAAAACCGTCTGTGATAAATTCAAAAGTATGCATCGAAGGGTTAAAAGCGTCAACATGTTTACCTCTGAGTGACCTTTTATGTAAAGCCCTAGTTCGTATTTGACAAAAAGTCGCAGCGGAAAATTCGTGCCATAAAATTTCTTTTATTATAAACTTTATGCCTTACTTGAAAGTTCATTTTTAAAACAACTCTTTTATATTGAATACATCAATCTAACTCCTTTACAGAATAAAACATAACTTATGTGTATCAAATTACATTCTCAGACAATCTCGTACAATCCTTCAAGTGACTCGGTCCTAGATCTCTATCCTTTGATAATCCTCGTGTTTCGTACTACCTGCGCTCACCACATAAAATTCATGACATTAGTACGTATCATAAACTACAAGATTCACTCACGTTTACTTTTCGTTCCGTTAACTCTTTACATTCCGGCTTTCCATCCGATCATACCAATCCGCAGTGAGACTTCTTTGCTATTCCTGCGTTACACTTCGTTCACAAGGTACACTATGAATAATGTCGATACTCGATCGTATTCAAAACTAGCGTACAACCATGCATACTTACTTGCTTACATGCATACATGCGTACCCACATACATACATACTTTCAAGCATAACTACATACTTGTTTACACTAATACATAACTACTTCCATACATACCATACATACATACATACATACATACATACATACATACATACATACATACATACATACATACATACATACATACATACATACATACATACATACATACATATCCTCACCCCTGTCTACATCTCCTAAAACATGAAACAAATCAATCATACTTAGTGTATAAGCGTTTAAAAACGGTCTAAACGGGTTCGCGTTGCATATATAATTAAAATATGATTTTTTAACATTCTGGAGCCCGTGGCGTCGCGCGACGGCCTATGGCCTTCTCCGTCGCGTCGCGCCACCACCCCTTTTTAACAGAATGTTCGCAGCTGTTACTGCATATTCCCAGCTAACTCAGTTTTACGGAAACGAGCATAACTTTCTCATTTTTGATCCGTTTTACCCGATTCTTTTTCCTACGTGATCGTAATTTAATTCTCCATCACATGGAGTTAACATCCGACATCCAGATTAACAAAATTCTAGACTTTTAAGCTATCGACTTATCACCTTTTTACTAAGTTTTGACCCGTTCATGCATTTATCAATATAATCTGTTTATTTGACCTCAAATTCTCATGAGCCTTATAATTTCAACGTTGTTTATCATAAAAGATTAAATTCTTGGATGTCTTGCATCCTCTTAATCCATTTCCGCTAAAAAGCCTATTTTGACCCGTTATGGGTATTTACGCATTAAATGGTCTATGACATACAAAACCATACTCTTCGCTTTCACACATGACCAAAACATTACTCTAATCGATTAGATTGTTTCCAATTGACATTTAAGGTCATTTGTCCGATATACCTATCAAGGGCGCTTTTGTCAACATTGCTCCATCCTTTACAACCAAGGACTTCATCGCATATTTAACCAATCCTACCACTTAACTACAGTTCTAACACACATACCTTGCTCGGATCAAAGCTAAGATCCGTTTAATACTTCATCCACCATGTTAGATGATAGCAACGAGATCCTTCCGCTATTCATTCTGTAAATTCGTAATACTTGCCAAACAATTCATTAGTCGATATTACCAAATGGTGATATCTTCACCATTTGGCTCATTTAGTCTAAATGCCCATTTCATCTTTATGAGATCTTTAATTAGTCATTATTCCCTCCATGTAACTTATCCCTTCATTAACTCGTAACTAAAATTACCA
The DNA here is from genome assembly GCA_030545235.1 of Helianthus tuberosus. NCBI lineage: Eukaryota > Viridiplantae > Streptophyta > Magnoliopsida > Asterales > Asteraceae > Helianthus > Helianthus tuberosus. Next base: position 151,491,044 of record CM060400.1, read on the forward strand.
TACTACCTTTTTTACCCATTTTAACCATGAAACTTAGTCTCTTACCATGACCACATGTTCCGACCCGTATCAAAACTTGTCAGAACATCATACTTCACATATTCTTTTACCACGTTCATAATCTATTCAACGAGTAGATATTCTAATACGAATAAAAAGGGGTAAGCTTTACTTACCTAACATCCGAATATGCTTCCCGTGCGCATTAGTCCCGATTGACCCGCTTCTTTCCCAAGCTTCCATGTCGCTTATCAAGCATCAACTATCATATATCATTCTCAAGATAGTTAGCTTATTTATCATTCATCACAACCTTTTCATCACACGGATCTTATATTAAGTTTATCATTTAACCTTATAACATGCTAATTCATCATTTCTTATCCAATTTCTTTAAACATACATACACATATATGATTTTCAAACATCATTAACATAAGCATATTATTACTTCTATCATATCATCAAAACCCACTTCATAACTACTTTGTTAATCACTTACAAGTGATCTAATCTCAAATTCCTCATAAGTTCATCATACATTTGGTGTGTATACTACCTCCTAAGCATAGTATACAACTAATTCATGCATATTCTTCTAATCTCACACATAATTCATCAAATTCTTCATTCTAATCAACATGAATCATCCATACATAAACATCGACCTACTAGTATCACATTTCTTTCAATCCCTCTAACAAGAATCCATCATATATATCAAAATACATCAATAATAAGCAAGAATTTGGACATGGATGATTTACCCATGTCATCATCTTCACCATAACAAACGGGTTTCACCCTTAAACATCAAATTAACCTAAACCATGCATAATCCATGTTCTATATGATGATTCTAACACACACCCGTTCTCAATTTCATACAAATTCGCAACTTACATCATAACCTACTTCGTGAAAGATCACCAATCTAACTTTTAAGACATACCTTATGATCCCCTCGTGTAGGTGATCATTAATCCGTGTTTATTCATGAATTTAGACCTCGATTCACCCTTCAATTTGATGATTCTTTATGCTTAGGGTTTCTTGAGCTCATGGAGCTCCTGTTCGTTCTAGAACACACACGATTTGTGTGTTTGTGTGTGTTTTTCATATATTAAATTCAACTTTTACTTTGCCCCACTTTAGTCCCTCAAGTTTGCCACTAAAAAATATTGGCACAACTATCATCCTTTAATTGCTTTTTACCATATTCCTAACTAGGTTAAATAGCCTAGTTGTTTATTTCATGATATACCATATCAGAACATTTACCGAATATAAACATTCGGGTTTTGGGGTGTTACATTTTAACAAACCCGAAGCATCGTGATGTTCTATCATACTCTCGGGAATGCCTAATATAGGCTATGTAGAGCTTTGATGCCATTAAAAGATAATACGCATAAGTTTGTGCGTTAATAGGACCAAAAGTGTCATAGTGTGAAACTACACCTTTGAGAGACCTTTTAACAAACCAAGAGTTTTATGATGCTTGGTCATACTCTCGAGTGTTCCTAATATTGGCCAAGGAGGGCTTTTTGTGATAATCATTACAAAACATGCATTATTCGAGCTCAAGGACTATTTACGACAAACTACGAAAGTCTGCCGATTCTCCTAGCGACGTACACTCCGGAACAAGCTCATAAGCTAAACATACCCTAACTACCCTTAACATAGCTTAGAAATAAGTTTTGGAGGGTTCAGTGTGTGAAAATATGCTTATTTGATCATAGGGACTAAAAGCGTCAAAACTGCGAAAGTATGCAAATTCGCACATATTCTGCGTTCTGACCATATCCGTACATCCAAAAATTTTTGAAATCATTAAATTATTATATTTTAGTGATGGGAATGCAAAAATACAATTCGTTGCGTAATTTGGATTGTTTTCGCGTCCGTTCGAACGTTCGTCGTAATTAACCGAAAAACGCGACCGTACAACCGAACGAACCGACATCCATGATGTTTCCAAGCATATTTCAAGTTACATATGCCTTAACATCCTTATAGAGCCTAACATTTAGGTTAACGGGTGTTAAAAGTGACAAAACGCGATGAAACAAGTCCAGGGGCCTAAAATGACAAGGTTTGAAAGTTTTTGTGTGTGTATGAGCTGGGCAGGCCGTAGCCTACTCCCCCTGCAGCGTAGCCTATGCCCAGGGTCTGCCAACTCATGTTTTTTTTGGCTTGGAGGCCACTCTAAGCATCATAAAACCACCAAAACGAATCTATGGACTTGTTTCCTGATTTGTACATGTTAGGGGACACTTGTAATCATCTCAAGGACCCTCTAAACACTTGGAATGATCTCAAGAATCATCTAAACACTATAAATAGAGCTCCTTGTTGGTCATTTTCCTTGCACCATTCCTATTCTTCCTCTCTATCACTCTAAGTTGGGAGCTCCTGAGTATTTGGAGCAAACCATTGAGTTCTCTTCAGTCCTTAGGACCATTGTAAGTGCTCCTTTCGTGGCTAGTTATTTTATTTATCTCTTAAAGCCGAAAAGTCACGCGTTTACGATAAAACGCTTTGACTTTTAGTTAGACCTTAAACGGCCAAGCCATTGTTCGCAAAGAACATGGCTACGTGATCGTAATTAGGTAGGTGTTAATCCCCCAAAAGGACACCTCCTAAGAATCACGTTTGTTTGGTTAATTGACAAGTCAACGCAATATTTATTTAAAAAGTCAACGAGTCATTTTTAAAATAAATTGCGATATGAGTTTAGAAGCATTCTAAAATATGTTTTATCACTTAAACAACTCGGTAATAATTATTAGAACATGTGTAAACATGCTCGGCTCGTCAATTCCCGTTTTAGGGTCGGTTCGCAACCGAAAGTCGCGTAGTTTGACTTCTACGTTGACTTTTGGTTATAAACCGAATTAGACTAATATGCTACTGATTTTAGGTTCCATTATGATCGTAATATAATGTAGTATAACCCCATAAGGTTATATTACCCAATCGGTTTAGGAATATGAGTTTATGCGCATGTTCCGTTATTATGCCGTACTTTGACTATAATGCCCTTTTGTTTAAAAATAAGGTTTTTGATATAAATGAGCATGTAAATAAGTTATGTACTGATGAGTAAACATGTTTAGAATATTTTGATGTGTATAATCTGGTCATAAACTGAGTTTACGCATATAATTGTAAACTATGCTTTTAAAAGGACTAAAATGCCCTTTTACATTTAAAATAAGCTTTAAACATAAATTCTTGACAGAACTCATCATGTACTGGTATGATATTATAATTAGGATTATTTGGGATGCTTAGTCAGATTGTAAACTGAGTTTAACTTCAGTTTCGTATACAATGCCGATAAATGACGATAATGTCCTTATGGCACATAAAATGCGTTTTAAGCGTAATAATCAAACCAAACCTTTTGATTACTGATATATTATGACAAACAAAATATTTTAGCTATTCAAAGCTGGTCATAACATCAGATTTCATAAACCTTCACATAAAACGTCATTTAATGACATTAACGTCGGTTAGGCGCGTAGTATGGTTTTAAACCATATGTATGAACCAAGACTTGTTACCTACTAACTATATAGACCATTTTAAATGTTTTTACAGTAGGTATAAGTCATGAAATTAGAATCCCAAATAAAGTCTCAAAACTATGTGTGAAATGACCAAAATGCCTCTACGGTGCATAGTTTGGTCTTAAAGCATAAACCACACATATATTTGATATCCTATTGATATGATATCATAATTAAACCATTTTTACAGAATGTTTATGACCATGATATCATTTTACACGCAAGTTCCTTTTATAAATTGTAAAATTACCAAAACCCCCTTATGAGGCATAGTTTGATTTTAAAACCTTAACGGGCATACAAGTTGATATCCTACTGATATTATAACTTGTTTAAAGTATATTCGCATATGGAACTTGTTCATGACTCATCCGGTTACCCGTCACCGTTTATACGCGTACGGTTAGACTTACGTAACTAGTTTACCTAAGTTTACCGAAAAGGGTTTAACCTTACCGTTTTGATCTCAAAATCCAGAATGTACATTGTTTACCCATATTATACAAGTCCTAGTACTTGTTGGGTTTAAACCACATTCTATTCGGTATACGCTTAATCTAGCAAACATATTCTTAAGTATCAGGTCATATCTAAAGGGACTACCTTTGACCCGTATACATTCTAACAGATAATAAATCTGTTCATTCCAGACTATAGTACCCCCCAGATAATCGGACTTGGGTCAATAATACTTAGACTTGCGGATCTTTGCCAAATTTAGTCTTACTGATTGGAAGTTGGCAAAGGTAAATACTCTTGACTTATTTTAGTGTAAACTTGGGACGGCAAATATGCCTCTTGGGACGGTTATTACATAAGTAAGTCGCCTAAGATTGCGCAAAAATGTAAGAATACGGTTTAATCCATTTACTTGATAATTATCATAATTGGGGGTTAATGATACCATGTCCGGACAACCCAATGGGTTAATCAAGTATATAATCTCGTAACAAGAATAATCCCAAGATATATTTAAAAGATCTCCTACGGGTTTTCTAATATGTATAAACTCTTTTCGAAAAACTATTTTTAAATGAGTCAGTTAATTGTATTTACCAGCTTTGGCTGACGTATTTTCAAAAGATTGTACAGCAGGTACCGAACCTTAATATAGGCTGGGATTACGGGTCGGCTTGAATGAAGGCTAAGGAATTTGCACTCTTAAAGCTTAAGGCCTATGATGTCTAAAGCTCTGTTTATTTGGATCCTGCATGTGGGCTTGTATCGAACGTTTGTAATTACTTTCATACATTCAAGCTTTATTTTAATAATTTTAATCCAATACTTCCGCTGCATATTATTATATTGTGATAACTGTTATCCAACCGTCATGATTATACCCATCCAGGCCCACCGGAAATCAGGGTGTGACACAGCACTTGAATCAAATAAAACTCTAGCATAAATATCATTAATGAGGAAGGTACCTGTTATGACATTGTCATCATTCACCGCCTCTCTTGCGTTCATCTGAAAAATCCTTGCATTGGTTTTCTTTGCCTCATCGGGCTTCTTAGCATTTTTAGGGCAATTAGTCTTTATGTGCCCTTTTTCATTGCAACCATAACAGGTTGCATCCTTGATGTTTCGACACTCCACAGTTTTGTGCCCTTTCTTCTTGCAAATCCCACAAGGCTTAGCTTGTGGGTCCTGGTTGCACTTCCCAAAGTGCCTCTTGTTACAAGTTTTACACCTGGGCTTGTCACCCGACTGCCCTTTATTGAAACCAGAGTTTCCTTTCTTCTTTTTATTCGACTGGTGGGACCGGTCATCCTCCCTCTTCCTCTTCCCTTCCTCGGTGGTTTTCTTTGACCTACTCCTTATGACATAGAGAGTAAGCGACAATGATAGATCCACAGTAGATCTATATGTAGCAGGCTTAGAAGCCTTGACATTCCCCTTGATTTACCAGGCTATACCACCAATAAAACGCGCGATGCGTTTAGGTTCTGGGGTGACCAGATACGGGAAAAGTCGAGACATCGAGTTAAAACTGGTCACATAAGACCTGCAATCCAAATCTTTCATCACAAGAGTGAGGAAGTCAGTCTCCACCCTTTCTACCTCGTGCTGGGGACAGTAAGTGTCCTTCATAAGATCAACAAATTGGTTCTAGGAAAGGTTATACAGAGGAACCTTTCCGGTGGATTGCACTAAGGCTTTCCACCAAGTCAGGGCATCGCCCTTGAAGGATTGAGACACAAATTTAACGGTGTCCTCCTTGGCACAACCGCTGATATCAATAACAGTTTCCATTTCATCCAACCACTTCATACAGTCGATTGCTCCCTTTTCTCCCGTGAAATCTCTTGGTTTACAAGAGACGAAGTATTGGTAGGTACAACCCTTGTTATACCTAGGAGTTTGATCAAGCACGATCTTTTGAGATTCAGATCTCTGATTGAATTAATGCTGAGATTCATCCTTTTTCAATGTATGTGATTTCGATATGGACTGTGTATGAGTTTTAGACCGAACATTACTCGGTTCTTTAAACATCTCATTCACAGCTTGGGCAACTGATGTGTTAATCATTGCTTGTAACTCAGCACCGGTAACATTTATTTTGGTATCATTATTATTTCCTTCTACTGGATGATTGTTAACTTCATCGGAGCCAGCCATGATTTGTATACTAAAATCAAACAATAATGTTTTATTTAGATTATATAATGAATCATCACATCAGATGATTAAATGGTCATGGTATTAATAAACCATATAGACCATTTTAGATAACAAGTCAAAATCTATTTGATCATGATTTGCCTAGGCTACTAATGAACCATTATTGGCAATCAAGTAGGATATAATCTTTTATATTTATCAGACAGGGAACACATGTCACAACTGTCAATGTCTTAAAGACATTTTAATATAACACAAAGGCTCGTCTCGAAGGACATTTAGATGGCACAAAAGGCCTTGTTATTACGACAATTCAAGTATTATCAATGATCTTTTGGATCAGTGATTTTAAGGGTCCAACATAATTCATAGCCTTTTTGGCTAGAAGTTTATAAAACTATCCTTGTTTTGAACACCTATTGGCCCGTAGGAAAAACTCCTCAAATGAATGTTTTGGTGTATACATCATATTTGATGTTTAATAGCCATGATTCGCATTAATCATATAGGCCATGAGGGTGGCTTGGAAAGATCCAAGTACTTTTGGAAGCTAGTGTGGTCTCTCAAGTCACACTGTCAGGAATGTTAACTTGTTTTTTTTAGATGTTAACAAGGAATTATTGTCTTAAAAAGGTTATACCATTATAGCCATTAATATTTTGGCTAGGTTATACCTTTAAGAATTTCTTGTTGAATGTCACGCAGAACAATGTAAATTGAAATGATAATTGTATGGTGATGTAATAAAATACACATATAAAACTTCAAAAGAAATTCCATTAAAATACTAAACGATTACAAGAAATGCCCTAAACGGGTCTTGAAATAAACAAATTGTCCACGTATGGACCAAAGGAAAGAAACAAGTCCACGCAGGGACTAAAATACAGAAATGAAATTTCCACGTAGGGACTTAATTGAAATTACAATACAAAATAAAATAAAATAAACTTCTACTTCTTCTTGCCCTTTATGAAGTTCGCAAGGCCCTTAAGAAATTTGTTATGTTTTTTATCGCGTTCCTCCGCTTTTTGTTCAACCTGGTCCAACCTTTGTAGGATTTGTTGCGTTTGCAGTTGTGAAGGTGGGGGTTGCGGTTGATAAGGAGGGTATTGATACCCTTGTACGGGATGCCCAATTGGGTATGCCGGCGGGAACGGTGAGGGATAAAGGGCATTGAAGTGAGCTGCCTCAAGATAAGGATCATGAGAAGGGGCTTGATACTCATAACCCATAGGAGTTTGATATTCAAACGGGTTATACCCAGACGAACCTGGGTATGTAGGTATTGGGTTCTCATAACCCATGGGCGGTGGTGCAAAGGTAACCGGCGAGGGATCATTTTCCGGCACCGCGTGAGAAGGTCCACTCATTTGTGGATCTTCAGGGATTGGAAGGTAAGTACTTGAAGCTTGTGGGGAACTAAACCTCGGTCCCCCTTGTACGGACATCCGTGCATTCCTCCTCCGCCTTGGTGGCTCAGGAGGTGGTTGTGGTGGTTATTGAGGTGGTTCCTCAATGGGCAATGGCGGTGGAGTAACCGCCTGAAGATATGGTTCCTCCAATGGAGGTTGTGGAGGAGAGTTGTGAAAAGAGGGTGTAAATTCCCACTTGTATGTGTTCCAACGTTCGGCCCATGAGTCGGGGCCTTGATATGGTGATCCTTCATAGGGAGAATCGCTGGAGATACTGATGGGATGTGTTGGTGTTCCAGTTGGCGGCATCTCAGGATTTGGATCATCGTCCATCTCCATATCTTGTGAGAAATGGTCCTCGGGTCCAAGAGGGTTATAACCTGGTGGTTTGTTAATATAGTCATTTGGGTTAAATTGGCCCGGGGAATAGTAATGATGAGAACCGGAATGGTGAAACGAGTGTGAATGTAGCGAATGATGTGAGTGGTGAGAATGGTGTGAATGGTATGAATGCTGGTGCTCATCTTGAATAGGTAGCCCAAAAGGAGGGTGATCTGAAGGTGAAGAACCTAACGAAACTGAGTGTCTCACAGGCTCGAAGGAATGTCTCCAATGGTCTCTCGAATCAGAGCTGCTATAAGACGCGGAAGGTGTGCGTCTATGTGAGGGCCCAGTATGGCTAGATGGTCCCTGTCACACCCCGATATTTCCACGTTTGACCGGTGGGCCTGGTAGAGAGTATCGTGACGTAGTTTATATCATCATAGTCAAACAACACAATATATAAATGCAAAGCGGAAGCAAAAGCTAAATATATTACAATCCGAATATAAAGTAATATCAAGTATGACAACGGAAAGTAAAGGATCCACAGGCGGATCAAAATAAAAAGGAAACAACTGTTCAACAGAATTTGACATCTAGAGCTTGCGAGACTTGAGTAATGATGCCTGGAGTAGCCAGCCTATTTCGTCTAGTACCTGCACTTAGCCTTTTGGAAAATACGTCAGTTTACACTGGTAAATACAACTTAACTGACTCATTTTGAAAAGAGTTTGAAAATTGATTTGAATGCACTTTGGCAAAATATCTTTTATAACTTGGGACAATTATTCAAAAATAATCTTGTATACAGTTTTACTTATTTGTCGTCCATCAGAGCCGGTTTGTAGGGCCGGTTTAGATTAACTGACACACCATAGGTATAATGCCCACAAGGTTGATTCCTTTAGTGGATTACCAGTTTTCACATAATGCATCTGTCGGGTATACGCCTACACCCCGTGCTTAGGTCGTGGCCATTTCGTAAAATGATGCCAAGGATATCCGGGACATGGTCATTTAACCCCCAAAAGCCATACACCAAATAATACATATTAAACGGTTCATGCAAATACATTAATCACAATCCGATTTAAATGACTACACACACCCGACCAAGCGGTACTTTTATAGTACTGTATCCCAAGCCCGTATAGGGAAAATAAGTTAAGAGTATTTACCTGAGCAAAGTAAAAGTCCAATACAGTAAGTGCACGTAGCTTTTACTGGGCGCCTAATCTGGAACGAAGGTTTTTAATAACCTATTAGAATCCTAACGGGTCTTTAATTAAGCTTAGACTTAGACCGGTTAGTTTTCAAAAGGAAGACACGGATCAAACGCATGATAAAGCGAAGACCGGTTTAGAATGTGGTTTTGACCCGACAAGCTTGTATGCTTGTTTAATATGGGTAACTTAAACACATTCTGGATTTTTGAGACCAAAAAGATATTGTTTGACCCGTTTCGGCTAATATGTGCAAACTAGTCACATAAGCCGATCCGAACGCGCAAGAAAAGTAACGGGTAACCAAAAGAGTCATATATAGGTTTTCTAAGTTAATATGCCTTAAATATGTTGTGATAACAGTAGGATACCTTCCATTATGCCCAAAACGAGTTTAATCTTAATTTAAGCCCCGTAGGGGTATTTTGGTCATTTCAAAGAATATAAAAGAGGTTAATTGAAATTCTGAGATTCGGGTCCGAATACATTAGTAAAATAACTTATTTTAATAGGTCGTATCAGTTGTGATAAGTCTTATATGACAAAATGGTTTTAAACCCAAACTATGCGTTTAATACGCGTAAAAAGCTATTTTAGGCGATTTCCGGGTTATACAAGAAATCTGAGTTTTCTGATCAGGTTATAAATTTCAAAATACTTTATTTATTATATAAGATCAGTAGCAATTGGATTGGTGTCAAAATATTATGTAAAACTCATTTTATACACAAAAAGGGTATAATCGGTATTTACCGAATCAACGCCATAACCTTAGGTTATGATCAGTTTAAAAATCTTTAAAAATCTCAAAATATTATATTACATCAGTGGGTAAAAGGTTTGGTGTCAAAATTGGGTTTAGATAGGCTTTATGCTAATTGTGCCGTTTAATTACTAAAAGGGCGTTATAATTACGCTAATGAGCATAACTCCTAATCTAGACCTCCAACTGATGTGAAAATTTAGGAACATGTTTATAAATCAGTAATAAAGATTATTGTCCCTTCATATTTCAAAAATTCTCGTTTTATGGTCAAAAGGGCATTATGGTCAACTTTAAGCATTTAACGGAAACGTGTAAACGAATCGGGCAAACAATGAACCAACCACAGAGGGTTATACCTACATGTAGCCTGGTCCTAAGGAAGCTCTAAGGCATTTCTAAACCCATCTAAATCGGGTCAGAACTGAAGTCAAAGCAAAAGTCAAAGTTTTGCGACTTTCGGTTCCGAACCGGGTATAAACAGAAAATTGTCGGATCAAACAAGCTTAGACCAGTTATTATACTTATTACCAAGTTATATGAGTGATAAAATAGGTTACATGCCTTCTATATTGTTAATTACATGTTAATTTGCAATTTAGGCTTCTGTTGACTTTTTCTAGACAACTTTGACCCGACATTTTATCTAGTTAGAGTGGGAATCAGAGGGTGCCCTTTTATGGGTTTATTACCCACATAATTACCAACTTATAACTACCTTCACTTCGATTAATCACTGGACCATTTATGATTAATCGCTAAGTCAAACGTTAATTACGATGGTTTGACTTTTAGGCTAATAAATAAGCAAAACTTAATCAAGGAAAGTCAAGCATACTTACAGAAGTCTTATGAACGATTAGGGATGACTTGGGTCTGCTTTGGAACTCCAGAAGTCCTCACAAATGCAGATGGAATGAGTGATCACAATGTTGCAACTATGAGGGCCTTTTATAGTGTTCTTGAATCATTTTGATGATGACAACTAAGTCTAAGAGGTGATCCAGATCAATAACAAGTGCCCCTAAGTCCTAGGAACTATTAGGGGTCACCCATGGATGTTAAAATATCTTCTTAAGTCGGTTACAAGCTCAAACAGCCAACTGTCCCGATTTTCTGCATCTGTGCATGCCTTACGGACCGTAAGGGTCGACCCTTACGGTCCGTAAGCCTTCTCCAGAGGGCAAAATTCTTGCCCTTTCAAGCTTCGAACGGGTAACTTAGTGTAATACGATTTTAGGCCGTTATTTTCAGTATGGGGCCTCTTGTTTGGGTCATGAACATTTTATACCACCTTGAAATGATATAAAGTTTCCTTGGATCCTTTTGAAAGTGCCGTAAATGAAGGTTGTCGTACACATCCTCGTTGGATACCATTCTTGTGTAATTCGAATCAATCATTGCTAGCGTTTACCGGATTTGAGTATACCAGATGTTTATAATATATATTAGGGTCTTGGGATTTATAATTAGGTCGTTCAGAGGTGTTTAATTAACATGTCGACTCTTTAAATCCTACCATACATCTTTGATTAGATCCGGATTTATAACACGTTTTGTCTTACATGACACGTGTCGTTATTTTATTGAACACGAATTTTTGAGGTGTTACATCCTTACCCCCTTAAAAGAAATCTCGACCTCGAGATTTACTGAAACAAATGAGGGACTTTTCTTTCATTGTGGACTCTACCTCCCACGTGTACTCGGGACCTCTACGGGCATCCCATTTAACCTTTACGACAGGTACATGCTTCCTTCGAAGCTTCTTAACCTGTCGATCCTCAATCGACAAAGGTTTTTCAACAAAATTTAAGCTCTCGTCAATGTGCACATCTGTATGTGGTATGACTAGTGATTCATCAGCGAAACACTTCTTCAGATTGTAGATGTGGAATACGTTATGAATACCACTGAGCTCTTCAGGTAAGTTTAACTTATAAGCAACTGATCCGACACATTCGATGACCTCGAATCGTCCTATGTATCTCGGGCTTAACTTACCTTTCTTGCCAAAACGCATCACTCCCTTCCAGGGTGATACTTTAAGCAACACTTTATCACCTATCTCAAATTTCAGAGGTTTATGCTTTAGATCCGCGTAGCTTTTCTGCCTATCCCTGGCAGCTTTCAGACGGTCACGAATCTGGACAATTTTGTCCGTCGTTTCAAAGACTATTTCAGGTCCTCTCAGTTGGATGTCTCCAACTTCCGCCCAACAAACGGGAGTTCTGCACTTCCTACCATACAATGCCTCAAAAGGCGCAGCCTTAATGCTGGTATGGTAGCTATTGTTATATGAGAACTCAATTAATGGCAGGTGGTTATCCCAACTACCACCTAAGTCAATCACGCATGCACGAAGCATGTCTTCCAACGTTTGGATTGTACGCTCACTCTGGCCGTCCGTCTGAGGATGGTAAGCCGTACTAAAATTTAAGTGGGTGCCCAAAGATTGTTGGAACTTTTCCAAAAATGTGACGTGTATCTAGTATCTCTGTTAGAGATAATAGCTACTGGTACGCCATGTAGAGATACAATCTTATCCATGTACAATTGGGCTAACATGTCGGAGCTATAGGTCTCCTTGATGGGTAGGAAATGTGCTGACTTAGTCAGTCTATCCACTATTACCCATATAGTATCATTGCCCTTCCTAGTCTTTGGCAGCTTGGTGATGAAATCCATTGTCACCGTTTCCCACTTCCACGTGGGAAGTTCAGGCTGTTGTAGTAAACCTGACGGCTTTTGATGTTCTGCCTTGACTTGCACACACGTCAAGCATTTAGCTACATAGGCAGCTACAGACTTCTTCAAGCCTATCCACCAATAGTTTGCCTTCAGATCCTGGTACATCTTATCAGCTCCATGATGAACGGAATATTTAGAACTATGGGCTTCTTGGAGGATAACATCACGAAGTCCTCCATAAACCGGAACCCATATTCGTCCGTTTAATCTCAGGATTCCGTCCTTGCCATAGGATAACTGCTCCTCAGTTACTCCTAGTTTTTCATTAGGATAGTTAGCTTCCAACACGGCTTCCTTCTGTGCAGCTAACAACCTTTCATTCAAACTGTTCTTTATCTCAATGCTCTTGGCATTGATCCTTATCGGCTTCACCCTTTCCTTTCTACTTAAGGCATCGGCGGCTACATTCGCTTTGCCAGGATGGTATCTTATTTCACAATCATAATCATTCAAAGTTTCCATCCAACGTCGCTGCCTCATGTTCAGATCCTTCTGATTGAACAGATGTTGAAGGCTCTTGTGATCAGAATAGATCACACACTTGACACCATATAGATAGTGCCTCCATAGCTTTAGTGCAAATACAACGGCACCCAACTCCAAGTCATGGGTGGTGTAATTCTTCTCATGCACCTTTAACTGTCGTGAAGCATAGGCAATAACTTTGCCTTTCTGCATAAGCACACAACCCATCCCGGTGTGCGATGCATCACAATAAACTACAAATTCTTCGATTCCATCTGGCAACGTCAATACAGGAGCGTTGCTCAACTTTTGCTTAAGGATATCAAAGGATTCGTGTTGCTTCAGTCCCCAGTCGAACTTAATCTTCTTCCTAGTCAAAGAAGTTAGGGGTGCAGCAATCCTTGAAAAATTTTCGATAAATCGCCTATAGTATCCTGCTAAGCCTAAGAAACTTTGAATTTCTGTGGGCGTCTTTGGCTCTTGCCAATTAATGACAGCTTCAACCTTAGCGAGATCCACTTGGATACCGCGCTCACTAACCACATGTCCAAGGAATTGGACTTCACGAAGCCAGAATTCACATTTAGAGAATTTGGCATAGAGTTTCTCCTGCTGAAGTAGTGAAAGAATACATCGAAGATGCTTCTCATGATCAGCTTGGTTCTTCGAGTAGATGAGGATGTCATCAATGAAGACGATGACAAATTTGTCCAAGTATGGTTTGCAGACACAGTTCATGAGATCCATGAATGCCGCTGGTGCATTAGTGAGCCCAAAAGGCATCACTAGGAACTCGTAATGACCATAACGAGTCCTAAATGCAGTCTTGTGTACGTCTTCATCTCTAACCTTCAATTGGTGATAGCCTGACCTTAAGTCAATCTTAGAGAAGTAACTTGCCCCTTGAAGTTGATCGAATAGATCGTCGATCCTGGGCAATGGATACCTATTCTTGATAGTGACCTTATTAAGCTCACGGTAATCGATGCACAGACGCATCGATCCATCCTTCTTCTTGACAAACAAGATTGGCGCTCCCCATGGAGATGAACTAGGTCTAATAAAACCTTTAGCTAGCAAATCATCTAACTGCGTCCTCAATTCCTTCAACTCTGTTGGTTCCAACCTATAAGGTGCCCTAGCAACAGGTGCTGCTCCGGGGATGATGTCAATTCTGAATTCTACTTGCCTATCTGGTGGTAAACCAGGTAGATCTTCAGGAAAAACTTCAGGGTATTCAGAAATGACGGGGATATCCTCAATCTTGGGCTTCGGCTCATCAATAGTCACTTGTGCCATGTAGATGACACAACCCTTTTTCAAACACCTAGAGGCTTTGAGCATAGTCACTTGCTCAGGCAGTCCATACTGGGTATCTCCCTGAATGGTAAGTGGCTCGCCAGACGGAGTCTTGATCACCACTTGCTTCTTATTGCACACTATCTGGGCTTGGTTACGAGATAACCAATCCATGCCTAAGACTATGTCGAAACCGGCTAACTTCAAAGGAAGTAAAGACAATGGAAATGAGTGGTTCTTAATGGATATGAAACATCCATCTAATATGGTTGAGGAGGTTTCTAAGGTGCCATCTGCTAATTCCACCTCATACTTCACACTTAAGGTTTTAACAGGCAATTTCAATAATTCACAAAACTTATTGTCTACGAACGACTTATCAGCGCCTGAATCAAAAAGTACTCTTGCATATACATCATTTACGAGGAATGTACCTGTGATCACATTGTCGTCCTGAACGGCTTCCTTTGCATCCATCCTGAAGACCCTTGCATTGGTCTTCTTGACCTCTTCAGGCTTCTTGGCGTATTTAGGGCAGTTGGTCTTAATATGCCCTTTCTCATTGCAATTGTAGCATGTTGCGTCTTTTATCTTCTTGCACTCTATCGTCTTGTGTTCTTTAGACTTGCATAACCCACATGCAGGTGATCCTGACTTAGAATTGGACTCAATTCTGCACTTTCCAAAGTGGCGTTTTTGGCAAGTCGTGCATTTTGGCTTTTCCTCTGTTCGCTGACTAATCCTTCCAGACCCAAACTTCTTAGAATCAGTGTTTCCCTTGTGCTTCTTCTCTGACCCTCGTGAGTTATCATCCTCATGCTTCCTCTTACTTTCTTCAGAATTCTTTAGCGATCTCAACCTGACCGCATCTAAAGTAAGGGACAGAGAGAGATCAGCTGCTGACCTAAACGTAGCAGGTCTTGAAGCCTTAACACTGGCTTTGATTTCTGGGGCTAGACCCCCAATGAAGCGAGCAATTTGCTTGGGTTCTGGTGTTACTAGGTAAGGAACCAGTCTGGACAGGGTATTGAAACTGGTGAGGTAAGCTTGACAATCTAAGTTTGTCATAACCAATGATAAGAAATCTGACTCAATCCTCTCAATCTCAGGCTGAGGGCAGTAGTTCTCCATAATGAGGGCAACAAACTGCTCCCATGACATGTTGTAGAGTGGGATCTTCCCAGCAGCTTGAATGAGAGACTTCCACTATGCCAGTGCCTCTCCTTTGAACGATTGGGATACATACTTCACTACATCCCTTTCAGCACAACCGCTGATATCGACAACTGTGTCCATTTCATCCAACCAGGTCATACAATCAATTGCCCCTTTCTCCCCAGTGAAATCCCGGGGTTTGCAGGAAACAAAGTATTTATAGGTACAGAACTTGGTATGTGGCTCATTATCGAACACTATCCTCTTGGATGGAACACTGTGCTGAATAGATGAATGTCGATCATCATCCTTCTTTGGCTCTTCCTTTTTGGAGGGCGGCTTGCTATGAGCCTCAGAATGAGTCTTTGGGACAGACTTAGAGTGGGGTACAGATGAGGCTTTACTATGAGTCCCACTATACTCCCTGAATTGCTCCTCTACAGCTTTAGATACAGTTGTATCAATCAGTGTACGAAGTTCTCCTCTGGTTATACTAATCTTATCATCATCGTGGTTTTCCAGAGGATGACTGTTTATCTCATCAGAGTTAGCCATGTAGTTTTAATTGCTACAAAAAGAAAATAAGGGCAAGGTTTATTTAGAAGCCCATACAGTACTATCGTTCTTGACGATTTATTAACCATGTTTTTAATACACATTTTAGTTAATTTATTAAATATATAATTGTTCAGGATCTTTATCAAAATCCTAAATTATAAGTTAATAATAGCACAAAAGGTCTAGTCACGTAGACAAGTTTAATTTATAGGCCTTGATTTTTACGGAATCGAGGCATTAAGGTTTGAATCAAAGTTCATTACCTTTCCTTGACAGGGAGTTGTAGGCTACCACTGTCTTTAGTCCAGAGGACGTTAATTAATGCCCATGGGCACTTCATCCTTAAGGGATGATTATATCAATAAGGGAATTTAGAATAACCCATTTAAGAATGACTTATGTGATTTCATTGTATCACATTTTGTCAAGCATGTTAATATGCTTTCAGATATTTAACAAAGATTTGAATCTTTTGAATAAGTTTTACCATCTTGGCCATGTCTGCATTGACATTTAGGCTAGGTTTTACCCTTTAGATTCTTTTTAATATTTAACGCAGAACAATCCTAGATTGAAATGTTAACAAGGATCTGAATCTAATTGTGGAACTACCATCTTGGCCCTGTCTTAAGGTGACATATGGCTAGGTCTTGTCTTTTTTAAATTTTGCCATTTTATTATAATGGTAGATCTTATAATATAGGAATGATATTTTAAGTATAATTGATGCGTGTGAAGCGTTATATATATTAGGTGTATATTTTAAGCCCCTTTAACACTTTTTTAGTCAAGTTTTAAATTTATAAAACACGATATTTTACTAACACTAAACACACATATGGGCAAGTGCACCCATCGTGAGTGTAGTATAGTGTTGGCAAGATACCGAGGTCGTCCAAGGACACAAGAGCTTTTAGTACCGGTTTATCCTCAACGTCTAATCAAAACAAAAGTTTAGAAAAAATGTTTGAAGCTAAGAAAAATGAAAACTAACTAAAAATGCTGAAAAATAAAAATAAAAGAAAAACAGATAGACAAGATGAATCACTTGGTTCCGACTCGTATCTAATGTAACCTTTGATTATTTCCGCACTTTTTCACTTATTTAAGAGATTATCTTAGTTATTGTAGTAGGCCCCTCTTTTGAAGGTGACGTTACCCTCACCCCAGTAGTTTGAGTCAGCAAGGATACAATCCTAAAAGGGTGGATTATTGAAAGATAATTAATTAAGTTATTAATGCAAATTATCGTAGGCCCCTCTTTTGGAGGTGACGTTACCCTCGACTAAGTAGTCTGAGTCAGCAGGGATACAGTCCTAAATAGCCGGGTTATAGTATTAATAGTAGTTAACTTATGAGGGGATTAAAGAGTTTGGACCCCCGCCATCCAATACCATTAAGTATTGAAGGAGGTCCTACTAAATTTGACCCAGGTCCATTGCAGGACCTCTAAACGCTGAACAATGGCAAGACCTTTACCAAACCGTCCCCTTAACCCCCGACCAGGTAGCCAACATACCTCCATATAGACCGTGGAGATATGAATGGTGAAAATCTTTTATTTTATATAGACAGTAAAATAATGCCAAGACACCACGGACAAACGATAAGGAAAGATCACCTTCAACATAAGCAACTAGTTATTAAAGTCATTAATACAAAACCAAATAAAAAGTACGAAAAGATTAGAAATAAAAAGTATTACACTAGACACTTATCTTCACCAAGTGATGTAAGAGACTTAGGCAAACATGGCCTTGATTGTCAAGAACTCTTACGATCAATCTTGGATCCCGAGACGACTCACACACTCTATGATGGACAATGGATGATGGTGGTGGATGATGGTGTTATGGTGGTGGTGGGTGAAGTGTGAGAGAGGTGGTGTGCCAAGGGATGGTTTGAGCTTGAGCCAAGCACTCCTATTTATAGGCTGAACAGTAGCTCGGGCACGGCCCCGTGTCCAGTGGGCACAGCCCCGTGTCCACATCCTTCTCTTTCTTCATTTAATGCAGCTTGTCTTATTAGTTGACCATGCCCCCGTGTCCGCTTAGCACGACCCCGTGTGCAGAAGAATCTTTGTACTATGAAAATTTGCCTGGATTGTGCGAATCTTATAATTGACCACGGCCCCGTGGTGGGCAATAGAAGCTTCTACCACTTTGTCTTTTCTGCTGACACTTGGGCACGCCCCCGTGCTGGCTGAGCACGGGGCGTGTTCAGTCTCCTGTCTTCTTGTTTTGCTTGGGAAGATGCTCTTGTGGGGTCGGGCATGTCACGTCTTGTTCCTTTTCTTGTATTTATGTTAGATTTTGATGTCTTTTTGCTTCTTTTGTTAATTTGAGCTCATTTAATCCTGAAAATACAAAAGGAAGACAAAAGCACACTTTTTCCAACATTAGTACTAAAAAAGGGTTAGTTTTATGCCACAATTGATGAAATTTATATGTTTCATTTTGAACACATCAAATACCCCCACACTTGAATCTTTGCTTGTCCTCAAGCAAAACTCTTTAATATGTGGCTATTACACTCCCAAATGGAATGGGTAGAAAAGAAGGTTTTTGGGCTTATCATAGAGTGTCGGGATTTCCAAGATTCTTTATTTAGTTTTATTTTTATTTATTTACAATCTTATTCGTCATGATTTATTTAAAACTTCCCATAAGATAAATTACTTATTAGGGCATAACATGCCTCTTTTAAAATTTTATTTATATACAAGTTCACATACCTCACGGGGATCAATCAACACTCGGCCGAAAATGTATTTTTGTGGATCACTCGAGAGCGGCATGGAACTTACTTCTACTATAGGCTTGCCAAGCAATCAATCCTCCTCCTTTTTAACTTGTATACCTTTGTAAATATCAAGAGGACTTTGTGGGTGAAGGGTTAGGCTTGGGTTAAAGGTAGGTGGTTGGGTTAGTGGTTAGTAGAAAAAGGGCGAAAAGCGTAACAAATGTCGGTTTTCGTAAGACTTTCTATTTTTTTTTTCAAACAAAGTCATTTTTGATAAACTTGTTTGTTTATTTGCTTTTGCTTCATAATCAACTTTTTTTTTACGAAAAACCGAACTTGTTACTAAAACAAAGGGTTAAAAATGAAAAAGGTTTTGGTGGGTAAAAGGGTGTTTGTTTTGGGTTATGAAATGAAAAGGTTTAGGCTCAAAGGGGCTAACTAGGGGGATTTTGGGTAGGTGGTAAAAAAAAGAAAAAAAAATGGTGTAGAAATAAAAAGGGTTAGTCCTAATGCCTCCATCATTTACTTACTCGGGTTTAAGTTGGTAAGGACCGGGAATGTATCGTCATGGCAAGTTCTAGAGTCGTAAGAACCAAGCGGCTATTCACACAAGAAACGAAAAATGAGCATTTAGTCTAATGATATGTAATTGTATGCTCAATAAAGGCTCAAAACTCACTTTTTGTGGGAATGGGTTTTTATGTGATCAAGTATATATAATCAAATTTTAACTAAGTTTGTCATGCCTTTTCATAATTTTCTTATGTTGGTTCTTTTTATCACGACGCTATCGGTTGTAAATTCGTAAAAATATAACCTTTTTAGAACTTGAAATTCCCGAGTTAAACCTAGACAAGTAAAAAAAAATGAAAATTTTTGAAAAAATTTGGGGTGATTAGCGGTTCCAATAGAGTTTTGTGTAAGGCTTGTATTTAGGACTTGCAAGATTCAAGGTTTTAGCATCCCCCCCCCCCCACACACACTTAAATTACACATTGTCCTCAATGTGTCCCAAAAATAAGTTTTTAGGTTGATTGAATGTGTAAAAGGTGTGAAAAAGCAAAACTTTTGTGTTACTGGGCGCTGAACATGGCCCCGTGTTGTCCGGGCACGGCCCCGTGTTCAAGTGCCAGTAACAAAATTAAATCAAGAGAAACAGAAGCCTGGACACGGGGGCGTGTTGGGTGAACACGGCCCGTGTCCAGTTACCTGAACTGGGTCTTTTTCTGCAGACTGTGCAGCACGGGGTTGTGTTGGGCGGACACGGCCCGTGCCGAACTTACTGTAAACGAAGAATTTTGTCGGACGGTCCTGTTTTCCTGCATGGGGTGCTGGTTCAATTTTCCCTTGTATCCTTTGCCATCTCAAGTGTGTTTTATTCATTTCAACACCATCCAAACACCAATTTAACTAAAAACCATCATTCATTACGTCATAGAGAGTTACATACTAGTCCTAAAAATGAAAAATAAAACAGAAAATAAAAGTTAAAAGTCCTAATATTAAATAGGTCAAGTGATCCATAAAATCTTCCTAAGGAGCCCTACTTCCATAATAAGAACCAAAATTCCGGAAATAGATTTCCGGTCTAAAAGCCTTGTAGAACTCCAAGCCGAACGGTGTCCCTTAGATGTTGCTAGAGCCATTCTTCTATCTCCCTCGGGAGAAGGGAGACGACTTCATGTTCCTCGACATCTTGTGGAGGAGGAGCGACACCAATCGGAACCCCTTGGAGTACGTCTCGAGGAGGCTCCGGATGTAGGGCGTACCATTCGGCCGGAATGATGACTTCCGGCACCACATTCCATGCCCTTTGGGTAATAATCGACACCAAAGGAGGAGAGGCGAGAATGTTCAACCTTTGGTGCAAAAGGTTGACCTCCCGGAGACATCCTTCTAGTCCCACCGTCAAATGATTAATGCGGTCGACCAATGCCTCTTCCACACTTGTTACTTCATCAAGGGCCTCTCTTAAGGCGTAAACATAGTTTACAAGAGAATCTTCAACCGTTGATGATCTTCTCCCCTGCCGGTTGTTTCTGGAATGCGACGAAGAGTTTCTGCTTGTTCTGCTTGCCATTCTGAGAAAACATACCGAAAAGAGTTCAATTTATGGATCCAGTACTTCGGACACGGCCCCGTGTTCAGATATCTGCAGGATTTATGAACAAGGAATCTTGGGGTTTCAAATTGTTTTTATGATTTTGAAGCATTTTTGAACTTAAACAACTTAAAACATTGTTATAGAACTTATTTTTAACAAGATTCCATGAACAAAAATCTAACAAACATCTCAATAAGGCTTGAAATTATGGAATTTTCAAGCTTTAATGGAAGTATGAGGAAAATTGAAGAAGATGAAAGTGGATAAAAGAGGAAAGGACAAGAAGATAGTTGAGAAACTTCTTTTAGAAAATACCTAGGATGGTATGTGAGAATATTCCTCAAATCTCTGTCCTTGGAATGGTTCAAATGTGCAGAATTCTTGGCTGCATTTATAGAAAACAACAGTACGTTGCACACGGCCCCGTGTGCAGATGGAATCCTGACACATTTTTGTCCGCATTCTGACAAAATCAGAAAGGAATCTTTGGGTGGACCCGGGGGCGTGCTGACCTGGACACGGCCCCGTGTCTAGAAGCTGTCATAAGGAATTCGTCTATTTTCAAGGAACTTTCCCAGATCGGGCGGTTCCTTACTGGATGGAACAACCCCAAAGTGCCTAAGATACCTTAATTGATCTAGATTAAGACGAGAACGCAAAAGGTTGTCGGTGAGGGTGATTCCTATGCTATATGTAGGTGGACAAGTCCAACCCTTTTCCGGGCTCTCGTTAAAGAAGGTGTATGTCGAATCGCTCAGGTCTATGTATGCATCAAACGAAGTTGATGGGGAGTCCTTCACGGCACAATCGACACAGGGACGACTATCGCTCAAGTCCTTACTAGAGTTAGGAGTATCGTCGGAAACAACGAAGTTGTTTGAATGCGTTTCCAACCCTTCTTCTTGGTTATGGTCTTGGAAAAGATTATTGAAATCTTTCCTAAGTTCTTTTAACCAATTAATAATTAGATCTTCTAGTTGAAATAATTCATCGAGAAGCATTTCTCCTAGAATATCCGGTTGGGAGCATTCGAGGGAGAGATAGGGATTATTTTTACTTTCGCCCCTCTTAAGGATACTAGGAAACGATGGGTCTATATAGTGGGGTTTATAAGTTAGAAAATAACATTCTAATTCCTTATGGTTACCACCACATAATTGACACCACATAGTAGCATAAGAGTGCCGAAACTAAAAAGTATCATTATCACTCATGTTTGTGTCAGAAATTACCGACCGTCGAGATCTTACGGTTCTGTTTTCAGTAATTGAAACTTGGGCACGGGGGCGTGTTGAGTGGGCACGGCCCCGTGTTCAGCTTACTGTCTGACTTAAAACAGGATTGCCAGTTCCAATGATTGGGCACGGGGCGTGTTCAGCGGGCTCGGCCCGGTTTGAGTTCTGCAGAAGCTGAAAAATTAAGAAAAATCCTAAAAAAATGAAAAATAAGAAAAAAGATTAGGCCGTTGATTCCTAACTTTCTTAAAATCCTTGTGTCCCCGGCAACGGCGCCAAAAACTTGATGCGTGTGAAGCGTTATATATATTAGGTGTATATTTTAAGCCCCTTTAACACTTTTTTAGTCAAGTTTTAAATTTATAAAACACGATATTTTACTAACACTAAACACACATATGGGCAAGTGCACCCATCGTGAGCGTAGTATAGTGTTGGCAAGATACCGAGGTCGTCCAAGGACACAAGAGCTTTTAGTACCGGTTTATCCTCAACATCTAATCAAAACAAAAGTTTAGAAAAAATGTTTTAAGCTAAGAAAAATAAAAACTAACTAAAAATGCTGAAAAATAAAAATAAAAGAAAAACAGATAGACAAGATGAATCACTTGGTTCCGTGATGCGTGCGAAGTGTCGTATATATTAGGTGTATATTTTAAGCCCTTTTTAACACTTATTTTAGCCAAGTTTTAAATTTATAAAACACGATATTTCACTAACACTAAACACACATATGGGCAAGTGCACCCATCGTTGAGTGTAGTATAGCGTTGGTAAGATACCGAGGTCGTCCAAGGACACAAGAGCTTTTAGTACCGGTTTATCCTCAACGTCTAATCAAAATGAAAAGTTTAGAAAAAATGTTTTAAGCTAAGAAAAATAAAAACTAACTAAAATGCTGTAAATAAAAATAAAATAAAAACAGATAGACAAGATGAATCACTTGGTTCCGACTCGTATCTTGTATAACCTTTGATTATTTCCGCACTTTTGCACATAATTAAGAGATTATCTTAGTTATTGTAGTAGGCCCCTCTTTTGAAGGTGACGTTACCCTCACCCCAGTAGTTTAAGTCAGCAAGGATACAATCCTAAAAGGGTGGATTGTTGGAAGATAATGAATTAAGTTATTAATGCAGTATTGTAGTAGGCCCCGCTTTTGGCGGTGACGTTACCCTCGGCTAAGTAGTCTGAGTCAGCAGGGATACAGTCCTAAATAGCCGGGTTATAGTATTAATAGTAGTTAACTTATGAGGGGGTCAAAGAGTTTGGACCCCCGCCATCCAATACTGTGAAGCATTGAAGGAGGTCCTACTAAATTTGACCCAAGCGGCTATTCACACAAGAAACGAAAAATGAGCATTTAGTCTAATGATATGTAATTATATGCTCAATAAAGGCTCAAAACTCACTTTTTGTGGGAATGGGTTTTTATGTGATCAAGTATATATAATCAAATTTTAACTAAGTTTGCCATGCCTTTTCATAATTTTCTTATGTTGGTTCTTTTTATCACTACGCTATTGGTTGTAAATTTGTAAAAATATAACCTTTTTGAGAACTTGAATTTCCCGAGTTAAACCTAGACAAGTAAAAAAAATGAAATTTTTGAAAAAATTTGGGGTGATTAGCGGTTCCAATAGAGTTTTGTGTAAGGCTTGTGTTTAGGACTTGCAAAATTCAAGGTTTTAGCATCCCCCCCACACTTAAATTACACATTGTCCTCAATGTGTCCCAAAAATAATTTTTTAGGTTGATTAGATGTGTAAAATAGTGTTTAAAAAGCAAAAATTTGTGTTACTGGGCACTGAACACGGCCCCGTGTTATCCGGGCACGGCCCCGTGTTCAAGTGCCAGTAACAAAATTGAAATTAGAGAAGCAGAAGTCTGGATACGGGGGCGTGTTGGGTGAACACGGCCCGTGTCCATGTACCTGAACTGGGCGTTTTTCTGCAGGTGGTTCAGCACGGGGCCGTGTTGGTTGGGCACGGCCCGTGTTGAACCTTCTGGACTGGAGAGAATTGTCGGGTTGCCTTGTTCTTGTGCATGAGTTCATTTTTCTCGTTCCCCTTTTCATCCTTTACCACCATGAGTGTGTTTTATCCCTGAAAATTAAAACTAACTAGAAAACATAAAAATTAATCTAAATTAAACTAAGGATAGTTCCGTGGAATGCCTCCATGGTGCGCAACGTTTATAAGGGTCCTTGGCTAGACCCAAAGCCTGGTCATATGTTACCCAAGTGGGATGTATTGCATCCCATGTTACACCGTCGGAGAGCGTCATCCAAGCTTGAGTCTATGACCTTCATGTAGTTGACCGGATCTTCTTCCTCTACTCGCTTTCCACATTCAAATTTTACTTCCTCATCCCCAAACTTCAATGTAAGAGTTCCGTCATTCATATCCACCAATGCTTGGGCGGTGGCTAGAAATGGCCTCCCGAGGATGAGAGGGACATCGGTGTCTTCTTCCATGTCTAGGATGACAAAGTCGGTTAGAAAGACGAATTTGTCAACCTTGACTAGCAGATTTTCGGCGACACCTTGTGGGAATTTGACGGACCTGTCGGCGAGTTGTATGCTCATCTTTGTAGGGCTTGTTGTTCCTAGGCCGAGTCGCTTGAACATTGATGTGGGCATGAGGTTGATGCTAGCCCCAAGATCGGCTAAAGCATTTCGGACGGGGGACTTCCCAATCGAGCAAGGGATTGTGAAGCTCCCGGGGTCGATTTTCTTTTGTGGAAGTTTGTTGAGTACTAAGGCTGAGCATTCTTCGCCTAAGTTAACTAATTGCAATGATTCAATTTTCCTTTTGTGAGTGAGGAAATCCCTCATGAATTTTTCATATTTAGGCATTTGGGTTAGGACCTCAATAAAAGGAACATTAACATGCAATTGTTTTAGTAAACTTTCGAACTTTGCGAATTGCTCATCGGTCTTTTGACGATTTAACCTACCGGGGTACGGAATTGGAGGAGTCTTGGTGGGCTCTTGATTTGGTGTAGAAGCCTTTTCTGGCGCAGGAGGAGTCATAGGCTGGCTAGAATGGCTTCTTTCATTTGGCGGCAATGGAGCATCCTCGGGACCCACGGTTCGATTTCTTAATGTGATGAGATGTACTTGTGCCTTCGGGTTTGTTTCGGTATTACTAGGTAACGCGCCTTGTGGTCTCTCGGAGAAATTTTGAGCTAGTTGATTTAATTGTTTTTCAACGTTTTGAATGCTAGCTTGTTGATTTCTGAAATTCGATTCCAATTGTTGAAATCGATCCGAGTTTTTCTTTTCAGTGTCAGAGATGAGGCGAGATACAGTATCTTCAAGCCTTTCTCTTCCACCTTGTTGTTGAGAGAAATTTTGCGGTTGTTGAAAATTAGTTCGTTGGTTTTGTTGGTTACTACTATTGCCGGGATCTCTCCAACCAAGATTTGGGTGGTTACGCCATCCTTGGTTGTAGGTACCCGTTGGAGGACCCGACGGCCTAGGTCTGTTATCCATGTAGTTTACCGTTTCTGTTTGTTCATCTAATTCTTTCATACAACTCCAATTTTCATGTGACCCACCACACCCTTCACAAGCCATAACCGAGGTCGTTTTTGTCATTTCTAGCCTTTTTATTTTTGAAGAGAGGGCCTCGATTTGGGCTTGTAAAGAGGTGCTTTCATCAACCTTATGGGCGCCCGGGGCAATAGATTTATTACCTCGGGGAGTGTGCCATTGAAAATTGGTTTGAGCAATTTCCTCAATTTGGTTATATATTTCATTTGGGCGACGATTACCTAAGAGTCCCCCGGAGCTTGAGTCAAGTGTTTGTCTTGTGTGTGGCAACAACCCATTGTAGAAAGTGGATACTTGTTGCCACACCGCTAGACCATGATGAGGACACTTTCTTAAAAGCTCCTTGAACCTTTCCCAAGTTTCATATAAGGATTCCCCATCCTCTTGTGAGTATGTATTAATTTCAGTCATTAATTTAGCCGTTTTAGCAGGGGGGAAATACTTATATAGAAACTTTTGAGCAAGTTCATCCCAAGTGTTTACCGATCCAACTGGGAGGGTGTTAAGCCAAGCCTTAGCTCGGTCTTTTAGTGAAAATGGAAACATCCTAAGGCGGATGGCGTCATTTGATGCTCCATTGATCCGAAAGGTATCACATATTTCTAAGAAGTTGGTAATATGTAGATGGGGATCCTCGTCCGCAAGCCCGTGGAAGGTTGCGGAGTTTTGGAGCATTTGTATCAAATGCGGCCGAAGTTCGAAGTTGTTGGCCTCGACATTCGGTGCATTGATAGCGGCGCCAAGATTGCCTACGGTAGGCCGTAGGTAATCCATGAGGGTACGTTGGTCCGCCATTGGAAGTGGGTCCCCCGAAGCTTTCTCTTGATTTTTAGCTTTAAGTCTTTTTCTGAGAAAGCGCTCGGGTTCTTCTAGGGGTTCTTTTATGTCTCAACTAGAACTGGAGCTCATGCACTACGTAGGAGGTTCAAATGTGGCGCCTGGGTTCCAAGTCCTGCAACAAAAACAGAAAAGAACGCTGATCAGAATGTTCACCACGGCCCCGTGCTCAGTGAACACGGCCCGTGGTCAGAAGTACAGTAATCGTTTTCTGTATCCCAGTTACTGGGAGTTGGACACGACCCCGTGTTGCACCGACACGGCCCCGTGTTCAGCTCTCTGTAACTCAGAAAATTAAAACTGCCAGTGATGATGCTGGGCACGGCCCGTGCTAAGCTCTGCAGAAACTGAAAAACTAAGAAAATCCTAAAAAAATTAAAAAGAAAAATAAAAGATGATTAGGCCGTTGATTCCTAACTTTCTTAAAATCCTTGTGTCCCCGGCAGCGGCGCCAAAAAAACTTGATACGTGCGAAGTGTCGTATATATTAGGTGTATATTTTAAGCCCTTTTTAACACTTATTTTAGCCAAGTTTTAAATTTATAAAACATGATATTTCACTAACACTAAACACGCATATGGGCAAGTGCACCCATCGTTGAGTGTAGTATAGCGTTGGTAAGATACCGAGGTCGTCCAAGGACACAAGAGCTTTTAGTACCGGTTTATCCTCAACGTCTAATCAAAATAAAAAGTTTAGAAAAAAATGTTTTAAGCTAAGAAAAATAAAAACTAACTAAAATGCTGTAAATAAAAATAAAATAAAAACAGATAGACAAGATGAATCACTTGGTTCCGACTCGTATCTAGTATAACCTTTGATTATTTCCGCACTTTTGCACATAATTAAGAGATTATCTTAGTTATTGTAGTAGGCCCCTCTTTTGAAGGTGACGTTACCCTCACCCCAGTAGTTTGAGTCAGCAAGGATACAATCCTAAAAAGGTGGATTATTGGAAGATAATGAATTAAGTTATTAATGCAGTATTGTGGTAGGCCCCGCTTTTGGCGGTGACGTTACCCTCGGCTAAGTAGTCTGAGTCAGCAGGGATACAGTCCTAAATAGCCGGGTTATAGTATTAATAGTAGTTAACTTATGAGGGGGTCAAAGAGTTTGGACCCCCGCCATCCAATACTGTGAAGCATTGAAGGAGGTCCTACTAAATTTGACCCAAGTCCATTGCAGGACCTCTAAACGCTGAACAATGGCAAGACCTTTACCAAACCGTTCCCTTAACCCCCGACCAGGTAGACAACATACCTCCATATAGACCGTGGAGATATGAATGGTGAAAATCTTTTATTTTATATAGACAGTAAAATAATGCCAAGACACCACGGACAAACGATAAGGAAAGATCACCTTCAACATAAGTAACTAGTTATTAAAGTCATTAATACAAAACCAAATAAAAAGTGCAAAAGATTAGAAATAAAAAAGTATTATACTAGACACTTTGTCTTCACCAAGTGATGTAAGAGACTTAGGCAAACATGGCCTTGATTGTCAAGAACTCTTACGATCAATCTTGGATCCCGAGACGACTCACACACTCTACGATGGACAATGGATGATGGTGGTGGATGATGGTGTTGTGATGGTGGTGGGTGGTGGATGAAGTGTGAGAGAGGTGGTGTGCCAAGGGATGAGATGAAATGAATCCAAGCACTCCTATTTATAGGCTTAACAGAGAGCTGGGCACGGCCCCGTGTCCGCTGGGCACGGCCCCGTGCCTGTCTGACACTCTCTCTCCTCATTAATTGTAATTCGCAATTACAATAAATGCGCGTGCTGTACTTTCGACACGCCCCCGTGTCCGCTGGGCACGACCCGTGGTGGGCAATAGAAGCTTCTATAGATTTGTCCTTTCTGCTGCTTCTTGGGCACGGCCCCGTGCTGGCTGAGCACGGGGCGTGTTCAGTCTTCTGACTTCTCTAATTTGCTTTGGAAGGTGTCGTTGAGGGGTCGGGCAGTCCACTAATGTTCCTTTTCTTGTATTTATGTTGGATTTAGCTGTCTTTTTGCTTCTTTTGCGTTTTTGAGCTCAATTAATCCTGAAAATACAAAAGGAAGACAAAAACACTCTTTTTCCAATATTAGTACTTAAAAAGGGTTAGTTTTATGCCTTATTTGATGTAATTTATATGTTGCATTTTACTCACATCATTCCGACTCATATCTAGTGTAACCTTTGATTATTTCCGTACTTTTGCACTTATTTAAGAGATTATCTTAGTTATTGTAGTAGGCCCCTCTTTTGAAGGTGACGTTACCCTCACCCCAGTAGTTTGAGTCAGCAAGGATACAATCCTAAAAGGGTGGATTATTGAAAGATAATTAATTAAGTTATTAATGCAAATTAAGGTAGGCCCCTCTTTTGGAGGTGACGTTACCCTCGACTAAATAGTCTGAGTCAGCAGGGATACAGTCCTAAATAGCCGGGTTATAGTATTAATAGTAGTTAACTTATGAGGGGATCAAAGAGTTTGGACCCCCACCATCCAATACCGTTAAGTATTGAAGGAGGTCCTACTAAATTTGACCCAAGTCCATTGCAGGACCTCTAAACGCTGAACAATGGCAAGACCTTTACCAAACCATCCCCTTAACCCCCGAACAGGTAGCCAACATACCTCCATATAGACCGTGGATATATGAATGGTGAAAATATTTTATTTTATATAGACAGTAAAATAATGCCAAGACACCACGCACAAACGATAAGGAAAGATCACCTTCAACATAAGCAACTAGTTATTAAAGTCATTAATACAAAACCAAATAAAAAGTGCGAAAAGATTAGAAATAAAAAGTATTACACTAGACACTTGTCTACACCAAGTGATGTAAGAGACTTAGGCAAACATGACCTTGATTGTCAAGAACTCTTATGATCAATCTTGGATCCCGAGACGACTCACACACTCTATGATGGACAATGGATGATGGTGGTGGATGATGGTGTTATGGTGGTGGTGGGTGGTGGGTGAAGTGTGAGAGAGGTGGTGTGCCAAGGGATGGTTTGAGCTTGAGCCAAGCACTCCTATTTATAGGCTGAACAGAAGCTCGGGCACGGCCCCGTGTCCAGTGGGCACGGCCCCGTGTCCACATCCTTCTCTTTCTTCATTTAATGCAGTTTGTTTTATTAGTTGACCACGCCCCCGTGTCCGCTGAGCATGACCCCGTGTGCAGAAGAATCTTTGTACTATGAAGATTTGCCTGGATTGTGCGAATCTTATAGTTGACCACGGCCCCGTGCCCACTAGGCATGGCCCCGTGGTAGGCAATAGAAGCTTCTACCACTTTGTCTTTTCTGCTGACACTTGGGCACGCCCCCGTGCTGGCTGACCACGGGGCGTGTTCAGTCTCCTGTCTTCTTGTTTTGCTTGGGAAGATGCTGTTGTGGGGTCAGACATGTCACGTCTTGTTCCTTTTCTTGTATTTATGTTAGATTTTGATGTCTTTTTGCTTCTTTTGTTAATTTGAGCTCATTTAATCCTGAAAATACAAAAGGAAGACAAAAGCACACTTTTTCCAACATTAGTACTAAAAAGGGTTAGTTTTATGCCACAATTGATGAAATTTATATGTTGCATTTTGAACACATCAATAATCGTTCCATTAAAATTTAAACAAGTATATGGTTGCCCTAAACGGGACTTCTAATAGAAAATGACTTGCCCATGCAAGGGCTAATCAGAAAAATAACGAAGGAACCAAATAAGGACAAAATAAAACGAATTAGGATTAGTCCTATGTTCTTGTCTAGACTCAAGAATGTGCAACTGTGTAACTGAGATTAAACACAAAAGGCTAGCGTTTAATTCACTCAGTGTTGGTTCTGATACCAACCTGTCACACCCCGATATTTCCACGTTTGACCGGTGGGCCCGGTAGGGAGTATCGTGACGTAGTTGATGTCATCATAGTCAAACAACACAATATATAAATGCACAGCGGAAGCAAAAGATAAATATATTACAATCCGAATATAAAGTAATATCAAGTATTACAACGGAAAGTAAAGGATCCACAGGCGGATCAAAATAAAAAGGAAACAACTGGTCAACAGACTTTGAGATCTAGAGCTTGCGAGACTTGAGTAATGATGCCTGGAGTAGCCGGCCTATTTCGTCTAGTACCTGCACTGAGCCTTTTGGAAAATACGTCAGTTTACACTGGTAAATACAACTTAACTGACTCATTTTGAAAAGAGTTATAAAATTGATTTGAATGCACTTTGGCAAAATATCTTTTATAACTTGGGATAATTATTCAAAAATAATCTTGTATACAGTTTTACTTATTTGTCGTCCATCATAGCCGGTTTGTAGGGCCGGTCTAGATTAACTGACACACCACAGGTATAATGCCCACGAGGTTGATTCCTTT
The DNA here is from genome assembly GCA_030545235.1 of Helianthus tuberosus. Classification (NCBI taxonomy): domain Eukaryota; kingdom Viridiplantae; phylum Streptophyta; class Magnoliopsida; order Asterales; family Asteraceae; genus Helianthus; species Helianthus tuberosus. Next base: position 151,522,073 of record CM060400.1, read on the forward strand.
AGTGGATTACCAGTTTTCACAAAATGCATCTGTCGGGTGTACGCCTACACCCCGTGCTTAGGTCGTGGCCATTTCGTAAAATGATGCCAAGGATATCCGGGACATGGTCATTTAACCCCCAAAATCCATACACCAAATAATACATATTAAACGGGTCATGTAAATACATTAATCACAATCCGATTTAAATGACTACACACACCCGACCAAGCGGTACTTTTATAGTACTGTATCCCAAGCCCGTATAGGGAAAATAAGTTAAGAGTATTTACCTGAGCAAAGTATAAGTCCAATACAGTAAGAGCACGTAGCTTTTACTGGGCGCCTAATCTGGAACGAATGTTTTTAATAACCTATTAGAATCCTAACGGGTCTTTAATTAAGCTTAGACTTAGACCGGTTAGTTTTCAAAAGGAAGACACGGATCAAACGCATGATAAAGCGAAGACCGGTTTAGAAAGTGGTTTTGACCCAACAAGCTTGTATGCTTGTTTAATATGGGTAACTTAAACACATTCTGGATTTTGAGACCAAAAAGATATGGTTTGACCCGTTTCGGCTAATATGTGCAAACTACTCACATAAGCCGATCCGAACGCGCAAGAAGCGTAACGGGTAACCAAAAGAGTCATATACAGGTTTCCTAAGTTAATATGCCTTAAATATGTTGTGATATCATTAGGATACCTTCCATTATGCCCAAAACGAGTTTAATCTTAATTTAAGCCCCGTAGGGGTATTTTGGTCATTTCAAAGAATATAAAAGAGGTTAATTGAAATTCTGAGATTCGGGTCCGAATACATTAGTAAAATAACTTATTTTAATAGGTCATATCAGTTGTGATAAGTCTTATATGACAAAATTGGTTTAAACTCAAACTATGCGTTTAATACGCGTAAAAAAGCTATTTTAAGCGATTTCCGGGTTATACAGGAAATCTGAGTTTTCTGATCAGGTTATAAAGTTCAAAATACTTTATTTATTATATAAGATCAGTAGCAATTGGATTGGTGTCAAAATACTATGTAAAACTCATTTTATACACAAAAAGGGTATAATCGGTATTTACCGAATCAACGCCATAACCTTAGGTTATGATCAGTTTAAAAATAATTAAAAATCTTTAAAAATCTCAAAATATTATATTACATCAGTGGGTAAAAGGTTTGGTGTCAAAATTGTGTTTAGATAGGCTTTATGCTAATTGCGTCGTTTAATTACTAAAAGGGCGTTATAATTACGCTAATGAGCATAACTCCTAATCTAGACCTCCAACTGATGTGAAAATTTAGGAACATGTTTATAAATCAGTAATAAAGATTATTGTCCCTTCATATTTCAAAAATTCTCGTTTTATGGTCAAAAGGGCATTAAGGTCAACTTTAAGCATTTAACGGAAACGTGTAAACGAATCGGGCAAACAATGAACCAACCACAGAGGGTTATACCTACATGTAACCTGGTCCTAAGGAAGCTCTAAGGCATTTCTAAACCCATCTAAATCGGGTCAGAACTGAAGTCAAAGCAAAAGTCAAAGTTTTGCGACTTTCGGTTCCGAACCGGGTCTAAACAGAAAATTGTCGGATCAAACAAGCTTAGACCAGTTATTATACTTATTACCAAGTTATATGAGTGATAAAATAGGTTACATGCCTTCTACATTGTTAATTACATGTTAATTTGCAATTTAGGCTTCTGTTGACTTTTTCTAGACAACTTTGACCCGACATTTGATCTAGTTAGAGTGGGAATCATAGGGTGCCCTTTTAAGGGTTTATTACCCACATAATTACCAACTTATAACTACCTTAACTTCGATTAATCACTGGACCATTTATGATTAATCGCTAAGTCAAACGTTAATTAGGACGGTTTGACTTTTAGGCTAATAACTAAGCAAAACTTAATCAAGGAAGGTCAAGCATACTTACAGAAGTCCTATGAACGATTAGGGATGACTTGGGTCTGCTTTGGAACTCCAGAAGTCCTCACAAATGCAGATGGAATGAGTGATCACAATGTTGCAACTATGAGGGCCTTTTATAGTGTTCTTGAATCATTTTGATGATGACAACTAAGTCTAAGAGGTGATCCAGATCAATAACAAGTGCCCCTAAGTCCTAGGAACTACTAGGGGTCGCCCATGGATGTTAAAATATCTTCTTAAGTCGGTTACAAGCTCAAACAGCCAACTGTCCCGATTTTCTGCATCTGTGCATGCCTTACGGACCGTAAGGGTCGACCCTTACGGTCCGTAAGCCTTCTCCAGAGGGCAAAATTCTTGCCATTTCAAGCTTCGAACGGGTAACTTAGTGTAATACGATTTTAGGCCGTTATTTTCAGTATGGGGCCTCTTGTTTGGGTCATGAACATTTTATACCACCTTGAAATGATATAAAGTTTCCTTGGATCCTTTTGAAAGTGTCGTAAATGAAGGTTGTCGTGCACATCCTTTTGAAAGTGCCGTAAATGAAGGTTGTCGTACACTTTTTGTCTTACATGACACGTGTCGTTATTTTATTTAACACGAATTTTCGAGGTCTTACAGTCCCCCCCCCCCTCATAGGACCTTTTCCTTTTCCTCTTAGGCGTGGAGGCATTTTGCAAGACCTGAAAAAATAAGAAAACAACATATAAACGACAAAAGGAAAGTTAAGAATAAATCCTAGGTCATATGCCTAGACTCGGAAGTCTAAGGAATGTGCTTATTGTGTCATTGAGATTAAACACAAAAGGTTAGTGTTTAATTCACTCAATGTTGGCTCTGATACCAACCTGTCTCACCCCGATATTTCCACATATTATCGGTGAGCCCGGTGGGGAGTATCGTGACATAGTTGATATCATCATATTCAATACACACAATATAATAGCACAGCGGAAGGCTTGGTAGATAATTACTATTACAAACCATAGTGTCCGAGTGTCCAAATAAAAGAATATACAGACTGGTTGTAATAGAGATCCACAGGCGGATCATGAAAACAAATACAAGAAAATGAAATAACAGACTTCAGGCATCTAAGGATTTGCAAGATCCCCTTATTAGACACCAAGTAGCTCCAGCCTAGTTTTGTGAGGTACCTGTCACTTAGTCTTTGGAAAATATGTCAGTTTTCACTTGTAAATACAATTAACCGACTCATTTGAAAAGAGTTTATGAAAATTGATTTTAGGTGCACAAGGCACAAAACCATTTATAACTTGGGACAATTATTTAAGATAATCTTGTATACAGATTTACATGTTTGTCATACATATGGGGCCGGTTTGGAAGCTGGTCATGATTAACCGACTCACCACTATAAAACCCACAAAGGAGTTATCCCCAACATGTGGGTTATTTAGCATTTGCATCTGTCAGGTGTGTGCCTACACCCCGTGCATAGGTCATGGCCATTATCAAATGAAATGAGCCGAGGATATCCAGGACACGATCGTATTAACCCCCAATGTTTATGTTATCAAACAAAATAGATTAAAACGGGTTATGCAAATTTATTAATCACAATCCAATTAAATGATTTCATACCCGACTAAGCGGTACTATTATAATACCGTATCCCAAGCCCGTATAAGGGAAAATAAGTTAAAAGTATTTACCTAAGCTAGATGTGTAAAGATGTAACTCAGTCGTATGTTTCCTAAAGCCTTATGTAAATACCTTCTACCGAAGCTACTCAATCTGTATGGAAGGTTTATTAACCTATTAGGATACTAACGGGTCTTTATTTAAGTCAAAGACTTGAACCGGTTAGTTTGAAAGATACTTAACGGTTCTAAACGCTAGATTAAGCGGAGACCGGAATATAATGTGATTTAGACCCGACAAGTTTGGATACTTGTTTAATATGGGTAAACTAAACACATTCTGGATTTTGAGGTAAAAATGATAAGGTTAAACCCATTTCGGCTAATTTATGTAAACTAGTTACATAAACCGAACCGAACATGTGACAACCCAAACTTTCAAGGTTAGTAATGTTTGATCTTGTGATCTTAACTTCTTGTTATCTCTCTCCTATGTGTTAGAACGTTCTATTCTGTTATAACTTCGTTAAACTTAAACTGTTGATAACTTGGGTAGTTAACATGTTAGTGTATTTGGGCCACGTATATGGGTTACATGCTCACACCTTAAATCCCTACATTACTTGTATCGGCCCATACACGCACACACTCACACCCGGAGCCCAAAACTGAGCCCATGGAGACACCTTATAGCATCTGACCTATGTTTGGACTTGTTAGAGCCCAACTGAATGGTAGAATTGGGTCGGCTCCTTTTATTCGCATACATACACGTATATATGATTCACGTAACAACATATTGCAAAATTATTCAAACCCTAGTTCCTCTTATTCTCTCTTGATCAATTCGGCGGCAACTCCTTGTTTGTATTGGAATTCTCTTTTGATTTCATCGTACACCTCGGTTAGTAATTCCGTATTTGTATTAGCTCTCAACTAATTGATCTTGTTGTGTGTGAATGTGATTATCAAGATCGTATGCATGTGCTTTAAAACAATATTGATTAATGGATCTTATGCAAGGTAATCTGTTTTGTGTGACTTGTTATCTTAAATTGATTCCGTGACACCCTCAGCCGAAAATACACCTGTTGATGGGTATGATTTTCGATAAAAGAATAATTACGATTCTAGGTTGGCAACAATCGGCATGATTGCGGTTATAGGGGTGCTGGATATAAACTAGGACTTTAGGTGATGTTTTGTGTAATCCGAAATAGGTGCTTCTTGCTGATGATTAGTTGATAACTCATTGTGATGTGGAATCAATAGGTCCACGATTGGCATGAGTTATGATGTATGGTCCTTGGTTAGGGTCGGGTGGTGATAAGGGTGTAACGAAATAATCATGGGCTGGGTCTAACTAATTATCAATCATGTTAATAATTTGTGTTAATAGTTGGATTTAGATAAGGGATTGATAATCGATGATTTGTTTGTGTATACTTGGTAATGAAACCAATTCTGTGAACAAAAGATTAACCGGTTGGGCCACATCCATTCTAAATCATGTTGGGCTACTCTATTTAAAACATTCTTTGATTGGGCCTGAAATCTATTGGGCCGCATGCTTATATAAATGCATTAATGGGCTGTTATGCTCACATAGAATAATGGTAAATTGGATCCATGCAAACTAGGGAAATAGATTGTTTTGATTTGTTGTGGGATGTTGCTGATCTTGTGTGATGTTACAGTTTCTAGGAAAGCATGATTAGAATGTTTGATGTATGGGACTCATGAGATGTAAGGTAAACAGGGACTAGGTTGCATGTTTTAAAACATAATGCACACTTTTAAAAGAATCGCATAGTTGTTTGGGTCTTCGGGCTATGCTAAAAGTGTCATATTAGATTTCAGGTTAGATTAGGATATATGAATTAAATCTTGTGTTTTAAATGTATTGGTCTATGACTTCGTGCTGGGCTGAACCCGATCAGTAATGGGCCGCACAACTGACCACACACTTAGTCGGGCTTGAAACCAAGTGGGCCGCACTTTAAGTTGATTGATGTAATAAACTGCCATGTGTTGTTAGCCGGTTATGTTTGTGATACGTAATTACTTGTGATTCGAATATTTATTGTGCATTAGTGAACTACATGTGATTGAACTTGTGATATGAATTTACGTGCCCTGTTACGCCATACGTGCCACGAGATGACCAATCTGTGTTTACAACTTGTTATAATAAGTGGATTTTTGGTGCATGAGTCTGATTGTTATCGGTAACCATGATAGGACGTGTTTGATCAACTGTTAAACAAGTAACTAGTCATACCGAGCAAACCAAGGTGAGTTCACACTTTCTACAAGGCATGAGATTCCTGGTCGGTTGGGAATGGGTTAAGAAGCTAAAACGAAACCTACATATTCACCTCTAACAGAATATGTACCTCCGTCCTCGGTTGGGAAGGACGACTACATTTAACCTGCATATTCTCGGTTGGGTAGAGTACGTACCTCTGTCCTCGGTTGGGAAGGATGACAACATATAACTTACTAGATAAAACTCTATCATGAAGTCCCTCATTTTTATATCGACTGAATCGCCGGGCCAATGGCGAGCGGGTCATTAGTTAATAGCGCTATTAGGGTTGACAAGCCTCACACCGTGCCGGCAGGACGGGCGTGTAATAATGGATCTGGGCACTTAGTCAATGATGATAGACATTGATGTAGGGCACAACTTCCTCAGTCAGTTGTCGATATGGTAACAGTCTAGTGGTTTACAACATGGGGTAGCCCCCACTGGTTATGGTTTGGGAAACAAGGGATTGGTTAACTCATGGTTTACGAAAGAACTTACGGTTTTGGAAAAACTTTAAAATGAACATCAACTGTGAACTCGCTCAACTTTGTTGTTGACTCGTTGTTACATGCCTTGCAGGCCTTTAGGTGCATATTGTTGGAACTTGCTGTCTGGGATGCTGGAGTGGTCATGGGTCGAGATACATGGAAACGCGAGACGAACTTAATGGCTTTCACACACTTGGTTTATGAACTTCTTAATTAATGTATTATGCTTCCGCTGAACGTTAAATAATGTTTTGTAACACTTCTATCAATAATAAATGAAAGTTTTATTTGGAATATTTGTTATGAGTTCAACATGATTGGTCACTTGGATCCTGGTACGTCACACACCTAACAAGGACATTCCCTAGGTGGTATTTTGAGGGTGTGACAGATTGGTATCAGAGCCATTGGTTATAGTGAACTTGGTTTCAAAAAGGGGAAAAACGTTTTTATAAAACCAGACTATAACCGAACAGTTCTGAAAACGTGAATACAACCATTACACTCAGCTCCTGATTGCAAGGTTCGTCTTTCTTACTTGTTGCATACATTACGTGACTAGTACACATTTGTTTATGACGAAACATACGAACACACACTTGTCTCTATAGCATGATGGCATGGATTGCTTGATTACATTATGTGTCACGACCCCCGGCCCAGTGTGACCCGGTCCAGAAGCCTTGGGACAGAAAACTCGTGGTATTTGTATTTAGTTTGGCAGCGGAATTATTAACAGGATCGTTTAAACTTGAAAATGCCCAATTATTTTATTTCATAATTTGGGACAAACCCCGTAATTTACAATCAGGGTAATTTCACTGGGAAATCCCTGTTTTACAAAACATGTTTATTTATTTTGTTTACTGAGCCACATTCTTCAAGCTGGTGTGCTATGCAACACCGTTCCTGGTTCACAGTAAATCACCTTAAACATGTTTAAAAAGATTTTTATCAGCGGGGAAATACTGGCGAGTCATTCATTTTGCACAAATCGACACATTGTTACAAATTACAGAATAAGAGCGATTACAATGGCTAGTATCTTATTTTTATCTGGTGCCGTGACACACCCCGGTGACGATGGTCATACCACTATTGGGTCCTTTCAGCCAAGTAGTGATGATTATCACTGTTAGGTTGGTGAACCTAACCGTGAGAAATTAGTAATGTGCACAATACCCCACTTGCCAGTGATTCAAGATAACCAAGATTTAATCCCTGTAATTATAACTTTTGAAAACAATTTGAGTATTGTAAAACATAGTTAATAAAAGAGAATGACTCACTTTGCAAGTTTAGTTGGACAGAACCTTGCCTACTGATTTAACCTTGTAACCTAGTGTAAATAACAATGCACACGAAACTAGGTCAGTAACTTAATACAACATTTACGATAAACTCACGAAATCAAAACCCTCACGACGAATGACAAAGTATAGCCCGGATTCGGGTAGCACTTAAACATCCATCGGATCGGTTTCAATCGATCGGACATTATATCGTAGCAGTGATCGAGTTATTACCCTGTTGTCGTAGCAAAGGGTCGGGATTTTGATTGTTTTGAACGAAACAGTGTATAACTAAACGTACGAAATGAGTTTTTCCGTCGTAACAACTCCCCCATGCAAGTGCCAAACCCCTTATATATATACTGAAAAATGGTCTCTGTTGCGTGGCGCGCCAGACCCACCTGGTCCTGGCGCGTGGCGCGACGGGTACACTTTTAGGCTAGGGTAGCCTCGTGTCCCACATAGCCCAGGTGAGTCAAGGTTCGAAAATTTCGATTTCTACAGCAAACTGTGAGGATAATTGTCCATTAGGGGATACCCCCCTGAGTTTTAGGGGGCCCTGATCCTAGTTCCAACTGTTCTGAAAATTTTAGGGGCCATGCAATATTACTTGGGGGTCTCAATGAGGGTTTCCTATTGGACGTAATAAAATAAGAAATAATAATTTTAATGAGCGTTGTTACATCCTCCCCACCTTATTAAAATCTCGTCCTCGAGATTTACTGGAACAAGTAGGGATATTTTCGCTTCATTTCTGATTCTAGTTCCCAAGTGTACTCCGGTCCTCTCTTTGAATCCCACTTGACTTTGACCAATACTAATCTTTTGTGTTTGAGAAACTTGACCTTTTTATCTTCTATCTGAATTGATTTCTCTATAAATTTTAACTTTTCATTTACCTCTATGTCTTGGAGAGGTACTACCAGGGATTCGTCGGACAAACACTTCTTGAGGTTAGATACATGAAACACGTCATGTATTCCAGCCAGTTCTTCTGATAGTTGTAGGCGATAGGCAACTGATCTTATTCGCTGGATTACTGGGAATGGTCCTACGTACCTTGGACTTAGCTTTCCCTTCTTACCGAACCGAACTACCCCTTTCCAAGGAGAAATTTTTAAGAGTACCTTGTCTCCAACTTGAAATTCTAGCGGCTTGCGTCTATTGTCTGCATAACTCTTCTGACGATCTCGAGCGGTCTTTAGTCTTTCCTAGATTTGATTTATCTTGTCGGTGGTTTCTTGTACGATATCAGGACCTGATAATTGGCTTTCTCCTATTTCTGCCCAACAAACTGGAGTTCTACACTTTCGTCCATACAGTGCTTCGAACGGGGCATCTTCGATACTTGAATGGTAACTATTGTTATAGGAGAATTCAATTAAAGGTAAATGGTTGTCCCAGCTTCCTCCAAAATCTATCACATATGCCCTGAGCATGTCTTCCAGGGTTTGGATCGTCCTTTCACTTTGTCCATCTGTTTGGGGATGGTAGGCTGTACTTAAATTTAGTCGGGTCCCCATTGCTTCTTGAAAACTTGTCCAGAAATGTGAAGTGAAACGACTATCCCTATCTGATACTATGGAGAGTGGGACTCCATGTAAGGATACTACCTCGTCTACGTATAACTTGGCTAATCTTTCCATGCTAAAGGTTTCCTTCATGGGTAGAAAATGAGCTGATTTGGTTAATCGATCCACAATTACCCAAATCGCGTCATTACCCTTTCTGGTTTTGGGTAACTTAGTAACAAAGTCCATGGTTATTAGTTCCCATTTCCATACAGGCATTTCTAATTGTTGGAGTAATCCTGAAGGTTTCTGGTGTTCTGCCTTAACTTATGAACAAGTTAGACACTTAGATACATATCTAGCTATGTCCTTTTTCATTCCTATGCACCAGAAATTATTTCTTAAATCTTTGTACATCTTATTATTACCAGGATGCATGGCATACCTAGATTTATGGGCCTCCTCTAAAATTTTATTTCTTAAGTTTCCTTGCTTAGGCACCCAAATCCTTTTCTTATGGAATCTCCAAATTCCATCAGCCCCTTGCTTCAAGTCTTTTATCCTTCCTTTCATTCCTTCAGCATCATCCTTGATTGCTGTTTCTTGAATGTTTTTTAGTTGTTCCATTAAATCGAACTGTAGATTTAGTCTAAGAGCACGAACTCGCTTTTGCTTTTCATGATACTTACGACTTAAGGCATCTGCAACTACGTTTGCTTTTCCTTCGTGATATTGAATATCACAATCGTAGTCACTTAGAATTTCCATCCATCTTCTTTGCCTCATGTTCAATTCTTTTTGCCCAAATATATATCTTAAACTCTTATGATCCGTATAAACCATAAACTTACTTCCATACAGATAGTGTCTCCAAATCTTAAGGGCAAAAATGATCGCTCCTAATTCTAAGTCATGAGTCGTATAATTTTCTTCGCGCTTTTTCAATTGCCTTGAGGCATACGCAATTACCTTTTTGCGTTGCATTAGCACACATCCTAATCCTAGCTTAGAAGCATCACAGTAAACTTCAAAATCTTCTGTCCCTTCTGGTAAGGCAAGAATTGGGGCGTTTGTTAATCGTTGCTTTAAAATCTTAAAAGCCTCTTCTTGTATAGATCCCCATTCAAACTTTACTGCTTTACAGGTTAGCTTCGTTAATGGTAGAGCTATTTTGGAAAAATCCTTAATAAACCGTCTATAGTATCCGGCTAATCCTAGAAAACTTCTAACTTCCATAGCTGATTGCGAGACCTTCCATTTGGTAACCGCTTCTATTTTAGAGGGATCTACGTAAATACCTTCGTGATTCACCATGTGTCCTAAAAATTGCACCTCTTGTAGCCAAAATTCACACTTTGAGAATTTGGCGTAAAGCTTCTCTTTTCTTAACAAAGTTAAGAGTGCTCGTAAATGTTCACAATGCTCGTCCTGACTTTTGGAATAAATAAGTATATCGTCGATGAAGACAATTACGAATTTATCCAAATACGGTTTACAGATCCTATTCATCATGTCCATGAATGCTGCAGGAGCATTTGTTAATCCAAAGGGCATAACTGTAAACTCGTAATGACCATACCTAGTTCTGAAAGCAGTTTTAGGTATGTCTTCTTCTTGTACTTTCAACTGATGGTATCCAGAGCGTAAATCTATCTTAGAAAAATATCTAGCTCCCTGAAGTTGATCGAAAAGATCATCAATCCTAGGCAATGGGTATCGATTCTTAATTGTAACCTTATTCAATTCCCTATAATCGATACACATTCGCATCAAACCATCTTTCTTCTTTACAAACAACACTGGTGCTCCCCAAGGGGATGAACTAGGTTGTATGAATCCTTTATTGAGCAATTCATCTAATTGCTTTTTCAGTTCTAACATTTCAGTGGGTGCTAATCGGTAGGGTGCTTTAGCTATGGGTGTAGTTCCAGGAATCAGATGAATTCTAAATTCTACCTCCCTATCTAGTGGTAATCCTGGTAATTCTTCTGGGAATACATACGAGTATTCTGATACTACAGAAATTTCCTTAAGTTCCTTACCCTTAGTGTTAATGATTACCGAAATCATATACACTATTCCTTGCTTTCGTTCATAACTAGCAACTTTCATTACTGAAATGAACTTCATTGATTTACGCGGCTTATCCCATGTAATCATAATTACTTCTCATGTGGGTGCACGGATTTCTATTGAATTCTTATCACAGAGGATTCGAGCATGCTTGGCTACTAACCAATCCATTCCTAATACAACATCGAATCCAGCTAAATTCATAGGTAATAGGGTTGCAGAAAATTTATAACCTAAAAGTTCTATATTTTCTTTTTGCAAAACCGTATCTATGTTAACAGAGTTCCCGTCTGCCGTTTCTACTGTATAAATCTGCCTAAGTTTGGTTAAAGGTATCTTAAGAGCTTGGCAGAATGAAGTTTTTATAAAACTTTGGTTTGCACCAGAGTCGAATAATACTTTTGCATAAACGTCATGAACTAGAAACGTACCAGCTATCACAACTAGGATGAGTTCTGCTTCTTGGGTAGTCAACTGGAATGCTCTTGCATTCTTTTCGGTAGTTCCTTCTGCATGTTTGGCTTTGTTGTCAGCTGGTTTGACCAGTTTGGGGCAGTCTAGCCTAAAATGTCCAGCTTCTCCACAGTTGAAGCAGATTGTTGATTTCTTCCTCCTGCAATCTTCTTCTTGATGCCCTGGAATTTTACAGAAATTGCAATACCCTTTGCATTTTCCAAAATGCTTTCTTTTACAGGTACTGCAAAATGGAGCAGTGGAAGATTGCCCGGTTCGCTTTTTCCTGAAATTATTACTATATTACCCACACGGAATCCTTGGGTAATCTTTTAGGCCACTTCCTTCTTCCGATTTTCTTCTCTTGTGCGTACCAGCCCGCCGGTCAACGTGTTGGCTAATTCCACAGCATCGTCAATTGTGCGAGGTCTCGCAGCCTTGACGATATCGCGAATCTCGCTAATCAAGCCCCAAATATAGCGAGAAATAAGTACCGGTTCTGGCGAAGCTAAGGTAGGTACAATTCTAGCATACTCGAAGAATGTCGAAGTATATCCTCGACAATCAACGTCTACCATCCGGTGATTGAGGAACTTATTTGTCATTTGTTCCTTTTCGTATTCAGGACATAATTTTCTTTCCACCAATCTTTTAAATTCTTCCCAATTCATGGCATAAGCCACATCACTCCCCTTGGCTTGTAGTACTGTGTTCCACCATTCTAGTGCCCCTTCTTTAAAAAGATGCGACGCGTACATGACCTTGTCTTCCTCGGCACATTTACTTATTTTAATTACTGCTTCGGTTTTCTCTAACCAACGCAGTGCTGCAGTTGCCCCTTCATTGCCTGCAAATTCGATTGGTTTACAGGCAAGAAATTCCTTGTAAGTGCAACTAGGCGTTGCAGCTTTCATTTTCTTAAGGAATGGGGCTTGCATTACATTATTATTATTATTATTATTATTATTATTATTATTATTATTATTATTATTATTATTGTTACCACCTCCATTTACACTATTACTGAAGTTATCATCATGAGTACGTTTGCTGGGAGTAGGCAGCGGAGGTTCAACTGGATTTCGGGCAGCAGCAAGGATTGTTGGAATAGCATTAGCTATTCCTTGAGCAACAATATTTTCTATATCTTGTCTGTTAAGAAAGTGATCTTCATTGTTTTGCTCGGATTGGTTAACCTCGTTAACTGGTTCATTACCAGCGTGTTCCATCTAGTAACTAATATATATAAGTTATTAGCACAAAATAAATAACAATCAAACACAATAAAACAATTGCACATAATCACGTCAACACGTATAGCCAAAATTGTCGACTTTGCGACTTTCATATTTTATATATTTTAGTATGCATCCGTACACACTAGATATGTTACAAAAGTTTTATTTTTAGTTATTTTACATGATTATATTTTTTAATATTTATTATTATTTTATTATTATTATTAAACACATAACCAACCATCACACAATTACACCACCGTCAGCTGGCTTTTAAAAAACAACGTTCCCTCTCGTCGTATTTCCAGGAGATCTGTTCTCCTACTTCCCGGATTCGATTCCCTGCGTCCACCAGTTCCTCGCCATAGAGGCGGAGTTCAGCCAAGTTCTCAGTGCTCATAGGTGGGTTTGGTGCAGGCTCAGGGTCAAACTAGGGGAAAAAGGTGTTAGGGTTATTCAAGAGATTCTGAAACTACCAGTCAGTGGTCCACCATTCTTCCAGCTCTCCTGGTAGAGGTCGGGGGTTAATAATAGGATCTGGGATAGCAGGTTCCAAATTAACTGGAAGTTGTACTTCAGCTGGGTAATTGAAGAGGTTTTCATCGACAGATCTGATGAGGTCACTATTTGCCAATTTGCGATCCAGCTCCTCCCACGGTGGCATTTCCTGGGCTTGCCCTGAACTCTCCCCGGTCTCCTTTCCTTTCCCTTTATCCTTTGGATCCTCAGTCTTGATAACTTTCTGTGCCGCTGGTTTCTTCCTACGCATACACCTCCAGCCTACGAGTCTTCTTCTCTTTTTCGGCTTTGGTTTCTCCTTGTTCTGGGCCTGGAAGATCAGTGGTTTCTCCGTATCCGCCAGATAGCCAGATGGGTTTCCTGTGGTATCCATATATGTGGTATGGTTAGTAAAGTTTTGAAGTGCTTCTGATAGTTCATTCATGCTGTTAGCATACATGAAGAAACACACAAAATTCTAGGTTAAAATTTTGTAAATTAAATTTTCATAGAATCGCAGAATGGCAATCAGAAAAATTAAGTATTTCTAAATAATTAATTTGCTTAAATCAATGGCTCTGATACCACATTTTTCTATCACGGCCCCCGGCCCGGTGTGACCCGGTCCAGAAGCCTTGGGACAGAAAACTCGTGGTATTTGTATTTAGTTTGGCAGCGGAATTATTAACAGGATCGTTTAAACTTGAAAATGCCCAATTATTTTATTTCATAATTTGGGACAAACCCCGTAATTTACAATCAGGGTAATTTCACTGGGAAATCCCTGTTTTACAAAACATGTTTATTTATTTTGTTTACTGAGCCACATTCTTCAAGCTGGTGTGCTATGCGACACCGTTCCTGGTTCACAGTAAATCACCTAAAACATGTTTAAAAAGATTTTTATCAGCGGGGAAATACTGGCGAGTCATTCATTTTGCACAAATCGACACATTGTTACAAATTACAGCATAAGAGCGATTACAATGGCTACTATCTTATTTTTATCTGGCGTCGTGTCTCACCCCGGTGACGATGGTCATACCACTATTGGGTCCTTTCACCCAAGTAGTGATGATTATCACTGTTAGGTTGGTGAATCTAACCGTGAGAAATTAGTAATGTGCACAATACCCCACTAGCCAGTGATTCAAGATAACCAAGACTTAATCCCTGTAATTATAATTTTTGAAAACAATTTGAGTATTGTAAAACATAGTTAATAAAAGAGAATGACTCACTTTGCAAGTTTAGTTGGACAGAACCTTGCCTACGGATTTAACCTTGTAACCTAGTGTAAATAACAATGCACACGAAACTTGGTCAGTAACTTAATACAACATTTACGATAAACTCACAAAATCAAAACCCTCACGACGAATGACAAAGTATAGCCCGGATTCAGGTAGCACTTAAACATCCATCGGATCGGTTTCAATCGATCGGACATTATATCGTAGCAGTGATCTAGTTATTACCCTGTTGTCGCAGCAGAGGGTCGGGATTTTGATTGTTTTGAATGAAACAGTGTATAACTAAATGTACGAAATGAGTTTTTCCGTCATAACAACTCCCCCATGCAAGTGCCAAACCCCTGGTATATATACTGAAAAATGGTCTCTCTCGCGTGGCGCGCCAGACCCACCTGGTCCTGGCGCGTGGCGCGACGGGTACATTTTTTGGGTAGGGTAGCCTCGTGTCCCACATAGCCCAGGTGAGTCAAGGTTCGATGAAATTTGATTTCTACAGCAAACTGTGAGGATAATTGTCCAATAGGCGATACCCCCCTGAGTTTTAGGGGGCCCTGATCCTAGTTCCAACTGTTCTGAAAATTTTAGGGGCCATGCAATATTACTTGGGGGTCTCAATGAGGATTTTCTATTGGACGTAATAAAATAAGAAATAATATTTTTAATGAGAGTTGTTACATCCTCCCCACTTTATTAAAATCTCGTCCTTGAGATTTACTGGAACAAGTAGGGGTATTTTCGCTTCATTTCTGATTCCAGTTCCCAAGTGTACTCCGGTCCTCTCTTTGAATCCCACTTGAATTTGACCAATACTAATCTTTTGTGTTTGAGAAAGTTGACCTTTTTATCTTCTATCTGAATTAGTTTCACTACAAATTTTAACTTTTCATTTACCTCTATGTCTTGGAAAGGTACTACCAGGGATTCGTCGGACAAACACTTCTTGGGGTTAGATACATGAGACACGTCATGTATTCCAGCCAGTTCTTCTGGTAGTTGTAGGCGATACATAAAATCGCAATATTATTGTGGGTGCACACATAATAATAATGTGGGGGTGCATGCGAGTCCCAATGAGTCTTAACAAGTGGAAAAGGGGTTCCGTTCCGTTATTTGACCAATGTGAAACATAATAAACCTATAGGGGTCATAGTAGTTATTGTCCCCTGCTCGAACATGAACTTTTCATTCATCTCTGGATCCTTTCGAATCTCAATGCTATTGAGTATTACCTGAACACCCATTTGAACACCTCGTGAACCATGTAGAATGTTAGGTGCTTATACGAACGTCCCTGAGTTGGATGTCACAGTGTCAAATGATTAATCGATACATTTCTTACTCCTCTTCGTTTGCTGGAACTCATGTATTGACGTCTTAGATCCTGAAGTGTGATCACTTCTGCAACACTCTCGTAACAGAGCGTGTATTACTCAAACAACTTTCAACATCGATGAACAAGAGGATGAGCGTAGTACTTTACCAACCTCAGTATTTGGACGACCTCGACTACCGGCAACAAACATCAGCGGATTGATTTCAATCGAGTCTGTAACTCTAGCCAGCGATTTATGGGAGTCAATTCTTACGAATCAATCGGGGCATAAGTGATGATAATTGACCATATTGTGGTATGCGTAACTGCCAGCACAGTGACTAGCGCTTTAGGACGTGGCTCAGAATGTGAAAAGATGGACTTGGATGGTGAAGAATCGTAGGGCTTCGTTTCGAGCAACGACATTGGGGGCAGCAGTTACAACGACAACAAGGTATTCGTAACCCTAGCCTACACTAAGGAAATAATGGTGCCTACAACATGGATTGGCCGTGGTTAAGTTAAGAAGACAACGACCAAAGGAACAACGACAGTACTTGAAATCCTTGTAATGAAAACAGCAACACTAGAAATGATGCTCATGGGAGGGCATTTAGAATTGGCGTGGGTGACACCAGGACTTTAGCAACATGGTAGCTAGTATGAGTAGCTAATCGCTTCGTCTCTGTTCCGTTTGACCCTGATGCTCCATGAATTTGAACCTGTTATAGGATCGGCTGACGGCAAGACAATTGAAATTTCATATGTTAGTTAGGATGCAAACTCGACCTTGTGGGACAAGCGTTCGACATCGATCTTCTTTCTGCTATCCTCGATGGTTTGAAGCAGTAGTTAGAATGGATTGGTAATCCATACATCGCGCAGATATACCCTGATAGAAGAAAACTTTGCATATCCCTCTCCCTAGTGGAGAATCTTCATCTGTTTCGAAGTATCGGAATTGTGCAAAGGTTAGCGTCAATCCTGCAATGAAAGCCCGGAAGTGTCCACGGAAGGATTACCCCGTTATGTTAGCACTTATTATTGATGTTAAGGCTAAGGAAAAGAGGATCGAGGATCCACCCTTTGTTCGTGATTTCTACCTATGTGCTACCAGAAGAACTATCAGGTATACCTTCACATCATGTCAGAGGCAACCCTGATTACTCGTACTCTTACCGTCCTGCACCAGGAGGGTTGTAAGAGCTGTTTAATCAACTACAGGGATTATTGAACATGAGTTTTGTTGAACCCAGCTTTCCGATTTGGGGAGCCCCAATTAGATCCATGAATTTTCGTATATGTACTGATTATCAAGAACTTAGTAAGGTGACGGTTAAGAACCGCTTACCTCGACCATGTATTGACAACCTGTTGACCAGCCGTGAAGATCAAGCCCCATTCGAGGATTGACTAACGAGTGAGCTATCACCAGATTGAAGTTCAAGGGGGAGAATGTTCCTATAACAGCATATCAAATGTAATGCGGCCGTTTCGACTTTGTACACCATGACCATTGAGTTGATTAACACATCAGCAGCTTTATGGATCCTCAGAATCGACCGTGTTCAGTGATGACGTTTTGGAACATCTCCAGGAGGAAGAAATATCTTGGGCGAAATTTGTATCTTATTTTAGAACTCCTGAGGGAAGAGTCACTTCGCACGAAGTCTTGTTGAGAGTAACTTCTAGATTCAAGAGGTACCTTTTTGGCTATATAGTCAACGAAGAAGGAATACACATGGATCTCGCTAAGGTCCGTTTTGGTTAGAAACTGATCGACATCAAAGGTTCCTGCGGGGATACAACAATTCCTTGGTCTCATTAGATGCTATCGCAGATTCATCGCGAAAATTTCGAAGATCGCACAGCTTTCGTCTCTTAGCACAGCAGGGTGCTATGTATTCGTGGGAGACCAAAACATGAGAATGTATTTTTCAACTTTTGAAACCCAACTCTGCAATGCACGGAGCCTCGCTTCTATTCGAGGGTACTAATAATCTAGTGGTATGCCATGATGGTCCGAATCAGAGTCCCAGTTACATGCCGATGCAACACGAGAAGATGATGGCTTACGTAGCGGAATCATAAGAAAAGTTGCAAGAATCACAACCTGCGATGGAAACCCCGGTCTTTGGATTTTAGATGGAGGCATCTCTTGGACGGTACCAGATGCATTATTTAGACCGATCACAAGGGCCTCCCGTGTACCTTGGATTCGGCAGCACTAAATCAGTTAATGGCATTGTTGGAGGGAACTTTAGGATGATTACAACTATGAAACTTGAACGTGCACGAGCTTTGCAGCTCACTATCGACTCTAACTTACCTGATCAGACTCGCTCTGTTCAAACTGGAGAACTGAAGGAAGAGGATTTTCAAATAGAACCCATGCAGGGCATGGAGAAGCAACCTTTGACAGGTCGGGCGATACTCGTTACCTCATGGAACGAATGTGGGTCTCATTATACGGCAACTGCAGGGAACTCGTGTTGAGCAAAGCACATCGGCTTCGATATTCTAGCCATCTGGGTTTTGATGAGAGGCATTAGGATTTATAAACCTTGTACTGGTAATCGGGCATGAAGGCCCACCTAGCTAGGTATGGGAATGATGTTTGACTTGTAGGAAAGTCAAGGTGAAGTGTTAGCAACCAGAAACACCTATATGGAAAGCGAAAACAGACTGCCATGGATTTGGTCGCTAGTCTACTTACAACTCGAAACGGAAACAATATCACCTAGATTATCATTGATTGTCTCACATAACCAGCACACTTTCTAGTCACCAAGGAAAGAGATAAGTTTTCTACACTTGCAGTCATCTTCCTGAAAGAAGTGGTTGCTAGGCACGGGGTGCCAACCTCCATTATCTCTGATCGCGACCCACGATTTGCATCTGATTTATGGCAAGCGATGCACAAATCCTTTGGCTCACGTCTAGACATGAGCACAGCATATCATCCACAGACGGAGGGTGATGTGTGCAAAATACAACATATAAATTACATCAATTGTGGCATAAAACTAACCCTTTTTTAGTACTAATGTTGGAAAAAGTGTGTTTTTGTCTTCCTTTTGTATTTTCAGGATTAAATGAGCTCAAATTAACAAAAGAAGCAAAAAGGCAGCTAAATCTAACATAAATACAAGAAAAGGAACAAACGTGGCATGCCCGACCTCCCCGAAAGCATCTTCCCAAGCAAAACAAGAGAACAGAAGGCTGAACACGCCCTGTGTCCAGTGAACACGGGGGCGTGCCCAAGTGTCAGCATAAAAGACAAAGTTGTAGAAGCTTCCATCGCCCACCACGGGGCCGTGCTCAGCGGACACGGGGCCGTGGTCAACTATAAGATTCGCAGAATCCAGGCAAATCTTGATAGTACATATATGCTTCTGCACACGGGGTCGTGCCCAGCGGACACGGGGCCGTGGTCAACTAATACAGACAAGAGCAATTAATGAAGACAGAGAAGAGGATGGACACGGGGCCGTGCCCAATGGACACGAGGCCATGCCCGAGCTTCTGTTCAGCCTATAAATAGGAGTGCTTGGCTCAAGCTCAAACCATCCCTTGGCACACCACCTCTCTCACACTTCACCCACCACCCACCACCACCATAACACCATCATCCACCACCATCATCCATTGTCCATCATAGAGTGTGTGAGTCGTCTCGGGATCCAAGATTGATCGTAAGAGTTCTTGACAATCAAGGCCATGTTTGCCTAAGTCTCTTACATCACTTGGTGAAAACAAAGTGTCTAGTGTAATACTTTTTATTTTTAATCTTTTCGCACTTTTTAATTGGTTATGTATTAATGATTTTAATAACTAGTTTCTTATGTTGAAGGTGATTCTTCCTTATCGTTTGTCAGTGGTGTCTTGGCATTATTTTACTGTCTATATAAAATAAAGGATTTTCACCATTCATATCTCCACGGTCTATATAGAGGTATGTTGGCTACCTGGTCAGGGGTTAAGGGAACGGTTTGGTAAGAGTCTTGCCATTGTTCAGTGTATAGATCCTGCAAAGGACCTGGGTCAAATTTGGTAGGACCTCCTTCAATACTTAACGGTATTGGATGGCGGGGGTCCAAACTCTTTGACCCCCTCATAAGTTAAACTACTATTAATACTTTAACCCGGCTACTTAGGACTGTATCCCTGCTGACTCAGACTACTTAGCCGAGGGTAACGTCGCCTTCAAAAGAGGGGCCTACCACAATATGCATTAATAACTTAATTAATTATCTTTCAATAATCCAACCCTTTAGGATTGTATCCCTGCTGACTCAAACTACTGGGTTGAGGGTAACGTCACCTCCAAAAGAGGGGCCTACTACAATAACTAAGATAATCTCTTAAATAAGTGCAAAAGTGCGGAAATAATCAAAGGTTACACTAAACACGAGTCGGAACCAAGTGATTCATCTTGTCTATCTTTTTTTTATTTTTATTTTTATTTTTATTTTTCAGCATTTTAGTTAGTTTTTATTTTTTTAGTTTAAAACCTTTTTCTAAAATTTTGATTTGATTAGACGTTGAGGATAAACCGGTACTAAAAGCTCTTGTGTCCTTGGACGACCTCGGTATCTTGCCAACACTATACTACGCTCACGATGGGTGCACTTGCCCATATGTGTGTTTAGTGTTAGTAAATATCGTGTTTTATAAATTTAAAACTTGGCTAAAGAAAGTGTAAAAGGGCTTAAAATATACTTAAACTTATATATACACTTCACACGCATCAAGTTTTTGGCGCCGTTGCTGGGGACACAAGGATTTTAAGAAAGTTAGGAATCAGCGGCCTAATCGTTTTTTCTTGTTTTTCTATTTTTTAGGATTTTTCTTAGTTTTTCAGCTTCTGCAGAACTCAGCACGGGCCGTGCCTGCTGAACACGCCCCCGTGCCCAATCATTGGAACTGGCAATCCTGTTTTAAGTCAGACAGTAAGCTGAACACGGGGCCGTGCCCACTCAACACGCCCCCGTGCCCAAGATTCAGTTACTGAAAACAGAACCGTAAGATCCCGACGGTTGGTAATTTCTGACACAAACATGAGTGATACTGTTAATTTTTACTTTCGGCACTCTTATGGTACGTGGTGTCAAATATGTGGTGGCTCCTATAAGGAATTAGAATGTTATTTTCTAAATTATAAGCCCCACTATATAGACCCATCATTTCCCTTTATCCTTAAAAGGGGCGAAAGTAAAAATAATCTCTATCTCTCCCTCGAATGCTCCCAACCAGATTTTATAGGAGAAATGCTTCTTGATGAACTATTTCAATTAGAAAATCTAATTCTTAATTGGTTAAAAGAACTTAGGATAGATTTCAATAATTTATCTCAAGATGATAACCAAGAAGAAGTGTTGGAATCGCATTCAAACAACTCCGTTGTTCCCGAAAATACTTCTAACTCTAGAGAGGACTTGAGCGATAGTCGTCCCTGTGCCGATTATGCCGTGAAGGACTCCCCATCGACTTCGTTCGGTGCATACATAGACCTGAGCGATTCGGCATAC
This sequence comes from Helianthus tuberosus, assembly GCA_030545235.1. Classification (NCBI taxonomy): domain Eukaryota; kingdom Viridiplantae; phylum Streptophyta; class Magnoliopsida; order Asterales; family Asteraceae; genus Helianthus; species Helianthus tuberosus. The sequence continues at coordinate 151,543,565 of CM060400.1, forward strand.
ACCTTCTTTAACGAGAGCCCGGGAAAGGGTTGGACTTGTCCACCTACATATAGCATAGGAATCACCCTCACCGACAACCTCTTGCGTTCTCGTCTTAATCTAGAACAATTAAGGTATCTTAGGCACTTTGGGGTTGTTCCATCCAGTAAGGAACCACCCGATACGAAAAAGTTCCTTAAACATAGACAAACTTCATAAAACAGCCTTTCGACACGGGGCCGTGCTCAGGTCAACACGCCCCCGTGTCCACCAAAAGATTCCCTTCTGACTTTTTGTCAGAATACGGACAAAACGTGTCAGGATCTTGCCTGCACACGGGGCCGTGTCCATCCGACACGGGGCCGTGTCCAGCATGCTGTCGTTTTCAATAAATGCAGCCAAGAATCCTGCACATTTGGACCATCCAGGGACAGGGATTTGAAAGGATCTTCTCAACTACCATCCTAGGTAATCTCTAAAAGAATGTTCTAACAAACATCTTGTCCTTTCCTCTTTTATCCATTGCCTTCTTCTTCATCTTTCTTGTCTCAACACCTCCATTGAAGCTTGCTCTCAAGCTTTATTGTGTTGATTATTAGATTTTTGTCCAAGGAATCTTGTTAAAAATAAGTTATACAACATTGTTTTAAGTTATTTCTGTTCAAAAATGCTTCATGAGTTGGAAAAATAATTTAAAACTCCAAGATTCCTTGTTACGAAAACCTGCAGAAAGTTGAACACGGGGCCGTGCTCATCGAGCACGGGGCCGTGTCCAATGTACTGTTTCATTTAAAATAAACTATTTCTGGTTTGTTTTCGTAGAATGTCTAGTCAAAACAGTGGAACCTCTTCTCCGCACTCCAGAAACAGTCGAAGGGAGAGAAGGTCATCAATCGAAGCAACTCTCGTACGTTACGTGATGGCATTACGTGAAGCTCTAGACGAGATGACTTCGGTAGAGGAGGTCCTAATAGACCGTATAAATTATCTTTCGGTGGGGTTGGAAAACAGTTTTCAAGAAATAAAACTCTTGCACCAGAGGTTAAACATTCTTGTGACACCTCCTATGGAACCAATCCACCCTCAAGAGGATTGGAACCTAGCACTTGGAATCAACAATCATGCCGGTTGGGACGACATTCCAGCGGAACCTCCTCTTGAAGATCTACAAGAAGTCCCGGTGGAAGTTGCACCTCCTCAACCCAACGCCAATGAGCCCGCTTTTCTTCTCCCTAGGGAGATAGAAGAATGGCTCGCCGACGTGTGAGGAACCCATGCCCGGAGAAAGAAGTTTTTTTCAAGCCACTTCTAACCGAAGGATTTACCTTTTCGGAAATTTTGCTAATAGAATAAATAGTAGGCTAGAACTTCTTGGTTTAGATTTCTCGTGTTTCTTTGACCTAACTATCTAGTATTTTAATTTTTAGGACTATTATGTAATTCTCTCTATGACTTAATGAATGATGGTTTTAGTTAACTTGGTGTTTGGATGGTGTTAAAATAAATAAAACGCACTCGGAATGAGAAAGGATGTAAGGGAAACTTGAACCAGCAACCCATGCAGGAAAACAGAACCATCCGACGAACTTTCTTCATTACAGTAGGTTCAGCACGGGCCGTGTCCGCTCAACACGGCCCCGTGCTGCACAATCTGCAGAAAATACCCAGTTCAGGTAAACTGGACACGGGTCGTGTTCACCCAACACGCCCCCGTGTCCAGGCTTCTGTTTCTTTTGTTTAAATTTTGTTACTGGCACCTGAACACGGGGCCGTGCCCGGACAACACGGGGCCGTGTCCAGGCGCCCAGCAACACAAATTTTTGTTTTTTCACACCTTTTACACATTTAATCAACCTAAAAAAATTATTTTTGGGACACATTGAGGACAATGTGTAATTTAAGTGTGGGGGGAATGCTAAAACCTTGAATCTTGCAAGTCCTAATAACAAGTCTTACACAAAACTCTATTGGAACCGCTAATCACCCCAAATTTTTTCCAAAAATTTTCATTTTTTTTACTTGTCTAGGTTTAACTTGGGAATTTCAAATTCTAAAAAGGTTATATTTTTACAAATTTACAACCGATAGCGTCGTGATAAAAAGAACCAACATAAGAAAATTATGAAAAGGCATGACAAGCTCAGTTAAAATTTAATTATATATACTTGATCACATAAAAACCCATTCCCACAAAAGTGAGTTTTGAGCCATTATTGAGCATACAAATACACATCTTTAAACTAAATGCTCATTTTTCGTTTCTTGTGTGAATAGTCGCTTGGTTCTTACAACTCTAGAACTTGCCACGACGATACATTCCCGGTCCTTACCAACTTAAACCCGAGTAAGTAAATGAGGGAGGCATTAGGACTAACCCTTTTTATTTCTACACCATTATTTTTTCTTTTTTTTACCACCTACCCAAAATCCCCCTAGTTAACCCCTTTGAGCCTAAACATTTTCATTTCTTAACCCAAACCAAACACCCTTTCACCCACCAAAACCTTTTTATTCTTAACCCTTTGTTTTAGTAACAAGCTCAGTTTTTCGTATGACGTCCCAAAAAAAAATATTGATGATGAAGCAAAAGAAATAAACAAACAAGTTCATCAAAAATAACTTTGTTTGAATTATGGCTTCATCAAAATAAAAAATAAAAAAATTTTAAAAAGTCTTACGAAAAACCGATGCTTTTTACGCTTTTCGCCCTTTTCTACTAACCACTAACCCAACCACCTACCTTTAACCCAAGCCTAACCCTTCACCCAAAAAGTCCTCTTAATATTTACGAAGATATAAAGTTAAAAAGGAGGAGGATTGATTGCTTGGCAAGCCTATGGTAGGAGTAAGTTCCATGCCGCTCTCGAGTGATTCACTAAAATACATCTTTGGCCGAATGTTGAGTGATCCCCCGTGAGGTATGTGAACTTGTATATAAATAGAATTTTAAAAAGGCATGTTATGCCCTAATAAGTAATTTATCTTATGAAAAGTTTTAAATAAATCATGACGAATAGGATTGTAAATAAATAAAAATAAAACGTAATAAAGAATCTTGGAAATCCCGACACTCTATGACAAGCCCAAAAAAAAAACCTTCTCTTCTACCTATTCCATTTGGGAGTGTGAAGCCACATTATAAAGAGTTTTGCTTGAGGACAAGCAAAGATTCAAGTGTGGGGTATTTGATGTGTGCAAAATGCAACATATAAATTACATCAATTGTGGCATAAAACTAACCCTTTTTTAGTACTAATGTTGGAAAAAGTGTGTTTTTGTCTTCCTTTTGTATTTTCAGGATTAAATGAGCTCAAATTAAAAAAAGAAGCAAAAAGGCAGCTAAATCTAACATAAATACAAGAAAAGGAACAAACGTGGAATGCCCGACCTCCCCGAAAGCTTCTTCCCAAGCAAAACAAAAGAACAGAAAGCTGTACACGCCCCGTGTCCAGTGAACACGGGGGCGTGCCCAAGTGTCAGCATAAAAGACAAAGTTGTAGAAGCTTCCATCGCCCACCACGGGGCCGTGCTCAGCGGACACGGGGCCGTGGTCAACTATAAGATTCGTAGAATCCAGGCAAATCTTGATAGTACAGATATGCTTCTGCACACGGGGTCGTGCCCAGCGGACACGGGGCCGTGGTCAACTAATACAGACAAGAGCAATTAATGAAGACAGAGAAGATGATGGACACGGGGTCGTGCCCAATGGACACGGGGCCGTGCCCGAGCTTCTGTTCAGCCTATAAATAGGAGTGCTTGGCTCAAGCTCAAACAATCCCTTGGCACACCACCTCTCTCACCCACCACCCACCACCACCATAACACCATCATCCACCACCATCATCCATTGCCCATCATAGAGTGTGTGAGTCGTCTCGGGATCCAAGATTGATCGTAAGAGTTCTTGATAATCAAGGCCATGTTTGCCTAAGTCTCTTACATCACTTGGTGAAGACAAAGTGTCTATTGTAATACTTTTGATTTTTAATCTTTTCGCACTTTTTAATTGGTTATGTATTAATGACTTTAATAACTAGTTTCTTATATTGAAGGTGATTCTTCCTTATCGTTTGTCCGTGGTGTCTTTGCATTATTTTACTGTCTATATAAAATAAAAGATTTTCACCATTCATATCTCCACGGTCTATATGGAGGTATGTTGGCTACCTGGTCGGGGGTTAAGGGAACAGTTTGGTAAGAGTCTTGCCATTGTTCAGTGTATAGATCCTGCAAAGGACCTGGGTCAAATTTAGTAGGACCTCCTTCAATACTTAACGGTATTGGATGGCGGGGGTCCAAACTCTTTGACCCCCTCATAAGTTAAACTACTATTAATACTTTAACCCGGCTACTTAGGATTGTATCCCTGCTGACTCAGAGTACTTAGCCGAGGGTAACGTCGCCTTCAAAAGAGGGGCCTACCACAATATGCATTAATAACTTAATTAATTATCTTTCAATAATCCAACCCTTTAGGATTGTATCATTGCTGACTCAAACTACTGGGTTGAGGGTAACGTCACCTCCAAAAGAGGGGCCTACTACAATAACTAAGATAATCTATTAAATAAGTGCAAAAGTGCGGAAATAATCAAAGGTTACACTAAACATGAGTCGGAGCCAAGTGATTCATCTTGTCTGTCTGTTTTTTCTTTTTATTTTTATTTTTCAGCATTTTAGTTAGTTTTTATTTTCTTAGTTTAAAACATTTTTCTAAAATTTTGATTTGATTAGACGTTGAGGATAAACCGGTACTAAAAGCTCTTGTGTCCTCGGACGACCTCGGTATCTTGCCAACACTATACTACGCTCACGATGGGTGCACTTGCCCATATGTGTGTTTAGTGTTAGTAAATATCGTGTTTTATAAATTTAAAACTTGGCTAAAGAAAGTGTAAAAGGGCTTAAAATATACTTAAACTTATATATACACTTCACACGCATTAGACGGGCAGACTGAACGCACCATCCAAACTCTTGAACACATGCTTCGAGCATGTGTAATCGGCTTTGGCAACGGCTGGGAAAGACATCTCCCTTTAGTGGAGTTTTCGTACAACCACAGTTACCACACCAACATCCAGGCTGCTTCGTTCGAGGCATTGTACGGACGGAAGTGCCGATCACCTCTGTGTCGGGCAGAAGTTGGCGACAGTCAAATCATTGGTCCAGAACTCGTCGTAGACACAACAGAGAAGATTGCTCAGATACGACAACGAATGGAGACAGCTCGTGACCGTCAGAAAAGTTATGCTGATAAGCGCAGGAAACCACTCGAGTCCCAGGTTGGGGATCGAGTACTACTTGACGTCTCACCTTGGAAAGGTGTAGTTCGTTTTGGTAAACGAGGCAAACTCAACCCGCGATATGTTGGACCTTTCGAAATCACGAAGAGAATTGGCAAGGTGCCCTACAGATTGAATCTACCTGAAGAACTCAGTGGAGTTCACAACGTACTCCATGTGTTGAATCTGGAGAAGTGTCTGTCAGATGAAACCCTCATAGTTCCTTTCAAGGAGCTCACCATCGACGATCAGTTGCGATTTGTCGAAGAACCAGTGGAAATCTTGGACCGGGAGGTCAAGATTCTCACACGCACCAGGACACCTATCGTTCGAGTTCGTTGGAACTCCCGTCGTGGCCCAGAGTTTACCCGGGAACGAGAAGACCAAATGAAACACAAATATCCCCAGTTGTTCAAGATCAATGAAACCACTACTGAGGCTGAAGCTACTGTGGAATTTCGGGACGAAATTCCAAACCAACGGTGGGATGATGTGACACCCCAGGAAAACCAGGAAACCATGCAACCTAACAAGCTTCCTCAGTAACTACGTGCTAAATTTCGGGACGAAATTTCTTTCAAGTTGGGTATGATGTGACAACCCGAACTTTCAAGGTTAGTAACGTTTGATCTTGCAATCTTAACTTCTTGTTATCTCTTTCCTATGTGTTAGAACGTTCTATTCCGTTATAACTTCGTTAAACTTAAACCGTTGATAACTTAGGTAGTTAACATGTTAGTGTATTTGGGCCACGTATATAGGTCACATGCTCACACCTTAAATCCCTACATTACTTGTATCGGCCCATACGCGCACACACTCACACCCGGAGCTCAAAACTGAGCCCATGGACACACCTTATAGCATCGGACCTATGTTTGGGCTTGTTAGAGCCCAACTGAATGGTAGAATTGGGTCGCCTCCTTTTATTCGCGTACATACACGTATGTATGATTCACGTAACAACATATGGCAAAATTATTCAAACCCTAGTTCCTCTTCTTCTCTCTTGATCAATTCGGTGGCAACTCCTTGTTTATATTGGAATTCTCTTTTGATTTCATCGTACACCTCGGTTAGTAATTCCGTATTTGTATTAGCTCTCAACTAATTGATCTTGTTGTGTGTGAATATGATTATCAAGATCGTACGCATGTGCTTTAAAACAATATTGATTAATGGATCTTATGCAAGGTAATCTGTTTTGTGTGACTTGTTATCTTAAATTGATTCCGTGACACCCTCGGCCGAAAATACACCTGTTGATGGGTATGATTTTGGATAAAAGAATAATTACGATTCTAGGTTGGCAACAATCGGCATGATTGCAGTTATAGGGGTGCTGGATATAAACTATGACTTTTGGTGATATTTTGTGTAATCCGAAATAGGTGCTTCTTGCTGATGATTAGTTGATAACTCATTGTGATGTTGAATCAATAGGTCCACGATTGGCATAAGTTATGATGTATGGTCCATGGTTAGGGTCGGGTGGTGATAAGGGTGTAACGAAATAATCATGGGCTGGGTCTAACTGATTATCAATCATGTTAATAATTTGTGTTAATAGTTGGATTTAGATAAGGGATTGATAATCGATGATTTGTTTGTGTATATTTGGTAATGAAATCAATTCTGTGAACAAAAGATTAACCGGTTGGGCCACATCCATTCTAAATCATGTTGGGCTACTCTATTTAAAACATTCTTTGATTGGGCCTGAAATCTATTGGGCCGCATGCTTATATAAATGTAGTAATGGGCTGTTATGCTCACATAGAATAATGGTAAATTGGATCCATGGAAACTAGGGAAATAGATTGTTTTGATTTGTTGTGCGATGTTGCTGATCTCGTGTGATGTTACAGTTTCTAGGAAAGCATGATTAGAATGTTTGATGTATGGGACTCATGAGATGTAAGGTAAACAGGGACTAGGTTGCATGTTTTAAAACATAATGCACACTCTTAAAAGAATCGCATAGTTGTTTGGGTCTTCGGGCTATGCTAAAAGTGTCATATTAGATTTCAGGTTAGATTAGGATATATGAATTAAATCTTGTGTTTTAAATGTATTGGTCTATGACTTCGTGCTGGGCTGAACCCGATCAGTAATGGGCCGCACAACTGACCACACACTTAGTCGGGCTTGAAGCCAAGAGGGTCGTACTTTAAGTTGATTGATATAATAAACTGCCATGTGTTGTTAGCCGGTTATGTTTGTGATACGTAATTACTTGTGATTCGAATATTTATCGTGCGTTATGTGAACTACATGTGATTAAACTTGTGATATGAATTTACGTGAACTGTTACGCCATTCGTGCCACGAGATGACCAATCTGTGTTTACAACTTGTTATAATAAGTGGATTTTTGGTGCATGAGTCTGATTGTTATCGGTAATCATGATAGGACGTGTTTGATCAATTGTTAAACAAGTAACTAGTCATACCGAGCAAACCAAGGTGAGTTCACACTTTCTACAAGGCATGGGATTCCCGATGGGTTGGGAATGGGTTAAGAAGCTAAAACGAAACCTACATATTCACCTCTAACAGAATATGTACCTCCGTCCTCGGTTGGGAAGGACGACTACATTTAACCTGCGTATTCTCGGTTGGGTAGAGTACGTACCTCCGTCCTCGGTTGGGAAGGACGACAACATATAACTTACTAGACAAAACTCTATCATGAAGTCCCTCATTTTTATATCGACTTAATCGTCGGGCCAATGGCGAGCGGGTCATTGGTTAATAGCGCTATTAGGGTTGACAAGCCTCACACCGTGCCGATGGACGGGCGTGTACTAATGGATCTGGGCACTTAGTCAATGGTGATTGACATTGACGTAGGGCACAACTTCCTCAGTCAGTTGTCGATATGGTAATGGTCTAGTGGTTTACAACATGGGGTAGCCCCCACTGGTTATGGTTTGGGAAACAAGGGATTGGTTAACCCATGGTTTACGAAAGAACTTACGGTTTTGGAACAACTTTAAAATGAACATCAACTGTGAACTGTCTCAACTTTGTTGTTGACTCGTTGTTACATGTCTTGCAGGCCTTTAGGTGCATATTGTTAGAACTTGCTGTCTGGGATGCTGGAGTGGTCATGGGTCGAGATACATGGAAACGCGAGACGAACTTAATGGCTTTCACACACTTGGTTTATGAATTTCTTAATTAATGTATTATGCTTCCGCTGAACATTAAATAATGTTTTGTAACACTTCTATCAATAATAAATGAAAGTTTTATTTGGAATAATTGTTATGAGTTCAACTTGATTGGTGGCTTGGATCCTGGTACGTCACACGCCTAACAAGGACATTCCCCAGGTGGTATTTTGAGGGTGTGACAGAACGCATAAATGCATAACGGGTACCCAAATGAACCATATACAAGTCTCATATGTTATTATGCTTAGAATGTGTTATTACATCAGTTGGATGTTAACATATATGCCCAAAAAGTAATTAAAACCAATTTAAGTCCCGTAAGGGCAGTTTGGTCATTTTAGTGTTTATAAAAGAGGTTTTAAAGTAAGCTGACATTCTGGTCTAAAAAAATTTGTAAAATTTTTTTTTATAGTATTAAAACAGTAGGATATCATTCATATGTGAAATTTACCATTTTTGGCCAAACTATGCCCCGAAATGGCATTTTGGTCATTTCACATATGCTTTTAAGGACATATTTGGAAGTCTGAGTTCATGACTTATTCCTTTTGTAATAATATTAAAAAAAATTATGAAATCAGTAGGTATTAAGTCTTAGGTGTTAAATATGGTTTTAAACCATACTATACACCTAATTAGGGTAAAAGTCGATAATTGACAATATTTGAGATGTTTGATCAGCCTTAAATGTTTAAAATATTTTATTAATCATATAACATCAGTAGGAAAAGGTTTGGCATGTTAATCATCTGTTAATCTCATTTTATTAACAAGAATGGTTGTTGGGATTGAACCCTACCAGAGGAACAGATAATGAAAGCCAAAACCGGATCACAACAGTGGATTCACCATAAGCAATTGCTTACACTAAGTCTTCTCCCTTGAGAGTGATTATAACAGCTGATGGTCTTACATCCACTACCCGGATACAACTGCTGCTGTTATTCAAAACCACTGATGAAGTCAGAAGACTGCTGAGAACTAAGCACTGCTGGTACAATCTACTGATGGCAAAGCACTTCCCAATCAAGGACTGATCAACCTTGAGGAAAGCACTGACATAAGGAGAGAGCAGTAGTTTAGTATATCATCTGTTTCATGTATAGTTAGTAGTTAAGATTAGCAGTGTTTGTATAAGAACAGTAGATACAGTTTGTTAGGCTGTTAGACGTCGCTTTCATGGTGACGTCAGCTGAGATGCCTCAGCGGTTTGGATTGTCTATAAATGGAACAGTACTCTGTACTATTACATTTGATCATTTTGAGTGAGTTCTTCTCCTCAATTCAATCCTTTCATCTTGTGCAACCAAACCCTGGAGTATCAGGCTGAGGGGGAGTTTAGTTTGTAAGCTTGCATTGTAATCTTTTGCTTTGAATTGTAATCTTTCGATTTATGATGAAGCAAATGTTTATCAACACAATTTTCTCCTTTGATTGTGTTTACAAAGTTTGTTATTCATTTTCCGCTGCACTTAAACTCTGATCATTTCTATTTGATTTGTTCAACTTGTACAAACAAACACAATCATGAGAGCCTCCGATCCTAATAATTGGTATCAGAGCTTGGACAGTCAAATTCGATCTAACAATCAATTTGACATAATAGTTCAGCTCAAAATTCATTGATACTAAGGTTGGTTGTATTTTGTTAAAAAACAGAGTAAAGAATAATCACGCTTAAAGCCGTTGTTCAAATACCCTGTAAAACAACCAAGATGTCATATGACACACAAATTTCAGACAACAAGTGATATCATGCACAAGACACTCATAGTTTTTAGATCTGAAAACATATCTGTTAAACTATGGGATTATTTCTTATTTTCAAAATTGATTTCAATTGCTGTTATGAAACTTGTGATGTCACTACATTAGATGTTAAAGTTGAATCTCAGATTAACAAAAGCCTATGTTCATAAAAACATCAGTGTTTTTGCTAACGTAAAAAGAGGGAAATTAAAACTTTAGTCATAAAAACTTATGTGTTGAAAACAGGTTGAGATCCCCAAAAGGAACAAATCAACTCTGTTAAAATACATTAAGAAAAGAGGATAGTCCGTATCATATGTAATGTGAGATGGTCAAAAATTTGTAAAAATATGGCCAAACTTCTTAAAGCATTACTGCAAAATGATTCTGGATTAAGTATTCCTTCACTAAACACCTCCCAGTAAGTATTTCATTACTTATGAATGGGAAGGGTAAAAATGGAAGAAGAAAATTCACAAAAACTCAGAAGTGTGTTTATCTCAAAACTTTTGAAGTCAGAAGAAAAGAGTATAAACATAAAACACTTAAGAGTCAAATATTGGGGGTAACAGTGGTCATTAAGCAACTGTGTGCAGTCATTGGTTCAGGAAAGGGTTCAGGTAACCATGGTATTTCCAGTGAATAAACTTTTAAAAGGACTAGACAAATTTTCAGAATCATCACATAGTAACAAAATCTACACCAGGGTTTTCGAAAACTTATGTGTTCTTGTGTCCTCATTTGTTTACTGTCAATCAATCAACAAGAGAATGGTACCAAACAGTGGTCAAAATATATTTAAAATCTCATACAACTGGTGTCAAACCACTGACCATTTTCATAAGCTTGAGATAAATATGATTAGAAGTTTCAGAGAAAATTATACCAGATTCTTTTTAAGTGTTGTTTTCAGAAAATTCTTTACTTATTTTTCTGTAAAAGGATTCTCTCGAATAAAGCAGGATATATTATTCTTCATTTTTTTTAAAAGAATAATATATTTTGAACTTTTACTGGTTTTTGTGAGTAAAAGTTTCAATCTCCTGTCAGGATGTATAATCTTTATTTTTGTTGGTTATATTCTCCTCAAAACAGATCAAAAGGAATTTGGTACAAGTGTCAAGGTCATATCTAATTCAAGTTTGTCTTAAAACGGATCAGAGATTGATTGACAATAGACCTTGAACTACTGGGATACTCTTGTCTTAATTTAAAAATTAGAGCAAGAATGAGTAGCCTTAGTAAAAAGTTTACATCATCTGGGGTACTAAACCATTGTCAAGGAGTTGTAAAAGCTTCAAAATGTGTAATTGACATGTGGCAAAACCTTGAATAAAAATTCTCAAAACAGTTGCTGTCATACTGGTCTTTCAAATCATTACCATTATCTTACCCTTAACCACTGTTTTGTTCAAATATCTGTTTCCTAATTACTATCCACTGCTGAAAGTCAACCACTGACTTTTCATTTTCTTGGCAAGCACTGATGTTCAAAATCAGTGTCTTATCCACTGATATACTATCTACTGATAGTAAAAATCATCCACTGTCACATTATTACCGTTGTAACCACTGACGTTTGCTTCATCAGTGGCTCTCAAAACAACTGTCCTCCGTTATTCATCCAGTTCATCAGAGGTTGACACGTGGTCAGTTTTTAGCCTTCAGATCTTTGTAACCGCTGCCACATCAGCATCCATTTTTCTTTTCCCTAAATAAAACCATGATCAAAACCCCAAACAGGGTTTTACACTGTCGAATTGAATTCTAAAATTCTTTTCTCAAAGCGGTTTCCAACCTTCCTTCTCAAAGCATTCTTCGATCTTCTTCATACAAAATGAAGAAATCAAAATCGAAATCCAAACCAAAATCATCGTCGTCCTCTGCTTCCAAAGAGGTCGTTCAAATGGCCGAAGAACCCATTGAAATCCAGTACAAATCTCCACACAACTATTTGGGTCTACTCACAAAGCCCACAAACAACCACACTTTTGACTCCATCATCGACACATTATTTGAATCAAAGTACAAAACTTTGTTGATAGCAGATGATCCCATTTATTTGCAAACCCAGAGAGAGTTCTGGAAAAATACTACGCTTGAAAAATAAGACGGTAAAGTAGTAGCCATCAACTCCTCGATACAGGGTAAAGCGATTCAAATCACTCCGCAATCAATCTCAGAAGTCTTCAAACTAGATGATCAGAAAGGTAAAACTTCCTTTGATAAAAACGAGTTAAAAGCTGATTTTCTGAATAGGGGATATGCAGAACAATCAAAGGTAGATACCTTACAAAAAGGTTATTTTCCTTCTGCACCAAGGTTCTTATTTCACACACTTTTAATGTGTGTTTCAAATAAAACAACAGCGTTTAACGAAATACCATTAAAGATTCAATGTCTGGGTTATGCTATTTTGAAGAATGAAAATTACAACTATTCCCAGGAGATCTTTAATGACTTGGTGAAAAACGTTGATAGCAAAGCATTTTTACTTTTTCCGAGATTTTTAAGCTATTATTTTAAACAAAAATTTGAAAAAGAAAATGAAAATTTGCTTAAACAGGGTGTCCATTTTCAAATAAAAGGGTTAACAACTGAAACATTTTCTAGAATGATGGCACCAATAAAAACAAAAGCATAGGTGCCTGAGCAGAATTTAGCAGTAACCACTGCTCCTCAGACATCTGCTGCTGAGCCTACTGCTCCAGGTGATCATAGCAGCACTACCACTGCTTTGAAACCCACACCTGCTATTACCAAAAAGACCAAAAAGAAAACATCCAGAAAGCCCCCCAAACCCAAAACAAAGGCAACTCTAGAAGATGAGATCCTAGAGCAAATGCCAGTGACAACACAAATGTCACCACAAACCACTGCTGCTACTTCCTCACAACAGTTGGTAGAAAGATCTCCACCTTTGCCTCATACTCCTCCTGCATCCTCACAAAAGGATCAGGTTGTAAGCACAGGGACCCCACAATATGAAGCTCTGGATTCAATCGGATCCATCTTCCTCAGTCCTGATCCCAAGGACATGTCTCTTTCAACTCCCATACCCTCACCAATCATACTACCACAATCCATGCTACCTTTGTTGCATGCAGTCGATATAGCTCAGACACAAACCAGTTCCTCTCAATCACTCATCAAAGAGAGTACACTCTAACAAGTGACTGGGTCTGATGCTTATACCTCTGCTATCCCAGCAACAATTGAGGAGGTTACACCCCCTGAGTTACAAGTAACTCTCGGCGGTAGTTCAAGTGGAGCAGCAACTACAACTGATGGATCAACAGATCTTCAGTTGGACAGTTGTTTCATTAGTAAGACTCCCTTGAAGGAAATTTCTTCCATAGCACCATCGGTAACCACCAGTGAGTTGGTTCTAACCACTGGTACCATTAAAGGTTTATCAAGTGCTGAAGAAAGAAGTCCCCGGTACCAAGAACAAGGGGCATCAATGGGTGATTTTTGGGATTCAGTTCCTAAGTCACACATTGATACAACCACTGCTGGTGGGGATTCAGATGATCCCATTAAAGTGGGTGATGATTCAAAATACCAGGAATTGACGGGCAGAGTTGAAAAACTGGAAACCTCAATTGCTGAAATAAAGGATATGGTGCAACAGCTGTTAAATGGTCAAAAAGCACAATCCACTTCTGTTCCTGTTCAAGCACCTGCACAACATGCACCTGCTGCAAATGACTTGTGGAACTTATTCCAACTCCTGCTTGAAAAGCAAAAACAAACGGCTGATCAGCAACATGCTATACATGTGCAAATGCTGACAAACATGGTGGAATCAAGATTCAAAGATACTCAAGCAGACATTAAAGCCATAAAGGCCAGCATCCAAAGCACCACTGGAAAGGCTCCACCTACTATCCTCTTCATGGATAAATCCCTTGCAGATAATGCCAAAAAGGGGGAGAAAATCAAACAGTTGAAGAAAAAGGGAATTGAAGATGGCCTGTATGTTGAAACATAACAAGAAAAACAAACATCTAAATCTCACAAAGGTTCAAAACCTCAAACCACAAAATCTCATACTTCCATCCAAACAGCTGATACAACAGTGGTTTCAAAAACTGCTAGCCAAACATCTGCCATCTCATCAACACACACAACTTCACCATACACCACCAAAACTACTGCTCTACCACCATCATCATCTACAATCATATCACCACCATTGCCTCCTGCCATAAAGCAGAAGACAGCAGATGTTACAACATCTGTTGTAATGACAACAGTGGTTGAAACACCTGTTGTTTCAACACCTGTTAGTCAGACACTTTCAATCACTCAAACCACTGATCCACCAACGACATCATCAGCCTCTCCTACAATAAAAAGGAGAAGGGTTTTCATTCCTGATGATGATTCACCACCACCATCACCACCATCAAAAACTACCTCACCACTTTCAACCCTTGCTCAAAAGCAGAAGACATCTACTGACACATCAGTAGTTGTAATGACAACAGAGGTTGAAACACCAGTTGTTTCAACAGCTGTTTGTCAACCATCTACCACTGCTCTCATCATTCCTACATCACAACCAAAATCCTCTTCATCCTTAAAGCTTCACAAAAGAAAAAGAGAAACAACTCAAGCCACTGATGAAAAATATGATCCTGTTGCCGCAAAATATCCACTGGAACTAGATGCTGTGAAAAATGAGATGAGACAATTTTACACCGAAGAAGATCCTTCAAAAAGAAGATTTCCCTCTCTCATTGGTTTCATAGTCCTAGAAGACATGGATGAATATCTCGAAATGAAAGCAAGGCAAGCAAGGATTAGAGCTAAGCTTGAATGAAAATATGAAGGTGATGAAGCCATTGCAGAAAGAATGGTACTCTTGCTCACAAAAGTCAAGCTGATGGAAAACTATGCACAAGATCTGATCAAAGAAAAGACAGATCAACGAAAAGCTATGAGAAAAGAATATCTTGCATATATAATGAAAGAAAAATTCTATCAAGCTGAAGAAAACCAATTTGAAGAGTGGCCACTGGTTGCTTTAAAGCATGAAGCAAACAGGATTGAAAGGATTAAAAATGATCCAAGTAAGAAGAAGACAGCTCCAAATTGGAATAAGTACAAAAAGCTAATTGCTGATCTTACTTCTGAATACAAAAAGAAAAACCAGGAACTGATAGATGCTAAAGTGGATACTGCTGAAGCCATATCAAAATGGACAAAGCAGTATACCGACGAGGCTTATGAAAGGCTGAAGAAAAGAAAGATAACGGTCTCAGGCACTTCTAAAAAGACAGACTACAACAAGATAGAACAACAGCTAGAGGCTCTTAAAACACTCCACACATCAGCAGATAACCCGAGCCTTGTGATAAACCAAGAGAAAGGAAAACTGTTGACTTGTGAAGAAGAAAAAGAAAAGGAAGCTGAGTACTTCACAGAAGCCATCAAGAAAATGGATCTAAAAGAAGAAAGCTCAGTGAGCCTTCAAAACCAGTTCAAAAAGGTATTAACCAAACCTGCAGCAGATATCTCAGACACTGAACTTGAACAAAGAAAACGACAAGAGCTGATTGACAAAGAAGTTGCAGAAGACATAGCTGCAGCAAATGAAGTCATAGAAAAGGCTTTCAAACAAATGTCTGAAGCTCAGGATACTGCTCTACAATTCTTTACAAGGCCAAAATCTCCAAGATCATCAGGAAATAAATCTCTCCCAAGAAACCCATTGGGTTCAAAAGTACTAAAGTGGCTCTCTGATGAAAAGACCCATGTATTGACCCTGGTCAGATCCAATGGTGAGATGAAGTATATATCAAGGAAAGAAGCACTAGGCCTTAGTGTTGAAGATTTGCAGGATCTCCTTGAACTTTCATTGTGCAGGGATGAGGATGACACAAGTTCCAAAGAATTTGAAGAAGAATTTAAAAGACAAGCAAGGGAACTACTGATGAGAAATAAAAATCCAGTATAATGAAGGGTTTTGGCATTATCTGTTCCAGGGGGAGATTGTTGGGATTGAACCCTACCAGAGGAACAGATAATGAAAGCCAAAACCGGATCACAACAGTGGATTCACCATAAGCAATTGTTTACACTAAGTCTTCTCCCTTGAGAGTGATTATAACAGCTGATGGTCTTACATCCACTGCCCGGATACAACTGCTGCTGTTATTCAAAACCACTGATGAAGTCAGAAGACTGCTGAGAACTAAGCACTGCTGGTACAATCTACTGATGGCAAAGCACTGCCCAATCAAGGACTGATCAACCTTGAGGAAAGCACTGACATAAGGAGAGAGCAGTAGTTTAGTATATCATATGTTTCATGTATAGTCAGTAGTTAAGATTAGCAGTGTTTGTATAAGAACAGTAGATACAGTTTGTTAGGCTGTTAGACGTCGCTTTCATGGTGATGTCAGCTGAGATGCCTCAGCGGTTTGGATTGTCTATAAATGGAACAGTACTCTGTACTGTTACATTTGATCGTTTTGATTGAGTTCTTCTCCTCAATTCAATCCTTTCATCTTGTACAACCAAACCCTGGAGTATCAGGCTGAGGGGGAGTTTAGTTTGTAAGCTTGCATTGTAATCTTTTGCTTTGAATTGTAATCTTTCGACTTATGATGAAGCAAATGTTTATCAACACTATTTTCTCCTTTGATTGTGTTTACAAAGTTTGTTATTCATTTTCCGCTGCACTTAAACTCTGATCATTTCTATTTGATTTGTTCAACTTGTACAAACAAACACAATCATGAGAGCCTCCGATCCTAACAATGGTATTATCGTCCTTTACCGAATTATACGAGAACTCATTGATATGGTCAGTTTATAATCTGACCAAAAATTCCAAAAATCCTTAAAATTAATATAAAAACTATAGGCAATGAGTTTGGTGCCAAAATTTGGGTTTAAATATGATTTATGCTAAAAATGCAATTTAATTAACAAAAAGTTTCATTTTACGATATCTTGCATAACTTGGGTTTGAGACCAGAAACTAATGTCAAATTTATTTGACATACTTATATATCAGTAATAAAGCTTTTTGTCCTCTCACATTTTCAAAAATCTCGTTTTTATGATATAAGGGCATAACGGTCAATTATAAGCATAATAACGGAAATTAGCATAAAATTCAAAATACTAATGACCAGGTAATATAACTTCAGAGAGTTATACTACAACATAATATGGTCCTAATGGAAGCTTAAAACATAAAAGATTTAAGCTTAATCGGGTCAAAACTGAAAGTCAAAGCAAAAGTCAATCTTTTACGACTTTCGGTTGCGAACCGACCCTAAACTCAGAATTGTCGGGTTGAACATGCTTAGACATGTTCTAATAAAAATTACCAAGTTATTAGTGATAAAATATTATTTATAACCTCTGTATTATTAGTTTTGATTATTATTTACAATTCTGACCAGTTTGACTTTTTAATTAAATAGTTTGACCAACAATTAACTAAGCAAACGAGATAATTAGGAGGTGCCCTTTTAAGGAATTAACACCTACCTAATTATGGTCACATAGCCATATTCGCCTCGAACAATGGCTGGACCATTTGAGTTTAAACCGAGAGTCAAAGCCATTTTACGTAACTTCGACTTTTCTGTTTTTAATTAATAAAACTGAACTAAAGAGGGGGCTAAGACACTTACAAAGGGTCCTAGCAATCTTTTCAACTTAGAGTGAGCTTCCTTATGATCAGGAATCCCAGAAAACTCAAGCTAGAGAGATGAGAGTGAAATTGTGAATGTGCAAGTGTAGTGGCTGCACAATTGAGCCTACTTATAGTGAATGGAGATCCCTTATGATCATCACAGGTGTTTAGGGAAGTATTCAGATGTCTCCAGGTGTCCATGGTGGTTTTTAAAACCATCAAACAGCCATAGTTTTCGAATTGTTTTGGTTTGGAGCACAAGGAAGGAGATAACCAGCACCTGGCTTCACCATTCTGTCGACAGGAGGCCGTCGCACGACGGCATATAGGGTAAGGTGTCGTGCAGCGCGACCCTATAGAAGACCAGCCAAACAAGTTTCAATCTTGACATGTTCAGTCCCTGCACCTTTATAAGCTCAATATCTTTCGTTTTAGGCACAATAGGCCCTTGTAGTTAGTTTGTAAATGATCTAGGAAGTATAACCAAACACCGTTAGGTCCGGTTTAGTTAAACGTTCACCGAAAACACATGTTTCGTCTCGTTGACGCTTTTAACCCCTATTCTTGTGAATTTGTGTAAACAACACATAACGATATCGAAACCTCGTGAAATTGATATTTTATATTCTTGAGAGTATAATCGAACATTACGAAGTCCCGGGTTTGTTAAAAGGTCATTGAGAGGTAAGAATTAACATGTTGACACGTTTAACCCATGTATCTTGTAAACTTTCGTTTACTTTCACAAATGGCTTCTTATATTCGAATAATTACTCATTTAAGAATATATTCATCGTGTGTAGTCATTCAGAGGCACAAGTTTGGCATAATGACACTTTTAGACCCTTAGCATACAAAGTTTCATCATTTGACAACTTTGGTCCTTCAGACCCTAACTTTTACATGTTTAGAGTTTAGGACACGTGTCTTTACATAATTGGATATGTTTTTACGAGGTGTTACAAGAAAACAGTTAAAATATATCTTATAAAATTAACTTAACATGTTAAAAATCAATTTTTTTGTAAATTTTTTTCAGCATTTTTCCTTATAAAATGGGTAGAAACTATCCCAATAAAAAAATCATTTTTGTAAAAAAAAATTAAGCCTTTTTTTAAGTTTTTTTTTTATATTTTTAGCTTTTGGTATTTTTAATTAAAAATGCTTCTACAAGTATTGATAAGGAAGCCGAAAAAATAAAAAAAAAATAATTTTTAACATGTTAAGTTAAATTTTTAAAAGTGTTACCCGGTTCCCTACTTTTTTAGTGTCCCCATTAAACCTCACACTATATATATATATATATAGGTACGAGATCAGGAGAAAACGCCCAAAAGTATGAGAACGGTGAGAACGCATCCTAGCCCAACACGTGGCGCGCGATATAATTAGGGCGTACGGGCTTTTTTTTCAATTTATCTTCCGCTTTTCCAATTCCGCTTTTCACAATAATGATTTATTTTTGGGGTTTAAGATTTTTTGGCGTTAACCAAATTCAATAATTACATGGTGTGTTAATGGTTTCATTGCATTAATATTTTGGCGTTTACGGCGTTTTTCAAATCGTATGCCATTGGAACCCCAAGGGGTCAGAATATCTCTCTGAATGGCTTCATCCATACTAAGTATGGCCAGGACTTTTTTAGGATGACGCCCCATTGTTTGTTCTTAGATTCAAAGGTGTTTTAGACAAGATGGCCCATTGTTCGATTATTTCTTATATACATTTTGGCGTTTGTGGTATCTTGGCATTTTACAATCGAAAAATTATATTACAACCACAGGGAAAAAAATAGAAGCGAAAAAAATAAATTAAAAATCCTAATCGGATCTCTCTTTACAGTCTTCACTGTCATCAGTCTCTCTCTTCTTTAGTACTACAAGAATTGTCACCAAATATATGGAGTTTTATGTAAAACTTAACAAACTCATCAGTTTGATTATTTTGTCTGCTCGTCTGTTGAAGTGGCTTTTGTGGATATTTGGGGACATAGATCTATGACATGTGGGTGGGTTTTTCGCTTTGTTCTTCAACTTTATTTTCATCTTTATAACCATCCCACTTTTCAGTGTCATTGATCTCTTCTCCTCATCCAAGCCTTCTTCAAGAACAAAGAACACAAAATGAAATATGACTGTCATCAGTATCTTTTTCTTGAAGATTTGTTCATCTCATGCAGCAAATCTTACTGATTTACTCCCCTCACCTAACAATCCATTCAATGAAACTTCACAAAGAACAATACTAAATATCCAAGAAAGCATATTAGCCATCTTTGTTTTTTTTTTTTTTTTTTTTTGGGCGTTTTACATTGAGTGGTATTTAGTAGTATTGACATTTGTTTTTTTGGTTTGATCAAATAGAAGTTGCTGAGAGGTATCATTTTATAGGATGTCTTTTGGCGCATAGGTTAGGCTGTGCATTATTATAATAAAGTATTTGTCGTTTCAGTTACTGTTTGTAATTACTGTTTTTTGATAATCTTTTATCTCTGAAGTCTTTAACACGTCCCATCTTTCAAGTTTGGCGTTTTAGATTCTAATATAATAAATTTTCCGTTGCTTCAGTTTTATTGTTTTGTAGTTACTGTTTCTAGTTACCTTTTCAAGTTTGTTTTTTTTTTTTTTTTGGGGGGGGGGGGGGGGTTATAATACTTGTCCAAAGTAATTTTATTATAGTTTGTGAGTTTTTTGGGCGTTTTATGGCATGATGGCGTTTTAACAAGCATTTGGTTGTGTGACGTTTTTATTATATATGGCGTTGTTATTATATAACAATCAACTGAAAAAGAAAACTAAAAAAATATGAACATTTGATCTTCCAAATCTTCACTGTCACCGGTCTTTTTTTTCTTTTTTGAATCATCTTAACTATCTGTTTCGACTTTCGTATGATTCATTTTGTTTTTTAATTAGTTTTTTTTGTCGCCGTTTGGAAGAATTAGGTGTGACATCAGCCTCTTTTTCTTGAAGATTTGTCAATCTCATGCAGCAAAATGTTATTGAGTTACACCATTCAGCTAACAATCCATTCGGCGAAACTTTCGCGTAGAACAATATTGAATTTCCAAGGAACGATGTTTGATTTTTAACTTTTTGGCGTTTTACCGAGAAAAAAAAAGCCACTAAATAAAAGTACCTTAAACCTCTAAATTTGATCATGCTAAAATCAATAATATTTTGTTGTATGAGATGGACAACATTGTTAATACTTAGTTAAGAAAGATGTCTGACAATGTTGTCCACCCCATACAGCTAAACTTTATTGAGAACAAACCTAAATAATGTTTTTGTATGTTTTGGCGTTATAAAATGGATGGAAATTGAGGATAAAGTCAATAAGATTTTACTCAATGAAATGGACAATATCCTCACTTAAGGATTTTGTACATTACATTGAGCGAAACCTTACCGACAACCAAACTGAATTTCAAACAAACGTTTTGGTTTAGAGGATATTTGATGTTTGGGTTTTTTGGCGTTTCTAAGACGAATGGTATATATTAAATATGGCGTTTGGGGTTTCGTGTGTTTAATGGAAGGTCTAAGATGTATATATAGGATGTTTTTTGGCGGTTTTTTTAGGCGGGATTTTATTATAATTAAGCTTGACGTTCTATATCTAATGGTGTTTTAGATTAGAATGGTGTGTGCAATTGTAGGTTAAGGCAGTAATTTAATGGCGTTTTATTCATGAGATGGCGTTTGTGTAGAGAAGTCAAAAGACTTTTTTACCCTTAATGAAGCGCGCCACAGTAATAAAAGTGATGTTATTTACGAAAAAGCCACCGCTTCATCTAGTCCATAGATTGTTTTAATCTGACGATCCATAACCGTTCTCTCCGTTCTCACACTTTTCAGCGTCTTTCCTAAATCCTGACCCTATATATATATATATATATATACATATATGAATTGTTCGGTTCGGTTAATTTTGGTCGATAACTGATTTTTTTGGTTAATTCAGTTAATCGGCTTTCAGTTAATTTAGTTAATCAGTTTTCAGTTAATTCAGTTTTTTGTTAATTTCGATTCGGTTTCCTCTGTTTTCGGTTCAGTTTTGCTTAACGATTCAATTACTACTAACCCTAGACACTGTTAATTATGTAATATATTAATTTTTTAAATTAAAACAACTGTAACAATACTATACTCAAATTAAAGAGAATAAAATACTCGTTTTATGGTGTATTTTATTTAAGAAATATTAATGTATGTAAAATTATGGTTGTTTAGAAAACGTGTGGTAGTTAATTTTTATAAGAGTGATAATGTGTAACTACTAATTAATTATTCATAATTTGGTTAAAGACGAGTGACTTAAACTGTAATTAAGATGAACGGATTAAAGTGTAATTAATGTCTGAAAGATCAATTTAGCTTCATTTTAGGGTTCTAGCTTATGCATTAAAGTAAAAACAAATGCTTAATTATTGGGTATCTTAAAATGTTATCCCCTTATATATTATAATATAGTATAGATATAATGATATGATAATTGTTACTTTATAAGACAACTAATACTAAACAAGATATAAAATGTCATTTAGTAAGCATAAATAAATATTACAGTGATAACAATATAATTTATATTATTTCAGTGTTATATATATAAACTCCTTCAAATTTAATCAAAACTCTTTCAAAAACTCTCTCAAAAACACTACCATTTTATAAAAATTGATGGATTCCCCTAGTTCTTCATCCATGGTAAATTTTTACTACAAAGAGTTTTTTGCGGATAGCGATGATTCCACCGGTGAGGAGGTCGAGCAAGAGGCGGTTACGAGTGCTTGTCAACTAGCGGTGAGATATGTGAAGCATTGCCGTCGCCCCGAACCAGAAAAAAATAAAAGAGGTTATATTGAACGAGACCGACGCGCGGCACACGATCGTTTGATGAAAGATTATCTTGATGAGGCACCGACATTTTCGAACCAAATGTTTAGGCGTCGTTTCCGAATGAGTAAGCGGTTGTTTCTACGCATAGTCGACGACTTGGAAGCCAACTACGATTATTTTAAACAAAAAGCGGATGCGAGAGGGGCACTTGGATTTACCGGTATCCAAAAGTGTACGTCGGCGTTACGAAACCTTGCTTATGGAAACACAACCGACATCAACGACGAGTATCTAAAAATGGGCGAGAAAACAACGCGAGACACCTTGGAGCATTTTTGTCGCGGTACAATTCATATACTTTACTATAATGTTTACAATTTTTTTTGAAGCTTATGTTTGTGTTTTTTTTTATAAAGGTATTATTGATTTGTATGGTGCGCGTTTACTTAGAACGCCCACATGGGACGAGCTTCAAAAGATCTACGAGGTACATTCGGCGGAACATGGTTTGCCTGGTATGATCGGGAGCTTGGATTGCATGCATTGGCGTTGGGATAACTGCCCGACTGCATGGCGAGGCCAACACACACGGGGTGACCAAAAAGGACCCACTGTTATTCTTCAGGCGGTTGCTTCACAGGACCTTTGGGTTTGGTCGGCTTACTTTGGCGTGGTCGGGTCATGCAATGATATAAATGTTTTTGAACAATCTCCGTTGTTAGAGGAGTGGATTTCTGGCAAAGCTCCAAAAGCGTCGTTTTACGCAAATGGAAACTACTACCCCCATGGATATTATTTGTGCGACGGAATTTATCATAGGTATTCGATTTTCGTGAAGACGTTTAGTGATCCTATCGATGAAAAAAGAGCATACTTTAAAAAGGTTCAAGAGTCTTCACGAAAAGACATTGAGAGATGCTTTGGGGTTCTTAAACAACGCTGACAATATTTGAGAAATCCTTGTCGTGCATGGACCAAGCAAAAAATGAGACATGCTATGTACGCTTGTATAATCATGCACTACATGATTTTGGAAGACGAAGGAAAGACGATATGCCAGAATTATGTGCCGGAAGCCGTTCAAGAGGAGCATCCACAGGCGTCAATGGACGAAAGAGTGAATAATGCGCGAGAGTTGCGTTACGAACCGTACCATTCCGCGTTAACGGTTGATTTGGTACAACATGCATGGTCGGTTTGGTATGTACCACCTGAGGGTGAAGAAGAAACGGATGACGAGGAAGACGAAGTTGGCGAGGGTGAAGAAAGCGAAGACGAAAACTAATGTATTTTTTTTTTCTAATTTAGTCGGATTTTTTTTTATTATTTCTAGTATTTTTTTTTTTTAATTTAATGAAGTATTTTAAGTTTTTAATTAAAAAAAATAATTGTTTAATGATTGGAAGGGGCGTTATTGGGCATTATCACCACTACGTCACTTTTGCAATAACCCCCCAATAATGCCCTCATGCTGACTGGACTGCCACGTGGCGTAAAACACCCAAGGGTGAGGGTATTATTGCTCAAACCACTACACATGGTCTAAGAGTACCAATGTTTTGAATAAGACTTTAACTTTTCAAGTGGTAAGATATAATTTCTCAAGTGAACGAAAAAAGATATAGTATAGTGGTAAAACATGAAAATCTGTTTTTTCGTTTAAATAAACCAACAAAACTGATACATGAAGTCTTCATAGTAGTTGACCGAACAGTACAAAGAGACTAAACGTCTGCTAGGTTTCAGCATATACAAATAGTCAAATTGTATACAAGATACCATTTCAACAAGTGTCACAAAATTCCAAAGGACAGGTGACTGGTTTCCGTGTTATGACATTATCATTATCTTCTCTCTATTTAAAGTTAAAATATATTATTATATGCCAACTATCAATTTATAAATAGAAGAAAAAAGCGTGTCGTCAATATGTGATGTATCATGTCATTGTCAACAACGTTAAAAGAAAAGTAGGAACCGGTAGTATTAGAAAGACAAATGGTATTGGAGATAGGGAGATGTTGAAAAATCCGATTCCTCTTTCAACCAACTTGATTGTAAGATGTTTAAATATTCAGTTCACACTGTGCAAATTCCTCTTAGCAAGTTGTTGTGAAACTTGATGCAATACCAACATAAAAGACCCGGACGGTTAATATGAAAACATAAGGGTGGTTCAGTTTTAGTCTCATGGGCAGTTGTAGTGTAGTTTCACCCATATGTAACATCGAAATTTTTATTTGTTATATTTTTATATGCTATTTGAGTGACAACGAATATATTCGGACAATCACACATTATAAAAAAAGCAGTGTAATACCGTAATTACGTAAACCACAAATAATGTGCAATCTGTTAAAAGATACGCAACGTTAGACAAACTTGAAGGGTGGTTCGATGAAATCTCATGGGGTGGATAGAGGAGATTAGTTTAAAATAAAAATAATAATATGTTTATTATTTAGTTTATCTGGTATTCTAGTATTGTTTTACATTTCGAATAGGAGTCCTTTGTTTAGTCAAATTAGTATTGTACGGGTGTGTATATAAACCCGATTAGGTTTATTGATTTTCTGGTTAGGTATTCTCCTTGTTTAGTTTTAAAACTCCTTTCTTAAATAAATTCACATAAAAGTTTTGTGCAAACTTGTGAGTCAAGCTTATGATTAACGGTAGTTGGAGAACAAGATCTTTCAATCGCTTGTGTGTTTAACATAATCTAGACGTAACGCATGTTGGGCGTTAATGGTTTGTTCATCAGCAACATGTGCAAAGTAGGTTGTTTTTGAAAAGAGCTAACATAATCTAGACGTAACGCATGTTGCCGTCTGTGCTCGCGCGGGCGTGGGTGTTGTCATTAGCTTTACCCAGGTAATCGAGGGTTTTGTTGGTTGTTCAAAAAAATCATATATATCAAAATCAAATAGTATATATACACCATTCTGTAATAGAAAAACAGCACACACAGGATTTTAGTCTTCCTGTCATAAAAAAAGTGCATGGTGATGTCAAATGAGATTCAATTATCTTTTTTTAAACAGCTAATTCATATGCCTATTATACCTACTCCTAAATTTACACCAATATCTATCATATTTGGACTAAACTCTCAACCACTTGTAAAGAAGCACTATTACTATACATTTTGAACCGCTAGGCTACAAACCCTTTGATGAGATTCACTTAATTTATTAAATAAACAGCACACTGACTTAAAGAAATTCTAAACAAAATGAATGTATATAAACCTTTTAAATAAACGGACAACTATACAAAAAAAATGAAAAAATATAATAAATGGACTGCCATATTGGGCCGTTTGGCAACTTCTGAATGGTTAAGTGCTGAACCAGTAAGATGTCTGAATCATTAAGTGCTAAACCATTAAGAGCCAATATAATGTTTAACCGTTCAGAGGCAAATGTTTGACCAATTCATATTAGAGGTCTTAACCATTCAGACTCAGTATAATATTTAACCATTCAGAGGCAAATGTCTGAATCATTCAAACATTTGCTCATGAAACAAACAGTGTGAACCATTAAGTGTTGAACCAGTAAGAGGTCTGAACCATTAAGAGCCCCCTATTAAGAGGTAAACAAACAGCCCCTAAATCTTCTAAAGGTAATGCAACTAGCTGTTAATGGACCATTAAGTGATTGGATCTATTATACTACATTAACATCAACGAAACAAAACCAACTAAGAAAACAAATCCAATGAAGTCACACCATTTGCTAGCCGGGGCTTCCTCATTCTTGGGCTGGGCTTCTACATTGGGCCAATGCTATTCATCTTTGGGTCAGTGGTTGGGTTCAAGGCCAGAAGGTTAGGGCTGGACCATAACATGTTCTCTCAATTTTATTTGATCAATATATTAAGAGTATAGTATTAGAACATATAAAGCCTCTTGTTCGTCTTGTTATTTTTGTTTAGTGAACAAAACGAAAATAAAAAAGACGCATTTGTGCTTCTTGCTGATGATGTTAATTGTTCACTTAAAAAATGTGAAAAACTAATTACACAACATCAATCTCTGTACTGACTTTGAAATTTAAACATATTATACTAAACTGCATAAATAATATAAAGCAGATAGTCCTTTACAAAACTGTTGACTCTTTACGACTTCGCTATAATGATTCTTATAAACGAATAAACGAATTATAGATTCTTGTATCCGTCCTCATAGCTAAAAGGCAATGGAACCGATTTTACAGCTCTAAATTTTCCAACATTGTTCAAATGCTCATTCTCCAACCTGAATACATTCATCACAAGGTTACATTACATTTTCCTGATATTAATTCCATGTATTCACAATTAGGAATTGAACCAGACCTGAAGAAATTCCATATGCCACGTCGAATGATCTCCAAACTCGCAACGATTGCAATTAGCGCATTTTTATGCAGGAACGGAGCCTCATGAAAATCCAGCACAGTTTGCATCCAGGCAAGTCTCAGTATCACATTCAATACCTGCAAAATAACTAATTAATATCTAAAAGGATAGTTGCAACATAGTTATTTAAATTGGTAGATTGCTAATTAGTTATACCATTGCTATGAAGTATATAGATTTGTTTGGCAAAATAAGCTTGTCTCTTAACCATGGATTCTCTGAATCCTTACATAGAAGACCCCAATCCATCACTATGTCCCAGTAGGTACTGAAAATCGTTGCAACGCTTGAAGTAGATGCCGATATTATTTTCAAGGTTGTTCCTCTTTTTTGGCTGTATATTGTCCTTGTGACAACAGCGGCGATGGTAGAGAAATATTTTAGTCCATTCAGAGCTTGTGTAGAGTCGCGCCCATCACACAACCTCCGTACGCACTACACAAGTTTATAACGACCATAGTCAACAAACATGAAGCTTATAAATGACATGATCGGGTGGACGTACTGTAGGATATGTATGTACCTGTAGGACTCGGATCCAATATGGTATAACTGCAATGACTATAAAAAGAACATCGTAAACTTCGCTATTTTTGCAAGTTTCTGCATTCCTCGTCTTGAAATCTCCCCAGCCGTAGTAGCATACGTAGAACTGCAAATTCCTCAATAACTGAACCTGAAAGAATTAAAATTTGAACATTTTAGTTTCTTGATCTTAGCTTGATCCTTATTTCCTAGATTTTTTCTGAATCTTAATTCTTACCTGACTAGTAAACTGGTCGGCCAAGAAGAAATCAGGGAGAGTGACCGCATAAAGTGGAGCACATATGCAGTGCCATAAACAGACTAAGAGGAAGAAGCGGTTTGCACGATAGAAGATGTCGAATGGACAGATTGTTATCAAAATAACAACCTACAAAACATAGTTTACAATTAAATTAATACACAAATACATATATGTATAAGGGAGTAGTATGCGATTCATCCTACATAATGAATAATGCTTAAAGAATTGCTTACAATGACTAAAAACAGGGGGAGTAATTCAGTGACCGCTTTGTAACTTTGAGTTTCCGGATCCAATTCCATTTCAAGATTTGAGAGTACAGCTGCAAGAGTGAGTACTGATAGACCAGAACTGAGGAGTAGAACTTCTTTAAAACCCAATTCTGTACGCTGCTTGAATCCAAATATGAACGAGTAATTAACGCGATAACGTGTCCAAAAGTATACATTTCCAGCATACATCAGCATATGCAACACTAGAAACCCAAACAAGCTGTACAGTGGAAAGATGGTATCCATATACTTCGTTCGGCCTTCACTCTTAAGCAGATTTCTAGCGTGTATGCTTACGATAATCGCCACCATAAGTGCTAATGAGAATCCAAAGAAGCAACCTGAAATAGAAAACACATTGGTGAAAGTTATATTTGTATTGTACAAGTAAAAAATAGGCTCTTGATGTATTCAGTTTAACTTGCAGGATGTCTGGAACTTACCAACTAAAAATGTTACCCGATGCTTCTCTCGTTTAGCTTTGGGCCTTAACGTGTCCATTCCTTGATGTCGGTTCCCGTTACAAAAATGCTTTATGAATGCTGCTTCGACTCGCTCTATGAGCTTAGAAACCTGAAGGGATTTTCTTTGTTAAGTGTCTTACTTAACCGATTTTCAAATGCCACATCAGTTAAAACATCATAGTAACATACCTCATCGGATTGGCTCAAGTAAGAATCTTCAACCATCTTCAAGTAAGCATCCGATGCATTTCTCGATGTGATCTGCAATAACAATCTAGGTCAGCAATTGAACACCTGGACGTACCCACGTTTGACAAAAACCGAACCTTATCATACTTCTTCATTATCTTGGAGAAGGCCAACTGATTCAGGAACCTGATTTGATCAAAAGCAAGATACAGTTCAGTTAATCGATTTTAGTCAAATCTTTATTTATGTCATATTTAAAGAGATTAATCATATGCTTACGCATAGTTCTTTAGAAACCGAAGCTTTTCATGAAACTCAATAAAAGCTTGCTTCAACTTTTCTTCCGCATTCCTGACTTCCCTTGTATTAAAATGCAGGTCTAGATTTAAACTTTTGAAGACATTTTTCACGGTGGATACCGGTGTTTCTGGGGCGGCGTTGATTTTAACATGACTTAAAACTTCTAAAGAAGCCATCTTGTATCCCTTTCTAACATCTGATCTCTTCTCTTGCTGTTCTTCTTGAATCACCTCCAATGGGTTCGAACCCATGTTCCTTTCATTGAAATACGAAGAGACCGCAGCCGCAGTGGGATTAGTAACTTTAATCCTAAGAGCAATGAGAGCATCCATTTGATTACTCAACTCTTCAGCCTGCTTCACCACCTCCTGCACTTTACTTTTATAAAAATGAATCACTTTATTAAATTCATGATCAAGTCCTCTAAAGAACACAAGCTCAAGATCTCCTCCATCCTCTGACGACCGAAGAAAAACGGTCTGGTAACTCTGAACATCATCCCCTTGTTCTTCATCTGCTTCCTGCATTGCACTCACTAGAATCACTTCATCCTCATTACCCTTTTTGGGACTATTGTTATTACCATACCGACTGGTTAGTCCACTGAAAGCTCTAAAAAGAGACACCCTTCGCTTCAAAGCAGCCGCTTTCGCTGGGGAGTTCACAGGACTCTCGGGCAACCTGATCTGTCCCCTGTGGAATATCAAGGACAAAACATAAAGTTATATTTTATATATATTTCTTTCAATAATTAGGTTCTCTTTACATATGCACATTGCATTTATTGTTTACATATGTACATTGCATTTATTGTTTACTTTCTCTCTGTATGTCACTATCTCTATTCTCATGTAAAGGCTATAAAGCCAAGTATTTTCCTTCAGAAATATACAATAGAAAAACATTGATTCATACCTTCATATGGTATCAGAGCTTCCCTGCTCTAACGAGTTCGATCCTAATAGCCAAATCGCCGTACACATCGCCGTACACCATCGCTGTACACCATCAGAAGTCAATCATCGTTGTTCAATCGACGTTCATCGTCGTTCAAATCGCTGGTCTTCACAATCGACGTTCAGAAAGCAGCACCAACAATCATTGACGACCACCCCTGCCACCAAAGCACCGCCATCGCCGCTGCCACCGCCATCGCCGCTGTTAGTGCCATTCTCATCTTTTTTCTTCCAACTTGAGCCCTCAAAATTCAAAATCTTTTTCAAGATTCGACGCGGGTTCTTCTAAGGAAAACAGATTTCACAAGATTTGTTGTGGGTTTTACTAAAGTTTCAATTTTCGTTGGATTTCTTCCAACTTGAGCCCTCAAAATTCAAAATCTTTTTCACAAGATTCGTTGGGTTTTACTTGGTTGTGTGTGTTCAACAATTTGGGGAAATGTTTAAAAAATAAAGGACATGTTGTCTTGTAGTTGATAAAGTGAGAAGTTGGTGTCTTGGGTTGAAAAAAAAGCAAGGAAAAGTAAAAGGTGGGGTGTGAGAGCATGTGAAAAAAAAAAAAAAAGGTCTCTACAATTCTTCCAAACAACAGTGGGGTTTTTCCATCTTCAACAAGTATCCGACAACTCTCAAGGATGAACCACAATCAGAATTCCAGATTTACAAACTCCTATAGTGGTAACTGTACATCTCCCAACTCTTGTTATTGCAATTTTTGTAACTTTCCAGGTCACGCAACAAAAGAGTGCAGAAATCTTGCACGATTCCTTCGTGACAATCAGATACAAATTGGAGGTTACTCACCCACAAGCTCTCCGGGTCCCTCATCCTGGATGTTTGACAGTGGTGCCTCGCACCACGTCACTTCTGATCGTGCCTCGCTCCACACCATCTCTGAGTATGGTGGACCGGATCAGATTGTCCTTGGCGATGGTAAAACCCTATCCATCACTCATACTGGTCACTCTCACATTCACACACCTAATGGTTCAATTTCTTTAAAAGACGTTTTGTGTGTTCCCAAAATCAAACAAAAAATCATTTCTGTTGCCAAATTATGCAAGACCAATCGTGTCTCTGTTGAGTTCTTTCCCACACATTTCTTTGTCAAGGATCTTAGCACGGGGGCGCGACTAATGCGAGGGGAAAATTATCTTGATGTCTACTATGCTAACCCTACGTCCATACCTCAAATCAACTCTGTCGTTACGTCTTCGGCTCTTGATTGGCATCACAAGCTTGGGCATCCTTCAATTCGTACTTTCAAATCAATAGCCAAATGTATAGGTCTTAACTTTAATCTTCAAAACTTTCATTGTAATGCATGCTCTATCAACAAGAGTCACAAAGTTCCATTTGGCATGAACTCCTTTACAACTAACAAACCACTACAACTACTTTACTCCGATGTTTGGGGTCCGGTCCAAACATCCGTTGATGGTTTCAAGTATTACATCATTTTCGTAGATTATTACACAAAATACATTTGGCTATATCCGATAAAACAAAAATCTGATGTCTCCACACTCTTTCCCATATTCAAACAATTGGTGGAAAAGTACTTTCAAACCCCTCTCGTATCTCTCTTCACCGACAACGGTGGTGAATACGTTGGACTCACTTCCTACCTCCAATCTCAAGGTATCTCTCACTTTACCACACCCCCACATACACCGGAACAAAATGGTGTCGCTGAACGACGTCACCGTCACATCGTCGAAACCGGTCTTGCATTACTCCATTATGCAAGTCTACCCCTATCCTTTTGGACCCATGCCTTCCAAACAGCGGTCTATCTCATCAACCGCCTACCAACTCCTATCCTTGACTATCGTAGCCCGTACGAAAAGCTCTACAACAAAACACCCATCCATTCCAAACTTAAACCTTTCGGGTGTTTGTGCTACCCTTGGCTACGACCATACGCCAAGAGCAAGCTCCACCCACGCTCAGAAAAATGCATCTTCTTGGGATACTCATCATCAAAATCAGCCTACAAATGTTATGATCCGCATACCCATCGCTTATATCACTCTCGTCATGTGGAATTCGTAGAGTCTGTCTTCCCACACAAAACTTCTTCCTCCAACTCTCCTAGCATTCCCACACCCGAAACATTCCTGTCTATTTCCACACCATCAAAACCTGTCTCTTGCAACACTCAACCTTCATCTAAATTGCTACAAACCCCCACACCATCCGTTGCACATATTTCTGTTTCTGATTCACAAACCTACCACAGACATTCCCAACCCACATCAACTAATTTCTTTGACCGTGTTGCCTCTACATCTTCAGACCCGACCAACACATCCCCTACTACTCCATTAACCAATGACTACCCAACTACGGCCCAACCCACTTCTCCCACTGATCACTCCAACTTGGTGGACTCCTCTACTTTTCAAACCCATCAGCCAACTCCACCTACTAGCCCAGTCTCTTCAACGCCTTCCCAACCTTCGCCTCCAAAACAAACCCGCTCAAGAAAACCCAATCCCAAGTACTTCAGTGACAAATTTGTCAATAGCACCACCCTACACCCCCTACCAACCACTCTTGAACCAACAACTCACACCCAAGCCCTTAAAGATCCCAAATGGCGCAAAGCCATGGATGATGAATTCAATGCTCTCCTTCATAATGGGACTTGGGAGCTCATCCCATCTTCTAATCACAAACCCATTGGTTGCAAATGGGTCTTCCGTATCAAACGGAATCCAGATGGCTCCATTGCCAAATACAAAGCTCGCCTTGTTGCAAAAGGTTTCCTTCAACAGCATGGGATAGACTACTTTGATACCTTTAGCCCTGTTACTAAACCTGTTACCATCCGTACTATCCTCTCTGTTGCTCTTTCGATGAATTGGCCTCTCAAACAGCTAGATGTCAACAACGCCTTCCTTCAAGGCACCTTGCATGACAATGTCTATATGGTCCAACCGCCTGGTTACATTCATCCTCAATATCCAAACCATGTTTGTAAACTTAGAAAATCACTTTATGGTCTCAAACAGGCACCAAGGGCTTGGTACACGGAACTTACCAACTACTTACTTGCCTTTGGTTTTCGGAAATGTCTATCTGATGCCTCTCTCTTTGTTTACAACCACAAAGGCATTATTGTCTACTTCATGGTATATGTTGATGATATCGTTATCACGGGTAACACTCCTTCATTCCTTGATCATGTTGTCAAGTCTCTTGCTGCACGTTTTTCCATTAAGGACCTAGGTCCACTTCATCACTTCTTGGGCATTGAGGTCATTAACACCTCCGCTGGCTTATTTCTGTCACAACATCACCATATTCGAGATTTACTCACTCGTTTCAACATGGATGGTGCAAAAGAGGTTACCACTCCTCTATGCTCCTCAGTACCATTATCTCCATCAGATGGTTCTCCCGCTGTTGATCCAACTCCTTACCGACAGCTTGTTGGCTCTCTTCAATACCTAGCCTTCACTCGTCCGGATATTTGCTTCGCTGTAAACAAACTCTCACAGTTCATGCATTCGCCCTCTCAGCTTCATTGGCAAGCCTTGAAACGTGTTCTACGT
Organism: Helianthus tuberosus; assembly: GCA_030545235.1. Classification (NCBI taxonomy): domain Eukaryota; kingdom Viridiplantae; phylum Streptophyta; class Magnoliopsida; order Asterales; family Asteraceae; genus Helianthus; species Helianthus tuberosus. The sequence continues at coordinate 151,577,194 of CM060400.1, forward strand.
TATCTTAAAGGCACAATTCACCATGGGTTGTTCCTAAATCGTTCATCTCCTCTTCATCTAACGGCATTCTCAGATTCTGATTGGGGTGGCATTTCAGATGGGGGACGGTCTACTACTGCATATGCTCTATATCTTGGCACAAATATAATCTCTTGGAAATCGGCTCGTCAGAAGTCTGTGTCTAGATCATCAACTGAGGCCGAATATAAGGCTCTAGCCAATGCTGCATCAGAACTTTCATGGGTTCAAAATCTCCTGTCTGAACTTGGAATCACCCTTAAAGGTCCACCTACTCTGTACTGTGACAACACTGGTGCTACTTATCTATGCGCCAATCCGGTATATCACTCTCGTATGAAGCATGTAGCTCTTGACTATCATTTTGTTAGAGAAAAGGTATCCAGTGGCTCACTAAAAGTTCTTCATGTTAACTCCACGGATCAGCTGGCAGATGCTCTTACAAAGCCTCTAAGTAGGGCTCCTTTTCTTCGGCTTCGCTCCAAGATTGGCGTCTCCGATGGAGCCTCCATCTTGCGGGGGCGTATCAAGGACAAAACATAAAGTTATATTTTATATATATTTCTTTCAATAATTAGGTTCTCTTTACATATGCACATTGCATTTATTGTTTACATATGTACATTGCATTTATTGTTTACTTTCTCTCTGTATGTCACTATCTCTATTCTCATGTAAAGGCTATAAAGCCAAGTATTTTCCTTCAGAAATATACAATAGAAAAACATTGATTCATACCTTCATATGGAAAATCAAGATCTGTTTCAAGAGAGTCTTGAGGTAGTTGTAGTTCATATATGCTTCTCTCCATTCAGGCACCATCTGTGATGCAAATTCTTTTCCAAACTTCATTGTTGGCTTGTTTATGAATCTAAAATATACAGATAACTGAGATGAAGATGAAGATTTATCAATTTTAAGCCTTTGGTTTCAGTGTTCTTGATTTTATATATTCACACCATATCCAATATTTGGAAGAAACCAATTACCAACCTGCCTCCAGCTTTATACCGTGTTTTTTCTAAAATGAATCAAATACGGTTTTTCTATTTTTATTATTTAATTTTAACAATTATTTCCATCTTCAACAAATCTTTCTAATAAATACAAAATCTTTTTTTTTTTTTTAATTATGGAGTTTAATTTTAACACATTCTATTCAAATGTTATATTACTCTGTGGCACATCGATTTATTAGAATATAAAGATATTGGTCAAACGTGAGACCCATTACAGAAGGTATCAAATCTTACCCGTTAATTCACACGTCGAGATTTTCATTTTAATATACGAATTAATTATTGTATTGTCTTGTGACTCTTGTCTTAAAAGTATAAAATATTATTTATTTGAGATCCTAACAATAAAAAATACTTTTATTGAACTACGTATTGAATGTAAGATGAACAATAATTCACAAAATGTTATCATACACGTCAAATTATTGACAGTTATACCAACACATATTTTTATATATTACCCTACGTATACAAAAACAACTTGGGGGAATAGTGCCACACAGCTGTGTGGCACACCCCCATTGGACCAACAATATTTTTGTTTTATATTCATTTTAAAAATACGTTTTTACTCCTAGCTCAAAATAAAATTACGTTTTTGCCCCCAGCTCAAAATAAAATTACGCTTTTTGTCCCCATCTCAAAAATACGATCTTGCCCCCAATTCAAAATTACGACTTTGCCTGGCACTCTCCCATTGGACCAACCAGTTTATGATTTTATACTCATTCTAAAATCACGTTTTTGTCCCTCTCTAAAATTACGGTTTTGCACACAGTTCAAAATAAAATTACGCTTTTGTCCCCAGCTCAAAATTACAATTTTTCTCTCCATTCAAAATTAAATTGTGGTTTTGCCCTCAGCTCAGATTTACCTTTTCCTCCCAGTTCAAAATAAAATTTTGTTTTTGCCCCCACTTAAAAATTACGATTTTGCCATCTGGGAAAAAATGTGATTTTCCCCGTTTAAAAATTGTGATTTCGCGCTCAATTCAAAATTTTACGTTTTTCCCCAGTTCAAAAGAAAATTATGTTTTTGCCCCCAGCTCAACATTACGATTTTTCCCTCGATTCAAAATAAAATTGTGCTTTTGCCTCAAGCTTAAAATTATGATTGTGCCCTTAGTTCAAATTTATATTACGTTGTTACACCAAGTTAAAAATTACGAATTTGCCCCTATGAAAATTTACAATTTTGCCCTAGGTTCAAATTTACAGTACTGCCATTACTTGAGCTTTTGTCAAATTACGATTTTACCCCAGTCAAAAAATACAACTTTCCCTCAGTTAAAAATTACAATACTGCCATTGTTTTAGTTTTTTTTATTAAAACTATAAAAGTGTTTTGTTTTAATTGGTTGACTCGATTTAATTGTTTTTCGTGTCAATGAGCTGACTAACACTCGCTCATTATTCGGTCATCGCCCCGCAACGCGGGCGGGGCACCAACTAGTTGTAATATATAGAGTGACTGATTCCTATATAAGAAGTTTATTTTCTCATACTGAGCGTATAAATTCCGTATTTAATATTATAACTACAGACTATTTGTATGTAATTATGTAACAAATATTATATAATAACGTCAAGATTATGTAATGTACAGTTATATGTATAATTATGCACAGTCACGTTTAGAAAAAAAATTACCTTTTGAATATTTAACAATACGTTACCTAAATTAGTAAATAAAGTTTTCTGTTTTAAAATATATTTTCTAAAAATAGTACAAAATATAAAAAAAATGGTTTTTATTTGTTACTCCTTTAGTCATGAGTAACTGTTAGTAATCACAAAATTATTATGACACCATCATATTTTTTTTTTTTTGAACGGTAAATTTGGATCACTGACGGACCACTGGAGTATTATCGTATCACCAGCGGAACCACCCGATCATATCCATCTCCACTAGGCATAATGTCTATACACGAATTCAGGAGGGAACCCAACAAATATGAGAAAACCCCCTTGTGAGAATCGAACTCAGGACCTATTAGTCTTAAAGCCTTATCCCATCACCAAAATGCCACTAGACTGGAAATCCATGGGCATGAACCCATCATATTGTTCATTGTCTTTATCATAAAATGGCATTAAGAGTCTTATGTGGTCAACAATGTCGACTTATATTCAATGAAGTGATCATCGTCAATCTGTCCCTCGGACGGCCTGTTGCCATCTGAGTCTGACTCCTTCAATTATTTTGTTTTCAGCCTCGCTGGTGAAAGGGTCTACCACACATTTTTTTTGGTTTTTAAAAAAGGAAAACGCGCTTATATTAAAATCAATTTCTTTTATTGACAAAATCAAGCAACAATTTCGGCGGAAATACACCAATTAATTTATATTTATCTATTTTTCTCAAATTTTCATATATATTTTGTCAAATGGTTAAATTTTAAGACTGGATGGTATGGGAGGACCGGCGCCGTGAAGGATGGGCCGCCACGGGGCTAGGGGGGCGGTGTGGGAGGACCGGCGCCGTGAAGAGAGATCATATTGTTCATTGTCTTTATCATAAAATGGCATTAAGAGTCTTATGTGGTCAACAATGTCGACTTATATTCAATGAAGTGATCATCGTCAATCTGTCCCTCGGACGGCCTGTTGCCATCTGAGTCTGACTCCTTCAATTATTTTGTTTTCAGCCTCGCTGGTGAAAGGGTCTACCACACATTTTTTTTGGTTTTTAAAAAAGGAAAACGCGCTTATATTAAAATCAATTTCTTTTATTGACAAAATCAAGCAACAATTTCGGCGGAAATACACCAATTAATTTATATTTATCTATTTTTCTCAAATTTTCATATATATTTTGTCAAATGGTTAAATTTTAAGACTGGATGGTATGGGAGGACCGGCGCCGTGAAGGATGGGCCGCCACGGGGCTAGGGGGGCGGTGTGGGAGGACCGGCGCCGTGAAGAGAGAGAGAGAAAGAAGAGAGAGACAGAGAGAGAGGCCCGGCACAATCGTCCGTGGGGAGCCGAACTCGCCGGAGGGGGGCGGTGTGGGGGACCGGCGCCGGGCCTCGCCGGGCCTAAGCCGGCCCCCATACCGCTTAGTCTAATGGGATAGAAGACTGCAAAAGTACAAAGAAGAAGAGACAGAAGTGGCTTCATATGTGTTGACTAGAGAATCTGAAAACAAGACTACAACAAATGGAACATACTAACTAAACTATGAAAGTGCTGTAAGTATTTTAATATTAACACTTATGTTCCAGAGTCATTTAACATGGGGAGGGGAGGGGAGGGGAAGGAAAATTTTCTCTCCTAATCTCTCCAATTTAGGAGGATGAATATTTGGTCATATTTGGTCATATTTTCTTCCCTTTTCCCTCCCCTCCCTCTGTTAAATGAAACTCGGGAACATGGTTTTTCATATTTTCATCTCTTTTCCCTCCCCTCCCCCTGTTAAATGAGACTCGGGAATAAATTAACCATTTTATTGAATTGTCACGTTAAACCGGTATCAACTATTGTGATTCCTTACCGTTTCGTATCTATTCGGTACGATATCAACACTCATTGTACCAATCGATAAAGAATTACCCAAAAGAAAATTGACGTGTGTTTTACAATAATCAAAAACCATAAAAACGAATACCGGTATCAGTTCGAATTAATCACACACAACACATGGTCGCGCAACAATTCGTCCGCCAACCGAATCACATGCGCGCCACATGGCGCCCACCGCAACTTCTGCATCTGCCACACGCCACGCCATCTGGAGGCCTCGCATATGCATCCGCCACATGCCACCTGCATCTACCACACGACACGCCTTATGGAATCTGCTAGATATGCCACGCGTAACACCTGCGCGCTAGCCTCGCGCTCATTTGCCATGTCTTCCACATGCGCCAACTAGTCTGCACTCTTTAGATCTGCCACGTCACATGTGTCCATGCGATCAGAAATACAAAGGCATGCCTCAAGCAACGATGCGAGTTTGTAAAGTCCAAAGTGTGTCATTAAAGCACCACATCGGGTCATCCATGCCATGCGCGTGCGAATTACCCCTTGTGACTCCACTATTGTGTGCTTCCATAAAAAGAATAAGGAATGATAGCTCCTAGTTATATACCACCTCTAAGTTATGTTTTTCCTCCTATGTGACACAAGTTCCACTTAATTTACCATGTTAAGGAATGATAGACAGATTTCAAATTTGAATGTTGTAGATAACTTAGTCAAATAGTTTGTTAGCTTAGCTAATCTATCTCCTAGTTATACTCATTTTATTTACATATATTTGTATGTTCCTGTTAATTTATCAATATATCAAAGTATTCATCCAATCATTGAACTTCTCTAAACCTTCATATGGTATCAAAGCCTAGCTTAGACCACTAATCCCCACACTTACTGTCTCCTTTAAGCTCTAGACCTTTATCTTCGCAAACACCATGTCGAGAACATCTTCATTGCTGACAAATCACTCCATGAAAGACCTTGCAGTTGTAACCCTACCTGCAACTCTAAAACTCGCATCTTGAAACTATTTAGCCTGGATAACTCGGGTCTAGGCCCTGCTTTATGCTCTCGACTTATATAAATTTATCATCGGCTCAAATTTGGCTCCTCAAATCGTTAAAGCTACTGACGTCACTCAAGCTCCTCACAAGTACCATTCTCAATGCTTTTGCAAAGATTGATTGTTATTTGGGTACTCGTGGTAAGACCTTAACCCCAAATAGTCCCATTAATCATTAGTGCTTCGTCTTCATATGAGGCATGGCAAACACTGGCCAAACATGAGCCTCACCTAGCAGAGGCCACATGAAACAAATAAAACATCGACTTAAACAAACCACCAAAACCCCTACTCAATCCATCACTGAATACGTGAAAAAACATCAAAACCATTGTCGATGTACTTCCATTCTAGGTAAGAAAATGGATCATGAAGATGTCGTAGATTCCATCTTGAGCGACCTCAATCAAACCTCCTACAAGCCAATCTTGGGCCTCATTCATGCTAGGGATCAATCATGAGTTATCCCTAGCACAACAACTCAAAACACAAGATATTCATCAAGCATCTTTTGTGTTTTATGTTGCAAATAGGAACAATAGGAAGCCCTAGACAAATCGGCAAGGGAATACCAGAACCGGCAACACCAGACACACCTATCGGCATCAACAACGAGGGATAGCTCTTGGAATCCTCCCCACACCACCATTTGTTGTAGGTAAAGGCCTTTTTGTGGCACATGCCAATAGTTCCACAAACATGGTCAACTGCTAAGTAATTATACCGATATCAAGAAGGTACATCCTACCATCTCTATTCCATCATTCAATTGTTCTTCACAGGGGATGTAACAACCCGCTTTTGGAAAGTCAAAGTACAAGTCAAAGTCAAAGGAAGAAAAGATTGCTAATTGCGATCTGTCACTCCTTGCTTAATTAGTGACTGTACTCTTTGACTTGTAATCGATACTCTATTTTACTTTGCCTTAGTTGTATTATGTGGAGTACATGTTAATAAATCGATACTTAATCGCAGTTAATCGCTAATCGACTTATCGCTAATCGCATTCGCAATCCGAATTATAGGTTATGGATATTGTTTTACGTGTGTGTGCTTCTTATGTGTTACTTGTGCATGTTATGTTTATGTTGAGGTGTTTTAATCGCAATCGCAACTCTATCGCAACGCAATCTCATCGCAAACGCTAAACGCAAGTTATTTATAGTGATTGTATGTTAGATATAGTAGTTAGGTTATTTGTGTAACTAATGAGTAATACTATCGCATCGCTTACTCGAAACGCATCGCAACGCTCAACCCACGAAACGAAAACACGAAAACCGACTCGCCGGAGCCACTCGATCGAATGGCCATCCGATCCGTCACCTGTGTGTGCTCTTTCCTCTTTTGGAAACCCTATAAATACCCCTGTGTGACAGCTCCACTCGTTTGACCAGACGCTCCAACCCACTTTTCTCTCGATTTCTCGCGATTCTTGTAAGTTTCCAACTTAAATCTTGCACTTCTATGATCTACACACACTTCTTCATCATTTTCACCCTTGAATCTTAACTTTTAACCGTGAAATCAACGGATTTGAGGTGTTCTAGGGTGATGTCATCATGGAGTTCTTATGAACTTCAAGTTTTGGCCTCACTCCACCAAGAATATCCCAGATCTGAAGGATTTCCATATGATTAAACAATGTCTTCGCATAGATCTAAACAATTTCAAGTTTAAAAGGATTGAAAGATACTTTTCCAATTTTATTTCAACTCTTTTACACTCAATGCACTCAAAACTGATAGAATCGGAGCTTATTCAGGCCTTCTACTCTTCTCTAGTGAAGTGTCGGTTTGAGATCTGATTCCTATCAACGAGACAACCGATTTCAGGTTAAACATGAACAACCGTCACGAACAGTTAACTGAACGGATTGGGGTGGTTCCCGTTCGATCGGATAACCTGGTTCTGATAAAGTTCCCGTTGTTAAACACGTTGTCATATCGTCTCGATCAAACCGCAACTTTCAAACTTAACAATTTCCAAAACGACCGAGTCACCAAATGGACTGCCGTCTGGTCGGATTTCCATCCGATCGAACGACAATCCGATCGGATGGCATTTGGTCTCCAACACTTATTGTTATCTGAGGAATGTCTTGCTGGACGGATCGCCATCCGATCGAACGACCGTTCGACCGGATGACCTGAAAGGTAGAGATACTTCTCTGTTTTCAAAATGCTACAACGAAAACTTCAAAGCCATCATACACAAACACATCCATCCCAAACGAATGTCAATCCAACCGAATGGCCATCCGAACGGAGGACCATCCGAACGGATTGACATCCGATCGAATGACCATCCATTCGGATTGCCATCCGACCGGATTACCATTCGTCACTTGGTTCACTCTTCACCGTTTAACGCTCCGTTCATTCACTTACGTTGTCCTTCTGATCAGGCTAAAACTCTAGCACTCCCTTCAATCCATTAAGTACCATCGTTGTGAGTATACTCGATCCCTTTTTGCTTTAAGCACTTTTGGGTGTTACATACGTTATTTATAATAAATCACATCGAACACACAACGCAAACACTTTTACACGCTAACCTCTACCGCATGTTATACGTGTTACTCGATGAATGCTTGTATGTTATGTTTACACAGAGATTTTTGCCTGACACCTTAGCAACGATAGTACTTTAGTTTGGACTCAGCACCTGTCATGGACGGGGGTTGCTAAGGGTATTTCTTCACATGTCACAGTGGTGATATGTGTTGCGCACTCTACAACTCGCTGTCACGTCTGTGCATATTTCATTGTCGATAACCTACTTGCTTCTAATTAAACATGTTACATGCTGGTTATGCGTAAACGCTCTCAAACTCTATTATTACTATTAAACTTGTATGCTCACATTTACACTCTATGTATTGACCTCTATTTTAACGTATGTGACATGTGTTTAGGATGCTTTGCCTGCTTTTGTGGAATCAAGTAGGAGTGAGAGTCTAGAAACAAATCTAATAAAATCTGAGTTGTCGGAACATGTTATTTGTCCTTGAGATATTTGGTCTGTAATAACTATTTACTTTGGTATGTTATGGTATGGGACATAATATTTAAATATCTGGTAATTTAGTTGTTATGGATTTCTCCAGGACAATCTGTTTCGCTCAGTGTCGCGCCCCGATGTTTCCGTCATCGGATAGGGTGTGACAGATTGGTATCAGAGCCATAACTATAGGGAATTAGGCAAGACTCGACCTAGTCTGGGTCGATGTCTTAGAAACGACCTAGTCTATAGTCTAAGTACCAACAGACCGACTTGTGCGAACCCGGTAGGGGTTTTGTGCAAGCTTACTTGCTAATCTCGCTTGAAGTCGCTGAACACTACACATTTGCGCGGACATCGCATACTACCGCTTCGCGCAAGGTCAGCCTTTCCTAAGGCTGGCAACTTACACAATTTTCGAACCTCTCGTATAAACAAAGTGATTTGGCCGAGATTAGGTGTGAAAACCGTAAACTCTCGACTAGATCGCTTGCTCGACGCGACTTCTTACTACAAACACGAGAATTTACGTTGAATCAGGAATGAAGTCGTTAAGTCAGGGGTGAAACCCGAACCTTGATGACTTAATTCCGCCCTTTATTTTGGTTTTGAAAAACTCTCACCAAGGTCTCGACGGACTCCAACGACTCGAAGCCATGCTGAAACTGCAAGGATGCGTGTCGATCGCCCGGATTGACGCGAGAGCACAGTCCAGAAGGCCAAAGCGTGCACTGAAGGTCCTTGTGAATAGTCGAATCACCCTGGGTTGTCAACATCTAACAGCCGCCGATAATCTATCCTCGATCTTATGTGTTTCGATTCTGGATTTCGCCGCCGCTAACTCTGAGAAATGTATCGATTTTATGTGTTTTTTGTACTTATTTGTTAGCATTTTGAGATAAACAGTACGGTGGTACTGGTGATTTTGGTTTCACGCTTTTCGCTCCGCCCAACACACACAAATCACTACACAACATTAACGAATCGCATGTTATGCTACTCGCTACTCGCTATTCGCACTCGCAACTCTCGATCGCTTTACACAACTATGAAGGATAGGTAAATACATGCAATATATAGAGGTGAATACGTGCAAAATAGGAAGGTGAATGCATGTAAAATACGTGCTTACGTGGATTACGTGTTTATGTGGTTATGTGCTTACGTGCTTCTGTGGATTATGTGCCTACTTGATTACGTGACTACTTGATTTCGTGTTACGTGTTCCTGAGCTTTATATAGAGTAGTGCGAGGTGGTACTATAGAATACGCTAGACTTAATCGAAATTGTGTTTGAGTCCTGTGACGATGTCTGTTGCAGACAATGTCGTCATTTGGATCGCAATACTCCCGCGCTGCTAGACGCAAACACGCTGACAAGCGAATCGCTTCTCTCGTCGCAAGTCAAATCGGTAAAGTAATTTCGCAGATTGTTAGTGAGCTTAATGAAAAAGCTAGCAAGTCCTCTGAAGAGTCAAGGACTGAATCTTCGAAAGCAGCTTTTAGCTTCAAGCAGTTCAAAGACTGTGGTCCAAAAAAATTTACCTGAGAAGATGGGCCTACGGCCATGTTTCAATGGTTTGATTCGATCGAAGTCACCCTAAGCCAGAGTGGCTGTCCGGAAAACCTTCGCACTGTTAACGCTACCGGCGTCTTCTAGTCCCGCGCTCTAGACTGCTGGAAGGCTGAGAGAAACAAATGAGGGAATGATGTAGCTTATGGATTGACGTAGGCTGAGTTGAAGGGCATCATGATGCGAGAGTTCTGCCCTCCCCACGAGCTCCAAAAGTTGGAGGACGAGTTCTGGCATATCAAGCAGGATGGTGGAGATAACACTGGTTTAACTGCTTGCTTCAAGCAGCTGAGTCTCATATGTCCTGTCCAAGTTGCTACTCCCGAGATTACGATCAAGAAATACATCCGTGCTCTTCCAGATTGTGTTGCAGACTTTGTACAAGCTGCGAAAATGACAACTATTGAGGAAACCTACCTGCTTGCTGCTGGGATCAACGATAAGCGAGTCAGAGCTGGTTATTTCGATAAAGCTGCCAAGAGTCTTCATCAAGTCACCGCTACTCCCATCGCTGAAACTACTGCCGCACCGCAATCTTCAAGAGTCTCACGTCGCAAGAGAAAGAACAGTAGCTCCAGCAACAAGAATTGTGCAGTTGCTGCCGCACTGCTCCAAACAGTACCTGCCCAACTGCAACCTCAACACCGCCAAGTAGCGGCGCCTGTGGCCAATGCACAGCCAGCAAAGCGTGAATACACTGGTCCATACCCGCTCTACACTACTTGTACCTATCATCACCCGGTTGGTATCGCATGTCGGTTCTGTGTTCACTGCAACTTGTACGACCACTTCACCGCTAACTGTCGTACCGGTCCTCGCCAAGCTCCAGCGCCAGCTCAAGCTCCTGCTCTACCAGCTCCGCAAGGACAGCAAACAGCTCATGCTCACGCAAGAGCCTGCTTTGCGTGTGGTGATCCCAACCATTTTGCAAACGTCTGCCCAAACAAAGTGGTGAAGCAAGAGCCACAACAGCAACAGCAGCCAGCACCGCAACAGCAACCGCAGCAGCCAGCACAGTAAGCAGCCCGCGGGCGAGTCTTCATCAGCAACGCCCGCCAGGCTCAGGCAGGCAACAACGTGGTTAATGGTACATTTCTCGTAAATGGTATATATGCTTCGTGTTTATTTGATACTGGAGCCGATAACTGTTTTGTATCGTTAGAATTCGAAAGGCTCCTAAATCGTAAGCGCGTTAACCTCCCATCGACCTTCGACGTAGAAGTTGCCACCGGAAGGACCGTCACCGTCAGTTTCGTTCTACGTGACTGTACTCTCGATCTCAACGGTCACGTTTTCCCGATTAACCTCATCCCGATGCAGCTCGGTAGCTTTGATGTCATAGTAGGTATGGATTTCCTTCGTGAGAACCATGCTGAAATTGTTTGTTTCGATAAAATGATTCGTTTCTCCCTCGCTAATGGTGATCAATTGTGTGTTTATGGTGAAATCGCTTCAAAGAAGTTACAACTCATATCATGTGTCCAAGCTAGTAAGTATCTCCGAAAGGAATACCAAGCTTTCTTGGCACATATCGTAGTAGCGGAGAAGGAAAAGAAAGGGAAGACGATGGAAGAAGTGCCTGTTGTTCGTGACTTTCCTAATGTATTCCATGATGATCTACCAGGTTTACCTCCCACTCGTGATATCGATTTCCGAATCGACCTCATTCCTGGAGCAAATCCTATCGCTAGAGCGCCTTATCGCCTCGCTCCTTCTGAAATGCGCGAACTCTCGAGCCAGCTCCAGGAATTACTTGATAAAGGCTTTATTCGCCCTAGCACCTCTCCTTGGGGCGCGCCTATCCTTTTCGTCAAAAAGAAGGACGGATCGTTCCGGATGTGCATCGACTACAGGGAATTGAACAAGCTGACTATCAAGAATCGCTATCCTTTGCCTCGAATCGACGACTTGTTTGATCAGTTACAAGGTGCTACATGTTTCTCGAAGATCGACATATGCTCAGGCTATCACCAGCTACGAATTCAAGAGGAAGATATACCCAAAACCGCCTTTCGAACCCGCTATGGTCATTATGAGTTTGTTGTTATGCCTTTTGGTTTGACAAACGCTCCCGCAGTTTTTATGGATCTAATGAATTGCGTGTGCAAACCCTATCTTGACCGCTTCGTCATTGTGTTCATCGATGATATCCTGATCTATTCCACGTCAAAAGCCGAACACGCGTAACATCTCAGTTTGGTTCTTGAGTTTCTCCAGGGAAACCGTCTCTATGCCAAATTCTCCAAGTGTGAATTCTGGCTTGAGGAGGTCCAATTCTTGGGTCACATCGTCAATAGTCCAAGTATTCATGTCGATCCTGCGAAGATAGAGGCAGTTAAGAGCTGGGTTACACCCAAGAACCCGTCCGAAGTCCGCTCTTTCCTCTGACTAGCGGGTTATTATCGCCGATTTATCGAAGGATTCTCTAAAATCGCTGTACCACTCACTTCTCTCACGCACAAAGACAAGCCTTTTGTTTGGGGGACTAAACAAGAGACTGCTTTCCAAATGCTCAAGCATATGCTCTGCAACGCTCTTGTACTCTCACTACCCGACAGAAACGACGACTTCATAGTCTACTGCGATGCATCTAACCTCAGTCTCGGTTGTGTTCTCATGCAACGAGACAAGGTTATTGCGTACGCGTCTCGTCAGCTCAAGATCCACGAGAAGAACTATACCACTCACGACCTCTAACTTGGTGCAGTTGTTTTTGCGCTAAAGATTTGGCGACACTACCTGTACGGTACCAAGTGTATCGTCTCACCGAGCACAAGAGCCTACAACACATCTTTAGCCAAAAGGAGCTGAATATGCGCCAACGCCGGTGGGTAGAACTTCTCAATGATTACGACTGCAAGATTCGTTACCATCCTGGCAAAGCAAACGTCGTCGCTGATGCTCTCAGTCGACGAAGCTATTTGCATAGCATTCGTAATACTCAAGCCCAGCACAACCTCGAAGCTCTTATACGTGACGCGCAACATGCCTGTTTTACCGAACACACTCTGAAGAAAGAAAGGATAACCAATAATGGCGAACAACCGGTGAATAAATCGAATGGTATCTTTCATTATCTAGACCGAATTTGGATTCCCAAGCGCACCAACTTACGACAGATTCTGCTAGACGAAGCTCACAAATCTCGGTATTCCATTCATCCCGGTGCCGACAAGATGTACCAGGACATGCGCTACAAGTACTGTGGCCGGGCATGAAGAAGGATATCGCTATCTATGTTTCGAAATGCCTGACTTGCTCGAAAGTCAAGGCTGAGCATTAAAGACCCTCTGGCTTACTCGTCCAACCCGAGATCCCTGTGTGAAAATGGGAGAGTATAGCTATGGACTTCATAACGAAGCTCCCGCGCACGCCATCAGGTCACGACAGCATCTGGGTTGTCGTTGATCGTCTCACCAAATCCGCGCACTTTCTACCGATACGGGAAGACTATCTGGTGGAACGATTAGCACGAATCTACACTGATGAGGTTATTTGTCGACACGGGACACCTCGTGATATCATATCTGACCGCGATGGTCGATTCACTTCGCGTCTTTGGGAAACGTTTCAATCTGCTCTAGGTACTACCCTCAATCTTAGTACTGCTTTCCATCCCCAGACCGACGGTCAGACTGAACGCATGATTCGTACCCTTAAAGACATGCTTCGCTCGTGTGTCATAGATTTCGGTGGTAATTGGGACACGCACTTACCTTTAGTCGAATTCTCGTACAATAACAATTATCACTCTAGCATCCAAATGGCACCATTTGAGGCATTATACGGAAGAAAATGGCGATCGCCTATTGTATGGCACGAGATCGGAGACGCGCAAATTACCGGTCCTGAGCTATTGCAAGAAACGACTGACAAAATTCTCCAAATACGAGACAATCTGTTGAAAGCTCAGAGTCGTCAGAAAAGTTATGCCGATAGACGCCGCAAGCCCCTTGAATTTGACGTTGGTGATCACATACTCCTAAAGGTTGCACCTTGGAAGGGGGTGATCAGATTTGGCAAGAAAGGAAAGCTCGTGCCTCGATACGTTGGACCCTTTAAAATTCTAGAAAGGATTGGCAAAGTGGCCTACAGACTCGAACTACCGGAGGAACTGAGTAACGTCCACCCGACTTTCCACGTTTCAAACCTCAAAAAGTGTCTAGCCGACCAGGAATTACATATCCCTCTTGAAGATTTGCAAGTGGACGAAACATTACATTTCGTGGAAAAGCCTGTCGAGATCATGGGCCGAGAAACCAAGGTGCTCAGACGCTCACGCATTCCCATTGTGAAGGTTCGCTGGGAAGGCAAAAGCGGCGCCGAGTTCACCTGGGAACTCGAAAGTGACATGAAGGCAAAGTACCCACAACTGTTTGTTACGCCTACTTCTTAAATTTCGGGACGAAATTTCCTAAAGTAGGGAAGGTTGTAACAACCCGCTTTTGGAAAGTCAAAGTACAAGTCAAAGTCAAAGGAGGAAAAGATTGCTAATTGCGATCTGTCACTCCTTGCTTAATTAGTGATTGTACTCTTTGACTTGTAATCGATACTCTATTTTCTAATGCACTCAAAGTCAAAGTACAAGTCAAAGTCAAAAGGATTGAAAGATACTTTTCCAATTTTCTTTCAACTCTTTTACAATCAATGCACTCAAAACTGATAGAATCGGAGCTTATTCAGGCCTTCTACTCTTCTCTAGTGAAGTGTCGGTTTGAGATCGGATTCCTATCAACGAGACGACCGATTTCGGGTTAAACATGAACAACCATCACGAACAGTTAACTGAACGGATTGGGGTGGTTCCCGTTCGATCGAATAACATGGTTCTGATGAAGTTCCCGTGTTAAACACGTTGTCATATCGTCTCGATCAAACCGCAACTTTCAAACTTAACAATTTCCAAAATGACCGAGCCACCAAATGGACTGCCATCCGATCGGATTGCCATCCGATCGAACGACAATCCAATCGGATGACATTTGGTCTCCAACACTTATTGTTTTCTGAGGAATGTCTTGCTGGACGGATCGCCATCCGATCGAACGACCGTTCGACCGGACGACCTAAAAGGTAGAGATACTTCTCTGTTTTCAAAATGCTACAACGAAAACTTCAAAGCCATCATACAAAAACACATCCATCCCAAACGAATGTCAATCCGACCGAATGGCCATCCGAACGGATGACCATCCGAACGGATTGACATCCGATCGAATGACCATTCGTTCGGATTGCCATCCGACCGGATTACCATTCGTCACTTGGTTCACTCTTCACCGTTTAACGCGCCGTTCATTCACTTACGCTATCGTTCTGATCAGGCTAAAACTCAAGCGCGCCCTTCAATCCATTAACTACCATCGCTGTGAGTATACTCGATCCCTTTTTGCTTTAAGCACTTTTGGGTGTTACATACGTTACTTATACTAAATCACATCAAACGAAAACGCAAACACTTTTACACGCTAACCTCTACCGCATGTTATACGTGTTACTCGATGAATGCTTGTATGTTATGTTTACACAGTGATTGTTGCCTGACACCTTAGCAACGATGGTACTATAGTTTGGACTCAGCACCTGTCATGGACGGGGGTTGCTAAGGGTATTTCTTCACATGTCACAGTGGTGATATGTGTTGCGCATTCTACAACTCGCAGTCACGTCTGTGCATATTTCATTGTCGATAACCTACTTGCTTCACATTAAACATGTTACATGCTGGTTATGCGTAAACGCTCTCGAACTCTATTATTACTATTAAACTTGTATGCTCACCTTTACACTCTGTGTATTGACCTCTATTTTAACGTATGTGACAGGTGTTTAGGATGCTTTGCCTGTTTTTGTGGAATCAAGTAGGAGTGAGAGTCTAGAAACAAATCTAATAAAATCTGAGTTATCGGAACATGTTATTTGTCCTTGAGATATTTGGTATGTAATAACTATTTACTTTGCTATGTTATGGTATGGGACATAATATTTAAATATCTGGTAATTTAGTTGTTATGGATTTCTCCTGGACAATCTGTTTCGCTCAGTGCCGCGCCCCGATGTTTCCGCCATCGGTTGGGGTGTGACAGGGGAAAACTGCACAACTCTATACCATGAATATCAATGTTGGGCCCCATCAAACCAATTAGCTCTTTGATAGTGGTGTGTCTCAACACGTCGCCAATGATTAGAACAACTTAATATTTCATGCACCATACGATGGAATGGAAAAATGTCATAGGAAATGCTTCGTGTCTTAAAATCACTCATATTGCCTTTCTAGTTATGGAAACCTCTCGCACACAACTTTAGCTAAAAATATTATGTCTATATCTCATTTGTGAATTTATAATAACTTTCTCATCCAATTTCATTCTTTTGTCTTTGTCATTAAGGACCGGGACTCCAACACCTCATTACTCAAGGGCATGGCAACACAGGGAACGTATGAGCTCTTCTATTCCTTGTCAACTCCACCATTAGTTTTCACCTTGGAAACTTTCAATCCATGACTTGGCATCATACGCTTGGACACCCACATAATAAAGTCTTCAAGATTTTATCTTCCTTTGTTTATTTCAATTCTAGTTCTCTGGACAATTGTAATTCATGTCAAATTAATAAAAGTCATTGTTTACCTTTCTCAACTTCATCTCTTGTTTCTAACGCACCACTTCATCTAATTTTCTCTGATGTTTGGTGTTCACACGTGACTTCTTATGATGATTATAAATACTATATTATCTTTGTTGACCTCTTTACAAAGTATACATGGCTTTATCCTGTAAAAAGAAAATCCGATTCACTCACCACCTTTATTAGATTTCAACATCTTGGTGAAAACTACTTTAACCGGAAAATCAAACAATTATTTTTTGATAATGGCGGTGAATACATAAACTTGTTACCCCATTTATCTTCATGTGGTATACCCCACCTTACTTCATTGCCTCATACACCCAAACATAACGGGTATGTCGAACGTCGTCACCGACATATAGTTGAAACTAGTTTAGCTCTCTTATTTCATACTAAAATCACAAAGGTCTGCCCCATTGTAAGTATTATAACCCCTGATTTCTGGTTCGATACCTTGTCTGATCGATTTTGAACCCAACAACTGATGCCAAAGTGCTGTCTGATAAAGGCTACTGATGCGTGTGTGGTGTGTATATAATTTTAAGTATATTTTAAGCCCTTTTTACACGTTAGTCAAGTTTTAAATTTATAAAACACGATATTTACTAACACCAAACACAAATATGGGCAACTGCACCCATCGTGAGTGTAGTATAGTGTTGGTAAGATACCGAGGTCGTCCAAGGACACAAGAGCTTTTAGTACCGGTTTATCCTCAACGTCTAATCAAATCAAAAGTTAGAAAAAGGTTTTAAAAAAAAACTAACTAAAATGCTGAAAAATAAAATAAAAGTAAAAACAGATAGACAAGATGAATCACTTGGCTCCGACTCGTGTTTAGTGTAACCTTTGATTATTTCCGCACTTTTGCACTTTTTAAGAGATTATCTTAGTTATTGTAGTAGGCTCTTCTTTTGAAGGTGACGTTACCCTCAACCCAGTAGTTTGAGTCAGCAAGGATACAATCCTAAAGGGTCGGATTATTGAAAGATAATTAATTAAGTTATTAATGCATATTATGGTAGGCCGCTCTTTTGAAGGTGACGTTACCCTCGGCTAAGTAGTCTGAGTCAGCAAGGATACAGTCCTAAGTAGCCGGATTAAAGTATTAATAGTAACTTACATATGAGGGGATCAAAGAGTTTGGACCCCCGCCATCCAATACCGGTGAGTATTGAAGGAGATCCTACTAAATTTGACCCAGGTCCTTGCAGGATCTATACACTGAACAAGGCAAGACTCTTACCAAACCGTTCCCTTAACCCCCGACCAGGTAGCCAACATACCTCCATATAGACCGTGGAGATATGAATGGTGAAAATCTTTTATTTTATATAGACAGTAAAATAATGCCAAGACACCACGGACAAACGATAAGGAAGAGTCACCTTCAACATAAGAAACTAGTTATTAAAGTCATTAATACATAACCAAGTAAAAAGTGCGAAAAGATTAAAAATAAAAAGTATTACACTAAACACTTGTCTTCACCAAGTGATGTAAGAGACTTAGGCAAACATGGCCTTTGATTGTCAAGAACTCTTACGATCAATCTTTGATCCCAAGACGACTCACACACTCTATGATGGACAATGGATGATGGTGGTGGGTGGTAGGTGGTAGGTGGTGGGTGAAGTGTGAGAGAGGTGGTGTGCCAAGGGATGGTTTGCAAATGAGCCAAGCACCCCCTATTTATAGCCTGAACAGCAGCCCGGGCACGGCCCCGTGTCCATCCTCTTCTCTTCCATCATTAATTGCAGTTTGTCTGCATTAGTTGACCACGCCCCCATCTCCGCTGGGCATGCCTCCGTGTGTAGAAGCATATATGTACTATCAAGATTTGCCTGGATTCTGCGAATCTTATAGTTGACCACGGCCCCGTGTCCGCTGAGCACGGCCCCATGGTGGGCGATAGAAGCTTCTATAGCTTTGTCTTTTCTGATGGCACTTGGGCATGCCTCCGTATTTACTGAGCACGGGGCGTGTTCAGTCTTCTGTTCTCTTGTTTTGCTTGGGAAGATGTTGTCGGGGAGGTCGGGCATGCCACGTTTTATCCTTTTCTTGTATTTATGTTAGATTTAGCTGCCTTTTTGCTTCTTTTGTTAATTTGAGCTCATTTAATCCTGAAAATACAAAAGGAAGACAAAAACACATTTTTTCCAACATTAGTACTAAAAAGGGTTAGTTTTATTGTCGCAACCCCCGATCCCTGTTCCCCGGGAACGGGCGGACACGATCACAGAGTTTGGTGGTATCAGGGTTATTTAATCTTGCAGCGGAATTTACATCAGGACCGTAGTTAGGAAATGTTTATCAGAGTAAACTACCTCATTTAATATTAATAATTACATGGGTAAAACCCAAGTTTCTTATTACAATACATTTATAGGGACACACCCTATTTTATTAAATTTAAAACATCGTTTATTAGGTAACTTTTATAGCCACATTATCCCCAAGCCTTTAGTGCTCTCCAGCTGGCTTTCTACTAATTGGCTTTCACATTGGGTTACCTGAAACATGTTTTAAAAATATTTGTCAGCGGGAAATACTGGTGAGTGAATCCCAATTTAATCAAGTTTAAAGTCACAGTGAACAGTATCGAGAGCGAGCACATTGTTTATGTCTACAAAATTACTCCATTTGGTACTATCAATCGTGACTTGTGGGTCATATTACCCATTGGCTAACTCATTGTCCAATGGTAACGTATTGTCATCCCGACTTACTACTCGCAAGTAGTACAAAATTTTGTATACAAAACCCCAACATACCGGCAGTAATTGAAGAACTACAAAGACTCAATCACTGCTAATTTTCATAGTAAAACATTTAAGGTTTGGTAAAACATTACCAAAAACATTAACAAAAAGAGGATAAACTCACATTGCTGTCTTAGGCTTTTCGTAAGGGTTTCCTGGGTATAATCTATAATTTATACAAATGTACATTGGTTAGTATCATAACCCTTTGAAATTATTAATAATACCCTCCCCGAGACGGCATTCCAACAACTGCGTCGGGCAGAACCACGACAGTTGTTACGGAACCCTAAATCGGGCAGCGTAACTATTATGAAACTGGGGTTATAATACTTACAACGGAGCAGAACCTCGCTAATTAGGGGTATAGTACCCGACTATAATGCTTATAACTTTCAGAATTCGAGATTGAGAATTGTGAATGAGCGACGCAAAACGTAAACTGATGTTATCTATTTATATGGTCTGATTCTGACTTTCAGGAGGCCCGCGTAAGGTAAGGCTAAGCCTTACGCGGCCCGCGTCAACACCAGTCAACATAATAGCTTAGCTGGGTCAGCTAGTAGGTCCGCCACGATGTCGACACGTGTCGGCCTCTGGTGTATCCGGGTTTCATGAGTCCGCGCGGCCCGCGTTATTGTAAGCTTAAGCTTAAGCGGCCCGCTTGAACTTAATAATTCAGCGGAGTCCGGTCAACACTCTCATACGGCCCGTGTAAGTGGTTAAGGTGGGTCTACACGGCCCGCCTCAGCCCTATATTTCATGTTTTTGATTTATTTTATAATTATAACATAGGTCGGGCTTGGTTTTCACATACGGGTTGTATTATAAGACACTTTAGAATATTTTAAGATATAATAGGGTGTCAGAAATATTATAAGGGTGTCGATTTTACCGAGGGTTGTTACATTCTCCCCACCTTAATTTAGAGCTCGTCCTCGAGATCTACTGAAACAAGTGCGGGTATTTCTTTTGCATTTCTGACTCAAGCTCCCATGTGTATTCCGGTCCTCTTTTGGAGTCCCACTTCACTTTGACTAGAACTAGTCTCTTATGTTTGAGATTCTTGACTTTCCTGTCTTCAATTTGTAGAGGTTTTTCTACAAACTTGAGTTGTTCATTTACCTCTATATCCTTGAGAGGCACTATCAATGATTCATCAGCTAAACACTTTTTGAGATTAGATACATGAAACACATCATGTATTCCTACCATTTCCTCTGGCAGTTGTAGCTGATTGGCTACAGGTCCTATTTTTCTAATAATCTTGAAAGGTCCAACATACCTGGGACTTAACTTTCCTCTTTTGATGAATCTTACCACTCCTTTCCAAGGAGAGACTTTCAACAATACTCTATCTCCTACTTGAAATTCCAATGGTTTTCGTCTGTTATTAGCATAACCTTTCTGTCTATCACGTGCTGCTTTCAGTCGTTCTTTGACTTGAATAATTTTATCAGTTGTTTCTTGCACTATCTCAGGTCCAGATAATTGCTTTTCCCCAATTTCTGCCCAACAGACTGGGGTTCGACACTTTCTTCCATAAAGTGCTTCAAATGGTGCAGCATTGATACTTGTGTGATAACTATTATTATAATAAAATTCTATTAAAGGTAAGTGATCGTCCCAATTACCTCCAAAGTCAATTACACAAGCTCTAAGCATGTCCTCCATTGTTTGAATTGTCCTTTCGCTTTGTCCATCCATTTGCGGATGATAAGCTGTGCTTAATTTTAACTTGGTTCCCATTGCCTTTTGGAAACTTGACCAAAAATGAGATGTAAATCGACTATCTCTATCAGAAACAATTGATAAAGGAATGCCATGTAAAGTAACAATTTCATTTACATACAATTTAGATAATTGTTCCATACTAATTGTTTCCTTCATTGGTAAGAAATGAGCTGACTTAGTTAGTCTATCTACAATCACCCAGATTGTATCATTTCCTTTCCTAGTTTTGGGTAATTTAGTAACAAAATCCATGGTTATAAATTCCCATTTCCAAACTGGCATTTCTAATTGCTGTAACAAACCTGAGGGTTTCTGATGTTCAGCTTTAACTTGTGAGCAAGTTAAACATTTAGAAACATAGGTTGCTATATCCTTTTTCATCCCTATCCACCAGAAATTTTTCCTTAAATCCTGGTACATTTTATCACTTCCTGGATGCATTGTATATTTAGACTTATAGGCTTCTTCTAATATACGTTTACGCAGGTTTCCTAATTTAGGTATCCACATTCTCTTTTCATGAAATCTCCAAATTCCATCTGTTCCTTGTTTTAATTCTTTTAACATACCTTTTAACTTTTCAGTATCTTCCTTGATTACTGATTCTTGTGCTTCTCTTATTTGATCATTTAAATCTACTTGCAGATTTAATTTAAGAGATCGTACCCTTTTTGACTTTTCATGATACTTTCGGCTTAAAGCATCTGCCACTATATTGGCTTTTCCTTCATGATACTGGATATCACAATCATAATCACTAAGAAATTCCATCCAGCGTCTTTGCCTCATATTCAATTCCTTTTGCTTGAAAACATACCTTAAACTCTTATGATCAGTAAATATGGTAAACTTACTACCATAAAGGTAATGTCTCCAAATCTTAAGAGCAAAAATTATAGCTCCTAATTCTAAATCATGGGTTGAATAATTCTCTTCATGATTCTTAAGTTGTCTATATGCGTAAGCTATAACCTTTTGTCGTTGCATCAACACACATCCATAACCTAATCTAGAAGCATCACAATAGACTACAAAGTCTTCAGTTCCTTCTGGTAATGCGAGTATAGGTGTATGGGTTAATCTTTGCTTAAGAATTCTAAAGGCTTCTTCTTGTTTTAATCCCCATTCAAACTTAACAGATTTACAGGTTAGCTTAGTTAAGAGAATGGCTATTCTAGAAAAATCTTGAATAAATCTTCTATAATAACCAGCCAATCCTAAGAAATTTCTAACCTCGGTCGGTGACTCAAGGGTTTTCCATTTCGTAATTGCCTCAATCTTTGTTGGATCTACATGAATTCCTTCATGGTTGACTAGGTGTCCAAGGAATTGTACCTGTTCTAACCAAAATTCGCACTTATTGAATTTAGCATAAAGTTTTTCCTTTCTTAACAAACTTAAAAGTGCGTGCAAATGTTTTGCATGATCCTCTTTATTTTTAGAGTATATTAGAATATCATCTATGAATACAATTATGAATTTATCCAAATATGGCTTACATATTCGGTTCATCATGTCCATAAATGCAGCTGGGGCATTGGTTAAACCAAATGGCATGACAGTAAATTCATAATGTCCATACCTTGTTCTAAAAGCAGTTTTAGGAATATCCTCTTCCTGTACCTTAAATTGATGATATCCTGACCTTAAATCGATTTTAGAGAAAAATCGAGCTCCTTGCAGTTGATCAAACAAATCATCGATTCTCGGTAATGGGTACCGATTCTTAATCGTGACTTTGTTTAATTCACGGTAATCAATGCACATACGCATTGATCCGTCCTTCTTTTTAACGAATAGTATCGGCGCTCCCCATGGCGACGAACTTGGCTGTATAAATCCTTTCTCTAACAATTCGTCTAATTGGTTCTTCAATTATTGCATTTCAGCAGGTGCCAAACGGTAAGGTGCTTTGGCAACTGGTGATGTTCCTGGTATTAAATGGATCCTGAATTCAACTTCTCTATCTGGAGGTTGCCCTGGCAATTCTTCTGGAAATACATCTGAAAACTGAGATACTACTGGAATATCTTTTAAATCTTTTCCTTTAGTGTTAGTGATTATAGAAATCAAATACACTATAGAACCTTTTCTTATACAACTTGCAGTTTTCATCACAGAGATGAATTTTGTGGTCCTAGAGGGCTTATCTCCTTTAATTGTAATCATTTTTCCTTTTGGTGAATTTACTTGAATTAACTTTTGATCACATAAAATATTGGCTTTATTGGCTATTAACCAATCCATTCCTAAAACAACATCAAATCCTACCAGATTCATAGGATAAAGATTTGCAATAAATTTCTGATTAAAATTTTTCCTAAAACAACATCAAATCCTACCAGATTCATAGGATAAAGATTTGCAATAAATTTCTGATTAAAAATTTCTATTCTTGCTCCTTGAAAGATTTCAGAAATTCTAACAATTTCTCCATTAGCTGTCTCTACTACGCATTCATGTGGTAGTTTAGTTAATGATTGATTTAGTAATTTGCAAAACGATGTATTAATAAAACTTTGGTTTGCACCAGAGTCAAATAATACTTTAGCAAAGACATCATTAACTAAAAACGTACCAGCTATGACATCCGGAATCATCCTGGCTTCATCTGCAGTCAGCACAAATGCTCTAGCATTTTTAGTATTCTTGTTATCTGCAACTGGGGTCAGTTTTGGATAGTTTAGCCTGATATGACCTTTTTCTCCACAGTTGTAGCATAAT
This sequence comes from Helianthus tuberosus, assembly GCA_030545235.1. Taxonomy (NCBI): domain Eukaryota; kingdom Viridiplantae; phylum Streptophyta; class Magnoliopsida; order Asterales; family Asteraceae; genus Helianthus; species Helianthus tuberosus. The sequence continues at coordinate 151,601,205 of CM060400.1, forward strand.
CCATTACTGGTTTTCTTCCTACAACTTTCTTCCTTGTGTCCTGGCATCTTGCAATAATTACAGAGAGTGGAGCATTTTCCCGAATGCTTTTTCTTACAGACCTTGCAGTAGGGTGCAGAGGTAGAACCCATATTCCTACAATTGTAATTCCCCGAATGGAATTCCTGTGTAAGCCTTTGAGTTAGGTTCCTTCTCTGATCTTCTTCTCTAGTACGAACTAATTCATCAGTCAAGGTATTTGCTAGTTCTACAGCTTCTTCTATATTTTGAGGTCTAGCTGCCTTTACTATGTGTCTTATCTCTCCAATTAATCCCCAAATATAACGGGAAATTAACACTGGTTCTGGTGAGGCAAGAGTTGGCACTATTCTAGCATATTCGAAGAATAACTTAGTGTACCCCTTGCCATCTACACCAGTCATCCTAAGATTTAGAAATTTGTTTGCTATCTGTTCTTTTTCATTGGGTGGGCAGAATTTCCTTTCTACCTTGTCCTTAAACTCTTCCCATTCCATATTATAGGTTCTATCACTTCCTTTTGTTTGGAGGATAGTGTTCCACCATTCTAGTGCTGCATTCTTAAACAGATTAGAAGCAAACATTATCTTATCTTCTTCAGCACACTTACTTATCCTTAAGACTGCCTCAGTCTTCTCTATCCAGCGTAAGGTTGCAATGGCCCCTTCATTGCCCGAGAATTCCATTGGTTTACAAGACCAGAATTCTTTATAAGAACAACCATAAGGCATGGTTCTTCTTCTTTTGGGAATAGGCATTTGAAGTACAGGTCCATTGTTCACGCTGTTTTCTGGTTCACTTGGTCGCTTACTGCTATGCTTACTTTTATTATCAGCATCTTTAACAGTTTGAAGAATAAATGGCATTGCATCTATAATTCTTTGTGCTACAATGTGTTGGATAGCACTATTATCCATCTGGTTCCCATTGTTATTGATGTTTGGATTTTCATTAACCACGTTAATGTTACTCTGGTTATCATTATTCAGATTTCCTTGATTTCCTTGATCGGCCATCTGAATTTTAAACATTTATCCCATATTAATATCGCAATTAATATCTTAATATAGTTAATCACATGACACACAATCTAGCCAAAAACGTAGATCATTGCTACTTACTCTTTTCATATACTATTATGCGTCTATTACACACTAGTACAGAAATAAAATTACAATACCAACAGAAATAAAATAGTAATATGCATCCGTACACACATATTTTATTTTATTTTATTTTATTACTACCATCTCCTACATTCTCACATTCACGGATATGGATTCATCCAAAAATCCATCTTGCGCTCATCGTATTTCCATACGAGACGCTCTCCCACCTGACGCATCCTTTCACTGCTTTCTAAAATCTCCTCCCCAAAAGTCCTAAGTTCTTGGACGTTTTCTGCACTCATTGGGGGTGCAGGTTCTAGGACTGGGTTTGGAATCTGGGGTTCTGGTTCCTGATATGGGGGTAAAAGTTCCTGTAATCGGTAAGGATCTTCTAAGATTTCCCTGATGTAGTTATCATGGTAATAGGGATCTAAAGGGTCCATACCTGAATAGGCTCCTATAGGAGTGTCTTCCGGAATAGAATAACGTTGCACATAGTCCCTATTTTCATCCCACCAGGGGTCGTAATTCGGGTCTAGAGGGTTTGGTGCAGGCACTCTAGGGATTTCTTCTGGGTTAAAGTTGTACATCTCTTCTTGGTTTTCCTGATTTTCTATTTCCATGGGTTGTTCTGGGTTTTGTGGTTGTGGGGCTACTAGTTGTTCCAGACTTGGGTCAGCAGCAGTCGTAGCTAAGATATGGAAATTAGCTAGGCTCCTATTAAGTATCTCTTGCGTATGAGCATCTGTTTCTCGCTTAATAGCTGCTAAAGCCCTTTGTTGTTGCAATTTTCGCATTCTCTTCCTACGAGCAAAAGCTTATTTACTGAACCATCCTCGTTTCTTATTAGGAAATGGCACTTCAGATTTAGCTCTAAAAGCAAATATTCCGTCTTCCTGATCAGCAGAATACCCTGAAAGGGCAGGCTGTGATGATGTACCTTCACTCCTAGGTGAATCAGCTAACTGACGATTCACGTCTAATGGTCCTTGATCACTCATACTGAAAACTAACAAATAGTCAAATAACACATAACACATAATTACAGTTATGTATGTATTTCCTTATTTTATTTCCTAACACAAAATTTAAATTTAAGTGTCAGCAGAACACTTCTTTGGCTCAGACCAGTGGCTAGGCTCTGATACCACCTTCTGTCGCAACCCCCGATCCCTGTTCCCCGGGAACGGGCGGACGCGATCACAGAGTTTGGTGGTATCAAGGTTATTTAATCTTGCAGCGGAATTTACATCAGGACCGTAGTTAGGAAATGTTTATCAGAGTAAACCACCTCATTTAATATTAATAATTACATGGGTAAAACCCAAGTATCTTATTACAATACATTTATAGGGACACACCCTATTTTATTAAATTTAAAACATCGTTTATTAGGTAACTTTTATAGCCACATTATCCCCAAGCCTTTAGTGCTCTCCAGCTGGCTTTCTACTAATTGGCTTTCACATTGGGTTACCTAAAACATGTTTTAAAAATATTTGTCAGCGGGAAATACTGGTGAGTGAATCCCAATTTAATCAAGTTTAAAGTCACAGTGAACAGTATCGAGAGCGATCACATTGTTTATGTCTACACAATTACTCCATTTGGTACTATCAATCCTGACTTGTGGATCATATTACCCATTGGCTAACTCATTGTCCAATGGTAACGTATTGTCATCCCGACTTACTACTTGCAAGTAGTACAAAATTTTGTATACAAAACCCCAACATACCGGCAGTAATTGAAGAACTACAAAGACTCAATCACTGCTAATTTTCATAGTAAAACATTTAAGGTTTGGTAAAACATTAACAAAAAGAGGATAAACTCACATTGCTGTCTTAGGCTTTTCGTAAGGGTTTCCTGGGTATAATCTATAATTTATACAAATGTACATTGGTTAGTATCATAACCCTTTGAAATTATTAATAATACCCTCCCCGAGACGGCATTCCAACAACTGTGTCAGGCAGAACCACGGCAGTTGTTACGGAACCCTAAATCAATCGGGCATTGTACTATTATGAAACTGGGGTTATAATACTTACAACGGAGCAGAACCTCGCTAATTAGGGGTATAGTACCCGACTATAATGCTTATAACTTTCAGAATTCGAGATTGAGAATTGTGAATGAGCGACGCAAAACGTAAACTGATGCTATCTATTTATATGGTCTGATTCTGACTTTCAGGCGGCCCACGTAAGGTAAGGCTAAGCCTTACGCGGCCCGCGTCAACACCAGTCAACATAATAGCTTAGCTGGGTCAGCTAGTAGGTCCGCCACGATGTCGACACGTGTCGGCCTCTGGTGTATCCGCGTTTCATGAGTCCGCGCGGCCCGCGTTAATGTAAGCTTAAGCTTACGCGGCCCGCTTGAACTTAATAATTCAGCGGAGTCCGGTCAACACTCTCATACGGCCCGTGTAAGTGGTTAAGGTGGGTCTACGCGGCCCGCCTCAGCCCTATATTTCATGTTTTTGATTTATTTTATAATTATAACATAGGTCGGGCTTGGTTTTCACATACGGGGTGTATTATAAGACACTTTAGAATATTTTAAGATATAATAGGGTGTCGGAAATATTATAAGGGTGTCGATTTTACCGAGGGTTGTTACATTTATGCCACAATTGATGTAATTTATATGTTACATTTTGTGCACATCAAATACCCCCACACTTGAATCTTTGCTTGTCCTCAAGCAAAACTCTTTAAAATGTGGCTTTACACTCCCAAATGGAATGGGTAGAAGAGAAGGATTTTGGGCTTGTCATAGAGTGTCGGGATTTCCAAGATTCTTTATCAAGTTTTATTTTTATTTATTTACAATCCTATTCGTCATGATTTATTTAAAACATTACATAAGATAAATTACTTATTAGGGCATAACATGCCTTTTTAAAATTCCACTTATATACAAGTTCACATACCTCACGGGGGATCACTCAACACTCGGCCGAAGATCTATTTTAGTGAATCACTCGAGAGCGGCATGGAACTTACTCCTACCATAGGCTTGCCAAACAATCAATCCTCCTCCTTTTTAACTATATACCTTTGTAAATATCAAGAGGACTTTTGAGTGAAGGGTTAGGCTTGGGTTATAGGTAGGTGGTTGAGTTAATGGTTAGTAAAAGGGCGAAAGGCGTAAAAAGCGTCGGTTTTCGTAAGACTTTTTATTTTTGCAATTTTTATTTTAATGAAGCCATTATTCAAACAAAGTTATTTTGGATGAACTTGTTTGTATATTTCTCTTCTGCTTCATCATCAACATATTTTTTTTTTTTTTTTTTTGGAAGAGTCATACGAAAAACCGAGCTTGTTACTAAAACAAAGGGTTAAAAATAAAAAGGGTTTTGGTGGGTGAAAGGATGTTTGTTTTTGGGTTAAGAAATGAAAAGGTTTAGGCTCAAAGGGGTTAACTAGGGGGATTTTGGGTAGGTGGTAAAAAAAAAAAGAAAAAAATAATGGTGTAGAAATGAAAAAGGGTTAGTCCTAATGCCTCCATCATTTACTTACTCGGGTTTAAGTTGGTAAGGACCGGGAATGTATCGTCGTGGCAAGTTCTAGAGTCGTAAGAACCAAGCGGCTATTCACACAAGAAACGAAAAATGAGCATTTAGTTTAAAGATATGTATTTGTATGCTCAATAAAGCCTCAAAACTCACTTTTGTGGGAATGAGTTTTTATGTGATCAAGTATATATAATCAAATTTTAACTAAACTTGTCATGCCTTTTCATAATTTTCTTATGTTGGTTATTTTTATCACGACGCTATCGGTTGTAAATTTGTAAAAATATAACCTTTATAGAATTTGAAATTCCCAAGTTAAACCTATACAAGTAAGAAAAATGAAAAATTTTTGAAAAAAAATTGGGGTGATTAGCGGTTCCAATAGAGTTTTGTGTAAGGCTTGTAATTAGGACTTGCAAGATTCAAGAGTTTAGCACCCCCCCCCCACACACACTTAAATTACACATTGTCCTCAATGTGTCCCAAAAATAAGTTTTCAGGTTGATTGAATGTGTAAAATGGTGAAAAAGAAAAATTTATGTTACTGGGCGTCTGGACACGGCCCTGTGGTGTCCGGGCACGGCCCCATGTTCAGATCGCCAGTAATAAAATATGTAAAAAGAAACAGAAGCCTGGGCACGGGGGCGTGTTCAGTGAGCACGCCCCATGTCCAGTTACCTGAACTGGGCATTTTCTGCAGATTGTGCAGCATGGGGCCGTGTTGGGCGGGCACGGCCCGTTCTGAACTTGCTGTAATGAAGAAAATTTTGTCGGATGGCCATGTTTTCATGCATGGGGTGCTGGTTCAAGTTTCCCTTGTTATCCTTCACCATCTCGAGTGTGTTTTATTCATTTCAACATCATCCAAACACCCAATTAACTAAAACCATCATTCATTAAGTCATAGAGAGAATTACATAATAATAAAAAGTTAAAACTCTAGATAAATAGGTCAAAGAAACACAAGAAATCTAAATCAAGAAGTTCTAGCCTAAAATTATTCTATTAGCAAAATTTCCAAAGAGATAATTCTCTTGGTTGGATGCGGCTTTGAAGAACTTCCTTTTCGGGGCATGGGTTCCTCACACGTCGGCGAGCCATTCCTCTATCTCCCGAGGGAGAAGAAAGACGGGCTCATTGGCATCGGTTCGAGGAGGTGCAACCTCCACTGGGACTTCTTGTAGATCTTCAAGAGTAGGCTCCGCTGGAAAGTCATCCCACCCAGTAGTATTGTTGATTCAAAGTGCTAGGTTTCAATCCTCTTGAGGGAGGATTGGTTCCATGGGAGGTGTTACAAGAATGTTTAATCTCTGGTGCAAGAGATTAATTTCTTGAAAACTGTTTTCCAACCCCACCGTAAGATAATTTATACGGTCTATTAGGACCTCCTCTACCGAAGTCATCTCGTCAAGAGCTTCACGTAATGCCATTACGTAGCGTACAAGAGTTGCTTCAATTGATGACCTTCTTTCCCTTCGACTGTTTCTGGAGTGCGCAGAAGAGGTTCCACTGTTTTGACTAGACATTCTACGAAAACACACCAAAAATAATTCATTTTAATGGAACAGTATCTCCGGACACGGCCCCGTGCTCAATGAGCACGGCCCCGTGTTCACCTTCCTGCAGATTTTCGGAACAAGGAATCTTGGAGTTTCAAATTATTTTACCAACTTATGAAGCATTTTTTAGCAGAAATAACTTAAAACAATGCTATACAACTTATTTTTAACAAGATTCCTTGAACAAAAACCCAACAAACATCACAACAAAGCTTGGAATCATGGTGATCTCAAGCTTTAATGGAGGTGTTGAAGCAAGAAAGATGAAGAAGAAGGCAATGGATAAAAGAGGAAAGGACAAGATGGTTGTTAGAACCTTCTTTTAGAAAATACCTAGGATGGTAGGTGTGAAGATCCTTTCAAATCTCTGTCCCTGGATGGTCCAAATGTGCATGATTCTTGGCTGCATTTATAGAAAACGATAGTATGCTGGACACGGCCCCGTGTCGGCTGGACACGGCCCCGTGTGCAGACAGAATTCTGACACATTTTGTCCGTATTCTGATAAAAATCATAAAGGAATCTTTTGGTGGACACGGGGGCGTGTTGACCTGGACACGGCCCCGTGTCGAATGGCTGTTTTATGAAGTTTGTCTATTTTTAAGGAACTTATCCGGATCGGGCGGTTCCTTACTGGATGGAACAACCCCAAAGTGCCTAAGATACCTTAATTGCTCTAGATTAAGACGGGAACGCAAGAGGTTGTCGGTGAGGGTGATTCCTATGCTATATGTAGGTGGACAAGTCCAACCCTTTCTCGGCCTCTCGTTAAAGAAGGTGTATGCCGAATCGCTCAGGTCTATGTATGCATCGAATGAAGTCGATGGGGAGTCCTTCACGGCACAATCGACACAGGGACGACTATCGCTCAAGTCCTCACTAGAGTTAGAGGTAACATCAGGAACAACGAAGTTGTTTTTATTTGAATGTGATCCCAACAATTCTTCTTAGTTATCGTCTTGAGATAAATAATTGAAATCCATCTTAAGTTCTTTTAACCAATTAAGAATTAGATCTTCCAATTGAAATAGTTCATCAAGAAGCATTTCTCCTAGAAGATCCGGTTGAGAGCATTCGAGGGAGAGATAGGGATTATTTTTACTTTCGCCCCTCTTAAGGCTACGGGAAAACGATGGGTCTATATAGTGGGGCTTATAATTTAGAAAATAACATTCTAATTCTTTATGGGAACCACCACATATTTGACACCACGTACCATAAGAGTGCCGAAAGTAAAAAATATCAGTATCACTCATGTTTGTGTCAGAAATTACCAACCGTCAGGATCTTACGGTTCTGTTTTCAGTAACTGAAACTAGGGCACGGGGCGTGTTGAGTGGGCACGGCCCCGTGTTCAGCTTACTGTCTGACTAAAAACAAGATTGCCAGTTCCAATGATTGGGCACGAGGCGTGTTCAGCGGGCACGACCCGTGCTGAGTTCTGCAGAAGCTGAAAAATTAAGAAAATCCTAAAAAAAAATAGAAAAATTAGAAAAAATGATTAGGCCGTTGATTCCTAACTTTCTTAAAATCCTTGTGTCCCCGGCAGCGGCGCCAAAAACTTGATGCGTGTGTGGTGTGAATATAATTTTAAGTATATTTTAAGCCCTTTTTACACGTTAGTCAAGTTTTAAATTTATAAAACACGATATTTACTAACACCAAACACACATATGGGCAAGTGCACCCATCGTGAGCGTAGTATAGTGTTGGTAAGATACCGAGGTCGTCCAAGGACACAAGAGCTTTTAGTACCGGTTTATCCTCAACGTCTAATCAAATCAAAAGTTAGAAAAATGTTTTAAAATAAAAACTAACTAAAATGCTGAAAAATAAAATAAAAGTAAAAACAGATAGACAAGATGAATCACTTGGCTCCGACTCGTGTTTAGTGTAACCTTTGATTATTTCCGCACTTTTGCACTTTTTAAGAGATTATCTTAGTTATTGTAGTAGGCCCCTCTTTTGAAGGTGACGTTACCCTCAACCCAGTAGTTTGAGTCAGCAAGGATACAATCCTAAAGGGTCGGATTATTGAAAGATAATTAATTAAGTTATTAATGCATATTATGGTAGGCCCCTCTTTTGAAGGTGACGTTACCCTCGGCTAAGTAGTCTGAGTCAGCAAGGATACAGTCCTAAGTAGCCGGATTAAAATATTAATAGTAGCTTACATATGAGGGGATCAAAGAGTTTGGACCCCCGCCATCCAATACCGGTGAGTATTGAAGGAGATCCTACTAAATTTGACCCAGGTCCTTGCAGGATCTATACACTGAACAAGGCAAGACTCTTACCAAACCGTTCCCTTAACCCCCGACCAGGTAGCCAACATACCTCCATATAGACCGTGGAGATATGAATGGTGAAAATCTTTTATTTTATATAGACAGTAAAATAATGCCAAGACACCACGGACAAACGATAAGGAAGAATCACATTCAACATAAGAAACTAGTTATTAAAGTCATTAATAAATAACCAAGTAAAAAGTGCGAAAAGATTAAAAATAAAAAGTATTACACTAGACACTTGTCTTCACCAAGTGATGTAAGAGACTTAGGCAAACATGGCCTTTGATTGTCAAGAACTCTTACGATCAATCTTGGATCCCGAGACGACTCACACACTCTATGATGGACAATGGATGATGGTGGTGGATGATGGTGTTGTGATGGTGGTGGGTGAAGTGTGAGAGAGGTGGTGCATTGTATATTTTCAATTGGAACTCAAGAAAATTATCCAAAAATATTTCCAGGAAGGTCATAGAAAAACCTAAGTTTAGAATGTGAGTCATTCTCCGTTTCTCACATTATTGTGATACATTTTTATTTAAAATGCTTTACAAAACCCTAAATGTTTTCAGTTATACTTACAGTGATTAAGTCTTTGTAATCTATAATTATTGACAGTAGTTGGGGTTTTGTATACATTAGTCCACAGTCACCAAGGGTGTGATAGGAACCGTTACTGTTGGGTGACAGGACCCAAAGTAATATGACCACGAGTACAGGGGAGTGTCCCCAGTCGAATACTGTGTTGAATAATAGATAGAAATATACACTGTATTCCCCTTAATACTGTGAAGTTATAACAATGTGTCTATTTATAAAATGGAATGAACTCGCCAGTATTTCTTGTTGCTGAAATATTTTTAAAACGCGTTTCAGGTAACTTGATGTGAAGCTATTAGAAGCCAGCTATGGAGCACTGAAGGCTTAAAAAAAAGTGGCTATAACTTACCTAAATATAAGAAGAAACTTATATTTTCAGCAAGTTAGGGTTTACCCCTATAAATACATTATCAATGAAATATGGGTTTTTGTCACACCCCGACCGCGTAAAACAACAAAACCGCGGCGGAAACGTCGGGGAGTGTTGAAACAGAATTATTGTTTCACAACCATGGTAATTAAAGTTATGTTTTATTTATTAACAAAAGGATTACATTGTCTTAAACGAAAGAAACAAGAGTACATAACATTATTTAAACTAATCTTGCTTCTTTTATGTCACTAAGGCCCGAGTCCACCCTAGTGTATCCTGAATCATACCTATGCATCAGCTCCTGAAAACACATGTGAAAATAGGTATCTCAGTATAAAAATGCCTGTGAGATACATAGGTTTTGTGAAAATAGGATTCATGACTTGAGTTTAAAGAAATGTTTAATAAAAATTAGTCATGAATCTTGTTAAGTGTTTTCTTTTATAAATCATACAAAAATGTGATAAGAAATCAGATTATATAAAAGAAAGGTGTATGGTTAATTAAATAACCAAGTAAAATGAGTTGTATAAAACAAACTGTTTTGTAAAACAATGTCTTGTGAAAAATATGTTATTTATGTAAAATGTTATATGTCTAAATTGAAATGATTTAAATAATGCTACGATATGTAATATCATAAAAGCACTTATATATAGGAAGTACCAGCGGCGTATCCACCATGCTTTTATCATGTTACACACGCCTCGTTACTTAAACCACTTACCCAAACAAACCAACCAAATGTCTTGTTTAAACAAATGTTAAATGATTATGAGTAAATAATTGTCTATTGTCAAACTGTAAATCATGTAATGTGTATATCAATGTCAAAATGTTTATGTCAAATGTAAATTATGTAATGTGTATATCAACGTCAAAATGTTTATGTCAAATGTAAATCATGTAATGTGTAAACAAATGTCATGTATGGTAAGTGAGATATATCAACTAAACCATAGGTAAAATGCACAAAAACAAGGTATTGAAGTAAAAGATAGTTTAAATCAAAGTTATGTTTTGTGAAATAAATGCATGCTATACTGATACAAACATCTATACGGTGTTGTAAAATGCATACATTCAAGCCTTGCGACTGTGGCGACAAACCCTTAAACAAATTAAAGGTTTATCTGAATTATGTATATTGGATTCAGTCATTCCTTCCATCCAAACAAACCTAGGATTTCAGGAACGGGAGTTGTCAATTCCTATGGTACCATTACTTACTACCAAGCGGCGTAGCTAATGTTAATGAATGTATTTTTATCCCATTTAAACAAACCAAATGTCATACCAAAATGTAAGCAAGTAATGTAAAACAATGTACTAAGTATGCACTAAATGGACATACATAGCATGAAATGTGATGTAAAACAATGTACTAAGTATGCACTAAATGGACATACATAGCATGAAATGTGATGTAGAACAATGTACTAAGTATGCACTAAATGGACATACATAGCATGAAATGTAAAACAATGTACTAAGTATGCAATAAATGAACATACATAGCAAAAACATGGATAAAATCATGTACTATACGTGCACTAACGAACATAGCAAGTGTGATATAAAAACATGGATAGCACGAAAGTAACAAGTAGACACATGTGTTTCACCCCAAAATGTTTGAAAAAAAGTAAAAGAGGGGACTATGTACTCACTTGAGATTGCTCAATAGTCTTTTAATAACCACCAAGCAAAGCAAGAAAGATCACGGAATCAAACGGCACCTAATATAGGTAACTATGTTAATAAACGGACCTAAATCGGAGGATCGGATAAAATGTGGTTTCGTAAACCAAATGAGTGTAGGAACTCATGTAATATGGTTTAACAAAGCCTACATTCTAAAACGAAACATAACCTAAGTGCTTGTGACCCATTACGACTTGTTTAGGTAGCTTATGCTACTTTAACGTGTCGTTCACGTAAAATGCGTTCGGACCGCCTAACTAGTCCTATGATAAGTAATATATGCCTTAACATGTCTAATTATATTGCCTAATCAATTTAGATGTCAAAATTTAGGTTACATATGCTTAAAATGAATTTATGCGCAAAAAGGGCATTTTGGTCATTTTTCTAAGGCATATAAACTACCTATCATACACTAACTAAACGAAGTGACCACAAGGTATAACCTCGGAAAGTTATTCCCTATACAACTATGGTCACCTAATGTGTTTGATCGGATCCTAACGATCGACCAAACGGGTCGGGTTCGAAAGTCTAAGCGGTTGTTTAGACCGCTTACCTTACGACCCTACATAAGCACTAAACCTAAAGTGATGAACTAAAACATGTTTAACGGAGTTTGAAAACAGGTTTGATATCAAAACAAACGGTTTTGAAACCCAAGAATAGTTTGGTTACAAAATACGCATAAACGCGCATTTTGACCGAAACTATAACTCGCCACTATGCCGAAATAACGTTGTAATCAGTAGGTATAGTCACAAGGGACTATAACCATCGTGATTACGCACACGTTACGAAGTTCAAACGAACTTCCTGTTGACCATAAACTAGTCAAAGCTGAAAGTCAAACACAGTTTGACTTTCATGCTTAAAATGCGTAAAAGAACGAAAGAATACTTACAACGGGTCCAAGAATGGAAGTTTTGATATTAGAATTTCTCAGGTATGAAGGTTTAATCCTTCAACTTAGAGAAAATCTGATCAAAGTGTGAGTTGGGAGTAAATGGGGTTGGGTTTATATAGATTTCGTAGAACCGTTAGGATCGTTTCTTGAAACCCGAGCTTCGATTTGAGCCTTACACTTGCACCCACTGATTTTCAATACCATGGGAGCCCCTAAACAAGCACATAGAATCAAAGAAACCAGGTGCAAAACAACTGAACAACTGGATCTTTGCAGGAAACCAGTTTTTGATATCTCGCAAAGGCTTACGGACCGTATGGTATAGTGCTTACGGTCCGTATGCAGCCTGCAGGTCAGCAACTTTCGCAAAATGTCAGTTTTGGTCCCTCTGTGCGTATTGTCGTGTTTTGGCACTTCTAACACCCGTCAAACCCATTTTAAGCTCCATAAGGATGTTAAAGCATAGGGAACTTGAAATATGCTCAGAAATATTACGGATGTTGGTTCGTTCGGCTGTACGGTTGCGTTGTTCGGTTAATTACCACGGAAGTCGTAACGGACGCGAAAACGATCCAAATTGCGAAACTAATGAAGTTTTTACATACCAATCTCTAAAATAAAATATTTTAATGATTACATAAATTTTTGGACGTCCGGATGTTTTCAGAACGTAAGATATGCGCGAAAATACAAACTTATGCACTTTTTGACGCTTTTAGTCCCGGGATGACCAAAAAGTTTATTTTAGCACACCGAACCCCTTATAGACTATTTCTAAGCTATGTAAAGGATATTTAGGGTATGTTTAACTTATGATCATATTCCGGAATGTCCATTACAGTACGAATCGGCATACTTTCGTAGTTTGTCGAAATTAGTCCCTGTAAGCGAATAGACTTGATTTTGCCATAACAAAGCCTTCAAAACTTATTTATAAGTTATGTAAAGTTTATTTAAGGTATGTTAAGCATAAATTGATGTTCCGGAGTATTTTTCGTGTTAAACTGATTACGTTTATGTAACACCCGTCTTAATTACTACTTGAAATTAATAATATTTCACAAGAGTTTATATAAAAAATGTCTAGGTTAGGACTTAAGTTCCAAAAACAAATTTCTAAGGTAACAAAACATTAGTCAACTACTGACAAATTTAAACATTCAAAGTTATTTAGCAAGCTGAATACATCATAACATTGTCTAAACAGAATTAATCGACGCGGAAGCTTCAAAAGTTTGTGTTCGGTTCTTCAAAAACTTGCTTGACCGTCATCCGTAATCCTTGAATACCTAGAAACTGAAATGTTTACACTAAACATTAGTATTAGAGTACTTAGAAATAATACATAATCGAAACTACGTTTAGAACGGATTCGATTTAACGAGGAAATGTAAAATTTATCATAAATGTCAAAGCTCTACCGTAACTTACGGTAGTTACCGTAAGTTACGGTAGCTCCTGGAAAACTTTGATTCCACCGTAACAAAGGAGGAATCCACCGTAACTTTTTGGTCTCTACCGTAAATTACGGTATATACCGTAATTTACGGTAGACTCTGGAATGTTTTGTTTGATTTGTTTGTTTACTTGTGCCAAGTTCTCGGATTTCATTCCTACAAACCAACATGTTAAATCCTCGTATTTCTAATATGTCATTTATCAATGATAACAAAAGACCAATCAATCATATTACGAAGCAATATCCATGCTTTAATTGATTATTCGACCCGTTTAGCTCATCTACGGAATCTTCCAATATGGAATCTTCCAATATGATGACTACCAACGAGATCTTATCCATCCTTGATCCATTATTCAATTTAGCGAACATCATCACTTTTAAAAATTTACACAACTTCTATTCTACAATACGACTATACGTAAGTTAACAAAATTTCACTTAAGTAACGGTCAAGTTACATACCTTTAGTACACGCCCTTCAACCGCAAATCACCACCGGCTTGTCCACTCGACGTTCCGGTATCCTTTCCTATAGAGTTCAATTATATCACGTTTAGAACTCTTTTTAATCACATTTCGCATAATAGCCAAAACATCACAATTAGGTGTTTTAACTTCAAAATTCCAGTTTCTAGCCTTCTTTGAGGCATTTCAACAAACACTTTAAGGGCAGAATTTTACATGATTATTTAGCAAATCCCTAGCTTATCATCTAGCCCGAATTTCACATCAATCAACCCATTTTACACAATTGTTAGCTTCTAAAATTCTGAACTCACTTCACAATTGTCAAATTACACTAAAACAACACCCAATTCCCTAGTGTTTATCAAGTTCTACATAACCCACTAATCACCTACAATGGTGTTCATGGATTTTACTAAAATTTCACATGATTTCAACTTGTATTTGTCTAGGGTTTGTCCCTAGACACTATATTGTCCCTAATTCATCATAAATCAAACATGCAACCATGAATTTCAGATTATCCCAATTTCATGAGAATTTCGAGTTGAGAGTTTTCATCAAATTTTACATACCTTGTAATCCTCTTGTGATGAGGATCAATAATCTATGCTCGATTTTTGTTTTTGATCAGATTTGGACCTTCAATTTGGTTGTTTTGTGGATGTTAGGGTTTTTGAGAGTGGGGGTGTCGCCCTCTCCTGTTCTTGATCGACCAGACATCTCAATTGAGATGTTTGGTTTTGTTTTTAATTAAAACTAATAATACCACTTTCAATTTTATCAACATTGGCCCTTCCACTTTTGTTTAACATACAGTTTTGGTTATTTTAACCCTATTTCAAGTTATTTCTAGACTTGTAGTTAACTAGGTTAAAATTCCTAGTTAGTAAATTCTTGTATATTTATACTTTATAATTCTAATATAAAGTTTTATATTTTTCGGGGTGTTACAGTTTACGCATCGGTTTGCGTATAACTTTCCAGAAAGCGATATAGAGTTTGAAATTGAACAAAAACCAAAACATGCAAAATGTCAAACATAATTAAACAAACATTGGGGTTAAATAACATTGTTTTATTGATAACTGAACTGTTTACAATGATTACAAGCACAGGTGTCACAGTCTCCCCTACTTGTGGAAATTCCGTCCCGAAATTTATTTAGAGCAAACTCGTGAGAAAAGATGTGGATATTTCGCCTTCATTTGATCTTCATGTTCCCAAGTAAACTCTGGTCCACGTTTAGATTCCCAGCGAACTTTAACCAAAGGGATGCACTTGTGTTTAAGCCACTTGACTTCACGGTCCATGATTTCCACAGGTTTCTCAACAAAATGCATCGTGTTATCAACATGAATTTCATCAAGTGGTATGTGGAGGTTCTCATCAGCTAAACACTTCTTGAGATTGGACACGTGAAAGGTTGGATGAACGTTTCCAAGTTCAGGAGGTAACTCAAGTCTGTAGGCTACCTTACCGATTCTTTTGACGATCTTGAATGGTCCAACATATCTAGGTGCAAGTTTTC
Source organism: Helianthus tuberosus (assembly GCA_030545235.1). Taxonomy (NCBI): domain Eukaryota; kingdom Viridiplantae; phylum Streptophyta; class Magnoliopsida; order Asterales; family Asteraceae; genus Helianthus; species Helianthus tuberosus. Next base: position 151,616,750 of record CM060400.1, read on the forward strand.
CTGTCTTTCCAAATCTGATCACACCTTTCCAAGGTGAGACCTTAAGTAATACGCGATCACCGACTTGAAATTCCAAGGGCTTGCGTCGTCGGTCCGCGTAACTCTTTTGATGGCTTCAAGCTGTCTGAAGGTTATCACGAACTTTCTTAACCTTATCTGTTGTCTCTAGAATGAGGTCAGGTCCAGTAAGCTGAGCCTCACCGATCTCATTCCAACAGACTGGTGAACGACATTTTCGACCATAGAGAGCCTCGAAAGGAGCCATGTTGATGCTGGAATGATAACTGTTGTTGTAGGAGAATTCAATCAACGGAAGACACGAATCCCAACTACCACCAAAATCGATCACACAAGCTCTAAGCATATCCTCCAAAGTCTGGATTGTTCTTTTAGATTGGCCATCAGATTGCGGATGATAAGCTGTGCTCAAATTAAGTTGGGTCCCCATAGCAGATTGCATGGTTCTCCAAAAACGAGACTAGAATCGAGCATCTCTGTCAGAAATAATGTTCAAAGGAACACCATGTCTAGATACAATTTCATCCACATAAATTTTTGCAAGCTTGTCAGCAGATAGATCCTCACGGATCGGCAAGAAGTGTGCTGACTTTGTAAGACGATCAACAACTACCCAGATGGCATCATGACCTCTCTTTGTGCGCGGAAGTTTGGTAATAAGATCCATAGCAATGTTTTCCCACTTCCAATCTGGAATCTCTGGTTGTTCCAATAAACCAGAAGGATGTTGATGTTCAGCCTTAACCTTAAGACAAGTAAGGCATTTTGAAATGTATAAGGCAATGTATTTCTTCATACCAGGCCACCAATACTGAGTATGAAGATCCTTATACATTTTGTCTGCACCAGAATGAATAGAATAACGAGACTTATGAGCTTCATCCATAAGCAAGGTGCGAAGATTGTTTTGACTTGGGACCCACAAACGGTCCATGAAATAATATGATCCATTGTCTTTTAGTTCAAGATCAGGCTTAATGTGAAATGGTAATTCCTTACCCATTAAATCTTGTGAAACACAAGTATGTTGAGCCTGAGAGATGCGGGCTTGGATATCAGATCGAACTTTGACACGGTGAAGCTTGACATGTTCCTTACGACTCAATGTGTCAGCCACGACATTCGCCTTACCAGGATGGTAGCGAATTTCGCAGTCATAGTCGTTTAGAAGTTCAACCCAACGTCGTTGCCTCATGTTGAGTTCTTTCTGATTGAAGATGTGCTGAAGACTTTTGTGGTCAGTGAAAACCACACATTTTGTACCATACAAATAGTGTCTCCAGATTTTGAGAGCGAATACCACTGCACCTAACTCAAGATCATGAGTGGTGTAGTTCTTCTCATGTATCTTCAACTGCCTTGATGCGTATGCTATGACTTTGTTCCTTTGCATGAGAACACAGCCAAGACCCAATTTGGAGGCATCACAATACACAACAAAATCATCATTTCCCTCAGGCAAAGACAGAATAGGTGCATCACGAAGCTTCTGCTTCAAGGTCTGAAATGCTTCTTCTTGTTTGGTTCCCCATTCAAAGGGTTTGTTCTTCTGTGTTAGAGCAGTTAGAGGAACTGCAATCTTCTAGAAGTTTTCGATGAAGCGGCGGTAATAACCCGATAGACCAAGAAAAGAACGAACCTCAGTGGGAGTAGTAGGTGTATCCCAATCCTTAATCGCACTGATCTTGGAGGGATCTACGTGAATACCTTGTTCGTTGAAAATATGTCCTAAAAATTGAACTTCCTTAAGCCAAAATTCGCACTTGGAGAATTTGGCGAAAAGTTGCTCTTTCTTCAAGAGTTCCAGAGTAAGACGAAGATGTTCCTCGTGATCAGCTTGCGTCTTAGAGTATATCAAAATGTCATCAATGAAAACGATGATGAACTTATCTAAATAAGGCTTACAAACCCTATTCATCAAGTCCATGAAAACAGCAGGAGCATTAGTCAAACCGAATGGCATAACTGTGAACTCATAATGCCCATATCGAGTGCGGAATACTGTCTTGGGAATATCCTCTTCATGCACGCGAAGCTGATGATATCCAGAACGTAGATCAATCTTTGAAAAATAAGAAGCGCCCTGTAACTGATCAAAGAGATCATCAATGCGAGGTAGGGGATATCGATTCTTGATGGTAAGCTTGTTAAGCTCACGGTAATTGATGTGTGCAAAATGCAACATATAAATTACATCAATTGTGGCATAAAACTAACCCATTTTTAGTACTAATGTTGGAAAAAATGTGCTTTTGTCTTCCTTTTGTATTTTCAGGATTAAATGAGCTCAAATTAACAAAAGAAGCAAAAAGACATCAAAATCTAACATAAATACAAGAAAAGGAACAAGACGTGACATGCCCGACCCCACGGCAGCATCTTCCCAAGCAAAACAAGAAGACAGAAGACTGAACACGCCCCGTGCTCAGCCAGCACGGGGGCGTGCCCAAGTGTCAGCAGAAAAGACAAAGTAGTAGAAGCTTCTATTGCCCACCACGGGGCCGTGCTCAGCGGACATGGGGCCGTGGTCAACTATAAGATTCGCACAATCCAGGCAAATCTTCATGGTACAAAGATTCTTCTGCACACGGGGTCGTGCTCAGCGGACACGGGGGCGTGGTCAACTAATAAGACAAGCTGCAATAAATGAAGAAAGAGAAGGATGTGGACACGGGGCCGTGCCCACTGGACACGGGGCCGTGCCCGAGCTTCTGTTCAGCCTATAAATAGGAGTGTGTGAGTCGTCTCGGGATCCAAGATTGATCGTAAGAGTTCTTGACAATCAAGGCCATGTTTGCCTAAGTCTCTTACATCACTTGGTGAAGACAAGTGTCTAGTGTAATACTTTTTATTTCTAATCTTTTCGCACTTTTTATTTGGTTTTGTATTAATGACTTTAATAACTAGTTTCTTATGTTGAAGGTGATTCTTCCTTATCGTTTGTCCGTGGTGTCTTGACATTATTTTACTGTCTATATAAAATAAAATATTTTCACCATTCATATCTCCACGGTCTATATGGAGGTATGTTGGCTACCTGGTCGGGGGTTAAGGGAACGGTTTGGTAAGAGTCTTGCCATTGTTCAGCGTTTAGAGGTCCTGCAATGGACCTGGATCAAATTTAGTAGGACCTCCTTCAATACTTAACGGTATTTGATGGCGGGGGTCCAAACTCTTTGATCCCCTCATAAGTTAAACTACTATTAATACTATAACCAGGCTATTTAGGACTGTATCCCTGCTGACTCAGACTACTTAGTCGAGGGTAACGTCACCTCCAAAAGAGGGGCCTACCATAATTTGTATTAATAACTTAATTAATTATCTTTCAATAATCCGACCCTTTAGGATTGTATCCTTGCTGACTCAAACTACTGGGTTGAGGGTAACGTCACCTTCAAAAGAGGGGCCTACTACAATAACTAAGATAATCTCTTAAATAAGTGCAAAAGTGCAGAAATAATCAAAGGTTACACTATACACGGGTCGGAACCAAGTGATTCATCTTGTCTATCTGTTTTTATTTTTATTTTTACTTTTTCAGCATTTTAATTAGTTTTTATTTTTCTTAGCTTAAATCCTTTTTTCTAAACTTTTTGATTTGATTAGACATTGAGGATAAACCGGTACTAAAAGCTCTTGTGTCCTTGGACGACCTCGGTATCTTACCAACACTATACTACGCTCACGATGGGCACACTTGCCCATATGTGTGTTTAGTGTTAGTAAATATCGTGTTTTATAAATTTAAAACTTGGCTAAAAAGTGTTAAAAAGGCTTAAAATATACACCTAATATATATAACACTTCACACGCATCAAGTTTTTGGCGCCGTTGCCGGGGACACAAGGATTTTAAGAAAGCTTAAAATCAACGGCCTAATCAGTTTTTCAAAACCTTTTTAAAACGCTCGCACATTTTTCTGCATTTTAGTTTAGTTTTGCATTTACAGTAGGTTGAACACGGGTCGTGCTCACTGAACACGGGGCCGTGCTGCACATCTTTCATAAAACACCCAGTAACAGTAGCTTGAACATGGGCCGTGCTCACTGAACACGCCCCGTGCTCAACGAAATCAGTAAATTTAATTAAAACGCCCAGATACAGATTCTGTACACGGGGCCGTGTCCACTAAACACGGGGCCGTGTCCAGCCTCTGTTTCCGTTTTTATTTTTGTTTTCTGATCTCGAGACTTGGTTGTGGTCTGCTGAGTGATTCTTATGGATCAATACTCAGGAGGTTACAACTATACCTATGAGGAGGATGATTATAGGGGTAACTATTGCACTAATTGTAGAAATCCGCACTCGGTTCAATATAATCACTCATATCAACCATCCAATTTATACACCTATTATGAGGAGCCCAGGTACGAGCCATCAACTTCATCCACATCCTATGAAGACCAAATATATGAACCTCCTCCCTCATACTCATATTTTGATGAACCAAGGTATGAGCCTTCATACTCATACTTTGAGGAACCAAGGTATGAGCCACCACCTTCGTATGTGTTAGGATCTGAGGCTCTACTGATTGTGTTTGTTTGTATGATTTGAACATTCAAATAGATATGAGTAGTTTTAAGTGCAGCGGAAATGAATAACCAACTTTGTAAACACAATCAAAGGAGAATATAGTTTGATAAACAATTGCTTTTCATAGAGTCGAAATATTACATCAAAAGCAAAAGGTTACAATGCAAGCTTACAATCTAAACTCCCCCTCAGCCTGATACTTCAGAGTTGGTTGCACAAGATGAAAGGATTGGATTGAGGAGAAGAACTCACTCAAAAGGATCAAATATAACAGTACAGAGTACTGTCATATTTATAGGCAAACCAAACTACTGATGTACCTCAGCTAACGTCACCATGATAGTGACATCTAACAGCCTAACAACCTATAAATACTGGTCTATACAAACTACTGATGTCTAACAACTGATTGATAATAAAATACAAAATAAGTTTAACACTATTCACGTTCCACTGTTGTAGCCTAAGCACTGATTACTTGAACATCAGTGCCTTCTTCAAAAGGTGATCAGTCTTTGAATGAGCAGTGCTTGGGTCTTCAGCAGTACTTAAGAGACATCAGTATATAGAGCTCAGTGTTTGCCTTTTAGCAGTCTTTAGTTGTTTCATCAGTGTTTGGTTCATCAGTTGTTCTTCAAAGCAGTACTTAGAGTGTATCAGCAGATAGATAACCACTGTCAAGGGGAGAGCTTAGAGTAAACGTCTGCTTATTGTGAATCCACTGTTGTGATCAGGTTTTGGCTTTACATTATCTGTTCCTCTGGTAGGGTTCAATCCCAACAATCTCCCCCTGGAACAGATAATGCCAAAACCTGTCATTATTCTGGATCTTTATTACTCATCAAAAGTTCCCTTGCTTTTCTTTTGAATTCTTCTTCAAATTCTTTGAAACTTGTGTCATCTTCATCCCGGCACAGTGTAAGTTCAAGGAGATCCTGCAAATCTTCAACACTAAGGTCTAGTGCTTCTTTCCTTGATATGTACTTCACTTCACCATTGGATCTGACCAGGGTCAATACGTGGGTCTTTTGATCAGACATCCACTTTAGTACTTTTAAACCCAATGGGTTTCTTGGGAGAGATTTATTTGGTGATGAGCTTTGAGATATTGGCCTTGAGAAAACTTGCAGACTTTCAGACATTCTTTTGAAGGCCATTTCAATAACATTGTTTGCTGCAGCTATGTCTTCTGCAGTCTCTTTTTCTATCTGCTCTTGTCTCTTTTGTTGATCTGGCTCAATGTCTAAAATTTCTGAAGTGTTTGGTGATGCAGGCTTAGTTAATACCTTCTTAAAAAGGTTTTGAAGTTTTTCTGAGTTTGCTTCTTTTAGACCCATTTTCATGATGGTTTCTTTGAAGTACTCAACTTCCTTTTCTTTTACCTCTTCACTTGTCAGCTGTTCTCCTTTTTCTTGGTTCGTCATAAGAGTAGATCGGAACAGTGTTTTGAGGCTTTCAATCTGTTGTTCAAGCTTCATCATTTGTTCACGCTTCTTTGAAGTGCCTGATACAGTTATCTTCATTTTCTTCAGCCTTTCATAGGCTTCATCAGTCTGCTGTTTTGGCCATTTTGATATGGCAATTGCAGTGTCCACCTTTGCATCTACCAGCTCCTGTTTCTTTTTCTTGTACTCAGCTGTTTGGTCATTGATGAACTTTTTGTATTTACTCCAATTTGGAGCATTCTTCTTCTTTTTAGGATCATTCTTGAGTCTATCAATCCTATCAGCTTCATGCTTTAAAAGCACAATTGGCCATTCTTCAAATTGGTTTTCTTCAGCAGGATAAAATTTTTCTTGCATTATGTATGCAAGAAGTTTTCTTCTCATTTCTTTTCATTGTTCTGCCTTTTCTTTGCTCAGCTCATGTGCAAAATCTTTTATTAGATCGACCTTTTTGAGTAGAAGTTCCAATCTTTCAGCAATGGCTTCATCACCTTGACCTTTACATTCAACCTTGGCTCTTATCTTAGCCTGTCTTACTTTAAGTTCAAGATATTCCTCCATGTCTTCTGGAACCATGAAGCCAACTAATGAAGAGAATCTTCTGTTTGAAGGATCATCATCATTGTAGAACTGCCTCATCTCATTTTTTATTGCTTCCAGTTCTAAAGGATATCTTGCAGCAGTGGGATCATATTGGTCCTCATCTGGCTGAGTAAGTTTTCTTTTTCTGGTGTAGAGTTTTGTTGGTTTTGATGTGAGACTGGTGGAAACAGTGGTGGATGACTGACTAATAGTTGTTGAAACAACTGTTGTTTCAACATCTGTTGTCATTACAACTGCTCATATGTCAGCAGATGTCTTCTACTCTTGAGCAGGGGATGGAAGTGGTGAGGTAATTTTTGATGGTGGTGTTGGTGGTGGTGAGTCATCAGATATGAGAATCCTTCTCCTTTTTATTGTATGAGAGGCTGATGATGTCATTGATGGATCAGTGGTTTGAATATGAGTGGCAGTGGTTTGTGGTTGTGATTGACTGACAGTGGTTGAAACAACTGGTGTTTCAACCACTGTTGTCATTACAGCAGATGTTGTAACATCTGTTGTCTTCTGCTTTATGGCAGGAGGCAGAGGTGGTGATATGATTGTAGATGATGATGGTGGTGGAACAGTGGTTGTGATGGTGTGTGATAGAGTGGTGTGTGTTGAAGGTGTGTGTGTTGATGAAGTGGCAGCTGTTTGGCTACTGACAGCAATTTTTGTAACTACTGTTGTATCAGTTGTTTGACTAACAGGTTTTGAGACCTGCTTTTCTTTTTCAGGCTCAATATAAAGCCCATCTTCTATTCCTTTCTTTCTCAACTTGATTTTCTCCCCCTTTTTGGCATTATCTGCAAGGGGTGTATTCATGAAGAGGATGGAAGATGGAACTTTTTCACCATGGGCAGTCTTTTGTATGCTAGCCTTTATAGCCTTGATATCTGCTTGAGTGTCTTTAAACCTTGATTCCACCATTTTGGTCAGCATTTGTACTTGAATATCATGCTTTTGATCAGCCATATGTTGCTGTTTTTCAAGCATGGGTTGAAAAATATTCCAAAGCTCATTTGCAGCAAATGCATGTTGTGCAGGTGCTTGAGTAGGAACAGCAGTGGCTTGTGCTTTTTGAGCTTTTAAGATCTCTTGCACCATATCTTTAATTTCAGCAACTGAATCTTCAAGTTTTTCAACTCTGTCCGTCAATTCCTGATATTTTGAATCATCACGTACTTTAGTAGGATCATCTGAAACCCCACCAGCAGTGGTTATATCAATGTGTGATTTAGGAACAGAGTCCCAAAAATCACCCATTGATGCCCCTTGTTCTTGGTACTGGGGACTTCTTTCTTCAGCACTTGATAATCCCTTGATGTTACTAGTGGTCAAAATAGGCACACTAGTGGTTATCGATGGTGCTATAGAAGAAATTGCCTTCAAGGGAGTCTTACTTATGAAACAACTGTCCAACTGAAGATCTGTTGATCCATCAGTTGTAGTTGTTGCTCCACTTGAACTACCACCGAGAGTTACTTGTAACTCATGGGGTGTAACCTCCTCAATTGTTGCTGGGATAGCAGGAGTAGTAGCATCAGACCCAGTCACCTGTGGGGGTATACTCTCAGTGATAGGTGATAGAGAGGAACTGGTTTGTGTCTGAGCTATAGCAGCTGCATGCAACAAGGGTAGCATGGATTGTGGCATTATGATTGGTGAGGGTATGGGTGTTGAAAGAGACATGTCCTTGGGATCAGGACTGTGGAAGATAGAGCCAAGTGGATCCAGAGCTTCATAATTTGGTGTCCCTGTGATTACAACCTGATCCTTTTGTGAGGATGCAGGAGGAGTTTTAGGCATGGGTTGAGATCTTTCTTCCAACTGCTGTGAGGAAGTAGCAGTAGTGGTTTGTGGTGACTTTTGTGTTGTCACAGGCAGTTGCTCTGGGATCTCATCTTCCAGAGTTGCCTTTGTTTTGGGTTTGGTGGGTTTTCTGGATGTTTTTCTTTTGGTCTTTTTGGTGATGTCAGGTGTGGGTTTCAAAGCAGTGGTTGTGCTTCTCTGATCACCTGGAGCAGTGGGCTCAGCAGAAGTTGCCTGAGGATCAGTGGCAGTTTCTAAAGTCTGCCCAGGCACCTTTGCTTTTAATTTTATTGGTGCCATCATTCTTGAAAATGTTTCACTTGTTAAACCTTTTATTTGAAAATGGACACCTTGTTTGGGCAAATTTTCATCCTCTTTTTCAAATTTTTGTTTAAAGTAATAGCTCAGAAATCTTGGAAAAAGAAGAAATGATTTGCTAACAACATTCTTTACCATGTCATTGAAGATCTCCTGGGAGTAGTTGTAATCTTTATTGTTTAAAATAGCATAGCCCAGGCATTGAATCTTCAATGGTATTTCGTTAAACGATGTTGTTTTATTAGAAACACAACTCAAAAGTGTGTGAAACAAAAATCTGGGTGCAGATGGGAAATAACCCTTTTGTAGGGTATCTACCTTTGATTGTTCTGCATAACCCCTTTTCAGAAAATCAGCTTTTAACTCGTTTTTGTCAAAAGAAGTTTTACCATTCTGATCATTGAGTTTGAAGACTTCTGAAATTGTTTGCGGGGTGATTTGAATCACTTTTCCCTGTATCGAAGAATTTATGGCTATGACTTTGTCATCTTGTTTTTCAAGCGTCGCCTTTTTCCAAAACTCATTCTGGGTTTGTAGATAAATGGGAGCATCTGCTGTTAACAAAGTTTTGTACTTTGATGCAGATAATGTATCAATGATGGTGTCGAAGGTGTGGTTATCAGTAGGTTTTGTGAGTAAACCCAGATAATTATGAGGAGATTTGTATGGTATCTCGTTGGATTCTTCGGCCGTTTGAGCGACCTCTTTTGAAGGTGGTGGTGATTTTGGTTTTGATTTTGATCTTGACTTTGATTTTGTCATTTTTGCGGAGAAGAACGAAGAATGATTTTGGAGATTTTGAGAAGAAGGGTTGGAAACTGCTTTGAGAAGAGAATTTTGGAATTCAATTCGACAGTGTAAAACCCTGTTTGGGGTTTAGGGCAGGGTTTTATTTAGGGGGAAAAATGATCGCTGATGTGGCAACGGTTATTACGATCTGAGGACTAAAAACTAACCACGTGTCAAACACTGATGAAATGGATGAAGGATGAAGAACAGTTGTTTTAAGGGCCACTAACGTATCAAGCATCAGTGGTTACAACGGTAAAAATTGTGGACAGTGGATGATTTTTACTATCAGTGGATAGCATATCAGTGGATAGGACACTGATTGTGAATATCAGTACATGTCAAGATAATGAAGGATCAGTGGCTAACTTTCAGCAGTGGACAGTATTTAGAGATCAGACGTTGAACACAACAGTGATTAGGGTAAATGGTACAGATTTGAAGGACAAGTATTTTAGCAACAGTTTTGAGAATTTTCATTCAAGGTTTTGCCACATGTCAATTTTGAAGAACAGTGGTTTAGTACCCCAGATGATGAGAACTTGTTACTAAGGCACCTCATTTTTGTTTAATATTCAATTAAAACATGAGTGCTCCAGTAATTTAAGTACAGTTTGGCAATCAACTTTTGATAAATGTTTTAAAAACAACCCTGAGTAAGATGTGATCTTAGACATATGAACCATTTCCTTCTGACCTATTTATGAGGACAATAATGCCAACAAAAATACGGTACTATATCCTGACAGGAACTGAAACTATTGCCAACAAAAACAAGCAATAGTTCAAAATATATTATTTAAAAAAAATGAATAATATATCCTGGTTATTCGAGAAAATCCTTTATATATAAAAAAATTAAAGGATTTTCTGAGAACAGCATCAAAAAGGATCTGGTAACTTTTCAATAAGATAAGTAATCATATCATTCTCAAGTTTATGACAATGGTCAGTGGTTTGACAGCAGTTGGTAGAACATTCTGAATACATTTTGACCACTGTTTGGTACCATTTTCTTTGTCAGTTGATTGCAATCATGAGGATTCATGGATAAATTTTTGAACATTTGTCTCATCCTCTTTGGAGTTCATTCATGGGAATCAAAACCTTTTCCTGAACAGATGAATGCACATAGTTGCTTAATACCCATTATTACCCTAAACTTTAACTCATAAGTGTTTTATGTTTATACTCTTTTCTTTTGACTTTAAAAGTTTTGAGACAAACACACTTCTGAGTTTTTGTGACTTTACTTAATGTATTTTAACATAGTTAATTTTGTCCTTTTGAGGAACTCAACCTGTTTTCAACACATAAGATCTGAATGACTAAAGTTTTAATTTTCCTCTTTTTATGTTAGCAAAACACCAATGTTTTTATGAACATAGGATTTGTTAATCTGAGGTTCATACTCTAGCATTCAAAGGGGTGACATCACAATTTATACATCAACAATTGAAATCAATCTAGAAAATAAGAAATAATCTCATAGTTTAACAGATATTGTTTTCAGATCTAGAAACCATGAGTGTCTTATGCATGAATTCACTTGTTGTGTGAAATTTGTGTGTCATATGACATCTTGGTTGATGTACAGAGTTTTTGAATAACCATTTTGATCATGATTTACTCGTTACTCTGTTTTTCAACTGAATACAACCATCCTTAGTATCAATGAATTTTGAGCCGAACTGTTATGTCAAATTGATTGTTAGATCGAATTTGACTGTCCATGCTCTGATACCAATTGTTAGGATCTGAGGCTCTACTGATTGTGTTTGTTTGTATGATTTGAACAAATCAAATAGATATGAGTAGTTTTAAGTGCAGCGGAAATGAATAACCAACTTTGTAAACACAATCAAAGGAGAATATAGTTTGATAAACAATTGCTTTTCATAGAGTCGAAAGATTATATCAAAAGCAAAAGGTTACAATGCAAGCTTACAATCTAAACTCCCCCTCAGCCTGATACTTCAGAGTTGGTTGCACAAGATGAAAGGATTGGATTGAGGAGAAGAACTCACTCAAAACGATCAAATATAACAGTACAGAGTACTGTCATATTTATAGGCAAACCAAACTACTGATGTACCTCAGCTGACGTCACCATGATAGTGACATCTAACAGCCTAACAACCTATAAACACTGGTCTATACAAACTACTGATGTTTAACAACTGATTGATAATAAAATACAAAACTTGTTTAACACTGTTCACATTCCACTGTTGTAGCCTAAGCACTGATTACTTGAACATCAGTGCTTTCTTCAAAAGGTGATCAGTCTTTGAATGAGCAGTGCTTGGGTCTTCAGCAGTACTTAAGAGACAGCAGTAGATAGAGCTCAGTGTTTGCCTTTTAGCAGTCTTTAGTTGTTTCATCAGTGTTTGGTTCATCAGTTGTTCTTCAAAGCAGTACTTAGAGTGTATCAGCAGATAGATAACCATTGTCAAGGGGAGAGCTTAGAGTAAACGTCTGCTTATTGTGAATCCACTGTTGTGATCAGGTTTTGGCTTTACATTATCTGTTCCTCTGGTAGGGTTCAATCCCAACAGTATGCTTATTATGAGGAACCATGGCGTGAACAACCCACCTCATGTGAGTATAATGAGGAACAAAATTACGACCCTTATCCATCATATGCTTACAATGAAGAATAATGGTGTGAACCATCTACTTCATATGGGTATTATGAGGAACAAAGGATCGAACAACCGGATTCAAGCTTTGAAAATCCCGATTCTTTTTCTATAACCGAAGTGACCGATAGGATATTAGAACACCTTAGAGTTATCGATCGCTATATAAAAGAATCTCGCTGATGTGTGTAAAATGCAACATATAAATTACATCAAATGAGGCATAAAACTAACCCTTTTTAAGTACTAATATTGGAAAAAAGAGTGTTTTTGTCTTCCTTTTGTATTTTCAGGATTAAATGAGCTCAAAAACACAAAAGAAGCAAAAAGACAGCTAAATCCAACATAAATACAAGAAAAGGAACATTAGTGGACTGCCCGACCCCTCAACGGCACCTTCCAAAGCAAATTAGAGAAGGCAGAAGACTGAACACGCCCCGTGCTCAGCCAGCACGGGGCCGTGCCCAAGAAGCAGCAGAAAAGACAAACCTATAGAAGCTTCTATTGCCCACCACGGGCCGTGCCCAGCGGACACGGGGGCGTGTCGAAAGTACAGCAGGCGCATTAATTGTAATTGCGAATTACAATTAATGAGGAGAGAGAGTGTCAGACAGGCACGGGGCCGTGCCCAGCGTACACGGGGCCGTGCCCAGCTCTCTGTTCAGCCTATAAATAGGAGTGCTTGGATTCATTTCATCTCATCCCTTGGCACACCACCTCTCTCACACTTCATCCACCACCCACCACCATCATAACACCATCATCCACCACCATCATCCATTGTCCATGGTAGAGTGTGTGAGTCATCTCGGGATCCAAGATTGATCGTAAGAGTTCTTGACAATCAAGGCCATGTTTGCCTAAGTCTCTTACATCACTTGGTGAAGACAAAGTGTCTAGTATAATACTTTTTATTTCTAATCTTTTGCACTTTTTATTTGGTTTTGTATTAATGACTTTAATAACTAGTTACTTATGTTGAAGGTGATCTTTCCTTATCGTTTGTCCGTGGTGTCTTGGCATTATTTTACTGTCTATATAAAATAAAGGATTTTCACCATTCATATCTCCACGGTCTATATGGAGGTATGTTGGCTACCTGGTCGGGGGTTAAGGGAACAGTTTGGTAAAGGTCTTGCCATTGTTCAGCGTTTAGAGGTCCTGCAATGGACCTGGGTCAAATTTAGTAGGACCTCCTTCAATACTTCACGGTATTGGATGGCGGGGGTCCAAACTCTTTGATCCCCTCATAAGTTAACTACTATTAATACTATAACCCGGCTATTTAGGACTGTATCCCTGCTGACTCAGACTACTTAGCCGAGGGTAACGTTACCGCCAAAAGCGGGACCTACCACAATACTGCATTAATAACTTAATTCATTATCTTCCAATAATCCACCCTTTTAGGATTGTATCCTTGCTGACTCAAACTACTGGGGTGAGGGTAACGTCACCTTCAAAAGAGGGGCCTACTACAATAACTAAGATAATCTCTTCATTATGTGCAAAAGTGCGGAAATAATCAAAGGTTATACTAGATACGAGTCGGAACCAAGTGATTCATCTTGTCTATCTGTTTTTATTTTTATTTTCAGCATTTTAGTTAGTTTTTATTTTTGTTAGCTTAAAACATTTTTCTAAACTTTTATTTTGGTTAGACGTTGAGGATAAACCGGTATTAAAAGCTCTTGTGTCCTTGGACGACCTCGGTATCTTACCAACGCTATACTAAACTCAACGATGGGTGCACTTGCCCATATGTGTGTTTAGTGTTAGTGAAATATCGTGTTTTATAAATTTAAAACTTGGCTAAAATAAGTGTTAAAAAGGGCTTAAAATATACACCTAATATATATAACACTTCGCACGCATCAAGTTTTTGGCGCCGTTGCCAGGGACACAAGGATTTTAAGAAAGTTAGGAATCAACGGCCTAATCATCCTTTATTTTTCTTTTTAATTTTTTTTAGGATTTTCTTAGTTTTTCAGCTTCTGCAGAGCTCAGCACGGGCCGTGCCCGGTCAGACACGGGCCGTGCCCAGCATCATCACTGGCAGTTTTTATTTTCTGAGTTACAGAGAGCTGAACACGGGGCCGTGTCGGTGCAACACGGGGTCGTGTCCAACTCCCAGTAACTGGGATACAGAAAACAATTACTGTACTTCTGAACACGGGCCGTGTTCACTGAGCACGGGGCCGTGGTGAACATTCTGACCAACGTTCTTTTCTGTTTTTGTTGCAGGACTTGGAACCCAGGCGCCACATTTGAACCTCCTACGTAGTGCATGAGCTCCAGTTCTAGTAGAGACATAAAAGAACCCCTAGAAGAACCCGAGCGCTTTCTCAGAAAAAGACTAAAAGCTAAAAATCAAGAGAAAGCTTCGGGGGACCCACTTCCAATGGCGGACCAACGTACCCTCATGGATTACCTACGGCCTACCGTAGGCAATCTTGGCGCCGCTATCAATGCACCGAATGTCGAGGCCAACAACTTCGAACTTCGGCCGCATTTGATACAAATGCTCCAAAACTCCGCAACCTTCCGCGGGCTTGCGGACGAGGATCCCCATCTACATATTACTAACTTCTTAGAAATATGTGATACATTTCGGATCAATGGAGCATCAAATGACGCCATCCGCCTTCGAATGTTTCCGTTTTCACTAAAAGACCGAGCTAAGGCTTGGTTTAACACCCTCCCAGTTGGATCGGTAAACACTTGGGATGAACTTGCCCAAAAGTTTTTATATAGGTATTTCCCTCCTGCTAAAACGGCTAAATTAATGACTGAAATTAATACATACTCACAAGAGGATGGGGAATCCTTATATGAAACTTGGGAAAGATTCAAGGAGCTTCTAAGAAAGTGTCCTCATCACGGTCTAGCGGTGTGGCAACAAGTATCCACTTTCTACAATGGGTTGTTGCCACACACAAGACAAACACTTGACTCAAGCTCTGGGGGACTCTTAGGTAATCGTCGCCCAAATGAAATATATAACCAAATTGAGGAAATTGATCAAACCAATTTTCAATGGCACACTCCCCGAGGTAATAAATCTATTGCCCCGGGCGCCCATAAGGTTGATGAAAGCACCTCTTTACAAGCCCAAATCGAGGCCCTCTCTTCAAAAATCAAAAGGCTAGAAATGACAAAAACGGCCTCGGTTATGGCTTGTGAAGGGTGTGGTGGGTCACATGAAAATTGGAGTTGCATGAAAGAATTAGATGAACAAACTGAAACGGTAAACTACATGGATAATAGACCTAGGCCGTCGGGTCCTCCAACGGGTACCTACAACCAAGGATGGCGTAACCACCCAAATCTTGGTTGGAGAGATCCCGGCAATAGTAGTAACCAACAAAACCAACGAACTAATTTTCAACAACCGCAAATTTTTTCTCAACAACAAGGTGGAAGAGAAAGGCTTGAAGATACTGTATCTCGCCTCATCTCTGACACTGAAAAGAAAAACTCGGATCGATTTCAACAATTGGAATCGAATTTCAGAAATCAACAAGCTAGCATTCAAAACGTTGAACAACAATTAAATCAACTAGCTCAAAATTTCTCCGAGAGACCACAAGGCGCGTTACCTAGTAATACCGAAACGAACCCGAAGGCACAAGTACATCTCATCACATTAAGAAATCGAACCGTGGGTCCCGAGGATGCTCCATTGCCGCCAATTGAAAAAAGCCATTCTAGCCAGCCTATGACTCCTCCTGCGCCAGAAAAAGCTTCTACACCAAATCAGGAGCCCACCAAGACTCCTCCAATTCCGTACCCCGGTAGGTTAAATCGTCAAAAGACCGATGAGCAATTCGCAAAGTTCGAAAGTTTACTAAAACAATTGCATGTTAATATTCCTTTTATTGAGGTCCTAACCAAAATGCCTAAATATGCAAAATTCATGAGGGATTTCCTCACTCACAAAAGAAAAATTGAATCATTGCAATTAGTTAACTTAGGCGAAGAATGCTCAGCTTTGGTACTCAACAAACTTCCACAAAAGAAAATCGACCCCGGGAGCTTCACAATCCCTTGTTCGATTGGGAAGTCCCCCGTCCGAAATGCTTTAGCCGATCTTGGGGCTAGCATCAACCTCATGCCCACATCAATGTTCAAGCGACTCGGCCTAGGAACAACAAGCCCTACAAAGATGAGCATACAACTCGCCGACAGGTCCGTCAAATTCCCACAAGGTGTCGCCAAAAATTTGCTAGTCAAGGTTGACAAATTCGTCTTTCCAACCGACTTTGTCATCCTAGACATGGAAGAAGACACCGATGTCCCTCTCATCCTCGGGAGGCCATTTCTAGCCACCGCCCAAGCATTGGTGGATATGAATGACGGAACTCTAACATTGAAGTTTGGGGATGAGGAAGTGAAATTTGAATGTGGAAAGCGAGTAGAGGAAGAAGATCCGGTCAACTACATGAAGGTCATAGACTCAAGCTTGGATGATGCTCTCCGACGGTGTAACATGGGATGCAACACATCCCACTTGGGTAACATATGACCAGGCTTTGGGTCTAGCCAAGGACCCTTATAAACGTGGCGCACCATGGAGGCATTCCACGGAACTATCCTTAGTTTAATTTAGATTAATTTTTATGTTTTCTAGTTAGTTTTAATTTTCAGGAATAAAACACACTCATGGTGGTAAAGGATGAAAAGGGGAACGAGAAAAATGAACTCATGCACAAGAACAAGGCAACCCGACAATTCTCTCCATTTCAGAAGGTTCAACACGGGTCGTGCCCAACCAACACGGCCCCGTGCTGAACCACCTGCAGAAAAACGCCCAGTTCAGGTACCTGGACACGGGCCGTGTTCACCCAACACGCCCCCGTGTCCAGACTTCTGTATCTCTTATTTCAATTTTGTTACTGGCACTTGAACACGGGGCCGTGCCCGGATAACACGGGGCCGTGTTCAGTGCCCAGTAACACATCTAATCAACCTAAAATTTTATTTTTGGGACACATTGAGGACAATGTGTAATTTAAGTATGGGGGGGATGCTAAAACCTTGAATTTTGTAAGTCCTAAATACAAACCTTACACAAAACTCTATTGGAACCGCTAATCACCCCAAATTTTTTCAAAAATTTCAATTTTTTTTTTACTTGTCTAGGTTTAATTCGGGAAATTCAAGTTCTTAAAAAGGTTATATTTTTACAAATTTACAACCGATAGCGTAGTGATAAAAAGAACCAACATAAGAAAATTATGAAAAGGCATGACAAACTTAGTTAAAATTTGATTATATATACTTGATCACATAAAAACCCATTCCCACAAAAAAGTGAGTTTTGAGCCTTTATTGAGCACAATTACATATCATTAGACTAAATGCTCATTTTTCGTTTCTTGTGTGAATAGCCGCTTGGTTCTTACGACTCTAGAACTTGCCATGACGATACATTCCCGGTCCTTATCAACTTAAACCCGAGTAACTAAATGATGGAGGCATTAGGACTAACCCTTTTTATTTCTACACCATTATTTTTCTTTTTCTTTTTCCACCTACCCAAAAAATCCCCCTAGTTAACCCCTTTGAGCCTAAACCTTTTCATTTCATCACCCAAACCAAAAACCCTTTTACCCACCAAAACCTTTTTCATTTTTAACCCTTTGTTTTAGTAACAAGTTCAGTTTTTCGTATGAAAAAAAAAATTATGTGTTGATGATGAAGCAAAAAGAAAATAAACAAACAAGTTCATCAAAAATAACTTTGTTTGAATAAAAGCTTCATCAAAATAAAAATAGAAAGTCTTACGAAAACCGACACTTGTTACGCGTTTTCGCCCTTTTTCTACTAACCACTAACCACTACCCCAACCACCTACCTTTAACCCAAGCCTAACCCTTAACCCACAAAGTCCTCTTGATATTTACAAAGGTATAAAAGTTAAAAAGGAGGAGGATTGATTGCTTGGCAAGCCTATGGTAGGAATAAGTTCCATGCCGCTCTCGAGTGATTCACTAAAAATACACCTTCGGCCGAGTGTGAGTGATTTCTCCCGTAAGGTATGTGAACTTGTATATAAATGGAATTTTAAAAAGGCATGTTATGCCCAAATAAGTAATTTCTCCTATGAAAAGTTCTAAATAAATCATTACGAATAGGATTGTAAATAAATAAAGATAAAACCCAAAAAGACCTTGGATTCCCGACACTCTACGATAAGCCCAAAACCTTCTCTTCTACCTATTCCATTTGGGAGTGTAAGCCACATATTAAAGAGTTTTGCTTGAGGACAAGCAAAAATTCAAGTGTGGGGGTATTTGATGTGTGTAAAATGCAACATATAAATTACATCAAATGAGGCATAAAACTAACCCTTTTTAAGTACTAATATTGGAAAAAGAGTGTTTTTGTCTTCCTTTTGTATTTTCAGGATTAAATGAGCTCAAAAACGCAAAAGAAGAAAAAAGACAGCTAAATCCAACATAAATACAAGAAAAGGAACATTAGTGGACTGCCCGACCCCTCAACGGCACCTTCCAAAGCAAATTAGAGAAGGCAGAAGACTGAACACGCCCCGTGCTCAGCCAGCACGGGGCCGTGCCCAAGAAGCAGCAGAAAAGACAAACCTATAGAAGCTTCTATTGCCCACCACGGGCCGTGCCCAGCGGACACGGGGGCGTGTCGAAAGTACAGCAGGCGCATTAATTGTAATTGCGAATTACAATTAATGAGGAGAGAGAGTGTCAGACAGGCACGGGGCCGTGCCCAGCGGACACGGGGCCGTGCCCAGCTCTCTGTTCAGCCTATAAATAGGAGTGCTTGGATTCATTTCATCTCATCCCTTGGCACACCACCTCTCTCACACTTCATCCACCACCCACCACCATCATAACACCATCATCCACCACCATCATCCATTGTCTATCGTAGAGTGTGTGAGTCGTCTCGGGATCCAAGATTGATCGTAAGAGTTCTTGACAATCAAGGCCATGTTTGCCTAAGTCTCTTACATCACTTGGTGAAGACAAAGTGTCTAGTATAATACTTTTTATTTCTAATCTTTTGCACATTTTATTTGGTTTTGTATTAATGACTTTAATAACTAGTTACTTATGTTGAAGGTGATCTTTCCTTATCGTTTGTCTGTGGTGTCTTGGCATTATTTTACTGTCTATATAAAATAAAGGATTTTCACCATTCATATCTCCACGGTCTATATGGAGGTATGTTGGCTACCTGGTCGGGGGTTAAGGGAACGGTTTGGTAAAGGTCTTGCCATTGTTCAGCGTTTAGAGGTCCTGCAATGGACCTGGGTCAAATTTAGTAGGACATCCTTCAATACTTCACGGTATTGGATGGCGGGGGTCCAAACTCTTTGATCCCCTCATAAGTTAACTACTATTAATACTATAACCCGGCTATTTAGGACTGTATCCCTGCTGACTCAGACTACTTAGCCGAGGGTAACGTCACCGCCAAAAGCGGGGCCTACCACAATACTGCATTAATAACTTAATTCATTATCTTCCAATAATCCACCCTTTTAGGATTGTATCCTTGCTGACTCAAACTACTGGGGTGAGGGTAACGTCACCTTCAAAAGAGGGGCCTACTACAATAACTAAGATAATCTCTTCATTATGTGCAAAAGTGCGGAAATAATCAAAGGTTATACTAGATACGAGTCGGAACCAAGTGATTCATCTTGTCTATCTGTTTTTATTTTTATTTTCAGCATTTTAGTTAGTTTTTATTTTTGTTAGCTTAAAACATTTTTCTAAACTTTTATTTTGGTTAGACGTTGAGGATAAACCGGTATTAAAAGCTCTTGTGTCCTTGGACGACCTCGGTATCTTACCAACGCTATACTACACTCAACGATGGGTGCACTTGCCCATATGTGTGTTTAGTGTTAGTGAAATATCGTGTTTTATAAATTTAAAACTTGGCTAAAATAAGTGTTAAAAAGGGCTTAAAATATACACCTAATATATATAACACTTCGCACGCATCACTCGCGCAAGGGAAGAGGAGTCCCGCGCAAGAGAATTAAAAAAAGAAGAGATAACTGAAAGTGTAAAAATGGAAGAACAAATAAGTGAAAAACCGACACATGAGTTAAACAACGAAAAAGGTGAGTCCGTTAACGTTAAAATTCAAGAAGAGTCTAATTTTGAAGAAATTAATCTCTTGTCACCTTCTTTCGAAAATCATTGTTTAGTACCCACTCATGCTAAGTTTTTAAAAGAGTTAAACACTAACACTAAAATTGACGAAACGGTAAGTGTTAAGTTAACTAATGATCAAACCTCACTAATAAAAGAAGACCCATTTGAAATTAACATTACACCGGTTCCATGTTTCTTTCAAAATTCGTTTATTAGTAATGTCACAATTGATAAAGATCTTTGTGTTAACATAATGCCTAACTACATTTTCGAAAAATTAAGTATTAGTGATTTTTCTCCACTTCAAATACCCATTTTTCTATCCAATCGGAAAGTAATAAAATCAATCGGTGTAGTTGAGGATGTATTGGTTCAAACAAATCAAATGGTAATCCCGACCGACTTTGTCATCCTAGATGACGCTCCTCTAGTGTTGGGACGACCATTTGTAAAAACTCACGAAGCTATGAGAAACCGGAAGTTCAACAATCTACCTCTTCAATTAGGGGCATTTAAAAGAAGTGTCGATCTTGAATGGTCAATGAAATATCCATTCGGCAATAATGACCCCCTAATTGAAGATGAAGATGAACCACCCGATACAAGTGAAGAGATTGACCACTTTGTTGAAGAAGAGGTCGCCATAGAACAAACTTTTAAAGTTCTTGATCAAAATGAGCAACCGAATAAGGAGTCTCCTAAAGACCCACCACTTGAGCTCAAAGAACTTCCAAAAGGTTTGGAATATGCTTTTCTAGACAAAGATGGTAATTTACCTGTAATTATTTCGTCTAAATTAGATAGCTTACAAAAAGAAAAATTAATCAATCTTTTGAAAAAACACAAAAACCCGATCGCTTGGAAACTTGTAGACATTAAGGGAATAAGTCCTTCCATGTGTACGCACAAAATTTTAATGAATGATGACTACAAACCGGTAATACAACCACAACGTCGAGTAAATCCAAATGTTCAAGAAGTGGTTAAAAACGAAGTCATCAAATTACTTGACGCCGGACTTATCTATCCTATCTCCGATAGTCCTTGGGTGAGTCCCGTCCAAGTAGTTCCAAAGAAAGGAGGTATGACGGTGATAACTAACGAAAAAAATGAATTAATACCAACGAGAACCGTCACAGGATGGAGAGTATGTATAGATTATAGACGATTAAATGAAGCAACAAGAAAATATCACTTTCCTTTACCCTTCATTGATCAAATGTTAGAAAGATTATCCGGTCATAAATTTTATTGTTTCTTGGATGGTTTTTCAGGTTACTTTCAAATCCCGATAGCACCCGAAGACCAAGAAAAGACAACTTTCACATGTCCCTATGGAACTTTTGCTTATCGGCGCATGCCGTTTGGTCTATGTAATGCCCCCGCAACATTCCAACGTTGCATGGTGGCCATTTTCCACGACATGATAGAAAAGACAATGGAAGTCTTCATGGACGACTTTTCTATCTTTGGGGATTCATATGACCAATGCCTCGATAACCTTGAACGAATGCTATCCCGATGTGAGGAAACTAACCTCGCCCTTAATTGGGAAAAATGCCATTTCATGGTAACGGAGGGAATAGTACTCGGTCACAAAATCTCAAGCGAAGGAATGGAGGTAGATCGAGCCAAAATAGATACCATTTCTAGACTACCACCTCCATCCTCCGTAAGAGCTATCAGAAGTTTCCTAGGGCATGCCGGATTTTATAGACGGTTTATCAAAGACTTTTCTAAAATTTCAAGGCCTCTAACAAAATTACTTGAAAAAGATACCCCTTTCATCTTTGACAAGGATTGCAATCAAGCATTTCTAACCCTAAAGGAAATGTTAGTCAATGCACCTATCATGATAGCGCCTGATTGGAAATTTCCTTTCGAAATCATGTGTGATGTTAGTGACTTTGCAGTTGGAGCTGTCTTGGGACAAAGAAAAGAAAAGTATTTTCACCCCATTTATTATGCTAGTAAAACACTTAACGATGCACAAGAAAATTACACAACAACTGAAAAAGAATTACTAGCTGTGGTATTT
The DNA here is from genome assembly GCA_030545235.1 of Helianthus tuberosus. Lineage (NCBI taxonomy): Eukaryota > Viridiplantae > Streptophyta > Magnoliopsida > Asterales > Asteraceae > Helianthus > Helianthus tuberosus. The sequence continues at coordinate 151,639,080 of CM060400.1, forward strand.
GCTTTTGATAAATTTCGTTCTTATCTTGTTCTTTCTAAAACTATAGTCTATACAGATCATGCAGCCATTCGATATCTCTTCAAAAAGCAGGACGCAAAACCACGTTTGATTCGGTGGATTCTACTCCTCCAGGAATTTGATATCGAAATCAAAGATAAAAGAGGAGCAGAAAATACCGCAGCAGATCATCTTTCGCGCTTAGAAGACCCAGCTTTGGAGGTAACCATGGACGAGCAAATCAACGAGAAATTTCCAACTGAGTCCCTAGAAATGGTGGAATATAAAGAAGAACCATGGTACGCCGACTATGCTAACTACCTAGCTAGCGGTATAGTCGCTAAGGGTTGGCCACATCATCAAAGAAAAAAATTCTTTGCCAATGTGAAACACTATTTTTGGGAAGATCCATATCTTTTCAAAATATGTGCCGACCAACTCATCCGACGATGCGTACATGGTAGCGAAGCACGAAGAATTCTCCGCCATTGTCATGAAGGTCCATACGGAGGGCATCATGGTGCCACTAGTACCGCACGAAAGGTATTTGATTCAGGATTTTATTGGCCAACCATTTACAAAGACGCCCAAAGTCTTGTCAAGACATGTGATGCTTGCCAAAGAACAGGTAATATTTCTTCCAAAAACGAAATGCCACAAAATGGCATTCTTGTTTGTGAAATTTTTGATGTGTGGGGACTCGACTTTATGGGACCTTTCCCACCGTCGAAAGGAAACAAATATATACTTGTGGCAGTAGACTGCTTGTCTAAATGGGCCGAGGCCGAGGCACTTCCAACGAATGATGGAAGAGTCGTGGTAAGATTTCTGAAGAAATTATTCTCTCGTTTTGGCACACCTAAAGCATTAATAAGTGATAGAGGTACCCATTTTTGCAACCATCAACTTGAAAAAAATTTAACAAGATATGGAGTTTATCACCGGGTCTCAACAGCATATCACCCTCAAACAAACGGACAAGCCGAAGTGACTAATAGAGGTTTAAAACGAATACTCGAAAAAACCGTAGGGATAAATAAAAAGGAATGGGCAGATAAATTAGATGATGCTTTATGGGCTTTTCGAACTGCTTATAAAACAACAATAGGTACAACCCCATATAAGCTAGTCTATGGAAAAAGTTGTCACTTGCCAGTAGAAATTGCACACAAAGCCTACTGGGCAATTAAAAATGTGAACTTAGATTTAGAATTTGCTGGTAAAAATCGATTTTGTCAATTAAATGAATTAGACGAACTTAGGAATTATGCATACTCAAACTCCGAAATTTATAAGGAAAGAATGAAAAATTTGCATGACAAACATATTAAACCTAATGAATTTCGAGTAGGAGATCTAGTTCTTTTGTTTAATTCACGACTTCGATTGTTTCCTGGTAAATTAAAGTCTAGATGGTCAGGACCTTTTTCCATCACCCATATTTTCCCACACGGTGCAGTAGAAATTAAATCTCGGAATGGACCTCCATTCAAAGTCAATGGCCAACGGCTGAAACTCTATCAAGGATTCATTGAGGATGAAGAGGAGGAGATCTCGCTTCAAACGATCGAAGAATGAAAGCATCAACATCATACCTGGTAAGTTACGAACGATTGGAACGACATCTAAAGCGGTAAGTTTTCTAACCAAAGTTTATGGGAAACAAGGGCACTCACACAAGCACTAAAAAAAATTTCAAAACTTTGCTCGGCACGAGGCCGTGTCCGCGCTGCAGTCGGGATAAAACCCCTTTTTCATAACAGTTACTTCATTCCACACGCCCCGTTTCCCCGAAAACGCTCTGGTTCCAGGCGATTTTCGGCAGATTTTCAACGTCTCCTATCATTCTAACAACATCAAGGTATGATTCTATCACTATTCTTAGTTAGATTAGTTACTTGCATGTAGTTAAAACACCAAAAATTTGGGGAAAATCTAGGGTTTTTGAAGTTCATTCGGATCGAACCTCAAATTTTTGTTTAGATCTGTTTGCATTTAGTTAGATTAGTGTTAAGGAAAGTAAATACACTTGTATTGTTCATAGATTCGCCCGATTTCTCATAGAAACCCCAAACCCTTGTTTTTGAACCAAAAAAGATAAAATTGATAGGGTAAACGGGTCGTTTTGGGAAAAACGGCACTTAGGGTTTCATTTTCGGGGAAAACCGCACCTATTGAACCAAAAATTTTCAAGTTTTCGAAACCGGGACGAAAAATGGAATTTTTGTGTAACAGACGCCTGGACACGGGGCCGTGTCCACTGAACACGGGGTCGTGCCCAGCCTACTATTTGTAGTTTTGTCCGAAAACTCTTCTGTTTCGGGCTAACTTTTGGTGTATTCTTTCAGATGGCTAGGAAGTTCACGAGATTTAACGCTAATGAGCTCGATGCTAGGGCTAGATACGAAATACTTCAAACAAGGCCGGAGGAATACCCGAGGCAAGCATGCACGGACTTGTTAGCATTGGTGAACCAAATCGACCGCTTCAACAACCTTGTCACGGGACCGCTAAGAATCGCTTTAACAACTCGACTCCGTTCCATCCACGAATGCACTTTGGAATTCTATAGCACCTTCACATTCAACTCAAGGTGCGACCCATTCGACAATGATGGGGTAGCGTTCCGATGTGGCGGAACTAGATATTCGATCTCTATGGCACAATTTGGGTCGATTGTCGGGTTGTACGCGGAAGAAGATGCGGGAAATGAGGAAAATACTGGAGGGATGCGAGAGATAGGTGAAAACGATCGCCAAGCCGCGTGGGCTCAGATTGGTGAAGGGTACTACAATCCGAGCAGCACTAAGAGCACGAAGCTGAGGGATCCGCTCTACAGATACATCCATAGGCTCCTTGGCTACTCTCTTAGTCAAAGGCACGATAGCGGTGGCGTCGTTGGGTTAAGAGATTTGGTTGTCCTCCACTGCATCCATAACCGCAGGTCGCTTGATGTTTCGTTCCTCATGCTCCGAAACATGCATCATAACCGCCTTGCTAGTGCACCGACCCCTATCTTCTTTGGGGGATGGGTGTACCGTCTCTTCAAGCACTTCACCAACATACCTAGGTCATTAGGAAGGAGCCCATGGTCGGGTAGGGTAGATATACACATCTGCCGCTCAATGAACCTAATTTATGAGTCTGAAGACGGGACGGTAAGCTTTCAAAGGATGCAAGGTCATGCATGGAACCCGCAAGAAGCACTTGTCCTCCACGCTCCACAGCATCATCAGTACCAATACCAGCCTCATGGTGATCCGGGCCAATCCTCCTCCTCAGGAGGCGGTTTTCCTAACTTTCAAAGTTTACATGATTTGTTGCAGGAAAACCTCATGTGCACCAGGAACACCTACAATATGGCAAGCAACACGTACAACCGGGTTGGGGCGATCGAGAGAAATATATCCGATATCCAAGATGATATTGGAAATATCCGGGAGTACATTGCTGGACATGGTGGAGACGATGATGATGATGAGGACGAAGACATGGATTAGGCGGGTGGAGCGGAGGAAGAAGCGGTTGGTTAGTGATTCCCCAGGTTAACCCTTTTCTAATCTTGAACAATTTAAGGCATGCGTGCCAAGTGTTGAACAATTTTCTTTCCCTAACTTCTTTTATTTTCTGCATTTATTTTTCTTTTAACTTTGACATAGATGTTGAACTTGGTAAAAGTAGGATGTTTGCTATGGTGTGGTATGGTGTTTATTGATTAAGCAGGTACATACGAGGCTTAGAGTACTAAGCATTAGTACTACTAAAGCCGGGACAGGAAAACCGAAGAAAGAAACCTGTTTTTCAACCTTGCAGATTGTCCACACGGGGCCGTGTCCAGCCAACACGCCCCCGTACCCACTCCCCCGAGACCTGCTGTTTGTTTTAATTCTGCAGACTTTGACAGACACGGGGTCGTGTCCAGCCAACACGCCCCCGTGTTCACCTTCTGTAAGTTTCCGTTACTGGCACCTGAACACGGGGTCGTGCCCACCAGGCACGAGGCCGTGTCCAGCGCCCAGTAACACAAAATTTTTGCTTAAATCACACCTTTTACACATTCAATCAACCTAAAAACTTATTTTTGGGACACATTGAGGACAATGTGTAATTTAAGTGTGGGGGGATGCTAAAACCTTGAATCTTGCAAGTCCTAAATACAAGCCTTACACAAAACTCTATTAGAACCGCTAATCACCCCAAATTTTTGCAAAAATTTTCATTTTTTTTACTTGTCTAGGTTTAACTCGGGAATTTCAAGTTATAAAAAAAGGTTATATTTTTACGAATTTACAACCGATAGCGTCGTGATAAAAAGAACCAACATAAGAAAATTATGAAAAGGCATGACAAGCTTAGTTAAAATTTAATTATATATACTTGATCACATAAAAACCCATTCCCACAAAAGTGAGTTTTGAGCCTTTATTGAGCATACAAATACATATCTTTAAACTAAATGCTCATTTTTCGTTTCTTGTGTGAATAGCCGCTTGGTTCTTACGACTCTAGAACTTGCCATGACGATACATTCCCGGTCCTTACCAACTTAAACCCGAGTAAGTAAATGATGGAGGCATTAGGACTAACCCCTTCTTATTTCTACACCATTATTTTTTTTTTACCACCTACCCAAAATTCCCCTAGTTAGCCCCTTTGAGCCTAAACCTTTTCATTTCAAAACCCAAACAAACACCCTTTTTCCCACCAAAACCTTTTTCATTTTTAACCCTTTGTTTTAGTAACTAGCTCGGTTTTTCGTATGACTTTCCAAAAAAAAATAGTTGATTATGAAGCCAAAGCAAATAAACAAACAAGTTTATCAAAAATGACTTTGTTTGAAAAATAGCTTCATAAAAATAAAAGTTGAAAAATAGAAAGTCTTACGTAAACCGATACTTGTTACGCTTTTCGCCCTTTTTCTACTAACCACTAACCCAACCACCTACCTTTAACCCAAGCCTAACCCTTCACCCAAAAAGTCCTCTTGATATTTACAAAGGTGTATAAGTTAAAAAGGAGGAGGATTGATTGCTTGGCAAGCATATGATAGGAGTAAGTTCCATGCCGCTCTCGAGTGATCCACTAAAATACATTTTCGGCCGAGTGTTGAGTGATCCCCGTGAGGTATGTGAACTTGTATATAAATAGAATTTTAAAGAGGCATGTTATGCCCTAATAAGTAATTTATCTTATGAAAAGTTTTAAATAAATCATGACGAATAGGATTGTAAATAAATAAAAATAAAACTAAATAAAGAATCTTGGAAATCCCGACACTCTATGACAAGCCCAAAAACCTTCTTTTCTACCCATTCCATTTGGGTGTGTAAAGCCACATTAAAAGAGTTTTGCTTGAGGACAAGCAAAGATTCAAGTGTGGGGGTATTTGATGTGTGCAAAATGCAACATATAAATTACATCAATTGTGGCATAAAACTAACCCTTTTTTAGTACTAATGTTGGAAAAAGTGTGATTTTGTCTTCCTTTTGTATTTTCAGGATTAAATGAGCTCAAATTAACAAAAGAAGCAGAAAAGACATCAAAATCTAACATAAATACAAGAAAAGGAACAAGACGTGACATGCCCGACCCCACGACAGCATCTTCCCAAGCAAAACAAGAAGACAGAAGACTGAACACGCCCCGTGCTCAGCCAGCACGGGGGCGTGCCCAAGTGTCAGCAGAAAAGACAAAGTAGTAGAAGCTTCTATTGCCCACCACGGAGCCGTGCTCAGCGGACACGGGGCCGTGGTCAACTATAAGATTCGCACAATCCAGGCAAATCTTCATAGTACAAAGATTCTTCTGCACACGGGGTCGTGCTCAGCGGACACGGGGGCGTGGTCAACTAATAAGACAAGCTGCAATAAATGAAGAAAGAGAAGGATGTGGACACGGGGCCGTGCCCACTGGACACGGGGCCGTGCCCGAGCTTCTGTTCAGCCTATAAATAGGAGTGCTTGGCTCAAGCTCAAACCATCCCTTGGCACACCACCTCTCTCACACTTCACCCACCACCCACCACCCACCACCACCATAACACCATCATCCACCACCATCATCCATTGTCCATCATAGAGTGTGTGAGTCGTCTCGAGATCCAAGATTGATCATAAGAGTTCTTGACAATCAAGGCCATGTTTGCCTAAGTCTCTTACATCACTTGGTGAAGACAAATGTCTAGTGTAATACTTTTTATTTCTAATCTTTTCGCACTTTTTATTTGGTTTTGTATTAATGACTTTAATAACTAGTTTCTTATGTTGAATGTGATTCTTCCTTATCGTTTGTCCGTGGTGTCTTGACATTATTTTACTGTCTATATAAAATAAAAGATTTTCACAATTCATATCTCCACGGTCTATATGGAGGTATGTTGGCTACCTGGTCGGGGGTTAAGGGAACGGTTTGGTAAGAGTCTTGCCATTGTTCAGCGTTTAGAGGTCCTGCAATGGACCTGGATCAAATTTCGTAGGACCTCCTTCAATACTTAACGGTATTGGATGGCGGGGGTCCAAACTCTTTGATCCCCTCATAAGTTAAACTACTATTAATACTATAACCCGGCTATTTAGGACTGTATCCCTGCTGACTCAGACTACTTAGTCGAGGGTAACGTCACCTCCAAAAGAGGGGCCTACCATAATTTGCATTAATAACTTAATTAATTATCTTTCAATAATCCGACCCTTTAGGATTGTATCCTTGCTGACTCAAACTACTGGGTTGAGGGTAACGTCACCTTCAAAAGAGGGGCCTACTACAATAACTAAGATAATCTCTTAAATAAGTGCAAAAGTGCGGAAATAATCAAAGGTTACACTATACACGAGTCGGAACCAAGTGATTCATCTTGTCTATCTGTTTTTATTTTTATTTTTACTTTTTCAGCATTTTAATTAGTTTTTATTTTTCTTAGCTTAAAACCTTTTTTCTAAACTTTTTGATTTGATTAGACGTTGAGGATAAACCGGTACTAAAAGCTCTTGTGTCCTTGGACGACCTCGGTATCTTACCAACACTATACTACGCTCACGATGGATGCACTTGCCCATATGTGTGTTTACTGTTAGTAAATATCGTGTTTTATAAATTTAAAACTTGGCTAAAAAGTGTTAAAAAGGGCTTAAAATATACACCTAATATATATAACACTTCACACGCATCAGTAATCGATGCACATTCTGAAAAATCCATCCTTCTTCTTGACAAAAAGAACGGGAGCACCCAAGGTGAAAAGCTAGGGCAAATAAAATCTTTGTCAGAAAGCTCTTGAAGCTGCGTAGATAATTTTTGCATCTCAGATGGTGCAAGACGATATGGAGATCTGGCAATAGGATTTGCACCAGGTACAAGATCAATACGGAACTCGACTTGGCGTGCTGGGGGTAATCCGAGTAACTCTTCAGGAAACAATTCAAGATAATCCCGAATAACAAGGATATCTTGAATAGACTTACCTTTGCCTTTATCTGCTACGACATGTGCCAAGAAGGCCACATAATTCTTTCGCAGATACTTCCGAGCTTGAGTACAAGACATGAGCTTAAGACTACTAGCAGGTTTCTCACCATGAACCTGTAGGATCTCACCTGTCGAGAGCGGAACACGAACAATCTTCTCAAAACAAGCTACCTCTGCGTGATGCTTGGCTAACCAATCCATACCTACTATAATGTCGAAACTTCCAAGTTGCATTGGCGTGAGGTCGATGGGAAAAAGATGGTTGTTAAGGTTCAACTGGCAGTTACGAAGAACAGAATTAAGAACAACGGGATCACCACTAGCAACTTCTACTGTCAAAGGCTTTCCTAGTTTCGTTCTAGACATGCGAAGCAATGGCTCAAAAGATAATGGCACAAAACTCTTATCGGCACCCGAATAAAAAAGAACAGATGCAGGCTGATTATTAACAAAGAACGTACCGTTGACCACTTCATTGTCTGCTCGTGCTTCATTAGCATTCATGTTGAAGACTCGACCTCGAGCCTGAGCCTGATTCTGATTTGCATTGACCAGTCTTGGACACTGGTTTCAATAATGAGTCAGGTCTCCACAATTGTAGCACGAACCAGGAGGAAAATGAGGCCGTGCAGCTTGTGCTTGCTGTTGAACAGGCGGTTGAGCAGCCTGCTGAGCTGGATTAGGAGCTGCTTGATTGGGAGAAAGCGACAGATATTAGCGAGATGACCCGACTTCCCACAGTTAGTACAGAAACAACACGGAACTTGCGGTTGATGGTGGCTATTGCATCTGTTGCACAACGGTGCATTCCCCGCATACCGTTTTTTTGTTGGCGGTTGTGCAGGCTGATTGGGAGCTGCCTGATTGACTTGGGCAGTAACAGCGAAATTCTGGGAAGCCTTGCACTTCCTAGACCCCTTCGAAGAACCAGATTCCTTGCCCTTCTTGCTCTTACCCTTCTTGCTTTCACCCTTATCAGACTACTGTTTCTTACCCTTGTCACCCTTCCTGTGTAGCTTACCCTTTCGAACCTGCGACTCAGTCAATGTCGCAGCTAACTCGATTGCCTGACGAGCTGTGGTAGGGTTACTACCAGTGACGATGTCTTGCACGGAGTCAGGTAAGCCATCAATATACCTCTCGATAGCTTTCTCGAGTGGGGTAACCATGGTAGGGCATAGCAAACTCAATTCTTCATACCTACCAGTGTAAGCCCGGTGCTCATCACTATCCTGCTTCAAGTCATCGAACTCCCTTTCTAAAGCTCTTAGCTCATGACGAGGACAGAATTCCCTCATCATAAGAGCCCTAAGCTTAGCCCATGTCTGTGCTAAGGCAACCTCAGCACCACGGTCTCTCATAACCCCATTACACCATGTAAGAGCCCTCTTCTGAAACACACTGGAAGCAAACTCGACTTTCCGATTATCAGGACACTGGGCATGACGAAACGTACTCTCAATGCTCTTGAACCACTGTAGGAGCCCAGTTGCTCCTTCAGAACCACTAAACTTGAGTGGTTTAGCCAATTTGAAACTCTTGAAATTGCATGGAGCATTTTGGTTATTGTTGGCTTAGTTCACTTGAGCAATAATGTCTGGGAGTACAGCAGCCATATGCTGCGCCATGATAGCTGCAATTTCGGCATTAGGTAGCGGATTTTCGCGTCGAGGAGGCATTCTAAAAGAGGAAACATGAGGGAAAACGAGTGAGATGATTAGATGAAAAGAATGAGATGATACTAAAATCGACAAAAGCAAAGATGGTGGTCATTCTTCCGTACCACAAAGCAAACCAACGACACACAATGACTAATCAAAGTAAATGGGTCAAAAATAATGTATCGCGAAGACATGATCGCCTATAAGTGAACACTCACCCCAAGAGTTCCCAGGTAAGAGTGACTGGTCCGATTATGTGGATTTGTACGAACACTCTAGCCTTAGACAGAAAATTCGAGGTACAGGCATTCACCCTTCCAGTTTGCACGTGTTCACACTATTTAGGACCCAAAACTTTGACGAGATTTTGAAAACTTAGAAGGCATAAAGTCAAAATGAATCAAACTGGAAGGGTTCAAAACCTTATAATAAATCATTTAAAAACAGATGATTGATTTTCAAAAAGCGTTTTAGAAAATTGGGTTCTTGTTTTGGGTAATCACCTAAGGATAGGTGAAGTGCATGTTTTAAGATCTAAACACAAGATAACTTGTGTTAGGGTCCTAGAAAAGTTATAGTCTAGGTCTAAGCATTACTAATAACCTAATTCCCTATAACCATTGGCTCTGATACCAACTCTTCTGTCACACCCCGACCGCCTAAAACAACGAAACCGCGGCGGAAACATCGGGAGTGTTGTAACAGAATTATTGTTTCACAACCATGGTAATTAAAGTTATGTTTTATTTATTAACAAAAAGATTACATTGTCTTAAATGAAAGAAACAAGAGTACATAACATTATTTAAACTAATCTTGCTTCTTTTATGTCACTAAGGCCCGAGTCCACCCTAGTGTATCCTGAATCATACCTATGCATCAGCTCCTGAAAACACATGTGAAAATAGGTACGTCAGCATAAAAATGCCTGTGAGATACATAGGTTTTGTGAAAATAGGATTCATGACTTGAGTTTAAAGAAATGTTTAATAAAAATTAGTCATGAATCTTGTTAAGTGTTTTCTTTTATAAATCATACAAAAATGTGATAAGAAATCAGATTATATAAAAGAAAGGTGTATGGTTAATTAAATAACCAAGTAAAATGAGTTGTATAAAACAAACTGTTTTGTAAAACAATGTCTTGTGAAAAATATGTTATTTGTGTAAAATGTTATATGTCTAAATTGAAATGATTTAAATAACGCTACGATATGTAATATCATAAAAGCACTTATATATAGGAAGTACCAGCGGCGTATCCACCATGCTTTTATCATGTTACACACGCCTCGTTACTTAAACCACTTACCCAAACAAACCAACCAAATGTCTTGTTTAAACAAATGTTAAATGATTATAAGTAAATAATTGTCTATTGTCAAACTGTAAATCATGTAATGTGTATATCAATGTCAAAATGTTTATGTCAAATGTAAATTATGTAATGTGTATATCAACGTCAAAATGTTTATGTCAAATGTAAATCATGTAATGTGTAAACAAATGTCATGTATGGTAAGTGAGATATATCAACTAAACCATAGGTAAAATGCACAAAAACAAGGTATTGAAGTAAAACATAGTTTAAATCAAAGTTATGTTTTGTGAAATAAATGTATGCTATACTGATACAAACATCTATGCGGTATTGTAAAATGCATACATTCAAGCCTTGCGACTGTGGCGACAAACCCTTAAACAAATTAAAGGTTTATCTGAATTATGTATATTGGATTCAGTCATTCCTTCCATCCAAACAAACCTAGGATTTCAGGAATGGGAGTTGTCAATTCCTATGGTACCATTACTTACTACCAAGCAGCGTAGCTAATGTTAATGAATGTATTTTTGTCCCATTTAAACAAACCAAATGCCATACCAAAATGTAAGCATGTGATGCGAAACAATGTACTAAGTATGCACTAAATGGACATACATAGCATGAAATGTGATGTAAAACAATGTACTAAGTATGCACTAAATGGACATATATAGCATGAAATGTGATGTAAAACAATGTACTAAGTATGCACTAAATGGACATACATAGCATGAAATGTAAAACAATGTACTAAGTATGCAATAAATGAACATACATAGCAAAAACATGGATAAAATTATGTATTATACGTGTACTAATGAACATAGCAAGTATGATATAAAAACATGGAAAGCATGAAAGTAACAAGTAGACACATGTGTTTCACCCCAAAATGTTTGAAAAACAGTAAAAGAGGGGATTATGTACTCACTTGAGATTGCTCAATAGTATTTGAATAACCACCAAGCAAAGCAAGAAAGATCACGGAATCAAACGGCACCTAATATAGGTAACTATGTTAATAAACGGACCTAAATCGGAGGATCGGATAAAATGTGGTTTCGTAAACCAAATGAGTGTAGGAACTCATGTAATATGGTTTAACAAAGCCTACATTCTAAAACGAAACATAACCTATGTGCTTGTGACCCATTACGGCTCGTTTAGATAGCTTATGCTACTTTAACGCGTCATTCACGTAAAACGCGTTCGGACCGCCTAACTAGTCCTATGATAAGTAATATATGCCTTAACATGTCTAATTATGTTGCCTAATCAGTTTAGATGTCAAAATTTAGGTTACATATGCTTAAAATGCATTTATGCGCAAAAAGGGCATTTTGGTCATTTTCCTAAGGCATATAAACTACCTATCATACACTAGCTAAACGAAGTTACCACAATGTATAACCTCGGAAAGTTATTCCCTATACAACTATGGTCACCTAATGTGTTTGGTCGGATCCTAATGATCAACCAAACGGGTCGGGTTCGAAAGTCTAAGCGGTTGTTTAGACCGCTTACCTTACGACCCTACATAAGCACTAAGCCTAAAGTGATGAGCTAAACATGTTAAAACATGTTTAACGAAGTTTGAAAACAGGTTTGATATAAAAAAAAACGGTTTTGATACCCAAGAATAGTTTGGTTACAAAATACGCATAAACGCGCATTTTGACCGAAACTATAACTCGCCACTATGCCTAAAAAACGTGGTAATCAGTATGTATAGTCACAAGGGATTATAACCATCGTGATTACGCTCACGTTACGAAGTTCAAACGAACTTCGTGTTGACCATAAACTGGTCAAAGCAGAAAGTCAAACACAATTTGACTTTCATGCTTAAAACGCGTAAAAGAACGAAAGAATACTTACAACGGGTCCAAGAATGGAAGTTTTGATATTAGAATTTCTCAGGTATGAAGGTTTTATCCTTCAACTTAGAGAAAATCTGATCAAAGTGTGAGTTGGGAGCAAATGGGGTTGGGTTTATATAGATTTCGTAGAACCGTTAGGATCGTTTCTTGAAACCCGAGCTTCGATCTGAGCCTTACACTTGCACCCACTGATTTTCAATACCATGGGAGCCCCTAAACAAGCACATAGAATCAAAGAAACCAGGTGCAAAACAAATGAACAGCTGGATCTTTGCTGGAAACCAGTTTCTGATATCTGGAAAAGGCTTACGGACCATATAGTATAGTGCTTACGGTCCGTATGCAGCCTGCAGGTTAGCAACTTTCGCAAAATGTCAGTTTTGGTCCCTGTGTGCGTATTGTCGTGTTTTGGCACTTCTAACACCCTTCAAACACATTTTTAAGCTCCATAAGGATGTTAAAGCATAGGGAACTTGAAATATTCTCAGAAATATTACGGATGTTGGTTCGTTCGGCTGTACGGTTGCGTTGTTCGGTTAATTACGACGGAAGTCGTAACGGACGCGAAAACGTTCCAAATTGCGAAACGAATGAAGTTTTTGCATACCAATCACTAAAATAAAATATTTTAATGATTACATTAATTTTTGGATGTCCGGATGTATTCAGAACGTAAGATATGCGCGAAAATGCAAACTTATGCACTTTTTGACGCTTTTAGTCCCTGGATGACCAAAAAGTTTATTTTAGCACACCGAACCCCTTATAGCCTATTTCTAAGCTATTTAAAGGATATTTAGGGTATGTTTAACTTATGATCATATTCCGGAATGTCCGTTACAGTACGAATCGGCATACTTTTGCAGTTTGTCGAAATTAGTCCCTGTAAGCGAATAGACTTGATTTTGCCATACCAAAGCCTTCAAAACTTATTTATAAGTTATGTAAAGTTTATTTAAGGTTTGTTAAGCATAAATTGATGTTCCGGAGTATTTGTCGCATTAAACTGATTACGTTTACGCATCGGTTTGCGTATAACTTTCCAGAAAGCGATATAGAGTTTGAAATTGAACAAAAACCAAAACATGCAAAATGTCAAACATAATTAAACAAACATTGGGGTCAAATAACATTGTTTTATTGATAACTTAACTGTTTACAATGATTACAAGCACAAATGTCACAGTTTTAGCCCATTTGTTTAATATAAAAAGTTGGTATTTTGCAAACTCTGAAATTATTTCCTAACTACGATCCTGATGTTTTAATTCCGCTACCAAATTTATAAACGCCGATACCACCAGCTCGTGTTCGTGGCACTCGCTCCCGAGGTGGGGTCGGGGGTTGCGACAGGTAGGCAGGGCTAACACATATAGCCATAGGGTAGGTGGGAACGAGTTAGTTAGAAACTCGTAAGAGGGAGTGAGGCTTATAGTGTTAAAGAATGGAAAGGTTGTTTCATCAAACACTACATGTTGCGATATAATTATTTGTTTTGTACGTAGGTTAAAACACTTGTATCCTCGGTGAGTAGAAGGATACCCAAGTTTGTGGATAGAGGTGGAGGGGATGAGTAGGTAAAATAAGCAACCGAACACTCGTAAGTGGTCGTTTGAGGGTGTGCGACAATATAGAAGTTTTGTCAAGCTTTTATTTTGTTTATGTTTATTTGGTAAAATGTTCAGAAGGTAGGTTGCAGTTTCTGAGGCATGATGCCAAAAGGTGTTAGGGAATGAGGCATTGGCAAGAAGAGTATGAATCATGTTGTTGATTGTACGTATTTTTCTTTCGGCTTTTCCATTTTAAGAGGATGTGTGTGGGCAAGAGAGATGAAATAACATCCCCTGTTGGTTGAAAAAGTGATGAAAAGATGAGTTCACATATTCTTTTCCATTGTCACATTTAAAGGTTTTGATTTGTTTCTAAAATTGGTTTTGGTTTTGGATTTGTTTTTGTAAATGACAAAATATCGAGAAGACTTGAGATTTTTTGGAAATGGGGTAATTCCATAGGAAATTAGTGAGGCCATCTAGGAATAATATGTAGTATCGATGAAACGATTGATAAACATGTTTATTAAATTTATCAAAGTCAATATAATTTTTTTTTTCAAAGAATGCAATAAAGTTTGTCCCGGATGCCCAAGACGTTGATGCCATAATTTTGAGGAGATAGTGGTAATTAGGTCGGGTTGCTGAGGTGCCAGTGTGCGGTTGGAGTTCGCATTAAGCACAGTACCGGTTGATTGTGCCATGTGAAGAGCGTGTTTTGCTTTCCTTGTTTCAACTATAATGAGTTTAGAGGGTTCATAATAAAATGCGGGGAGTGGATCCTATTGTTGAATGATGGTTTATATGCCCTCATATTGTTCATAAGACCCGATAGAAGCTGTAAAACTAACCTTTCATTATCCACCAGTGACCCAGCATTTGCCAATTGATCGACCTGGCATGTGTTGGAAAATTTATGCAGAAGATGATTGGCGCGAGAGCTTTTGTTGTCTTGAAAGATGTTCTCCAGAGCCATCCATGCCTCATGAGCAGTAGTATTTGGTTTGAGAATTTTGTGTGCAGTAGATCATTAGAGATGGTGCTATATATCCATTGTAGGACAATAGCATCCAAGCGATCCCATGAATCTTCACATGACTTGACCATAGCTTTATCTTTGTCTTTGTTAGGATCTGAAGAAGAAACAACAGGTTTGGGAGATAGGTGATCGATGACCAGAAAAACGTGACAATTAATATTAAAAAGTTCACACCAGGAAGAATACTGGGCTTTTTCCATCTCCAAAGTGATGGGGATGAAACTCTTGATGTTGGACACGGTAGAAGTAGGGTGAATTGATGAAGGCATGGTGTTTAGGAAAGGAAGACAGAAGGTAGTGGATAGATGTTTTAGAAAGAAAAAATGAGATCGGCCGGAAGAGGGGGATGGTGGGAGTTTGTCAATGATCGAATAAGGTTTAGAGTGCCTAGCTCATGATACCATGAAAACAAGATATTGTAAATGGATCATTGGATCTCTTCTCTCTATTCGATTTTATATATATGAAATATACAATCCCATATTTTAGGATGTGATACAACTGCTTGGACACTAAACATGGTAACAAACTATATATCTACTATTAGTATACAAGGTTTGATGATCAAACTTGGTTGAGCATTGTGTTTTCCATTTGTGTATTTTCTCACTAATCAATTTGGTACGTTACAGGTGAGAACACAACACACTAACACAGATAATGTAAAGCGTGTAATCACGTATTATTTAAATTAAAAAAATAAACCATAGCAATACCATAGTCAAATTATTTTATAAGTCACTTAATTAATGTTAGGGGTGCGTAATTATTGTGTGTCCTTATTTATTACTGTGTGTAATTACATATATATGTTGCGTAACTATTTTAACTTAAACGTAATATTATATATATATATATATATAAACACTAAAGACTAGATTTTTTAAATATATATAATTGTTTTATATATAAGAATTACCTTCAATTTTAGTCTATGAGGGCATACGAGTCAATTAACCCAGATTTAACAACGAAAAAAACTTTTGATGAAAAACAATGAAAAATGCAAACCTCGATACTGAAATTGTTATAAATTATTAGATTTTTAAACTAGAAGATTTAAAATGAATAAAACTTAAGATCGAAAACAGAAATTTGATTCTACGTAACATTTATTTTTAAATTATTGATTTAATGATTGATGATAATAATATATATATTTTTTTAGTTACAATATTTAATTTCATTCATACTTGCTAAGTTACATCCAAATAGAAGATAGACGGGCAACAAGTTGCGCCGACACCCCTTTCTGAATTTCAAATTCTAATCTACCAAAGACAAAACTCCGTCCCCTTGAGGCTGAGCAATTATTGTGGATGAACTGTTGGACCCTGGTCAGGAATTGAATAGCTTCTGGTGCTAGGGAGCCAAATGTATCAAGGGCAAAAGGGACAAAAACAACCTATTTTCCCTTAAACCAACAAGAGGGGAAACCCTCGTGAGGTCCACATAAGCATGTTTCCCCCTAGCTCAATCAAAGACGAGCAGATCCGTTGATCTTAGAGTAGATCTCCCTTCCATAGGATCCGTAAGGAAACTCACAGGAGCATCTTTTCTTAGCCGAAATTCCAGCTCTTCTCAGGATGTCCCACAAAACATCTCGCACCAAGTCATGCCGATATTTGAACCCATGGAGCTCTTTACAATGCACTGCGTGCTCTCCGTATTTATCCATACAAGCTTTATGACATATCGGATAGGTTTCATCTTCAAGGTAAATAAGGATCATCAGCCGGTATTTAAGGATGATGTGTATTCTAGTGCTGAGATATATTTTATTTTTACACATGATGCAATGTCTACATGCACCCCTTCGGTTATCCAAACACAAACACCAGTCGTTACATTATTCAGGTAGTGACAGGCAGCAATATTACCTACACAAAACCACTGATCTGAGATCACATATACCTCCCTCCCGTCACTCCAAAATTTCCCCAATTTCTAGGGTTCTTATTCAGATATCTCCCCAACAATGTGGAGATGTATAACTGCATTAACAACCGTATTTGTAACATTAGTGTTAGTCAAAGGAACGAGGTTCGAGATCAAAACAGGCACCACTAAATGCATAACCGATGATATTCAATCCAATTCCTTATCCGTTGGAAAATACACTATCATCAATCCTCATCAAGAAGACTATCCTCTACCTGATTCTCATCGCATCAATCTCAGGGTCAGCCTCTAAATGTAATTCAAATTATGTTTTACTACCTACCTACCTAGGGTTTCTATCATTATCATCATCATCATCACTGATATAATTATATAAGAGTCTTAGGATGGATTTGTTTTTCGGTTGCTCAAGTGGAGACTTTAGGTGACACCCGTCCTAACTACTAGTCCCACTCACTCGAGCACGTTTAACTTTGGAGTGCTCCTCTCGTCTACATTCGCTGTGCTCAAAATGAGTTGGTGATATATGAGTCGGGCCATTCCTTATGACCCCAATATGAATATCTCTCTTGTCAACTAAACCGATGAGAACGATGTGGAATTTGCGTATGGTGTTACGGTTAGAAAAAAGATAATTAGTTTCAAAAACATGATTAAGTGTAGATAATTACGTTATTTCACACTCGCTTGGATTTATCATTTTTAATGTTTACCTGCACATAAATAGCATGCTAATCTTGGGATTAAAGAATCATGTGATCAAAATAAAATCTTTCATAACACTGCAGAGTTTATCATTAGGAAGTTTTAAGGCACACATGACGCGTTATGTTGTAGTCAAGTCTTCAATAAACGGACCTGCGTAAGAATTGATGAGATATTTTTGGTATTTAGCTCTAAAATATGAGACAGTCTCCGTTGAGTTGCATATTGACGGGAATTTGTTATCTGTGATGTGTCTTGATACAGATAACCTCGCCACATGGGAGCAATTGTCACTATGCAGATAAAAAAGAATCTGGTACTTTTGCATTCACTGCTTATGAGGATGGGGATTATATGGCATGTTTCTGGGTTGCTAAACACAATCCGTCTGCAACATTGACTATCGAGTTTGATTGGAGATCTGGTCTGGCTGCAAAGGATTGGTCTAAAGTAGCTAAAAGAGGACAACTTGAGGTCAGTTTCACCTTTTCATATGTTACTTTAGTTGCTTTTGTAAACACTTATGCTTGTCCCTACTCATGACAATGTTTTAGAGTATGTTCAACCTAAAGATGCACGAGCATAGAGGGTAATAAAGTAATATGATCCCATCATTTGTGAAAACGGGTCAGTTGGGTACTTGGGTTATATTTATTTATTAACGATTTATAAGAAGTAAAAATAAAGATTCGCTAAAAATACATGATTTATATAACTTATGGAATCAAAAAGAGTTGACGGGTCAACTTAACTGATCATACCAATGTTATGGTTATGATACAGTTGCCATTATATAACTTGTAATATTTTCGGACAGATGATGGAAGTTGACTTGAAGAAACTATCTGATACCATTGCTATCATCCATGATGAAATGTACTATCTTCGCGAGAGGTGTGCATACAAAGCTTATTAGTTGGTACTTTGATCATCAGCCATCATACTTATAACCATATCTTATTTTCAAATGGAATACAGGGAGGAATCAATGCAAATTCTAATTAGATCAACCAATGCAAAGATGGCGACGTTTAGTTTCTTCTCGCTCCTCGTTTGCTTAGTAGTGGTTTCTATCCAACTCTGGCATTTGAAGGCGTTCTTCGAGAAGAAGAAGGTTATCTAGTGTTGTAGCTTTTTTTTCCCTGATCGAATCTATTACCTTCATTTTTTATTTAACGTTTTTATATTCGTTCATATGTAATGTTTCTAAGTTACTGTGACAAATGATCAAATATTGCCAAGGTATGATCTATTAAGGGAACTGTGTATAACAAATGATCACCACCGGCGCTTTTATACTTTCAGGAAACCTAATGGAGAATCGAAGCTATGTTTTATCCAATGACACGATGCATACATCGTTGATTAATAACACTAACTAGTCTTAGGCTTCTTGCGTTGCGGTGAGGGGGCGTAAACCGTGCTACCAACGTTGCAAGGAGAAGGGGCGTAAAACCATGCTAAGTAGCAACTGAATGACGACCAAAATATGGAAAAAAAATATAAAATGAAAACACGAATTTATAACACCAATTGATTCACGTGATGTAAAACGTAGACTAAGTCAAATTTATATACATGTATTAGAAAGTCGATGGGGTAAAAAAATTCACCGGACCAGATATGACCCGCAAACACCATGAAAAGTAGCAAACGAACGACGAACAAATTCGGAAAAAAGAAAAACGTAAAACAAAGACTAAACTCATTTAACTTTTCTGTTAAAAATCATTTTAAGTCAAAGTTATAAAAAAACCAAAGTTTTATTAAAAAAATAAAAAAAACCTTAAAGTTTACTATGAAAAAAAAAACACACACCCCCGCAAAAACAAAAAATTCAATATTCCTCCAAGTGTTATGAATTACGTAATATATATAGATGATTACATATTTAACCTAACTAACTATAGTATCTATATATTCGACCTAACGTATAATATGATTTAAACCAATATACTTTTAAACTTTGCTTCAACAATTATTAGAGTCAACACAAATTAATTATAATATTATCGAAATTTAAGACCTCAGATTTCATATTTGGTCATGACATTTTGTGTTCATAAAACATTGAAAAAGTGTCCTAACTTTGGATATGGATTTGAATAAGAAAGTCTAGGCTAAAATATTGCAAACTTGATGAAAAAAATATAGCCGTTACAAACTAAATTAGTCAATTGCATGTTCTTACCAAATTGATTTATGTAACTTTCCATTTTACAACCAAAATTTAAAAATTTAGCCGTTACTATTCCAATCTTAATACAAATTTCAATATAAAAAGTTCAGAAAACCATATCTTTCATTGGATTGCTTCAAGATCTCGACAATTTTTTATTTGTCAAGATCTTCATGAATAGATTTCACAAGCTAGATAAGATGACTTCCACCCGATGCGCAGTATGCAAGTATTTTAGACGAAGATGTCCTCCAGATTGCATTTTTGCACCATATTTTCCTAATAATGACCCACAAAAGTTCACTTGCGTTCATAGATTCTATGGTGCTAGCAACATTGGCAAGATGCTTGAGGTAAATCATGAATGTAATCTTATTCAAATATTCAATTTGATGGTTATTTTTTGCAAATAATCTTATCGTTTACGTGTGTTTTTTACGTAGGAAATGCCTGTGCACCTACGGGCCGATGCAGTAGATTCGTTGTACTATGAAGCTAAATGTAGAATACAAGATCCTGTGTACGGTTGTGTTGGAATAATATCATCATTGCATCAACAAATCCAAATAGCACAAAGCCAACTAGCAAAAGCTCAAGCCGAACTTTCTTTTCTTGATGCTAACTTAGCAGCAGCCGAACCTACACCGAGCCATTCTGAGCCATTGGTTCAACCAAATGGTGTCGTCGATCATGGCCTAGATGACCCTTTAATACTTGGTTTTACTAGATGTCATTGAATGTTTTAACGTTTACAATATAATTGATAATAAACCTGTCTTTGTTGGTTTCGTTTGGATTCTTTTACTTCAATCTAGCTTCATTTGGATATACATATGTGGTAAGGTTCATATGACCTTTCGTCCTAAATTATCGACTGAAAAAGACAAACTCTCATCCGTCTCAAGTTATTAAAGCATCATGAGTGCAAGGTGCTAAATGCACTTAATTACAAATACATATGGTCAGTTGTCATATCGAGTTACATGTTTTAAAGAACTTAATTTGATAATTTTATGAATCTCTCAATATCAAAACAAGAATGACAAATTTCGGTTTCATAAGTTTAAACTTCTGATAATAAAAGAATAACACATTAGGAACACATTTAAAAGTATTTTAACACTTTTTAAAATTAATTTCATTACTTCATATACCAAACTAGGTTTGTTACCCGCCGCGCGTTGCGGCGGCGTAAAAACACGGCGTAAAAACTTGAGTAAACCTGAAAACGTGAAGAATAGCTTGGCGAATGCACATGGATGGATAAGGTCCACACTTGGCTACTAAACTAACATATCATATATATCATAGCCTTAGTCACATTGCCCAGCTTACATATTAAAGATGTACAAAACAGCTTACATATTAAAGATGTACAAAACAGTTTAGAGTTGTCTACAACTTAACATACTAAGTTACTAACACCTAGTGTGTTATGTGGATAAGTTGTACAAAAATGACTTGGTTATGCTTCTGGCTGCTTAGTCGTAAATCAGTCCTCGTGCGCTTTTTTGGCGTACTGAGTTGATTCTGTGAGTAATAAGTAACAGTAAGATTACATTAGTAACAGAGGTTTTATTTCATTGTTATGTGACTAAGTATTAGATATAATGTAACTTACCTCCTGACTCGGCATATGGACGTTTGAACTTGTTAGCCTTCAGATTCGGCGTTGCTGGAGGCAAGGCTGAGGACGTGACATGTTGAGCCGGTGAATCGACTTGTACAGTTGTCTCTGATTCCGAGACATTTGTTACCACCACATTGTTTTCCTTTTTGAGTGATAGGTGCATGATCTTTGACTTGCCTATCATTAATGCCATTTGTTGGGGCAACTTTTTGGGATCGGTGCAACCATGGTTTGTTATGAGGTCTTTGCAGGTTATATTAGAAAACGTTTACAAATCATAAATCGGTTCTCACTTTGAAAAAAATATGGAAACGTAAAGAATCAGGTAAGCTAAAAAACACTTGCCACATGCTTGAATTAAACATCCAAATCTTGTTATATATAGTTCTAAGTTCTCTCACATTGATCTCTGCATATACATAACCTACTACATAACAATGTTACAACCACAAAAAGTATCAAACTGGCGGCATGGTTTGAAACTGGGACAGGTCTTATAGTCAGTTTCGGTTGGGGTTAAAAACAGGTTTCGTATACAAACTGATCCATATGTGCACTTTGGGGTTAAAAACAGGTTTCGATCTTTCTTTATTACCCGGATCTCATACCCGACACCCGAACCGAGTATATAGGGTCTGCCTTTGGTTCTTACATATGTGATTGCTCGGGTTTCGGTTCGGGTCGGTTCTATCGGATCTCATACCCGACACCCGAACCGAGTATATAGGGTCTGCCTTTGGTTCTTACATATGTGATTGCTCGGGTTTCGGTTCGGGTCGGTACAAAGCATAAAGCAAATTTAATTTTTAAGCAAATTTATTTTGGCGCAAAATAATTAAAAAAGAAAACTTTATATAAGCCGGTTATACCCAAACCCAGTCATACCTTATCCGGGTACGTTCGGTTGGCCTTTTCTCCTCAATAACCATACCCGAACTCTACCTTGTTTTTCTCAATAGCTTTACTATAGGTGCGATTTTACCAGATATGATTTTTATCATAATTGCCGATTGGGATTAAAAAAAAAATTAACCAATGTCATTAAAGTGTATAGTTTATCCTTTGTGGTTTTATAAAGTTAAATGTGTTGATGTAAAAAAAAATAAAAATAAATTCAAAATTTCAACCTTCAAGCTTTGTAACAAATATTACAAGTTCTTTAACTATAAAACACCAACTATCTATCTAGAGGTAATTGGAAAGAAACGATTGTTATTAAGAGCAATAAACCAAAAAAATGACACTTTGGCCTGAAACTGCAATACCATTGGTCCATTACGTACACTCCATTTGAACACTCATTCCATGCCCACAATCACCGGAAGAGTTCAAAACGGTATCCTTACAATAAATTTCAAATTCCTATTTGTACATGCCGAAAAATATGGATTAAAATGCAGATTAGAAATAACCTTGGTTTAACAAATGGGTGGTCTGGTCATTAGCTAAGTAATGAATGGTTTCTTGCTACAGAACTAAAAGTCTATAGCATCTATTTGGTTTTAACATGGTTTCAAACTGGGACAGGTTTTATAGTCGGTTTCGGCTGGGGTTAAAAACAGGTTTCGTGCACAAACTGATTCATATGTTCAACTCTAGTTTTATTTAAGTACTTCATTTAACAATGTCTGAACACCTACAGGAATGCACATTATGTCATGTTTGCTTTGACACTAAATTCTAGTGTAGTATATGTTCATGTTACTTTTTTTTGCTAATCACAAATTGTTAAGGTAAGCTTCCAAGTAAGGGAGAGGGTGTCCCAGACACTCGTACACCTCAATAACACCAACAGACAACTGGTTTTTTAAAACCATTTCCAAAACCAAACCAAACCGGCGGTTTATATACTGGTTCGGAAATGAAAACTGATTTTTAAAAAACAGTTTAAACCGGTTAAAAAACCCTTTTTTGGCAAAAAACCGGCTAAAAACCAACCAAAACCGAATTTTAAAATATATACAGATATAAATATAAAAAATATAAAAAATAATTCAAAATATTATATAAATAAAAAATAAACAAAATTCTAAAAATTAAAAAATGCTCAAAACAGGTTCTTTCCCAAACTGTTAAAAGGATCGTTGTGGTTTGAAACCATTTAAGAACCGAAGGCAGACCCTATATACTCGGTTCGGGTGTCGGGTATGAGATCCGGGTAATAAAGAAAGATCGAAACCTGTTTTTAACCCCAAAGTGCACATATGGATCAGTTTGTATACGAAACCTGTTTTTAACCCCAACCGAAACCGACTATAAGACTTGTCCCAGTTTCAAACCATGCCGCCAGTAGTTTTTGAACCGGTATCAAACTGGCGGCATGGTTTGAAACTGGGACAGGTCTTATAGTCAGTTTCGGTTGGGGTTTTTACCTGGTTGAGTTGACTCGGAATAGGTCTAGTAAGCAATGAATTGTAGACATAAACGGTCTGTTGTATTGTATGGTTGATATCCAGCAAATTGAAGTGGAATCACTATTCCACTCCACCATTTCGATCTTTCTTTATTACCCGGATCTCATACCCGACACCCGAACCGAGTATATAGAGTCTGCCTTTGGTTCTTACATATGTGATTGCTCGGGTTTTGGTTCGGGTCGGTTCTATCGGATCTCATACCCGACACCCGAACCGAGTATATAGGGTATGCCTTTGGTTCTTACATATGTGATTGCTCGGGTTTCGGTTCGGGTCGGTTCTATCCCGGTTCGGGTCGGTTCAATCCAAACGCTCACCCCTAATTAAACTCAAGTCAACGATTCCAGCGTTATTAGTCTGGCCACGACTGCTCGCAACCATTCTAGTGTTACAAGATCTTAAAAACCAAACGACTGCATCACTATAAAACTCTAAAATCCACAGTGATGTCACTGACTCTTTATAATATATTGGTTGTGTGTTAAAAATTTGCAAATATACCCTTCATAATTTGTTTTTTTTTTTCTTAAAGAAAGTACGAAACATCAAAATTGTATATTGTTGAAGGATTATCATATATGATTCTCATAAAGTCATAATCCACTCTCTCTGTAACTTTCTCAAGCAAGCACCCAACCATTAAATCTAGAAAACCTTACTTTCCCAAAAATGTCATCATAAAACTCTCAACATCACAAAAACTCACCAACATATCACAAATTTCACAATCGTAATTAAGAAAAATGAAAAAACTAACAACAATAACCAAGCATCTGCAGTAACATATGCAAAAGCAAAGAAAAACCTAAATTTCATTGGTATATGCAAAAGCAAAGAAAAACCTAAAGCAAAAAGAAATCAAGGAAGAAAGACAAATAGTAGATATACCTGTACAATGAAACATACGATAATAAGGTATAGAGAAACTTGGAGCCGCCGACCGTCGCACACTCCCAACAAATCAGAACAATGCCCAGGCAAAGCTAAACCATTTTCCTGCACAACAACCAAAAAAGGAGATAATCGACCGTTATCGGAACATGAAACGAAGACGAACTGGAATTATACACCGGGCGAACTACCTGGACGTCGGACACCGAATCAGTTGGGAAAGTTACAGAGAGAGTGGGGTGCTTGCTGAAGACATTTCATGTTGAAAACCCAGGAAAAAGCAAATAAAAGGAGGAGAAAAGACACCTCATCAAGACACGCGGCAATCGACAGGCAAAAACAACCTTGAAATCCCACGTTACAAACCTTTGAAGCCCATAAAACCTTCTCAGCACATGTTACAACAGGCAAATGCACACATATGATGCTAATTCATAATAGTTAATTGGTTTTAGTACTTAACTTCTTAGTTCTTTCCTTTTTACAACAAAAAGTTTAAAATACGTATTCGTTAAACTTTCATCCTTATAACAATTTCAGTTTTCAACATCAAAGTATTTCCATGAATAGGCTAACGGGTCTTTTCTTTTGTTTTTTGATTGATTATTACACTAATTTCTGTTTTATGTTTTCTTTTTTGTTTTGTTTTGTATTATGCTTTGCGGATCTCTACAAGTAAAATTGCTTTTGCGGGTATCTAATTTTATGCAACTAAAATAAAACGAGATGACTTGTATTCTTTGAATTTTATAAATACAAGTGATGTAAATATTAGTGGCGACTTTGATGGTGTGCGGGGAGGACCTCTGCACAAGGTCCATAATTTCGAGGGGCCGCGATTTAAAAAAAAAAATCCAATATATATATGTTTATTTTTTAAATAATAAACACATACCAATTCCAATATAGACCCTTTTACAAATCATTTTTTATAGTTTAGAATTTAGCCCACTTGCATTACGTTTATTGAGCTCAATACAAATTTGATTTTTTTAAATAATAATAGAACATTATGGAAGGGCACATTTTTCAAGCTCGAGCAAGGTACGTGAATTCTCATAGACGCCTCTGGTAAATATAGAGTAATTTAGTAGAATTTTATTTTTATCTCTTTTGTAAAATTAGAACTAAAAGTATACACTAATTACTACAAAAATAGGTATTAACACCGACCCAAAATGCAAAAAGTTGATAGTTTTATTAAACAAA
Source organism: Helianthus tuberosus (assembly GCA_030545235.1). NCBI lineage: Eukaryota > Viridiplantae > Streptophyta > Magnoliopsida > Asterales > Asteraceae > Helianthus > Helianthus tuberosus. The sequence goes on from CM060400.1 coordinate 151,664,929, forward strand.
CAAGCAAACATTAAAACAAAAAGAATGCATCATGCATGGTTTTTATGCAATTAATATTGATATTGAAGAACACGAAAACCAACTTGACATTGATGATCAAACTCGCACCAATGTTAAGGTTGTTATTTAGTAGTTAGCAACTCCTACATGAAAATCTCTAAGAAATCATGTGGATGTTCATTCATCGTAGTGTTTGCGTTGTTAATACCGATTCCTCCTCCTGTCGTCGTCATCATCATCCCCCTGCAAAATTTAACACAATGTTGAGCAATATCCTAACACATGACCGTGTTAAATCTGTTCATATTATGTGCTTAATTACGGATGGAACCAAGTGGGTAAACTGTGACCCCGATCACTAGAATTTGTTGGACTTTCATACATAACAAAAACATACAATCAAAAAGTCTTTATGATGACCCTGACTATAAAGTTCTTGTTCCGCCACCTCTCGTTCATATTATTTTGCGATAAATTATGAAACATCCTAACTTACAATAAATATTAAAAAAGAGTTAACGAAACTCACATAGTTCTTGCGACCACGGTAACCATCATTATCATCATCATCATCATTACGCCTACCATACCTAGGCTTCGGATCATCATCATTATCATCATCATTACGCCTACCATACCTACCCCTTCGGTCATCATCATCATTATCATCATCATTCCGCCTGCCATAAGTATTCCTCCTACTACCATCATCATCATCATCATTCCGTCTTCCATACCTATTATTATTATCATCATCATCATTTCGTCCGCCATATGTAGGCCTCCTATTACCATCATCATCATCATTATGCCCATAGGTTTTCCTTCCACCACCATACCCGGATCCATACTCATCCGTCTCATTCCTTCGTGGGTGACCCGACCCATACTCCGACCCATATCCACCCGACCCAATCTCTGACCCATGCTCTTGCCTACGCCCATAACCCGACCCACCACCGGAGATAGAGCTAGGGCGGGTGGAACCATAGCTACCCGAGGATGCGGAGGAGGAGGGACGGTAACATATTTCGTCGGATGGAGGAAGAGGGCGGCCGAAGGTTAGTGCCATGTCGTAACCACCACCGTATGGGGTCGGATCATGCTCGTCAAAATCATCGACGTCTTCATCGTCGTTGGGGTTGAAGTGGTGGCCCTTTGGGTAGTACGACATTATGGATGCTTGATTAGGGTTGAAATGTACGAGGTGTATATATGCTAATGTGAATGTGTTACGACTTCGTTTTGTTATGAGGTTGTGGAACCAGTGGATTGTTAACTAACTAACTAACTAACGGTTTTTGTGGGTCCGTATGTTTCTTGTGGTGGAGATGTGAAGCTTTCTTAAAATAGTGAAAATGTTTTCATCATCCCGTTTGTACTACTATGTCTGGCGAACAAAATGTTGAGGGGAATGGATCTTAACTGAACCACGCCCAACAATTTAAAAGCCCATTGGACTTTTTTTCAAGTCTTTTAAAGGTTTGGCCCATCCATCTCCACGTGAGAGTGAATCCTTTAAATTGACACCAAAGTAACGTAAAACTTATAATATTTGCATTGCATTTACTCTAAATGGATTTAACCTAGCTTTGTTATGAAGAGATATGACCCGGATAAAATCTAGAATACCCATAATTTACTACTTGAACCGGTAAGAGTTCACATTTAATAATAAAGTTTGTTATGCTGTATGCCATATCTCTGATTGGTTTGGAAAGGAGATGAGCCATCTCCTAGATACCACGAAGATGAACACTCCAGTTTTTTTAATCTCTATAAATATTTTTTGGTAAAGTTAAACGCGTTCTCACGCAATCTCACAAACCCTAAACTTATTCTTTCTGAGCATGGTTCTGGGCTGACAACAAAAATACTGATACTGAAAAATGGGAAAAGTGGGTACCGGTAACGTTATTTATCGGTAAATCAACCAAAATACTGGTACCGGTCCCGTTATTACAATCTCACATACTTAACTTAAATATTTATCATAAACACACTATACATACTTGTATTAAACAAAAACTTAAAGTTTTACCTCATTGGCGATCTCGGAGCGAGCACACTTTTGCACGAGCCGTCGGTTTGAGTTCAAGCACTATTACTCTTGCTCGAATCCCTCAAACCTAGGCTCTGATACCAACTTGTTAAGCCCGCATTTGCGTCTAGAAGAAATGACATCCAAAAGACGCTAGAAATATAAACTTTTAAAATGTACACATCTTTCTCAACTAAAAAGGGGAAAACGCTAGTATCATTAACACATGATTTTAACAAAATTTGGGCATGACCCGTTCGTAAAACGAGTATACCCCTGTTTTAACCATAATCAAGACAATACCATTCTACAAGATACTACTAAAACCAAAACATCAAATACTAAAAGGTGTGTCTACCAACAAAATGTACAAAAAGTATTTTGACCCAAAACATTAACATAAACTAGCGGAAGCGCTTGGTAAGACATATTTTGATCACGTGCTCGCTCCAATTCGCCGAGTCGCCTAAGTCGAGGATTTACCTACATTTAACTGTTGTCAATGATAATCAGAGACAAAGAAAGAAAAATAAAAAAGAGCTGATTTTATTGATATATTTCTTGTATTCAAAACATAAGAACAAGCCTTTATTTATAGGCTTTACAAGACTTAATAAAAAAGAAAAAGACTTTTGATAAATATGGAAACGATCTTGAGGAATCAACAATTTTTTCTAAATTATTTTTTCCTTTTTTAACACTCCCCCTCAAGTTGAATTGTGGGATTGCCACGATTCAACTTGGATTGGTTTTGATTTTGGGTTTTGGTTTTTGGTTTGGCTACCGTCTTCTTGACATGGTAACTTTTGGGTTTTGGTTTTTTTTTTTTGGGTTCCCCTCAAGCTGAAAAAATTCAACTTGGCCATTTGGGTTTTGGCATTCGATTTGATTTGGGTTTTGGGTTTTGCACTTTTTTTTTGGGTTTGGTTTGGTTTTGATTTTTTTTTTTAGCCTTTTTTTTGAGCGGAAACATTGATGGTTGGTTTTTTTTTTTAATGTTTTCTTTTATTTAAAAAGGAGCCCATTCTTAGCTAGGTCAAGATCAAGCCCAAATGCACTTTCTCCTCTTCTTTCCGGTCACCAAGTCCTTTCGCCACTTCTCCCTTCCATTGAAATATCTCTGACAATTCTCCTAATTTTCCCACCAGAGCAATCGTAACTTCGGCCAACAACTTCCCCAGCTCATCATCGTTCCTCATCGCCAACAAAACATGCTTTGGTGTTATCCTGTTCTTCTTGTTATCCCTAGCCGCATTTCCCGCCAATTCCAACACTTCAGCTGCAAGATATTCCAAGACGGCGGCGAGGTAAACCGGAGCACCGGTTCCGACACGCTTTGCATACCGGCCGTGTTTGAGGTAACGGTCGATTCTGCCGACGGGAGACTGGAGGCCGGCTTTGACGGAGCGGGTGACGGACTTCTTCCTAGGACCGCCGGCTTTGAGACCTGCGGCACCCTTCTTAGCTTTTCCGGTGGTTTCCATTTGTGTTTTTGTTTTGTGTGTGTTTCTTTGTGTGGAAATGGTTACACAAAGGCGACGACAACTAGGGTTTTCAGCGGCGGAAGTGGATGCGACGGCGGTGAAGTTCAGCGGGGTTTCAGGTTCGATTTCGGGGTTTTGAACGAAGATTGTCTTTTCGTTGGGGAGTTCGACAAAGATCGATTTGTTTGAGGTTTGTTGAACGGTTTTGGTTTTGGTTTGAGATTGACGAACAGAGTTTTCAAGGATCATAACTCTGCTCTGATACCATGTTGTCAATGATAATCAGAGACAAAGAAAGAAAAATAAAAAAGAGCTGATTTTATTGATATATTTCTTGTATTCAAAACATAAGAACAAGCCTTTATTTATAGGCTTTACAAGACTTAATAAAAAAGAAAAAGACTTTTGATAAATATGGAAACGATCTTGAGGAATCAACAATTTTTTCTAAATTATTTTTTCCTTTTTTAACATTAACAACAAGCTTTAGAAAGTTAGTCATAATACTTATTTCACTTACAACACCAACCTTTTTAATTGCATTCCTTTATCTACTTTTATTACTCTTACGCATTCGGTTACCCCATTAAAGGGGTATGGCATATACTCTCATAATGAGATTCAAGCATATCTCTTACGACCCGATAACATCGGGTTAATAGCTTACAACATAAATCTTTCGTTCTATCCGTATAACGGATTGAACTTCATACATTCTTTATTGCATTCATGACCACCCGTTATAAACGGATGGTACCATATTCTTACTCGACATGATTCGACTTGAACCGGTCGACTTGCATAGCTTAATGTAACCTTCGTTAGCATAACCAAATCCGCAAGGGATTTGTTATCTACTTACTAATCACCATAATCATTGTAACAAGGGTTGTTTTTCATAATATAAACAAAATTTAAATAAGGTTTTGTATGCAACGGAACATACCTCGATCTTGTGAGCCTTCCGGTTTCTTAGTACCCGAACCTTCTTCCTTCACGCTTATATCAACACATCCATTCATTCATTTAGTATCCCAACTTCATCCCATTATTTTCCAAATTACACATAATTGTTCTTTCAAGCATTTCGTCAAACACTTAGTGTGCGTTACATTAATAAAGTATAATGTACAAACATTCAAGGCATACTTTACTAGTTCATCTTGTATGTCATTAATAATCAACCTAGTTCTTGCACAATCTTTATTCTACATCAATTTAGCTAGCATTCAAGTACTACAAACAAGATCATATATCAAGATAACATGCAATCATAAACACTATGATCTTCCTAATCATAACACAACTTCACCAAGTGGGTTTTCACTACAACCTTTCATACAACCTAAAATCAACATGATTCTTGTTCTAGAAAGCAATTCTAACTCAGATTTCCCATATTTGATACAAGAAATCGAGATTGGGTTGAACCCCTCTTTCTACAAATCATAATTTCAGAAATTAAACTCACCTCTTCACTAACTAGGGTTAGATTTTCGAAAAAGAGGGCCCATGCACTGAATTAGCCTGTGATTTAGGCTTCAATTGCTTGATTTCTTGAGTTTTAAGGTTTTCCCCTTCTTGCCTGTTCTTGGTCGATCGTTCCCCAGACACATTCACTGTGTTTTTGGGGTTTAATTTGTTTTTAGTAATTTAAGTTTAATCATGTTGCACTTTACCCCCTACACTTAGTTGCTAATTACAACTCTAATCTTTAACCCACATTTAGCTACCATCTTGCCATAAATCCTTAACTATGTTAAGTTTATTATTTATCCTTACTTATTATCATTTTTGAGATGTTACAACTTATGCCTAGTTAACGTTTTTGGGGTTTTACAAGTCTACCCCCCTTAAAAGAGGTTTCGTCCCCGAAACCTTTCTCATTCCAACTAGGCCAATTCTACTCCTACTTTTTCGTCTTTTCATTCAGGATGCTTATTACAACATAGATGCATTCGAGATCTTGGCAAGAGTTTCATTCATGCATAAACGTCTTTGTACGCATTGTCCCTCCGTTCTTAAGTCAAGTAAATTACTTTCATAATCACCTATAAGTCAGAATCTGATCCAGGGCTCTTATTAGTGTCGTTTTCACTTTATAATGCCAGTTCCTAGCATACATCATCACTAGCGATTCGTTCATTGGAATTTATTCCAATGTATACTATTGGTCGTACAAGCTTATGCTTACGGCTTGTTTCTATCTTTCTAAATAAGCGTAACATATTCATACATTTACTATATAAATAAATCGATTATTTTATTCCGCACACGAATCATGCATGACATAATTCATTATTGTAATTATAAGCAACCCCATCATTCCATTACTAACGTTCTTCCAATTACTTTCTTGCTCATATGAGGGCTTAGCACAACATTATACGTATACTATAGACATTTAATGACTTAGTGGTACTAATACAAAGTTTCCCACTTCCTAATTACTTTTTTATACTTAATACGAGTATAAGGCATCATTCTACGGTTACCACCGTCACTTGAACTAATTACAAGTTTGAGTTTAGCCTTGAATTTAATCCTTCGCACACTTTATTATTAGCTCCTTGCATGAACTATTTATGATAACAACTAGGTATGTTGTGTACGAGCACCATACTAGCGTTTAACCAATTCAGCTCAAACTTTCATTTAAGGCCTTTAATTCTCCCTCTTAATGTCATTCATACCTTCTCACGATGACCATTACAGGTCAATCACTGTATAGCATACCATAATTATTCTACCATTCATTTTGTTCACACTCACAAATAAATCTACGGATTCTTAATCATTAACTAAGAATTAAACATTTTACTAACCTCGCTTTCAATGTATAAGTCGGTTATCCGTGTGCCGGATCGATCCGCTTCTTTATATGTACCTTCCGTACCAGAATTGGTCTCATTTATTCATGAAATATGCTCTCACTCGTGGGCATCCTTCCACTAGCTTCAATACTATCATTTCACTAAGAATTCCATCATATTTATCTATAAATAAATAATTAGCACATAACCTTTCATAATTGTGTCCTACAGGGTGTTTGTTCGCCTATTGTATCTTTCAAAATTTTCTTACGTACATGCTAAACATATCATACATTCCATTTCTTACATACAATCCTTTCTTTTTATTGGTTATTTCTCCAACTTTCGCAGTTTGACCTTTCAAGGTCAGACTAACACCCCCTCACCTATTGTGGTTGCATCGAGGTACACGTTCGTACATTATACTTGCATAATTGCAAGGACTTCATTTATTTCGTTTGACTTTTCGGAAGTCTAATTGTAAATGCATTCTTACATATGGGTATCAGTTATCCTATTCTGACACATCATTCTCTAGTCGAGCCCTAAGCTCCTATTAAAAATATAAGCTTTTTATACGTACCTGGCGCGGGTCAAAACCCTTGACTCGTTATTTATACTTTGCGACGGTTAATGCTTTCCAAACTGTGACAAAGCATGCCCATACATTATGCTCACCTATAAGTAATAAACTTGACAAGCCGAACATTAAATACCGGGTTCAAATGGCGATCGCCATTTGACCCGTATAACTTATTTGAGTTTGGTACTTAGTTTTTATTCTCACTTGTTTAATCCGTCTTCACTTACGGATTCGAACTTTTAATTTATTACTTTTCATTTTTACTGGTTTGAATCCATTTCTCATATTCTAACATTTTCATTCGTACCTTACGTTCTTCTGTCGTATCATTTACCATGTCATTTCTTATGATATATTTTCGTATTAATCTTCTACATTCAACTTCAAGTGTTGGGTCCTAGCACTAATTCCATGTCCTAATTCATGTAGCATGTCTCAACGCAACACTCTACATCCTATTTCTAGTGGTGTTCCCACCCTTCTTTCTTGAGTTTGTTTTACATCCAATCGAAAGCTTAAACTTTTCATTCTTATCTTTCTCTCTTATATTGACCCGATCCCTTAAGAATCGTTAGACCCCTTTTTACTTGCTTTTCTGGACATAAGTGAGATGATTCTCGTGTTTTTCTCGAGCTTCGGTCAATACATGACCATCCCTTAATATACCATTTCTATTTGTTCGTTCACCGTATTTGGTGTTAATTCACCTAAGTTCTCTAACGTGTCTCTACTAATGAGCATCCTACATTACACATTGTATTTCTTACGTAATACTTCTAGCATTTGTAAGTAATTATTATTCACTGACTTCTACAATATAACCTTTTAAGGTCAACCACCACCCAGTACTTTTGTATATAAGTATTGTAGTACGGGTTGTTCTTACTTTCAATTCGAACACACTTACAAAACGCCTTTAGCTAACATCTGAACTATTATCCTTTCCATACCTTTCATTAACATTACCAAGTTCTCATTTATTTATACGTTCCACTTAATTTCAATTATTCTAACACGCATACATCTTTATGTAAATACATTCGAAGTGATTGCAAATTCACCTCCCTTTAGCGTCCATGTTCATGCTTACTTTATTACTCCCTCTTAACCCTTTTTGCCATCCATGCTCAAGTAAATTAACATGATTCCCATCCTTACATATCAGTACTTTCGTTATATCATTAGTTTATGTGAGCATATATACGACTGTTCACTTTCTTTCTATTCATACGTTAATCGACTTTCGTTAGTAGAATTTCGTATAAGTGAGACGTTCATTAATAGTTATCTCATTTCAAATCCATACAACTAAACTATCATCCCTCATAACACGTAATTCATCTAGTACGTAACACATTAACTCTTTACTTAAACAATTGTGTCTAATGGCCATCTCATGATATCCCTATACTGTTGACCTTCAGAAAGTCAACTGTCTCGTTTACACACTTCAAACCTTTGAACATGTATTCATCTAAATATGGTAGGTCATAATAATAATATCTTGCGTATCTCATACTCGTATTGTACGACATGTACAATTTACGTGATCCTCTAAACAATACACATATACATTCACATACACGTATTTTCACATGCTAATGCTCCATGATTCTACAATTAGCAAATTTCATTCGAAACAACTATATAACATAATTTCAACATATCCTTTACTAATTAGCTCGTATGATTCACATTTAGCACATATTCGCCGCTTAATCATACTAAAGCAAATCATTAAATACACATAAGCATCACACCATTCATGTACAAGGTACAAGCCTCTAATGCATAATTCTATCAAAGCATACATTCATCCGAATTTTCATACGAATTCCAACTCCACTTTATACATTCGTCATTCATTTCATGCCATTCCATACGTTACATTCGACTTTTATAAATTTTACTTTATCGCCGACGATCTACATAACTTTACATAACTTATTATATCTTCTTATAACTTGACAGGAACATAAAACAGGCATTTCTGAGAAGTATGGGAACTTAAATCATAATTCACAAGCTTCAATACATCATAATTCATTAGTCCATAATCACTTCGTTCGCATTCTTATATTTTAAACTTTACTCGCTTTTTCAGCTTTCATCATTCTTTCGTGTCATTCGACACATTACCTTCGAGTTTTATAAATTTCTTTCTAACGTAACCACTAATCGTGGTTGCATATATCTTACTAGGCCTTATATAGACCCTACACGAACATTCATTAGGCTTTTGAACGACTTAGAAACTCATAATACGAAAACAAGACGAAACAAAAACTTTTAAGCAGATTTGAATTCCGCTAGCCGTCAGCGACGGCTTCACACCCTGTCGGCGACGGGCTCTGTAAACGTGCGTCGCCCGTAAACGTCCGTAAACAGCTAGTTAAGCCGTCGGCGACGGCCCTTCCTTTGCTGAATCGCTGAAAAGTAAAAAAAAAAAAATTTGCCCAGACACAGCTGTGTTGATTATCTGAGTTCAATGTCACACAGCTGTGTCAGCCTTGCTACACACCCTGATCTCAGCAGCAAGCATCAATGGTCCACACAGCTGTGTCACTTAACGACACAACTGTGTACGACTCCAGATCTGACATAACCCAATATTTAACTCCCGTTATTACAATCTCACATACTTAACTTAAATATTTATCATAAACACACTATACATACTTGTATTAAACAAAAACTTAAAGTTTTACCTCATTGGCGATCTCGGAGCGAGCACACTTTTGCACGAGCCGTCGGTTTGAGTTCAAGCACTATTACTCTTGCTTGAATCCCTCAAACCTAGGCTCTGATACCAACTTGTTAAGCCCGCATTTGCGTCTAGAAGAAATGACATCCAAAAGACGCTAGAAATATAAACTTTTAAAATGTACAAATCTTTCTCAACTAAAAAGGGGAAAAACGCTAGTATCATTAACACATGATTTTAACAAAATTTGGGCATGACCCGTTCGTAAAACGAGTAGCCAAAAACTTGATGTGTGCTAAACAGACTATAAAATATCAACTAAATTAGACTCTCTAAACTAGACACGAAAAGCTTTAAATTTATAACTAAGACCTCTAAACCTAAACCACACAATCGGCAAGTGTACCGATCAATGTAGTATAACCTAGCAAGTCCGAGTATCGAACCCAAAGACTCTATGTATTACGTAAACTAGACTCTAATAGACACTGACTGACGCGACTTAAACTTGTTTGATTGTTTTGGGGGGGGGGGGGGGGTTACTGAAAACTATGGAGATCTATATTAACTACTAAAATAATGAAATTAGAACTAAGTCACGAACGGAACCTGAGGTTTATATTCAGATGAGATTAACGACTACCTAGACTCGAATCCAGTTTGAATGGGAATGGATTTCTAATGGTATTAAAGTTGTATGGAGCCGGGATCGTAAGATACTAAACCTTAAGGTATTTCAATGCTAAGACTTCCCGACCCTTCTCAGGAAGAAACCTAGGAAACCCTACAAGGCTGTTGTGATTACCGACTGTTAGACTTCCTCTCAGTCCTCTAACGATTCTGAAAGTGCCCTAATATGACTATCTACCTCTCAGCGCGATAATCTAAGGCAATTCTAGGTTCTAACTTGGTTTACTAGACACAAATGCAATTAGGGAAATAAGATCGACTTCTCTCAAAACCTCTCTTAGATATATATTGCACAGCGACCTAATAACTAACTCGAGCCTCTCAGCGACAAGTTAAGCAGAACACTTGATTTTATTAAACTACTAAGTATTACTTCTAAGGTTACTTACGCGTTTTCACCCTAAAGGATTAATGATCTATTATGTGATATAGACAGTCACCTAAATCAAAAACCCTAATATAACCCTATTATGTGATAAAGACCGTCACTAAGGATCATATGAAGCAACAAACAATAATAAAATAAATGTCAAGCATGCATGTGCACCAAATCAGAAATTCTAGAATACTTTACTTTCAGAAATCAATCCATAAACGAACAATAAATAACCATTAAGAATCCAAACTTTAATCAAACTATCATCTTGTCTAGGTAGTTATAAAAGTTTAGCCAATCATCTCAATAAACGAAAACAATGCAAAGATATCTAACAAAGAATTCATCATGACAAAGTTCTAAGAATATAATCGACAAAACAAGGGATTAGGAAACCCGATTGATTCTTCGATTCTTCAACTTCGACTCGTACCAATGATTCCCGTGCTTCAAGATCTTCGATTGCTCCAAAAGAATGCTCCAAAGTCGCCTCCAAGTCTCCCAATTTCGTAACTTTTTCGTTTTAATGATGTTTCTTGGTTTTTATATCAAACCCTAATCGCATTCCAAATCAGACGTAACTTCCTTACCAGTCGCGTAGCGCGACTGGTATCAACTTCATCCTCGCGCTACGCGAGAGTCATAAAAATCAGCAATTCATTATTTAATCAGTGGCGTAGCGCGACTGACCATACTTACACCCTAGCGCTACGCGAGTGCCTGTTTTTAACAGAATGTTTCGTGTAAAATTCAGCTTTAAGTCTCCAAAACTTCCCAAGAATTATTCTAACTCTTTTTAGCTCATTCCAATGCACATGATTTCAGCGCCAAGCTCGTTTCCACTCAATTTCCAACCAATTATCATATCAAGACCTGGAAAACCGAACTTTTATCAGTAGTACGTAATTCTAAATAAAACTAAACTAAAAATAACGAAAGAACGTACAAACTATACACGATATAAGTATGTATTTTGCAATACATCAAACATCCCCACACTTACACTTTTTTCGTCCCCGAAAAAGAATTGTGCAACGGAATCAGAGATAAATCATCACTTGGATTGAAAACTATTTATATCTTATTAAAACCAAAGCTTGCATTAGCAGCGATTGCGAATATACTGATCCTCTTAAACCCGAATCTAATCCTAAGCCCTTATCATGTGAATTTAATTTAAGTGCGGTCAATCCACCTAGGGTCTCACACTAGAATCTACGGTCCATCTACTCCCACCTCAAGCTTATAGGACTAAAAGAACGATCACTGGATCAATTCCAGAGTAAACAATCATTTTTATTATTTTTTTTTTCATTTCATTTTTTTTTCTTGCTTGCTTTTTCTCTCTTTTTTTTTTTTCGAATTTGTGAGACTAGACGATGCTTTCCCTTAACCCAGCGGTATTCCGACTGTAGAGTCGCTATCCCCAATCACAGATTACATAGGTCTCGGTACTTTTATTCGGCAAAGCGATTTCACACATCCCAGAGGCAAACCGGCTGTAGAGTCGCTATCCCCAACTCGGAATACGTAGGCCTGTGTTACTTTCATTTAGTTTCTAGCTCACTTTTTATTCTATTTTTTTTTTCATGATCACAAACTCTAACAGTTTTAACTTATAACGGTGCCCCTTATACTATTATCGGCAGTTTTAATTTCCCGTATTTCCCAGGCGAAAACCCACTAGCGGACCGACAATTTAAGGTATATTAGATCAAAGGGACTTAAAACCAAACCCGGGCCTATCCACATATCCCTAACTAGACGCAAGCTCGATTTATTATCATCTCATATTATTATTATTCAATCCAAGCAATAAAATACCTTTTCTATCATTTTCCGTTTAATTGCAAACTTCTTTTTATTCGAAAGACATTTTCTAATTTTTCAATTTTTTTTGGATTTTTCAAATTTTTTTAAATTTTTTTTTAAAATTTATAACTCAAATATTTACAAGTATCCCATCCCCACACTTAGAGATTGCATTGTCCCTAATGCAAGAACGAAAATACGACACAACACTACCTACGAAAAGAAACTGCGAACGAAAATAAATAAAATATACAACAACAACAAAAGGGAAACGACTTAGCTGGTTAGGACAAAAGTCAGTGCCAGCCGTACGAATCTTGAATCCCCCGAACGATCGTATAGCATTTCATTTCATTCGCGATCGTTGCCTAGCCTGCTTGAGTTTATCAAAATAGCAAGTCCAGAATCACCCGAATGGCAATTGGGTACGGGTGGTACAATCCAAACCTGCATAATCAAAGCAAAACAGAACCCAACGCAGTACCGACTCTACAAACGACTCTAAAACTACTAATTTAGACTCATGGTACAAAAATAAACGACTCAATATACAAACTCTACAAACTACCGAAAATCCAACGAATAAAGAAAATTTAACAAACTCTACAAAACCTCCCCACACTTGAACTTAATCAGGAGGTTTTTCTTTGATTTGAACCCTATCTAACCCGTTCAATTCCACCCGGTTCTCATAAACATATAAAAATTTAACGGTGGAATTATAAAAGAATTTAAAAATTAGAAACGGGTCAGACCACCAGAATTTAAATTTACCTGGCATGAACCGGATGCGTGGCATGTAATGAGAAGATTGGTCTTGCTTAAAAGGCTCATTCCTCTCCTCCTTGTACCATCTTTTGACCAGCAACCAATCCCGGTTCTTTATTTTTCTTTTCCTTGCCTTCTCCCGTGGTTTTGATTTTTCAGTTTCATTTATTATAAGTACCACGGGCCAGCTGTGGTGTTCTTCCTCTTCCACCACTTGGTCTACTTCCTTGGGAAGATCCCCACACTTAATTTCTACCTCATCATCAAACATACTCTCCAAAGAATCACCTAATTCTAATTCCTCTTCAGTCACTTCTGTCTTCACTAACGACCTTTGATAAGCAGCCCACTCTTCTTCATCTTTTTCATCATCGGAGTCACTCCAGTAATTAATGATTGGAACCTGTGGAACCGGAGGTGGGACTTCAGCGTCCATTTTCGTCTCCGTGACTGAAGTGATCTCTTCATCTAACCAATCTTCATATGGCAGCTCTTTCCCCAGTTCTGGAAATGTTGGGATTAATTCCCCAGTAGAAAGCATGTAACCGAGATAGTTACCGTCCGCATCATATGTATAGCCAGTCGTTGGCTGTTCTGGTTGGACTTTTTGCACTTGTTCCTCTTCTTCCAATCTCCTAGCCATGTCATCTACTGTACGTTTAAGATCTAATAGAGCAGACTGTTGATTTCTCATAATATTATCTTGCTCTGCTAGGATTTTCTGGGTATTGGCTTTTTGGGCAACTAATTGAACAAACAACTCCTCTAACCTGCCCCAAGCAGCAGCATCACCCCCATCATAGTTGCTACCGGAATATTGATCATAATACTGACCCTCGTTATATTGTGGCTGCTGATATGGATCATCGTAAAAAGGCTGATTATCATAATAATTCAAAGAATACCCCTGTGAAAAATATGGTTGTGACTGCACAAAAGGGTTAGTGTAACATTGTGCAGAGGACCCCTCAAATTGTGGGCACTTAACAGTAAAATGAGGTCCTCCACAAATTTCACACATATTTACAAGAATCAACAAAAATAAAATACACAGAAAATTAGACTCCTATGACTCAATATACAAAAGCAAGTAGCACGTACGATGTCAATTAAGTCTATCAAAGCTAATGAACGCAATTGCCAAGAGTCCCCGGCAACGGCGCCAAAAACTTGATGTGTGCTAAACAGACTATAAAATATCAACTAAATTAGACTCTCTAAACTAGACACGAAAAGCTTTAAATTTATAACTAAGACCTCTAAACCTAAACCACACAATCGGCAAGTGTACCGATCAATGTAGTATAACCTAGCAAGTCCGAGTATCGAACCCAAAGACTCTATGTATTACGTAAACTAGACTCTAATAGACACTGACTGACGCGACTTAAACTTGTTTGATTGTTTGGGGGGGGGGGTTACTGAAAACTATGGAGATCTATATTAACTACTAAAATAATGAAATTAGAACTAAGTCACGAACGGAACCTGAGGTTTGTATTCAGATGAGATTAACGACTACCTAGACTCGAATCCAATTTGAATGGGAATGGATTTCTAATGGTATTAAAGTTGTATGGAGCCGGGATCGTAAGATACTAAACCTTAAGGTATTTCAATGCTAAGACTTCCCGACCCTTCTCAGGAAGAAACCTAGGAAACCCTACAAGGCTGTTGTGATTACCGACTGTTAGACTTCCTCTCAGTCCTCTAACGATTCTGAAAGTGCCCTAATATGACTATCTACCTCTCAGCGCGATAATCTAAGGCAATTCTAGGTTCTAACTTGGTTTACTAGACACAAATACAATTAGGGAAATAAGATCGACTTCTCTCAAAACCTCTCTTAGATATATATTGCACAGCGACCTAATAACTAACTCGAGCCTCTCAGCGACAAGTTAAGCAGAACACTTGATTTTATTAAACTACTAAGTATTACTTCTAAGGTTACTTACGCGTTTTCACCCTAAAGGATTAATGATCTATTATGTGATATAGACAGTCACCTAAATCAAAAACCCTAATATAACCCTATTATGTGATAAAGACCGTCACTAAGGATCATATGAAGCAACAAACAATAATAAAATAAATGTCAAGCATGCATGTGCACCAAATCAGAAATTCTAGAATACTTTACTTTCAGAAATCAATCCATAAACGAACAATAAATAACCATTAAGAATCCAAACTTTAATCAAACTATCATCTTGTCTAGGTAGTTATAAAAGTTTAGCCAATCATCTCAATAAACGAAAACAATGCAAAGATATCTAACAAAGAATTCATCATGACAAAGTTCTAAGAATATAATCGACAAAACAAGGGATTAGGAAACCCGATTGATTCTTCGATTCTTCAACTTCGACTCGTACCAATGATTCCCGTGCTTCAAGATCTTCGATTGCTCCAAAAGAATGCTCCAAAGTCGCCTCCAAGTCTCCCAATTTCGTAACTTTTTCGTTTTAATGATGTTTCTTGGTTTTTATATCAAACCCTAATCGCATTCCAAATCAGACGTAACTTCCTTACCAGTCGCGTAGCGCGACTGGTATCAACTTCATCCTCGCGCTACGCGAGAGTCATAAAAATCAGCAATTCATTATTTAATCAGTGGCGTAGCGCGACTGACCATACTTACACCCTAGCGCTACGCGAGTGCCTGTTTTTAACAGAATGTTTCGTGTAAAATTCAGCTTTAAGTCTCCAAAACTTCCCAAGAATTATTCTAACTCTTTTTAGCTCATTCCAATGCACATGATTTCAGCGCCAAGCTCGTTTCCACTCAATTTCCAACCAATTATCATATCAAGACCTGGAAAACCGAACTTTTATCAGTAGTACGTAATTCTAAATAAAACTAAACTAAAAATAACGAAAGAACGTACAAACTATACACGATATAAGTATGTATTTTGCAATACATCAAACATCCCCACACTTACACTTTTTTCGTCCCCGAAAAAGAATTGTGCAACGGAATCAGAGATAAATCATCACTTGGATTGAAAACTATTTATATCTTATTAAAACCAAAGCTTGCATTAGCAGCGATTGCGAATATACTGATCCTCTTAAACCCGAATCTAATCCTAAGCCCTTATCATGTGAATTTAATTTAAGTGCGGTCAATCCACCTAGGGTCTCACACTAGAATCTACGGTCCATCTACTCCCACCTCAAGCTTATAGGACTAAAAGAACGATCACTGGATCAATTCCAGAGTAAACAATCATTTTTATTATTTTTTTTTTCATTTCATTTTTTTTTCTTGCTTGCTTTTTCTCTCTTTTTTTTTTTTTCGAATTTGTGAGACTAGACGATGCTTTCCCTTAACCCAGCGGTATTCCGACTGTAGAGTCGCTATCCCCAATCACAGATTACATAGGTCTCGGTACTTTTATTCGGCAAAGCGATTTCACACATCCCAGAGGCAAACCGGCTGTAGAGTCGCTATCCCCAACTCGGAATACGTAGGCCTGTGTTACTTTCATTTAGTTTCTAGCTCACTTTTTATTCTATTTTTTTTTTCATGATCACAAACTCTAACAGTTTTAACTTATAACGGTGCCCCTTATACTATTATCGGCAGTTTTAATTTCCCGTATTTCCCAGGCGAAAACCCACTAGCGGACCGACAATTTAAGGTATATTAGATCAAAGGGACTTAAAACCAAACCCGGGCCTATCCACATATCCCTAACTAGACGCAAGCTCGATTTATTATCATCTCATATTATTATTATTCAATCCAAGCAATAAAATACCTTTTCTATCATTTTCCGTTTAATTGCAAACTTCTTTTTATTCGAAAGACATTTTCTAATTTTTCAATTTTTTTTGGATTTTTCAAATTTTTTTAAATTTTTTTTTAAAATTTATAACTCAAATATTTACAAGTATCCCATCCCCACACTTAGAGATTGCATTGTCCCTAATGCAAGAACGAAAATACGACACAACACTACCTACGAAAAGAAACTGCGAACGAAAATAAATAAAATATACAACAACAACAAAAGGGAAACGACTTAGCTGGTTAGGACAAAAGTCAGTGCCAGCCGTACGAATCTTGAATCCCCCGAACGATCGTATAGCATTTCATTTCATTCGCGATCGTTGCCTAGCCTGCTTGAGTTTATCAAAATAGCAAGTCCAGAATCACCCGAATGGCAATTGGGTACGGGTGGTACAATCCAAACCTGCATAATCAAAGCAAAACAGAACCCAACGCAGTACCGACTCTACAAACGACTCTAAAACTACTAATTTAGACTCATGGTACAAAAATAAACGACTCAATATACAAACTCTACAAACTACCGAAAATCCAACGAATAAAGAAAATTTAACAAACTCTACAAAACCTCCCCACACTTGAACTTAATCAGGAGGTTTTTCTTTGATTTGAACCCTATCTAACCCGTTCAATTCCACCCGGTTCTCATAAACATATAAAAATTTAACGGTGGAATTATAAAAGAATTTAAAAATTAGAAACGGGTCAGACCACCAGAATTTAAATTTACCTGGCATGAACCGGATGCGTGGCATGTAATGAGAAGATTGGTCTTGCTTAAAAGGCTCATTCCTCTCCTCCTTGTACCATCTTTTGACCAGCAACCAATCCCGGTTCTTTATTTTTCTTTTCCTTGCCTTCTCCCGTGGTTTTGATTTTTCAGTTTCATTTATTATAAGTACCACGGGCCAGCTGTGGTGTTCTTCCTCTTCCACCACTTGGTCTACTTCCTTGGGAAGATCCCCACACTTAATTTCTACCTCATCATCAAACATACTCTCCAAAGAATCACCTAATTCTAATTCCTCTTCAGTCACTTCTGTCTTCACTAACGACCTTTGATAAGCAGCCCACTCTTCTTCATCTTTTTCATCATCGGAGTCACTCCAGTAATTAATGATTGGAACCTGTGGAACCGGAGGTGGGACTTCAGCGTCCATTTTCGTCTCCGTGACTGAAGTGATCTCTTCATCTAACCAATCTTCATATGGCAGCTCTTTCCCCAGTTCTGGAAATGTTGGGATTAATTCCCCAGTAGAAAGCATGTAACCGAGATAGTTACCGTCCGCATCATATGTATAGCCAGTCGTTGGCTGTTCTGGTTGGACTTTTTGCACTTGTTCCTCTTCTTCCAATCTCCTAGCCATGTCATCTACTGTACGTTTAAGATCTAATAGAGCAGACTGTTGATTTCTCATAATATTATCTTGCTCTGCTAGGATTTTCTGGGTATTGGCTTTTTGGGCAACTAATTGAACAAACAACTCCTCTAACCTGCCCCAAGCAGCAGCATCACCCCCATCATAGTTGCTACCGGAATATTGATCATAATACTGACCCTCGTTATATTGTGGCTGCTGATATGGATCATCGTAAAAAGGCTGATTATCATAATAATTCAAAGAATACCCCTGTGAAAAATATGGTTGTGACTGCACAAAAGGGTTAGTGTAACATTGTGCAGAGGACCCCTCAAATTGTGGGCACTTAACAGTAAAATGAGGTCCTCCACAAATTTCACACATATTTACAAGAATCAACAAAAATAAAATACACAGAAAATTAGACTCCTATGACTCAATATACAAAAGCAAGTAGCACGTACGATGTCAATTAAGTCTATCAAAGCTAATGAACGCAATTGCCAAGAGTCCCCGGCAACGGCGCCAAAAACTTGATGTGTGCTAAACAGACTATAAAATATCAACTAAATTAGACTCTCTAAACTAGACACGAAAAGCTTTAAATTTATAACTAAGACCTCTAAACCTAAACCACACAATCGGCAAGTGTACCGATCAATGTAGTATAACCTAGCAAGTCCGAGTATCGAACCCAAAGACTCTATGTATTACGTAAACTAGACTCTAATAGACACTGACTGACGCGACTTAAACTTGTTTGATTGTTTGGGGGGGGGGGGGTTACTGAAAACTATGGAGATCTATATTAACTACTAAAATAATGAAATTAGAACTAAGTCACGAACGGAACCTGAGGTTTGTATTCAGATGAGATTAACGACTACCTAGACTCGAATCCAATTTGAATGGGAATGGATTTCTAATGGTATTAAAGTTGTATGGAGCCGGGATCGTAAGATACTAAACCTTAAGGTATTTCAATGCTAAGACTTCCCGACCCTTCTCAGGAAGAAACCTAGGAAACCCTACAAGGCTGTTGTGATTACCGACTGTTAGACTTCCTCTCAGTCCTCTAACGATTCTGAAAGTGCCCTAATATGACTATCTACCTCTCAGCGCGATAATCTAAGGCAATTCTAGGTTCTAACTTGGTTTACTAGACACAAATACAATTAGGGAAATAAGATCGACTTCTCTCAAAACCTCTCTTAGATATATATTGCACAGCGACCTAATAACTAACTCGAGCCTCTCAGCGACAAGTTAAGCAGAACACTTGATTTTATTAAACTACTAAGTATTACTTCTAAGGTTACTTACGCGTTTTCACCCTAAAGGATTAATGATCTATTATGTGATATAGACAGTCACCTAAATCAAAAACCCTAATATAACCCTATTATGTGATAAAGACCGTCACTAAGGATCATATGAAGCAACAAACAATAATAAAATAAATGTCAAGCATGCATGTGCACCAAATCAGAAATTCTAGAATACTTTACTTTCAGAAATCAATCCATAAACGAACAATAAATAACCATTAAGAATCCAAACTTTAATCAAACTATCATCTTGTCTAGGTAGTTATAAAAGTTTAGCCAATCATCTCAATAAACGAAAACAATGCAAAGATATCTAACAAAGAATTCATCATGACAAAGTTCTAAGAATATAATCGACAAAAGAAGGGATTAGGAAACCCGATTGATTCTTCGATTCTTCAACTTCGACTCGTACCAATGATTCCCGTGCTTCAAGATCTTCGATTGCTCCAAAAGAATGCTCCAAAGTCGCCTCCAAGTCTCCCAATTTCGTAACTTTTTCGTTTTAATGATGTTTCTTGGTTTTTATATCAAACCCTAATCGCATTCCAAATCAGACGTAACTTCCTTACCAGTCGCGTAGCGCGACTGGTATCAACTTCATCCTCGCGCTACGCGAGAGTCATAAAAATCAGCAATTCATTATTTAATCAGTGGCGTAGCGCGACTGACCATACTTACACCCTAGCGCTACGCGAGTGCCTGTTTTTAACAGAATGTTTCGTGTAAAATTCAGCTTTAAGTCTCCAAAACTTCCCAAGAATTATTCTAACTCTTTTTAGCTCATTCCAATGCACATGATTTCAGCGCCAAGCTCGTTTCCACTCAATTTCCAACCAATTATCATATCAAGACCTGGAAAACCGAACTTTTATCAGTAGTACGTAATTCTAAATAAAACTAAACTAAAAATAACGAAAGAACGTACAAACTATACACGATATAAGTATGTATTTTGCAATACATCAATACCCCTGTTTTAACCATAATCAAGACAATACCATTCTACAAGATACTACTAAAACCAAAACATCAAATACTAAATGGTGTGTCTACCAACAAAATGTACAAAAAGTATTTTGACCCAAAACATTAACATAAACTAGCGGAAGCGCTTGGTAAGACATATTTTGATCACGTGCTCGCTCCAATTCGCCGAGTCGCCTAATTCGAGGATTTACCTACATTTAACAACAAGCTTTAGAAAGTTAGTCATAATACTTATTTCACTTACAACACCAACCTTTTTAATTGCATTCCTTTATCTACTTTTATTACTCTTACGCATTCGGTTACCCCATTAAAGGGGTATGGCATATACTCTCATAATGAGATTCAAGCATATCTCTTACGACCCGATAACATCGGGTTAATAGCTTACAACATAAATCTTTCGTTCTATCCGTATAACGGATTGAACTTCATACATTCTTTATTGCATTCATGACCACCCGTTATAAACGGATGGTGCCATATTCTTACTCGACATGATTCGACTTGAACCGGTCGACTTGCATAGCTTAATGTAACCTTCGTTAGCATAACCAAATCCGCAAGGAATTTGTTATCTACTTACTAATCACCATAATCATTGTAACAAGGGTTGTTTTTCATAATATAAACAAAATTTAAATAAGGTTTTGTATGCAACGGAACATACCTCGATCTTGTGAGCCTTCCGGTTTCTTGGTACCCGAACCTTCTTCCTTCACGCTTATATCAACACATCCATTCATTCATTTAGTATCCCAACTTCATCCCATTATTTTCCAAATTACACATAATTGTTCTTTCAAGCATTTCGTCAAACACTTAGTGTGCGTTACATTAATAAAGTATAATGTACAAACATTCAAGGCATACTTTACTAGTTCATCTTGTATGTCATTAATAATCAACCTAGTTCTTGCACAATCTTTATTCTACATCAATTTAGCTAGCATTCAAGTACTACAAACAAGATCATATATCAAGATAACATGCAATCATAAACACTATGATCTTCCTAATCATAACACAACTTCACCAAGTGGGTTTTCACTACAACCTTTCATACAACCTAAAATCAACATGATTCTTGTTCTAGAAAGCAATTCTAACTCAGATTTCCCATATTTGATACAAGAAATCGAGATTGGGTTGAACCCCTCTTTCTACAAATCATAATTTCAGAAATTAAACTCACCTCTTCACTAACTAGGGTTAGATTTTCGAAAAAGAGGGCTCATGCACTGAATTAGCCTGTGATTTAGGCTTCAATTGCTTGATTTCTTGAGTTTTAAGGTTTTCCCCTTCTTGCCTGTTCTTGGTCGATCGTTCCCCAGACACATTCACTGTGTTTTTGGGGTTTAATTTGTTTTTAGTAATTTAAGTTTAATCATGTTGCACTTTACCCCCTACACTTAGTTGCTAATTACAACTCTAATCTTTAACCCACATTTAGCTACCATCTTGCCATAAATCCTTAACTATGTTAAGTTTATTATTTATCCTTACTTATTATCATTTTTGAGATGTTACAACTTATGCCTAGTTAACGTTTTTGGGGTGTTACAAATTTTAAGCTAAATCAGTAATATTGCTCTGTTACTCTATTTTTGCATATTATACAGAAACAGAGTATTCTAAATCAAGAAGATGACTCTGTTTTTTTCACTGAAAACCATGACAAATTGAGACCCATTTCGATGTTTGATGATTGTATGTATACAATTTCACCATTAACCCACAGCTTCAAATTGAGACCCATTTCGATGTTTGATGATTGTATGTATACAATTTCACCATTAACCCACAGCTTCATCTGAATCATGTCTGCTGATTTCACCTCCCCTGTTCAGACCCAAATGGCTTTACTCATGTTTTCAAGAACAAAAAAGCTCATAACTTTGCTGTGAAAATGATGAAACTGAAATGGGATTTGAAGGGTTTGTTTAATTGGATTGAAATGAGAAATCAAGAACCAAAAGGGTGTGTTTTCAAAGTGTTTTGAATGTGTTTTCAGAGTGTTTTTAAAGCACAACAACAACAAACAGAACTTTGACAACAACAAGTTTCAGAAGCGGTGTATATATTCATGGTGGACGGCCGGAGATCGTCGCCGGACATCGCCGGAGAACCGAGTCCGGCTACCGGACTTGAAGGGGAGAAGGCAAGGGATTTGGGTTGTGTGCTAGGGTTTCTCATAAATAAATTGAAGAAGATAAGGGGACAAGGAGATATGATGATAATTATTTATAAAATACCATTTTTGCCCTTGTATTAAATAAACATAACTGAGTAAATTAACTCAGTTTGGTATAAAGGACATAAAGTGATATAAAACATGTGTTTTTTGGACATAAATTGAAACTAAAACTTTTAAAGGGCACGTTTCAAAATTCAGTGCAAACATAAAGGACAAAAAGTGAAATTTTCTCTAAATTTAATGTAAATTTAAACAATTCATATAGGAGATAATATATATAATATTTTAAAATAGAGTAAATTACAAAAATCGTCCTTTATCTATGTCACTTATTGCAAACTGTGTCCTTTGTCTTCAATAATTACAGAAAACGTACTCGATGTTTGCAAACCCTTGCAAGTTATGTCCTTTAGCCCTAACTCAGTTAATTTAAATGATTTTTTTTATTTTATTAAACTAAAATAGTTAAGGGTAGATCTTATTTCAAAAATGTTTAAAAGGCGTTTATTGGTTCTATATTTATATTTTCGTGTTCAATTCTCAACTCAAATACGGTAATCACTATGTTTACGTGAGATTTATAAGAACAATCACCGCAATCACCCCATCCATCGTATATCGAGTATATCCGTTAGTTTTTTTTAAGATATAAATTTTTATTCGATTTATTCAACCCGTGTAATAAACGAGGTTTTTTAAAGATATAACATTTTTATTTTTTACTATACAAAATTACATTTATGCAACTCGTGTAATACTCGGGGTTTTAAAAAAATAACTTTTTTTTTATTATGTAGTATATAAAATTAGATTTATTCAATACATATAATACATAGGATTTATAAAGATATAACTTTTTATTGTTTGGTATATAAAATTACATGTGTTCAACTCGTGTAACACAGCCTCCTGCTTTAGCCTCCCTAACGGTCGAACTTAGTCTCGCTCCTCAGCTCGACGGGGTTCTTAAAAATGTAACCTTTTTATTATTTAATATATAAAATTAAATTTACTCAACCCGTACAATACACGAGGTTCTTAAAGATATAACTTTTTATTATTATTTAATATATAAAATTACATTTATTCAAACAATGTAATAAACGAGATTTTTAAATATATATTGTTTTATTATTCGGAATATAAAATTTCATTTATTCAACCCATGTAATAAACGAGATTTTTAAAGATATATATTTTTTTTATTATTTGGTATATAAAATTGCATTTATTCAACCCGTGTAATACACGGGGTTCTAACCTAGTATTACTATATATTAAACACAATAAAGAAGCAACTTAATTATGCATATACGTGTTGTAATGTTGGTTTTGGGAGTCCTTCAAAAAAAAGGAAATTTTCCTTTTTATCCCTAAAGTTTTAATGTTTGACAAGTTAAGTTTGAACTTCTAATTTTTGTTTCTTTTTTACCCTAAAGTTTTAATCTTTGACAATTTATCCTAAAGTTTTATTCTTTGACAATTTAAGTTTAAAATTTTTAATCTTTGTTTCCTTTTTAACCCTAAAGTTTTAATCTTTGACAATTTAAGTTTAAAGTTTTAATCTTTGCTAATTTAACCCTTTTGATTAATTTGTTTTTTTACTTCTGATTCAAAAGTTTTCATCTTTTGCGATTTAACCACTTTGATTTTTTTTTTACTTATGTGTTGTAATCTTGGCTTTGGGTTTTTCAAATAAAAAATGGTTATGCATAAGGTTGTTGTAACCTTGGCTTTGGGGGCTTTTAAAAAAAAGAGTAAACTGCCATTTTGGTCCCTGTGGTTTGAGCATTTTTGCCATTTTAGTCCAAATCTCAAACTTTTTAAATCTAGGTCCCTGTGGTTTCATCTTTATTGCCATTTTAGTCCAAAATTCAAAATCCCCCTTTTTTTTTACTGTTCCAAAAAGTTTAAGATTTGGACTAAAATGACAATAAAAGTGAAACCACAGGGACCAAAATGGCAGTTTACTCTTAATTTTGGACTAAAATGGCAATAAAAGTGAAACCACAGGGATCCAGATTTAAAAAGTTTGAGATTTGGACTAAAATGGCAAAAGTGCCCAAACCACAGGGACCAAAATGGCAGTTTACTCTAAAAAAAATTGATTGTTTTACTTTTCACCCAAAAGTATTTCATAAATTACTTTTAACCCAAAACTATTTGTTTTTTTTACTTTTAACACAAAACTTTTTATCTTTTGCAATCTATCATCACAACTTTATTTACTTTCAACTTTTGTCCTTTATAGTTTTCATTTTCCGCAAAATTTTTGTTTTATGCTTCGTTCTAAATTTTGTGACTTAACACATCGCAACGTGCGTCTTTGGTTTAGCGTTTTTACGTTTCGTTCTAAATTTTGCGAGTTGACACGGCGCAACGTGCGTGTGTGGGTGAACGTTTTTACATCGTCTATTTTTTTCCCGTTTGACAGGTTCAACAAAACGTGAGCGTCCTAAATCAACTTAGTTATAACTAAAAAATCTCCGTCGCATTGCGGCGGATCGTAATTCTAGTTACTATATATTTATAAACGAATTACTATATATTACTATATATTATTACTATATATTTATAAACGAATTTATATAATATAAATTAGCAACAATTTTAGGCATAAAGGGTTGTATTTTGTGTACAAATTGTTGTACAAATGCTGTTGTACTGTACAAATTAATGGTGCAGCCTTTTCCCATTTGAGGTTCAGCCTTTTCCAATCTTCTGCCACGTATAGTTTTCGTTAACAAGGCACCGCCCTTTTTCCTTCCCAACACATTAAATGAAGCATCAGGTACAACTCTCTATGCCATGCTTCTTCCCTGCTACTCTCCTCTTCTGCCTTTTCTTATTTCACATACCCAGATTTGAAATCTAGAGAAAGAAGAGAGATCAGGTACAGTTCACAGAGACGCTGGAAATTGGTTTTTATCGCGGCTGAACAGCCTTCGTCATCGACCCATTCTTCCTTCATGGGTTGTAGAACTACAAAAGATTGATGATCGGCGGTGGTACATAAACCGGCGATAACAGGCGGCGGCTAGGGTTTCATCCCTATCGATCGTCCGACAATCTGGCGGTTCAACATGAGGTCGGAGAGGAAGATAAGAACTTCGACGACCATGGAGCTTGATATGTAATTTTAGACGATTAATGGATATAGTTTCGGCAATAGCAGCAAAAACTGAAGGTATGATATTTTTTTTATAAAATATTACTGTATTTTATAAGTTGCCGAATGAAATATAAACATTTTGTTTCAGTTTTTAGGTCCATCACACATTCGCAGATGATGGATCATATGATGCTTTTGCTAGCAAATAAAGACCGAAGGTATGATCTGTTTCATAAAATTTCTTTTCCATTATCTTTTCAGTTCATATTACTTTTGAACCCGTATAGATATTAGTTATTGAAGTAGATATGATTTACATTTACTTAGATTAAATTACAAAAAAATGCCTTCAATGATCTTATATATTTTCAAGGAAAGATATCTACTATGGCAAATATCCTTCCAGTTCTGCGCAAGGGCTGCTAAGATCAACACAGGTTATAAGGTGGTTTAGTAATCAAATTACCTAATCATTTTTGCTTCAGGTTGTGCTTTTAATTACTTTTGGATTTGGGTATCCGTGTGTGTTGTAAGGTGTTAAATCTTCGGTTATTTTTTAGAGAGGTGTGGAGAAGGCATAGGCAATGTGGGAGGGACAAGATGAACATGTTGCTGATGAAGTTTATTCTACACGCTATGACAGCAGTCGATTCTTTTTCAAGGTTAGTTTAATTTTCGTTGTTACGTGATTAAGCTATAAGTTAATATGGGTTGTTCTGAATTTGTATACCTTGTGTTGCATCAGCTTATAATTGTTGTAGAATTATTGATGTTTATTTTCTCTTCCAAGTTGTTTGACTGAAAGAACTTTACTTTATAAAATTTATTCTATAGCTATAGTTTAATGTAATTGCATTAATTATATCATGCTGAAATTGTTATAAACAGTGTACTTAATTAGGGTGAGAGGGGCACCCCCAGCGGGAACACCGCCGCCATCCCTGCGGTGACCCAAATCGGGGAGGTGGGTTGGGGTGAGTTCACCGAAGAAGGAAGGGGGAGAGTGTGGGCCCACCCTCTTTTCAAACCAATTTATTATTTCCTTTTTTTTTAATAAAAAAACAAGTCACCTAATAGGGGAGTGCCGCCATCAAATTAGGGTGTGAGGGGAGTTTAAGAGAGGAGTTGACGTGGCATAACCTGATTGGGTGTGCGTAAGAGAGGGGACTCCCCTAAGAGGGGAGTGCCCCTCTCACCCTTAGAATAGGTACAATACAAGTGAATAAGTGATATTAGTGTTGATATGTTAGTGTGTTGATGTTAGTCGTGCAGCCTAATCGGCATGACCTTTTACAACATTATATGTTTATCTGACTACATAATAAAAGCTTACGTTACAAGTAGAAAAAGTTAATGATTAATTCAAAACTGAAACACTGTTGTAGCTACCTTTATAAAGGGTTTGTTGAACAGTAGAAGAACACAAGCAATATAAAAAAAACAGTAGCCATTATGAGTAATGTGAATATTTTGTCATTTTAAAATACCATTTGTTTGCCATGATGGCATGGAATGGAAGGGAATTGTTGGTGCTACAGATGCAGCACAATGTAGCAAAAAACAAATTATGAAATTTGACCATTTAATGAAAGCTCTTTTTGACCAAAAAGACGGCATCATTACATCTGTAGATTCTTGGCCAAAACATAATATGGATTCCCATAAAGCACAACACGATGCTGGTCAAATTTTGGGTCAAACTCAGGTATTAATTAGGATCTTTGGATTGTATTAGCTTATCATCATATGTTACGAAAGAAATAAGCCGTATATTTATTTATGTATTGATTTCCAGGAGAAGAGAAGACCGATAAGTTGATAGAAAAAGGCTGTTAAAAATACCCCAACATGCAAAAGACAATGTGCAGCAGTTTTGTTTCCCTCATTCCTTATACATAGAAATAAGAAAGATAACAAAGATGGTCAAAAGATACAAACCAACTCTTTTAAATGAAAACATATCTATTTGGGTTCTATGTTACTTCTAATGAGTTAAAATGAAAAAAAAAAAAGACTTTGTAAGGAAAACGTATTGTTGGATTAATCGGTTCGTTTACGGGTCATGGGTCGTCACATATCGGGCCATGGGTCAGCAGGTCTATAAGTGAACGGGTCATGGGTCAAAGTTGAGGATCGGATCACGGGTTTACGAGATTGCAATTCACTTATTTAGTTGTTTTTATTTCACATGCCTTATTGTAATTTAATGAGTCAAACTTAGTGGCTTTGTTCTCCTGGCTTTTAGGAAGTTCATGTGAGCACTAGGTAGTTTTAGTTCCTGTTCTTTAGGATCAAGTTTGTATGTTTATTATTTAATGTAAATTCTGGAATCAATGAAAAACAATTCAAGCCGTAAAACACAAACATTCTTTTACGTGAGTTTCATTTGGTATGAGAGCCTAGGGGGTGTTAGGTAATTGGTATAATGCACAATGTGAGTCTTTGAGAAGTAAACAGGTACCAAAAATCCTAAAAGAGGCAAGCCGTAATGGAAAGAAGGCGGCTTTCTAGAACTGAATTCGTTTTTGTTGAGCCAGTTGAGATGTGGCACGATGATCGAAGAAATTAGGAATAGATGGACTGTCTCTAGGACCCGTTTTATTAACAGGATTTATCACTACTTTAGCTACTTTAGCGGCCTGGCCCGTTACTCGGGATTCTCGATTATTCCATTTCTTGATGTTAGCAATGTACAGTGGTCAAATTGTCTTTTACGTTGTAATGTTGTTTTCATTATGAAACATGTTTGCATGTTTGTGTAATTCAAGTTGGTTGATGTTTTTAAGCTCTGTATTGTCGTGGGTTTTACATGGTTAATGTTTGATGTCATTTAACCTTCACCGACGCAACCGGTTCCATATAGCGTTTGTGTATGTTGCGTCTAAATTTCTAAGCCCCCGGCCGCAACGCGGCGGGGAGTTCCATCTAGTTGAAATAAATAGTGATTTTAATATTATAATAATATATATTTTTATACTTTATTTTTTAGATATTATAATAATAGCTATTTTCTTTACTTTTTAACCTCAATCTTTTTTTAATATCAGGGGTTGGAATAAGCTTGGTGTCAACCGGTATCGAACCAGTAGAGGTATCGAAAATACCGGTACGCTCCTGTTCGGTATCAGTACATGAAGATAAAAACCGACACTAATACGGAAAACGCCAAAAGTTGGTGCCGAATTGATATTGGAAATTTTTTGGTTCGGAAAATTCAGTGCTGCCACCCGGTACCATTTGCTCATCCCTGATCACGGTTACCGTACGAACAATGGTATCGTGCAATTTTTTTTTGTTGATTTTCTTCAACTTTTATTTTTTTTTAGTTTCAGGGGGTAGGAATGAGCTCGGTGCCAACCGATACAAAATCGATACTGATACCGAAAATACCGGTTACGGTACCGGTATATGAAGGTAAAAAACGGTAGTGAACCGGTACCGGAAACGCCAAAAGTCGGTACCGAATTGGTACTCAAGATCTTTCGGTTCGGTAAATTTGGTACCGGTACCCAGAACAATTTGCTCATCTCTGACCACGGGTTTTATACGACCAACATCGTTACCATACAACTTTTTTGGTTGATTTTCTTTCGGTTATCTTTTAGTGTTTTTTTCTACATTTTCTTTTGATTCTTGTCAGTAGTTCCGTTCGTAACACGCTTATAGTGATTTCAAAACACAGACTAAATAAGAAAAGAAATTCGCCGCAACGCGTCGAACTTCTTTAAACCTAGTTATAAAAGCAAAAAGGAATACAAGAATCTGTTTTATAATTTAAAGCATCCACTATTCTCACACATCTAAAATCTTGTTTTCATATTCATACATGTATACGACTCGTATAGAGTTATACGGGCCGTATAGCTGATTGTTGCCAAAAAATGTATAGGAATGTTTTTTGTCTCCATGTATGCGGGCCGTATAACATTATACGACCCGTATACAATGTTATACGACCCAAACCTCATATAATATCTACGACCCGTATAATGTTAAACGACCCATATAGGATGTTACACGACCCAATATTTTCTCCATCTATACGAGTTGTATAACATTATACGACCAAGTATTTGTCATGTCAGATTATTCTATACGGTCCGTATAACGTTATACGCCTGTATACATGGTGTGAAATTAAGATTATGGGGTGTGTGAATATTAACTCCCGTAATTTAAACATAAATGTTTATATACATTTGTATTTTGTTAAGATTTGTAGTTCTAAAGTATTAATATTCAAATAAAATAAATTTCGAGATTAAACGGGTTGCATTAGTGTAAACCATCAAATACGTGCGGTGGTTGGGTTTATATGTATGACATGATTTTTTAGTTGGTCCTGTCCCCGTGGTTCGCTTATCTTTATGGTTTTTGAGATATGGGCCAAATTCGCCTGGACACGCCCGGGGTCTTGGGCTATATCTCTTCACTAACCAATTCATATCAACCGAATAGACTAGTTTTCGGTTTATACAGTCTGCTTCATATTTCAAAACCATGGTTCAACCTCTTATGTTTGTTGTATATTGTATTGTAGAGAAGACATACATGTTCACGGTATTGAATGTTGGACTTATGACTTCTATAAAATTTAGATTCAAGGTCATACATTGATCTTGGTTAAGGTAGAAGGAACTTATTTGTCACTACATAATACACATGCTCAAATTGATATCCATTTTAGATAGTCTTAGTCAGTATTTGGTGAGTGCAAATTCCAAACCAAGAGCTAGTGATATGAGTTAAGTCTTCAAGGCGTGATGAATTTAACCATCTACAACGCCAAACTCACAAATGATTGAAATCATGATATGGGTACAAGTCACTACATTTTGCTTGTACAAGCACTATACGACTACATTAAGGTCAATTCCAAGAACAAACAACAATAAAAGTAAACCTCACTCAAATATAGGTATTGGTTTTGTTTTGATTGTTTTTTACAAAAGGCGAACAGGGCGATTGTAAGCATAAGCGAGATGTGATTTTTATTTAGTCTTTTTCTTTTCTAACAAAAAAAAGTAAAATGATTTCACATTAACTTAGCAGATTGCTAACCATTATAACTAAATCTCAAATTAACCATTATGACAAAATTTCAGACTTGAGAACTTTAGATTAAAAAAAATTATGACGTCGATGCAATTTAAAATCAAATACATTTTATAACTTGTGATTTAATAAAGGGTCGTGTTATACAACACTCATTTCTAAGGGTCACACTCTTATACCAATTACATCGCTCCATCAATCAAATAGTCATGTGTTGTATGGGTGTATATCATCATATTCAATGCTTTGTATACCATCACATTCGTTAGCGTATAGGGTCATACACCATAACATACACTATGCTATACGCCCTATACGACATATCCATACGGGTATATAGTCACATTCATCGCCCTCTGCATTTGTATACCTTCAAATCACATCAGAATAATATCAGATCGATAGTCCTGTTGATTTGTAAAATACGGAGTGGTGGCCGGTGGGTAGATACCGCATTCAATAAAATTCTATATAATACAATTAGAAGTTGGGTATATTGTGCCAGTTGCGTGACAGCTGACAACTGGTTTGTTATTTATATTTTAAACTTACGTATTTATTTGTTTATATGTGGCATTCACATGGCTTTATAGTAGAATGTTGTGGCGTTTCAGGTGTTATAGTTAAATGCCACAACTAATTATTATAGGTATTGGCGTCCGATCTGATAATACCGATACTTTTACCAGTGTTGTTCAGTCGGAAACGGTTCAACTTGTCACGGCACCTATATGGTATCTCCAGTCACTAAAAGCACTTTATTTTGAAAACAACTTTGTTGTTGTGTCTGTTTTTTTGTTTTTACGTTTTTTGGCTTATCTTTTTATTTTTAGAGTTAATTGCCTGGATGGTCCCTGTGGTTTGCCATTTTTTCACCTTTAGTCCCTAACTTTCTAAAATTACATGTTTGCTCTTTGTGGTATTCTCACATGTTACTCGGGTAGTCCCTAGAATGAATGAAGGTTAGTTTTTCCTATTAGGTTGATGTAAAATGATAAAAATACCCTCTTTATTTAAAAAACAAAACATAAATTAGTATATATTCATTTAAACAGGAGTATGATCAAATACAAACCACATTTCGCATGAAAACTGTAAGAACCATTTAAAAAGTGTCACGTGGCATCCAACTAATTACAGAGAAATGATAAAATAAAATCCTAAATAACATCAATAGGTGTCGTGACAAGCTGAACCGTTTCCGACTGAATAACATCTGCAAAAGTATCGTTATTGTTGGAACCAGTACCAGTTTTCGTTATATACGCTTTTAACTTATTTAATTTCTTTTTCATATGTTTTTTTTCTAATAATTAGTGTTCGTTAATTTAAAAAGAAATTGAATCCACAAGTGTGTTAATTTTTTTTTGTCATTGACACTTTGATATAAATTCGTATTAAAAATATTTTTTTATATCATAGGCTATAAAAGTGTTATACTATGGCGAATAGATGCGATTCCTACCAAACAATATCGGTACGGTATCCGTATTCGTTTTTATGGTTTTCTACAATGTAAAACACGTGTTGATATCGTTTAGGCGTATCACAACTTTTTATTAGGTTCTCTCAGGATTTTCTCAATTAGGTTTTCAGAGGATTTTCTCAGTCGATACCGACGGAGTTTCCGCTGTGTAAAGCAGGTTCCGGGAAAATGGGTTTGTGGCGGGGCAAGCAGTACTGAAAGCAGAGTCAAAGAAGGTGGAAAAGCACGCGAAAGCTTGTGAGGATAATCAGCATGCCTTTGTTCCCCTGGCGTTTGACACGTTCGGCTCCTTGGCGCCGGAGGCAGTTCGGTTCTTGTCTAGAGTTCAGCGTGTGGTCCATAGCAACTTTTCGACCCCTCATGGGCGGGGCTTTGTTTTTAGTAGATTAGGGTTTTCTATTCAGAAAGGGATGGCGGCGCAGTTTGTTGCTCGTCTACCTGCTATCCTTATGTAATTTGACCTAATTATTGGAATGAAAAAAAATATATATATACAACTTAATACAAAAAAAAAAAAAAAAAAAGTTTATTAGTTATTTTACAAATGAAAAATCAACCTAGACCATCCTCATGGTTACACATCATAATCATTATCATACTCACTAAATCTCACCAATAGCAAAACAAAGGTAGGGCCTGATGAGGGTAAGATGTAGACAGCATCACCTATACCCTGTAGGAATAGAGAGGTTGCTTCCAGTGAGACCCCCGGCTCGATAGTAGTTTTGCATCAAGCCTTTGACATAAGGCACATAACACTCCGCAATCAGGACAAAGACCGCTTAGTGCATGTGCCATTTTGTATTTCAGCTATCAACTCCACCACATGATGCATGATTAACCGTTCTCAGCTTTTAACGTTATTTTCACGAAATTAGTAAAATAACATTAAAATTAGTGCAGTTTTGCCCGATGACCTACACATATATACCTCATGTTTACACGTATATACCATAAACCCAAACCGCCTGCAATTTACCATCTTCTGTCAAACTGTAACAAAAAATCAACCATCTTGCAGAAGAAACAGGGCCGCTACAGACTAAAGTATCCCATACCATTTTTCTTATCATTTCCTCAACCGAGATCATCATCATCTTCCACGCTTTCTCTACACACTACACTCTACAATCGGTTCAAGATCTATGGCCAGAGTAATAACAGTAGCCCAAGACGGTACCGGCGATTACCGGACATTGCAAGAGGCAATAGACACCGTACCCTTCTCCAACACTTGCCGTACTGTCATCCGTCTCTCTCCTGGGATCTACCGGCAGCCTGTTTACATCCCCAAGACTAAAAACCTCATCACCGTCGCCGGAATCAGCCCTGAACTCACTCTTCTCACCTGGAACAATACCGCCACTAAAATTGATCACCACCAGGTCCATTTTTTCTTCTTATACTCTCCTCATAAGCAGTTAGTTAGTTAGTTAGTTAACTGATCGTATTTTTATGTTTAGGGTGTGTTTATTGATCTAGGGTTTCGTGTTGTCGGTTCACTTCTATTGCAAATTTACTGCGGTTTTAACTGATCTACATTAAGAAGTAACATAATGTTGAAACAATTATGTTTTTACCCGAAACCCAACTGGAATTCAAAGCCACTGCAACTTAAATTAGATTATACATGAAAAACCGGACCAGACAAACCCGAAACTTAAATGAGTTAGTTATCGATCGGGTCGCTTTTTCCCGGCTCATAAGTTGTTAGTTAACTGATCATGTTATATGTTTCTGTGTGTTTATTGATGGATTAATCTGGGGTTTCGTTTTGTCGGTTCACTTTGATCACGAATTTTATTGTGGTTTTAACTGATCTAGATTTAAAAATGAATTTAATGTTGAGGCAATCATGTTTTTGTTGTGATTTTGCTGCTCTACTTGTTTGGAGATTGCTAGCTTTCTTACAAATTGAATCTAGGGCTGTCAACCCGACCCGAACCCGAATTAGAGAATACCGCAAAAACCCGAATCTTATATGGGTTGTTTATCGGGTCACTTTGTCCTGCCAAAAACCCGAAAAAACCTGCATTTGTTGAGTGGCTTTGCACCAATTGAATGTGTGCACCATCCATCATGACTGATTGGAATTGGAATGCGAGTTATCTGCAGTTTGATGACTTTGATCTGTGGTGTGCATTGATAAACGGGCAGATTTTACTAATACTTTAAAAATGTATGACGAGAGAATAAAATATTGGGGAAAGATGTTCTAATCTAAGTGTTGTCCTTGCTATACTTTGCAACTAGTTGCTTAAAACATTGTGTTTTTACGAATAGAATATTAGAATTTGATAGGTTTCTTAATTTGCACCAGTTTGATGTGTTTATGTAATCGAAGTATATGCAGCCCGCACGACTGATTGGAACTGGAACGTTTGGATGTGGTAGTACCATTGTTGAAGGAGAGGACTTCATTGCTGAAAATATCACGTTTGAGAACTCTGCTCCCGAGGTTTTATATCTTCTTCCGTCGTTGAAAATTAACGATGCTGTATTTCAGGTTGTTTATTCTTACTAACTCTTGTATTCAGGGCTCTGGGCAGGCTGTGGCTATCAGAGTGACGGCTGATCGATGTGCTTTCTACAATTGCAGATTTCTTGGGTGGCAGGTAACAACTGTCTTTATTTGATTTGTATTAGAAGCTGAAAAGTTAATTAAACCAACTATGATTTATTTAAAGCTTTAATCTTTTTGCAGGATACCCTATATTTGCATCACGGGAAACAATATTTAAAAGATTGTTACATTGAGGGAAGTGTGGACTTCATTTTTGGGAATAGCACTGCCTTGCTGGAGCACTGTCACATTCACTGCAAATCAGCCGGCTTTATAACCGCCCAGAGTCGAAAATCTTCTCAAGAGACAACTGGTTATGTGTTTTTAAGGTTTGCACTCAAACCACCTTTCAGTTATCAACATTTGTTTGATCTTCGAATACATATGTATGCATAAACGCTATGAAATAATGGGATTTTGTTTATATAGGTGTGTCATTACTGGCAACGGAGGAACACAATATTCATATCTTGGGCGGCCGTGGGGACCGTTTGGGAGGGTGGTTTTTGCATACACGTATATGGATGCATGTATCAAGCACCATGGTTGGAATAACTGGGGCAAAACCGAGAATGAGAGATCTGCTTGCTTTTACGAGTACAGGTGCGTATACATAGAAGTTTGTCTTTCAAAATAATTACTATTTATTATTAGATTTTGCTGGTTAATTAGATAAGGATATGTTTTAATGTTTTATGACCAACGCAGATGTTTTGGGCCTGGAAGTTGCGCAGATAAACGTGTAACATGGGCGAGAGAATTAGTTGATGAAGAAGCTGACCAATTCCTGATGCATTCTTTCATTGACCCGAACTCAGAAAGGCCTTGGCTGGCTCAAAGAATGGCTCTTCGAGTACCTTATTCTGCTTAAATTCCACGTATCTATCTATGGTTTAATAGTTTGACAAATAACGATGATGGTCAACCAATTTGAGAAATATTTGTTTCAAAATCAACTAAAAGGATTCCAGTAGTGAATTGCTTCGCAAGATTTTGTGACACAAGTTTTATGACCATCGTTAATCTAGAGAATAAAGAAGAGTGTCGAATTGGTATAACAGTTATATTGTTATTAGCACGTTGTCGTAAATCGTAAAGTTGTATTTGTCCTCTTGATAATTAAGGTTTTACTTCGGGTATCCATCTTCTTGAGATTGAGATTGTATGATTACTTATTGTATTGTATAATAGAAGCTTGTAGCCCAGATGTGTTTTGCCTATGCTTTTAGCATACATACCAATTTTTTTATACAGATTATGTGAGTTATCATTTACAACCACAAAGACAAACATATATTTAGTACAGACTTAATTTAGCCTATTTGTATAGTAACGGACACACAAGTGTGCATCAACAATTACAAAAATAATTGTTTTGTGTGTGTGTGTGTTTTTTTTTTAAGAATTTTATCCCACGTATACTTACATTTCTATACACCTTTTTAGTTTTGGGGTGAGAATTAGAAATACAATATCAAAATCATTTGTTGTTATCAAAGCCCTACAAGACCACCCATAGTAGTATCAAAATTGGACGTTTTTTTGGAATTAACGCCCCAAAACACCACACATGTGGCCCCCTGGGCGTTGTTTTGGACAAAATGGTATAAGGCGTTCTTAATTCAACGCCGAAGATGAAAAACATTTGGCCAATGACCGTTGGCAACGGCTATATTTATTTATTTATTTTTTCAATTTAACTTTTGTATAAATATCATTACCCTCGTCCATTTTAAACAAACCACAATCAAACGAGGCGTTTTGGTTGAACACGCGTGGTCGGCTCGGCATATTTCAAACGAGGGAGAGCAAGAATCAGATGACGGGAATGGCAAAAGCGAAGACGAGAATTAATAAAATATTATTAGTTTTAAAAATATTATGTGTGTTTGTTTTATTATTTATGTAATTTTTATTTAATTAATAGAACATTATTTGTTTTAAAAATTTTAAAAATAATAATAATTTGGGTAATTATGGGAGTGTCACGTGACGGACAACGCCCAAGAGTGGGGGCATTATCCCACTACACCCATTTCTTCAAAACGCTCCTTTGCTGATTAGGACGACACGTGACGGATAACGCCCAAGGGTGGGACATTATTCACCATAACCACTACGCATTATCTAAATTTTGTAAATCATGCAATCATGGGACCTATAAATTCTGTAAATCATGCAATCACGGGACACAAATTCTTACTCGCGTATCTACTTTATTCGCGTGACTGCTTTTCTTTCCGTTTGTAATGTAATAATACAAAAATCATGAGTTACAAGATTGAGAATTGTGTTGAATACTTGTAAACACTAGACACTAGGTGTACAAAAATGTTGATTCTCGAATTTGATTGTAACATATTGAGTAAGCTACAATTTTATTCCTTGTGAACACCCAATAATACGTCAAGTCCTTATTTGACAAAACTAAACAATCAAGTCCGTAGGGTTGTTGATTTGAATCAATAAGGTCATGTTAACAGAATTTGTTGGTTAACCGTTAGTTGACAGGTGAAATGATAAATATACTCTAAGGGGCTGTTTGGTAGCCTCTTAATGACCATTCAGATGTTACCTCTTAATGGTTTAAAACCTCTGAATGAATAAGAGGTAACCTCAAGTCTGAATGGTTAAGAGGTAACCTCTGAATGGTAAATCATCACATGTCACATTCTTCTACCTTCTCATTGGTAAAATTCTTAATGATTCCATTAAGATGTAGCCTCTTAATGACCATTCAGAGGCTACCAAACAGCCCCTAATATTATTATATTTAAGCATCATTTCTTACTAAAAGTAAATAACAGTAAATTAAATCTTTTTTTAAAGAGTTAAATGCCATTTTAGTCCCTATGGTTTGGGTTATTTTGTCAGTTTAGTCCAAATGTTTCATTTTTCGCCTATGGGTCCAAAAAGATTTCACCGTTGCCATAGTCCATTGTGTTAACTTCATCCATTTTTTCTATTAACGAGAAACACAATTCAGTCATTGTATATGTAATTCTATTAACTAAAAGGGCAATTCGGCCCAAATTTCATTTCTCGTTAACAGAAAAAATGGATGAAGTTAACCCAGTAGACTAAAATGGCAACGGTGAAACCTTTTTAGACCCATAGACGAAAAATGATACCTTTGGACTAAACTGAAAAAATGACCCAAACCACATGGACTAAAATGTCATTTAACTCTTTTTTAAATTACTAAATAAAACCAATGCCGCCCCATTTAGCATTTGGCATCACCTACCCCCCAACCCTACCTTTATATATATCAGGGCCGGCCTGAAGGGTGTGTGGGATGGGCTACGGCTCAGGGCCCAAGCCATTGGGGGTCTGAATAGTGATATGGTTTTGTTGATTTTATCATTGAAATATATGATTTCTCGGTAATTTTGGTTATCATCCCTTACAAAAACAAAATGAGGTATGGATCGACCACCATTAGAACACAAATCGAAAAGGTTTGTTTTAAAGGAAAAGTCGTTGCGGCTTCGGTATAAAATAACGTCAACAATTCAATGAATATTAGTTAGATTGGTGATTTGTGGTATTAGATTCATTAGTGTTTGCTTAGATTACCATTATATTATAGTCATATGTGTTCACATGGTATATATTCAACTAAACCCTATAATTTTCAATTCGTGACACTCATTCAATTCAATTCAATTCAAAGGAAATTGTGGAAATATGTCAAGAGAGAGTACTGATAGCTCAACCATCAACAAATGACAGCGGAAAAAATAAATAAGTGTTCTTTGTTTTAGAATTTATTATTAGTAATTTACATCATAAGCTGACGGCCAGCAACAACATACACCTAGTTCACCATGTGGTCCTTGTTTACCAGGTAGTATTTTACAAGACTTTCGAGGATTGGGATAACAATATTCGATACACTCCTCATTATTATTACATCCTGTAAGACCTTTACATGTGGCGGGAATCTCTGGATTAGGTAGCCCGTTCAAACAAGAGTTTTTAGGGCAAGGAGGCTGACTGATAACTTCAACCACTGTCAATAAAATGCATTTTGTTAACCTAATCAAATATATTTCAATAACAAAAACAAAAATAATTTTTATGCGTGTATGTTTTCTCTATATTTTCTCTATATATGAATAAAAATCATTCAAATTAATCCAAGAACTGTTTTAAGTAGTTATAATATACCTTTATTTAAGCTTTAGTTTACTATTAAATTGTTTTTAAAAGTGTATGTTATTAAAAAAATTAATAAACTTACCTCAAAAGATAAACTATTACACATAGTAAAAGGAGTATATTTATTTGGATAAAAAGTTTATATGTATCAAATAGTCTATTTTTAGATTTTATATCATCAATTCTCATGCTTTTTCGTTATATATGTATAAATATGAAATCCTGAAGAATAAAAAAGAGTATGGAAGTCTCACAGAATAGATGACATACCTGTGTTGATTAATAATGCGGTGATGATAACAAACGTGAATGAAATGACCTTCTTCATGTTTTATGTAGAGAACTCTTCACACTTGTAATTCTTGGTATTTGAAAATCCTTGGCATGTGCTGTTTATATAATTACTCGTCATTTATTATTGTTTAATGGTATTTATAATACATACATGTAACACCCAAAAAAATATTCATACGTAATAAATGCCATTTAATCGGTTTAAAATCTTTGAAGGAAATTATACCGGTCCAGAATCAATTAAAATAGTCACATTAGGGGTGAGCAAAAGGAAAACCCCGACCCGACCCGACCATTACCCGACCCGAGAACCGATCAAACATAAAATACAGAACCGATTCACTACCCTAAATATAGGGTCGGTCCCGGTCCATAGGTCAAAGTCGGGTTTCACCATGAAAAGAACCGAGAACCGACCCGACCCGACCCGATTTTATATGAAAAATTGGAACCGATCTAAATACCTAGGTACTTAGGTTCGGGTCGGTTGGGTATATTTTCGGTTCGGTTCTCGGTTATTTTCGGTCCGGACCTAAACTTTGCTCACCCTAAGTCACATTGAGTTATTTGATCCTTGGTTGGAGTAAAGCGTTAAAAACCTTCATTTAAGTTTTGATCACCCGGATAAATTTTATTTCAGTTATTTGATCCCTGGTTAAGGCCTTAAATAATAAGACCATCCGTAGTGGATATGATTCTGGCGTTTTTCTCCCGCAATTACCCCCGTCACGCCGTAGCCCCACCCCCGGGAACGTTTTTGGGCGTTTTCTTTCAAAAAAAGCTTCCAGGCGTGTTTCAATACACGCATTTCTTCACCTTACTTGGCCAGTCATGTAATTCCAACTCAAATACATTTATATTTAAATTAAAAAAAACAAGAAAATATTAATTAGGTAATCATTGATGCGGCATTAATGGGCATTATCCCACTACGCCCATTTGTGAAAAAACGCCCATAATGCCCATTTGCTGACTGGGATGACACGTGTCATAAAATGTCCATAGGTAGGGGCTTTATCCATGTGTACCACTACATATCGTCTAATAACTAATACAAATATCTCAATGTGCACTACGTCATTATAAAAGTGAATGACATTATATATAGAACGTAATTAATAATATGTACATTGCGAAATTGTTATTTGACATGTGGGGTTGATTACGATACAAACCATATTTATCCTACAAAACGTAATAACAGATCCTAGCACTTAAAAAGAAATTAAATTAACACATACTAAAACATTATATGCATAAAGGTAGCACTTTTGAATTATATTAGCACATGAAAATTAATCAAGATAATTGATTTTAACACATATATGAATGACAACAGCTCTTTTCTTTATAAAGAATTATATCAACACATTAAAAACAAAAGGAATATCCAAATAAAGAATTGAGTTAATTGCCCGGATGATCCATATGGTTTCACGTTTAGTCCACACCTTTTGAAAATAGCAGGTATGCTCCCTATGGTTTGTTATTTTGTTACTCGGATAGTCCCCTGGGTAGATGTCAGTTAGTTTGGAAATAGCAGATATGCTCCCTATGGTTTGTCATTTTGTTACTCGGATAGTCCCCTGAGTAAATGTCAGGGGACTATCCGAGTAACAAAATGACAAACCATAGGGAGCATACTTGCTATTTCCAAAAGGTGGGGACTAAACGTGAAAAATGTGAAACCACAGGGACTATCCGGGCCATTAACTCTAAAGAATTAATTGTTTGTTAGAATAATCATAGGAACTTCAATATAACTGATGCTATTTAGATTATTATTTTACCATTTCTTTATAATTGATTAGATGACATATGACACTTTTTAGATTGTTCTTACATTTTGTATACGAAATGTGGTTTGTGTTTGATCCTATACTTAAAAGTGTGTGCTTAGCGTTTTAAATTGATAAATTTGGTTGTTCTTATTTTTTTCCGACATATGTAATGATTAAAAGTGTGTGCTTTGTGTGTTTTTTTTGAACGGCAAACACACTTTATATATAAATATAAAGAGCCAGCAAGAGGCTGAAAACAACAACCAAGACGAAACAAACAGAACACAAAAACAACTTACAATAGATCTAAAATGTCAAAAACTTTCCGCTTATCCCAACCCGGCATCTTGAGCTGAGATCTATTGGATAACCACGTAAAAGCATTCTTCTTAATCCAATCCACGGTCTTACTAACGTGAATGAAAACCCCATT
Source organism: Helianthus tuberosus (assembly GCA_030545235.1). Taxonomy (NCBI): domain Eukaryota; kingdom Viridiplantae; phylum Streptophyta; class Magnoliopsida; order Asterales; family Asteraceae; genus Helianthus; species Helianthus tuberosus. The sequence continues at coordinate 151,706,766 of CM060400.1, forward strand.
AAAAACCTTTTTCCTTCCGAGCACTCCACAATCTCCATATAGTTGCGAGAACCACCATATTGACGATATCGATGAAACGGATCCGCAACCAAGCGAAGATGTTCCACCAAATACATTTTGCCCATAGATAACCGACGAATAAGTGGTTCGTATCTTCGTCCTCCAACCCACATTGGGGGCACTTACTATCACCGAGGAGAATTCCCCTCCGGATCAGCCCCATTTTTGTGGCAATACGACCCAGCAAGGCCCTCCAAAGCAGGTAATTAGCTTTGGGGGTGGCCCAAGAATTCCACCGAAAAGCACTGTTACCCGAGATCTCCTCAGCCTCAACCATATCAATGTCTAAACGGACATTTTGACCGAAAAGGAACCATCAGGATCGCTATTCCATTTCCACTTATTTCCATCCAGAACCAGCTTATCTTTGATGTTTATACCAACTTTATTCAAGGCCACCTCAACCGATCCCACATCCTTCCACACCCCAGTGATTGATTTTTTTAACGGGATGAACAGAGCCAAAGAAGAGAGGTTGTTACCTCCATGAACTGCCGTGACCACCTTCGCCCATAGGTGGTTTGGGTTGTCTTAAATTCTCCACCACCACTTAGATAGCATAGCTAGATTAAAGCTATGTATACCTCCAAGACCCATGCCACCGGCCTTCCTGGCTTTCAGAATCAATTCCCATCGGATCCACCTCATTTTATGCCCGAAGTTCGTCTTTCCCCATATAAAGTCCCTTCTAAGTTTCTCCAATTTTTTAATGACGCATTTCGGGGTAGCAAATAACGAGAGAAAGTAAGATGGCAAGCTACCGAGCACCGACTTGGCAAGAGTCATACGTCCCGCAAAAGAGAGGAACCTAGACTTCCAATTAGAGAGTCTAGAGACGACTCTATCAAGAACCGGTTTCCAAAATTTAGCTTTCTTCATGTTCGCTCCAATCGGGATACCCAAGTAAATGAACGGGAGAGTACCGACATCACATTTAACAATATCCGCTAACCGGGTCACTTCGGTTTCTTCAACACCTATGCCAAATAATTTGCTTTTCCGACAATTAACTTTTAAACCGGTCACAAGATCCAACCATCCCAATAAAGTCCACGTTGTAACACCCCGTGTTTCGAAAGTCAAAGTCAAGATTGAAGTCAAAGGAAGAAAAGATTGCTAATTGCGATCTGTCACTTCTTGCTCAATTCCTGTTTTGACTTCTTTGACTCGTAGTTAGTCTAATTAATTGTTTACGTTAGTTGTATTATGTGGAGTATTTATTAATAATCGAGGTTTATTCGCTATTTATCGATGTTTATCGTATGTTTTATCGCTTTATCGCTTATCGCAATCGCTTATCGCAATCGCACTCGCAACTCGAATTATGTGTTCTGGTTATTGTTTTATGTGTGTGTGCCTCTTATGTGTTACTTGTGCATGTTTATTTATGTTTATGTTGTGGTGATTAATCGAAACGCAATCGAAACGCTATCGCAATCGAATCACAAACGCTAAACGCAGGTTAATTAGGATGATTGTATGTTAGATATAGTAGTTGGGATTAAAAGTAATTTGAATAGGAAACTCCATCGCATTGCAAAGCTCGTCACGCAAACCAAAACTGCAAAATCCGTCGCGCCGTGCACTTGAATCGAGTGGTCAGCCGACCGAGCTGCCACCCGATCGGACTGCCACCCGATCGAGGTGCCACTCGATCGAGCTGCCACCCGATCGGGCTGCCAACTCGATCGACCAGCCCTCTCCTCCCCTTTCCTTTTATGGAAACCCTATAAATACCCCTGTCAACATCACAAACTTACCTTTTCTGCACTCTCTCATCCGACCAGCGCTTCTTGCCCACTTTTCTTCAGATTTCTCGCGATTCTTATAAGTATTCAACCTAAATCTTGTACTTTCTTAATCTACACGCACTCCTACACCTTTCTATCTTTTGAATCTTAACTTTTAACCGTGAAATCACTAGATTTAAGGTGTTCTAGGATGATGTCATCATGGTGTTCTTAGGAACTTCATGTTTTGGCTTCAATCCACCAAGAACAACTTAGATCTGAACGATTTCCACATAAATAAACAAAGAATCTTGCATAGATCTAAACATATTCATGGTGAAAAAGGATTGAAGGATAGTTTTTAACTTTCTTTCAACTCTTTTACACTCAAAACCGATAGAATCAGACCTTGTTCTAGTCTTCAACTCTTCCTTAGTGTTGTGTTAGTTCAAAAACTGGATTCTATCCACGAGATTACCGATTTCGGGCTAACCAAGAACAATCGTCTTGAACCGGTGAACTGACTGAACTAGGGTGATTCATGTTCGAACGGGTCACTTGGGTTAAAATGGGGTTCTGTTGATTAGCACGTGTCACGCCGTCTCGATAAAACTACAAAATGAACAAAACAACCAAGTGAAGAAGACGATCAGGTCGACCAGGACGGACTGCCGTCCGATCGGATTTCCACCCGATCGGCTTGCACCTTGGATTCCACCCTTAACTTTTATTTTGAGGTCTGAGCATCGAACGAACTGCTGTCTGATCGGACTACCGCCCGATTGGACTACCACTCGACTATGTGATGTTTGGAACTTCAAAACTTAAACAATTTTTAATATGTTCAATACAAACGGGTTGTCACCCGATCGGACTACAATCTGATCGAGTGACAAACTGTTGTGAACTTGTTCTCACTAAAGTGTCCAACCAATCGGACTGTCGCCCGATCGAACGACCGTTCGATCGATCGACCTGAAAGTTAGTGATACTTCTATGTTTTCAAAATGCTACAACGAAAACTTCTAAAGTCAAGCCATCATACACAAACACATCCTTCCCAAAGGAAGAAACAATCCACTCGAAAGGTCACCCGATCGGATGACCATCCGAGTGGATTGTCACCCGATCGACCGGCTACCCGGTCGGATTGCCATCCGATCGGAGTACCGTCCGATCCACTGACATTTCTCACTCATTTATGTATTGCTTATCATTATGCTATCGTTCTGATCAGGCTAATTTCACTCTAGCGCTCCCTTCAATCCATCATCGCTATGAGTATACTCGAACCCTTTTTGTTTTCGCACTTTTGGGTGTTACATACGTTACCTATATTCAAATCATATCAATCACACAACGCAAACACTATTTAAACGCTATCCGTTACTGCATGTTATACGTGACTCAATGAATGCTTGTTTGTTATGTTTACACATGGATTGCTGTCTACCTGCCTTAGCAACGATAGTACTATTAGTTTGGACTCAGCACCTGTTCACTCAGGGGTTGTTAAGGACAATTAAATACATGGGTCATAGTGGTGATCATGCATTACGAACTGCCTTGCACAGTCAACCCGCAGTCATTGGTATTGATAGGATCATGTCGATAACTTACGTGCTTCATTTCACCATGTGTACGTGCTGGTTATGCGTAAACAATTTCGAACTCTATTATGCTATATCAAACTTGTATGCTCACCTTTACACTATGTGTATTGACTTTTACTTTAACGTATGTGGCAGGTGCTTAAGATGTTTGAATGCTTTACTTACTATGAAATCGAGGCTAGGAAAGGTCTAGAAATGAATAAACGAATTGTCTGTACTTGAAATCTGAGTTGTCGAAACAGAACAATTTGACTAGATTTTGTCTGTAATAATTATATTACTTTTTATGTCATGGTATGGGACATGATGCTTTAAATAATTTGTAATGTTAGTTGTTATGGAAACTTCTGGACAATCTGTTTCGCTCAGTGCCGCACCCCGATGATTCCGCCATTGGTTGGGGTGTGACAGATTGGTATCAGAGCCATAACTATAGGGAATTAGGCAAGACTCGACCTAGTCCAGGTCAATGTCTTAGAAACGACCTAGTCTATAGTTAGGAACCAACAGACCAACTTGTACAAATCCTTAGGAAATTGATACGAGCTTACTTGCTATATCTCACTATTCTCGCCTGCACTACACTATCACTGCACACTATTATTCGAAAAGAAACGAGTGACTTGGTCGAGATTAGGTGTGAAAACCGCAAACTCTCAATTAAAACGCTTGTTCGATCTGTATTTATCTATAAAACACGAGAATTTGCGTTGAATCAGGAGTGAAATTCGTACTTTAATGCGGATTTTCGTCTCTATTTTTATCAAAGCAGGAATAAAGTTGTTAAGCTAGGGGTGAAACCCGAACCTTGACGACTTATTCCGCCCTATTTTGTTTTACAAAACTCTCACCAAAGTCTCGACGGACTCCAACGACTTGAAATCACACCGTAACTGGAAGGACGCGTGCCATTCGCCCAAATTCGAGGCAAGAGCACAGTCTCGAAGGCCAAAGTGTGTGCTGAAGGTCCTTTTGAATAGTTGAATCGCTTTGGATAGTCAATGTCCATCTAGCCTTAGACAATCTATACTCGATTTCGATCTCGCATTTTCGCCGATTTTTATGTGTTTCGGTTCTGAGCCCGCAACTGCTGACTCTGATATTTGTCGATTTTATGTGTGTTTTATGTGGATTTATGGTTTATATGCTTCAATTTTGATGATTTATTCGCTTTTCGCCACTCGCTTCAATCGACACACACGAACCACACTACACGTCTATCTCAAATCGCTGCTCGCTTATGCTATACGACTCGCTGTGTACTCGCAATCGCTAATCTTGAACGCTCGCAGACTTGGAATGACAGGTTTCTGTATTTTGACTACCTCTATGTGATTATATGTGCTCTACATGCCCTATGTGCTTACGTGTTATGTGCTTATGTGCTTATGTGCTTATATGACTATGTGCCTATGTGTTTACGTGATCGTGTTCCTGAGCTTTAGTAGTATTAGGCGTGTGAGGTGAGATTCGATTATATTGTGTTGAGTCCTGTGGCGATGTCTGTTGCAGACAATGTCGTCATCTGGATCTCGCACTACTCAAGATGCTCGCCGAAAGCAAGCAGATAAACGCCTCGCCACTATGGTTGCCAAGCAAATGGCAAAGGTAGTACCTCAAGTAGTCAGTGAACTGTACGAAAATATGAGCAAATCATCTGAAGAGTCAAGGACAGACTCGCCAAATTCTGGGTTTAGCTTCAAGCAGTTTAAGGCATGCGGACCGAAAGAATTCACTGGCGAAGAAGGCCCTACGACTTTATTTCAATGGTTCGATTCGATCGAGGTCATTCTGCGTCAGAGTGGATGTCCTGACAATCTCCGCACTCTGAATGCTACCGGCGTCTTCCAGTCCCGAGCTTTAGACTGGTGGACGGCCCAGAGGAACAAACGCGGAAACGACGCAGCTTATGGTCTGTCGTGGGATGAGTTGAAGAACGTCATGCTCGAAGAGTTCTGCCCTCCCCATGAGCGCCAAAAGTTGGAGGACGAATTCTGGCATATCAAGCAGAAAGATGGTGATAACGCTGCTTTAACAGCCCGCTTCAAGCAGCTCAGTATTATCTGTCCTTATCAAGTCAAGACTACCGACATGACGATCAAGAAGTACATTCGAGCTCTGCCAGACTGTGTTGCAGAATTTGTGCATGCTTCAAAGCCAGCAACAATCGAGGAAACCTACCTGCTTGCCGCTGAAATCAACGACAAGCGAGTCAAAGCTGGTTTTTGGGATAAAGCTTCGAAGAACCTGCACCAAGCTACCACCGCCGCATCAGCTGAAACCGCCACCGCTGCCCCGCAATCGTCAAAGTCCTCTCGTCGCAAGAAGAAGAACAACAACAGCAACTCCAGTAACAAGAACAGTGTTGTTACTACCGCTGCTCCTCCCCAAGCGGTGCCAGCTCAGCAACAACAACACCGATCAGCTCCAGCACCAGTCACTCAAGCACCTCCTGCTAAACGTGCTTACACTGGCCCTCACCCTGCCTGCCCGACATGTACCTACCAACATCCGGTGGGAATCGCCTGCAGATTTTGCGTACACTGCAATATGTATGGCTATTTCACCGCCAATTGTCGAGCCGGCCCCCGCAACACCGCAACTCCCGCTCCTGCTCAACAAGCTCTTCTCACTGTTTCTCAAGGCCAACAAGCAGCTCAGGCACCCGCGATCAATGCCAGAGTCTGCTTTGCGTGTGGTGATCCCAACCACTTCGCAAACATGTGCCCAAACAGGGTTGTGTAACAAGAGCCTCAACAACAGCAGCCTCTGCAACAGCAACAAGCCGCCTGCGCCAGAACTTTCAACATCAATGTGCGCCAGGCCCAGGCTGACAACTATGTGGTCAATGGTATGTTCCTTGTGAATGGTATTTATGCTTCGTGTTCGTTTGATACTGGAGCCGATAACTATTTTGTATCGTTTGAATTCGAGAAGCTCCTTAATCGTAAGCGCTCCCATCTCCCCTCGACGTTCGATGTTGAAGTCGCCACCGGAAGAACCGTCGCTGTTAATTCTGTTCTCCGTGATTGTACTCTTGAGCTCAACAATCACATCTTCCCAATCGATCTCATTCCGATGCAGCTCGGAAGTTTTGATATCATAGTAGGCATGGACTTTCTTCGTGAAACCCATGCTGAAGTTGTGTGCTTCGATAAGATGATTCGATTCTCGCTTGCTAATGGTGATTTATTGTGTGTTTATGGCGAAACTACTTCGAAGGGTCTCAAGCTTATGTCATGTGTCCAAGCTAGCAAGTATCTCCGCAAGGAATACAGAGCTTTCTTGGCTAACATTGTAGTAACGGAGAAGGAAAAGAAAGGGAAGACAGAAGTGAAAGATGTTCCCGTTGTTTGTGAATTTCCTCAGGTGTTTCCTGATGATCTCCCCGGTTTACCGCCAAGTCATGATACCGACTTCCGTATCGACCTCATTCCTGGAGCCAAACCTATTGCCAAAGCTCCTTATCAACTCGCCCTGTCCGAAATGCGTGAACTCTCGAGTCAGCTCCAGGAATTACTTGATAAAGGCTTCATTCGCCCGAGCACCTCTCCATGGGGTGCGCCAGTCCTTTTCGTAAAAAAGAAGGATGGGTCGTTCAGGATGTGCATCGACTACAGGGAATTGAACAAGCTTACCATCAAGAATCGTTATTCCCTACCTCGAATTGATGATTTGTTCGATCAGCTGCAAGGTGCCTCATGTTTCTCGAAGATCGATCTACGCTCAGGCTATCACCAGCTACGCATTCAAGAGGAGGATATACCCAAACCCGCTTTTCGCACCCGTTACGCCCATTACGAATTCGTTGTTATGCCTTTTGGTTTAACCAACGCACCCGCGGTTTTCATGGATCTGATGAATCGCGTGTGTAAACCATTTCTCGACCGCTTCATCATTGTGTTCATCGATGATATCCAAATCTATTCAAGGTCGAAATCCGAACACGTGCAGCATCTACGTTTGGTTCTCGAGCTACTCCAGGGGAATCGACTCTACACCAAGTTCTCCAAGTGTGAATTTTGGCTGGAGGAGGTTCAATTCCTCGGTTACATTGTCAATAGCCAAGGTATTCATGTCGATCCCGCAAAGATTGAAGCCGTTAAGAGTTGGGTTACGCCGAAGAACCCGTCTGAAGTCCGTTCTTTTCTCGGACTAGCGGGCTATTATCGTCGCTTTATCGAAGGGTTCTCTAAAATCGACGTGCCGCTTACCTCTCTCACGCGTAAAGACATGTCTTTTGTTTGGGGAACTGAACAGGAGTCTGCTTTCCAAACCCTCAAGAACATGCTTTGCAATGCTCCCGTCCTTGCTCTACCCGACGGAAACGATGACTTCATTGTCTATTGCGATGCTTCGAACCTTGGTCTTGGTTGTGTTCTCATGCAACGAGACAAGGTTATCGCTTACGCGTCTCATCAGCTCAAGATCCACGAGAAGAACTATACAACCCATGACCTCGAGCTAGGTGCAGTTGTTTTTGCGTTGAAAATTTAGCGACACTACCTTTATGGTACAAAGTGTACGGTCTTCACCAACCATAGGAGCCTACAACACATATTCAACCAGAAAGAGCTTAATATGCGTCAATGCCGAGGATGGAACTTCTCAACGATTACGACTGTGAGATACGTTATCATCCTGGCAAAACAAATGTCGTTGCCGACGCTCTCAGCAGATGAAGCTATTTGCATAGCACCCACAATGTTCCCGCCCAACATCATCTCGAGTCTCTCATTCGCGAAGCCCAACATGCATGTTTTACCGAGCGTACTTTGAAGAAGGGAAGAATTCATCATGATGGAGCCCAGTTAGTGAATAAATCGAATGTGATATTCCATTATCTGGACCGAATTTGGATCCCTAAGCGGAATGATTTGCGACAGATTTTGATGGACGAAGCCTACAAGTCCCAATATTTTATTCATCCCGGTGCCGACAAAATGTACCAGGACCTTCGCTACAAGTACTGGTGGTCGAGCATGAAAAGAGATATTGCCCTCTATGTTGGAAGGTGCCTGACCTGTTCGAAAGTTAAGGCCGAGCATCGAAGACCCTCTGGCTTGCTTGAGCAACCCGTGATCCCGATGTGGAAATGGGAAAGCATAGCCATGGACTTCATAACCAAACTCCCACGTACAACTGCAGGTCACGATAGCATCTGGGTTATCGTCGATCATTTGACCAAATCAGCTCACTTCCTGCTAATACGAGAAGACTACAAGGTAGAAAGATTAGCCCGAATCTACACAAACGAAGTTATCTGTCGACACAGTACGCCTCGCGACATCATCTCTGACCGTGATGGACGGTTTACCTCGCGTTTGTGGGAAACGTTTCAAGCTGCACTCGGTACTGAGCTTAATCTGAGTACCGCATTCCATCCACAAACCGATGGTCAGACTGAAAGAACGATCCATACTTTGGAAGACATGCTTCGCTCATGTGTCATAGACTTCGGTGGTAATTGGGACGCATACTTGCCTCTAGTCGAATTCTTGTATAATAACAGCTATCATTCCAGCATTCAAATGGCACCGTTTGAGGCCTTATACGGAAGAAGATGGCGGTCGCCTATTGTGTGGCACGAGATTGGTCATTCGCAATTAACCGGTCCCGAGCTATTGCAAGAAACAACTGACAAAATCCTGCAATAAGAGACAATTTGCTGAAAGCTCGGAGTCGTCAGAAAAGTTACGCCAATAGATGACGCAAGCCCCTTGAATTTGACGTTGGCGACCATGTACTCCTAAAGGTATCACCTTGGAAGGGTGTGGTCAGATTCGGCAAGAAAAGAAAGCTCGTGCCTCGATATGTTGGACCTTTTAAGATTCTGGAAAGGATCGAAAAAGTCGCCTACAGACTCGAACTACCGGAGGAACTTAACAACGTTCACCTGACTTTCCATGTGTCTAACCTCAGAAAGTGCCTGGCTGAGCATGATCTGTTCGTACCTCTGGAGGATCTCCAAGTTAACGAAACACTACACTTCGTGGAGAAGCCTGTCGAAATCATGGATTGCCAAACCAAGCAGCTCAGACGCTCATGCATTCCCATTGTGAAGGTTCGATGGGAAGGCAAACGTGGCGCAGAGTTCACTTGGGAACTCGAAAGTGACATGAAGGCGAAGTACTCATAGTTGTTTGTTACGGCTGAAGCCTAATTTCATGACGAAATTCCCTAAACAAAGGGAGGCTGTAACACCCCGTGTTTCGAAAGTCAAAGTCAAAGTCAAGATTGAAGTCAAAGGAAGAAAAGATTGCTAATTGCGATATGTCACTCCTTGCTCAATTCCTGTTTTGACTTCTTTGACTCGTAGTTAGTCTAATTAATTGTTTACGTTAGTTGTATTATGTGGAGTATTTATTAATAATCAAGGTTTATTCGCTATTTATCGATGTTTATCGCATGTTTTATCGCTTTATCGCTTATCACAATCGCACTCGCAACTCGAATTATGTGTTCTGGTTATTGTTTTACGTGTGTGTGCCTCTTATGTGTTATACTTGTGCATGTTTATTTATGTTTATGTTGTGGTGATTAATCGAAACGCAATCGAAACGCTATCGCAATCGAATCACAAACGCTAAACGCAGGTTAATTAGGATGATTGTATGTTAGATATAGTAGTTGGGATTAAAAGTAATTTGAATAGGAAACTCCATCGCATCGCAACGCTCGTCACGCAAACCGAAACTGCAAAATCCATCGCGCCGTGCACTTGAATCGAGTGGTCAGCCGACCGAGCAGCCACCCGATCCATAACACCTCGAAAATTTATGTTCAATAATATATCGACACGTGTCATGAGCTTTAAACGTGTAAAAGATCATTTGTGAAGGACTAAAGTTGACAAACAAAGAAAGTATGTGAATAAAAGGATTCAAAATGTCAACAATGGATAAATATTCCTTTCAATAACCCTACACGATGTTTACACCCTTAAACGAATGAATCATGGATCATACGAAGCTAATTGTGAGACAAAGTGAGAAATTACAAACTACATGGGTTAAATGTGTCAACATGTTTAAAGTATACCTCTGAGTGACCATTTAGTAAACCTGAAGCTTTGTAATGATTAATTATGCTCACTAGAATAAGTGATAAAAATTTCACAAGGTTTCGATAAAGTATGAGAAAGTTATGACAATATTCGTATACGAGGGGTTAAAAGCGTCAACGTTGAAATTTAAGGCTTTACGGGTAATCACAAAGTTAACCGAGGACTTAACAGTGTTTGTATATGGCTTGGAGCCCTTAAAAGTTAAGTTAGAGGGTCAAAAATGCAAGAAATAAAGTTAAAACCACGCATACAAGGACCAGGTACCAAAAATGCAATTGTTAAAACTTGTTTGGTTGGTTCTGAGGACTCACACGGGCCGCGTAAGCCCTATGTGATCTGTTACGTGGGCCGCGTTCGACCTACAGCGACAGAAAACACCTGCAGGTATCTGTCCAGCCCGTTACACCGCCTTAAAACCTTGTTTTCTTATACCAGGGACTTCCCCACTGGTATTTCATGCAATAGGGACCGTTGGGACAATCTTGTAACACTTGTAGACCTATTTGTCATTATCTAAAGGCACCAAAATCACTATATAAGAAACCGACAAGTTGCAACATTGGACACTTGCACTTGGAAACTCTCACAACTTCACCTCTGGAGAATTTTGGGGCTCAAGCACCCTTCCTAGGAGTCACTAGTCGTGCTTAGGACCCTTGTAAGTGTCCTTAACTTTCTTTAATTCAGTTTAGCTTAGTTAATTAGCTTAAAGTCAAACCGTCGTAATTAGAGTTTGACTTTGTGATAAATCATAATTTTTCCAGACAATTTTCAAATTGAAAGTACCTATGAGTTGGTAATTATGTGGGCAATAAACCCTTAAAAGGGCACCCTCTGATTCCCACTCTAACTAGGTCAATTGTCGAGTCAAAGTTAATCTTAAAAAGTCAATAGAAAGCTTATTTTCAAATTAATGCATAATTAGCAATGTAGGAGCCATGCAACCTGTTTTATCACTAATATAACTTGGTAATTAATGTAAGAACATGTCTAAACATGTTCAACCCGACAATTTTCAGTTTAGGCTCGGTTCGGAACCGAAACTCGCATAATTTGACTTTTGCTTTGACTTTCAGTTCTGACCCAATGTAGCATGTTTTAGAAATGCCTTAGAGCCTTATTAGGACCAGGTTTCATGTTAGTATAACCTTCTGTGATTATACAACTTGGTTCATTAGTTATCCGATTCATATGCATGTTTCCATTAAGTGCTTAAATGTTGAATATTATGCCCATATGACCTTGTAATGTGATTTTTGAAAATGTAAAAGAATAGAAACCTTAGTTACTGATTTATAAACTTATCCCTAAAATTTGATATCAGTTTGAGGTCTAGATTAGGAGTTATGCTCATTAGCGTAATTAGAAAGCTTTTTATTAATTAAACGGCGTAATTAGCATATAGGCTATCTAAACCCAATTTTTAACACCAAAATTTTTACCTACTGATATAAAATAATATTTTGGGATTTTTGAAGATTTTTATTTAATTTTAGGCTGAGCATAACATAGGGTTCTAAGCTTGATTCGGTAATTGCCGGTTTTGCCCTTTTGGCCTATAAAATGAGTTTTACAAATCTTTTTTATACCAAACTTTTTTCTACTGATCTAATATGATAAATAAAATATTTTGAGCCTTCTGGAATAATAAAAATATCAGCTTTTCTTATAAAACTCGGAAATCGCTTAAAATCGCCTTTTTAAGCGTTTTTAACGCATAGTATGTATAAAAACTATTTTGAATATATAAGATTTGATACCTACTGATATTTTTAGTAAATTTTTATACTTTAACAGTAAGCAAAAGTTTTTAAACTCAGATTTCCAGAATTGACCTTTTAGGCTTATGTGAAATTACCAAAATGCCCCTACGGTGCATAGTTTAGTTATAAATGGTAAATTTCACATATATGTAATACCCTACTGATATTACCTATTAATTTAAGTGTATTTACTGATTATATCAGACCTGAAACTCAGAATCATATTAAATCTCTTTTATAACCTTTTAAATGACCAAAATACCCCTACGGGGCATAATTTGAGTTTAAATCCATTTTGGGCATAATAGAAGATATCTTAATGATGTCACAACATATTTAAGGAATATTAACTTAGGAAATTTGTTCATGAATCATTTGGTTACCCGTTACGCATTATTCGCGTTCGGTGCGGTTTATGTAACTAGTTTGCATAAATTAGCCGAAACGGGTCAAACCTTATCATTTTTGTCTCGAAATCCAGAATCTGTTTAGTTTACCCATATTACACAAGTCTCCAAACTTGTCGGGTCTAAATCACATTCTATTCTGGTCTTCGCCAAATCGTGCGTTTGAACCATATATTCTTTTAAAAACTAACTGATCTAAGTTTAGGCTTAATTAAAGACCCGTTAGGAATCTAATAGGTTATTAAAAACCTTTGTTCCAAAATAGGAGGCCCGGTAAAAGCTACGTGCACTTGCTGTTTGTGATTAATATTTGCAAAGGTAAATACTTTTAACTTATTTCCCCTTATACGGGATTGGGATACAGTATATAGAATACCGCTTGGTCGGGCATTGAATTTTTAATCATATGAAGGTTAATTTATTGAGATGACCCGTTTAAACTGTTTTGTTTGCTTAAAGCCTTTGGGGGGTTAATGACCATGTCCCAGATATCCTTGGCATCATTCATTGAAATGGCCACGACCTAAGCACGGGGTGTAGGCATACACCTGCCAGTGCATATATATAAAAAGGTATAACCACCGGTTCGAGAATAACTCACCGCAGGATTATATCATGTGGTGTGTCTATTAATCTTTAACCCGGTATTCAGCCCGGGCTACTGAACGCCTAACGAACATGTAATTCTCTTACAAGTTTATATATAAATAATTATCCCAAGTTATAAAATGTTTTGTGCCTTGTGCATTTAAATCAATTTTCTTAAACCTTTTCAAAATGAGTCTGTTAATTGTATTTACCAGTGTAAACTGATGTATTTTCCCAAAAAGGTTAAGTGCAGGTACTACTCGAAATAGGTTGGCCTCTCCTTAGCATCAATAAGAGTCTCGCAAGCTTGGATGCATTTAAATCTGATGAACTATGTTTCTTTTGTTTTTTTTTTGTTGATCCGCCTGTGGATCTGTTTCAACTATTTTGTGATACTTAATATTACAATTTATTCGGTTGAAAAAAATCTATCTTTTGCTTCCACTGTGCATTTAAAATTGTGTTGTTTGACTATGATGATATCAACTACGTCACGATACTCCCCACCGGGCCCACCGGTAATACGTGGAAATATCGGGGTGTGACAGGTTGGTATCAGAGCCAACACTGAGTGAATTAAACACTAGCCTTTTGTGTTTAATCTCAGTTACACAATTTCACATTCCTAAATTTTCGAGTCTAAACAAAGAACTTAGGACAAATCCCGATTTGTTTTATTTTTGTCCTTTATGTATATTCCTTGTTGTTATCTTTGTTTATGTTGACAGGTTCAAGCATGCCACCAAGATTCAACAGGGGAAGAGGAAAGGCACCAATCACAGGCCATGACCATGAGGCCGAGCCCTCACACAGACGAACCCCACCAGCTTCAATGAGTACAAGTCCTCATGAGCATTGGAGGACGTATATAGAGCCAGCGAGGCGATCCGTCTCGCTAAGTTCGTTACCATCCTATCACCATTCCTACGGGCCTCATTCTGAAAATGAGCCCCATAACCCGCAGCCATCTTTTATCCCCCTCCAAAGATCCATCCATCACTATTCATTCGATGACCCGACACCTGTCTTCCAAAGCCGGTTCAACCCGGCAAACTACATTGAAGAACCAGTGGGTTTTAACCCACTAGGACCTGAAGACCACTTCTCGAGCGACCATGCGATGGACATTGACGAAGACACGGATCCCGCCGAGCTTCCAACCGGGACCCCTAACCACCCCATCGAAATTTCGGATGGGTCACCTTTTATGGGATCACCTTATAATGGTCCCGACAGTTATGAGGAAAGGTTCAAACAGATCGACTGGGTGTTTACTCCCAGTTACCACAACTCACCACAGCCGCAGCAGCCACAGCAGGATCCCTCCGAGGATTCTCGTTTTGTAGCGATCACTCCGCCACCACCACCAGCTCAGCAACAGCCTCCAGAACCACCGAGGCGAAGAAGATCGAACGCACGGATGTCCGTGCGAGGAGGAGTGCGAATCAGCACCCCTCAACCCTCAAGTGGCAGCCGCTACCCGCCACTCCATGAAGACCCGCAGATGGGTGGGCCTTCAAACCCCGTCTCGGAAGTAAACTCTGCGCCAGTCGCGCCACCACCATTGGGTTTTGGAGACCCAATTCCTACATACGCCGGCTCAGCGGCGTATAATCCCTTTGAGCAGCCGGTCCACACCAACTACAACTATGCAGAGGCCGACCCTTACCTGGTAGCAGCGGCAAACTACAATGCCCATCATCCGGAAGGATCCTTTGGGGTCCCATATCAAGCTGGATACCCACACTATGGGTACCCACCTTATGGGTATCAACAACCGCCACCTCCTCAACCTCCGCTATATCAGCAACCCCCGCAGCCGCCAGTGATGTCGCCACCGCAACATCAGGAGATTCTTCAAAGGATTAATGAGGTGCGGCCGGCAAAACCGAGGAATGTTCAAGAGTCTGGCAAACTTAATTAAAGGGAAAAGCAAAAAAGGACCATTAAACCCTTTAATTGTTTGTTTATTTTAGTGTTGTGATCAAGTCCCTACGTGGACTTTTGTTTCTGTATTCAGCCCCTGCGTGGGCCTGTTTTTCTGTTTAACCCCTGCGTGGGTATGTTAGGTTATTTCGCCCCTGCGTGGGCATGTTATTTCTTGTAGAAGTCCCGTTTAGGGAAAATCTGTACCTGTTCAATTTTTGTAGTGGAATGGTTGAAATTTAAATTTTCATTTTATTAAAATATATTCATAAATATAATATGTGAAATAAATGAAAATATAACATTCCTTTTTAAGATCTATCATTATAATAAAATGATAAAATCTAAAAAGGACAAGACCTAGCCATGTGTCATCTTAAGACAGGGCCAAAATGGTAGTTCCATAATTAGATTCAGATCCTTATTAACACCTCAATTTAGGATTTTTCTGCGTTAAATATTAAAAAGAATCTTAAAGGTAAAACCTAGTCTATATGTCGTTGCAGACATGACCAAGATGGTAAAACCTATTCATGTTGGGATTGAACCCTACCAGAGGAACATATAATTAAAGCCAAAACTGGGGCAGAGCAATGGATCCAGAATAAGCAGATGTTACATACAAGTCTCTCCCCTTGAAAGTAATTTCAAACATCTGCTGACCTCATATCTACTGATCGTACAAGCTACTGACCGTCAAACTGCTGCTTAAGTGAAGACCTGATGAAAGACTAAAGCTCTGCTGTTCAATCTACTGCCTTGAGTCAAGCACTGCTGATCCGGACAAGTACTGCTGGGTTCACAGCAGTGGAGGGATGCAGCAGTTGTTTATTCTATCTTTATGTAATGTAATGTATAAGCAGTAGTTAGTATAGCAGTGTTTGTATAGATCAGGGGTTAGAGTTTGTTAGGAGGTTAGATGTCACTTTCAGGGTGACGTCAGCTTAGATGCTCAGTGGTTTGCTAGTGCCTATAAATAGAACAGTGCTCTGTACTGTTCTATTAGCTCTTTGCAACAATCGTCTTCTCTGCACGTACAAACACTGAGCTCTGGCTGAGGGGGAGTTTGTATTCAATCATTGCAATTGTAATCGTAATTGAAATAAATTCAATCTTTCGGTTCATTGTGAAAAATGTTTGATCAAAGCATTACTCTCGTTTGATTGTATGCAAAGTTTGTTTCCATCTTAATTCCGCTGCACAACTCATTCATTTCCATCTTAATTTCAAACGTAAAATACAATCAAAACCAAACTCAGATCCAACAATTGGTATCAGAGCTTGGACAGTCAAATTCGATCTAACAATCAATTTGACATAAATAGTTCAGCTCAAAATCGTTGATATCGATAGTTTGTTCATTTTTGTTGAAAAACAGTGCAAGGTTTAATCACCATTAAAGTTGATTAATCAGTGTCTGTAAAACAACCAGGATGACGTCACAATCACTAGATGATAAGAATAATGTTGGCTCGCTTTTTAAACCACCCATGCTTAAACGTAATGAATACAACATCTAGGAGAGAAGGATGGGACACATCCTTGCTCAACAGAACACTGGATGTTGGAGGTCTGTTGTTTTTGGTCCCAATGTTCCTATGGTGCCAAGTGCTGAGGATCCAAAGAAGTTCGTACCAAAACCTTATGAAAACTATACTG
This sequence comes from Helianthus tuberosus, assembly GCA_030545235.1. Classification (NCBI taxonomy): domain Eukaryota; kingdom Viridiplantae; phylum Streptophyta; class Magnoliopsida; order Asterales; family Asteraceae; genus Helianthus; species Helianthus tuberosus. Next base: position 151,723,578 of record CM060400.1, read on the forward strand.
AAACTGATTTTCAGAAGTTCGAACTCGATGCCAAAGCATTTAGCATCATAGCATCTGTATTACCAAATGAGATATATGCTAGACTGTTACATTGTAACAGTGCCAAAGAGCTATGGGATGCATTGAAGGAACAGTTTGGGGGAACCGAAGAAGTTATTGAAAACAATAGGGAAATTTTGAATCAGCAGTATGAAACCTTCTGTCACATTAAGGGTGAAACATTGACCCAACAGTTTGAACGTTTTAGTTGTCTCATCAGTGAGCTTAGGCTTGTTAAGGTTGAATTTCCAAAATCAACACAAAATAGCAGGTTTCTTAGATCGCTACCTGATAAATGGGACACAATTGCATTTGTGACTAGAAACTCTGTTGAGTTCAAAGATCTGACCCTGACCCAACTTCATGGTAGACTCCTGACCTATGAAAGGGAGTTGAACCAGAAAAAGAAGTTGCAAGAGTCTGGAAAAGCTACTGATGATTACTCATTCGGTAGTACAACTCTTCTTGGTCAGGAAGAATCTGGTAGCAGTAGTAAGGAACAGGGTTATGATCATTTCATTGATATAACAGCCGGTGGTAACTTTACCAACCCTGATCCTCACTCTGCAAATTATGCTTTTACTGCAAACACTGAAAACCAGATGTCAGATAATTTGTGCTTTGAACTCAATTATTTGCAACATTTTGATCCCACTGACTTAGAGGAGATGGACATTTTGCATCAGTTGGCTTTGCTTAGTGTGAGAACAAGCAAATTCTACAAAAGAACAGGGAGAAAGTTCCCAGGGTTACATGGGAATCTAAGGGTTGGGTTGGATAAATCGAAAATCAAGTGTTACAAGTGCAATAGGCTAGGTCATTTCGCTAGGGAATGCAGGAGTCAAACTACTGGTCCTATAATCACTCATCCTAGCTCAAACCCTAGACCTCAAAATCAAAGCACTGTGCACTATACCCAATATACCCCTGCAGCTCATGTTAACACTGCTCATTATGCTGCTGCCCCTGTGCCTGTGCATTATGTCCAAACCACTGTTCCACAGATTCAATATGTTCAAACCCCTGTCCCCCAGGCACAAGTGCAATCTGTTGCACCTCAAACAGTTGCTCCAGCAGTGGTACAACCAGATCAGCAAAGCTTTTTCACTCAAGGCTTTGTTGACTAGAGCAGCATGCCTGATGAGCTTAGTGATGAAAATTTTGCACTCTATGCTTTTAATGAACCTTCTAATGATGAATTTTGTTTGATGGCATTAGAGTCAATACCAGAGGGGATTGAAACTGAAGGTGAACAGCTAAGTGATGAAACAGTGGATGAGGTGACTGAAGCAGTTGTTAATGCAGTTACTGGTGAATTGCTGCTGGGAGAAAATTCAGAAACCCTGATTGAACCACTGACAGACCCATGGTCCAAAGAGGACAAAGAAGAAGAGGAAGAAAAGAGAGCAGGTGAGAAGGAAGTAAGAGCTGATGATAAAGAAAATCATCAATGTGATTGTGCAATGATGGTTGCTGCCAAGGTATCTCCTCAAGTTCTTGAAAAACTGTGTTCTGACAATTGCATTATTGCTTTTGCTAACATCAAAGAGGTAAATGAAAACCTTCGGAATAAAATCTTAACTGATGAAGTCAAATTTGAAAGTTCTTTAAAAGAACTTAAAAACAAATTGACTGAAAAAGAGAAAGAGATCAGCAGTCTTAAAGAAGAGCAAAGCATAACCAAAACTCAACTCCAAACTATGGTAGAAAAATACCAAGTTTGCAAAAAGGAGTTGGAGTCCACCCAGATCACCTGTGAAAAATGGGTGGAATCATGCAAAGGGTATGAGGTTATGCTTGAAAAACAGATTAAAAGCAACGTAAAATTTGGTGTTGGTTATAGAAAACATGATGATGAAAACACTGCTTTTGAAAAATCTGTTCAAACCACTGATGTAACAACTGAGTTCATCCCCACAAACAAGAATGGCCAAGAAGTGAAAATCACTGATAAACTTGGTAACAAAATCACACTTGACAGACCAATGGGATCCTCTACTTTTGAGGAGCTTGAAAATTATCAGTTTAAACCAAAATGGTCTGATGAGTGTGATATTCTTGAAAATTTCAAGCCCATGGACTTTACATCAACTGATGGTGTTAAAGCTCCAAAAGCTAAAGTCATTCCTCTCAAGGACATCCCAACAGAGGTTAAAACCTCTGTTGCAAAGGAGTCCGAAAAGAGAAAGAAGAAAGAAAAGATCAATAACCTGTTTTGTGAATTCTGTGAGAAAAGGAATCATCTAACAAAGACTGTTTCCATTTAAAAGCTTATGATTTGAACAAAACAAGTGTCATTGTTCCAGCTGAAAGCTGCATTGTTTGTGGTAAAATAAACCACAAAACTCAAGCATGTGTGTATCTCAAAAACTTTGATGTGAAAAAGAATGAGTACATTGCTAAAACATCCTTGAGTCCATCAACATCATCTGTCAAATTCACCAAGAACCAACCACTGTTTGTGCCAGTTCAAACAGCTGTCACAAAACAACTGAACCAAACATCTGTCAAAAGAGATGTTCAGGTTACTGATGCACCCCCTGCCAATCAGTTCAGAAAAGGCAAGGAAAAATAGTCTTACCAAAGGATTCCACACGTTTATGAGGCCTACAAAAGGCCCTCTAAACCTAAAGTGAACAGGCATCCTTTTGGGTACCAACAGGTGATTGGTCAAGACCCCTAACAGTGGTTAGCAAGAAACAGTACTAAAACTGTCCAAACCCCTGACCTAACCACTGTCCATCAATGTGCATCCATCCCAGACACTGTTGAGACCCCATCCAAAGCCTTATTGGCTTTGGAAACCCTAATGAACTAATCCTTTTACTTCATGTGCAGGGAGCTTCTGCTTGTTTAGATAGCCTTTGGTATGTTGATAGTGGAGGCTCCAGGCACATGACTGGATGTAAAGCCCTACTCAAAGATTTCAAAATTCATGGAGGGGGTGATATATCCTTTGGGAATAACAGTAAAGGGAAAGTTCTGGGGTCTGGTACAGTACAGTCTGGAAATGTAAAATTTGAAAATGTCAATCTGATAGACAGTCTGAAATTCAACCTCCTGAGTGTTTCACAAATGAGTGACAAGGGGTATGGGTCATTCTTCACAAAGGAGTGTTGTAGGATTGTTGGACCAGAAATGGTCAAAAAGATTGAAGCAATAATAAAAACTGGTCAAACAAAACTTGTTGCTCAAAGAAGTGGCAATGTTTATGCTGTTGATATGTCAAAAGAGTGTCCCAGAGCTGATGCCTGTCTGTTCTCAGCTGCCTCTAACAAAGAGACAGAACTTTGGCACAGAAGACTGGGGCACACAAATCTTAAGACAATCACTGAAATTTCAAAAAATGGTTTGGTAAGAGGCCTACCACAAAAATTGTTTTCATGTCCTGAACATTGCATTTCCTGTTTAAAAGGAAAACAACATAAAAGTTCTTATAAGTCCATTGAAGAGTCCAAAACAACCCAGTGTTTGCAAATGCTACACATGGATTTGTTTGGCCCAGTTCAAGTCATGAGTCTCAAAAGGAAAAGATATTGTTTGGTTATTGTTGATGACTTTTCTAGGTTTACATGGACTTTCTTTTTACACTCAAAAGATGAGACTGCATGCATTTTGCAAGACTTTGTGACACAGGTTGAAAAGCAATTTGACCTTCCAGTGAAAAGCTTCAGGAGTGAAAATGGCACAGAATTTAAAAATAAGGAGTTGGATGCCTTCTGTGTGAAGAAAGGGATTGTAAGGCAGTACAGCATCCCTGGAACACCAGAGCAAAATGGGGTAGTTGAAAGAAAGAACAGAACTTTGATTGAGGCTGCCAGAACCATGCTTGCTGATTCAGGTTTGCCATTAACTTTCTGGGCAGAGGCAGTAAACACTGCTCGCTATGTCCAGAACAGAGTTTTAATAAACTCCAGGCATAAAAAGACTGCTTATGAAATTCTGTATAAAATCAAACCACTGATCTCATACTTCAAGGTGTTTGGCTGCCCATGCTTTATTTTGAACTTAAAAGATTCCATTTCAAAATTTGCAGCCAAAATTGATTGTGATTATCATCTGGGATACTCAACCACTGCCAAGGCCTACAAAGTGTTTAATACACGGACCAAGGCAGTGGAGGAGACCTTGAATGTAAAGTTCAATGAACTTTCATCAATGAAAATCCCAGCAAATCCTGCAGATCTGTTTGATCTTGATAAATTCACTTTTGAAAATACTGCTGTCAAGACTAACAGTGCAGGTCCATCAGAGGATTCAACACCAGACTATGGGTATGAAATCATCATCCCTCAAAGGTCTGCCAAAATGGGAAGAGCGTCAGTTGTTCAAAACAGCTGTCAAAGCTCAACCACTGCTACCTCAACAGTTGTTGACCAAAGTAGCCCATCAACCACTGCTTCCACATCCTCAAACACTGCTGACAAAAGTCCCCAAACAGTGGATAAAAGTCAGCATGTGTCCACTTCATTACCTCTCATTCCACCACCTTTTGAAGCCACTGCTGGTTCATCAAAGTCCCCAGCAGTGGTTAGCTCAGATGATACACATTTGCAGCCTTCACCAACAAATGCCATCATTCCATACCAAGGAGATTTAATCTACTTAAGATCTCATCCACCTGATCAAATTATTGGCAACATCAATGAAGGGGTGCTCACAAGAAGCCAAACCCAAAACATTTGTCTTTTTGCTGGTTTTCTATCACTCCATCAGCCAGTCAAGTACCAAGAGGCACTGAAAGACAACAACTGGGTAGAAGCCATGTAAGAGGAGCTCCAACATTTTAGAAGACAACAAGTATGGGAGCTTGTACCACTGCCAGAAGAGGTTAGTCCCATTGGCACAAAGTGGGTGTTCAAGAACAAAACTGATGACAGGGGTATTGTTGTCAAGAATAAAGCCAGGCTTGTGGTTCAAGGTTACAGACAGGAAGAGGGGATTGACTATGATGAAACTTTTGCCCCTGTAGCAAGATTGGAAGCTATAAGACTGTTCCTGGCCTTTGCTGTCAACCACAACATAAAGGTGTTCCAAATGGATATCAAAAGTGCTTTCCTCTATGGTACAATTCAAGAAGAGGTGTATGTATGTCAACCTCCAGGTTTTGAGGATCCATTTTATCCAGATCATGTCTACAGGCTAAACAAAGCCCTGTATGGCCTGAAACAAGCACCAAGGGCCTGGTATGAAACTCTTTCAACCTTTCTACTCTCAAATGGTTTCAAAAGAGGTACCATTGATAAAACACTGTTTCTAAAATGGAGAGGAAAGGATTTAATGATTGTCCAAATTTATGTGGATGACATTATTTTTGGAAGCACATGCAACAAAATGTGTGAAGAGTTTAGGGAACTCATGACAGCTGAGTTTGAAATGAGTGCAATGGGTGAACTGCAATGCTTTCTTGGTCTCCAAGTTCAGCAAATGCAAAATGGTACTTTCATTCATCAAAGCAAATATGCAAAAGAACTTATTTGATATGAATGATTGTAAACCATGCAGCACACCCATGGCAACAAATAAGCTTGTCATGTCTAATGAAAAGGATGAGCGGATTGACCAAACTCTATATAGAAGCATGATTGGGTCTTTATTGTACCTAACTGCATCTAGGCCAGACATCATGTTTGCAACATGTGTTTGTGCAAGAAGTCAATCAGCCCCTAGAAAATCCAATCTTATTGCTGTAAAAAGAATATTCAGATACATAAAAAGTGCTCCCATACTTGGTATCTGGTATCCAGCTAATGGGAATATCAAGCTTTCAGGATTTTCAGACAGTGACTTTGCTGGATGTAACACCACAAGAAAGTCCACATCAGGAGGGTGCCAGTTTCTAGGTGATTGCTTAGTTTCATGGCAAAGCAAAAAGCAAGCAACTGTTTCAACATCCATTGTTGAAGCTGAATACATTGCTGCTGCAAGCTGTACAACCCAACTCATGTGGCTTCAAAATCAGCTGCTGGATTTTTGTATCACTGCCTTAAAGACACCACTCATGTTGGATAGCCAGGCAGCAGAAAATATCATCAAAAATCCAGTTTCCCATTCAACCACCAAACATATCGACATCAGACATCACTTTGTGAGGGATTGCTATGAAAACGGTTTGATTTCTCTGCATCATATTCCAACTAAAGACCAGCTGGCAGATGTGCTCACAAAAGCACTAGATACAGCTACTTTTGAAAGCTTGGTCTCTAGGATTGGTATGCTGAACATGGAATAACAAGCAAAATCTTGTTTTTCTGTGAATAAAAGCATTAAAATGTTTTCAGAAAATCAAAAATCCATACTTAAAAATAGCTAAAAATGAAATTTTCATTAAAATCCTTAAAAGTCTGCCATAACCACTGATTGTTCAAAAGTCTGCTCTACTTCAAAGTCTGTCCACTGCTGAAAGCCATCCTCTGTCCACTTATTTCCTTGATAAACTCTGTTGTTCAAAAGCAGTGTCTTATCCACTGATAGTGAAAATCATCCACTTCTTTCATTATACCGTTGTAACCACTGCCTTTATCAGTAATTTTCATAAAAGTACTGTCCTTCATTTCTTCAGAGTTTGGCATGTGGGCAGTACATAGTGGTCAGTACTTTTGTAACCGCTGCCACGTCAGCCTTCACTTTTTCCTCTATAAAACCCCCATTTCACACCAAAACAGGATTTTACTGTCGAATTGAATTCTCAAAAATTCTTTTCTCAAAGCAGTTTTTCTTCACATTCCTTCACAAATTTCTTCGATCATCATCTCCAAAATGACAAAATCGAAGCCATCTGCAAAACCCACTTCCAAATCATCGTCGAAAGCGGCCTCTCAAAAGGTCAATACCACTGAAATCCCACACAAACCATCTCACAATCTTCTGGGTCTTCTCACAAAACCCGGCACCACAGATGCTTTCGACTACATCATCGCCAAAATGGCTAAATCAAAGTACAAAACTTTGTTAACAGCTGATGCACCAATTTACTTAGCAACCCAACGAGAGTTTTGGAAAAACGCAACCCTTGACAAACAAGGTGAAACTGTGGTAGCCATTAACTCCTATTTAAAGGGTAAAGCTGTTCACATCACGCCACAATCGATATCAGAAGTCTTTAAACTCGAGGATCAGCAAGGTAAAACTTATTTCCCTAAAAACGAGTTAAAAATTGACTTCATTGAGAGAGGGTATGCAGACACAATGATGAAGAAAGCTACCTTACAAAAAGGTTCCTTTCCTTCTGCAACAAGGTTTTTATTCCATACCCTCCTAATGTGTGTTTCAAACAAAACCACTTCTTTTAATGAAATACCATTAAAGATTCAAAATCTGGGATATGCTATTCTTCAAGAAGAAATTTTTAATTTTTCTCGGGAAATCTTTAATGATCTGGTTAACAATGTTGAAACAAAATCATTCTTACTGTTTCCAAGGTTTTTAAGTTATTATTTTGAAAAGAAATTCAGTAAGGATGATATTGCTGCAATAAACCAAGGTGAATATTTTCAAATGCACAGCTTAACTGCTGAAACTTTTACAAGAATGTTAACACCTTGCAAAACACAAGCAGAGGTGCCTGAGCAGAATTTAGCAGCTACCACTGCTCCTCAGATATCTGCTGCTGAGCCCACTGCTCAAGGTGATCAAAGTAGCAGCACAACTGCTTTGAAACCCACACCTAAAATCACTAAAAAGCCACAGAAAAAGAAAAATAAAAAACCCCCCAAACCCATAAAAAAGGCAACTCTGGAGGATGAGATACCAGAGCAAATGCCTGTGACAACACAAAAGTCACAAGAAACCACTGCTGCTTCTTCCTCACAGCAGTTGGTACAAATATCTCAACCCATAACCGAAACTCCTCCTGCTTCTTCTCAAAAAGAACAGGTTGTACAAATAGGGTCTCCACATCATGATGCTCTGGAAACACTCGTTTCCATCATCCACAGCCCAATGCACGGGGCAAATCTTCTTTCTACACCAAACATCACATCCACAATTCCCCCACCAACTAAACTTCTGTTGGATGCAATCGATTTGAACCAGGCACTAACCAGTCCATCTCAATCACCTATTAATGAGAATATACCTCAACAAATGACTGGGTCTGATGTATCAATCCTTGCTAACCCACCAACACAACCTGAGGAGGTTACACCCCTTGAGTTACAAGTAATTCTTGGTGGTAATCCAAGTGAAGCAGCCACTACAACTGTTGAACCCCCTGGTTTACAGTTGGACAGTGGTTACATTAATAAGACTTCCTTGGAGGCAATTCCTTACATAGCACCTCTACCAACCACCAGTGGATTTATTTTTCCCACTGGCAACATCAAAAGGTTGTCAAGTGTTGAAGGAAGAAGACCCCAGTACCAAGAAAAAGGGGCATCAGTGGTTAGTGTTTGGAGTACACTCCCTACCTCAACCACTGATAAAACCATTGTTAGTGGGAAATCAGATGATCCCATTAAATTGGGTGATGATTTAAAATATCAGGATTTGACGGAACGAGTTAACAAATTGGATACATCTGTTGCAGATATTAAAGACATGCTACAACAGGTGTTGAAAATACAAAAGATGCAATCCACTGTTATTCCACCTCAAGCACCTGCTCCACCACAAGCATCTGCTACAAATGAGCTCTGGAACCTCTTCCAACCTTTTCTCCAACAACAAAAAGAAATGGCTGATCAGCAACATGAACTACATGTCAAAAAGCTGAGAAACATAATGGAGTCTAGGTACAAGAACACTCAAGCAGATATTAAGGCAATCAAGGCCCATTTATTGGAAACCACTGGCACTGCTCCTCCAACAGTACTTTTCATTGATTAACTTCCAGAAGATAATGCCAAAAAGGGGGAGAAAATTCAGGAGTGGAAGAAGAAGGGAATAGATGATGGTCTTTACATTGAACCAGAAAGGGATGCTATGACTAGAAAAATTCTTGTGCCAGATGGTAGTAAAAAGGTTGATGCTACTCCAGAAGCACTTGATGAAGGAGTAGCAAGTGTAAAAAGGGATAGAATGGCAAAGGATATTTCAAGGTGGAAAGAGGAGAAAAGAGCTTTCATGGAGCTGTATGCGCAGGGTTGTTCTGGGTCAAAGGATACTAAAAATCCTAAGACAAAAAGGAAATCTAAGTCCATCCCATCCAGAATTCCAAAGCATATTCCAAAACCACCATCCAAAAGCCATCAGCATCAAACCTCCACCCAAACAGCTGTTGTAACTCCTGCTGGTACTTTAGAGGTTTCAACATCTGTTATCACTTCAACACACACCACTTCAACACACACCACAACCACTGTTTTACCACCACCACAATCACCTCCAAAAATAACCTCACCACCATCACCTCCTGCCAAAAAGCAGAAGACCACAGATGTTACAACATCTGCTGTAATGACAACAGTGGTTGAAACACCAGTTGTTTCAACAGCTGTTAGTCAATCACAAACCACTGCCACCCAAATTACCACCACTGTTCTACCCAAAACATCATCAGTCCCTCCTCAAACAAAAAGGAGAAGGCTAATCCTCAAATATGATGACTATTCACCACCACCAACATCTTCAAAATCCCTGTCACTTGTCACCATTCCAAAACCCATACCTCTCTCTTCAGCTCAAATTCTAAAGCCATTACCTCCTGTTGGTATCTCATTCCCTCTGGAACTCATTGTAGTTAGGGAAGAAATCAAATCCTTTTACTATGAGGATGACCCAGCTAAAAGGAGTTTGCCATCAGTTGAAGGATATCCCAGGCCTGACAATATTGAAGAATATTTGAAACTCAAGACCAAGCAAGCAGAGGATATCTCAATAAAAAATAAACAAGGGAAATCTGATAGGGAATTTCAGCAAAACTATCAGTTTCTACTCACTCAGGTCAGAACTATGGAGCAATTTGCTAAAAATGTATGTCAGCAAATCTCAGAAAGGGCAGATGAGTCCTTGAGAAAAGACTACATTGAGAACATCATGACCTACAAGAAATATAAGGGGGAAAAACACATGTACAAAAACTGGACCATTTCTGAGCTTGAAAAAGAGGCAGCCAGGATTCAAGAAATGCTCAAAAATAAGGTCAAGCAGACTCCTCCTGAAAATTTCAAACAATTTGAAGCTGATAAGATTTTAGAGTTGAAGAGAATGAAAGAGGAGCTGATAGCAGCTGATTATGGGTCAAAGAATTCAGTGAAAAAGTGGGGAGAAGATAGGGTCAGGGCTACCTACAAAAGGTTAGAGGAAATTAGAAAGAAAAATCCAACAGTTCCACAAAAGCCTGACTACTCCAAAGTAGAGGTCTCAAAAAGACCACCAAAGCTGCAAATCAAAAGAACCACTGCTCCAGCTGGTGCTGCCATCTACAAAAGAAGGAGTCAAAACCAGTTAGGTGCTGAAACAATTCAAGATCTAAAAGCTGGAAATGCTGTTGTAAAAGAAGGCATTAAATTAATGATAAAAGAAGATCTTGAATTAGAACAATCTGCGAGTACTGCTCAGTCAGTCATGAATAGGCCAGCCTCACCAAACACCTCTGCAAATAAAAATCTCCCAAGAAACCCACCAGGCTCAAAAATACAAAAGTGGGAAACTGACAAACAGACCTACGTATTGACTTTGCTCAGGTCTGGTGGACAAGTGAAGAAAATATCAAGGGAACAAGCTCTTGGCCTGAGACTTGAAGATTTCAAGGATCTCTTTGATCTTCCACTTAGCAGGGATGATGACGACACAGATGCCCTAGACTTTGAACTACAATTTAAAGGTCAGATAAGGGAACTGCTGATGAGGCAATAAAGAATTCCACAATAATGAAGAGTTTTGGCATTATCTGTTCCAGGGGGGAGATTGTTGGGATTGAACCCTACCAGAGGAACATATAATTAAAGCCAAAACTGGGTCAGAGCAGTGGATCCAGAATAAGCAGATGTTACATACAAGTCTCTCCCCTTGAAAGTAATTTTAAACATCTGCTGACCTCCTATCTACTGATCGTACAAGCTATTGACCGTCAAACTATTGCTCAAGTGAAGACCTAATGAAAGACTAAAGCTCTGCTGTTCAATCTACTGCCTTGAGTCAAGCACTGCTGATCCGGACAAGTACTGCTGGGTTCACAGCAGTGGAGGGATGCAGCAGTTGTTTATTCTGTCTTTATGTAATGTAATGTATAAGTAGTAGTTAGTATAGCAGTGTTTGTATAGATCAGGGGTTAGAGTTTGTTAGGAGGTTAGATGTCACTTTCATGGTGACGTCAGCTTAGATGCTCGGTGGTTTGCTAGTGCCTATAAATAGAACAGTGCTCTGTACTGTTCTATTAGCTCTTTGCAACAATCGTCTTCTCTGCACGAACAAACACTGAGCTCTGGCTGAGGGGGAGTTTGTATTCAATCATTGCAATTGTAATCGTAATTGAAATAAATTCAATCTTTCGGTTCATTGTGAAAAATGTTTGATCAAAGCATTACTCTCGTTTGATTGTATGCAAAGTTTGTTTCCATCTTAATTCCGTTGCACAACTCATTCATTTCCATCTTAATTTCAAACGTAAAATACAATCAAAACCAAACTCAGATCCAACAATTTAAAAGGTTCCAATCCTTGTTAACATCTGAAAACATGTTAACACTCTTGACAAGATGCGATTCGATAAAATCGCATAAGTCATCCTTATGTTGGATTCTCCCAAATACTTTTAATTAATTAAAACATCCATTAGGGATATAATGCCTACGGGCTATACTCGTTGTCATATAAGACAAAAGACAGTCGTGGTCTTCGACCCCCTGTTAAGAAGAGATAATGAATTATACTTAAAACCTCAATACCTTGATCCTATAAGATCATAAATAAAAATTTAAAACTGTCCATGTGATTCGGCCTTTTATACCATTAATATATTTTAATTATAACTAAGGATTAATATAATGAAAAAATTCCTGAATATATATATATATATATATATATATATATATGCCTAACAAATTAATCGAAATGGTTTCTTAAATACCATGATTAATAAATCATCTAGAATGATAAAACTGCCATAGACCTCTGAGTAAATTAAAATAATTTATCTTATGTAGTAATCAAGCTACATGGCTGGGTCTGATGAAGTCAACAGCCACCCCAGAGATAATCATGACACCTCCAGAGTCAACGTAGCAGGAGCAGAATTACAGGCATTGATAGACAATGTTGTTACAAGAGCTTTGGATAGGCAATTCAATGAATCCAGTGGTACCCGTGTAAGGACCCAATCTGTACCACATAAGAAGCCACCCTCAAGAACTCATACTGCTCACAAAAGTGACTCCCATCACTCATCAAACCAGAGGAGTGTTCCATCTAAGAGAATTGTACTAAACCAAGAACCACGTGTTAAAGGTTGCACTTATAAATACTTTGTCTCCTGCAAACCCAGGGATTTCATTGGGGAAAAAAGAGCAGTTGATTGCATGTCATGGTTAGACGAGATGGACACTGTGGTAGATATTAGTGGTTGCGCTAATAAGGATGTGGTAAAGTTTGTATCCCAGTCATTCAAAGGTGAGGCACTAGCCTGGTGGAGGTCTTTGATCCAAGCCCTTGGGAAAATCCTATTGTACAATCTGTCTTGGGATCAGTTTGTTACTCTCATTAAGGAGAACTACTTCCCTCAGCACGAGGTTGAAAAGATTGAGTCTGATTTCTTGCCGTTGGTTATGAAAAACCTAGATTGTCAAGCCTACCTTACGAGCTTCAACACTATGTCAAGACTGGTTCCGTATCTGGTGACTCCGGAACCCAAGAGAATAGCTCGTTTCATTGGAGGTTTAGCCCCAGAGATCAAGGCAAGTGTGAAGGCCTCCAGACCAGCTACTTTTAGGTCTGCAACTGATATATCATTGTCTCTTACTTTGGACGCAGTCAGACAAAGATCACTCAGAAACACCGATGCTGAGAAAAGAAAGCGTGAGGATGACAACTCACGACGGTCAGACAAAAAGCGTAAGGGAAACAATGACCACAAAAAGAGTTCGGGAACTAAAAAGGATGGTCATCAGTCGGGTGATAAACCCAAGTGTAAAATCTGTAAGAAGCACCACTTCGGAAGGTGCAGATTCGAGTCGAAATCCCAATCGCAGCCAAGGCCTTGTGGGATTTGTAAATCTTCTGAGCACAAGACCTTAGACTGTAAGAAAATTAAGGATGCTACGTGCTATAACTGCAATGAAAAAGGGCATATCAAGTCCAACAGCCCAAAGTTTGCTAAGAAAGCTGAGGAAGGGAAAAAACCAATGCTAGGGTCTTCCAGATGAACGCACAAGAGGCGATCCAGAATGATAATGTCATAACAGGTACCTTCCTTATTAATGATGTTTATGCAAGGGTGTTATTTGATTCGGGAGCAGATAAGTCATTTGTTGATGATAAGTTTTGTAAGTTGTTAAACCTACCTGTTAGAACCCTAAGCATAAAATATGAGGTTGAGTTAGCCGATGACACCATAGAAACCGCATCAACCGTGTTAGATGGATGTTTCATATCCATTAGGAACCACTATTTTCCATTATCCTTACTTCCTTTGAAGTTAGCTGGATTCGACATAGTAATAGGCATGGATTGGTTATCTCATAACCAAGCCCAGATCGTTTGCGACAAGAAGCAAGTGGTGATCAAGACTTCGTCTGGTGAACCACTAACCATTCAGGGAGATACCCAGTATGGACTGCCTGAGCAAGTGTCTATGCTCAAGGCATCTAGGTGCTTGAAGAAGGGTTGTGTCATTTATATGGCACAGGTAACTATTGATGAGCAGAAACTCAAGATTGAAGATATCCCTGTCATTTCTGAGTACCCAGAAGTTTTCCCTGAAGAACTACCTGGTTTACCACTAGATAGGCAAGTAGAATTCAGAATTGACATCATCCCTGGAGCAGCGCCTGTCGCAAGAGCCCCTTACAGATTGGCACAAACGGAAATGAAATAACTGAGAACACAATTGGATGATTTGTTAGCCAAAGGTTTTATTAGACCTAGTTCGTCTCCTTGGGGAGTACCAATCCTGTTTGTGAAGAAGAAGGATGGATCGATGCGTCTCTGCATCGATTATCGTGAGCTAAACAAGGTTACTATCAAGAAGAGATATCCATTGCCCAGGATCGACGATTTGTTCGATCAACTTCAAGGGGCGAGTTATTTCTCCAAGATCGATTTAAGATCGGGCTATCATCAACTGAAGGTTAAAGATGAAGATGTGCACAAGACTGCATTTAGGACTCGTTATGGTCATTACGAGTTCCTAGTGATGCTTTTTGGGCTCACTAATGCACCAGCAGCATTCATGGATCTCATGAATCGCGTCTGTAAGCCATACCTAGATAAATTTGTCATCGTCTTCATCGATGACATTCTCATTTATTCAAAGAATCAAGCTGACCACAAGAAACACCTTTGATGTATTCTGGAACTGCTTCAACAAGAGAAGCTTTATGCTAAGTTTACAAAATGTGAATTCTGGCTTCGTGAAGTCCAATTCCTTGGACATATGGTTAGTGAGCGTGGTATCCAAGTTGATCCCGCTAAAGTTGAAGCTGTCATGAATTGGCAAGAGCCAAAGACGCCTACCGAAATTCGTAGCTTTCTAGGTTTAGCAGGATACTACAGGCGATTTATTGAAAACTTCTCAAGAATTGCAGCACCCCTGACTCTACTAACTCGAAAGAATAAAAAGTTTGACTGGGGGCCTAAGCAGCAAGAATCTTTCGATATTTTGAAGCAGAAGTTGAGCAACGCTCTAGTGCTTACGTTTCCAGATGAATTTGTGGTATATTATGATGTATCACACACTGGTATGGGTTGTGTGCTTATGTAGAAAGGCAAGGTCATTGCCTATGCTTCACGTTAGTTAAAGGTGCATGAAAAGAACTACACCACCCATGACTTGGAGTTGGGTGCTGTTGTATTTGCACTAAAACTTTGGAGGCACTACTTGTATGGTACCAAGTGTGTGATCTATTCTGATCACAAAATCCTTCAACATCTGTTCAATCAGAAGGATTTGAACATGAGGCAGCGGCGATGGATGGAAACTTTAAATGATTATGACTGTGAGATACGATACCATCCAGGCAAGGCAAATGTGGTTGTCGATGCCTTAAGTAGAAAGGAAATGGTGAAGCCCATAAGAATCAATGCCAAGAGCATTGAATTAAAGAATAGCTTAAATGAAAGGTTGTTAGCTGCACAGAAGGAAGCCGTATTGGAAGCTAACTATCCTAATGAAAAGTTAGGAATAACTGAAGAGCAATTATCTCAGGGCAAGGACGGAATCCTGAGATTAAATGGACGAATATCCAATTTATGGAGGACTTCGGGATGCTATCCTCCAGGAAGCCCACAGTTCTAAGTACTCCGTTCATCCTGGAGCTGACAAGATGTACCAGGATCTGAAGGCAAATTATTGGTGGATAGGCTTGAAGAAGTCTATAGCTACCTATGTAGCCAAATGTTTGACGTGCGCTTAAGTCAAAGCTGAACATCAAAAGCCGTCAGGTTTGCTACAACAGCCTGAACTTCCCACCTGGAAGTGGGAAATGGTGACAATGGATTTTATCACCAAGTTGCCAAAGATAAAGAAAGGGAATGATACTATATGGGTCATCGTAGATAGACTGACTAAGTTAGCACATTTCCTACCCATTAAGGAGACCCATAGCTCCGACATATTAGCCCAGTTGTACATAGATAAGATTGTATCTCTCCATGGCATACCGGTGTCTATTATCTCGGACAGAGATACTAGATACACATCTCATTTTTGGAAAAGTTTCCAACAGTCTTTGGGCACGCGCTTAAATTTTAGTACGGCTTGCCATCCTCAGACGGACGGGCAGAGTGAGCGTACCATCCAAACTTTGGAAGACATGCTTCGTGCATGTGTGATTGACTTATGTGGTAGTTGGGATAATCACCTGCCATTGATCGAGTTCTCCTATAACAATAGCTACCATACAAGCATTCAGGTTGCGCCTTTTGAGGCATTATATGGTAGGAAATGCAGGACGCCTATTTGTTGGGCAGAGGTAGGAGAAGCTCAGTTATCAGGACCTGATATAGTCCTTGAAACGACGGACAAGATTTTCCAGATTCATGATCGAATGAAAGCTGCCAGGGATAGGCAGAAGAGTTATGCTGATAAAAGGCGAAAACCTCTAAAGTTTGAGGTTGGTGATAAGGTTCTGCTTAAAGTATCACCCTGGAAGGGGGTGATGCGTTTTGGTAAGAAAGGTAAGCTAATCCCAAGGTATATAGGACCATTCGAGATCATCGAATGTGTAGGAACAGTGGCTTATAAGTTAAACTTACTTGAAGAGCTTAGTGGTATTCACAACGTATTCCACACCTGCAATCTGAAGAAATGTCTAGCTGATGAGTCACTAGTCATGTCACATAAGGATGTGCACATAGATGAGAGCTTAAAGTTTGTTGAAAAACCTTTGTCGATCGAGGATCGACAGGTTAAGAGGCTTCGAAGGAAGCAAGTGCCTATTGTAAAGGTCAAATGGGATGCCCGCAGAGGTCCCGAGTACACGTGGGAGGTAGAGTCCACAATGAAAGAAAAATACCCTCATTTGTTTCAGTAAATCTTGAGGTCGAGATTTCTTTTAAGGGGGTGAGGATGTAACACCTCGAAAATTTATGTCCAATAATATATCGACACGTGTCATGAGCTTTAAACGTGTAAAAGATCATTTGTGAAGGACTAAAGTTGACAAACAAAGAAAGTATGTGAATAAAAGGATTTAAAATGTCAACAACGGATAAATATGCCTTTCAATAACCCTACACGATGTTTACACCCTTAAACGAATGAATCATGGATCATACGAAGCTAATTGTGAGAGAAAGTGAGAAATTACAAACTACAGGGGTTAAATGTGTCAACATGTTTAAAGTATACCTCTGAGTGACCTTTTAGCAAACCCGAAGCTTTGTAATGATTAATTATGCTCACTAGAATAAGTGGTACAAATTTCACAAGGTTTCGATAAAGTATGAGAAAGTTATGACAATATTCGCATACGAGGGGTTAAAAGCGTCAACGTTGAAATTTAAGGCTTTACGGGTAATCACAAAGTTAACCAAGGACTTAACGGTGTTTATATATGTCTTGCAGCCCGTAAAAGTTAAGTTAGAGGGTCAAAATGCAAGAAATAAAGTTAAAACCACGCATACAAGGACCAGGGACCAAAAATGCAATTATTAAAACTTGTTTGGCTGGTTCTGAGGACTCACACGGGCCGCGTAAGCCCTATGTGATCTGTTATGCAGGCCGCGTCCGACCTACAGCGACAGAAAACACCTACAGGTGTCTGTCCAGCCCATTGCACCGCCTTAAAACCTTGTTTTCTTATACCAGGGACTTCCCCACTGGTATTTCATGCAATAGGGACAGTTGGGACCATCTTGTAACACTTGTAGACCTATTTGTCATAATCTAAAGGCACCAAAATCACTATATAAGAAACCCACAAGTTGCAACATTGGACACTTGCACTTGGAAACCCTCACAACTTCACCTCTGGAGAATTTTGGAGCTCAAGCACCCTTCCTAGGAGTCACTAGTCGTGCTTAGGACCCTTGTAAGTGTCCATAACTTTCTTTATATTAGTTTAGCTTAGTTAATTAGCTTAAAGTCAAATCGTCGTAATTAGAGTTTGACTTTGTGATAAATCATAATTTTTCCAGACAATTTTCAAATCGAAAGTACCTATGAGTTGGTAATTATGTGGGCAATAAACCCTTAAAAGGGCACCCTCTGATTCCCACTCTAACTAGGTCAATTGTCGGGTCAAAGTTAATCTTAAAAAGTCAACAGAAAGCTTATTTTCAAATTAATGCATAATTAGCAATGTAGGAGCCATGCAACCTCTTTTATCACTAATATAACTTGGTAATTAATGTAAGAACACGTCTAAACATGTTCAACCCGACAATTTTCAGTTTAGGCTCGGTTCGGAACCGAAAGTCGCATAATTTGACTTTTGCTTTGACTTTCAGTTCTGACCCAATGTAGCATGTTTTAGAAATTCCTTAGAGCCTTATTAGGACCAGGTTTCATGTTAGTATAACCCTTTGTGATTATACAACTTGGTTCATTAGTTATCTGATTCATATGCATGTTTCTGTTAAGTGCTTAAACGTTGACTATTATGCCCATATGACCTTGAAATGTGATTTTTGAAAATATAAAAGAATAGAAACCTTAGTTACTAATTTACAAACTTATCCCTAAAATTTGACATCAGTTTGAGGTCAAGATTAGGAGTTATGCTCATTAGCGTAATTAGAAAGCTTTTTATTAATTAAACGGCGTAATTAGCATATAGCCTATCTAAACCCAATTTTTAACACCAAACTTTTTACCTACTGATATAAAATAATATTTTGGGATTTTTGAATATTTTTATTTAATTTTAGGCTGAGCATAACATAGAGTTCTAAGCTTGATTCGGTAATTGCCGGTTTTGCCCTTTTGGCCTATAAAATGAGTTTTACAAATCTTTTTGATACCAAACCTTTTTCTACTGATCTAATATGATAAATAAAATATTTTGAGCCTTCTGGAATAATAAAAATATCAGCTTTTCTTATAAAACCCGGAAATCGCTTAAAATCGTCTTTTTAAGCGTTTTTAACGCATAGTATGTATAAAAACTATTTTGAATATATAAGATTTGATACCTACTGATATTTTTAGTAAATTTTTATACTTTAACAGTAAGCAAAAGTTTTTAAACTCAGATTTCCAGAATTGACCTTTTAGGCTTATGTGAAATTACCAAAATGCCCCTACGGTGCATAGTTTAGTTATAAATGGTAAATTTCACATATATGTAATACCCTACTGATATTACCTATTAATTTAAGTGTATTTACTGATTATATCAGACCTGAAACTCAGAATCATATTAAATCTCTTTTATAACCTTTTAAATGACCAAAATACCCCTACGGGGCATAATTTGAGTTTAAATCCATTTTGGGCATAATAGAAGATATCTTAATGATGTCACAACATATTTAAGGCATATTAACTTAGGAAACCTGTTCATGAATCATTTGGTTACCCGTTACGCATTATTCGCGTTCGGTGCGGTTTATGTAACTAGTTTGCATAAATTAGCCAAAACGGGTCAAACCTTATCATTTTTGTCTCGAAATTCAGAATGTGTGTAGTTTACCCATATTACACAAGTCTCCAAACTTGTCGGGTCTAAATCACATTCTATTCCGGTCTTCGCCTAATCGTGCGTTTGAACCATATCTTCTTTTAAAAACTAACCGGTCTAAGTTTAGGCTTAATTAAAGACCCGTTGGGAATCTAATAGGTTATTAAAAACCTTTGTTCCAGAATAGGAGACCCGGTAAAAGCTACGTGCACTTGCTGTTTGTGATTAATACTTGCAAAGGTAAATATTTTTAACTTATTTCCCCTTATACGGGCTTGGGATACGGTATATAGAATACCGCTTGGTCGGGCATTGAATTTTTAATCATATGAAGGTTAATTTATTGAGATGACCCGTTTAAACTGTTTTGTTTGCTTAAAGCCTTTGGGGGGTTAATGACCATGTCCCGGATATCCTTGGCATCATTCATCGAAATGGTCACGACCTAAGCACGGGGTGTAGGCATACACCTGCCAGTGCATATATATAAAAAGGTATAACCGCCGGTTCGAGAATAACTCGTCGCGGGATTATATCATGTGGTGTGTCTATTAATCTTTAACCCGGTATTCAGCCCGGGCTACTGAACGCATAACGAACATGTAATTCTCTTACAAGTTTATATAGAAATAATTATCCCAAGTTATAAAATGTTTTGTGCCTTGTGCATTTAAATCAATTTTCTTAAACCTTTTCAAAATGAGTCAGTTAATTATATTTACCAGTGTAAACTGACGTATTTTCCCAAAAAGGTTAAGTGCAGGTACTACTCGAAATAGGCTGGCCTCTCCTTAGCATCAATAAGAGTCTCCCAAGCTTGGATGCATTTAAATCTGATGAACTATGTTTCTTTTTTTTTTGTTGATCCGCCTGTGGATCTGTTTCAACTATTTTGTGATACTTAATATTACAATTTATTCGGTTGAAATAAATCTATCTTTTGCTTCCGATGTGCATTTAAAATTGTGTTGTTTGACTATGATGATATCAACTACGTCACGATACTCCCCACCGGGCCCACCGGTAATACGTGGAAATATCGGGGTGTGACACGATCGGGCTGCCAACTCGATCGACCAGCCCTCTCCTCCCCTTTCCTTTTATGGAAACCCTATAAATACCCCTGTCAACATCACAAACTTACCTTTTCTGCACTCTCTCGTCCGACCAGCGCTTCTTGCCCACTTTTCTTCAGATTTCTCGCGATTCTTGTAAGTATTCAACCTAAATCTTGTACTTTCTTAATCTACACGCACTCCTACACCTTTCTATCTTTTGAATCTTAACTTTTAAACGTGAAATCACTAGATTTGAGGTGTTCTAGGATGATGTCATCATGGTGTTCTTAGGAACTTCATGTTTTGGCTTCAATCCACCAAGAACAACTTAGATCTGAACGATTTCCACACAAATAAACAAAGATCTTGAATAGATCTGAACATATTCATGGTGAAAAAGGATTGAAGGATAGTTTTTAACTTTCTTTCAACTCTTTTACACTCAATGCACTCAAAACCGATAGAATCGGACCTTGTTCTAGTCTTCTACTCTTCCTTAGGGTTGTGTTAGTTCAAGATCTGGATTCTATCCACGAGATTACCGATTTCGGGCTAACCAAGAACAACCGTCTTGAACCGGTGAACTGACTGAACTAGGGTGATACCTGTTCGAATGGGTCACTTGGGTCAAAATGGGGTTCTGTTGATTAGCACGTGTCACGCCATCTCGATAAAACTACAAAACGAACAAAACAGCAAAGTGAAGAAGACGATCAGGTCGACCAGGACGGACTGCCGTCCGACCGGACGATCGGATTGCCACCCGCTCGGGTTGCCACCCGATCGGCTTGCACCTTGGGTTCTACCCTTAACTTTTATTTTGAGGTTTGAGCATCGAACGAACTGCTGTCCGATCGGACTACCAACCCGATCGGACTACCACTCGACTATGTGATGTTTGGAACTTCAAAACTTAAACAATTTTCAACATGTTCAATACAAACGGGTTGTCACCCGATCGGACTACAATCCGATCGAGTGACAAACTGCTGTGAACTTGTTCTCACTAAAGTCTCCAACCAATCGGACTGTCGCCCGATCCAATGACCGTTCGATCGATCGACCTGAAAGGTAGAGATACTTCTATGTTTTCAAAATGCTACAACGAAAACTTCAAAAGTCAAGCCATCATACACAAACACATCATTCCCAAAGGAAGAAACAATACACTTGAAAGGTCACCCGATCGGATGACCATCCGAGCGGATTGTCACCCGATCGACCGGCTACCCGATCATAATACCATCCGATCGGAGTACCGTCCGATCCACTGACATCTCTCACTCATTTACGTATCGCTTATCGTTATGCTATCGTTCTGATCAGGCTAATTTCAATCTAGCGCTCCCTTTAGTCCATCATCGCTGTGAGTATACTCGAACCCTTTTTGCTTTCGCACTTTTGGGTGTTACATATGTTACCTATATTCAAATCACATCAATCACACAACGCAAACACTATTTAAATGCTAACCGTTACTGCATGTTATACGTGACTCAATGAATGCTTGTTTGTTATGTTTACACATGGATTGCTGTCTACCTGCCTTAGCAACGATAGTACTATTAGTTTGGACTCAGCACCTGTTCGCTCAGGGGTTGTTAAGGACAATTAAATACATGGGTCACAGTGGTGATCATGCATTACGAACTGCCTTGCGTAGTCAACCCGCAGTCATTGGTATTGATAGGATCATGTCGATAACTTACGTGCTTCATTTCACTATGTGTACGTGTTGGTTATGCGTAAACGATTTCGAACTCTATTATGCTGTATCAAACTTTTATGCTCACCTTTACACTATGTGTATTGACTTTTACTTTAACATATGTGGCAGGTGCTTAAGATGTTTGAACGCTTTGCTTGCACTGAAATCGAGGCTAGGAAAGGTCTAGAAATGAATAAACGAATTGTCTGTACTTGAAATCTGAGTTGTCAGAACAGAACAATTTGACAAGATTTTGTCTGTAATAATTATATTACTTTTTATGTCATGGTATGGGACATGATGCTTTAAATAATTGGTAATGTTAGTTGTTATGGAAACTTCTGGACAATCTATTTCGCTCAGTGACGCGCCCCGATGATTCCGCCATCGGTTGGGGTGTGACACACGTCGTCCGCATAACAAAGGTGAGTCAATAACGGACCCCCATTTGGGAGTTGACACCCATGAAAGAATCCCAAGTTACAAAGACGCTTCATGAATAAACTAATAACCTCCATAGCTATGATGAATAAGAAAGGAGATAAAGGATCACCTTGTCTTAGGCCCCACTTGAATTTAAATTCCTTTGTATGAGATCCGTTGACAACAACCAAACCCGTGCCGGACACCAAACATCCCTTGATCCAATAAATCCACTTAGTCGGAAAATCCATCTTCTCCATCATTCGGAAAAGAAATTTCCAATTGATGGAGTCATAGGCCTTTTCGAAATCAACTTTAAAAATAAGCAACTTAGTTTTGGATTTTTTTGCCCAGGCCACCGTTTCACTCAAAATAAGTGGGCTATCCAGGATATTTCTACCTCCAACGAAGGCAGATTGGACGGGAGAGGAGATTTCGCCAATGACAGATTTAAGCCTATTGGCCAGAACCTTAGAAATTAGTTTATACTGCGAACCAACCAACGAGATAGGCCTAAAATTAGAAATGACTTGCGGGTCTTTTGATTTTGGGATAAGAGCAACAAAAGAAGGGTTGCATCCGACGCTAAACGAGCCATTGATATAAAATTCATTGAAGACATCCAAAAAATTGACTTTAAGTTTATCCCAAAAAACTTTATAAAACTTCAGCGAGAATCCATCCGGACCTGGAGCTTTACTACCATCGCAGCCTTTCAAAGAAAAAAGAACCTCCTGCTCCGAAAAACGATTACACAGAAAGGACCTACTAGTGTCTGAAATACATGGCAGCCCATCCTTTTCAAAATCCAGCCTGCTTCTAATTGGTTCGGCGAAAATTTTCTTAAACCATCCTCTAATCTCCTCCTTTAACTCCTCCGGGTCAGTCACGAATCTGTTGTGAAACAACAATCCGTTAATTCTATTAGAAGCCGAGTTGACCGAAATGATCTTATGAAAAAACAAATTGTTCTCGTCCCCATACTTTAACCAATTGGCCCGAGCTTTTTGTTGCAAATCTTTAGCTTTACGAAGTTCCATATCATTGACTTTAACTCGGAGTTCAACTCTAAGCTTCTTTTCCTCATCCGATATCGGCCCACAAATGGCTTTATTTTCAATCTTTTCGATAATATCCTCATACTTTTTCAACTCCTTTCTATCATTAATATTCACTTAGGCCCTCCACTTTTTAATTTCCAGCTTAATTTTTTTCAGAATACCCGCGTGAATACAATCCTTCTTCCCCACAGACCCGCTAGTTCATTAAACCCTTATCCACAATCTCAGCTAATTTAGGGTCCCCAATCCATGAATTAAAAAACTTGAACGGGGTAGGTCCAAAATCCGCCGCCGGACAAGACAACGAGAGAGGACAATGATCGGAAAATCCTCTTTTATGCACAATAAGCTTCGCATTTGGCCAACGACTTAGGAAAACTTCATTCACCAGAAATCTATCTAACTTACTCATTTTGACCTCACTATGACCTAAAATAAATGTGAACATACCTCCCAACATCGAGTATTCGAAAAGCCCAGCAGAGGAGATAAAGTTGTTAAAAGCATCGCTCGAACCCAGATCAAAGCGAGAATTAACCCGTTCAGATTCAGCTCTGACCTCATTAAAATCTCCCAATAAAACCCACATCCCGCTAAACCGAGATATTAACTCCAGAAGCTCACCCCATAGCGATCTTCTCTGCCCAGCATCATTCGGAGCATGAATGTTAAGGATATTAACCGGTTCACTGACTCCCGAGATGCTCCCCCGGAAATCAAAAGAAACATGTGATTTTTAACAACCGAATCCACATAAAGCACGTCTGGGTTCCAAAAAGAAAGTAAACCACCCAATCTGCCGATCGAATCAACTGAATCAAAGTTCAATCTAGAGTTGTCCCAAAACCGGCGAATTACCGAGATATCTAAACCTGATAGGTGAGTTTCCTGACAGCCGATAAAACTCGCCTTCACTTCAAACTTCAAACCTCTGACCCACTGACTTTTCCTAGAATCGGAAACCCCATTCAAATTTAAGGAGATCAAATTCATTGATTACCATTCGTCTCCAATTCCCCACGAACTAGCTTCTGCACATGATTCTCAAAACCCCCGGTTCCGATGCCTAGTTTTACACCAAACTCCAAAGTTTGAGCAGTCTCTTGCTCGAATAGATTATCATTCTCCTGAGCTAAATGGCTGCCACTCTCACCCCGATTCAGGTCCACACCTTTACTATGCGTCTTGTTCGTATTTTGCAACGGATCCCCACCAACAACCCCTTCCTTCTCCATACGGAAGATCCTTCAATATCGAAAGGATCAAAATTGTTAGAATTCACCGTCCCCAGATTTAAGTCAGGGATACAAACACTCTGGGCCTGCTTATTTGGGGCATTTGATCTCTTGGGCCTGGTGGTGATATAGCTGGGCTTTGGGGAATTAGAGTTGGACCCCATAACGGGCCTACCCGAACATCCACCATCTCTATCATACCCCACATCCTCTCTCTCCTCTATACTTACGGAAGGAATATCGCCCCCAATTTCTCTTTCTTCATTATTATCATCTTTTTCCAAGCACGGATCCCAACACAAGTCGGCTGCATGCTTATGGGGGGAATTCCCACTACGTTGATTACCCATGCAAAAAGGAGAGGGATCCAAAGGGCACCTCTTCGACTTCTCAACTCCAGAAGCCGCGCTTTTTTCATCTCCCGGTGTCATAACCGGCGAACTCAACACCGGCGACTCGCCGGAGTAAACCGACGTCTCCTCCTCTTCGACGGCCTTCTCCAAAAAACATGGGCACCACTGGCCAGAAATTTCCTCCACCTAAACTTTGATTTTCTGATCCTTCCAAGAAAGGATGAATTCCGCACAGATCCTATTACCCGATTGGACTAAGATGGCCAAACGATCCTCTGCCATATTCCCGTTATTTTTGTCTGCCTCCGACTTGACCAGCAACCTTCCACATCTGTCTCCGATCTTGTTGATTACATGACGATCCCAGAAAGGTAGCGGAACACCCAATATTTTAATCCACGCGACTCTTTGAAAAATAGGAGGGATTCCCTCCCGCCTATAAAGCCTTGAGAACCAAGCTTCCCAAACATTAACATTTTGCAATCTGAACTCTTCAGCTTCCTTCGTACCTTTAAAACGCAGTAAGACTTTAAGGCCGCCCAAATATTTCAACTCGAAGCTATCTTCCATTATCCCCACTAGGTGATCCTGTAAGTTATTAAGGATATCTATGTCTTTAGCTTCTCTAACTAAAGATTTGAACTCCCAAGCTTTCTTAGTTTCAGAGTTCATCGGGGGAAGCTCAATCGTGTTAGTGTGGGTATTGCAAACTCCCTGTTGAACAACCGAGCTAAAGGACTTCATACCATTATAAAAAGCACCAGCCTGCCTCTGCGTCTTGGCATGGTTTTCCACTAGCTTCAAGCCTTGAAGTCTATAAAAAACGGACACTCTATCTCCCTTTTGAATATTTTATACCTTCAATCCATCCCTGTCGAATTTAGCCAGGGCCACTTCCACTATCGCCCTATCAATACGGACATCCTTTAGATTCTCAATCCACCATGTAGGGTCATTAACATTTGACAGTTTAATGAAACCGAATTTATTTCCAGCGCGATCTTTTTTGAACGGAACAAATGCATCTTCCAAATTATCAAGATGCTCAAAAGCCTTCCACAAAGAAGCACGGGAACAAGATTCAGGAAGGTTAGAAACAAAAAATGAAGTTGTCTTTCTGAGTCTGAGTTCCGTATCGGCAAAGGACTTCTCCCTTCTATAGTCTTTCCTGCTCAATACCGTATTCTAGTTATTATTACGACCCCTCCACACATTCCTCCTCATCGAAAAGAAAGAAAAAAGAAAGCATGGCTTATATGGTTAATGGAATTCGAACCGGTCTAGCTGAACTATAACAATAGCCGCGAACAATATCAGACCCGCTAAGCAAACAAGCCCCGGAAAAGCTCACGGAGAGGAACCAGGAAGGACCGCAGAAGAGAAGAACAACGAAAGAAAATGACAGCACAACACCAGAAAGGAAAGGAAAGGAACGATACGTCGTCACCGGAACGAAAGGGCTCAAAAATCTGCTAACAATCTCGTTATAATCAGCGGAAAAGGATCCGCCAAGATCAATCACAGGCTGTTATACAGTGCCTGAGCAAATCGCCGGAAAAAAGGAAACGGACCGTCAGTTCATCAAGAGAGAAAACCTTGGCATGGGGCAAGTTAATAGCCTCCGAAAAAAATAAAACAATCAACTACCTGTAACAATTAAACACCTCTTTCTTGTACGTTTTCCTAACAGTGTGCTTTGTGTTTTATATTGATAAATTTGGTGTTCCTACTAGGACTATATTTGTAGCTATATACCCGAATTTGACTTAATGTGTATGGATGACAAAATAATTGCATGACAAAGCTATCTTGTCCAAACTTATTACTAAGCCACATAGACATAAGATCTAATTGATAATGTAAGAAATCATATGATTAAAGATAATATAACATATTTTTAAACTATAGTCAGGTTTAAAATGTGGAATTTCTCACTAGTTATATCATTCCTTGAGTTTTAATGTTATTTTCTTAGTCAAGAAAAAGGATAGCTTTTGAATTGTTGGTCCCGAAGTGGATGATGACATGTACCAATGGTACCAGGGACCTATGAGTCATAGGTGCTTGGATGGAAGACCAAGTTACAGATACCACTTCCCCATTAGGAGTTAAACCAATTCACGTTGCCAATTTTTCTTATCATGTAGCACTACTTCCTTAAAGTTAGGTCCATGCATTTTCCATTATAAAGTATTTAAAGTTTGTTATTTGCATTTTGTTAAATATAGATCAGAAATTTGGAATCAATATCTCCCTCTTAGTTCTTTTAAGCTTCTTGCTTTTTTTGCTTTTGTCCATTGAAGATGTTAGGACCACATCAGATGCTCAACGACTAATGATCTTAACAAAAGATGACGACTAATGATCTTAACAAAAGATGATTTGTGCGGAACGAGGGATCGAAAACTAGTATAGTCAGTGTTGTAAAAATCGTGACTAGGCGATTAATCGCTAGTTAGCCAGTAAAACAAAGTAATTTTTTTAATGAGTCCATTAATCGCTAGTCGGGCCTAGTCAAACCTGTACCTAGTCGGCCAGCCAAAAATAGGCGATTCAGGCCAGATTCCGGCAAAAAACCTGTATATTCCGGCCAAAACCTCTAAATTCTGGCTAGTTTCCAACCAAACCATGTGAATTCCAACAATTAATCTTGTATACTTAAAAAAATGAGCTGAATAAGAGTTAAAACCTAGTTACTTAAAATATTTAATTATAAAAATGTGTATATGTATATATAAAACTGAAAATTACATATAAAAAACCCGATCCGATTAATCACGATTAATATCTTGAGTAGTCGCTAGTCTCCATCTCACCGGCCAACTAGCTACTAACGAGTTCTCCAACCTTGCAAAGCGAATTTCGTGGCCGACACACTCAGTCGCAAATCTCATGTTAACAGCATTCGTTGTTCTCAAATCATCAGCGATCTTCATACCCGCATTCCTGAAGCTCAGTTTGCGTCCTTCAATGAAGCGAACATGTATAACGAGATGAAGTGTGGTGCTGAAAACCAACTCATGACGAAATTCGATGGACTCTAATATTATCTCGATCGCGTTTGGGTGCCAAATCGTGATGAACTTCGTGAACTTATAATGAAGGAGACGCACAAATCACAATACTATATTCATCCTAGTGCTGATAAGATGTACCATGACCTTCGTACGTCCTATTGGTGGCCTGGTCTGAAGAAAGACATCACCACCTTTGTTTCCAAATGTCTCATTTGCTCGAAAGTCAAGGCCGAGCATTAGCGTCCTTTTGGTTTACTCGAACAACAAAAAAATCCCAGATTTTAGAAGTGGGATAGCATTGCTATGGACTTCATAACCAAACTTCCTCGCACACCTTCTGGTCATGATAGCATTTGGGTGATCATTGGCCGCTTGACCAAAACGGCTCACTTCCTCCCCATTCGTGGGGATTTCAAAGTTGAGAAACTGGCACGAATCTACATTGATGAAGTCGTATGTCATCATGGCATACCCATTGACATCATTTCAGACCGCGATGGTCGTTTCACCTCACTTCTTTGGCAAACATTCCAAACCGCTATGGGTACTCACTTGAATCTCAGTACGGCTTTTCATCCTTAAACGGATGGACAGATTGAACGTACTATCCAAACCCTAAAGGGTATGCTTCGCTCGTGTGTTATCGACTTTGGAGGTAATTGGGATGTACATTTACCTTTGATTGAGTTCTCGTATAATAACAGCTATCACTCCAGTATTCCAATGGCTTCTTTTGAAGCATTATATGGTCGCAAGTGTCGATCACCCATTTGTTGGCACGTAATTGGCGACGCTCAAATTACTGGCCCGGAGCTTATTCAAGAAACGACGGATAAGATTCTTCAAATCCGTGGCAGTCTCCTCAAGGCTAGAAGCAGACAAAAGAGCTATGCAGATAAGTGTCGTAAACCATTGGAGTTCAATGTTGGTGATCAAGTACTCCTCAAAGTATCTCCTTGGAAATAAGTAATCCGTTTTGGTAAAAAGGGAAAACTTGCTCCACGCGTTGTCGGTCCTTTCAAGATACTCGAAAGGATTGGTAAAGTGGCTTATCGACTCAATTTACCTCAAGAACTCAGCAACGTTCATCCAACATTCCATGTCTAAAATCTCAAGAAGTGCTTAGCTGAAGAAGGACTTCAAGTTCCTATTGATGATTTGCAAATCAACGAGACTATATATTTTGTGGAGAAACCGGTCGAAATCATAGATCGAGGAACCAAACAACTTAGTAGCAGCAGAATTCCCATAGTCAAGGTTCGATAGGAAGGAAAATGTGGTGCCGAATTCACTTGGGAGTTCGAGAGTGAGATGAAGACCAAGCATCCACATCTCTTCGTTCAGCCTTCCTCTTGAATAGATTTCGAGGACGAAATCTCCTGAAGTAGGGGAGACTGTAACGCTTCGCATGTTTGTACTTTACCGATTTAGCAAGTATTGATATACATTCTATTTTTAGAAACTTGTACTCTTGTTGTATTCTATCTCGTTTCACTTTGTAATCCGAGACAATTGATCATAATGAAAACATAAGTATTTTATTCATATTCATGTTATTCACGTTAAACTTGTGTGCATGTTTATACTCACAATCGACATTTTCAAACGCTATACTATGCATGTTTCATAATTTCACGATACACATTTATGCTTGTTACACGAATAACCGGATTAAAAACATAATCGAACTTGAATCTCGAGAAAAAAAAGGAAAGACCCCTCTCGCACGAATGCCCATTTCATGAGAATGGGCCAGTCGTCCATATGTCCCTCTCGTCAGAACTTGCATGTTTGTAACACCTCGAAAATTCACGTCCTATAATGTGTTGACACGAGTCATATGTTTGAACGTGTGAAAGAATGTTATAGAAGGATTAAAGTTGACAATCATGGAAAGTATGTGAATATACGGGTTCTAAATGTCAACAGTGAATAAATATACTTTACATTAACCCTACATGATGCTCATACCTTCAAACGAATGAATCATGGATCATACGAAGCTAATTGTGAATGAAAGTGAGAGATTACAAACTACATGGGTTAAATGTGTCAACATGTTTAAGTTATACCTCTGAGTGACCTTTTAGCAAACCCGAAGCTTTGTAACGGTAAATTATGCTCACTAGAATGCACGATATAAATTTCATAAAGTTTCGTTATCGTATGAGAAAGTTATGAACAAATTCGTATACGAGGGGTTAAAAACGTCTACGATGAAGTTTATGACTTTTCGGGTAACAATAAAGTTAACCGAGGACTAAACAAAGTGGGTAATGTCTTGAAGCCCTTATAAGTCAAATTGGAGGGTTCAAAGTGCAAGAAATAAAGTCTAAGCAAAGTTTCCAAGAGCCAAGGACCAAAGCATAAAAATCAAAAATTTTAGATTTGATCAGAGGGGGCGTCGCGCCACGCGAGGACCCAGGGGGGTCTACGCGTGCCGCGAGGGGCTGTCTGCTCCGAAAACTTTGGGTTTTGGTCTCCTAGGTGCATTGTAACCGACTTTAATCCGATTTTCCTCATCTTGCACGACCCCTAAACAACCCCTAGACACTTAGGGACATCTGGAAATGATCCAAGGCCATTGTTAGACTTGTGTGTCAACAATCCATGAGGTTTTGAACACTATAAAAGGCCACAAGGTTGCAATCATTTCTTCACACCTCATTTCTGCATTTCTGGAGCTTCCTGGAGCTTAAGAGCAGACCCAAGTTCTTCCTAATCGTGCATAGGACTTCAGTAAGTATGCTTAACCTTTCTTAGTGAAGTTTTTGCTTAGTTTTAGCTTAAAAGTCAAACCGTCGTAATTAACGGTTGACTTAGCGATTAATCATTGATGGTCCAGTGATTAGTCGAATTAAAAGTAGTTATAAGTTGGTAATTATGTGGGCAATAAACCCTTAAAAGGGCACCATCTGATTCCCACTCTAACTAGGTCAAATGTCGGGTCAAACTTGTTATTAAAAAGTCAACAGAATGCTTAATTTCCAATTTATGCATAATTAGCAATGTAGAACCCATACAACCTGTTTGATCATTAATATAACTTGATAATTAGTGTAAGAACATGTCTAAACATGTTCAACCCGACAATTTTCAGTAAAGAACCGGTTCGGAACCGAAAGTCGCATAGTTTGACTTTTGCTTTGACTTTCAGTTATGACCCGTTTAAGCATGTTTTAGAAATGCCTTAGAGCTTTAATTGGACTAGGTTACATGCTAGTATAACCCTCTATGATTATACACCTTGGTTCATTAGTTATCCAATTAATATGCATGATTCCGTTAATTGCTCATATGTTGACCATTATGCCCTTTTCACCTTAAAACGTGATTTTTGAAAATGTAAAAGTGTAGAAACCTTAGTTACTGAATTATAAACTTGCACCAAAAATTTGACATCAGTTTGAGGTGTAGATTAAGAGTTATGCTCGTTAGCGTAATTTGAAAGCTTTTTAGCGATTAAACGACATAATTAGCGTATAGCCTATTTAAACCCACTTTTTGATATCAAACTCTTTACCCACTGATGTAATATATTATTTTGGGATTTTTGAAGATTTTTAATTAATTTTAGGCTGAGCATAACTTAGAGTAGTAGGCTTGATTCGGTAATTGTCGGTTTTGCCATTTTGGGCTATAAAATGAGTTTTACATATCTATTTGACTCCAAACCTTTTGCTACTGATTTCATATGATAAATAAATTATTTTAAACCTTCTGGAATAATAAAAATATCAGTTTTCTATATAGAACCCGGAAACGGCTTCTAATCGCCTTTTTAAGCGTTTTAACGCATAGTATGTACTAAAAATATTTTAAGAATACAAGGGTTGATACCTACTGATATTTGAGGTAAATTATAATATTTTAACAGTAAGCAAAAGTTGTTTAACTCAGACTTCAGTTTTGAGCTTTTCGGCTTATGTGAAATTACCAAAATGCCCCTACGATGCATAGTTTGGTTATAATTGATAAATTTCACATATATGTAATACCCTACTGTTATAACTTATCAAATTAGGTATTTTTGCTGATTATATCAGACCTGTGACTCAGGTTAATACTTAAACTCTTTTATAACCTTATAAATGACCAAATTACCCCTACGGGGCCTAGTTTGTGTTTAAATTCGTTTCGGGCATAATAAAAGATATCTTACTGATGTCACAACATATTTGAGGCATATTAACTTAGGAAACCTGTATATGGCTCTCATGAATACCCGTTACGCTTATTACGCGTTCGGTTCGGTTTATGTAACTAGTTTGCATAAATTAGCCGAAACGGGTCAAACCTTATCGGTTTTATCTCAAAATCCAGAATGTGTATGAAATACCCATATTAAGCAAGTCTTCAAACTTTTCGGGTCTAAATCACATTCTATCTTGGTCTTCGCTTAATCGTGCGCACGAACCGTATCTTTAAAACTAACCGGTCTAAGCTTAAGCTTAACTAAAGACCCGTTAGGATTCTAATAGGTTATTATAAACCTTCGTTCCAGAATAGGAGGACCAGTAAAAACTACTTGCATTTGCTGTTTGTGAATTATACTTGCAAAGGTAAATACTTTTAACTTATTTTCCCTATACTGGCTTGGGGTACGGTATATAAAATACCGCTTGGTCGGGCATTAAATCTTCCATCGTATGGTGGCTAATTGATATTTGATCGGCCCGTTTAAATTGGTTTGTTTGCTTAAAGCCTTTGGGGGGTTAATGACCATGTCCCGGATATCCTTGGCATCATTTTACGAAATGGCCACGACCTAAGCTCGGAGTGTAGGCGTACACTCGTCAGTGCATAAATAAATTATGTAGTGTGTCTATTGATCTTTAACCCGGCACGATCCGGGCTACTGAACGCATAAGGAACATGTAATTCTTTTACAAGTTTATACATTTAAATAACTATCCCAAGTTATAAAATGTTTGTGCCATGTGCATCCAAATAAATTTTTAATCATTTTAAAATGAGTCAGTTGATTGTATTTACCAGTGTAAACTGACGTATTTTCCCAAAAAGATCAAGTGCAGGTACTACTCGTAATTGGCAGGATATCTCCTTAGCATCAAAAGAGTCTCGCAAGCTTAAGATGCCTAAAGTCTGTTGAACTACTGTTTCCATTTTATTTGATCCTTCTGTGGATAAACTTTTGACTGTTTGTGCTACCTGATATTACAATATTATATTCAGTTGAAATATATCTTTCATTTGCTTCCACTGTGCGTATTAAATATTGTGTTGTTTGACTATTATGTTGCTAACCACGTCACGATACTCCCCCACCGGGCCCACCGGTGACACGTGGAATTCAGGGTGTGACAAGTTGGTATCAGAGCCAACGCTGAGTGAATTAAACACTAGCCTTTTGTGTTTAAACTCAGTTACACAATTGCACATTCCTAAATTTTTCGAGTCTAGACAAAGTACATAGGAACAATTCAAATTTGTTTCAACTTATTTTTAACTTTGTCTTTTATTTTGTATATCCTTGTCGTTATCTTATGATTATATTGACAGGACTAAACATGCCGCCAAGATTCTTTCGACGAAGAGGACGAGGCAAGGGGCCAATCACCGCCCCCAATGACCACGAGGCCGGACCTTCGCACATGCGAGCTCCTTCCACCACCGCGAGTGCTGACCCACGAGAGAACAGGAGGAACCTTTTTGAACCTGTGAGACGATCTGTTTCACACAGTTCGATGCCTCCCGTTCATAACTCTTATGGGCCACATTCGGAAAATGAGCCCGATAACCCTCAACCTTCTTACATACCTCTACAGCAATCCCTATCGCACCATTCCTTTGGTGACCCTACACCTGTTTTTAGGGGCCGGTTTAACCCGACAAACTACCTACAAGAACCAGTGGGTTTTAACCCATTGGGGCCAGAGGATCATTACTCCGGCGATCATGCAGAGGACATGGACGAGGACACCGATCCAGTCGAGCCCGCAATCGGAACTCCGAACCATCCTATCGAGGTCTCAGATAGTTCGTCTTTTCATGGATCACCCTACCGTGGTCCGGACAGTTACCAGGCACGATTTAACCAGTTCGAGTGGTATTTTACACCCTCGCACCATTCGTCGCCTCCCCAGCAGCAACAGCAGGATCCCTCTGGGGATTCACGATTCGTGGCAGTCACGCCACTGCCTCCACCGCCACCAGTTCAGCCGACACCTCCGCAACCGCCGAGGCGTAGGAGAACCGGAGCACGTATGTCTGCACGAGGAGGGGACTTTCATTTTAGCTCTCCTCGACAATCAAGTGGCAGTCATTATCCGCCACTTCAAGAAGATCCACAAATGGGTGGACCTTCGAACCCAGTTGCACCGCAACCACCACCGATGGGTTTTGATAACCCGATTCCTGCCTACACTGGTTCTATGGCGTACAACCCGTTTAAGCAGCCGGCTCACACCAACTATGGTTACGCTGAAGCCGACCCATACATGGTAGCGGCCAACTATAACGCCCTTCATCCTGAAGGACCGTATGGAGCTCCATGGGGAGTAGGGTACCCGACTCATGGATACCAAATACCTACTAGACCTATAATTCGGTAACAATCACAGCCGCCAAGGTTCTCCCCACCAGAGAGCGAGACTTTCACAGAGACCGCAGGGAGCGACAAAGTTTCTTCCAAGGATTGACAAGCCTAATAAAAGGGGAGAGCAAGAAGGACCATTGAATCCTTCCACTGTTGTTGTAATTTCCTTGTATCAGTTGAGCCCCTGCATGGGCCTGTCTTGCTGTATTGACCCCTGTGTGGGTATGTTTGTTTGCTTTGACCCCTGCGTGGGTCTATCTTTATGTTAACCCCTACGAGGGTGTGTTGTTTGTTTAAGTCCCTGCGTGGACTAGTATTTCGATTTGACCCCTGCGTGAGTATGTTGTTCTGTCTAAAAAGTCCTGTTTAGGGCGATGTGTAATCTATTAATAATTAATGGAATGTTAAATTTATAAATTTCATTTTTTGCCATTATATGCATAAATAAATTATATATGAAATAAATGAATCAAAATCATTCCTTTTAAAATTATATCTGCCTATCTAAATATTTAATAAGAATCTTAAGAGTGAAACCTAGCCTGAATGTCATTTTAAAGACCTTGCCAAGATGGTAAGACCTGTTTAAAAGATTCAGATCCCAGTTAACATCTGAAAACATGTTAACGCTCCTGGCAGACGTGATTCGTTAAAATCACACACGTCATCTTTGAAATAGGATTCTTTAGAAGATTCCTAACCCAACTAAAAGATATCTGAATCATGGGTTTAAATCATCAATTGAGATGATCATATGTTGACCATACATTGGTAATATAGTGCCTACGGGCCTTGCTCATTTCTACATGAGACAAAAGACAGTAATAGTCTATGACCTTGTCCGAAAAAGGTAAAGAACTATGTTCAAACCTTAAAGCCTTGATTCTCTGAAATCATAGCTTATGATTTAAAAATGTCATTGTGACTAGGCCTTTTGTGCTACTAATAAAATTGTTATTGTTTTATAATTAGGATAAATTATAATAGAAATCCTAAATGAATATGATTAATAAATTAACCAAATATGGTCTATGTTACCATGGTTAATGAATTGCCATAGAAGACAATTCCATAATAAACTCCCAAGTAAACTATTGTCCTTGTTTTATGTAACAGTTCAATTAAAATGGCTGACTCGGATGAAATTAATAGTCACCCAGTGGAGAATAATGATAACGCCCGAATTAATATAACGGGTGCTGAACTGAAAGCGTTAGTAGACGACACTGTTACAAAGGCCTTAGAGCGGCAGTATGAAGAATATAGTGGGACTCGAAGTAGGACCCTATCTACACTGCATTCAAAGCCTCCCTCCAAGAAGGAAGAACCAAAGAAAGATGATGATCGACTCTCCTCAAACCGCCACAGTGCTCCATCTCAACAGATTGTACTAAATCAAGAACCCAGTCATAAGGGTTGCTCCTATAAATACTTTGTTTCATGCAAACCCAGGGATTTCACTGGGGAAAAAGGAGCCATTGACTGCATGACGTGGTTAGATGAGATGGACACAGTAGTGGATATCAGCGGGTGCGCTGAGAGGGATATAGTCAAGTTTGTGTCACAATCTTTTAAAGGCGAGGCCTTAGCCTGGTGGAGATCGCTGATTCAAGCCACTGGGAAGATCCCATTGTACAACATGTCTTGGGAACAATTCGTTGCCCTCATAAAGGAGAACTACTGTCCTCAGCACGAGGTCGAAAAGATTGAGTCAGATTTTCTTTCGTTGGTAATGATCAATCTAGATTGCCAAGCTTACCTCACGAGCTTTAATACAATGTCGAGGTTGGTTCCGTATCTAGTGACCCCGGAACCCAAACGAATAGTTCGTTTCATTGGGGGTTTAGCCCCCGAGATAAAGGCAAGCGTGAAGGCCTCCCGGCCAGCTACTTTCAGATCTGTAGCGGATATATCTTTGTCCCTCACGCTGGACGCGGTCAGATAAAGATCGCTGAGGAACAAAGATGCTGAGAAAAGAAAACGTGAAGATGATAATTCACGGAGGTCAAACAAGAAGCACCGAGGAAACGGTGACAACAAGAAGGGGTCTGAGTCAAAGAAGGATGGGCATCAATCTGGTGATAAGCCCAAGTGTAAGATCTGCAAGAGACATCACTTCGGGAAGTGCAGATATGAATCAAACTCGCAGACCCAGTCGAAAACTTTTGCATGTGGGATATGCAAGTCCAAGGATCACAAGACCTTGGATTGCAAGAAGCTGAAAGACGCAACGTGCTACCGTTGCAATGAAAAGGGGCACATTAAGACCAACTGCCTGAAATATGCAAAGAAAGACGACGAAGGAAAGAAGACCAATGCCAGGGTCTTCAGGATGGATGCAAAGGAAGCAGTTCTAGACGACAATGTGATTACAGGTACTTTCCTTGTAAATGATGTCTATGCAAGAGTACTTTTTGATTCAGGCGCTGATAAATCGTTTGTAGATCATAAGTTTTGCAAATTGCTGAATTTACCTGTCAAAACCTTAAGTGTGAATTATGAGGTGGAGTTAGCAGATGGCACCATAGAAACCGTCTCAACTGTGTTAGATGGATGTGTTATATCCATTAAGAACCACTCTTTTCCTCTGTCACTACTTCCCTTTAAGTTAGCCGGTTTTGACATAGTTTTGGGTATGGACTGGTTATCTCATAACCAGGCCCAAATTGTCTGTAATAAGAAGCAAGTGGTGATTAAGACTCTGTCTGGTGAATCACTTACCATTCGGGGAGATACCCAGTATGGACTGCCTGAGCAAGTGACTATGCTCAAGGCCTCTAAGTGTTTAAAGAAGGGTTGTGTCATCTACATGGCACAAGTGATTATTGATGAGCCGAAACCAAAGATAGAAGATCTCCCTGTCATTTCTGAATACCCTGAAGTTTTTCCTGAAGAACTACCTGGTTTACCACCAGAGAGGCAAGTCGAATTCAGAATTGACATCATCCCTGGGGCAGCACCTGTTGCAAGGGCACCTTATAGGTTGGCGCCAACGGAGATGAAGGAATTAAGAACGCAACTAGATGATTTGCTGGCCAAAGATTTCATTAGACCTAGTTAGTCTCCTTGGGGAGCACCAATCTTATTTGTCAAGAAGAAGGATGGATCGATGCGTCTGTGCATCGATTACCGTGAGCTTAATAAGGTCACGATCAAGAATAGGTACCCATTGCCCAGAATCGATGATCTATTCGATCAACTTCAAGGGGCAAGCTACTTCTCCAAGATTGACTTAAGGTCAGGTTATCATCAATTGAAGGTTAAAGATGAAGATGTACACAAGACTGCATTTAGGACTCGTTACGGCCATTAGGAGTTCCTAGTGATGCCTTTTGGGCTCACTAATGCACCTGCCGCATTCATGGATCTCATGAATCGCGTCTGCAAGCCCTACTTGGACAAATTTGTCATCGTCTTCATAGACGACATCCTCATCTACTCGAAGAACAAGGCTGATCATGAGAAGCATCTTCGATGTATTCTTTCATTACTTCAGCAAGAGAAGCTCTATGCCAAATTCTCTAAATGCGAATTCTGGCTTCGTGAAGTCCAATTTCTTGGACATGTGGTTAGTGAATGCGGAATCCAAGTAGATCCTGCTAAGGTTGAAGCTGTCATGAATTGGCAAGAGCCAAAGACGCCTACAGAGATTCGTAGCTTCCTAGGCTTAGCAGGATATTACAGGCGTTTCATCGAAAATTTTTCAAGGATTACTGCACCCCTAACTTCTCTGACAAGGAAGAAAGTAAAGTTCGTTTGGGGCCCTAAGCAGCAAGAATCCTTTGATATCCTTAAACAGAAGTTGAGCAACGCTCCTGTGCTTACATTACCTGAAGGTACCGAAGAATTCGTGGTTTACTGCGATGCATCACACACCGGGATGGGATGTGTGCTTATGCAGAGCGGCAAAGTTATTGCCTACGCTTCACGACAGTTAAAAGTGCATGAAAAGAATTACACCACCCATGACTTGGAGTTGGGTGCCGTTGTATTCTCACTAAAACTGTGGAGGCATTATTTGTATGGGATCAAGTTTGTGATCTATTCCGATCACAAGAGCCTCCAGCACCTGTTTAACCAGAAGGATTTAAACATGAGGCAGCGCCGATGGATGGAGACGTTGAATGATTATGATTGTGAAATCAGATACCATCCAGGCAAAGCAAACGTGGTTGCTGATTCCTTAAGCAGGAAGGAAAGGGTGAAACCCATCCGAATCAATGCCAAGAGCATTGAGATAAAGAACAGTTTGAATGAAAGGTTGTTAGCGGCACAGAGGGAAGCTGTGCTGGAAGCTAACTATCCTAACGAAAAGCTGGGAGTCACTGAAG
The DNA here is from genome assembly GCA_030545235.1 of Helianthus tuberosus. Classification (NCBI taxonomy): domain Eukaryota; kingdom Viridiplantae; phylum Streptophyta; class Magnoliopsida; order Asterales; family Asteraceae; genus Helianthus; species Helianthus tuberosus. The sequence continues at coordinate 151,762,579 of CM060400.1, forward strand.
AGCAATTATCTCAGGGCAAGGACGGAATTATGAGGTTAAATGGAAGAATATGGGTTCCAGTTTATGGAGGACTTCGTGATGTTATCCTCCAGGAAGCCCACAGCTCTAAATATTCCGTTCACCCTGGAGCCGATAAGATGTACCAGGATCTAAGGGCAAACTATTGGTGGATAGGCTTGAAGAAGTCTGTAGCTGCCTATGTAGCAAAATGCTTGACATGTGCGCAAGTCAAAGCGGAACATCAGAAACCGTCAGGGTTGCTACAACAGCCTGAACTTCCCACTTGGAAGTGGGAAATGGTAACTATGGATTTTATCACCAAGTTACCTAAGACAAGGAAAGGGAATGATACCATATGGGTGATCGTTGACAGACTGACTAAGTCAGCACATTTCCTACCCATCAAGGAGACTTATAGCTCCGACATGTTAGCCCAATTGTACGTGGATAAGATTGTAGCTTTACATGGCATACCTGTGTCTATTATCTCTGACAGAGATACTAGATACACGTCACATTTTTGGAAAAGTTTCCAACAATCTTTGGGCACGCGTTTAAATTTTAGTACGGCTTACCACCCTCAGACTGACGGACAGAGTGAGCGTACCATCCAAACATTGGAAGACATGCTACGTGCATGTGTGATTGATTTAGGTGGTAGATGGGATAACCACCTGCCATTGATTGAGTTCTCCTATAACAATAGCTACCATACCAGCATTAAGGTTGCGCCTTTCGAGGCCTTATACGGTAGAAAGTGCAGAACGCCCGTTTGTTGGGCGGAAGTTGGAGATGTCCAATTATCAGGACCGGAGATAGTCTTTGAAACGACGGACAAGATTGTCCAGATTCGTGACCGTCTCAAAGCTGCCCGAGATAGTGACAAAGTGTTGCTTAAAGTATCACCCTGGAAGGGAGTGATGCGATTTGGTAAGAAGGGAAAGTTAAGCCCGAGATACATAGGACCTTTCGAAGTCATCGAACGTGTCGGGTCAGTTGCCTATAAGTTAAACTTACCTGAAGTGCTCAATGGTATTCACAATGTATTCCACATCTGCAATCTGAAGAAGTGTTTCGCTGATGAATCACGGGTTATACCACATACGGATGTGCATATAGATGAGAGCTTGAAATTTGTGGAAAAACCATTGTGGATTGAGGATCGACAGGTTAAGAAGCTTCGAAGGAAGCATGTGCCTATTGTAAAGGTCAAATGGGATGCCCGAAGAGGTCCCGGATACACGTGGGAGGTTGAGTCCACAATGAAAGAAAAGTACCCTTATTTATTTCAGTAAATCTCGAGGTGGAGATTTCTTTTAAGGGGGTGAGGATGTAACACCTCGAAAATTTACGTCCTATAATGTGTTGACACGTGTCATATGTTTGAACATGTGAACGAATGTTATAGAAGGATTAAAGTTGACAATCATGGAAAGTATGTGAATATACGGGTTCTAAATGTCAACAGTGAATAAATATACTTTACATTAACCCTACATGATGCGCATACATTCAAACGAATGAATCATGGATCATACGAAGCTAATTGTGAATGAAAGTGAGAGATTACAAACTACAGGGGTTAAATGTGTCAACATGTTTAAGTTATACCTCTGAGTGACCTTTTAGCAAACCCGAAGCTTTGTAACGGTAAATTATGCTCACTAGAATGCACGATATAAATTTCATAAAGTTTCGTTATCGTATGAGAAAGTTATGATCAAATTCGTATGCGAGGGGTTAAAAACGTCTACGATGAAGTTTATGACTTTTCGGGTAACAATAAAGTTAACCGAGGACTAAACAAAGTGGGTAAATGTATTGAAGCCCTTATAAGTCAAATTGGAGGGTTCAAAGTGCAAGAAATAAAGTCGAAGCAAAGTTTCCAAGAGCCAAGGACCAAAGCATAAAAATCAAAAATTTTAGATTTGATCAGAGGGGGCGCCGCGCCACGCGAGGACCCAGAGGGGGTCTACGCGTGCCGCGAGGGGCTGTCTGCTCCAAAAACTTTGGGTTTTGGTCTGCTAGGTGCATTGTAACCGACTTTAATCCGATTTTCCTCATCTTGCACGACCCCTAAACAACCCCTAGACACTTAGGGACATCTAGAAATGATCCAAGGCCATTGTTAGACTTGTGTGTCAACAATCCATGAGGTTTTGAACACTATAAAAGGCCACAAGGTTGCAACCATTTCTTCACACCTCATTTATGCATTTCTGGAGCTTCCTGGAGCTTAAGAGCAGACCCAAGTTCTTCCTAATCGTGCATAGGACTTCAGTAAGTATGCTTAACCTTTCTTAGTTAAGTTTTTGCTTAGTTTTAGCTTAAAAGTCAAACCATCGTAATTAACGGTTGACTTAGCGATTAATCATTGAGGGTCCAGTGATTAGTTGAATTAAAAGTAGTTATAAGTTGGTAATTATGTGGGCAATAAACCCTTAAAAGGGCACCCTCTGATTCCCACTCTAACTAGGTCAAATGTCAGGTCAAACTTGTTATTAAAAAGTCAACAGAATGCTTAATTTCCAATTTATGCATAATTAGCAATGTAGAACCCATACAACCTGTTTGATCATTAATATAACTTGATAATTAGTGTAAGAACATGTCTAAACATGTTCAACCCGACAATTTTCAGTAAAGACCCGGTTCGGAACCGAAAGTCGCATAGTTTGACTTTTGCTTTGACTTTCAGTTCTGGCCCGTTTAAGCATGTTTTAGAAATGCCTTAGAGCTTTAATTGGACTAGGTTACATGCTAGTATAACCCTCTATGATTATACACCTTGGTTCATTAGTTATCCAATTAATATGCATGATTCCGTTAATTGCTCATATGTTGACCATTATGCCCTTTTCTCCTTAAAACATGATTTTTGAAAATGTAAAAGTGTAGAAACCTTAGTTACTGAATTATAAACTTGCACCCAAAATTTGACATCAATTTGAGGTGTAGATTAAGAGTTATGCTCGTTAGCGTAATTTGAAAGCTTTTTAGCGATTAAACGACATAATTAGCGTATAGCCTATTTAAACCCACTTTTTGATATCAAACTCTTTACCCACTGATGTAATATATTATTTTGGGATTTTTGAAGATTTTTAATTAATTTTAGGCTGAGCATAACTTAGAGTAGTAGGCTTGATTCGGTAATTGTCGGTTTTGCCCTTTTGGGCTATAAAATGAGTTTTACATATGTATTTGACTCCAAACCTTTTGCTACTGATTTCATATGATAAATAAATTATTTTAAACCTTCTGGAATAATAAAAATATCAGTTTTCTATATAGAACCCGGAAACGGCTTCTAATCGCCTTTTTAAGCGTTTTAACGCATAGTATGTACTAAAACTATTTTAAGCATACAAGGGTTGATACCTACTGATATTTGAGGTAAATTATAATATTTTAACAGTAAGCAAAAGTTGTTTAACTCAGACTTTAGTTTTGAGCTTTTCGGCTTATGTGAAATTACCAAAATGCCCCTACGGTGCATAGTTTGGTTATAATTGATAAATTTCACATATATGTAATACCCTACTGTTATAACTTATCAAATTAGGTATTTTTGCTGATTACATCAGACCTGTGACTCAGGTTAATACTTAAACTCTTTTATAACCTTATAAATGACCAAATTACCCCTACGGCGCCTAGTTTGTGTTTAAATTCGTTTCGGGCATAATAAAAGATATCTTACTGATGTCACAACATATTTGAGGCATATTAACTTAGGAAACCTGTATATGGCTCTCATGAATACCCGTTACGCTTATTACGCGTTCGGTTCGGTTTATGTAACTAGTTTGCATAAATTAGCCGAAACGGGTCAAACCTTATCGGTTTTATCTCAAAATCCAGAATGTGTATGAAATACCCATATTAAGCAAGTCTTCAAACTTTTCGGGTCTAAATCACATTCTATCTTGGTCTTCGCTTAATCGTGCGTACGAACCGTATCTTTAAAACTAACCGGTCTAAGCTTAAGCTTAACTAAAGACCCGTTAGGATTCTAATAGGTTATTATAAACCTTCGTTCCAGAATAGGAGGACCAGTAAAAACTACTTGCATTTGCTGTTTGTGAATTATACTTGCAAAGGTAAATACTTTTAACTTATTTTCCCTATACTGGCTTGGGGTACGGTATATAAAATACCGCTTGGTCGGGCATTAAATCTTCCATCGTATGGTGGCTAATTGATATTTGATCGGCCCGTTTAAATTGGTTTGTTTGCTTAAAGCCTTTGGGGGGTTAATGACCATGTCCCGGATATCCTTGGCATCATTTTACGAAATGGCCACGACCTAAGCGCGGAGTGTAGGCGTACACTCGTCAGTGCATAAATAAATTATGTAGTGTGTCTATTGATCTTTAACCCGGCACGATCCGGGCTACTGAACGCATAAGGAACATGTAATTCTTTTACAAGTTTATACATTTAAATAACTATCCCAAGTTATAAAATGTTTGTGCCATGTGCATCCAAATAAATTTTTAATCATTTTAAAATGAGTCAGTTGATTGTATTTACCAGTGTAAACTGACGTATTTTCCCAAAAAGATTAAGTGCATGTACTACTCGTAATTGGCTGGATATCTCCTTAGCATCAAAAGAGTCTCGCAAGCTTAAGATGCCTAAAGTCTGTTGAACTACTGTTTCCATTTTATTTGATCCTTCTGTGGATAAACTTTCGACTGTTTGGGATACATGATATTACAATATTATATTCAGTTGAAATATATCTTTCATTTGCTTCCGCTGTGCGTATTAAATATTGTGTTGTTTGACTATTATGTTGCCAACCACGTCACGATACTCCCCCACCGGGCCCACCGGTGACACGTGGAATTCGGGGTGTGACAATGTTGCCCTAATTTCTCCCTAAAGCCTATAAATAGGCACACTACCCCACTCTTTTCTTTTTTCATTTCACAAACACTCTGCAAAACACTCTAAACTCCCTCTCTACGATCAGAAGCCTTCTTGTATGTTGCTCTTTCATCTTTTTCATTTCTCTAACATATTTCTTTAACATATTCTTAAATTTCTTAAACATTTCTTGCAAAACTTTCTTGATTCAACACATTTCAGGGATGGTTTTCACTAGTTTGCTAGGGCAAACTGCTGTTGGAGCATCACCATATGAGATTCAAGATCAAGAACTATAAACTTTAAACATTTTACAACATGTACATAACTTTCATTTCAACTTCTGTACGATCTTGATAGAACCTGGAACCCATCAGACCTTCAACCCATTCTATAGTTAAGGGTTTGCATTAGGGTTAATTTCTATCAAGTATTTATCTGTTTTGGACAGATCTAACATATGTTTTTCGACAAAGCAGTCACCGGTCGTCCGAAAGGGAATCCCTTTCGCGCGACAGGGTGTCCCCTTTTGCACGAAAGGGACAGTTTTCGTATACTGTTTTCGATTTCATTTCTGTTTTATATCAATTCATCAGTGATGAACCCCAAACAGTTTGCTAGTCACAAAGTGAGTTTACCCGTCCAGCCTCTGACACTTAGTTCACTCTTTCCATATCGTGTTGGCACACCTGGGTTGTGCTCACTTGGCTGTTTGATCATTTTACTTCTATTTTCAATTGGGTTAACAACTACTCTACTATTTATGTTTAAATCAATGTACGATCAAGTTTTACGCATTTTAAAACAGACCAGTCGTCCGAAAGGGAACACCCATTCGCACGAAAGGGCATTTCCCTTTCGCATGAAAGGCCCTTTCATTCGAAAGGTTCTGTTAACCGTTTTGTTCTGTATTTTTCTTGTATTCTACAATCTGATCCGAACATCTTCTACAACGAAATACTTACACTTCTGTTTACCCATTTCAGGGTGACTTCGGTGTGCCAACATTCATCAAATTAACTCTTGGTTTTCGTGGAACTCTATGCAAAACTGTGAGTATAATCGATCCCTTTTTCATTTTTAATCACTTTGGGTGCAACATGTACACTTATACAAAAACACGCAACACTATTAAACTTGTTTATTCAATCACACTCTATCCACAATTAAACATGAAAACATGTTCTACTTGTTAATCTCATATGCTCTGTTTACATTGTTTCTATATGCTCATTAATTTTGCAAGCCTACCTTAACAATTATAGCGCTATAGGATTAACGTGTTGCCCGTATTCTTGTGGTATTACTATATATTAATAAAGGAAATGAAATAAATAGTGATTTTAATATTATATAATATATAGTTTTTTAATACTTTTATTATTTTAATATTATAATAATAGTTATTTTCTTTACTTTATAACTTTAATCTTTTTTTCATATCAGGGGTTGGGATAAGCTTGGTGTCAACCGGTATCGAACCAGTATTGGTATCGAAAATACCGGGACGGTCCTGTTCGGTATCAGTACATGAAGGTAAAATCCGGCACTAATACAAAAAACATCAAAAGTTGGTGCCGAATTGATATTGGAAATCTTTTGGTTCGGGAAATCAGTGCTGGCTACTCGGTACCATTTGCTCATCCCTGATCACGGTTACCGTACGGACAACGGTATCGTACAACATTTTTTAGTTGATTTTCTTCAACTTTTAATTTTTTCTTTTTTTTGGTTTAAGGGGCAGGGATGAGCTCGGTGCCAACCGATACAGAATCGGTACTGATACCGAAAATACCGGTTACGGTACCGGTATATGAAGGAAAAAGACGGTAGTGAACCGGTACCGAGAATGCCAAAAGTCGATACCAAATTGGTACTTAAGATATTTCGGTTCGGCAAATTTGGTACCGGTACTCAGAACAATTTGCTCATCTCTGACCACGGGTTTCATACGAACAACATCGTTACCATACAACTTTTTTGGTTAATTTTCTTTCGGTTATCTTTTAGTGTTTTTTCTACATTTTCTTTTTATTCTTGTCAGCAGTTCTGTTCGCAACACGCTCGTAGTGATTTCAAAACACATGTAAACACATACTAAATAACAAAAGAATTTCGCCGCAATACGACGAACTTCTTTAAACCTAGTTGTTAAGAAAAACACATTACACCCTCTTCGTTTCGACGTTGTTGGGTAATCACGATTGCGTTTAACTCCAGTTTGACATATAGCTTACACTCGTACAACATGTTATTAACTTGTATATATTTATCATGTTGGATATGAGCACAGTTAAAACATTTTCATATTATGCTATGTTTTCAAACTTGTATACTCGCCAACATATTTGTTGATCATTATTTTAATACATGTTGCAGGTTGATAGATGATGAGATGAAGAAACACAATTAGGGTGGACATAGAAACACGCCTAATGATAAACAATTATTTATGTTACATGTTTTGTTGCTACAATTTGTCTATGGTTGGTTTTGTTGAACAATGTATTCGCTTTAGCTTTTTATGAAACTTTGATTAATTATATATTGTCGGAATCTAGTGTTATGATGCTATGAACAATCATATTTTCGTCTCACTCCGATGTTTTCACCATCAGTTGGGGTGTGACAACAGGGGATTAAAGAAATTAACCGTTCAAAAAAAAAAAACTAAAAACATCATCTTCTACATATGCACACTACCTACCGCTGCAATAACCAACTCCCGGAAACAATTCCGGCCACATCTCCAACATATTCACTTCGAGTTTTTATCAATCATAATTTCAAGGGGTGCAATCGGGGGACTTGACGGAACTTTCAAGGGGACGATTGGGATTTGCTCAAAAAATACATTAATTCTTTTTGTTAAGGGGTGCGCTTGCCCACCCACCACTAAGTTTAGATTTGCCCCTGCCTGGGTCAAGTGTTAGGGGCTAGGGTAGAACACTAGTTATCTATTTTTTAGGACCCTGTGTCCACATTCCAGTGGTCATGCAATGATGTGGGTAGAGGCCTGGTCACAGGTTTGAAACCCGTGAAGCACACCCGGGTTTTCTATTAGAGTGCATTTATTCCTGAGAGCCTTCGACTCTTATGGAGGGTGCAACTACACGCTCCCGTTCAATCGGGTGGGCAGTAGGCTGGAAATTTTCTCGGGGAGCGCCTAGCCAAACTCTGATGCACCAAGCGTGGGCCCTGTTAAGAGAACATAGCTTTGGATGCCGGAGTGGGGTGGATGGGCCTGCCAATGTAACCGGTGAGTGCGATGTCTATCGTCTGTTGTAGAAAGTGGCCGTTCAGAAAAAAAATAAAAATAAAATAAACTATCTAGTTTTAGACGAGAGGCCCGGAGAGTGATACAAGTTTATATCACATGCATCTCAAAACTAACGAATTCATCATAAATGCATCTCCAAACTCACGGAATCCGTTAACGGGTAACGAAACACACAAAACCGACTGAAACCCAAACCAATTTGACGGCGTTAAACGGTGAATGATTAGCCTTTCTAAATCTTGCACATACTCCGATATGAGTCGGTTAACATTTTGTGTGGACGATGCTTAAAAATGAATTCAGCTTAAGATTCCTTCCTTCCTTCATTTCTCTTTCCGTATCTATAGCCGTAAACTTATCATCGATTCAGGTCACAATCACATCAACTTTCAACTTTTCTGCATAAATTGCTAAATTCATTTGCAGTTCTGTACTTTTTCTTTCTTTTGTTAGGGATTTGATGTGTAGTTATCGTTACTAGCTTTGAATTCGTTCTATTTTATCTCAATTCGTATCTGTTGCCGTACAATTATCGTTAATTCAGGTGATGTTTTTGTTAAATTGTTGACATTTCGTTTGAAGTTGTTAGTAGCGGTAGTTAAATATATGTGTATTTTTGGAATTACATGTCCAGTTTTTTGTACTTAGTGCTGTTGTTAGGGTCTAGGGTTTCAGTTGACTCTTCATTCCTTTCATAAGACATCTGATTGTTCTACTTTGATTTTTGTTTTAAATCTATTAGTTTTACCGGGATATTAACACCACAGTTATTGCATTTTCGATAGTAGCATTGGTTTTGCTATCCAAAAGGGTTGCGGCGCAGCTTGTTGCTCGTTTACCTGCCACTTTATTGTAATCTTCCTTCTAACATCAATAAAACCTGTATTGAAATATCATCATACTCAATAAATCCCAACAATAGCAAAGCTAATGTAGGCCTGAGGAGGGTAAGATGTAGACAGCCTTACCTCTACCCGTTAGGAATAGAGAGGCTGCTTCCAGTGAGACCCCTGGCTCGATAGTAGTTTTGCATCAAGCCTTGGACATAAGGCACATAACACTCAGCAATTAAGACAAAGGCCGATTAGTGCATGTACTCCCTTGTCTTTCGGCTATCAACGCCACCACATGATGCATGATTAACCATCCCCCTTTTTAACGTTATTTCACGAAATTAGTAAAATAACGTTAAACTTAGTGCACTTTCACTTTTGCCCCCCGAGAGCCCACACATATACATTATATGCGCATACCGCCAGCGGGGCGTTAAAACTTTTATTGAAATAAAAGAAAAAAAATTGACAAGTCCAATTTAGCTCGCAAATTGGTGTACATTTTGTAGTTGTTAGTTAACTTGACTACCATTTTTCTTGGATAAAGAGATAAGCATAAATGGAATATTGCTGTTATTTTGTTGGTTTCATGGTTTCATAGCTCACTGGACAGTATGTTTGGTTTCTGATTTTATTCTAGGGTTATGCACTTTTAGCTGATAATGTAACTTGCTTGAGAAATTTGTTTTACTTTCGATTGTTAATATTTCCTTTCTTGTTCAGTGATTACGAAACATTTTTGATTTACCAGTCATATGATTTCCAATACTTTGATCCCTATTTTAGAAGTTGATTTTAATATTTTCATGTATCGTACTTTTTTGGACTGTTAAAAACAGAGACACTTCTTAGTAGCTGCGGTTTCCAGCATCCTGAAGGATGATTCTTTCTGCGCTTTTGACTTCTGTGGGAATAAATCTTGGTTTATGTTTTCTATTCTTCACTCTGTATTCCGTATTGAGGAAACAACCTGGTAATGCTGACGTTTACGCTCCACGCTTAGTTGCCGAAGGAAAACTTGAACCGAGAATTAATTTCAACTTGGAAAGGTTACTGCCTTCTGCCGGTTGGGTGAGCAGCTCATGGCATCCCACTGAAGAAGAACTCCTCACCCGCGCTGGTTTAGATGGTGTTGTCTTTATGCGCATTATTATCTTTAGGTAACCGACTCTCAAACTGTAAAACTTTTGAAATTTTGTTATCCTATCATACACAAGAAACCGATATATTCTTCTTACTTATTGCAGTTTGAAAGTATTTGCTTTTGCTGGGGTAGTTGGCCTTTGTGCTCTTCTACCAATCAATTATATGGGTAATCAGATAGTTATTGATTTTTCTGACTTTACAAACAAGTCTCTGGAATCATTCAGTATTTCAAACGTCAATGATGGATCTAAAAAGTGAGTTTTCACCATCTTGTTATCGTGTATTCTCGTTCCGTATTTAAATCTTAATCATGATGTCACCTGTTTTATCTTATATAATTATTTGTTTTAATGAATGCATGTTTCTGTGGTTGCTGAAGGTTATGGGTTCACTTTGGTGCAGTATATGCCTTCACTGCATTTGTCTGCTATCTTCTTTATCTGGTAATCATTTGTAAATTCTATTGTCACCAATAAATACTTGAACTTTTTCACATTGATTTACTGAGGAATTAATGTATTATTACAATATGCAGGAGTATCATTATATTTCTTTGAAAAGGCTTGCGTACTATTACTCTTCCGAGCCTAAGCCAGACCAGTTTACTGTATTGGTTAGAGGTATCCCAAAGTCATCAACAGAAAGCTTAAGTGCGAACGTTGAGAAGTTTTTCTCAGAATATTATCCTTCATTATATCTGTCACATTACATGGTGTATCACACTACCAAGATTCAGAAGCTAATCGTAAGTGACCTTTTGAAGCTTACACGTGTGTGTTAAATTATGATCCTATTGTCAACATCTTTGATCCCTTTCACTCATCTAATTCTTTTTGTATTGTTATCTCATTCTAGAGTGAGGCTGATAAGGTGAATAGAAAGCTTGCTTATCTGAAGTCAACACAAAAGACTTCTCAAAGGTATGGGCGTGTTGGATTTCTTGGGCTTTGTCGGCCCAAAATCGATCTCGTGGAGTATTATGAAAAGAAGTTAGAAGAACTAGAAGATAATGCGAGGACGCAACAATCATTACTTAGTGGGAAGGTGAGTTTATTATATATCTGAACCTCATGTTAAATGGAAGCTATGCTTATAAAGTTATAAGACTTTGACATAACTTTGTGAAAGTTCGTGAAACGGATCGAGAATCCTACGATTAAGTGTATAGATACGCTTGAGACGGAAGTTTGGATAGATAGAACAAATTCAGTAGAAATTTCGGCAGCATAACGGATGACACACAACATTTATTAATACCGAAAGAGTTTACATCGTTTAAGCACCGGGAGTGAACAAGTGTGTTCAAACTCCAAAAATCCAAAACTTATGGTGTCCAACGCATGTCACATCTATTTATACTACACAGTCGTCACATGACTCATGCGTTAGCACACACTCACCGCTCACGCATGTCTCATGCGCTACATTTGTCACATACTTGCGTATGTCTCATGCGTTGACTACGACTCATGCTCTAATCTATACATATACAACATACGCTCCATCTAGCCTATTCGCATAGTAACGGACACACAAAATGCACTAACAATTTGTGTTTAAATGATCAATTTTAACAGGAAATTCCTGCTGCTTTTGTATCGTTTAAGTCACGGCTTGGTGCTGCGGTAGTTTTACATGTCCAACAAGGAGAAAATCCTACAGAGTGGCTTACTGAGCGGGCACCAGAACCGGAGGACATATACTGGCCTTTCTTTTCCGCATCGTTCATAAGCAGATGGATCGGGAATGTCATGGTGATTTTCGTGTGTGTTATTCTTACAATTTTGTTCTTCATTCCTGTTATAATAGTGCAGGGTCTCACTAATCTGGATCAGTTGGAGACCTGGTTCCCTTTTCTGAAAGGCATATTGAATATGTGAGTGTATACTATAACTATTTTTCTAATAATCTTCTTCATCGAGATGCTGAAATTACTTTCCTACCCTCTTCGACTTGCAGAGCGTTTATAAGTCAGGTCATTACGGGATATCTTCCGAGTTTAATTCTCAAGATGTTTTTATATCTGGTGCCACCTGTCATGATAATGTTATCGTCTATTCAAGGGTATGTGGCTAACAGTCAGATAGAGAAAAGTGCATGTAACAAGATGCTCTGGTTCACCATATGGAACATATTCTTTGCAAACGCTTTATCCGGAACGGTTTTATATCGCGTTAATATCTTTCTGGAGCCTAAGGAAATACCAACTATATTAGCTGTTGCTGTTCCAGGACAGGTATACACATGTTATTAGGTACCCTCATCTATACTATATATAATGCATAACACAGGGGCATTTTAAGATACCAAAATGAGGGTAAATTAGTCTTTCAAACACTAATTACACTTTAATCCCCTCATCTTAATTACACGTTAATCCCTCATCTTTAACAAAGTTATAGATAATTAGTTAGTAGTAGTTACACTTATTCCCTTATAAAAAACTAACTACCCCCACGATTTTTAAACGTTCATAACTTTTTTGTACGCTAATATATATATATATTTTTTAAATTACACCATAAAAACCAGTATTTTGTTTTCTTTAATTTGAGTATAGTATTGCTATAGTTTTTTAATTAAAAAATTTGATGTGTTACCTGATTAATAGTGTCTAAGAGTGACCAATAACTGAATCGTTAAGTTAACCGAAACCGAACCGGAAAGAGACGAAGCCGAACTGAAATCAACCCCAAAAACTGAATTAACTGAAAACCGATTAACCGAAACCCGAATTAACCAAAATCAGTTATCGATTTTTTTGTACCCTCGTATAACCAAAATTAACCGAATTGAACCGAACCGTTCATATTTTCACATATTTTAAGCTTTTATACCTTTGGTTCATGTATTTCATATTTATACCACCATTTTATGTATTTATACTTTCATTTCATGTATTTATACCTCAATTTCATGTATTTCTAAGAAAAAGTTTTAGCCCAAGTTTGGTTTTGGCTATTAGCCGAAATTAAACGAATCAAACCAAAATCCGTCAATCTAACCGGATAAACCGAACTGATTAACCAAAAAACGATTGGTTAATAATATAGACTAATCGATGACATCGGTTTCAGTTGTGGATAATAACCGAACCAACCGAACAATGCACACCCTAGCAGTGTCTGTGTTTCCCGCCTCATCACGCGGGCATCCTTCTAGTGTAATATCATTATAAATTGTGAGATCTCTGTTAAAAGATGATGCTAATATAGTAATATATTCGCCTTTTTTACAGGCTACATTCTTCGTAACATACGTTGTGACAAACGGCTGGACTAGTACAGCTTCGGAACTTTTGCGCTTGATGCCCCTTGTTTCGAATTTTATGGGAAGAATTTTTTTCACGAAAGCTGATGAAAATTTTGAAGTGCCTTCGTTGCCGTACAGCAGTGAGGTCCCGAGCATTCTCTTATTCGGACTTCTTGGCATTACATACTTTTTCTTGTCGCCGTTAATTCTCCCGTTTCTACTGGTTTACTACTGTTTGGCATACATCATTTACCGTCACCAGTTGCTGAATGTTTATTCACCAAAATTTGAGACTGGTGGAACCTTTTGGCCAATTGTGCATAACTCGATGGTTTTTTCGTTGATATTGATGCACATGATTGCTGTGGGTATATTTGGTCTGAAGAAACTTCCGTTGGCTTCCAGTTTGACTATTCCGCTCCCGATCATCACTCTTTTGTTTAACAGCTACTGCCGGAAGCGCTTCTTACCGGTCTTCAAGGGTTATCCTGCTGAGGTTTGTTAAAACATTATGATCCACACTAAACAAACTTTGGTTACGATTGTGTCTGCTAAAAATACTACTTGTTGTACAGTGCATGATAAAGAAAGACAGAAGTAACGAATCGATGTCGAATTTTCATGAGAGACTAGCCACTGCATATCAAGATCCAGCTTTGAAGCCGATTCATTTCTCTAGACGAACCGATGGCCACAATGCCCCACTTCTTGCTTCTGAGACATGAACAGGTTAAATTTGTTTGCATCATTATGCAAGTTTGACACATGCCTGGTACGATCAACACATTTGGACCGGTTGTCTATATACCTTTCTGCGTAGCTGGATTGAATGTGTGCCCTTTTACTGGTAAAATTGTCTTTGACACTCTTTTTGTTATGATCATAGTTATAGAAATGAGACCGGACCTGGCTTGACCCGTTTTAGGTAATCTTGTTGTCTAGGATGTAAATTAGCTTTGTTATGTTGAAGATACAATAATGTATGATTTACGACAGGTAAGCGTGTTTTCTTATTTCCAGATGATAGTAATAAAAATAATATCATCAAGCGCTTTACTTTTCTTGAAGCCTCAAATAGTATCCAGCAAATACCATGTATTTTATGTACTATGACAATGTATATCTTCAACCGTTCTTTTTTCGATGCATGTTCTTCAGAAAATTTATTGTGCTTGATGTTATGACACTCTATACATTCTTCGTATATTTTTGTTGTGTTTCAGTTGTTAAGCCTCGGTTTCCGTATACTAAATTCCTGCAAACTCGTTGTTCCTTGTAACTTGGTTAATTATGACTTGCACAAATTTACAATGATCAAATTCTGAATGTAAAGCTACAGTGACTTGTACCTTGTGCAATAAGTTATACTTTGCATCGGACCTTGTTATTTCAGCTCTTCAAAAGGTCAGTGAATTCTTTTGTGAGTTAAATCTTGATTAGTTATTATAATTTCCATATGAATATGTAGTTTGACGAGTTTTAAAAAAAGGGTAGATGCACGGTACCCCTGACCGCGGAAGTGATCCCACTTCCCAAGCTAGCGACCCGACAACGCTGCTTGGCGGTGAATACCCTGCCAACTCGAGGGGAACGAAGCGCCTGGGGTTACCAGGTTTCGAACCCGCGACCTCAAGGGCCCTCGGGCCGGTTGGCATATGCCTAGATTCTCCTGTATAGTAGAGTTGAATATACAGTCATGTAGTTTTAAAACGTATTAAATATATCAAGATTGAGAATAACCACTGCTCTGTTCATGGATTGCCACGTGGAGGAATAAGAATGGTCTTTGACTTATAATTGCCATTTTTCCTAATAAAACATTAAACCCAAACCCCTTTATAACATATTTATCTTAAGCCCAGCCCAAAGATCTCAGGATAGAGATTTAGCATTAAATATTTACTCATTTGTTATTACAGTATGATTATGTTATTCACAATTTACAAAACTATCTTTTTCATCACTGTGTCAAAAATTTATATAATCATATATATTGAGTCAAACCTAACCATCTTAATGAATTGATAATGTATAGTATAATATATATTACTTGCATAATTTAAGTTCTGATATTTGTTAAATTGTCAGTTTGTATATTAAATTAATGCGGATGTCAGCATTAGTTGCCACTAGCCAATTTTGTACTCTGGCTTTTAAATTCACTATTAGATTATTCATCAATGGTGTAAATAACAATAGCTTGAGCGCCTAAGAAGATTTTGGCAAGTTTCTGCTTGTAACAGTCTTGTCCAACACACACGTCTTGCCCTACTGACCAGATTTAACTGAAAAATAAATGTAAAAATGGGGTGATCATATGGAAATGTCAGAATATATTAATACGTTATAACGGTGGAGATAAAATAAATGAAAGTATTATACTCCTTGATTAGGTAGGGAGAAGCAACCATCACTAGTGTTCTAGTGGTGGCCATGGGTATTTAAGTTCCACCTATGGTGGGCCTGGGTGAGTTTTCCCCTCCAGGTCTCAAGTTCGAGTCTGGGTGATAGGGGTTTCTCATTGAGGGGTTTAAATTGGGGATCTATTGTGCGAGGGGGCTCTCTAGCGCGGACCCGGTTAGGACAACGTATGCTAGACCTCCCGACATTCGCGAATAATTCACATCTTTCAAAAAAAGGTAGGGAGAAGCGTCCAAATTATACCTTTTAGGCCCAATTAGTATAATAATCTAAGAGATGTGACAACTGAAAAAGAACTATGAACTCTTCAAATCTAAAGGGTTAACTTAATAGATAACGGTCATATACCTGAAGTCTCGACTGTTCTAAGTTCTTGAATAGGTCAGGAGGAATCGTCCAAATTATACCTTTTTTTGACCATTATCCCGATTGAGGGGCTGGGACAATGTATGTCAGCAGTAGAATACAGAGTCATCCTTAAATACCGGCTGATGATCCCTATGTACCTAGAAGATGAAACCTGCCCGATATGCCGTAAAGCTTGTATGGATAAATACGGAGAGCACGCATTGCATTGTAAAGAGCTCTCTAGGTTCAAATATCGGCATGACTGGGTGCGGAATGTTTTGTGGGACATCCTGAGAAGAGCTGGGATTTCGGCTAAGAAAGAGGCTCCTGGGAATTTCCTTATGGACCCTATGGAAGGGAGATCACTCTGCGACCAGCGGATCTGCTCGTCTTTGGTTGGGCTAGGGGGAAACATGCTTGTGTGGACCTCACGGGGATTTCCTCTCTGGTTGGTTTAAGGGAAAATGGGTTTGTAGCTGGACAAGCAGCAAGAAAGGCAGAATCGAAGAAAGTTGATAAGCACGCTAAAGCTTGTGCAAAGAACCAGCATGTTTTTGCCCCTCTTGCCTTTGACACATTTGGCTCCCTAGCGTCAGAAGCTATCCAATTCCTGACCAGGGTCCAACGGGTCATCCACAGCAATTGTTCAGCCTCAGGGGGGTAGGGTTTTGTCTTTGGTAGATTAGGGTTTGCAATTCAGAAAGGGGTGGCGGCGCAGCTTGTTGCCCGTCTACCTTCTGTTTTGATGTAACTTGGCAAGTATGAATCAATGATATAATAAAAGGAGCGTTGTTTTAAAAAAAAAATCATTAAAATAAACAGAGAGATGTGACATGCATCATGACTTCTTCACCTCCTTACTATTATTTTGACATGCTCGTTTCTATCTTAATCTCTATATAAACACATCATGATTTAGCTTATTCATATCAGCAACTCAACCACCTCACGAATTAAACACCTTTCGGTTTTTTAAAACTACAATTTACATTTTTAGAGAGGGGTATGGCTAGGAAGAGAAAGCTAGCCACTGGTCAAGAACAGAGTTCTGCACTTAACATGGCATGGGACGGTATGTTAACTGAGGAAGTGGTAACTGCAGCACTAAGCGGCCCCCGGCGAGCCCGGAAGAAGTTTGTCGGGGTCCGCCAGCGGCCATCCGGCCGATGGGTTGCAGAAATCAAGGACACCATACAGAAGATTAGAGTATGGTTAGGCACCTTTGACACGGCTGAGGAAGCGGCTCGAGCCTATGATGAAGCCGCTTGCTTGCTACGTGGAGCCAACACTCGCATGAATTTCTGGCCTTCTCAAGCGTTTTCTACCACACCCGCCCTTCCCTCTAAAGTCACAAGCCTTCTTCTTCGTAGGCTTGAAGCTAGGAATAAGGCTTTAGCAACAACTTCATCATCACAGAGTACTACTATTCCGACAGTTAATCATCATGATGAGGTGGTACAGCTGGAGGAATTCAAAGATGAAGTGACAGCGTTGTCAGATATGTGCTATTCTGACATTCTCAGGGATCTTGATGGGTGCCTACCTATCAATGATACAAGCGATCTTTACTGCAACACGAGCTTTGAGTCATCTGTACCCGTTCATGTGAATTGTTGTGACGATCAAGTAGTGGGTCCGAGTTCAAGTGAAGATACGAGTGGCGCAAGTGGAATAAAAGAAGAAGATGATGAAGAAGAAGAAGAAGCGATTGATTTCAAGTTTATTGATAAAGTTGGATCTGCTTGCAACTTTTCTCCATTTGATATAGCTCAAGAAGCTGATTTGATTCCAAGGGAAGAAGAAGAAGAAGAGCCGTTGACAATAAGTGAAGCAATGAAAAGGATGAAATACGAGCGCAAGTTCTCGGCTTCTCTTTATGCTTTTCATGGTATACCTGAGTGCTTAAAGCGCAAATTCGGGTCCAAAATGCAAAGTCGAGCAAATGAAGAAACCAAAAAAGTTGAGGTTGTGATGGTTGAAAGTAACAAGGCAAGTGATGTGAGTTCGGTGAGTGATGGAGAATTGTCACTTTGGAGCTCCCTTGATCTTCCTACCATTTGCTATTTTAGTTAGGACTCGAGCTTAGTGTTTATATAGTATATGAGACGTGTTAGTTGTTCGAATAGTGAGAAAGAAACATAATCCTAAAGAATGAATATACCTAATAATTTGTTTCCAAATGCTCTACTATTACAACCGCAACTTCCTTATTCATTTGGACCCAAATTTTCAACTTGTTTAAGTATTTGAGTACTCTTTTTGTTCTGATCATAGTTTTAGAAACAAGACCGAGCTTGGCTTGATGTGACTGAATACTCGTTTTTAGGTTTTCCTTGTTGTCTAGGATGTAAAATAGCTTTTGTCATATTGAAGATACAATAATGTCCGATTTGTGGTGGTAAGCTTGTTTTGTTATTTCCAGATATAGTAATATGAAATTTTGTATTAAAATATCATCAAGCGCTTTTCCTTTCTTGAAGCCTTTGAATAGTACTCAGAAAATACTGTGTGTTTTTTGTACTATGACATTGTATATGTTCAACCATTCTTTTCCTCGATCCATGTATCAGAAGTTGATTCCCTAGACCATTACTTGACAACCGTTACTAACTTGTTCATAATGTATTGCATTGTGCATTTGTCTGGGTTCCAGTTGTTTAGTCTCAATTGCTGCCTAATTAACATTCCTGCTAACACCTCGTATACATGATTAGTTATGACGTGCACAAATTAAAAAAAAAAAAGATCAAATCCTGACTGATATAGCTACAGTGGCTTGTACCATGTGCAGTGAAAGTCTACCTTCCCTCAAACCTGTTTTTTTCAGCTCTTCAAAAGGTCAGTGAATCCTTTTATGAGCTCAATATCGGTTAATTATCATAGTTTCTATATAAATATGTAGTTTGACGAGTTGACGAGTAACGCCCCGCTTGCGGTATGCACATATAATGTATATATGTGTGGGCCCTCGGGGGCAAAAGTGAAAGTGCACTAATTTTAACGTTATTTTACTAATTTCGTGAAAATAACGTTAAAAAGCGAAGGACGGTTAATCATGCATCATGTGGTGGCGTTGATAGCCAAAAGACAAGGGGGTACATGCACTAATCAGCTTTTGTCCCAATTGCTGAGTGTTATGTGCCTTGTGTCCAAGGCTTGATGCAAAACTACTATTGAGCCGGGGGTCTCACTGGAAGCAGCCTCTCTATTCCTATGGGATAGAGGTAAGGTTGTCTACATCTTACCCTCCTCAGACCCTACCTTAGCTTTGCTATTGGTGGGATTTACTGAGTATGATGATGATGATGATGATGAGTTTGACGAGTTTGAGGTAGTTACCGCAGATGGCATACGCCCAGATTCTCCTGTATAGTCCTTTTAGTAGAGTTAATTATACAGCCATTTAGTTTTAAAATCTATTAAATATAGTCAGAAGCGGCTCATCTGTTCACAAAATGCCACATGGAGGAATAAGAATGGCAGTTGACCTGTAATTGCCATTTGTTAAGCTCAATGCCCATTAAGAAAATAACTCATCACTCCATGTGGCATCTTAACAAAATAAAGCACAAAAAAATGAGAGAGATCTAACTTCTAGCATTTCAAAGTTTAAACATAAATTTATTTTTTACTTGTACTATAATTACAGTCTGATAATGTTATTTTACAATTTACAAAGTTATGCTATTTCTTATGTGTTAGTTAATTTAATATATAGTCAAACCTAACCATGTTAGTGGATTAATAATATATAGCTATAATAATATATGTTGCTTGCATTATTTAAGTATTCATTTTTGTTAATTGTGTCAATTTGTAATTTGTAATATTTAATAGATGTGTATGTCAGCAACTCAGCATAAGTTTCCACTAGCACATTTTGCCCCCTCGCTTTGAACACTATTAGATTATCCAACAATGGTTACAATGACAATAGATTGAGTGCCTTAGCAGATTCCGGTGACTTTCTACTTGTAGCAGTCTGGTCCATGTTTTCATCTGTGATACACATGTACATATATATCTGCACAGATTACCAGTTCAAATGCTAACCAAATTATACTTACTACCACGGTCCTGTCTCGTTGGTTGTCTTTCGTGGCACTGTTTATACATCAGAAACTATTCCCCTTCTAACCCCTGCAGGACAGAACATCCAGGAGTTAACTTATGATAGATAAATTATAGTTTTTCTTATCATATCTACACATTATTTAGTTGGTGAAAATGTAGAAAAAGTGTTTTGTGTATTAAACCAACTGACGGGCCCGTTTCAACCCATACTAACATCGTTATAACCTGTTATTCAAGTCATCCAACACACCCATTTCTTCATCGCTACACGAAAGACTAGTCTGGCCGAAGAGGCACCATAAAAAACTACTAACCAATTTAGATGGGTCAAAAACTCTCTAGAATGAATATTTTAGTCCTTGCTTAGGTAGGGAGAAGCGTCCAAATTATACCTTTTAGGCCCAGTTATTAGAATAATCTGAGATGTGACAACTTAAAAAATCTATGAACTCTTCAACTCTAAAAGGTTAATTAAATATTAAAGGGTCGTATACCTGAATCCTCGACTATTCTAGTTCTTGAATAGGTCAGGAGGAACCGTCCAAATTATAACTTTTAGACATCATTAAAATAAACAGAGAGATGTGACATGCATCATGACTTCTTCGCCTTTGACAAGCTCTGCTCCTTCTGCATCTCTATATAAGCACATCATGATTTAGCTTATTCGTATCACAAACTCAACCATCTACAAATTACACTTTTAGAGAGTGATATGGCTAGGAAGAGAAAGTTAGCCACTGGTCAAGAACATAGTCCTGAATTCAACATGGCTTGGGGTGGGATGTTGACCGAAGCAGAGGAAACCGCGATACTAGGTGGTCCCCGGCGAGCCCGGAAGAAATTTGTGGGGGTCCGGCAACGGCCATCTGGAAGATGGGTTGCAGAGATCAAGGACACCATACAGAAGATTAGAGTATGGTTAGGCACCTTTGACACAGCAGAGGAAGCAGCCCGAGCCTATGATGAAGCCGCTTGCTTGCTACGTGGAGCCAACACTCGCACGAATTTCTGGCCTTGTCAACCTTTTTCAACCACTTCCGTCCTTCCCTCCAAGGTCACAAGCCTTCTACTTCGTAGGCTTGAAGCCCGGAATAGGTCTTTAGCAGCAGCTCCATCTTCACAAAGTACTTCTATGCTGACCGTTAATCATCATGATGAGCTGGCACAGCCGGAGGAATTTGGAGATAACGTTGAAGCATTCTCAGATACATTCTGTACTGACTTTCTCCGGGATCTTGATGGGTTGCTACCTATCAATGATATGGGTGATCTTTACTGCAACACGAGCTTTGAGTCATCAATACCTGTTCATGTGAATCGTTGTGATGTTCAAGCTGTAGCTCCGAGTTCAAGTGAAGATACAAATGGCGGGACTTTAATACAAGAAGAAGAAACGATTGATTTCAAGTTTATTGATGAAGTTGGATCCGTTTGCAACTTCTCTCCATTTGATATAGCTCAAGAAAGTGATTTAGAAGCAAGGGATGAAGAAGAAGAGCCATTGACAATAAGTGAAGCAATGAAAAGGATGAAATACGAGCGCAAGTTCTCGGCTTCGCTTTATGCGTTCCATGGTATACCCGAGTGCTTAAAGCGAAAATTGGGGTCCAAAATGCAATGTCGAGCAAATGAAGAAAATAATAAGGCAAGTGATGTGGGTCCGGTGAGTGATGGAGAACTATCACTTTGGAGCTCCCTCAATCTTCCTACCATTTGCTATTACAATTAGACTCGAGCTTAGTCTTTATATAGTTAATGAATAATGAGCCTTGTTAGTCGTTTTAATAGTGAGAAAATAAACATAATCCTGAAGAATGAAGATGCTTAGTACTTTTTTTTCTTATCTTTCTACTATCACAATCTCAAGTTGCCTAATCATTTGGGACCAAAGTTTTCTACTTGCTTAATATGGGATAGAACTCATGAGAAATGTTCTGAAGCCCTTGCATTTCTCTGGAAGAACTGATGGCCACAATGCCCCACTTCTTCCTTCTGAAACGTGATGGTGCTTTACTATCGTCACATTTGGCCCGGTAGTCTATGTACCTTTCTGCATGGATGGATGGAATATGTGTGATTTAAAGTTTTACTTACAAAATTGCCTTCAGTACTCCTTTTGTTCTGATTATAGTTACAAACTTGAGACCGAACCTGGTTTGATGTGACTTAACTCTTTTTAGGCTTTTCTTGTTGTCTAAGATGTAAAATAGCTTTTTCATGTTGAACATACATTGACGTCTGATTTGTGATGGGTAAGCTTGTTTTGTTATTTCCTGAGGATAGTAATTTAAAGAGTAAACTGCCAAAATGGTCCCTAAGGTTTGGTCACTTTTGCCACTTTAGTCCAAAATTCAAACCTTTTGAATCTGGGTCTCTGTGGTTTCAATTTTGTTGCCATTTTCATTCAAAAGCAAAAACTGGTCAGATTTTTCAGTTAAAATCTAGCTTTTTTGTCTTTTTCCTTCCTTTTAATGAAGGGCAAAATAGTCAGATTTTTTAATTTGTTATAATAAAACGTTAAAAGACCATTTTGCTCTTCATTAAAAGAGAGGAAAAAAGACAAAAAAAAAATGGATGTTAACGGAAACATCTAACCAGATTTTGATTTTGGATGAAAATGGCAACAAAATTGAAACCACATGGACCCAAATTCAAAAAGGTTTGAGTTTTGGATTAAAGTGGCAAAAGTGATCAAACCTCAGGGACCATTTTGGTAGTTTACTCTAATTTAAATATTATATCATCAAGCGCTTTTCAGTATGTTCTCGAGTCTCATTTAACAGGGGGAGGGGAGAGAAAAGAGATGAAAATATGAAAAACCATGTTCCCGAGTTTCATTTAACAAGGGGAGGGAAAGAAAATATGTCCATATATTCATCCTCCCAAATTGGAGAGATTAGGAGAGAATTTTTCTTCCCCTCCCCTCCCCCTGTTAAATGAGACTCGGGAACATAGTGTTCTTTTCTTGAAGTCTTTGAATAGTATCTAGTAAATACTATGTATTTTATATACTATGAAATTGTATATCTTCAACCATTCTTTTCCTTGATGCATGTTCTTCAGAAACTTGATTTCCTGGAATGTTACTTTGCAATCATTACTAACTTGTTCTTAATGGTAGACACTGTATATATTCTTTGACTATTTTTGCTGTGATTCAGTTATTAGTCTCAGTTTCTGCTTACTAAAATTCCTGCTAACACCTTGTACCTTGTGACTCGAACACTTGATTAATTATGACTTGCACAAAATTTACAATGATCAAATCCTGAATGAGCTACAGGACATGTACTTTGTGCAGTGAAAGTTAATACCTTGCATCATACCTAGTAATTTTAGCTCTTCAAAAGGTCAGTAAACCCTTTTGTGAGCTCAATTTATGCCGTTTGACCGGTTTGAGGTAGTTACATATTAAATATGGTGAGATTGAGGGTAACCACTACTCTGTTTATGAATATACAGATTCTCCTGTATAGTAGAGTTGAATATACAGCCATATAGTTATAAAACATATTAAATGTGGTCAGACTGAGGGTAACCACTACTCTGTTTATGAAATGCCACGTGGAGGAATCAGAATGCCTTTGAATTGTAATTGCCATTTGTTCCTAATAAAACATCAAACCCAAACCCCTACATAATGTATTTATCTTAAGCCTAATGCCCATTAAGAAAAATAACTCATCACTCCACGTGGCATTTTACCAAAGTGTAGTCCAAATATTTGAGGAGAGGGATTTAGCATTCCAAAGTTTAAACAAAAACTTTGATTATTTACTTATCCTACAATTGCAGTATGATAATGTCATTTCATAAATTAAAAGTATATTATTTTATAACTGTTAAACAATTTAATATAACTATCTTTATAACTATATATATAGTCAAACCTAACCGTCTTTATGAATTTATTTTATAACTGTTAAACCAACCACCGGACGTGTACTCGTATCATTTTGACCTGTTATTTTGTTGGTCCAACGCGCCCATTTCTTCATCGCTACCTGAAGAACAAGTCAGGCCAAAGAGGAACCATAAAAAAGTAGTAACCAATCTAGATGAGTCAAACACTCTTTAGAATGAATGATTATAAGAAATGAATATTTTAGTCCTTGATTAGGTAGGGGAGAAGCGTCCAAATTTTACCTTTTAGATCTAATTATTATTAGTATAATCTGAGAAGCTACACCTGAATAGAAATATGAAGTCTTTAACACTAAAGGGTTAACTTAATATATGAGGGTCGTATACCTGAATCCTCCTCTATTATTCTCCTTGAATAGGTCAGGAGGAACCGTCCAAATTACACCTTTTAGACATCATTAAAATAAACAAATAGATGTGACATTTGCATCATGACTTCTTCACCCCTTAACTATTATTTTGACAAGCTCTTCTCCTTCTGCATCTCTATATAAACACATCATGATTTCGCTCATCATATCACAAACTCACGAATTAAACGCCTTTTGTTTTTAAAACTACAATTTACATTTTTAGAGGGATATGGCTAGGAAGAGAAAGCTAGCCACTGCTGAAGAACAGAATCCTGAATTCAGCATGGCCTGGGGCGGGATGTTAACCGGGGCAGAGGTAACTGCAGCACTAGGCGGCCCCCGGCAAGCCCGGAAGAAGTTTATCGGGGTCCGCCAGCGACCATCTGGCCGATGGGTTGCAGAAATCAAGGACACCATACAAAAGATTAGAGTATGGTTAGGCACCTTTGACACTGCTGAGGAAGCGGCTCGAGCCTATGATGAAGCCGCTTGCTTGCTACGCGGAGCCAACACTCGCACGAATTTCTGGCCTTCTCAACCGTTTTCTACCACATCCGCCCTTCCTTCTAAGGTCACAAGACTTCTTCTTTGTAGGCTTGAAGCCCGGAATAGATCTTTAACACCAGCTGCATCTTCACAAAGTACTTCTATGCTGACCGCTAATCATCATGATGAGGTGGCACGACCGGATGAATTTGGAGATAACGTTGAAGCGTTCTCAGATGCGTGCTTTACCGACTTTCTCAGGGATCTTGATGGGTGCCTACCTATCAATGATACAAGCAATCTTTACTGCAACACGAGCTTTGAGTCATCTATACCCGTTCATGTGAATCATTGTGATGATCAAGTGGTAGCTCCGTGTTCAAGTGAAGATACAAATGGCGGAAGTGTAATACAAGAAGACGAAGAAGAAGAAACAATCAATTTCAAGTTTCTTGATGAAGTTGGATCCGCTTGCAACTTCTCTGCATTTGATATAACTCACGAAATTTCTTTGGAACCAATGGAGGAAGAAGAAGAAGAAGAGCCACTGACAATAAGCGAAGCAATGAAAAGGATGAAATACGAGCGCAAGTTCTCGGCCTCTCTTTATGCTTTCCATGGTATACCGGAGTGCTTAAAGCGAAAATTTGGGTTCGAAATGCAAAGTCGAGCAAATGAAGAAGCCTAGAAGGTGATGGTAGAAAATAGTAAGGCAAGTGATGTGGGTCTCTGGAGCTCGCTTGATCTTCCTAGCATTTGCTATGTTAACTAGACTCGAACTTACACGACTTGCTAATTGTTTTAACAGTGCTAAAAGAACCATAATCCTGAAGAATGAAGATGCCTAATACTTTGTGGTGTTTGTTAAGATTGTAAAATCATTTTTGAAAGTCAGTTAATAAAAATGAAAAATAGAAGATGCATTCGCCATAGTATATCTTCATTGTTTCTCTAGAAGTACAATGTATTTTTTTCATATCAGAAGATACACGTAGCATTAAGCGTTTTCCATTAAGATCATGTGTAGTGGAAGACACAAATAATGCCCTCACACTTGGGTGTTTTGCGTCATGTGACAGTCCAGTCAGCAATGGGGTATTATGGGACGTTTTTCTAAAATGGGTGTAGTGGGGACGTGGGCATTGTGGGGTATTATGTTAAAAGGGTGTTAAACAATTAAATAAAAAAACATCAAAAAAATGTTATTGGGCAAGCAAAAAAAGAATACATGTGATTGGCCAAAGAATTGGACGAAAGGCGTGGAAAAAGGACACTCGGACACTCAAGTTCTTTTTGCAAAAAAAAGGCCCCGGGGTCGGTCCTTGGGTGTTGTGGGGCGTTGTTTTGGGAAAAAAACGCCCAAAACCCCCCACAACGGGTGGTCTAATATACAATTTGTTGATGATTTCATTGTAAATTGCAATCAAACTATTCTGGGTAACTGAATTTACTTCGAGACCAAATAAGAAATCGTTATAAATCTTGACATGCGTTCAGGGCCGGCCTAATCCTTGTCAAAACCTAGGCTCAGGCCTAGGGCCTCCAAACTTTTAGGGCCTCCATTTAATATAGGGGGGGGGGGGGGGGGGGGGGTAGTTGCACGAACCTCCCATAGCTGCCTGGCGGTGATTACCCACGGTGAAGAGTCCCAACACCCCATAAGGGCATTGCCAGGAATCGAACCGGTGACCTCAAGAAGGGTCTGGGTGAGGCTGGCCAACTGGGCTACCCTAGAAGGTTGGCCTCCATTTAATATAAAAATGATATATAACATATAATTGTTTTGATTCTATAAATCTAATAACTTTGCTAGTGTAGTGGTATTAGTCATGCCCTAGTCTTGTAAAGACCCCAGCTGGAATCTCATAAGCAAAATATTTTTTTTTTCTTCCTTTTGGCGCATCCTTCTGGTGACATTAAACGAAATACTGATAAGCAATATATATTTTTTTTCCTTTTGGCATATCCTTCTGGTGACATTAAACGAAAGACTAAGATATATTAATTAAATAAAGTTGTGATACTGTAATTATTTCAAGTATTTTTATCAAATACAAAGTAAATTAAAAAATAAAATGGATTTATATCGTGTAAAAATAGAAAATAGTGTATTAATGTCTAGGTATCTAAAAACCCGATTTTCTAATACCCGATCATACCGAAACACTGTTTGGTTCCAGAAATTGGGTATTAGAAAAACCCGATTTTTGCACCTCTAATGTTAGTCAATAATGAAATTGGGCCTCCACTTTGTAGTTTGCTTAGGGTCTCCGAAAATGTAGGAACGGCTCTGCGTGCGTTAGAAGGTGGAGTGCATGTCGTTAAAAAGTGACTAAACATCAGTAGCAAATTTCTATTGCTCGGTATCCAGTGAGATGCGGTAGCAAAAAAACTTTGTATCTTATTCGATTATTGATTTCGTGTGCCTTTAATACATGAAAATGACCTTTACACGATTCAGAAAGAAGCCATCTGAGTCAATTACAGAATCCTCCTATACCTACACAATTCATAGATTAATCATGTCAAAGGGCTGCATGAAGGATGTGACACATGTTTTCTTTTTGTGCGCTAGTGTTCGGTTATGTCAAATTATTAAACATCAAACCAAATAAATGTATTTATTGCTTAATTTTGAAATTAAGTAGATACTAGACAATTTGTTTATAACAGTATGCGTTTGTAGGTATATCAATATTAATGTACATGTTTGTTTCCCTTTTTAATCTTGTATATAACCAGGCCAGGGGATGTCCCGCGCTATGTTGTGGGCATTCTATCGGTATCAGTTCGTTTTTTTATAAAATATATGATACATAGACAAGGAAAAGCAATCATCAGATGTTTTACATCGATAAAAAACCATAATAACAAACAGTGGTACCAGAACTTGATATAATTTACCGTTGCGATATATCGATCGAAAACAATAAAAACAAATACCACTAACTAAATGTAACTAGTTTAATACCCATCCGTTGGACGGGTTACGTTGATGTATTAGGTTGTGGGGTGTGGCATCGACAAGGGGGGTCCTCTCTCTCTCTCTCCATAGTAACAACATGAATAAACCTATGAACACAAAGAAATAAAATAGAGTCAGAATACATTTTTGTATTATGAAAGATCGAAAGACTGAAGCTGACATCCAAAAATAAATAAATAAATAAATAACTAAAATAATAACAACAACAACACAGCAGCAACAACAACAACAATAATAATAATAATAATAGAGTTAATTGCCTTGATGGTCCCTGTGGTTTCACGTTTTTTCACGTTTAGTCCCCATCTTTTGAAAATAGCAAGTATGCTCCCCATGGTTTGCTATTTTGTTACTCGGATAGTCCCTTGAGTAGATGTCAGTTAGTTTGGAAATAGCATGTACGCTCCCTATGGTTTGTCATTTTGTTACTCGGATAGTCCTCCGAGTAAATGTCAGGGGACTATCCGAGTAATAAAATGACAAACCATAGGGAGCATACCTACCATTTCCAAAAGGTGGGGACTAAACGTGAAAAAAACGTGAAACCACAATGACCATCCGGGCAATTAACTCATAATAATACAATAACTACAATAAATATATGGGTGAGTTATAATTGTTATGGGGATTTTGTGGACGATAGAATAAAATTACATGATGACCAAAACTTATATATTATCTTGACTTTAGAGATGGTGTTGTGTTTATTGTATACCTTACAACATGATGACATATGTCAATTTCTAAACATCAACCCTTGTTAGTACTTGTTACCAAATGTGTTGACCATCAGTTATGTTTGATGTATACAAAATGAATTGGCCATTGCTTATACACATGTATCGGGCCGTCACAATTCACAAGCATACTACAATTAATATGTTGGGCCATCACGAGCACACTTCAGTAGTTCAGTTAATATGTTGGGCCAGCACAAGCAGACTTCAATTAATATGTTGGGCCATTGACATAATCAGCATGCAAGTGTGTTGTCTTGCTATAAGCCTACAAGTACTATCAATCATTCCATAAAAAATGAAAGTATCGAATCAGGTCTTACTTATGCCATAATTACTGCATGTCAAAAACGGGCGGGATCAAAATATTACAATGTAGAGATAAGATTAAAGTCCATTGTGTTAGTAGAATTGGTAATGGATGTGATACTTCAATTTGGTACAATTGCCATCCAAAGAGTCCTCTAAACAATTTTACTTCAATTTGGCTCAGGTTAGTTAGTGAGGGATGTGATTAAAGATGATTGGGCTGCCTGCTAGATTTCTAGAATGATTCGAACATGATCCACCTAAGAGCTTTACAAAAATCACAAAGTGCAACAAAATCAGTTGGATATAAATTTCTTTGAAAAAAGCTTCAACTAAATCAAATTGTTTCCACTCAAAAACAAAAATAAAGTGCTTCTGCTGTATATTAAAAAGTAAGTGTTCATCCTCATATGAAGGGTAAAAAAATCACAAAATTGGACAATGATACCCTTTTTTGCAAGATAGCTGAGGTGACAAGCTGGCCGGGTTGGATAATGGGCTAAAAGGGGTTAGCTTTGGTGTGTAATGACGGGGTCGACCCTAATTTTGTCCAGGAAGTTTATAAATTGTTAGTGTTGAATATGACTACAAAACCATATTAATTCAATCATAATTTAAATTAAACTTTAGAATATATCAATTTGAAAGGTTCATTTACATTTAAAGCAAACTATGCACGACTTTTTACCAGTTTCAATTAATTCGTAAGCAATGAGGCGACTTTTTACCCTGGTTGAGCATAGTTAACAACAGCATGAGAACTCTAATAATCAATTATTATTTTAAAAACATTATAGAACCTAATAATGAAAGAACATTTACCTTTTATAATGGGCTCTTTTTCAACATTTTCCATGTACAGTTTTCATCTTCAGTGAATAGTGAATGATGAATATATAAGCTGCAATCGTATGACTATAAGAAGATAAACACGAAAAGGCAAAGAATATGTGTAACAGTGTCGCCATCTGTTATAAAGTTTACCATTCTCAAGTAATACAACCTATATACAAAATTAATATGGGTACTTACCTCAACTCTTTTAGTTTTTTTATTTATTTTTCGTTAAAATGGAAACCCAAATAATCAAAATTCTCAGCTGCCTATATACTCCTTATAGCACATAATGCCCTAAATTTTCGAACCCAAATGATTCAAATTCACAGCTATGTTTATTCTCATTTTAGCACATAAAAGTGTTGAATTTTCGAACCCAAATGATCCAAATTCACAGCTGGCTATGCTAATTTAGCACATAAAAGTGCTGAATTTTTAAACCCAAATGATCCAAATTCATAGCTGCGTTTATACTCATTTTAGCACATAAAAGTGTTGTGAAGTTTTAAACCCAAATTCCATGAACATAGTAAAGGATAATAGCAACGGTTACTAATATAAATAAAGTAATTAAAGATGCACTTACATTGTACCTTGTTACCTTATTAATCTTGATGTCTTGATGATCTCTTCCACCTCCATAAGCCATCCACATTTGTCGTCAATCTATAATCATGAAATAAATTAACAATATCTGGTAGGCAAAACTGGTTTACCGGCGGCATTCAGATATGAAGTTTGGAATACTCGTAAAATAGACATGTATGTGTACATGCATTTGATTGTAGATAACCTTCGAACCGGTTGAAACAGCCACACTGTTTGTCATGGTTGTCGTAAGTGTAATCGAAATCAGAAAATTGCTCTTGAACCTGCGAGGCTGATGGTGAAGACACCTCATGTGACCAATTCCAATGATGTGGAGGACGTTCAAGCATACTAAACGAGAAACGGATTACGTTCGGCAAGCAACGAATCAAGCTTTGCAGAAGAAGAAGAATAAACTGAAACCAAAAGAAGGGGTTTCTGCAAATAATCTAATTTTATGACGAAGATGATAACCCTATAAGAAGGAGTGAGTCAATAGACATAAATGGGAACAGAAGTGTACTGGAACTGTTTGTCCTATAGCCTCCTCCTAGAACTGTTTGGAAACCGTTTTCCAAATCATTCCCAGATTTGTAGGAACATGGCAACGTGGGCAACAACTGATACAAGCTTATCAACTGCTAACAAACAAAACTGCCCAGAACTGCCACAATATATAGCAGTTGAAAAATGGTCAGGATTTGATTTCAGCAAGCAAGATCCAATGGTAGAGATCTATTTGAAAACCCTTCTGCACTAAAAACTGCACGAGAGGTTGTAGTTTCAAGAAAACCCTTCTGCACTGCACTCGAATATATATATATATATATATAGAGGCCGGTTATCATACAAATGCCCTTATCGTACATTACGTACGCTACAATCTCAGCCGTCAGATCATCTTCCGCATTTTAAAATCGCATGTTGTTTTTTTTATAACAATTTCGCATGTGATAATTTTTTATGAATTCGCATGTTGTTTTTTTGTACCAATTTCGCATGTGATAATTTTGATGAAATAGCATGTTTTTTTTATAACAATTTCGCATGTGATAATTTTTTATGAATTCGCATGTTTTTTGTACCAATTTCGCATGTGTTAATTTTGATGAAATAGCATGTTGTTTTTTTTTAACAATTTCGCATTTGGTACAAAAAACAACATGCGAATTCAATGCGGGAAGATGATCGGGCGGCTGAGATTGTAGCGTACGTAATGTACGATAAGGAGATTTGTACAGTACTCTTTACCTATATATATATATATATATATATATATATATAGGGGCTGGTTAACGTACAAATGCGCTTATCGTACATTACGTACGCTACAATCTCAGCCGTCAGATCATATTCCCGCATTGAAAATCGCATGTGAAATTGAATTACCACATGCGAAATTGTTACCAAAATTATCACATGCGAAATTGAATTACCACATGCGAAATTGTTACAAAAAAACAACCTCCTATTTCATAAAAATTATCACAAGCGAAATTGAATTACCACATGCGAAATTGTTACAAAAAAACAACCTTCTATTTCATCAAAATTATCACATGCGAAATTGAATTACCACATGCGAAATTGTTACAAAAAAACACCTGCTATTTCATCAAAATTATCACATGCGAAATTATTATAAAAAAACATGCGATTTTCATTGCGGGAAGATGATCTGACGGCTGAGATTGTAGCGTACGTAATGTACGATAAGGTAATTTGTACAGTACCCTTTACCTATATATATATATATATATATATATATATATAGGATAAGGCTAGGTAGAAAACCCTCTTTAGGTAGAAAACCCGGGAAACTCAAAGCTCCCGACATTTTTTTTTTTTGAAAAAAATAACACATGTAATATACATGTTTTTAAGAGTTTTGGGCCAAAAAAATCAAAAAAGCGCCGAAGGGTTTTTTTTAAAAAAAAAAAAACAAATTTCAGCAACTTTCAGCATTTGTTGTCTAACACATGTTAGTTAACGAAGTTTTTGGAACTTGTTTATTTTTTTTAAAAAAAGTACTCGGCGCTTTTTTGATTTTTTTGGCCCAAAAGTCTTAAAAACATGTATATTACATGTGTTATTTTTTTCAAAAAAAAAATGTCGGGAGCTTTGAGTTTCCAGAGTTTTCTAAGAAAGATAGGGTTTTTTGTCTAGCTCAACCCTATATATATATATATATATATATATATATATATATATATAGAGAGAGAGAGAGAGAGAGAGAGAGAGAAAGGCATGGAACATATAATCACGCATGGGACCACATAATCACGCATGGGATCCAAAATCACGCACGTTATTTTGGTAAAAAAAATAATTACGCATGTTATATATCTCGTGAAGTACGTTAACGTACGTTAAGACGTGAAGTACATTATACTTTCTCTCTCTCTATATATATAGGGTAGGGATCCTAAGAGAAGTCCACCCTATTTGAGAAACTTGAGATGCAATCTGGACCACACATTTTCCCTAAGCAAAAAATGCAAAAAAAAAAAGGTGAAAAAAAATGCAAAAAAAATTTTTAAAATTTTTTTTTTTGGATTTATACACATGTGTATATTGTTAATCTTTTAACTATACATATATGTATATTGTCAATTATACATATATGTATATACATGTTTAAAATTGAAAAAATATGTCTTATAAATCCTAAACCTTAAACCATAAACACTAAAGTTAAACCTTAATGCTAAACCCTAAACTCTAAACCCTAAAGCTAAACCCTAATGCTAAACCCTAATTCTAAACCCTAAAGCTAAACCCTAATGCTAAACCCAAAAGCTAAAACTAAACCCTAAAGCTAAACCCTTAATGCTAAACCCTAATACAAACCCTAAAGATAAAGCTAAACCCAAAAGTTAAAGCTAAACCCTAATGCTAAACCCTAATGCTAAACCCAAAAGCTAAACCCTAATGCTAAACCCTAAATACTATTGCTAAACCTTAATGCTAAACCCTAAAGCTAAACCTTAAACCGTAATGCTAAACCCTAAACCCTAATGCTAAACCCTAAATACTAATGCTAAACCCTAAATAACACTTATTTTTCAATTTTAAACATGTATATACATATATGTATAATTGACAATATACATATATGTATAGTTAAAAGATTAACAATATACACATATGTATAAATCCAAAAAAAAATTTAAAAAAAAAATTAATCCTTAAAGAAAAAGCTTCGATTTTTCCAAAAAAAAAAAAAAAAAAATTTGCATTTTTTCACCCTTTTTTTTTGCATTTTTTGCTTAGGGAAAATGTGTGGTCCAGAATGCTTCTCAAGTTTCTCAAATAGCCTACTACTTCTCATATGATCCTTATCATATATATATATATATAGGGGATGGCTAAAATGAGAACCACCTCCAGTTGTAAGAACCATGAGAACCACTTTCTGGCCTTTAGATCAAGGAGATGGATGGATGAGATTAAAAGTACTTAAAAAATAATATTAAGTATTTTTTTTCTTATTATGTCTTTAATATTTTATTGTTAAAGGGTATTTTAGTAAAATTACTTTGTTTTGTCTTTTTATGTATATTAGTTTTTAATTACCTTTTTTGTCTTATTCATTAATTACATTTTTTATTTAATTCTTTTTTATTTATAAACTGATTTTTTTTATTAAACATTTTCTAATTCAGATTTTTATTATATTAGATTTTTATTTTTTAAACTTAGTTTTTTTATTAAACATTTTTAAATTCAGATTTATTTACATATTTTTACGTTTAACGTTTAACGTTTTTACGCCCGGCCTTTTCACGCCTCGTTTTTTGACGCGTCGGTTTTTACGTTTTACGCCCCGATTTTTTACGTTTTACGCGTCGGTTTTTTACGTTTTACGCGTCGGTTTTTTACGTTTTACGCGCCAGTTTTTTACGTTTTACGCGCCAGTTTTTTACGTTAACGTTATTTACGATTTACGCTCCTCGTTTTTTCAACGCGTCGGTTTTTACGTTTTACGCCCCGATTTTTTACGTTTTACGCGTCGGTTTTTTACGTTTTACGCGTCGGTTTTTTACGTTTTACGCGCCAGTTTTTTACGTTTTACGCGCCAGTTTTTTACGTTAACGTTATTTACGATTTACGCGCCGGTTTTTTACGTTTTATGGCCCGGTTTTTTACGTTAACGTTTTTTTTTACGTTTTACGCGCCGGTTTTTTTTCGTTAACGTTTTTTACTTTTTTTCGCGCCAGTTTTTTACGTTTTACGTAAAACTTTTTACGTTTTACTAAAAAAAATTTACGTTTTACGTAAAACTTTTTACGTTTTGCGGTATAAGTTTTTACTTTTTACTTTTTACGTTTTACGTAGAACTTTTTACTTTTTACGTTTTATGTTTTGCGTTCAAACTTTTTACGTTTTACGTTAAAACTGTTTACGTTTTACGTTTTACATAAAACGTTTTACGTTTTACGTAAAACTTTTTACGCTTCACGTTTTTACGTTTTATGTTAAAAAAGTTTACGGTTTACGTTAAAAAAGTTTACGGTTTAATTTTTTTTTTTTTAATTTTACGTTAAAAAGTTTTTACGGTCTACGTTAAAAAGTTTTACGTTTTACGTAAAACTTTTTACGTTTTACGTTTTATCTGAAAGTTTTTTACACAAAACGAACGCATCCAGAAAATCGCTACTCGGTAAGTGTCTCAGATAGATTTATCATCATCGACGCCTCAAAAAAAAAATAAAAACCCAACAAACATCAAAACAAAGCGTATCTCGAAAAAAAACGGGGTTTGGCTCAGATTTTCCGATAATCAAAAAGGCTGCAAAATGGGGTTGCAGGTTCAAAAAACCTACCCTCCGCCGTCCTTGCCGCGCCATCGTCATCAAAATAAACGTTTTTTTTTTCATCATCGCCCCCCCCAAAATCCAAACCGATCAAAACCCACATAATCAAAGAATACAAATGCATCAGTCAAGCAACCCTGTATCCGTTCAAAAAACATTCAAACAAGTGCAGTTGTCACGAAACAGATCAAGAATTCAAAATCAAACCCGGATTCAAACCCACCACCCAGATTCAAACCCACCACTCATAATCAAACCCAGATTCAAAACCCACGACTCAAAATCAAACCCAGATTCAAACCCATCACAAAACGGATCAAGAATTCAAAATCAAACCCAGATTCACCCCATGATGATACCTGCAACCCCACCACTCAGAATCAAACCCAGATTACTCGAAACCCCCAAAGTCAAGAAAACAGAATTACAAAAGAACACATCAGATTCAAAGACATACCACATCATCGGACGAACATAATCAGCCGGCCATCACCTCCGACGAACATAATCAGCCAGATTACTCGAAACCACCATCTCCGACGAACATAATCAGCCGGCCATCACCCTTTGGTGGTGGCGCACGACGGTGAAAAACCCAAAATCGAGAGAGATAAGCCGGCGAAGGGTTACCGGTGCCGTCGTCGCCGCTCACCGCGGTGGTAGCCGGTGGATTTCAGCCTTGAACCAACTAAACCACCACCGCCTCCGCCTCTGCACATCTCCCACCAAACCACCGCCCCCACCACCGCCTTCCGCCGCCCCCACCACCGCCTTCAAACAACAAAAACAAAGCCCTTCATCGTAGACACCAAAAGGGGGTGTCTGGCCTCCTCTTTCTCCTCGTCTCTCTGATGTATTCAATCGTAGCACCGCCACCAGACGGTGGTGGTGGTGGTGGTCGGTGGTTTTTTAAGATGAAAATAAAATGTGAATGCTCTAATAAAAGTCTGCAACTTTATATAGAGAGGAGAGAGGAGAGAGGTGAGAGGATGGATATGACATATGGGGTAAATGACCAAATTACCCTTTTGTTGGCATGTTCTGATTGGTTGAAATGGTTCTCATAGTTCTTACAACTGAGACTGGTTCTTATTTTAACTCAATCCTATATATATATATATATATATTGTGAGATTTTAGGACAGTAATATAGCGGACCATATGAATAATAATATTAAAATTAACTAACCGACCCCCAGCCCAGCTATCTTGGATCAGAAAGATAGACCTCGAAGAATCATCAAGTAAATCAACACAACAAACCTTACAATTATAAGCTGGGTAAAGCCAACATTGGTGATGAAGTATATATAAAAAACAATAGAGGTCCAATGGACCCAAACAAAATTGATAGAATCCACGTTCATTATTACGATCATTTTTCATCTTTTTCTTTATCTTCCTTCTCTTATTTTCTTTCGTATCTGGGGGGCTTTCAACCCGTTTAAGATAACACATTTCAATTAAACCCAATTATAATAAGTAAACTGGTTTAAATTGCTAGCTATAAGTTGAGTGTTGACCCATCAAACCCAAAGAAGATAAATTGAATCACTGGACCCCTCAATAATGTTTTATGCTTAACCCAAACAAAATGTCAAAATTTACCTTCTAGTAAATGAGATTTGTTTTTAAGAAATAATATAGGTAGTAATTTAGACATTTCTGTTATAATTTTGCTACTTTATCCCGTGGTGACATATTTGACCAACAAATAATTTCAGCTTTAAAGTAACAAAATACTTTGATGGGGTATTTATTCAAACAAAAATATTATAAGGTGTTATAATCAAATGGAGGTGCTAGTAACAACTAAATTATCTTCAAGAATAGCCTCGGCTGTCATCAAGCAACAAACTTAGGTTAACAGGGATTGAGCAGATTATAAATGTAAAGCATGATGATACCAATTAAAATAAGCATAATGGCAGCTTCAAGCAGGACAGTGGATATCTCAATGCAGCTGATGTTGCATAAAAACCATATGAGCAACTGATCAAATAAACTTCCATGTAATTACAAATTTGCTTAACTAAATAAGATGCTAAAAAAAATAAATAAAAAATAATAATAATAACTTCCGGTGATCGGACGACTCTCTCGTCCGTAACGAGCTTGTTAGCAGACGCTGGTAGGTCTGCATCGATCGCGGCTATCTTGATAGCTTAGCTAGATTGTAACGAATCCTATTAACCTCTTAAAATCCTGAGAGTCGGACTTCGGAATCGGGTTGGGCTCATGGGTAATAATCGGCGTGCTCCAAGATCGGTTCCAGGTGGGCCTCGGTATCATCAGCAACAACATGGGCATGTAAGTTTGGAGGAGTTAAGAAGAAGGAAGTTCGAAGAGCAACAAAACATTCGGAACGGGAAGTCATGGAGCCGCGTTTTGAGCAAGAAGGAGATCCAAGATGAAAAGAGATTTCAGGCAAGATTACGCAATACTACCTCCTTCTACGTTTTCAACCTTCCGGCTGGTTGCTCTAGAGATAAACTCTGGAGAGCCTTTGATCATTTCCAAAATCTCGAGGATGCTTTTGTCCCCAGGAGAAGAGATGGTTTTGGGAATCAGTTTGGTTTCATCAAACTGTCAGGAATTCACGACGTGGGGGAATGGGAACGGAGACTGCAAGGGGTCAAGATAGAAGGAGCGGTCATAGGAGTGAATGTGGCCAAGTTCAAAAGAAACGGGAGGGGTCCGGGTAATCAGAACCAAGTTGGTAGGGCTTCAGTGTTCACTAGGCTCAAGGTAGCTGGTGAACATAACAAAGAGAGGATTGGTATCCCTAATAAGACGAAGGGCTTTCCGAAGCAGGGAACTTATGCGGGAGTCCTGATGAAGGAGAAGGATTCTCGGAGTAAGGGTGTCACCATTGACTTACCTCCGATGATAACAGAAGCCAAAAGAAGGTGGC
Source organism: Helianthus tuberosus (assembly GCA_030545235.1). Taxonomy (NCBI): domain Eukaryota; kingdom Viridiplantae; phylum Streptophyta; class Magnoliopsida; order Asterales; family Asteraceae; genus Helianthus; species Helianthus tuberosus. The sequence continues at coordinate 151,800,762 of CM060400.1, forward strand.
AGCAGTGCTCCTTGATCGGGGAAGTCAAAGACCTTGATATTATGGAGGACCTTAAGCACGTTTTAGCTAAGGATTGCTGCAATAGGGCGGTGGCAAGGTACTTAGGTGGTTTAAGATCCTGTTAACGTTTTCTTCGCAAGAGGAGGCAGAGGTTTTCCTAAAAGACCAAGTGGAATTTTGGGAAAGATGGTTTGCTCGAATGTATGTCTGGGACGGTCAACCTCCGTTGTTTGAGAGGCTTGCTTGGATTAGGGTGTCTGGTGTTCCACCATGCCTGTGGGATAGGCACGTATTCAATCATATTGGTGAAAGGTTCGGTACCTTGGTGGTAAAATCAGATGCTTCTGTACAAACAACGAACATTTCGGAGAACAAGATGGCTGTTTTAGTTAAATCTGGTGTTCGTATTTTGGAGGAAGTCTCTATTGTTTGGAAAAATATCGTTATTCTGGTATGGGTCGAAGAATATGACGAAAAATGGGAACCGGATTTTTTGGTTCCAGACTGGGTTCCTCCGGCATCGCCGGTTCTGAAATCTCAGGTTGTGGCGAATGAAGGTGGCTCGGAGGAAGACGAAGCGGTGGAGATTGAAGAGGCATGCATGGGGACGCTGCATGGGGAAAGACCTACTCATGATGAGTCACCTGTAGGGTCCCCTCTTGGGAATAATCACCAGCATGTGCCTATTACTCCTCTTGGCTCGAGAGGCGGTTGCTCTTTGGTAAGTGGGTCCCCCAGTCATGTGGGTATTATCAAGGAAAAGGTCAGTAGGGATGGGCCCAGTCATGTTGACTCTATATCGGGTATTGGACTAGATTATATCACTGTTAGGCCCAAAGATAAACGGAAAAAGAAGCCTGGCCCAGTGTTCCAGACTCCAGATCTAAACGAACCTGAAAGCTCCGACCCGTTTGGATTGGATGAAATTATCCAAAGAACTTCAAGGGTTTCTAGATTACAGTGGTCTAAGAATGAAAATCAACCTTACTCGGGACGTGGGGATGGAGCTCCTCAAGGTGCGAATGGCAATCAAGGTGATTTCGAGGAAGATGTTCAAGACACCATCAGGTATGGTGAATGCCTGGGAGTGGGTTTAAAAGGTTTCGAAAACCAGGTGAGAAAATTGGTTCGAGGGGAAGAGGAGACAAACCGGGCCCAATGAATTATATGTCGCTTAATGTTAATGGGGTTAATGGGATCCACAAGCCTGCGTGGATCATAAAGCTGAAACTAGAATCGAATCTTTCCTTTTTGGGGCTTCAGGAGAAGCACAAATCGGACCTGGCTAAAAGTTTTCTTCATAAGTTATGGGATAGGTCTCCGATGGGTTATGCTACGGTGGATGCTGTGGGCCGCTCGGGGGGGCTCGCCTCGATTTGGGATTCGAGTCTCCTAAATGTTGATTCGGTGGTGAAAGGGGGCAGATTCCTAGCGGTGTCTGGCAACATCAAGGGAGTCGAAGAAAGGATCAATATCCTCAATGTTCACGCTCCCAATGATGTGGCGGGTCGTAGCTCTCTGTGGGAAGCCATTAAGGATATCAAAGCCCAATTACTAGGCATGTGGGTTATTCTATGAGACTTCAATGAAGTCAAACACGCTGATGAACGGCTCAATTCTCGGTTCGATCCAAACTCTTCTTCTGTGTTTAATAATTTTTTAAACAGGGCAAGGCTCTTGGAATACAGAATGGCGGGTGGGAAGTTTACTTTTATCTCTGATAATCTTGAGATTAAATTCAGTAAACTTGATCGGTTCTTTGTCTGCGACAATTTCATGTGTAAATGGTCGTTGGCAAGTCTTATCATTCTCCCTAAGGGGTGGTCAGACCACTGCCCTGTGGTTCTTAGGTGTGCAGGTCTGAATTTCAGGACAACCCTATAACAACTCTAAACCGACACCCTCGAGTTATTTTCCGACACCCTAATATATTTTAAAGTATCCCAATATGTCCTAAAATACACCCCATACGAGAAAACGGACACCGAATACCTTAAATATTATTAAATTTAATTAAATTTCTGATTTTTGGATTGAGGCGGGCCGTGTAAACCCCACCCCAATCCTTACGCGGGCCGTGAGAGGCCCAAGATGTGGCGCAGCCCGGTGTGGTCATGTGGCCCAACACCCGGCAAGTCTAGTCGATGACCCAGCCAAGCTACGCGTTGACCAGGGTTTGACGCGGGCCGCGTAGACCCTTGTCTACATTTACGCGGGCCGCGTAAAAGTTGAAGTGAGGCCCTATATAAGCAGGCATCGGGCTTCAATCACAAATCGTTCAAATTCTTCTCTGAATCTCGAATTACTCTCATTATAGGCATAAATCCCGAGTATAATACCCCCTAAATAGCGAAGTTATGCTCCGTTGTAAGTATCATACCCCCTGGATACGTATTAGATACGCTGCCCGATTGATCTAGGGTTCCGTAACGGCTGTCGTGGTTCTGCCCGACGTAGTCGTTGGAATGCCGTCTCGGGGAGGGTATTACTAATGTTAAAATGGGTTAGTATACTAACGCGTGTGCATTTGTGTAATTTATAGATAATTCTCAGGAAACCCTAAAGGATAATCTAAGACAGCAATGTGAGTAATCCTTCTTTTTATGAAACCTTTTTGTAAATTGTTTTTACAAAACCTCACATGATTAATTATATATTAAGCATTTATTGAGTATTTGTAAGAATACAATTATCATGAGTATGTTGGGGTTTTGTATACAAAATTTGTTACCACCTGGTCAAGGAGTAACACTTCCACAAGTCGGGTCTGACAGTACCATGGATGTTAATTGATATAACTTGGAAACAAATTTAATTGCGAGATCGCCCTCAATACTGTACAATAGTTTTTATTAAACTTGATTAAACTGGGATTCACTCACCAATATTTCCCAGTGACAAATGTTTTTAAAACACGTTTCAGGTAACAAATTGTGAAAGCCAAATAGAATGGACAGCACTGAAGGCTTGGAAAAGTGGCAATAAAGTTACCTAAATTAAAATATATGTTTTTAATAAATAAAATAGGATTTATTCCTATGAAAATGTGTGTATTGCAAACTTGGGTTTTATCCCATATGTTTAATATTATGAAAATGTGGTATTTTACTCTGATCTAATATTTCCTAACTACGGTACTGATGAAAATTTCCGCTGCCAAATTAGACAATACGCGATACCACCGAAACTGGCTCGCGGCCACCCGTTCCCGGGGAATCAGGGATCGGGGTTTGCGACAAACCCCGTTCAAATTGTTCAATAGCTGGGTCGGCGATAAGGATCTAAATGTTATAGTGCAGAGGAACACGGTTGGTTGGGTCTCTACCCCCAAAGGGGATGTCGCCCTCTTCAGGCTTTTGAAAACGATAAAAGGCGATGTTAAAAAGTGGAGAGAGGTGAAGAGGTTGCAAGATAATCAGGAGCTGGAATCCTTCAATAAAGTCGTGGAACTTCTGGAAAGAAAAGCTGAATCAGGTAGCTTAAACGATCTTGAAAAACGGAGCCGGGTGTTACTTCGTGTAAAGATAAAAAAAAAACTGGCGGTGGCCAAAGCCAAAGATATCTGCTAGAAAGCTCGTGTGAAATGGATTAGGGATGGAGACTAAAATTCGTCGTACTTTCACAACTTGGTTAACATTAATGTGGCCAGGAGTAGGATTCACGGAATGCAGATTAACGGGGCCTGGGTTACGGATCCGAGGATCATCAAGGAAGAGTTTCGTCTGAAGTTCAGAAAGCAGTTTGCGGAACCTCTTAGGAGACGTCCTAGTTTCACCAATTGGGGGCTTCCGGTCATACATCAGCTTGACGCTGACCAACTCATCTCTCCGTTCTCTATCGAAGAGGTAAAAACTGTTGTTATGGCCTGTGACGGTAATAAGGCTCCTGGCCCCAACGGCTTCACCCTGAAGTTTTTTAAAAAGTACTGGGACCTTTTAAAGCCTATGCTCATGGCTGTGATGGAGGATTTCTATGCGTCGGGAGAGATTAGTCGAGGATGTAATGTGTCGTTCATTACCCTCGTCCCTAAAAAAGATGACCCGCAAGGTATTTCGGACTTTCGTCCAATCTCTCTTCCCGGCTCAGTTTACAAAATCCTGTCAAAAGTCCTTACAACTCGTCTGAATAGAGTCATGAACCAGCTTATTACCCCAACCCAGTCGGCTTTTGTCGGCGGGCGTAACATTCTGGATGGGCCTTTGATTGTGAGCGAAACGGTGTCATGGGTTAAAAAGAATAAAGGAAAACTGCTCATTTTCAAGGTAGACTTCGAAAAGGCGTATGATTCCATCAATTGGAAGTTCCTTTTCAAAGTTTTGGAGGAGATGGACTTTCCGGTTAAGTGGATCAGCTGGGTTAAAGGTTGCCTCCGTTCTGGCAGAGGGTCGGTGCTCGTCAATGGTTCCCCCTCTGGTGAGTTTGCTTTTAAAAGGGGGCTTCGGCAAGGGGATCCGCTATCCCCGTTCTTGTTTATTTTGGCTATGCAGGTCTTGGATGTTTTCATGAAAAGGGCGGTTAACCTGGGTCTTTTTCATGGTTTCCAATCCCCGAATGGTGGTCCTACCATCTCGCATCTTTATTATGCGAATGATGTTCTATTTATCGGTGAGTGGTCTAAGCACAACATTGTGAGCCTCAAACATCTCCTTAGATGCCTCTATCTTGTTACGGGTCTCAAGGTCAACCTTAATAAATGCAAGTTCTTCGGGGTGGGAGTCGGGGAAGATGAAACCAGGGCTATGGCTGAAATTCTAAACTGTGGGGTGGGGTCCTTCCCCTTCGTGTACTTGGGAGTTCCTATAGGAGAAAATATGAAAAGGGCAGTTCACTGGCAACCGGTGGTTGACAAATTTATCAAGAAACTCTCCGCTTACAAAGCTAAAACCCTCTCTTTTGCGGTCCGGGTTACCCTTGCGAAATCGGTCCTTGGAAGTCTCCCATCATACTTCCTATCCCTTTTACACGCCCCAAAGGTTATCGTTAAAAATCTTGAAAGTATCAGGAGGGAATTCATTTGGGGTAGAACGAATATGGGGCACAAGATTAAATGGGTACGCTGGGAAAAGATGACTAAACCTAAGAAGCTTGGAGGGATCGGGATAGGTGCGATAAGGGATTTCAATTTAACTATGTTATCCAAATGGTGGTGGAGATACAAAGATGATCCAAATCAGCTCTGGGCAAAAGTTATAGCTTCCTTCCATAATAATGCAAATAATGATAAGTTGATTCCGTACAAGAAATCCATTTCGGGGGTTTGGAAGGATATTGGAGCTATGGATGGAGTCCTCGTTAAGGAAGGGATTTGTATCAGGGAAAAACTTAAGGTGACGGTGGGGGATGGTGCTAGTATTATCTTCTGGAAAGACCCCTGGGTGTCTCCGGAACCGCTGAGAAACTTGTTCCCTGACCTTTTTCGGCTGGCTAAACATAAAGATGGGACGGTCGCTTCTGTTTGGCAGGGGAGTAGGGGAAACCCGATTTGGGCTTGGGAGTGGAGGAAAGGCCCAAACTCGTCTTTGGAATGGGATCAACTGGCATCTCTTACAAGGATGCTTTCGGATGTGGCCATTATAGGTGGGAAGGACCAGTGGAAGTGGGATAATGATGACGGTTCCCGGTTCTCGGCTAAAGCTGTTCGGTCGGAATTAGCCCACTGCGATCAGAACCATCATGATGGGCCAGACTTCTGCTGGAATGCTTGGGCCCCGTTGAAGGTTAACTACTTGGTATGGAGGGCCCTTATGGGAAAAATCGCTACAAAGAGGGGTCTCTTGGATAGAGGAATTAATCTTCCTGACGCGGTTTGTGCTATTTGTGGGATTGAAGAAGAAAACGCTGACCATCTATTCGCAAAGTTCCAAACGGCATGGAGTGTCTGGTGGAATGTGCTCACTTAGATGAAGATTCCCATGCCCCAAATCGCCGATGGCCTGCAAGATATTTTTGTGGCTCTTGATAACTGTCTGGGTGCCAAAAAATGGAAAAAATTGGTTCATTTGATAGCCTTGGCCACTGTTTGAGGAATCTGGAAAGTCCGGAACAGCAGAGTGTTTGAAGGAGCTGGGTATTCTGTGCGGAAGATTGTCGAATGGGTCAAAGAAGATGCTTATGTCTGGGTTGCTAACCGGTCTAGGAAAGCGGCTCCTCCTTGGGAGAATTGGCTAAACTTTGATGTCATGTGTTTGCTGTAACTGTTGTTTTGGCTTTGTTTTCTTCCTTGTTTGTTGTTTTCCAGCCTCTTGCTGAATTCTTTATCTATATAAAGAGTTGGTTGCCAAAAAAAATAAGATGCTTAACTAAAGAAATTTTGGCATGATTGATCAATCACAAGTTGAAAATAAGAAACTGATTCTCAAATATAAATATATAACCAAAAATCATTTATAGTTCCAAAAAATATATGAATGTACCAGTAACCTTTTCTGCAAGTATAGGGTTTTTGAAGGAAAGTAGAACCGTCCTCAACCTCCCATCCTATAAACTTTTCAGTGCAACATGTTCAGTCTTTCCTACCATCTCGAGAGTAACCTTTTCTGCAAGTACACTTATAATTTACATATGTATCATCACATTGAGCATCATGATCGCAATCAGATTAAGAACTTACTTACCTTGAACCCACGAGTGGAACCCTGGATCAATTAAATCAACCCCTGCTCACTCTGTCAATCGTAGGAGCCATCTACTCTCTTGCCTTTTTGATTTGGAGATGGAACCCATAGATTTATGGGTTGGTGATAAGCACAAATCGGCAATTACAAGAGCATGGGGAACCGTCGTCAAGGAGAACTTCGCTTCAGATTTCCTTCTTGCGCTCAAGATTCTACATTTAACCTCTTCAAACTCTAAAATTAGGGGAGAGTGGGCAGTTGAATTGGTGGTTTACCAAGATTGTAGGAGGCTTGAGTTATGGAGATCATGGGTGGAGCAAAACCACCAGCTTGAATTGAAAACGAACTGCCTTGAACTGCCATCAAGGAAGTTATTTTTGTGAGTTTAAGTGGCTGAGCCATCTCAGCAAGATCTAATTGTGGAGAATGATTTGGAAAGGACGGATCTATTCACACACCCGTTTGGTCTATTCACACACCCAAACGCCCCACTATGGCCAAAGCGGGGCGCTTTGGATTAAAGTCAACAGACAAAAGCTGAGCAGTGAGCACGTCACTTCCTGTCCGGCGACCTCGTACCGAAGCGGCCCGCTTTGGCCAAAGCGGGGCGTTTTGGTCTGGCAGTTTATTTTTGGGGGAAAAAGTAGGGTTTTGGTGAAAAAAAAATGGTTGTTTGTTTGTTGTTTGATTGTGTTTTTTTGTTGAAAGGTTGTAGATTTTTTTTATAAGACATATTTAATTTAAAGTTATTTTATTTTTACAAAAACATTTATATATATATATATATATATATATATATTAGTGTTATTAATTTATCAAGTAATAAGTTACTTTTTTTAATTTTTTTGTCAATTTATATCATATCTTCGACTAATTTATATTGTTATGTTCTTTTAGCTTTCATGATGAAACCGGAGCTGTTATCTCGGTTCTTCGTGATAAATGCAATGTTCATATTCGTTATCAAGTGCAGAAAAATGCGGTTTCTGTATCGGTTATTCAGATCTCTATTCGGTCATCTTTCAAAACTGCAATACTCGAATGTACAGAAAATCCCGAAGAAGTTTAACAGAGATCATCGGAAGCAAATCCTGTTGAACAACAATGTCCTGTTAATTGTTTCAGATGACATGCTTGGTAACAAAGAGGAACACTTTCTTCTTTTGTTTTTCGATCTTTCTTAGTTGTTAATATTTTATTTTTTTCTTCTTTTAGAAAGGTTTGAGAGAGAAAGTTGTAGTCAAATTACAGTTAGTCTTAAATGGTACAAAAATGTGATGATACCAAAAGAAGCAGCACTTTGGACACTGTTGGGTTATCATCTTTCAACCCCATGTTGATAAGTGTGTGTTTATTTTGATTTAATGCTTCACTTTACTTGAATCTTTGTGTGTGTTTTTTATTGCAATTCAGTCAAGACCGACACGGGTAAGATTGTGCCACTTGATGTCAAAGGCTCAGACACTGTTGGCAAGGTCAAGCTCAAAATACAGGCCAAGGAACATATCCCCTTTGACCAACAGGAGCTGATCTTCAACGAGAGAAATCAAGTGTCTGTCTATTCAATTTAGAGAAATCATTGCATTACATCCCCGTTGAAAAACAGAATCGATAATTTTTTTTAGGGAAAATAGGGTTGAAAGATTATAACTCAACAGTGGAGGATCTCATTCTACAGCTTCGATAAATTCAGGGATATTCTCAAATAATGTTTCCTAGATGTTTGAAGACCAACAAATGTCGTATGAAACAAGTGTCTGACTTGGACAACGGTATCTCAACGAAAGGAATTCTAAAAAGGAAAATAGACACAACTCGTGTAGTTGCAAAAAGCAGAATCACAGTCCTTTTCCTTCAATTTCGAGAACATTCTCCACAAACTATAACAAATTCCTTTTCCTTCAATTATGTTGATGAGTATACGTCGGACATATTATAACACATCTAAAATAACCAGTTGCTTTAAAAATGACATTAAAAATATTCAAAATTATATAGAAAATCATAGTTTAAATCGACCTCTCATAACGCGACCGACATGCTTATTTTTCTCCATATTTTGGTGTAAATTTCGTTCGTATAACATATAATATTAGTGAAAGTGATAAAAAAAATAACTTGATAACACCAATGGTTTATGTAAAACATAATATAAAAATTTATATTATTTGTAAAATAAAAAAGTAATTAATTTAATCAAACAAATGAAAATATATAAATTATAAAAACAAGTATTTTTTTATAAAAAAATGTTAATTAATAAATTACAATTTAAAGAAAAGTAATCGATAAAACAATAGTGATAAATTTAATAAAATAAAAAGAAAAGAAATAAAAGAAAAGAACTTAAATAAATTACAAGTCATGTCTTTTATAAATAAACTACAGATTATGTCCTTTGGACAAAATGGTATTTTTACCTTAAAGTTAACAGAAAAATTAACATGAGTTAGCTTAAAGGACAAAGAGCGTGCAAAATTTACAAAATAAAGGACATTTTATGTGATTTTTAAAGACAAAGGACAAAGAGTGCAATTTAGTATATAAATAAAGGATAATCTGTGTAATTTACTCTAAATAATATGTTTTAAAAAGCTAATGTCATGTAACAATTTGTTGTATACGAGTGTGTTAGTGTTTTATTAGGAGACAACATTGAAAAAACGGTAAGGTTGTTGTCATATGACATCAGGCTTGCCCATATGTTAAGTGTTTTATATTATCGAGGTCAACCTAACCTCAGCATGTTTTACTTATTGTTTTGTTGTGCTCTATAATGGTGGTGAGACAAAATCATATGTAAGGCGAATCAAATAATTTAAAGTTGGCATGTCAATTTTATATGAATGCAAAAAGTTATTTTTTGTTAGTGTTTTGAATCTGAATTAATATTATTGATTGTGACACAGTATATCTAATGTTTTGAATTGGATAAAGCTGCAAAGATATTATATATTTCAGTTCATGGATGACTCATTAGAATTCTACTAAAAGTGCACAAAAGAATGTGTTTCATGGTACACAAAGGAATACAGTGTGTTTTATGAAAAGAAAAAAAGAAAAAAAGTAATAGGGAAAGAACATAAAGACAAATAAAAGTAGTATGAAAAGAATGCATGCATAAACCAAACAAAACTAGTATGTATGTATATATATGTGCGGGCATAATTGTTCCATTAAACCATGAATATTGAAGCAAGAATACTAGAAAATGGGAGGTGGGAATCTTGTTCCTCCAAATCCCATCGTTTTTGTAGGAAAAAAATAGGGGTTTTAATTCAAAAGAATCTGCATCATTTCATTTCTATAAATCCAAAAAATCTCAAACTTTCCATTGGTTTCACAACCAACAAGAATCAATCAAACAATCAATCTATAGGTTGTTTTGGTTGAACCCCGACAGGCCACGATCAGTCGGACCCCCTCCCTCTCCTCCGATGGTGGGTTCCTTCAATTCGTCAGACTGATCGAGCGAGAGGAGATCGTAAGTTCATTACCCTCATCATCATAGCTACATGTTTCTCTGAATCCACCTATACCCATACCCATACCTATATCTATAATATTTTGTTTATATTACGGTTTTATTGCATATACACCCCTCATCACGTCAATCATTTCATCTGGTATACAAGCATATCGCCCCAGTATAAAAGCACATAGCCTTGGTATATGGACGAATACGCACAAATCCATTATGGGTTGATAGTAAATATGGGAATTATTCTATCACAATTGATATTTTCATCTTGGTGATGGATCTTTATTTGCAGATAATTGCATTGATGCTAGCAAAGTTGGAAATATCTTGCAGCTTGCTAAGGCAAGCTCATCTACGTCAAAGCACTTTGAAAACAAGCATTGTCGTTGTGAGTTTTAAAGATCAAACGATTTCTGGTTGTTTGTAATAGGATACGTTATCAAGAACGAAAAGATAAAAAAAATGGGTGGTATTTCTTCGAGCCCTGCTAGAACAATAAAACCAATAAAGTCACTGCGTCTACATAGCAAAAAGATACGTGTGCCTGACAAACTGAAAAGGAAGAAGAAGAACAAGGACACCGATGCTGGAGGAGACTCGGTTGCAGTTACTGACACAACCGTCCCATGTCATGAATCAGTGTCTTCTGATTGTACTCATGAACCCACTCACTTGGAATCACACACTAGTCAGAGTGCTACTAATGGTACATTTTTTCCTTATACTTTGGTTAACTTTTAAAATGCATATTTGACCCATTTTATTTTAAGTTGTTTTTGTTAGTTTTACCTATCTGACCCGTTAAAGACGTAAAAAAAATAGACTCGTTCATAAGTAAAATAATTTGTTACCAAACTAGAAATGACATGAGCATCATCGTGTTCTTGCAGAAGACGAACCATGGTTTGATTCTGTCAGCAACATTGGAGATTCTGATTCAGATGATGACTTCACTAGCGTGGATGGAGGTATATTATCAAACCATCGCGTTTGATTGAGTTGTTAACTTCTCAAACCATCGCGTTTGTGATTAATATTTCATAACCAAATTATACTGAATTTTACTTAATTTCTTTTATTGGTTAAAGGCGATGATCCAAACCGAGACGATGAGATGTTCTTGGACAACATGAATGTATACAAAGTGAACGCACCGACTAAAGTCAGACTCGAGCAAGTTAACCAGTTTTCCATATTAGGTTACCAGGGATATGATGGTGAATCCAGCCCGACATACAAGTTAGGACGTAGTTACAGCAGCTATAACGGTGATAAAGATGATAAAAACCAAGCCCGGATCTTGAATCCCCAACTGTTACATTCTGCTAGCTACCATGATAACATAACTAACACATCAAACTCGGGCTCACAGAATCTGACAGGCAAACCCACTGTGATTAAGCTTGCGGTAAAAAGAACCGATCCCAATGGCACCCGTATGTATAAATATAAAACACTAAGATTTTACTTTTATGGTTTCGTTCCAAGAAATCGCGATGAATGAAATGAAATGCAGGTGCTACAGAAAAGTTGTTTTACCGTCCACGGGCAGGATTCTTGATTCCATGTTGTACCAATGAGAAGCCGACTCCTGGATGTTGGTCTGCTATTGACCCATCCACATTTTCCCTCAGAAGTGAAAACTATTTCAAGTATATCATTGAATTCCCTACCTTTATAATCATTGGGTCATTTTAGAGATGCATGAGCAGTCTTGGGCTCGGCCTGGTCCTTTCGGGATCGGTGAGCCCGAAAGCTACAATCAGTTCTTATATCTGAATGAGAGGCCCAGTACTCAAGGCCCATTACCTAAAATTGAAATTTTTACACATGTAACATGTGTATATATTATATAACAACCTTCAAGGGGGTGTAAGCACTTGAGTCTCAACATCGAATGCAGCTTCCACTAGCTTGTCGCCTTTAACCCCCTTGAAAGCCACATGCATAGCGACTAGGGGTGTTCAGAATTTGATTCAGATTCAAAAAATTCGAAATTCGACTCAATTTGATTCGATTATCAAGAATTCGAATTCGAGTCCAGTAAATCGAATACGGATTTATAATTTTAGATTTGATTCCAAATTCGAATTCAAATTATACATATTTATTTATAATATTTATATATAATACACACATATAACTTTAATTTGGGATATAGTATAAACTAATCTATAAATTTAATCTAAGTCCTGCCTATTATCAATCCCAAAAATAACGAATTTACATATTATAAATGAATTTGAATCAAAACTAATTTATTCAAATTCGATTCGAAATTTTAATCTAATTCGAATACGAATTCGAATCGAATTGGCTAGTTTTTAATCGAATTCGAATTCCAGCAAAATAAAAAATTATTCGAAAAATTATATTCAAGTAATTAGAGAACACCTCTAGTTAGCGCAAGCTACGTTTTACCTTATCCCATTGGTTAGTAGGGTATATTGGTGGGGTCCATGAGTTATTGGGTGACAAGTTCTCAAGGTTACCAAAGAAAACATATATATGTGACTATAACCTGATCAATGCCATAACTTGCAGAGATAAATCAAAAAAACCTGCTCCAAGTTATTGCCCTTACACTCCAGTCGGTGTAGATCTATTTGTATGCCCGAAAAAGATCGATCACATTGCCAAATACCTCGAGCTTCCTAGGCTAAAAGGCGATGGCAAATTGCCACCTCTCCTCATTATCAATATTCAGGTTTGTGTTTTTTAGCGGCAGTTTGATTCAATACAGCTTTAGTTAACGAAAGGCCTAATTTTGTTTTTGCTACAGTTGCCTAGTTATGCTGCTCAGATGTTCCTTAGTGACAGTGATGGTGAAGGTTTGAGCCTCGTCTTATATTTCAAACTGTCGGAAACGTACGAGAAAGACATCCCTGCCCAGTTTCAACAGAGCATTAAGGTAAGTAAGATGTGTGGTTACTTTTAAATTTATTCATACTCTAGAATGAATGTATAGTGATGACGTGTGCAGAGTTTAGTGGAGGATGAAATGGAAAAGGTGAAGAGTTTCAGAAAAGAAACGATGGTAGCTTTCAGAGAACGGTTGAAGATAATGGTGGGTGTGGTCAACCCAGACGACCTTGTTACTAACAGCACCGAGAGAAAGCTTTTGCACGCCTACAATGAAAAACCCGTCCTCTCACGCCCTCAACACAACTTCTTTCGGGTACTTTCCGTTTTCAAACTCAATTTTAATCAAGTAAAGGTGTAAAACCGCTCCTAAACTAACAATCTCACGTATCCAAACTCAGGGATCAAATTACTTTGAAGTTGACCTGGACATTCATCGGTTTAGTTACATAGCAAGAAAGGGATTAGATGCGTTTCGTGAACGCCTTAAAGACGGGATAATGAATCTCGGCCTAACAATTCAGGTAAATTGTAAACTAAACTAGTATTAGTGTTTCACTATCTATTTTTTACAAACAAGAGCGAAAATGATTTAAAATACCTCACAGGCTCAGAAACCCGAAGAGTTGCCGGAGAAAGTTCTTTGCTGCTTGAGATTAAACAAGATTGACTTTGTTAATCGTGGTCAAATACCCACATTAGTAGCAGACTAGCAGTCGACGAAACTTTATCCTCTTGATCCCTTCTCCATTGTGTTCTTGGCCATTTTTTAGTTTGACTTTTGTAGATGTCTAGCAAAAGAGTTGACTTTTGCAGGTGTAAAAATGTGTGTAAAGAACTCGAACTTTAGAGAACTATTCAACTAATGGGATTGTATATACCTCAACAAATATCGAGATTTATGAGTTCTTGAACCCCAAAGTTTTGTGTGATGGAGTCAGCAGTGGGAGCGAGCATCAAAAAAGGTTTCTTGATCATCCTGTCATATTTACAAACAGACAGTCTTCAACATCACTATAAAGTAAAGGGATCAATTACACATAAAAAATTAAAAATTATTAATTTGTCAATTGAAAACTTACATTCAGTAAATCCTGAGAGTTATGTACTTTTGACGAATCAAAAGAAGCGGACTGATTAAGACTTTGCAGCCTACAATTTCTAAATCCACTACAAACAACGCTCGTAGATTCCCCATTTTCCGGCATTTGTTGGGAGGCTGCATGCACCGCCACGACACCACCACTCAGGGTCGAATTGCCGCCATATTTCCGCCTTCTTGTTGCCCACAGAAAACCACCATTTGAAGCTGTCGCTTGAGTGGGGAGTGCACAAATCCCTTCGGATTTAGACCCGTGTGTAGTTTGTGAAAGCCCCAACACTGTGTCGAGCGACGCTTTTGAATACGAACCACCGCCATTGTTTCTTCTTGCAATATGAGGGGCATCGGTAGGGACTCTTGTTGAAGCTCCGGATGCCCAAACCATGCCACCTGGCTTCTTTCTGAAATAAAAGTTACATTAAATCATGTTTAAAAAGAACAAAAACTAGTACACGAATTAGTTACTCACCTACATGCGGCTTCCTCGTGGACCTTTGCCTGAATCTCTTTGTTAGGTGGATACTTCGGCAAGCTAGCGGGATCACACGCATAAGGCTTCGTATGGAAATACTGTTAACACAATCTAGTTAGAACAAACAGTCAACTCTCGATTTTGGGCAATGAAAATGTTGTACCAAGATATATACCTCAGATTTGAGGACAGATGTAGCGGTCCCACGCTTGCAAGGCTCTACAGAAAGTAACGTGTGAATAAGGTCAACCGCAGTTTCCGGGAGCTGCTTACACGTTTCCCGAAGACTACTTTGATAAGCATGATGCGGTTTAAACATCGTTGCAAGAGGAAGTTTCGACTTGTTCCAGTATTCATCAGGGGGAGTTCCACAAAGCTTCAATATTTTGTGCAATTGTTCCACCTGAAAAGGATGTTTTACAGTTTACAGCAAGTCATATGCATATATATGTATAGATTACAGTTTTTGTTATGTTTTCACCTCAGTTCGGCCCTTAAGGATCGGTCTGCCAAAACAAAGTTCAGCAAAAACACATCCCACACTCCAAAGGTCAACATACGTCCCGTAATTCGTGCATCCTAGAAGAAGTTCAGGAGGCCGATACCACAAAGTCACTACATGACCGGTCAACGGGTCCCTGCAGTCAGGACTGTGGAACTTTGCTAGACCGAAATCACCAATCTTCAAAATCCCTTCGTTATTCACCAAAATATTTGCGGTTTTAATGTCTCGATGTAGAACTCCAAGTGAATGGCAATGTTCGATACCGTTCAATAATTGCTTCATATAGCATTTAATCTGCACCGAAAACAACTTCATTTGGCTGCCTTTTATCTCTGTTACGTATTAATATTTTATTAGTTAGATGTTACAAACCTGGGACTCACTGAACTTGATGTCGGGGCATGACAATAATCCAGAGAGATCATGTTCCATATATTCAAAAACAAAGTATATGTTACATGACAATGTGGATGTTATTAACCCCTCTAGTTTCATGATGTTTGGGTGGTTGAGCGTACGGAGGATTGTGATTTCTCGAGCCATGAACTTTACACTGTCTGGCTTTAGATTTTGAAAGCGCACCTTTTTTAGTGCAAAAAATCTACCACTTTTGACATGACGTGCTTTGTAGACACTGCTGTATGAACCTTGTCCAATCTACATAAGAAATTTAAACCAAAAGACTCGGTTTCATAAGTGCCCTTGAATACATAGTTTCTTAGTAGGTGTTTCGATGCATGTTTATACATATAATTTGTGACAATCAGTTTAGAATGCTTGACAAAAACTAAACATTTATACATACATAACCAAAGGCATCTTGAACTTTTAACATTCTATAATAATCATCTAGAAATGTTCATATAAGGATTATAATCATATGGCATTCTTAAAAAATCAAACTAACATGCAACAAATATGATTTCAAGAACTTAATAATATCTACTGATCATAAGCAATTCAATGTCATACCTTTTCCAATCTTTCGAAGCTATCGGATCTCAAAGGTAGCCAACCATCGATGGCTTCACCCGCAACCTCACTAAGCCAAGAAGGCCATCCAGCAGCAACATGTTCTGCTTCCTTAATCCTTTCAAATTTCACGAAATTCGAAGACTCTCCATCTCCATTCCAACTATGAATAAGATGATGATTTTCTCTATCCTTACTCATCCTCCTATCATCATTATCATAATCTTGTTGTACTCCCTTCTTCATATTCTTCAATGACTTAATAACATGACTATCAATATGATCATGATTCTTCAGTGAAGAATTACCTAAAGAACCGTAAAACCTAACCATATGCTTTGAATTAACACACCCCATTACCTTCACCCAAAATTCATCAAACAAAATGATACATATTGGGAATAATCGAGTTTTAAACTATAAAGAATTGAGTAAACCCTTCAAGAAACAAAACCCTAATGTAAAAATGTAAGCTTTTTGCAAACAAGCACCCAAAGATTGAAATGAAATGTAATTGGGATGTGATTGGTGCGAGATATGCGGAGAGAAAATGAAATTAAGAGGGGGAAAGAAGAAAAGGGAAGTGATTGAGTGAGAGAGAGACAATTGTGGGTCCAAATTGATGATCATCATCTCTGTTTTGGTGTGCTCTGTAACAGAACAAGGGTTATAAGAGAGAGAGAGAGAGAGAGAGATTACCAACCGTTTGCCTCAACGAACAAATTTAAGTTCAAAATGAATGGGGGCACACCGCACAACTTTTGGAATTGGTGATGGTTCATCATTAGGTGGTCCATTTTTTGTTTATTCGTTACCAAACTAATCATTCTCATCCATTGACTTTCTTAATCTTGATACATATTAGAACTTTTATTTTATTTAAATTAAAAGGTAAATTGCAAGTTTTGTTCTTCATGTTAATACCAACCAAGTTTTAGGCGTTGTTTTTTAGGTTCAAAATTGACTGGTTTTACACTTAACGTTTCAAAATGTTGCATGTTTTATCCTTTAAACCAAACCTAGTTTGAAATCTCAGTTAAGTCAGGCCACGTGCACCGCACACGTGGGTAGAATAGTCTTTTCCCCACCCCCTTTCTATCCCCCCCCCCTCTTAAAACCCTCCCAAACCCTCAATTGTTCCGTTTTTCACTTTCGTCGTCCCTGACCTTTCAGACTTAGGGTTTTAGACACAACTAACACATGATCAAAGACACAATGTTGCAGGTCGAAGAAGGCTGTGTTGGGTTTCCGTGGTGATCGGTCAAGACTTTATTTATCAAAAAACCCGGTTCAATAAATAATAGTTAATTAATTAAGCGAGTTAATTAATAAAAACGCAGCGGAAAAGTAAACAAATGATCAACAAAACGAAACCCGACAGGATCCGGTTACATGCAAATACGAGCACAGTAAAATATTTAACTACCGATGAGAAAGATATACCTCGGTTAATGACTAACCGGTCGAGACACCTAGGTTCAACGAACAAGTGCTAGTGATACGAACCAACGAATGCGAGTGCGAACCCGTATAGCGGCGACGGTGACCGGCGGCGAGCGACGGTGAGGTAGCGGCGGCCGGCGGTGAGCGGCGGCAGCGGGGTGGGTCGGCAGCGGCGGCCTAGCCGACGGTGGCGGCGGCGGCCTAGCCGACGGTGGCGGCGGTTGTGGTCGGTTATAAGTGTTAGAGAGTTTTTTAAGTTCTTGCATCATTTTTTTATCATCACTTGTTCAACAATGCAAGACCCAAACTCTTAAAGCCATGGAACCTTATGCATGCTTGCAAAGTGGCACACATGCATAGTGCATGTGTTGCAATTGGCCAAGATGTTGGTACGCGACAAGTGGCAAGAAGATCCTTTGCATGCAATGCCATTGGCCGAGATTTAGGTGCGCGACAAGTGGCAATGCAAGACTGTTCTTGTCTCACCCGGTCCACGTACCCGTCTCTCAGTTCAATACCCGCGTATCGTTCGTAATTACCAGTTAAATTAGTTAAGTGGGTTTTAGTTCGTTGCCCAAGGTGTAACTCTTACGGGTCAAGACCCGGTTGGTAGCGTTGACTTATCGAACCGGACATAATATCCAACAGCTCCCACTTGGACGGTCTCTGATAAGATTTCAACGCAGACAGCCAGCGGTGTTCTAGCTACACATAGCTCCCCCCAACATGTCATGACACTTTAAAGTCATTAACCAAGGTATCTTCTTTTAGCAACGGCTTGCTACATGAAGACATTGGACTTATGGCAATTCTCGTCATCTATCCTTTCTGTAAAAGTCATCAATTGAACAATGAGACATGGATCAGATTCAATCTCACATGGCGTTCAATCATTATCGTTCTCGTTCATAGAATCAAAGTAGTCCAATCAAACACACAGTAAGTTTGGGTAAGGCCTTACACTTCACCAGTTTGAATCAACGAGGGCGCCCAGATGTCTAACTGTTACATTATAATGTAAGAGTACATAATCCCATCTTGACTACATACAACTCCCACTGAACTTCAGAACCACTCCCAACCAATGCCTTTATGAATGGCAGTTACGCGACAGCGTTTGACACTGATCAAAGAATAGTCTTCAGTAAACGAAAGTTCTAGTATGTATCTCAGGTCAGAGGATACTAAATGAGTATACCTAAATCAAATACATCTTATGACCATGATCCATGAAGATGATTTGATACGAGTTACATCCAACATCATTCACAATGAGGTTTGTGAGTTTGGAAGTCAACCCCTTGAGTCCAAAGTCAGAATAGTCTTAATTCAGAGTCGTTCCCACGAGTCTGACCGACTACGGATAATTTAGAATACAAGATTCATGGATTAAACGTATCAAAATCGAACACAGTTGTAAGATTCAAACTTTGCATTTAGCCAGTAAATCAAAGGTGAATTCAAAAGGTATAACTGTTTGAATGTTCGCACATCCAAATACTAAATCAAAACAAATGGTTATCCAATCTAAGACCGATAGCATTCCCATGCTTGTCCTGAGACATCGGTCTAGTGAACGGGTCTGCTAAGTTTTGATCTGTGTCTATTTTGCTTGTTAAGATGTCTCCTCGTTCCAGTATTTCCCGTATATAGTGGAACTTTCATAGAATGTGATTAACCCTGTGATCCGGGCTCCTTGGTTTGAGCAATGATTCCTGTGTTATCACAGAATACCTAGATCGGTTTCTGAATACTTGAGACCACATGGAGGTCGTTGATGAACTACTTCATCCAAGCAGATTCTTCCGCAGCATCTAATGCAACTATACATTCGGATTCGGTGGCTGAATCCGCCACTATACTCTGTTTGGAGCTTTTCCAATAGACAGCTCCTCCATTGAGAGTGAATACGAATCCTAATTGTGAGCGAGAATCATCTCGGTCACTTTGGAAGCCAGCATCAGTGTAACACCTTACAGTGAGCTCCTCTTCCACTCCTCCAAACACCAAGAACATATCTTTGGTTCTTCTCAAGTACCTCATAATGTTCTTTACTGCAGTCCATTGGGCAATGTCAGGACTATGCTGAAAACGACTGGTCATGCTTAAAGCATATAAGACGTTAAGTCTAGTACATAGCATACATGATTGAACCCATCGCTAAAGCATATGGAACTGCTTCCATTTGCTTAGTTTCAATGTCCGTTGAAGAAGATTGCGATTTGTTCAACACGGTTCCTTTTAGTCATAGGAACACATCCTTTCTTGGAGTTTCCCATCCTGAAGCATGTCATCATTTTGTCTATGTACGTTCTTTGACTTAGCCCTAGAAGCCGCTTAGATCTATCCCTATAGATCTTCATTCCCAGAATGTAAGCAGCTTCTCCAAGATCTTTCATTGCGAAGCAAGATCCCAAATAGTGTTTAACTTCGTTAAGCATAGGGATGTTTATTTCCAATGATTAGTATATCATCCACATACAGATGAGGAATGATATGGTTCTGTAAACACAAGTCTCATCTTCATTCTTGACAAAACCAAACTCTTTGATTTTGCTGTCAAAATGAAGATTCCAGCTACGAGATGCTTGCTTGAGTCCATAAATGGATTTATTGGGTTTGCACACCTTAGTTGGATATTTAGGATCGACGATGTGACAACTCGAAATTTAGAACCTTTCGTTGTACGTTTGAACACTAAGTGACTAGCTAATTTGATGATTTGATGAATGATATGTGCGAACTTATATGATTATGTGTTATGCTATGTGTGTGCTTGTGTGTATGTATGCGAGTATGTATATGAACCGAAACGACACGAACCCGGCTCGAGACCATGTGGTCTCGAGTGAACGATGACCTATGGGCCGGTTGGGCCGCACCTCATGTAACCCACACGAAACCTACTAGGACTAGTATATATATCATACTCCTAGCAAACTAGTCCATTCTTTGGACAATCCACTCATACTCTCCTCTACACACACACTCTCCATTCTCTCACTAAAACCCTAGACACCAAGCATCACACTCTTCTCCTTCTTCTCGGATCAAACCAACCGACCTCAAAAGGATTTCTCGGATTTGCTTGTTCACACCAAACAAAGCTTCATCTTTCACCACCTCACAACCGGTTAGTGTTTATGATGTTTGTTAGTGTTTATGATGCTTGTTAGTGTTTATGATGTTTGTTAGTGTTTATGATGCTTGTTAGTGTTTATGATGTTTGTTGGTTAGTGTTTATGATGTTTGATGTTATGGATGACATGATTGAACTAGAACCGTTTGTACAATGATGATGTGCTTGTGAATCGTGTGTATGATGTTGATAATCGGAACATGCTTTGATTTCGGATATGTGGCAAAATGAACTCATGATGTTTTGTGTTTAAATGTAGTCTAAAACACTAGTTGTTGATGTTCATATAAATCGGATTGTGTACTCTTGTGTTAAGAACCGAAAGCTTGCTATTAGGGTGATTTGTTGATAAGTTGTTCATGATTCTTGTTAGACCTAGGTTCATAGGAATGAAGATGAACTACTTGAATATTGAAGAACAAGATGAACATGATGAACACATGAAGAACTTGTTGAATATCATATGAACATGTTGAATATTTGAAATCTGATATGTTTGATCCATTTTTAGTAATTTGCTAGACAAGAAACATGTTTAAGGATTTTGGTTGGATAGTACAAACTGTTACATGAAATCAGAATGTTAGTGGGTAGTACACTGTACCGAATCAGCTCCTGTCCAACCGAAACCATCAGTTGCGACTCGAAACCATGCACGATGAGTCGAAATCTCCCGGTTGCAACACAGATTGCGAGTCGCAAACACCTGGTTGCGACTCGAAACCACACATGATCAGCACACCAACTTGGTGACTCGGAACCACAGTTGCGAGTCCAGTTGCGACTCGTAACCAAAACAGCACGAACCGAAACCGTGGTTGCGAGTCCGGTTGCGACTCGAGCCCATGTGCATGTACACACTATTTGGGCTCTCACTGTTACGGGCCGAAGTGCTTGGGCTGGACTATTGGGCCTTGTTCGCTTGTATACTGAACTCATAAGTGTCTTTGTGAACCGTATGGTTATGAGTGTATGCCATAAATTATACCTGCATGCTACCTGCTATTATACGTGTATGCCATACGTGCACTACTTGAATACGAACCTGATTGTATGATACAACTATGATAGGACGTGAGTAGCCACAACATTGCTTGTTTGACTTTTCTGTGTTTCTACCGAGCAAACCAAGGTGAGTTCACACCCTCTACAAAGCATGGGATTCCCAGGGGTCGGGAATTGGGGTTAAGGAACTGGGTTCCTCGTCCTCCTTGGGTAGGACAGCAAAGGTTCAGGAATGTAATTCCTCGTCCTCACGGACAGATAACTCGTACTAGACCAAAACTCTATCACGAAGTCCCTCATCTTTGTATCGACTTAATCGCCGAGGCCAATGGCGAGCGGGTCATTAGTTAGATAGCGCTATTTAGGTTTGACAAACCTCACACCGTGCCGCAGAGGACGGGCGTGAACTAATGGACTACTGGCACGTCAATGATGATAGACATTGACAGTTCAGGGCACATAAACATGACTACAGTCAGCAGTCGATATGGTAACGAGTCTAGTAGATACATGGGGTAGCCCCCACGGCCGAAATGCCAGATAACTAACACGGGGTAGCCCCCACGGCAGGATTGCCAGAGTAACCGGGAATAAACAAGTCACGTTTTTAACTATGGGGTAACCCCCATGGCAGGATGCCAGCTAAAGGAAACTGTTTTCGAGACAACTTAAAACGAACACCCAACCGTGAACTCACTCAACTTGTTGTTGACTCGTTACTACATGCTTTGCAGGTCCTTAGGTTCTTAGCTGGAGCTTGCATGGAGGAGGATCGTTGTGGGACATGGACGACTGTGTGCCATGTTAAACTATGAAACAATTAAACTTATGTTTTGATTTAAGACTTATGCTTCCGCTTGCAACTTAACTATGTTTTGTTTGAACACCAATTGTATTGGGTGGATTTTTATAACTACTTATATGCTTGTTCAATATGATTGGTGGCTGGATCCTGGTCAGTCACGCCTCCAAGCGGTAGTACTCCGCAGGTGGATTTTGGGGGTGTGACAGACGAAACCTTTAGGCCGAACCATATAGACATCTTCGGAGAGATGTCTATTAAGAAAGGCGGTTTTGACATCCATTTGCCATATTTCGTAATTATGCTACGCAACTATGGCAGGCAGTATCTTAATTGATTTAATCATAGCAACGGGCGAGAAGGTCTCATTATAGTCAATACTTTGAGTTCGAATGAAACCCTTTGCAACTAGCCGTGCTTTATAGGTGTGCACATTTCCATGCATATCGGTTTTTCTCTTGAAAATCCATTTTCTCCCTACTGCCCGAGATTCGGGGGGTAGCTCAACCAAGTCCCATACTTGACTGTCATGCATAGACTGCATCTCGACGTTCATGGCTTCTTGCCATTTCTCAGATTCCGAATCTAAGATCGCAGATTTGTAGTTAGAAGGTTCGTCATTAGACTCAGCTACTAATAAGACTTCGAGACCTTTTAGATGCCATAGACATCTATCAGATTCTTGCGAATTCTACTACTTCTGCAAACGCTTGTGTTTTATGTCTGATTCATTGGCAACAACTACTTGTTGATCAGACAGTCCGACTACATCAACGGTTGTTTGTGGTTCTTGAATTTCTTCAAGATCAACCACATTATTTCCAGTTTCTCGATTAAGAAGTTCTTTCTCGAGAAAGTGTCCGTACCGTTTGATGGAAATCATAATTGCATCAGGATGGTAGAAATAATATCCGCTTCTTTTATAGTATCCGACGAAAACAACATTTTCGCCTTGAGGATCGAGCTTATCATCAGAATCACTTGTGATGTATGCATCACATCCCCATACTCTAAGGTATTCCAAATCGGGTTTACGCCCATGCCATATCTCATACGACGGTTTTGTTTACCTTTTAGTCGGAGCTAAATTAACAATGCGGGAAGCGATCATAAGAGCTTGTCCCAAAAGGAGTGAGGCAAGTTAGTTCTACACATCATCGATCGAACCATATCAAGTAGAGTTCAATTTCACCTTTCACTCATGCCCTTAAGTTGGGGTGTGCCAGGTGAAGAGGGTTGTGAAACTATTCCACACTCTTTTAGATGATTAAGAAATTCAAAACTGAGATATTCACCACCTCGATCTGATCGAAGTATTTTTATCTTTCTATCAAGCTGGTTTTAGTCATGGTTTCTAGTCATGGTTCTGAAAGGGCCATATACATCATGTGAATGAGTTCTAGAAGACCATTGATCCGTTCACCAACATCGGTGAAGGGGTGCTTTGTAAGTTTTCCAGCTAAGCAAGATTAGCAATCATCAAAGGAGTCATGTCTAGTGGATTCAAGAATCCCCTTGGACTGGAGCCATTTTATGCGTGCCTTACTTATGTGGCCAAGTCTGCAATGCCATAAATATATTTCATTTATGGCAGCTTTGTTACGTTTAGAAAGATGATATATGTTATTACTTGTTTGAACATCAATCTCATAAATACCATTTCGAGGTTCAGCCTCAAAATAAAAGATATCATTCAAGTAGGCTATAATAGAAGAACCATTTAAAACGTACTTGAATTGAATCCTTGTTCAAACAGTGAAGAAACTGAAATAGTGTTTCTGGTAAAACCAGGTGCATATAAACAGTTATTTAAAGTAACTACAAGGCCAGGGGAACATGAAAAACAAAATGTTCCAGTTGTCAGAACTGGAACTCTCATTACCAAGTATGAGTTCCATGTGACCTTGTTTCAGTTTCTTCCACTTTTCATGCTCTTGCAGGACACTAACGATGTGGTAACCACATCCGGTATCAAATACCCGTGTGTTGCTAGAAACAGTGAAAAGTTTGATAACATAAATGAGAATATCAGAAGAAGTGCCAATGTTATTGGCCTTGTTCATATTCAGCTTGGCTAGATATTGTGGGCAGTTTCCCTTCCAGTGCCCATTTGGTTGCATTCAAAGCACTGTCGCTCCTAGGAGGGTGTGGTTTTGCAACATGCTTGTTGTTGGTGGCATTTCTGGCAACAACAACTTTTCTCTTGCCTTTGCTCTTATGTTTCCTTTTCTTGTTATTGGGCTTCTTAACACCACCAGACTCGACCATTAGAACTTGGTTGGTTTTGTGGAATAACCAAGTTTGTTCATTTGGTCAATGTATCCTTTCATCTTTAGCACATGAGTACTCATACATGATCCTTCCAGCATTTTACAGCTTATGAGTTGTTTCATGGTGTCATATCGCTCCTGTCGGGCTTGTTTCTGGAACATGCCTTTCAGTTGCTGGATCATGTCATAAGCGTCCATATCTTCCATGTTCTTCTGAAGATCAGGAGACATTGTGGCTTTCATAAGGCAGGCTACCTCAACGGCATCCTCGTTATGTTACTCCAGTGCCTCGCGAGCAGTAGTAGAATTACTTTCAGGCTCGGTAGGGACTGGGCCATCTAAGATATACAGCTTTTCCTCCATCTTGAGAACTATTCTCAGATTGCGGTGCCATTCGAGAAGGTTGGTGTTATTCAAATTTTTATTTCTTTTTCTTTTCAAGTATAGACTTGAAAATGAAGGAGTTGTTTTCATTAGACATCTGTTATATAAGCAAGGTGATTTTAATTAGTATTTTCGTTGTTTATCTCCTTATTTCGTGAGGTGAGATGATAAGGAATGAGAATCCGGTTAGAAGCTCTTTCTAAAGGTGGTTGGGGCACGCAACATTAGCAAGAGGTTCAAGCGGACTGACAACGATTGTCAATTGTGAGAAAAGCACAACTCCCGAGGTTTATGAGGCCGTGAGGATAACCTATTGTCCTTGCATTGATACGTTTGGCCTCATCTATGCCACTTTTGTTCTCGAGACAGCTGGGGCATGTAAACACGAGAAGAAAAGTAATAGTCGTCCTAAAACGGTCACATGTGGAAGGGTCGGATGTGTCGACGAAGCCCTTGCACATTGGAAGGATAAACTAGACACCAAGGTGGTGTTTGTTTTTTGCTAGAAGCACTTCAGAACCTCTTACGTCTGCGCCGCGTAGACCACGCGCAGACATAAGGGTCTGCAGCTTGTTTGTTTTCTCGCAGACCTTTCATTAAAAAAGGTCTGCGAGACCTCTGCTTCAAACAGACATTGAACCTTGTCTTCTAAGGTCTGCACACCTCTTCTCCCTCTTCTCACCTTCTCCTTTTCTCCCTCCAGACACCACCTCCTCTGCCACCACCTCCGCCGCCGCCGCCCACCTCCACTCCGCCACCACCTCCCACCCCTGCTCCCCAAATCGTCACCGTCACAAATCCGCCAGACACCTCCATCCGCCACCACCTGCACCACCACAACCTCCACCTCCTCCGACACCTCCACCTCCTCCGACACCTCCATCCGCTGCCACCATCACACCTCCGACTCCCATCACCTCCGACACCCATCACCTCCACCTCCACCTTCAACAATCACCACCTCCACCTCTGAAATCATAACCACAACCACCGCCGTCATCATCTGTTATCATCATCATCGATCATCATCATCCTCGTACTCTCTCTCTCTCTCTGGATCTCTCTCCCTCTCTCTCTCTCTGGATCTCTCTCCTCCCTCGATCTCTCTCCTCCCTCGATCTCTCTCTCTCTCTTCAGAAACCCCCAAATTGAAATTAGGGTTTCGGTTGGGTGGTGGCTGAAGTGGTGGTGCTTGGTTGTGGTGAAATTAGGGTTTCGGTTGGGTGGTGGCTGAAGTGGTGGTGGTTGGTTGTGGTGGTGGAGGTGGACGGTGGTTGTGGTGGTAGAGGGAGGGAGAGAGAGATCAGACAGATGTTGTGTGTGTAAAGTGTGAGTTTGTGTGTGTTGAGAAGATCTTTTGTAGAATAAAAAAAACAAACCCTTTTCTCCTTGCAGACTGCAGACATTTGGTCCACCTCTTCTCCTGTAGATGCCTGCAGATGTGGTCCGCAGACTGCAGACCTTTTCCCGCAGAAAAAACAAACAACACCCAAGTGTTGCGTTGTGGCTCCAACACTGATGGTTCGCATTATGCCCCAAGCGTTACTAGTAGTAGGATGGCATAGACTATTGATTTTAATTTTTACCAAATAGGGTCGTTATAGTCGGTTTTAATTTAGTTATTAAATTTGCGACATAACCAAAAAACCCTTTCACCTCTCGGGACAATTAGTTTTAGATAACCTATAAAACTAAGTTTGTCGCGACTTAGAATAACCAATTTTAAGTTAATAGAAAACTATTAAGTTGATAGTTTTGGAAAATAAAAACTAGTTTAATTTGCAAAACTTAATTGGTTATTATTTGTTTCAAAAACAACCTTTGTTTTATAACAAAAACTTTAACAAGTTGTAAAAACAATTTAGAACTTGTTTTAATGTGATTGTTTTTAATATTTTAAAACTCCTTTTAAAATCATGTTGGTATTTAGGTTGGTTACGTTATAACAATTTATAAAATAAAAGCAACCACAATAGCAAGATAAATATGTAAATCCATATGGCCAAAAATTGTTCGATCTTGCTAGAGCCTAATAGCAAGATCAAACGGGTCACGGGGTCACAACACACAAACAACCATAAGGATGGACTTGAGTGCATCTTGTTGTCTTGAGCAACTCCCACTAACTTCAAGACTCCTCTTGGCATTCGGTTTTGCTTCGGGTCTTCGTATCAACAATATTTAACAAGTAAATACAACAAAGACAAAAAGCCTATCTATTACAACTTTGAACCACAAGACGGGCCAAAACCATAAACTAATCTATTACAACTTTGAACCATCTCGGTGACCAAAAATAATAATTACAAAACCGAATAAAATATACAACTAAAAAATAAGGTCGGGCCGGATTTACACATCGCACAACAATCACAAAATAAACCGGGCAATGTTTTGGTCAAGCAAAACAAATAAAATATTGACCAAAAATAAAGTGCCCTTAAAAAAAATATTTAGATCAGAAACTTTAAATAAATAAAGTTTGTGTTCTAATTCCGGTTAAAAGAACCGGTACCGACTCGTATGTTGTAACCAAGTCTCTGATACCACTGTTGGGTTTCCGTGGTGATCGGTCAAGACTTTATTTATCAAAAAACCCGGTTCAATAAATAATAGTTAATTAATTAAGCGAGTTAATTAATAAAAACGCAGCGGAAAAGTAAACAAATGATCAACAAAACGAAACCCGACAGGATCCGGTTACATGCAAATACGAGCACAGTAAAATATTTAACTACCGATGAGAAAGATATACCTCGGTTAATGACTAACCGGTCGAGACACCTAGGTTCAACGAACAAGTGCTAGTGATACGAACCAACGAATGCGAGTGCGAACCCGTATAGCGGCGGCGGTGACCGGCGGCGAGCGACGGTGAGGTAGCGGCGGCCGGCGGTGAGCGGTGGCAGCGGGGTGGGTCGGCGGCGGCGGCCTAGCCGACGGTGGCGGCGGTTGTGGTCGGTTATTGGTGTTAGAGAGTTTTTTAAGTTCTTGCATCCTTTTTTTTATCATCACTTGTTCAACAATGCAAGACCCAAACTCTTAAAGCCATGGAACCTTATGCGTGCTTGCCAAGTGGCACACATGCATAGTGCATGTGTTGCAATTGGCCAAGATGTTGGTGCGCGACAAGTGGCAAGAAGATCCTTTGCATGCAATGCCATTGGCCGAGATTTAGGTGCGCGACAAGTGGCAATGCAAGAGTGTTCTTGTCTCACCCGGTCCATGTACCCGTCTCTCAGTTCAATACCCGCGTATCGTTCGTAATTACCAGTTAAATTAGTTAAGTGGGTTTTAGTTCGTTGCCCAAGGTGTAACTCTTACGGGTCAAGACCCGGTTGGCACCGTTAAATTATCGAACCAGACATAATATCCAACAGGCTGGTATTAGGGCTGGCAATTCAGACACGGACACGATAACACGACACGAACCTACACGAAGTTATCATGTTTCGTGTTTGACCATAACAGGTTTCGTGTGTAAAACAGGTCGACACGATAAGACCTTAACAGGTTTCGTGTTTAAACAGGTTAAAACCCGTTAACCTGGTAAGACCCGTTAAGTACATGTTAATAATTAAAAATAAAAAAAATATTATGTAGGTGTGGACATGGGGTCTTCAATTGTGGGACTTAGAATGAATTATTCACAAACACGCGCGGTTCTTTTTCCACAATCCAAACCCTAATTTTTAAATCTCTCTCACAAACACCACCATTCCCAATTTGGTTCATAGCTTTCCCAATTCGGTTGTGTTCATGTCTTAACAGGTCGTGTACATGTCTTAAACAGGTCGTTTGATACGTTGGTAATTTTTTCGTGTCTTAACAGGTCGTTTCGTGTAACCCGTTTATTAACAGGTTCGTGTTCGTGTTTCGAAAATCTGACATGATAAGATTTCGTGTTTCGAAAATCTGACATGATAAGATTTCGTGTCGTGTTCGTGTTTACGTGTTTCGGGTTCTTGTCTTATCGTGTTCGTGTCTTAAAAGATCGGATTGACCCGTTATGCCAGCCCTAGCTGGTATATCCGAGACAATGTTGACAATTATTATGTCGTTCAACTGTATGGTAACTTAAAAATTCGATTTCATAACCCTAGTTTAGATTTTGTGAAATTTTGTTGCATTGTTGTTGATCAACAGTTGATTAATGCCATGATGATTGAAATATTGCAGATGGTTTGCCTTATTACTTCAGCATTTACTTTCATTATGGTTGTCCGGTATACCTCAACTCGATTAAGGTCTAAGCAACTGAGATGAGTGAATCAATCGAACAAGACAAGCGACTTGAAGGTTCCAAGTCTTCAAAACCCTAGAACTTCAAGTAGGTAATCCTCATGATCGAAATTAAGCGGTTAAAGTTTAAAAAGTGTGACCAAGAGCTTCTAATTATAGTCCAAAGGGTGTTCCCGCATCACAACACGTGTCCCAAGTCATGGCAAGATCAAATAACGGCACATAATCGCGATTTGCATATGATTCCACATCCCATAGCTACTAGGTTTTTACAAATGTCTTACGAACTGTAAGGGGTCCATTACGGTACATAATTACCACTTTTCTAATAAGTCAATTTTGACCCCTGGACTAAAACTTTGCATAAATATCATAATTACAACTTTTCAAAACTATATGATTTTTAGGACAGGTATGACATTTGAGAGGGTTTATATTTTCGTAAAGGTAACAAATCTTTCTTTGATGAAGAAGTTTAGAGATCGTGTACGTGAGTATAAAAGTAACTCTAGTTGAACCAACAAGCATTTGCATACATTTTGATGCATTTCTTTTTACATTTTACATAAACATACAAAATCTTTAAAGTAAAAAAGAGTAAATTCATCGTTATACAACTTTCAACATGCTTTCCAATTTCCCACTGAAGTTAACATGCTGATATTGACATAAACAAAAATAAAAATAATACTTATTCCACTTATAATATTTCTGAACCTTTTAAATAATAATAAAGATGTTAAATTATATGTTAGTGTATTAGTTTAAGAAGATTTTGGACTACTAACTATGTTGGACCAGCTAGTTGGGCTCCTAACTGTATTGAAGCGTTGCTAATTAAGCTATGGAGTGTGGGGGGGCATGGATTGGGATAACATTTACCACATAGGACCATTAATCAAATGGTACCCCCCCCCCCCCCCCCTCCTTGATTGATGGTGGTTCGTGTGGATTGAACCATGTTTACCACGGTCCTCCCTTTTGATGATTTTGAGACAAAAATATATTAAAAAATAAAAGAGGATAGTGGTTTGGGTCATGACCACACCCTTATGGTAGTGGTTTTTAATGGTAGATTAGAGGTGGGTGACATGACGCCTAGATGGAGGGTCATGGTGGTCATGAGGGTCATAACCACACCCTTTAGCTTAACACCGTGGAGTCGTGGACTACATACATCGACTCATTTTTTTATATAAATAAGGATACCAGTTCAATCTTGCAAAAATCAATTAGCAAGTGCTAAGCTTGTGATTTATTGTTCTGGTATACCCTCAATCTTGTGACTAATGATTGTGGCTATCTGTGATTGTAATCTTATGATTTGGAACAAAATGTGTTTGATTCAACATTCTTGACAAAAGATTATCCAAAAAAAGTGTTATACCCAATAGACGATGAGTAATTACTCACCACGTATCGGTTATACTCGCGAGTATCAGGTATACCTGTTTGTTAGTTAAAAATTAACCGTTGAAATATCCAAATACATTTCTTACTATGCAATTTATTATATAATTTTGAAAACCAAGGAAATTAGAAATTATAAAACTAAAAATTAGTAAATTAGTAGATTATTTTGATACTCGGAGGACGAAAAAATATAGAGATAAAAGAAAATGGTTACGTGTATTGCACGTATAAATGAGTAAGCATGTTTCAGGTGAGAATCACCAAATACCATACCCGTCGTCCATACATGCGAAAAGTCTTAAATTTAATCTCGTCTCATATCCGGTCCTATATCTAAACACCTGTCCCGAGCTTTTTAGATTTTGAGTTTAACCTGGTTCCAGTTCGTTCGCCATCCCAATTTTCAACCAAACCCAATGGCCCAGAAGGAATTGTTTGTAATTCCTCTTCGGCCGTAACTTGGGGCTTCAGACCCGACACACGACACGGGCCCTTTCAATCCTAATATGGGTCTCGTATTGAATCAAAGAGAAGCCTGTTAAGGCTTCCACATATGTATGTTATAACTTATAAGGGAAGGGTTCAAGAACAGCTAAAGCTAGCATATAAACATACATGACGCATGTTAGAGAAAATCATAACTATACCATACAACATTCAAAAAAATTCCTTTAAAGAGCAAACCAACAACCAAGAGCTACAATAACAGCACATAATCTACCCTTAAACTTGAAGTACATATAACTCTCTTTGTGTACAACAAATAGGGCGAGCAAGGCCCGCGATCTACTCGTTACAAGCAACCCGACCATTTGTACAAAGACTTGTCTCCAATAAACCATCAAATACTTGTAATCCGAAATGTACTACTATTCTGTTAGCAACAATAAAAACTTCAAAAGACATCTTTTACATTACCACATTCAGAACAACGTTTACGCCGTTATTGCCTCTTCTTTCATCTGTAAAAGAGCCGGTCTTTCATTGTTTCCTAAGTTGGTGTCTTTGCGCTGTGACGGTTTTGTAGATTTACCCATTTGCCCACCACCATTGTTGCTAAAGTATCCTCGATGCTTAGATACTGGAATATCATGATCATGTTTCCCTTCATATGTCGTTACCACAGATTTCGGGTCTGATGGAGATCTTTCTACATGCTTTCTCACATTGCATCCTGCAAATGTGCATTTATAATAACTCCTGCACATTTCAAAACTTCATATAAGCAACCTCAACCATTTTATATGTTTCACCCAACAAAATTTAAATAAGATCGATCACCTTGGATTAGTATTCCCCTTGACCACTTTCTGCCCGTATTTTCGCCACTTGAACCCATCGTTTAAAAGATCAACCTCACTTCTTGTCTGAACTACAATTTTCGGTTCTGGTACCATCTTGTTAGATAAAGCTGGGTCCACAGGCACAGAAACAGGCCCGACTTCAGTATTCCTTTAGTCCATGTGGGAAAAAAATGTGTTAGCCAACGTGCAAAATGTTAAATTTAACAAAACACACACATAAATGCATATGCTTAACGATCTTCTACATACCTTCTTTTTGGATTAGGTTCATCGTCTGGCTCATCAGTGCTCATCAACTGATCAATGAACTGATTACATACTTGATCAAATTTCATCAACGGGTTCGATCCTAGATCAGCTACCGGTGTTTCCACAGCGCGCGTTTCCAATTGAGAACTAATCGGTTTGTTCACATCAGCACCTTCTTTCGCGCGCTTAGGTGGAGGTGGGTCATGATTGTGATTGCCTTTAAACACGATATCAGTTATTTGACCATCAACTGATTGCCCGACCGTCTTCTTCACCGGGCAGTTAACATATGTGCATTTATAGTAGCTTCGCATATGCTCACTTGCTTTGACCTGTTTTTGACCGTACTTCCTCCAATTGTAGCCATCATTGGTATCAGTAGCAATGATTTGTTGAGGTTCAGTAGCGTCGGATTGAGAAACCGACAAATCAACTGGTGACCCGATTTGGGAATCCTCGTGATCTGATTTTGAATTGACTGTGTTGACCATTTGTGGTTGTTGCTCATATGGCTCTGTTGCGGAAGGCTGATTTTCCGGTTGAATATGATTAAAATACGATTGAGATAATGCAGCCTGAGTGGTAACTTGAGCCAACGCCTGCTGGTGTGACATCCCAAATGGACTCTGCCGGAATTAAACAAATAAGAACACATTTGAAGTTGCTAATTTGACATCAAAAGTCAAAGATTACTATTTTCTAGGAGAAACTATCAAAGTTGCAATCCAAATCAAACAAAGTAAGTCAAATTTGAAGTTGAAATTAGCTAATTTGACAAATTTGGTTACCATTTTCTTGGAGAAACTATTAAAATTGAAGTAAAAACCAAACATATAAAGTCAAAACTGAAGTTAAAAATTAGCTAATTTGACATGAAAAGTTAAAGGTTACCATATTCCCATCAAACAATCATCAAAGAGTCCAAATCAAACAAACTTGAAGTTAAAATTTTGCTAACTTGACATCAAAAGTCAAAGATCACCATTTTCTTGAAAAATTTACCAAACTTTAACTCCAAATCAAACAAATTAAGTCAAATTTGGATTTGAAAACTAGCTAATCTAACATCAAAAGTCAAAGATCACCATTTTCTTGGAGCAATTTTCAAACTTTAACTTAAAATCAAACAAACTAAGTCAAAACTAAAGTTAAAAATTAGCTAATTTAACACCAAAACTCAAAGATAATCAATCATATTCTTTAAAAAAAAAAAATCATACTTTAATTCCTCATTCAGATCACAACACATAACCAAACACAACAATACCTGAAGAGGTGATAAAAACCCAGGAGAATTAAGAAAACCAGAAGGACTAAAAACATTTGGAAAGACAAACCCAGATGGCGATTGACCAATCACCAAGTCAACGGGCCTATTTTCCTTAAACCCCCCAACTTTCTTTGCAGAATCACTTTCTTTCAACCCATCAAACACAAAACCAGTTGCGTTTGATGCAGGAGAAGCCATAGCACCAGCAAGAAGCTGAGAAAACGAGCGTGAATCCACATCAGGGTAATGATCAGTGAAGAAATTGGAAACCATGGTCATTGGGTCGGGGCTGAACCCTGGGCCCGGCCCAGGCCCACCTGTGAATAGGGTTTCGAATGATGATTGTGGTGGTAGTGTAATCATCATTGGTGGAACTTGGCGGTGGTGTTGTGGTGTTTCTGCCATTGGATGGGTTTCTCTCTCTAAGAGATGTGGTTTCTTTCTCTCTCTAGAAATTGGGTGATGGGTTTGGAAGTTTTATAGGTGATGGGAATGATTTGGTGTGGATGATTAGGTATGTATCTATGTACTTGTTTCAATATGGGTTTTAGATTCCGTGTACAGATAGACAGACAGACAGCAGACAGTAGTAGTTTACAGAAAGTGAATGTGTGTCGACATCCTCATTTTCATCTTATCGGATATGGTGGTTTACATAAGTGGTCCTTCAACTATTATTTAACTTTTATTAGACTATGGGGTTTGGGGATTGACTTGTGAGTTGGCTGAAAACGCCCAAGCCACCACCTCGGGTGGGCTTGGGTTTGGGCGTGGCCCAAGGGGCGGGAGTTTAAAGCTGGGCGTGGGGCGGGGCTACGAGACTGACTTGGCGGGATGTGATTGGCCAATAAAACTAGCCGTTTGGGCTAGCCGTTGGGCATTATTTAAAAAAAAAAAACTTGTTTTCCTTTATAAATACCTTACCATATTTAACATTTTTCTCACACAATATCAAACACATAAAACACAATCTTGCCATGAGTTCTTCAAGTTCAAGTGAATCGCCATCATCATCTGACGATGGTGCGGAAATATTTATACAAACGATTGCGACGGTGGTGAAAGCTATCGTGGAAGACGATGAGGAAGAGACTTCGCAACCTAAACGGAGGAGGTACATCGCTCGTGAACGGCACACCGCTAACAATTTGTTGGTAAGCGATTATTTCTCAGCGGAACCTAAGTATGATGAAAAAATGTTTAGGCGTCGTTTTCGTATGAGTAGAAACTTATTTTTAATGATATCTAGAGATCTTGAGGAGAAGTATGTTTATTTCCAACAAAAACCGGATGTAACCAGGCAATTAGGATTGGAAACGTGATGTACGCATGTATCATTCTTTACAACATGATTTTGGAGAATGAAGGTAGAGCGGTCGTTACATACTATGATGACGATGGCCCTCAACCAGATAACGTAACAGTCACAGACGAAGATAAAGCGTCAAATGAATTTTTGATCAAGTCAAGGGATATACATCACAACCTTCGATCTGATTTGGTGGATCATGTTTCAACAATTTCTGGGTTCGAAACCGACGAAGACGACGAAGAATGAATGTTTTTATTTTGATACTATGTTTTTTGAAATTATTATGTATGTTTATGTAGTTTTTAATGGTTTATTATATATATATACTAGGTTAGAACCCCGTGTATTACACGGGTTGAATAAATGTAAATTTATATATTAAATAATAAAAAGTTATATCTTTATAAATCTTGTATATTGTACAGGTTAAATAAATGTAATTTTATATATCAAATAATAAAAAAAAAGTTATATCTTTAAAAACCATATGTATTACACATATTAAATAAATGTAATTTTGTATACTAAATACTAAAAACGTTGTATCTTTAAAATACCCGTGTATAATCGGGTTGAATAAATCTATCAAATAATAAAAACTTACATTCTTAAAAACCCCATATATTACACGTGTTGAATAGATCTAAAAAAGAATTATATCTTTAAAAATCATGTGTATTACACAGATTAAATAAATGTAATTTTGTATATTAAATACTAAAAACGTCGTATCTTTAAAAAACTCGTGTATAGTCGGGTTGAAAAATCTACCAAATAATAAAAAAAATTATATCCTAAATAAATGTAATTTTGTATATTAAATACTAAAAACGTTGTATCTTTAAAAAAACCGTGTATTGTCGGGTTGAAAAATCTACCAAATAATAAAAAAATTATATCCTTAAAAACCCCGCGTTTTACACGAGTTTAATAAATATAATTTTGTATACCAAATAATAAAAAAGTTATATTTTTAATAAATTAGGATAACATTTAGTATTAATTTATTGTTTATATATTTAATATAAGATAAGTAGATAAAAGAGGTATTTGTTTTAAAAATATATTAAATTAACAATTTAGATTTGAGGATAATATTTTGTTAAAGTATGATAAGATTTAATGTTAATTTATTATTTATTTAGTTAATATAAGATAAATATAGATTTGATGATACCTTCAATCAATCACACGTGTCCACAAGTTGGTTTCTTTTATTATAGTAGTTAAAAGTTAGATTAGATTAGATAAACAAATTATCATATCAGTTATTTTTTAAATGGATAATTAGGTATAAGCATCTTTAATTAATTTGACTTATCATTTTGTATATCAGAAGATAACTTTACAACTATTATAACAAATTTTATTTTATATAGATAGAAACGATGACTTATCCGTTTTGTAAATCAGAAGATAACTTTTCAATTTTTATTTTGTATAGAGAGAAACGATGACTTTTCATATAAGATTTAATATTATTTATTTAGTTAATATTTAGTATTATTAATAATTTTAATCAATTAAATAAGAGAATGACAAGTGTCCCAAAACAGATTTCTTTTATTATATAGTATAGATAGGGGAAGGTTCATTGGGGAACACTAAAAAAGTGGGAAACAGCGGGGAACCGACTCAAACGAACTCCGATTGGACTCATTCCAGCGGCGTTGGAACCGGCTCGTCGAACCCTAACTAAGATCTCTTAACCCTAAACCCTAAATCCTAACTCCTAAACTCTAAACCCTAAAGCTAAAAAATAAGGCTAAAACCTAAGCTAAACCGTAAAATCTAAACTATAAACCCTAAAAGCTAAACCCTAAAGGCTAAACCTAAAGTTAAACCCTAAAGCTAAACCCTAAAGCTAACCCCTAAAGCTAAACCCTAAAAGTCAAACCCTAATATATTTAGGGTTTAGGGGTTATGATTTAGGGTTTAGGGTTATGAGATCCTAGTTAAGGTTCGACGATACGGTTCCAACGCCTCTGGAATAAGTCCAATCGGAGTTCGTTTGATTCGGTTCCCCACTTTTTTAGTGTTCCCCAATGAACCTCACACTATATATATATATATATAGGAGAAGGATCCGTTAGGAACCACCCTTTATTGCAAGAACCGCGAGAACCAGTGTGAACACAAACAGTAATACCTAAAAAAATCTAAAAAACACCCAAAAAAAAAATTTCCCTATTTTTTTTTAAATCGCTATATTTCGTTTATAATAAAAAAAAATTTAAAAAAAAAACCGAGTTACACTTTTTCATGCACATATGCATTTGTATCATTTATTTGACAAATTCCGTAATTTATTACAAATATTAGACAATTGCACTTTCATTTACACTACCACGTGTAATACACTACTTTTTACGTTAACAAAATAAGAAATGCACATATGCATCTATATGTATCAACATGAAATAAGGTGTGTTGGTACATTACTTTCTCTTTCATCTATCATTCCATCCATAATACACAAACATGCAC
This sequence comes from Helianthus tuberosus, assembly GCA_030545235.1. Classification (NCBI taxonomy): domain Eukaryota; kingdom Viridiplantae; phylum Streptophyta; class Magnoliopsida; order Asterales; family Asteraceae; genus Helianthus; species Helianthus tuberosus. Next base: position 151,838,090 of record CM060400.1, read on the forward strand.
ATGTGCATTTTTTGTCATTTCTTTGACAAATTCCGTAATTCATTACAAATATTAGACAATTGCACTTTCATTTACACTACCATGTGTAATACAGTACTTTTTACATTATCAATATTCTAAATGCACATGTGCATCTATATGTATCAACATGAAATAAGGTGTTTTGGTACACTACTTTGAATACACTTTCCCTTTCATCTATCATACCATCTATAATACACTACCATTACCTCCTACCATCCATAATACAATACCATTACCTCATACCATCCATAATACAATATCATTACCAATATTTTGACTTTATTACATGTATGTAAACACCATTTATACCATCCAATCAACATATTACATCACAAATTGACAACTATACCCAAACCATCAACCACTAGATATAACTAACCAAAAAACATGTATATGGACCTACTTCTCCATTCAAAATCACAAACTTTTTGTACCAAAAAACGTTATATCATGGTTATACCTAATGATGCACATGTGCATTTTGAATATTGGTAATGTAAAAAGTAGTGTATTACAGATGGTATTATAAATTAAAGTGCAATTGTTTATTCCTGATAACGTATTACCGAATTTGTCGAAGTAATGATACATATGCACATGTGCATGGATATATGTTACTCGAAAAAAAAAGTTTTTTTTTATAACGAAAAATAGCGATTTTTAAAAAAAATATTAAAAAAAAAAATTTGAGTGTTTTTTTTATTTTTTTTTTAGATTTTATTTTGTGTTCACATTGGTTCTCGCGGCTCTCACAATAAGGGTGGTTCTCACATGAACCTTACCCTATATATATATATATATATATATATATATATATATATATTAAAAAAATGATGTGGCTTGGCCACGCCAGCCCAGCCACGCCCACCATACCCCTATGTGAACTTGGGTTTGTGTATTGAGTGTCCATATCCACGTGTTAACCCATGCCCCAAACCCCCGCCCCACCATACCCCACGGTCTTATGGTTTACAACATGTTATTGGAGTTAGTGTCTCGTTTTAGCGCCATCCGGAACAACGTGGAGACCACCGGATGGCTTGATGTCGAAAACGGATGAGAAAGTGGGGCCCCTATTCTCACAAACATATTATTTATATAGGTTGGGGTTGGTTAACGTACATTTGGCCTTAACGTACAATGCGTACGCTGTGAAAATATAACATGCGAAATTGAGGTCATAGCATGCGGATTTTAACGTACAAACTCGGGAGACTACCAAACCTGAAAGATTCATCATGCGGCTTCACAAACCTAGACAACCTATAACATGCAGATTCACAAAACCCCGACACCTATAACATGCGGATTCACAAAATCGGAAAATATAACATACGGATTTCCTAAACTCGGAAAATATAACATGCTACTTCACAAACCCGGACACCTATAACATGCGACTTAACAAACTCGGAAAAATATAACATGTGGAATACTCATCGCGTACGCTCGTACGTTAAGGCCAACTGTATTTTACACTTTCTCTATATATGTTATATATAAATTTAATATTTATTTTTTATATGGGTTTGTGGAGGTTTGTTGATATAAAAAGTAGATGTTTTTAAAGAAACTTTGGAATCTGAGGTGACGTGAACAGTGGCGGATCCAGGGGTGTTTTGGGGTTCCCGGGAACCCCCTCGGTTTGGAAAAAAATAGTGGAAACTTTATATGATTTTAAAAAAATAGTGAGAAATAATGAAAATCTAGCAAAAGGAACCCGGTGAAAATAAAATTCTGGATCCGCCACTGGATGTGAAGGTGGAGATTTGTGAGGGGTCATGCTATTCACACACGGACAAAATTATTTTCACACCTCAAAGCGCCGCGCTTTGGCCATAGCGCGGCGCTATGATCGACAAAAGGTGCTTCGATTGACGTTTGAGACATTCCCTACTGTTTGAGAGACATAAAGCTGATTATGATGTTTTGTCGTTAACCCTAAGCGCCACGCTTTGGCCATAGCGCGGCGCTTCGACCCAAATTTTCACTTTTAAAAGCAAACTACTGATTGAGGTTTCTTCTTCTTCTTCAGAAAGCTATCTTCTTCTTCTTCACGTTGTTTACAAATATACGTGGGTATTCGAGTGTTTTGTTGTTTGTTGTTTACAAAAAACGATGTCGTGGTTAAACAACTATATTTTCGGTCAATATTCTGACGTGACAGTTGTTCCTGATTCTTACGAGGGGACCGCTATTTCTGACTCGTATGAGAAACCGGTCTCGTCCAACTTGAGGGAGGCAGAGGTTGTATCTGGCATTCGTTATCGTGATAACACGGTGATGCTAGATTTGAATACCCCTGTGGAGGACCCTTACGCACAACAAGGTTATTCGAATTTCGGTTACGGTGGCGAGTACAGCTTTGTACAGCAGGAGTGTGGTCCAAACGACAGTTACGGTTGTCAACAGAGCTTACAAGGTTATTCGAATTTCGGTTACGGTGGCGAGCACAACTTTGAACATCAAGTATATTCGGACCTCGGTGACGATGGTGAGCCGGGGGATGTGTCTGTTGACGAGGAAGGCTGTTACCCGGTTACGTTTTCGTTTGATACAACGCAGACCTTTTCGTCACGTAAAGAGTTGGTGCGTTGGGTACAAGACACGGCAAAAGACAACGGTTACCTCATTGTGACTAAGAGGTCGAATAAAAGAGGAGAGAATTACAAGATTTGGTTTCAATGTACTTTTGGTGGGGAGCATAAGAGTATAGCTACACAGAGGAAAACGGGTAGCAAGAAAATAGGCTGCCCGTTCGAGATGATCGAAGTGTTCGGAATCATCCGGAAGTGTTTGGAGGATCGAGGTGACGAAGGCGAAGCATAATATTATTTGTTTATTATTTTATATTTAATATTATTTGTTTATTATTTAAATTTTATAAATAATATTATTTGTTTATTATTTTATATTTAATATTATTTGTTTATTATTTAAAATTTTATAAATAATATTATTTGTTTATTATTTTATATTTAATATTATTTGTTTATTATTTTATATTTAATATTATTTGTTTATTATTTTAAATTTTATAAATAATATTATTTGTTTATTATTTTATATTTAATATTATCTTGTCAACGTGCAGGGATGGATTCCTCCGATGACGAGATTGAGCATATGGAGGCTGAGGGAGATGTGGGAGAGGAGGGAGAGCCGGCATGTCCGTACCTGCAGTTTCCGCCGGGGTCACGGGCGAGGGGGAGATGCGCGAGGTTGCGCACCATCCCCATTGGGGAGCATGTAGGGATAGACTGGGGCCTGCTGGAGACCGTGGGAAAGGCCGCGCGGGCGCGTGAGATAGTTGGAGTAGATACTCCTTGGTCGCGCCTATTTGAGTTAGCGATGGAGGACTCGTACCCTGAGCTTACGTGGGAGTTTCTTTCCACGTTTACATACGCGCCGCATCCGGCGGATTACGTGGAGGACCCGGATTTTCCAGTCCACGAGGTTACATTCCGTCTCGCCGGTCAGGAGTTTCATATGAGTGTGCGGCAGTTTGCTGTCCATACATGTTTGTTTAAGTAATATTATTTATTATTTTATATTTAATATCATTTGTTTATTTAATGTTATTTGTTTATTTAATATTATTTGTTTATTATTATTATTTGTTTATTTAATGTTATTTGTTTATTTAATATTATTTGTTTATTATTATTATTTGTTTATTTAATATTATTTGTTTATACAGGTTTGTACACAGAGGCCGAGCTTGATATTGATTTATATACGCAGGCGGTTACGATGATGGACAGGCAGACGCTTATCAGTTTCTTGAGGGCCATTTCCAGGGTTCCCTTTGGGAAATCCTGGCAAAAGGCCACCACCATTAGAGACCCCTTGTTCCGATACCTGCACCATGTTATCGCGGCAACTATCATGTCGCGGGGTGCCAGCAGGGAGAAGGTCAACCTCAGTGACCTTTTCTTTCTATACTGCCTACTGCGACGACAGCCCTGCGATCTAGCAGCCTGCCTGACAGATTACTTTGCCACAGCATACCACCGGCAGCTCCGCGGGTGGGTGCACACTGGCTCATACATCACCGCCATCGCACGCTCGCTCGGGCTCGTGCCTGAGCATGATCCGGTGCTGTCCGATCCGGTCCCGTCTACTAGGTTGGGCCGCGCGTCAGTATCTTCTATGCAGATCACCCGTACCTTTGATGTTGGTCTGAGGTTTAAGGGACGTGACAGGCTGATTTGGCATCCGGAGGTGGTGCCGGAGGTCATCCCGGTTGTTATTGAGGTGAGGCCTGGAGTGTTAGCCCCTCCTGATGTTCAGGCGGCCGCTCGGCAGGCTCAGCTACAGGCTCTGGGACTCGATCAGTTCCCGGGCCAGCCTCAGGATGAGGCTCAGGCTCAGCCTCTGTAACGACTCTCATCAAAAGTCATAATTATTAAATTAATTTGACCAATAGGAAACCCTAATTGAGACACCCAAGTAATTCTATACGAACCCTAAAAATTTCAGAACAATCGGAATCAGGATCAGGGCCCCTAAAACTCAGGGGGGGCATTCCCTACTTGATAATTATCTAAATTTGCGTGTTGAGGAAGTTGAAATTAATTATATCGTCGACTCAGCAGGCTTTCTCCCAAACGTGGCAAACATATAGTGAAAATAGAACCCATACGATGCGCAGGGGTTTTTCTGCTACGATGCGCAAGCCTGATAAAGTCCCATACGATGCGCAGGGCTTATATGGCTACGATGCGCAAGGCTGGACAAAATTCAGCTATAAATAGAGGACATTGGCATTCGCTTTCTGGTGTTCAAACGACGAAAGAATTCGTCAAATTCTTCGAGATATCGTCTGTTTACTTCAATTAACACACACAAAACTTTAATTAAGTATAGCGGGGTGCTGCAGAACAGGGTATTAACTCAATCGCTATTACGATTCATTGTCCGATCGATCAATATATCCAATGGATGTTTAAGTGCCGCCCACATTAGGGTTATACTTTATCGTTCGTCATTAATTTGACGGATCATCGTTAATTCGATGGGTAAAGTATTATACTTTGTCGTTCGTTGTTAATTCAACGGATCATCGTTAATTCGATGGATGAAGTATTGCACTTTGTCATTCGTTGTGAGAATATGATCTCGTGAGTTATCGTAAAATGCTATATTAAGTTACTTACCTAGTTCATGTGCATTAGGTTAAAAAGGCTAATCAATAGGCTAGGCTCTGCTCAAATTAAATCTGCAATATATCAAAGGATTATCTGTAGACTAAGCTTTGCCCGTAGAAATCTGCAATGTGAGTTCATTTCTCTTTTCTCACAGTTTGTGAGTCCACTCTATTTTCTCACAGTTTGATCACCTTTTTGTGAAACAATTATATTTACAAAGATTTTACAGAATCCTAAATGATTACCAGTTATACTTACAGTAATTAAGTTTTTATATTAACTGCTGGTATGAAAGATTTATATATTATTTGATTCTCATTATTATTTGCCAGAAAGTTAGTTAATATTATCATGATTACAATAACAGTGCAAATTATGCATTTTACTAAGATTATATTTTAGTCTTAGTCACGTTAAAATATTAAATAATGATATTACAATTATTTAATTATCATATTTGATAAGTTATATTAATTTGACATAAATTGATATATGTCATTATCTGGATTAAATGGTTTTATGCCAAAAGTAATATATTTGACAAAGAAATGTCACAGGACATCATTATGTCCAAAGACACTGGTTGAGAGAATGATTAACAGTGTTATGAATAGAAATTACTAGTTGAGAGAATGATCAACAGTAATATATTTTGAGTTACTAGTTGAAAGAATGATCAACAGTGACATGACCGAAAGACACTGGTTGAGAGAATGATCAACAGTGTTATAGAATTACTAGTTGAAAGAATGATCAACAGTAATATGACCAGAATCATTAATTGGAAGAATAAGCAATATTGATATGATTATAGTCACAGGAATCGCCTAGTAACAGATAAAGTGAATAATAGTCAAATAGAATTATTTGATGAATTCACTAGTGGTTTAAAAATGAGTAAATATATTAATATGATTACTGTCATATTGAAACTATCATCATTTGACAAATACTGATTGAGTTGGGTAATTATAAATAAATATAAAAACCTTAATACTATAAGGTATAACAAAATGTTTATAAAACGGAATGAATTCACTCAGTGTTATCGCTGACAAAACCTTTTTAAAACATTTTTCAGGTAAATGGAATAAGAGCTGGATACGACACTGAAAGGCTTCAAGAAGTGGCTTATTTTATTTTATTTAAATCAAATTAAATATTGTAAACAAAATTCACTTTATAAAACATGGGTTTATCCCATCTATTTAATAAATAAACTCCGGTGTTTTCTAAACTCTGATATTTTTCCTAACTCACGGTCCTGATGAAATTTCCGCTGCAATGTTTTTAAAATAATCACCGGTACCGCTGGACTGTTCACGACACCCGATTCCGTCCATGGTGGATCGGGGGTCGTGACAGCCTCAGCCTCAGGCTCAGGCTCAGGTCAGCCTGTATTAGAGGATCCGGCTCAGGAGGAGCATGTCGAGGAGATCCCGGTACCACCAGTTCAGCCAGCTCCTGAGCCGCCACAGTACCCGCAGCACGTTTACGCTGACCTGCCTCCGGTAGCGCGTGAGGTGGCTCGGGACTTCAACCGGCGCCTCAGACGCCAGGCCGCACGCCAGGACTGGATCATCGAGACGCTCGTTTCTCTACGAGAGCTCGCTGGGTTGCCTCCACTTCCCCTCCCACCGTCCCCACCGCACGAGGATTAGTACCTTAGTTTGTTTGTATAGTGTTTTTGATGCGTGTGAAGTGTTACTTATATTAGGTGTATATTTTAAGCCCTTTTTAACACTTATTTTAGCCAAGTTTTAAATTTATAAAACACGATATTTCACTAACACTAAACACACATATGGGCAAGTGCACCAATCGTTGAGTGTAGTATAGCGTTGGTAAGATACCGAGGTCGTCCAAGGACACAAGAGCTTTTAGTACCGGTTTATCCTCAACGTCTAACCAAAATAAAAGTTTAGAAAAATGTTTTAAACTAAGAAAATTAAAAACTAACTAAAATGCTGAAAAATAAAAAGAAAAGAAAAACAGATAGACAAGATGAATCACTTGGTTCCGACTCGTATCTAGTATAACCTTTGATTATTTCCGCACTTTTGCACATAATTAAGAGATTATCTTAGTTATTGTAGTAGGCCCCTCTTTTGAAGGTGACGTTACCCTCACCCCAGTAGTTTGAGTCAGCAGGGATACAATCCTAAAAGGGTGAATTATTGGAAGATAATGAATTAAGTTATTAATGCAGTATTGTGGTAGGCCCCGCTTTTGGCGGTGACGTTACCCTCGGCTAAGTAGTCTGAGTCAGCAGGGATACAGTCCTAAATAGCCGGGTTATAGTATTAATAGTAGTTAACTTATGAGGGGATCAAAGAGTTTGGACCCCCGCCATCCAATATCGTGAAGTATTGAAGGAGGCCCAACTAAATTTGAACCAGGTCCATTGCAGGACCTCTAAACGCTGAACAATGGCAAGACCTTTACCAAACCGTTCCCTTAACCCCCTACCAGGTAGCCAACATACCTCCATATAGACCGTGGAGATATGAATGGTGAAAATCCTTTATTTTATATAGACAGTAAAATAATGCCAAGACACCACGGACAAACGATAAGGAAAGATCACCTTCAACATAAGTAACTAGTTATTAAAGTCATTAATACAAAACCAAATAAAAAGTGCAAAAGATTAGAAATAAAAAGTATTATACTAGACACTTTGTCTTCACCAAGTGATGTAAGAGACTTAGGAAAACATGGCCTTGATTGTCAAGAACTCTTACGATCAATTTTGGATCCCGAGACGACTCACACACTCTACGATGGACAATGGATGATGGTGGTGGATGATGGTGTTGTGATGGTGGTGGGTGGTGGATGAAGTGTGAGAGAGGTGGTGTGCCAAGGGATGAGATGAAATGAATCCAAGCACTCCTATTTATAGGCTGAACAGAGTGCTGGACACGGCCCCGTGTCAGCTGGGCACGGCCCCGTGTCCGTCTGACAATCTCTCTCCTCATTAATTGTAATTCGCAATTACAATAAATGCGCCTGCTGTACTTTCGACACGCCCCCGTGTCCGCTGAGCACGGCCCCGTGATGGGCAATAGAAGCTTCTATAGATTTGTCTTTTCTGCTGCTTCTTGGGCACGGCCCCGTGCTGGCTGAGCACGGGGCGTGTTCAGCCTTCTGTCTTCTCCTTTTTGCTTTGGAAGGTGCCGTTGAGGGGTCGGGCAGTCCACTAATGTTCCTTTCCTTGTATTTATGTTGGATTTTGCTGTCTTTTTGCTTCTTTTGCGTTTTTGAGCTCATTTAATCCTGAAAATACAAAAGGAAGACAAAAACACTCTTTTTCCAATATTAGTACTTAAAAAGGTTAGTTTTATGCCTCATTTGATGTAATTTATATGTTGCATTTTACACACATCAGTTTTGTTATGTATTATGTAGTCAGTTGTACCTTTTTGTTTTGTATGTACAAACTGATATATATATATGTATATAATATATATTGCAGTTAATCTTCTATTTACATCACGTTGGTTTTGGATTGTTTACGTTTAATTCTTATGGCTTTCTGTACAATTTATTTAACGTGTTCGTTTAATTTAACAAAATAAACTAGGTTAACAGTTTATAAAGACGCACTTATATTATATACGTTCTATAAAAATAATGACGTAAAAAAACGTAATTATAAAACAACGTATTATAAAACTCAAATACAATTTTTTCCTCCAAAAAACACTACCAAACTAACCCACATCCCACCTATTTCAAAAAAAACAACACAAAGTCCAGCCCACGCTTTTTGTCTTTTTGCACACTCAAAGCGCCCCGCTTTGGCCATAGCGGGACGCTTTGAGTGTGCAAAAAGACAAAAAGCGTGTGCGAATAGACCAGGCCTTTGTGAGGGATTATTGTTGTGGATGCTCTTACTCTGTTTGTTACAGAAAGTGATTCATTAACATATTTTAGGCTACTAGTTAGCAACTTAGAGGACTTCATCTGCAATTAAGGAATACCTTAAGGTTGAAATTGTAATGTACGCTATGGAAATTGGCAAGTTGTAGTGTCCGGTACATATTTCTTTTTGGATTTTAGATATTTATCAATAGTGAGAATTTCTCTGTCTACATTAAATAAACTTGACCATTGAATTTGCTATAGTCTCCACTATTAATGCCGATATAATTACCAACTTTTACGAATTTATTGATTATTTTTTTTAAACGGTCAACAAACTTAATCCCGAGCACTCTCGGACACCCACTGGACAAACAGAGTACGCCGAGAGTAACCCGAGTCCACCACTAATTCCGGGGAAAACCCGGTAACCCACCCGTCCGTAGGCACGAAGGTGAAATTACCGGTAAAAACCCGTTTGGCTCAAGGATCCAACCCAGGTTTTCCTGGGTCTCCTATCATTGTCCACGAGTACCTCACTCTACACCAAGTGAGAATTGAACCTGCATCTCTCAAGAGAAATACAAGCCCTCCACCACTTGTTCTAGAGATCATTGGCTATCTTTCTATTAAATGGCAATTCTATCGTACTTTTTGAATTACAATTTTATCTACTTTTAAACTATATTATGAAGAAACACAAGTGTAACTCGAGGAGGTTATCAATTTATCCTAATGTTTAATCGGATGTGGGGTTATCTGATCTTCACAAGCTCTAATATGAGAGTCTCAAAGCTAAGAACACTGTGACCTAGTTACGAGAAGGGGAGGTGGAGGGGTTCTTCTTGTAACTACGCCGGCTCTAGTATGAGAATAAGTATCGTTCTTTCTAGAGAGAGAAAATATAAGTTAGAAAGAGAGCAAGGAATGCGAGATACCTTTCACCTTTGGAGAAGTGTGGGATTTATAGCTGAGAGGTTGGAGAAGGATTGGATGAGACGTCACAGTCAAAGAATATCCGTTTGGTCCTCTCTGTCACGACAGTTAGTGTCTGTAGAGATGGGAGTACGTCCACAAACTCTGATTGACCACATGTTGCTTGTGACAAATACAGGTAGGGTTGTAAACGAATCGAACGAACACGAACAAGGCCTTGTTCGTGTTCATTCGTTAAGGAAATAAATGTGTTCACGAACGGTTCGTGAACATTTACAGAACGAGATTTTATGTTCGTGTTTGTTCATTAAGGAAATGAGCATGTTCACGAACACAAACGAACACAAATAAATTTGGCGAACGCGACGAAGGATAAAGGTGGATGGCCCAGAAAGTAGTACTGGAACTTGAATCCCTTATTGTGGAACGGAGGTCGATCGTATATGTCGATGTAAATAATGAGAAAGGAAAGGAAAATGATGCATAAACATGGTGAAATAGGGTTTCCTATTTTAATTGTTAGGGTAATAAAATAAATAAAACTTTAATAATATAAAAAAAGTATAGATAAAATATATAAAAGTACAAAAATCTTTAATTAAAACACAAACATACGAACATAAACGAACACAAATGAACGAATGTTCACGAACACAATTGAACAAACGAGACATATGTTCATGTTCGTTCATTTAACTAATCGAACGAAATTTCTTGTTCATGTTGGTTCGTTTATTAAACGAACGAACATAAACGAACTTCCTGCCGAACGGTTCACGAACTGTTCGTTGAACGTTCGGTTCGTTTACAGCTCTAAATACAGGTCAAAACACTGGAAATGTAATATTGTTGCAACTTATTTAACAAACTCTATGGAATGCATCCTTTCATGGTCTTTATGTGTATCATTTTTAACTATTTTATTATGGCCCACACCTCCATTTCCCCATATAGCATGGTACATGGTGAAGGGGTTGATCATATTATAAATGCTAAAATATACAGGAAATCTACTTATGATGTTTAAGGGTAAAGATATTCTCTAAAGAAGTAAAGAGTTGTAACCCAAAGTGGAAGCATAAGTAACCTCCATGTGTTCTCATTGATGTTGCATCTATTTGGCTTCCGCTTTGTGATTCCAAATAGTTATATTGTGATAGTGGAGGGTTCAAATGAGAAGAAATTCTTTGTAAGAAAAAAAAAAAAATTCAACCAATAGGAATGCTTCATTAGACTTCATTTAATATTTGTACTTAATGTAACTATAAGGGTATATTAGTAAACTTACATACATCATTAATTGGTAGTTTCATTTTTTAATAATTAACTATATTAAATTTGTAACTTATTTTTAAGATATATATTTTTCACAAAAAATAAAAATAAAAATTCATTTAAAGTGTAGGATAAATACGATGCGTGTAGGATAACTTACGAGTTGTGTAGGATAAATTTCAATATCTGTAGGATAAATTTCGAAATGTGTAGGATAACTTTTGATGTGTTTAGGCAAAAATATTTAGTGTGGAGGATTATAGTCTTAATGACTAATTAATTAGTCAAACATAATAATAAATGAGATGAGAAAAAAAAACTATTAATGTTTTACAATTATACCATTTTATTCTTTTTCTTCTCAATAAAATTTTCTTCTCAAATGAACCTTCCCCGTTTGTGATAATATCTATCGAATACATTATCTTCTTTGTATCGCACTATATTCTATAACATACGCGTTCTTAAATGGTACATATCAATTTTTTTTAACAAAAAGTGTTGCATGATCATATGGCGGACTCATGAATTTTTCCATTGGGGTGCGGAACATTTTAAAAAATTTTAGGTCCCTAGGTATATAAGTAAAAAATTGGTTCGTATCGGGTCGGGTCATGTAAAACAAACGAACATCAAACTAAATTTATATAATCATCAAAAACATGTCAAACCTTGTTACAAACATAATTAAAACGTCGACGTCCTACGGGTTTTCATTTTTTGATTTTAATTTTAATTTTCAACTATTCAAGCCCTAGAAATCATAACGTAAGTTGTAATCACCCAAAAAATATATAAACAACATAATCACCCTAAAAATATATAAACAACATAATCACCCTAAAAATTATCTAAACAACCATAAACAACGTCAAAACACACAAAATTTCAAACCTATTTAACAACTTTATTACCCTTTTTTCTCCTATAATATCAACCAAAATCATCAAAATAACAAAGAAACTTACCCGTCTTCGGATTCCGGTTAGATTTGGTGTCAAACGACGGTGGTATGGTGGCTAATTACGGTGGTCGCTGGCTGCTGGACTGTTGTCGCTGGGTGATGTTGCTCGTTGGCAGTGCAGGGACGCAAGAGAGAGAGAGCGGGAGAGAATTTATAAAGGTTTTGGGTTTTAATTATTTTATTATAGTTTGAAATATTGTTGGGTTTGATTAATGAGTTAAGACTTTCTGGGCTAGCTAGTTAGGAATTATAAGTAGGTAAAGGTATGGGTATTTGGGTTTAGTTAGTTAGGTACTAAAAGTTATATAATTTAGGTAGTATTTTTTTTAAATAAGAGTTTACTAAAAAAATTTAAAATATAAATTGATAACACTTTTTACCTAAGGGGTGCGGACGAAAAAATTCAAGGGTGCGGTCGAAAAATTTCAAGGGGTGCGGACGAAAAATTCCAAGAGGTGCGGACGGGATTTTCGACGGAACTTAGCACTAATTTTTTTTCCCCGGGGGTGCGCCCGCCCACCTTGGGTTGGACTTGGGTCCGCCCCTGGCATGATCCCATCACAAACTAGTTAACGATTTTGCCTAAGCGTTTTATGTTAAAAGTTAATCTTTTAGATAAAACTACTTGACACCAAAAGCTCATATACTCTTAATTCTTTAACATTTGAAGATGTAGTAGAACTAGAAGAAGATGCATTTGTCGTTTGATTGCTATGCGACGTGTTTATTTCTTATATACGATTCGATAAAAGTTTAATTCTTTTTTTTCTTTACCATTACGAACCGAATCAATACTGTCTAAACAACATCAGTCTTGGTAGTACCGTATACGCTTTTATGGTTTTCTTGATGTATTGTAATAGACTATTTTTTTAGTACCGTAAACTATAGGGATTGCCGTTAGCTGAGGTGATTCCAATGAACTGCTAATGGTTTTCATTTTTTTTCCGATCGATGTAGAACACATATCAATATCCTTTTTGACATATCTCTTTCGTTTGCTAATATCACGAGTACCGGAATTGTAACGTTATTATAAAAAAACCAAACAAATACTGATTGGAAAACCGCAAAGCATAAAGAATCCCACTAGTTTTAACTAATTAGATTGTTACAAATCAGTCGTTCTCACATTTTCATAAAGTGTCATCTATTTTGAAAACTTTTCTCAAAGTTAACATTTTTAGTTATATTTTTCATATAACCTTTTGACCTTTAGTGAGTAATTAATTTAAATATTAATCAAAACGTCCAGACACTGTATCTGTATCGCCGAGCCAACGTAACAAATAAATGAACGGAACTTTAGCCATCGAATTATTATGAATTTGGATTCATGTGGCGGCTTCCAAATTTCTAGTGATTTTTAAAATGTCGTTCACCTCGTGCTTGGTATGGCAATTCCATTTCCATTATATATTACTAGGTTAGAACCCCGTGTATCACACGGGTTGAATAAATAAATAATATTGGAGATACAATAGGAAGTTTATTTGGCTAGGAAGGATAGGAAGTGATCTTGACCATCCATTAAGTTAATCAAGGGCTAAGATTAAATCAGGCAAATTGAAATGAAGAAAAGAGGCGCGTGAGTTTGTTCAAGGGCATTCTAGTCAATCCAAGCCAATAGTTTCTCTCTCCTCCAATCCCCCCCCCCATTTTTTAAATGTTAATAACTCTTTTATATGACATTATTTTTTTTATAAAAATTGCACCAAAAAAACGAGCGTTTTTTTATCTTTAAAACGAGTATACTATTGCTATATTTAAAAAAAAAATTAAAACCCAGTTGCGTAAAACGCAATAGAAAAACCACCAGTTACGTAAAACGCAATGAAAAAAAAACCTAAAAAATGACATTTTTCTAAAACGCAATGCACCAAAAACACAAAGAAATGACTTATTTGTAAAACGCAATGGCCAGAAAACACATAAAAATGTGTTTTACCTAAAACGCAATGCACCAAAAACACAAAGAAATGACTTATTTGTAAAACGCAATGGCCAGAATACACTTAAAATGTCTGTTTTCTAAAACGCAATGGACTGAAAACACATAAAAAAGTGTTTTACCTAAAACGCAATGCACCAAAAACACAAAGAAATGTCTTATATGTCAAACGCAATGGCCAGAAAACACTTAAAAATGACCCATTCTAAAACGCAATGGACTGAAAACACCTAAAAAATGTGTTTTACCTAAAACACAATGACTAAAAACACTTAAAAATGTGTTTTTTTTTCTAAAACGCAATAGCCAGAAACCACATTAAACTATCTTATTTCTAAAACGCAATGGACACATAAAACTGTCTGTCACTGTGAACTGTCTGAATTGTCTAAGAATTACTGTCTTCGAAATAAGCCAATTTATGGAAATTTAATTTTTCTGATGCGTTTTTAATACAGCAATTTAATCGGAAAAAAAAATTTCCGAGCTGAACCCCAGCCAGGGGATCTGCCCCTTGGACCCCGCCAGGGGCTGCCGCCCCCGGAACCCCGCAAAGATCGTAAAACGCAATGACTAAATCAAAAACCCAGATCATGAAAATGAAATTAAAGAATTTCTTAAATGGATCGAAGCCGATTTCTTCATCAATTGACGAAATTTGAATGATAGAAACACTTATCAACGCTCGAATCGAACGGATCGAGTGATTATCTCCAAAATCACCGGAAAAAAAGAGATTTTTTTATGAAATTAAACTGAGTTTTCTTCAAAAAAAAAGCTGAAGAACACGTTGATCGGGTTCTGAATCATTGATTTGTGATGAAAATCGCACTATAATGTAGTGATTATTGAGATAGAAAGTGAAGAAATAGTTGAAGATGGTGGGTTTTGAAAATGATGGGTTTTTGAATTTACTGGGTTTTGAAAAAGGAAGAAGAAGGAGTTGGATTGACTAAAATACCCTTTCTCTTTATTTTAAAATTTGCCACATGACATAATCCTATGGCTTCCTATCCTTCCTAGCGAAAATTAACTTCCTATTTGATCTTTACCCTTGTAAGCAAATAACTTTAAGAAATATAATATTGTTAATTTGTTGCTTATAGTTATATTTTGTTGGAACGGTTGCTTATAATTATTATGAGATTGATACACAAAGCGGATTAGTACTTTGTTACTAAATATAAGTGAGTGATACGTAACATTCTTTAAAAACCTGTATATTAGGCTATAGGGTGTGGTTATGACCCTCATGACCCTCCACGTTAGTGTCATGTCACGCACCTCTAATCCACCATCCAAAACCACTACTCTAACCTTACAGGATATGATGCTGAAATTATGCTAAGAATTTTGTTTTCTAGAATTGACAACCGAGAATGCGTGTCGTATTTACCAGGCGTTTTCTTGATAATTCTTTCCCGATTTGTAGATCGAGTTCATGACAACCGATAATTCTTTGTTGCAAATGTAAATGTTGTTTTCAGCAAGTTTTAAACAATAAGGCTGGAACCTGCAAATTTAAGGAAACATAAATGATGTTTTGCGCAATTTACTCTTTATTTTAATTTATCTTTTTTTAAAGAAAAAAGTAAATGATTTCTTGAAAAATCCCAACACCCTTTAGCCTTACAAAAGTTGAATATCATTTAATTAATTATTTGAGATCATTTATTAATTAATTTTTTTATTATTGATAAAAAAAGGTAAAAAAATAATTTCTTTTAGGTTAGAAGTTAGATATGCTATGGACGATATATATAAATAATATTTGAATTCATTAGAAGTTACATAAGGATGATATCTATAGATAATATTTGAATTCATGAATAATTAAAGTATATCATGTTATAAACTATTTTATAGAAAAAAAATAGGAAAATAATTATGAGGATGCATAGAAATACGATACGTGTCCTATAAATGGTTTCTTTTATCATATAGTATAGATATAGATTTTATTTTAAGAATACATTATCTATTTCAGCATCCTTTGTCGTGCAATAAAGGTTATCAAAACATAAATAAAGTTGATATATATTGGTATTGGGTAAGGTTTATTGGGGAACACTAAAAAGGTGGGAAATACCGGGGAATCGACTCAAACGAACTCTGATTGGACTCATTCCAACGGCGTTGGAACCGGCTCGTCGAACCCTAACTAGGATCTCTTAACCCTAAATCCTAACTCCTAAACTCAAATATCAACATTTTGGTAGTTTACTCACAAGGACCCAGATTCAAAATGTTTGAGTTTGGACTAAAGTGGCAAAAGTGAACAAACCTCATGGACTATTTTGGTAGTTTACTCTAACCAGATTTTTAGACTAAGTTAGGCAATGTGATCAAAATGGCAAGAAAATGGAAAAGTCTGGGACCCAGAGGAGAAAAAAAAAACTATAGGCTTGAGCATAGCTCACCACCTTAGACAAGGGATTATAAAGATCACAATGTCATTGTCTCAGATGGACAATACGTTATAGCCCGTAGGCACTTCCCTTCTAAGGGATGGTTATAGTATGATCATCTTATAGGATGATATAAGCCATGATTTCTAAATCATAAGGCAATTTAGGAAATTTAAAAATTTCCAGTATAGGGATGACTATGGTGATTTTCTCGAATCACATTTGTCAAGAGTGCTAACACGTTCATAGGTGTTAACAAGGAATTGAATATTTTAAATAGGTCCTACCATCTTGGCCTCGTCATATAGGCTAGGTTTACCTTTAAGATTCCCTTTTTTTTTTAATAATGAACGCAGAACATTCCTAGCTTGGAATGTTAATAAGGATCTGAACCTAAATTGAGGAACTGCCATCTTGGCCGCGTCTTAATAATGACACCAGGCTAGGTCTTGTCCCTTTTTAGATTTTGTCATTTTATTATAATGGTAGATCTTATAATATAGGAATGATATTTTAAACATAATCGTTCCTTTAAAATTTAAGCAAGTATATAGTTGCCCTAAACGGGACTTCTAATAAAAATGACTTGCCCATGCAAAGGCTAATCAGAAAAATAATCAAGGAAGTAATTAAAAGACAATGAAACGAATTGGAATTTGTCCTATGTTCTTGTCTAGACTCAAGAATGTGCAACTGTGTAACTGAGATTAAACGCAAAAGGCTAGCGTTTAATTCACTCGGTGTTGGCTCTGATACCAACCTGTCACACCCCGACTTTCCACGTGTCACCGATGGGCCCGGTGGGGAGTATCGTGACGTGGTTGGCAACACAATGGTCAAACAACACAATATATAAATGCACAGCGGAAGCAAAAGATAATTATATATTACAAATCCGAATTTAAAGTAATATCTAGTATTACAACGGAAAGTAAAGGATCCACAGGCGGATCTTAAAACATAACATTTTTCAACAGACTTTAGGCGCCTAGAACTTGCAAGATTCCTTATAAACGCCCTGAGCTTCCAGCCAATTACGTTCAGTACCTGTCACTTAACCCTTTTGGAAAATACGTCAGTTTTCACTGGTAAATACACTCAACCGACTCATTTTGAAAAGGTTTAATAAAATTTGTTTGAATGCACGTGGCACAAAATATCTTTTTATGATTTGATTAAAATGCACAGAGGCAAAATTAATCTTTTATACTTGGGACAATTATAGTTATAATCTTGTATACAGATTTACATGTTCGTTGTACGTTCAGGGCCCGATGTAGAAACCGAGTCAGATTAACAGACACGCCACAAGTATAGGCCCACAAGAGAGTGAGATACCGTTATTACTTAAGCAACTGTCAGGTGTATGCCTACACCCCGTGCTTAAGACGTGGCCATTTTATAATACAATGATGTCAAGGATATCCGGGACATGGTCATTAACCCCTAAAGGTCTTTATTTCAAACAATACAGATTAAACCGGGTTATTAAATTATTCAATTAACCACCAAACGATGGAAGATTTAATACCCGACCAAGCGGTATTTTATATATCGTAACCCAAGCCCGTATAGGGAAAATAAGTTAAGAGTATTTACCTGAGCTAGCTCATTTCTTAAATAGCAAGAATTAATAACTCAGCCGTACTCACTTAAGTAAGCGTAGGTACAATTTACCGGAAGGCTCTAGTCTGGAATGATGGTATAAATAACCAATTAGAATGCTAACGGGTCTTTAATTAAGCCTAAGCTTAGACCGGTTAGTCTTAAGGGAATATACGGTTCAAACGCATGATTAAGCGAAGACCGGAATAGAATGTGTTTTAGACCCAACAAGTTTGAAGACTTGTATAATATGGGTATTTCTTACACATTCTGGATTTTGAGATAAAACCGATAAGGTTTGACCCGTTTCGGCTAATTTATGTAAACTAGTTACATAAATCGTACCGAACGCGTAAGAAGCGTAACGGGTATTCATGAGAGTCATATACAGGTTTCCTAAGTTAATTATGCCTCAAATATGTTGTGACATCAGTAAGATGTCTTTCATTATGTCCGAAATGTATTTAAGCACAAACTATGCCCCGTAGGGGTAGTTTGGTCATTTAAGAGGTTATAAAAGAGTTTAAGTATTTACCTGAGTTACAGGTCTGATATAATCAGCAAAAATACTTATTTTACTAAGTTATAATAGTAGGGTAAAGTATATATGTGAAATTTATCAATTATAACCAAACTATGCACCGTAGGGGCATTTTGGTAATTTCACATAAGCCGAAAAGCTCAAAACCGAAGTCTGAGTTTAACAACTTTTGCTTACAGTTAAAATATTATAATTTACCTCAAATATCAGTAGGTATCACCCTTAGTATGTTTAAAATAGTTCTAGTACATACTAGGCGTTAAAAACGCTTAATTAGGCGATTAGAAGCCGTTTTCGGGTTCTATATAGAAATCTGATATTTTTATTATTCCAAGAGGTTTAAAATAATTTATTTATCATATGTAATCAGTAGCAAAAGGTTTGGAGTCAATTAGATATGTAAAACTCATTTTATAGCCCGTAAGGGCAAAACCGACAATTACCAGATTAAGCCTACAACTACGAGTTATGCTCAGCCTAAAAATTATTTAAAATCTTTCAAAACCCCAAAATAATATATTACATCAGTGCTTAATAAGTTTGATACCAAAAAGTAGGTTTAAATAGGCTATATGCTAATTACGCCGTTTTATTAACATAAAGCTTCTTAATTACGCTAGTGAGCATAACTCCCAATCTACACCTCAAACTGATGTCAAACTTTGCATACAAGTTTATATATCAGTAATTAAGGTTTCTACTCTTTTATATTTTCAAAAATCACATTTTAAGGTGAAAAGGGCATAATGGTCAACATATGGGCAATTAACGTAATCATGCGTATTAATCGGTTAACTAATGAACCATGGTGTATAATCACAGAGGGTTATACTAGCATGTAACCTGGTCCAAATGAAGCTCTTAGGTATTTCTAAATCATACCAAAACAGGTCAGAACTGAAGTCAAAGCAAAAGTCAAAGCTTTGCGACTTTCGGTTCCGAACCGGGGCTAAACAGTAAATTGTCGGGTTGAACATGTTTAGACATGTCCTTACACTAATTACCAAGTTATATTAATGATCAAACAGGTTGTATATGTTCTACATTGCTAATTATGCATAAATTAGAATTTAAGTATCCTGTTGACTTTTTCTTAGCAAGTTTGACCCGACATTTGACCTAGTTAGAGTGGGAATCGGGGGGAACCCTTTTGAGGGTTTATTACCCACATAATTACCAACTTATAAATACTTTCACTTCGACTAATCACTGGACTAACAATGATTAATCGTTAACTTAACCGTTAATTACGACGGTTTGACTTTTAAGCTAAAACTAAGCTATAACTTAATTAAGAAAGGATTAGTAAACTTACTGAGTCCTATGCTTGATTAGGAAGGTCTTGTGTCTGCTCTTAAGCTCCCAAAGGCTCCAGAATTGCACAAGAGATGAATGATCAAATGGTTGCAACTTCATGCCCTTTTATAGTGATTTAATCACCATAAAATGTTGACAAGTAAGTCTACCACTGATCACAACTTATTAACAAGTGTCCCTAGTGTTTAGGGGTTGTTTAGGGGCCAAGCAAGATGAGGAAAATCGTTTAAAGATCAGTTGCAACGTTTAAAATAGCCAACAGTCAACTTGCTGTATCTGGGCATGCCTTGCGCACCGCAAGAGTGTGGTTGTTGAGGTGCGCAAGCATGTCATCAGGGTCAAAAGTCTCTTTTTCAGTTTGCATCCTTGGCTCTTGGTCCTCCGAAAGGTCAATTAACTTATTTTCTTGCACTTTGAACCCTCTAAATTGACATATAAGGGCTTTAAGACATTTACCCACTTTGTTTAGTCCCCGGTTAACTTTATTGTCACCCGAAAGGTCCAAACTTTCAACGTTGACGCTTTAACCCCTCGTACACGAATTTGATCATAACTTTCTCATACGATAACGAAACTTTATGAAATTTTTATCGTGCATTCTAGTGAGCATAATTAACCATTACAAAGCTTCGGGTTTGTCAAAAGGTCACTCAGAGGTATAACTTAAACATGTTGACACATTTGACCCCTGTAGTTTGTAATCTCTCACTTTTAGCCTCGTATGATCCATGATTTATTCGTCTGATGGTATCAACGTCATGTAGGGTTATTGTAAAGTATATTTATTCACTGTTGACATTTTGAACTCGTATATTCACATACTTTCCATGTTTTTCAACTTTAGTCCCTCAAGAACATTCTTTCTCACGTTCAAGCTTATGACACGTGTCAATACATTATAGGACGTGAATTTTCGAGGTGTTACAAGCAGCCTTCATTAAAACATGTATAACATGTGTACATTGTATACAGATGATTTCGGGTTCAATTAAACGATTTAACTGTACACACTATATAGCCTGTACAGAGGTTATCAAAACACAAATTCGACCCATATAATTATAATTTCCTTCAAGATTATTCAGAATCATATACTAGATTGGAAATTACGTGAAGCAAAACTCTTTATTTCAAAACATAAATTTGATGCTTGAGTGTGTGCAACTGAGCGTCTGAGCGTGAGTGTGTAGCTGCGCTGTGTGCGGCTTGGAACAATGGGGAAGAGGAACTAGGAATTATATTTAGGGTAAGGAATGGGCTAAGTATTTTTATGGGCTAAGTATGGTTTGGCGTTGTATTTTTATGGGCTACCTATTCTTATATTAATTATATATATATATAATTTAATAAAAAATAATTCGAGCGAAACCGAGCGAGCGGACCTTTGCTCATGCTTGGCTCGTTTTCAAATCGAACTGAGCCGATCGACTCATTTACAAATTGAGCATGAATCGAACAAACATTTTTCAAGTGATCCTCAATCGTCGAACAGTTTGAACAGCCCTGAGTACATATATCACTCTTTTATGTGTTAAATGCATAATTTTTTTTAATATAAGGAATAGCATTCAATAATAGAATTTTACACATAATTAATTGGCTTTATGTATTTGGTTCAAATGTATAACATTAGTTATATAAAATCAATATCTCTTGATAATTAATAAAAGAAATCAATATCTCTTGATCATTAATAAAAGTTTTAAATTGTATTGACTTGATTAACTATTTCTATTTTGTTTTCTGAAAATTTGAAAACGACAAAAATAATAAGACCATGCGTAGTCGTTACATGAATAATGCCCCCACCCTGGGGCATTTTCTGCCATGTGGCAGTCTAGTCAGCATGAGGGTATTATTGAGCGTTATTGCAAAAGTTCCGTAGTGGGAATAATGCCCAATAACGCCCCTTTTAATCATTACACAATTTTTTTAATTAAAAACTTAAAATACTTCATTAAATTAAAAAAAATACAATACTAGAAATAAAAAAACCACAAAAAAGTAAAAAAAATTACATTGCCAAAATCTAATTAAAACTTTAGAGACCGAAATGCAAAATCCTTTTTTAGGGACTTTTGAAGTTTAAATCCTTTTTAATACAATCAAAGTACAGGGACTGAAATGCAAAATCACCTTTTTCTTCCTTTATCACCCACAACAACCTGCAACTTAAACCTTCAAGAAAAACCATTGCCAAAATCTAATTAAAACTAACTAAAACTAATTTCTTTTGTTTTTTTTTAATTAAAACTAAGTATACACACATGGCAAGGTCCTATTGGGCAAACAAATTAAGTTTCGGCGTGTTTCAAATCACGCCAACGTCCTTTTTTCGCGAATAACGCCGGAAAACGCCTAGGGGGCGGCACCGGAGCGTGATCGGGCGTGTTTGGGCAATTTTTTTTGATGAAAAACGCCCGGTTACGGGTGGTCTAATAAAAGAATTGAACATTATTCAACGTATACAAACCCCATGAGGGGCAATAGTACTGAATGCTTACCGGTAGGTTTGGGCGGCTGTAACACCTCGAAAAATCACGTCCAATGAAGTATTGACACGTGTAATAAACCCTAATGAAGTCAAACGTTGAATTTAAGGGACTAACTTTTTCGAAAAATCGAAAACTTTGATTATGAAAGAACTGGAAGTATTATCATACCTAAAATAAGATTCTAAATAACCTTTTACGGTTTTATATTCACAAATGAGCCACTTGTTAATCAAGTGTAGCCGTTTATGTAATTAATTGAAAGTTTACGCAGAAAAGGGGTTAAAAGCGTCAACATGTTAATTCTTACCTCTGAGTGACCTTTTAACAAACCGAGAGCCTCATGATATTTGATTATACTCTCGGGATTGCCAATCATTGGCCACCCAAGGCTTTTATGCCCAAAAGTGAAGTTACGCGCAACTTTGCAAGTATAAGGGACTAAAAGTGTCAATATGTTTAATTATACCTCTGAATGACCTTTTATCGAGCCCGAAGCACTATGATGTTTAATAATACTTTCAAGCCTAATATGGATTAGATTAGGCTTCAATGCTATTAAATGATGATTTACGCAAGTTTACGCATTTGAGGGACCTAAAGCGTCAAACTGCTAAAGTATACCGATTCGTATGTTATCGGACCTTCTGGAATATGACCATGAGATAAACATACCATAATTATCCCTAATATAGCTTATATATAGGCTTAGAGGTGTTTGGTGCGCAAAGATAAGCTTTTAAGTCATGCAGGGACTAAAAGTGTCAAAAAGCGCACAAGTTTGCGTTTACGCGCATATCTCACATTCTGAATATCCCCGGACACCCAAAAATTTATATAAGTACTAAAATATTTTATTTTAGTCTTTGGCATAAGAAAAATCCATTCGTCACGCAATTTGGATTGTTTTTCACGCTCATGCGCATTTCGTCGTAATTAACCGAACATCGCGATCGTACGACCAAACGAACGTTGGTGACCGACGGGAAAATATTTAAATCCCACAAATATTCTGTTATGATTAAAATCTTATTTTAATCAGGTCCGTGTTGAAAAATAAATTAAAACGCCTAAAAACGTTATTTTTCAAAGTTTAAGCGCGTACCGTGTGTTTCTGCGCAACACAGTGCTTCTACTGTAAAACGCAGACAATGCAGCCAGTCCTGGCAACTGAAATTTATTCCAGTAATATCTTGGCGAGTTTATTTTTATAGAGTAATAAAAATAATTTAGAACGACATAAACCGGGATTTAAACGCTAGATAAAATACCCAGTACCCAGTTAAATACCCGTTTTAGCCATATGTCAGGAATATGCTAAGGTATATGCTAAGGAATATGCTTGGAATATGCTAGGAATATGCTTGGCATATGCTAGGAATATGCTTGGAATATGCTAGGAATATGCTTGGAATATGCTAGGAATATGCTTGGAATATGCTAGGAATATTCTATATGGAATTTCCTATAAATACCCACCTTATGTTTCACTTCTTCCTCACAAAATCAGATCTAAGTGCTCTAAGTTGAAGCCTTTGCTTCATACCTGAGCTATTTGGATCGAGATTTCTTGCGGGGACCCTTTGTAAGTGTTACTTCGTTCTTTTATTCGTTTTAGCGTTAAAGTCAAACTTTGTTTGACTTTCTGCACGGACCAGTTTATGGTCAATGCGAAGTTCGTTTGAACTTCATAACGTGAGCGTGATCACGATGGTTATAGTCCTTAGCGACTATACCTACCGATTACCACGTTATCAAGGCTCAGTGACGAGTCGTAGTTTCAACCAAAATACGTGTTATTGTGTATTTTGTAACCAAACTACTCTTAGGTATCAAAACCGTTTGTTTTGATACCAAACCTGTTTTCTAAACTTAGTTAAGCATGTTTTAACATGCTTAGCTCGTCACTTTTAGTTTAATGCTTATGTAGGGTCGTAAGGTAAGCGATCTAAACAATCGCTTATACTTTCGAACCCGACCCGCTTGGTCGATCATTAGGATCCGACCAAACACATTAGGTGACCATAGTATATAGGGAATAACCTTCCGAGTTTATACCTTATGGTCACGACGTTTAGTTAGTTGTATGACAGGTAGTATATATGCCTTAAGTAAATGACCAAAATACCCCTTCGGGGATTATTTTGAGATTAAACTCGTTTTGGGCATATTGGAAGGTATCCTACTGATATCACAACATATTTAAGGCATATTAACTTAGGAAACCTGTATATGACTCTTATGATTACTCGCTACGCGCTTGTCACGTTCGGATCGGCTTATGTGACTAGTTTGCATAAATTAGCCGAAACGGGTCAAACCATATCCTTTGGTCTCAAAATCCAGAATGTGTTTAAGTTACCCATATTAAACAAGCATACAAGCTTGCCGGGTTGAAACCAAATTCTAAACCGGTCTTTGCCTTATCATGCGTTTGAACCGTATCTTCCTCTTTAAAACTAACCGGTCTAAGCATAGGCTTAATTAAAGACCCGTTAGAAATCTAATAGGTTATTAAAAACCTTCATTCCAGATTAAGAGCCCCAGTAGAAGTACTTGTGCTTGCTGAATTGATATACGACTGGGATTGAATTTATATTTAGCTCAGGTAAATACTCTTAACTTATTTTACCTATACGGGCTTGGGATACGGTATTATAATAATACCGCTTGGTTGGGTATTGAATGTTTAATCGTATTGTGATTAAATTATTGAGGTAACCCGTTTTAATCTGTATTGTTTGAAATAAAAGCCTTTAGGAGTTAATGACCATGTCCTGGATATCCTTGACATCATTGTATTATAAAATGGCCACGCCTTAAGCACGAGGTGTAGGCATACACTGAAAGTTGCTTAAAGGGAAACGGTATCTCACTCTCTTGTGGGCTTATACTTGTGGCGTGTCTGTTAATCTTGACTCGGTTTCTACATCGGGCCCTGAACGTACAACGAACATGTAAATCTGTATACAAGATTATAAATATATTTGTCCCAAGTTATAAAAGATTAATTTTGCCTTGTGCATTTTAATCAAAGTGTCAAAATATTTTGTGCCTGGTGCATCTAAATCAATTTTCTTAAACTCTTTTCAAATGAGTCGGTTGAGTGTATTTACCAGTGAAAACTGACGTATTTTCCAAAAAGGTTAAGTGACAGGTACTGAACGTAATTGGCTGGAAGCTCAGGGCGTTAATAAGGAATCTTGCAAGTTCTAGGCGCCTAAAGTCTGTTGAACAATGTTTATGTTTTAAGATCCGCCTGTGGATCCTTTACTTTCCGTTGTAATACTGGATATTACTTTATATTCGGATTGTAATATATTTATCTTTTGCTTCCGCTGTGCATTTATATATTGTGTTGTTTGACTATGATGATATCAACTACGTCACGATACTCCCTTACCGGGCCCACCGGTGAAACGTGGAAATATCGGGGTGTGACAGCGGCCAACTTTTTTTTCTGAATAGTTTTATTTTGTGATTGGCTAAAAGTGTCGGTGCTATTTTCTTTTATTAATAAGTTTATAATAGTTGTCTATAACTTATGCTAAATTACAACTTTATCCCAAGTTTAAAATTACGATTTTTCCTCCAGTTAAAAATTTAATGTTTATTTTGCCCTCAGTTAAAATTACGATTTTGCCTCCATTTCAAAATAAAAATATGATTTTGCCCCCGCTATAGTCCTGCCAAATTACGATATTATCCCCATATTGAAATTACGATTTCGCCCGCAGTTTAAAATAAAATTTTGGTTTTGCCTCCAGCTAAAAATTACGATTTTGCCCTCATCTAAAAATTACGATTTTGCCCCCAATTCAAAATAAAATTATCGTCTGCCCTCAGTTCAAAATTTGATTTTCCCTCCATTTCAAAATTAAGACTTCACCCCAGTTAAAAATTACACTCTTGCCATCGTTTTCTTTTTCTTTTTTGACAAAACTATGGTAGTGTTTTATTTTACTTGGTTCACTCAATATATTTTTTATTCGTGCGAACAGCCTAGCACTCGCTAATTGGTCCTTACAAATTATTGTTTTGCTCCCAGCTCTAAATTACATGCTTGTCATTGTTTTAGTTATTTCTTAAGCATAACTATGATAGTGTTTTGGTTTAATTGGTTGACTCAATGCATCTTTTTTTAGATCGTGTTACAAGTAGCATGTATAAGTAACCGAAATAAAGACGTACATGTTATTAAACTAGGAAATATTCGGTTTGGCGCCCCGCAACGCGGGCGGCGCATAACCCTAGTTAGGCTAAACAAAATGTCCATTTATTTAAAAAAATAAGAATTACTATAAAACATGCATTATAACACGAACTAAAATACACGAGCTACACGATACGGGATTCGTGTATCTTCTGTTTTTTCAATTGGCACATTATGTTTTATTAGCAAGGTTAGTTTATTGGGAGGTGATTAAAGAGGAAGATTGGTTTTGTTAGAAAGATTAGAAAGCAATAATAAAAGGACATGTGACAAATAATAAAAAATATTGGGAGAGACATTTATTTCATATATATTCTTTCTCTCTCCATATTTAAAACCCACCATCTTTAAAAACACATCATCTTCAACATTTTCTTTACTTTCTCTCTTTATAATCACTACATTGTATTGCGATTTTCTTCATCAATCAATGATTAATGTATTAAATTAACGTGTTCTTCAACTTTTTTCAAGAAAGCTAGTTCAATTTCACATAATTTTCTCATTTTTTTCCTTGTGTTTTTTAAGCGATCAATCGATTCATTCGATCGTTAGTGTTTCGACATTTAAATTTCGTTAATCATTGAAGAAATCCTAAGAAATCGGCTTCAATTTGTGTAAGAAATCTGAAAAATTTCGTCAATCATTGCGTTTTACGATCTGGGTTTTCGAATTGCGTTTTACGTTCTGGGTTTTCGAATTACGTTTTACGATCTCGGCTTTATCTTTGTGAATTGCGTTTTACAACCTGGGTTTTCGAATTGCGTTTACGATCTGAGGTTTTATCATTGTGAATTGCATTTTATGACATGAGTTTTAACATTGCGTTTTACGATCTGAGTTTTATTATTGTGAATTACGTTTTACGATTTGGGTTTATCATTGTGAATTGTGTTTTATGACCTGGGTTTTTGAATTGCGTTTTACGATCTAGGTGTTCGATTTTTTTTCAAAAGTGGTAGCAATAGTATAGTCATTTTAAAGATAAAAAACGTTTGTTTTTATGGTGCAATTTTTATATAAAAAATAATGTCGTATGAAAAAGTTATTAACGTTTTAAAAAACAGGGGTGGGGGGAATTAGAGGTGGGAGTAACAATTTACTTTGATGGACTAGAATACCCTTAAAATAACTCGCTTTTTTTTGTTCAATCTCAACCATTTAATCCTAGCCCTTGATTATACTTAATAAACGGTCAAGATTTTTTCTTAACCTTCCTACCCAAATAAGCTTCCTAGTATATCCTGACCCTTAGGGTGGAAGGGGCACCATTCGGTGAGTTTCTTTACCGATCAGGGAGGCGGCCCTACCATGAATTCGGTGAGTGGTGAATGCTTATTACGGCGACTAGTCACCGATGTGGGAAGAGAAGAGAGAGAGGAGATAGAGGGGGTTAATGGTGGGCCCCACTTTCTTCCAACCAATAACACATTAAGTTTTTATTTTGTATTTTTTTAATTTGTTTGCCACTCCTCATGCGGGAGCGCCCCTAGTGTTTGAGTGCAAAATGGGAAGTTTTAAAGGAAGCTGACATCACATAAAATTATTAGCTAAAGAAAAAGTTTACCACTCTCCATTTGGAAAGCAACTCTTCCACCCTTAGACCATGTGTAGTGGTACTGGTACATATGAATAATGGCCTTACCCTTGAGCGTTTTGCAACACGTGACAGTCCAGTCAGCAAAAGGGCATTATGGGGTGTTTTTCATAAATGAGTGTAGTGAGATAATGCCCCACAATGCCCAAAGCAATCATTACCCAATTACTATTAAGTAGTCAAAAAAATCAAAAGGTAAACATCCATGGGTTCCACTTTTAACACCCAAATTCCAACATGTCTAAAAAATCATCATAATTGATTAAAAATAACCAAACAAAAGAAATTTGATATTGGCTTTTGTAAAACAATGTTCAAGAAAATATAACTTCATAGTGGGATCTAAGATAATAGCAAAATACATAAAGTCATTATTAAATTCGGTATTAATATCGGTATTTACCGAAAAATACCGGTACCGATACCGTTTTTTACCGATACCGAATTTCGAAAAATCTATTACCGATACCGGTACCGTTTATGATCGGTACGGTACGACATCGGTACGGTACCGGTATGGTACCGGTACGGTACCGGTATTTCGGTAAAAAATCTCATCCCTAGTGGTACATATGAATAATGGCCTTACCCTTGAGCGTTTTGCAACACGTGACAGTCCAGTCAGCAAAAGGGCATTATGGGGCGTTTTTCATAAATGAGTGTAGTGAGATAATGCCCCACAATGCCCAAAGCAATCATTACCCAATTATTATTTTTTTCAAATTAAAACTAATAATATTTTATTAATTAAATAAAAATGACATAAATAATAAAACACAAACACATAATACTGCTCGTCTTAATTTTCCTCTTCGTTTTCCCCATTCTCGTCATCTTCGTCTTTCTCGTCATCCGATTCTTCCTCACCCTCGTTTGGAATATGCCGAACCGACCACGCGTGTTCAACCAAATCAACCGCTAACGCATTATGTGCTGCTTTTGACCACATTTCATGTGTATTCTTCACTCTGTCTTCCATTGTTGCTTGGGGATATTCCTGAACATTTTTCGGTACATAGTTTTGGCATATTGCTCTTCCTTCGTCTTCCAAAATCATATTATGCATGATTTTACAAGCGTACATAACATCTCTCATTTTTTATTTTTTTTTTGCTCCATGCACGACAAGGATTTCTCAAATAATGTCACCATTGTTGAAGAACCCCAAAGCATCTCTAAATATCCTTCCGCGAAAACTCTTGAACCTTTTTAAAGTAAGTTCTTTTATCATCGTACGGGTCCCTAAACGTCTTCACAACAATCGAATACTTTGGATAAATTCCATCGCACAAATAGTATCCGTGCTGGTAGTAGTTCCCGTTTGCATAAAAAGATGCTTTCGCAGCTCTACCAGAAATATAGTCCTCTACCACTGGAGATTGCTCAAAAATGTTTATATCATTGCAAGACCCTGCCACACCAAAGTAAGCTGACCAAACCCAAAGGTCCTGTGAGGCAACCGTTTGAAAAATAACAGATGGTCTGTCTTGGTCACCTCTTGTGTGTTGACCTTGCCATGCGGCCGAACAATTATTCCACTGCCAATGACGACAATCCAAGCTCCCGATCATGGCGGGTAAACCATGGAGATTATAATGGACCTCGTAAATTTGTTAAAGGTCGTACCATGTGGACTTTCTCAGATAACGTGCACCGTACAAATTTATATTACCTTTAACAAACAAATATAACTTTAAGCTAACTAAAAAATTATGAATGCATGTAATGTTTATAGTAGTTTAGTAATGTACCTTGACAAAAGTGCTCCAAGGTATCTCGCGTTGTTTTCTCGGTCATTTTTAAATATTCGTCGTTGATGTCCGTCGTGTTTCCGTACGCAAGGACTCATAGAGCTAAGTACACTTTTGAATACCGGTGAATCCAAGTGTTCCTATCGCATCCAGTTTTTGTTTAAAATAATGAAACTTGTTTTCCAAGTCTTCAGCAATGCATAAAAATAAACGTTTACTCGTCCGGAAACGACGCCTAAAAACTTCAAGGTTTGGGTAAGTAGGTGCTTCATCGAAGTAATCTTTCATCAACCGATCGTTTGTCGCACGTCGGTATCGTTCACTATATTCTCTTGGTATAAATGTCACGTTGAGGCCGGCTTCAATGTTTCATATACCAAGCCGCTAGTTCGTACGCACTCGTAACCGCCTTTTGCTCGACCTCCTCATCGTTCGAATCACCCTTATATTCTAAAAAAAATTTGTAATAATAATTTGCAATGGACGAGGAGGAGGTGGGGGAATCCATTTATTATATAAAATGGGGTGTAAAAGATTTGTTGTTTGATATATATATATATATATATATATATATATATATATATATATATAGGGTTAGGTTACGTACAAATGCTCTTATCGTACATTACGTACGCGATCATCTCAGCCGTCAGATCTTCATCCCACATTGAAATTGCATGTTGGTTTTTTGTAACAATTTCGCATGTTGGTTTGTTAACATGCGAATTCATCAAAATTACCACATGCGAAATTGTTACAAAAAACAAACATGCGATTTCATCAAAATTATCACATGCGAAATTGTTACAAAAAACCACATGCGATTTCATAAAAAGTTATCACATGCGATTTCATACATGCTATTTTATAACATGCGATTTCACATCGCATACGTAGTGTACGTTAAGGGATATTGTACAGTACACTTTCTCCCCCCCCCCTCTCTCTCTATATATGTGTATATATATATATATATATATATAGAAACGGGTTCAGGAGAAAACGGCAAAAAATGTGAGAACGGTGAGAACGCATCCTGGCCCAACACGTGGCGCGGGGCATGATTAGGGTCCAAGGGGTTTTTTGTCTTTTTAGTATTCTTCTCCTTTCCCGATTTTCGCGTTTGACATGCTGCTTATTTTTTTGCGTGCAAAATAATTTTGGCGTTATCTAGAATTATTAATTACTTGGCGTTATACTGTTTTTTCTCAGATTTCTTCTCGTTGAATTAATTTTTTTTGTGTCACATAGTTAATTTTTTTGGCGTTATGGCTTTTTCCATGTCATTTTTTGGCGTTTTGTATCTTTTTGTTAATAATTTATTACCATAGATTAATATTTTATAAAATTACAATAATACGAAATCAAAATAAACTAATAGTCTTCCGTAGGTGGGATTACATCAGAGATGTACCCATCGCTTTGTTCATCACTTTCTTCAGATTCATCATCATCAAATTTCATATTTGCGTATAACGCCATTAGCTCGTCTCTTCTTTGCTGCAGCCTATTTTTGAATATCACTGCATCTTTGGATTTTGGATCGTTTGAAGGTGCTAAATCACATAGTTGTTCAATGATAGATAGCAACCCTGTCTTCAACATTTCTTCCATTGGCCTTGAATATTGCACCCCGTTTTTATAAGTCACTTCAAGTGTTCATTCTTCCTCATGCAACACCCAACTGTTAAGTTTTGCTATAGGAGTATCATCAATATCATCATCATCTTCATCATCTTCTGCCAGAAATTTTATCATCAGTCTTTTTTTTACAGTTCTGGTTCTTTCACAATCGTTTGCCATTGGAACCCCAAGGGCCAGGATATCCTTCTGAACACCTTCATTCATTCCAAACATGGCTTTGATTGTCCTTACCTTTACCCTTCTCCTATCAGAGAACTTTATGATAAGTCGTTTCTCTTTCCTTTCAAACCTCCATGCAATAACCTTAGCCATTTCTAAAGTTTTTGGCGTTTTGGACAATATGTGGCGTTTTAGTCAATGTTTTTGGCGTGTTTGAGCTTGTGTTCTCATGGTCTTCTTTTATATTGACTTTTTTCCCCGCGCATGACAGGTATTTATGGCGTTTTGAAAAAGATAAATAAATTTAATTCCCCAAGTATTTTGCTTTCAATATAATAAATGTTAGTAAATATGTTTTCCGTCGTTTCATTTTACTGTTTTTTGCAGTTACCGTGTTTTGTTTTCAGACTCAACTGTTTTTATGGTGTAACACCTCTAATCTTGACGGCTGTAATTATGGTGTTTTGTTTTCCAATGGCGGTTAGATAACGATTGGACTTTTTTGTTTTATATTCTTTGCACATTGTTTCACGGTTTTTTTTATAATAGTAGTTGTTTAAAGTAATTTTATTATAGTTTGGTAGTTTTTTGGGGGGCGTTTTTATGGCATCATGGCGTTTTACAAGCAATTGCTCATTTTGACGTTTTATTATATATTTCGTTATAGTATTAATGTGCTTTTGTTGTTTATTAACTGAAATTACAAAACAAACAAGTGATAAAGAAAAAAAAAACAAAATAGAAGCAATTTATGATCTAAATCTTCAGTGTCATCGGTCTCTTTTTCTTTTGAAACTAAAAGAATTGTGACAAATAAATGGCGTTTTGGGTTTGGCGTTGTTTATTGTCTTTGTTCAGGTGTTGAAGTGTCTTTGTGGATGTTGGAGATATAGATCAACCCTTTGTGGGTGGATGCTATCTGCCCATCATCTTCATTATGATCATCGAGAGCAAAGTAGCATTTACACTGATATAGGTCTCTTCTTATCATCCAAACCTTCTTCAAGAACAAAGATGACAGAATGATATATGGGTGTCATCAGTCCCTCTTTTTTGAATTTAGTCAATCTCATGCAGCAAAATCTTACTACACTCACGTAACAAATCATTCAGCGAAACTTTATGCAGAACATTACTGAGTATCAAAGAAAAGATGTTTGCCATCGTTGTATTTTTTGGCGTTTTACATTGAGTTGTATTTTTTTAGGAACTACTGTGTTTTTGTGTGTTTTTTTGGTATGACAAACGGAAGGTGGTGAGACGTTTCTATTTATAGAAATTTTTTTGGCGCGTAGTTTAGGCGGGATATTATTTTTTATAACATAAAATGTAATTAACATTTATCCGGATGCAAGGTTTGGCGTTATATATTATGGCATTTTATATTTTGTGACTTTTTTTAGGCAGAGAGCTTAAATAAAAACACAGAAAAAAGCATGCAGTGATAAAATTGGCGTTTTGTATTTATTTGGCGTTTTATTTTTCAATGGCGTTTTATGTGAGAAATGGTGTTTTAACTTTTTTACCCTTAATGAAGCGCGTCCACGTAATTAAGTTGATGTTATTTACGAAAATGTCACCGCGTCAATCTAGTCCATAGATTGTTTTGATCGGACGATCAATAAGCGTTCTCACCGTTCTCCCACTTTCTACCGTTTTATTTAAATCCTGACCCTATATATATAAAAGTTGATTAAAGGAAAAAAAAAAAAGAGTCGTTAAATCTGACCGTTGCAACGGTCTAATTGGCCAAAACATATTGAAAAGGCGTGAAAAAAGAACGCCAATTTTTTTTAAATAACGCCCAGGGGCGGTTGACCGGCGTTTTGGGGCTTATTTTTAGGAAAAAAATTGCTAAAAACCCGATTACGGATGTTCTTAATTTATTATATCCATTTGTTTGTGTATTGTTTGT
The DNA here is from genome assembly GCA_030545235.1 of Helianthus tuberosus. Lineage (NCBI taxonomy): Eukaryota > Viridiplantae > Streptophyta > Magnoliopsida > Asterales > Asteraceae > Helianthus > Helianthus tuberosus. The sequence goes on from CM060400.1 coordinate 151,871,899, forward strand.
TAAGAGATACCAACTTTTAGGGTGCTAGAGCCATTAGAGTTCTTCATACCTTTTATTTTTAAACCTATTTTTTTCTTTCTCCTTCATTTCTCTCCCTTGGATTTACATATCTAATGACTAGAGATGTATCAATCCATACGAAGATAGTGGTCCCATGATTTTCCCTATGTATATTCGTATGTTTGTGCTTTCTACGTTTTTATTGGAATCAGATGTGTAGTTTAATGCAAAAGACAAAATCATAACGTGACATGATGGCCATAAAACTATAAAAGGACCACCTTTTTATTATTTACGGATTAGTTTGGCTTCCTATTATATTATTTTCTTAAAGAAAAAGTTATCCGTCCTTTTCAGGTTCCCACACCATTCTCTCCCTTCAAAAATAAGATATTTTATTTAACGTATTTAATTAAATGATTATTGTTGTACTAAAAAATAAGTGTTGGGCTACGTATGGCTAGAGTTGGCTACAAAATTTAAATTTACTAAAAATTGTAAAAAGTCTTAGAACATCTTAATGTCAACTATAAAACACACACAAAATCCACAAATAACATAATAAAAGGGTTATTGGATTTTAATAATCCTAAGTTTTACCTGTTGGTCGATAATAACCCCAACTTTAAAAATTCTCTCTAATAATCCCAACTTGTAAAAGTTTGGCCGCCATTGATTCTTTTCAAACATATAAGAATTTGGTTTCCTCAATAGATTCAATTACGCCTAGAGACTCCTTAATTGATTTAAGTGCACCTATGCTAGAAAATGATCAATGGCGGCCAAACTTTTACAAGTTGGGATTATTGGAGGGAATTTTTAAAGTTAGGATTATTATCGGCCAACAGATGAAACTTAGGATTATTAAAATCCAATATCCCTAATAAAAATTACAAAAACACCATAGATGTGGATTTTGTTTTATGTTTTGGATGATAAGGCTCTAATTATGTTAATTATCATATTGTGTTTTATATTCATAGATCTACGGTGGTGTGTTTGAACCTTTTTATGGATTGCTAGAGTTTGAATATAGTGTTTATTAATCTTTCACTCTGTTATTTGTGGGTTTTAGATGTGTTTTAGGGCTGAAATTATGGTGTTTTATGACTTTGTACACTTTTTAAAAGATTTAAACTTTGTAGCCGAATCGTACCCGGATTAGTATATTGTCTAATAATAATAATAATAATAATCTTACACATGCCTTGAAAATAAATCTTATTGCAGGTTTTCTCAAAAGCAGATTGTTGTGATAGTAATAGAGAAAAATCAAAATTAGATAAGATAATAATGTTTACTGAAAATCAAATCATATGAGCCATCAACGTTAAGCAGCCATCCATTAATGAATGCATGGTTGTATACAACTCACCAAGAATAGGCCACCATCCTTCGAGAAAGATATTGACTTTCATTATACGCAGGAGGATGGTTCTTAAATCTTGTACAAAATAAAATTTGTGTAAAAGTGTTAATGCATTGTTAAAAACATATATTTAAAAACGCACCACTCTATTACAAACCACTACAATGGCCTTCTCTTTAACCTTGTTATTCTAAGACGTTTTTTTTTGTAAGCAATAGGGTAACTGTATTATATTATATTATGTTAAAAAAAGCATTTCATTAAAAATTCTTATACACAGTCTTATATCCAGTGGCGGACTCAGGAATTTTTTTTGCTGGGGTGCGGACTAATTTTTAAAGATTTTAGACCCCTAGCTATATAAAAAAATCGGTCCATAGCGGTTGGGTCATGTAAGACAAAAGAACATTAAACAAAAATTTATATAATCATCAAAAACACGTCAAACGTATTTAAAATTGTGCCCTACAAGTTTTCATTTTTTGAAATCTATCCAAAACATCATCTAGACACTAAACACTCCGTAAGTTCATTACATTCTTACTCATGGTTACTATCACATATTAATCGCTCCATAAGTTCATAAAATAACACTAAACACTTATAAAAATAAACAATAATGATCAACCATAATCTATAATTTTCAATTTTATTTTCAAACATTCAGGTCCTAGTATTAAATGTTGATTACTTATAACTAATGATTTAAGCAAACAAAGCTATAAATAAAACAACAAAATCATTTAACTACAAGTCTAGAACAACCGAAGAAATATAAAAACACATAAAAAGATCAAATCCTTATAAGTCTATATTTTCTCCTAACCATCACATAAAACAAAAACAAAAAATTTATAAAGAAACCATAATAGTTCTATATCGGAATTCTGGCATAATATGGGCAGGTCTCACCGGAATTTGGTTTTTCCAGCAAAAAAAAGTCGTCCGGCAATGAGCAGTGGCATCAAGTCGTTGGAAGTTTTTTTGGGGCGGGATTTGGAATGGGTGGATGGGTTTGGGTTATTTTATTTAGTTCAATTTTTTTTTGGTTGAGTTTGGGCTTGTGTTAATAAGAATAGATTGTAGCTTGGGCTTTGATTAGGTTAAGTAATTAAGTTAATAAGTGGTTAAAGAATGATTATATAAATTGTGTTATATACTTATATATAAACTAATAATCAGTCTTATATTTTTTTTGTAATTTTATAATATTTTTTCTAAGTGAGGCGGTTGAAAATTTTCAAGGGGTGCAGGTGAAAATTTCCAATGGGTGCGGTCAAAATTTCCAGCGAAAAATAACACTAAAATTTATTTTTTCAGCGAAAGTGTTGTTTTTGTAGAATTCTATGAATCAAACAACTAACAACTATGTACGACAGAGATAGCGACAAAAACAGTGACAAAATCTTATTAACCAAACCCAAAGAATTTGCCCCCAGAAAATCCTAAATCTTACAACTGTAAGATCTACAAATACTACAGAACCACTCCAACAACCAAACCCTAACAAACTATACAAAGTAAAAAGTGAGTGAAAGTGAAAGAGAATGAGAGAATGAACAAATTCTCTTGTAAGACTGCGGGGTATGGGGGGCTTGGGTTGGGGCATATGTTGACACGTGGAATGGGAAAAAACCCACCACCAAAACCCACGCCCATGGGGTATGATGGGGCTTGGGTTGGGGGCTTGGGTTGGCCATTTAGAGCATGCCATGTCACTTACTAGCCCGCCCCACGCCCGGGCTGAATCCCACGCCAAAGGGGCCACGCCCAAATCCATGCCCACCCGGAGTGGTGGCTTGGGCGTTTTCAGCCAACCCACGCCCAAACCCCCGCCCCATACCCCGCAGTCTAAACTTCTCTTTTATATGGGAATCAGAAATAAGTTACATCCAGGACCTTCAAGAATGATGCATAATGATCGCAGTCCCTCTAAACTTCCACACAAGTCCCTCACATATTTCTGTACACATTTAGTCCCAACACTAACAACAAATGTCATTTACACATACTAGTGGGAAACCCGCGCGTTGCGGCGGAGCCAACGATACGTGACGGAAAAAATATACACATCAAGATTACCCATACGTACAATATAAATTTTCTTGTGATATATTGTATAGTATAATATAAATTTAAGGTTGAAGTTATTTAAATAAACTTTAGGTCCTTTTTGACAATTAGACCCGCTTAGTTATTGCATTTTGTTAAGTGGAAATGCCCGCGCGTTGCGGCGGGTGTAACAACTGATATCAGATTAAACTATGATGTCAACCATGAGTGAGAGTAACGCAAGTAAAGCAAGATGTGTGTACCAAGACAACTCAAGCAAGAAATAAAAGACATGTAATTGTACATAACAGATGTTGGTAGTAGCACATGCTTGTTTCCGAGGATCCAGGATTTGAACAACACCTTCCTTGTTTCCATCTGTCATCTTTCCCATTGTACAATATCCACCCCATCCCCAAACTCACCGACCGGTTTCCTCCCAGTTACCAGTTCCAACAGAACCACACTGAAACTGTACACGTCACTCTTTTCATCAACCTTAAGTGTGTAAGCATATTCTGCAATTGCATAACACATAATAAACACATCTAAAAAGTTAAAAACCTTAGTTTAATTAATAATATGAGAAACATTAATGATCATAATTCATACAAACCTGGGGCTATGTAGCCGTAAGAACCGGCGATAGCGGACATGCATTCTAAAGTACCGGAATCCTACAAGAACTTAGCAAGCCTGAAACCAGTATGAGAAATCTAGTATACAACTTTTGGTTATACAATTAATTAATTAATTAAACAAACCCTAACATAATGCAATTTATAGTCTAACATTACACATAACTAAAATGGTTACATCTCAAACAATGAACTAATCTGTATAGTTTGACTTCTGAAAGTCAACTTTGTATCTTTCAAATTCAGTTTTGTAATTTAGCATTAAGTTTTTTTGGTAAATCAGATGAGGGTATTTAAAACACAAAAGAAATGATACCTGAAGGGTTGACTAAGTGGAGGTCAAATAAACTGCCCATCCAGTTTCATTCTAACCAAATAAATGATACCTGTGTTCCATGCAATAACCTCCACACGTAACATGTTCCTTTGTTGTTTGCAGCAACCATCATACTTCCGTCCCACATAACCGTCAGTGATCTAACTGCTGTATCAACCTCTGGCACCTGAGTCAAAGCCATACAGCTGTTGATACACAAACATATACATATACAGATAGAGAAAAAGAGAGAGATATAGTGACAGGAACCCGGCCTGTTTAGCTGAATGTATTCATGGGTTCAAAATATATAAATGATTACAATCTACCATTGGTATTGAACCTGAGGTAATTCTCCTAATCCAGAGAGTGGGTAAATATAAGTGGAACCTCCTGCAAATCGCGCTAATGACTCTGCATAAAGCCATTCCCATTTATGCGAATTGATATCCGGCTAAGATATTTTCACAAACTCATCCCCATTTAAAATAAGTAAAGTAAATAGATAACTACAATCAATAAAATAAGACCAAACTACCAATCATTTGCTGACATAAAAACAAATTTGTTTACACATACGGCATTTGAATAAACCACAGATTAAACGGCACCGTTTGGAAACTTACCGGTGATGACGAAACAACTGTTGTACTAATCACGCTCGTGAGCGGGTCCCCGAGGCTGCTTCTTCTTGTCTTGCTTGGCTACCTTAGGTGTTTAGCCTCTCACTTTTCTGGCACGAGCAAATGATCCGTGAACCTTTCCTATCATCAAACTAAACAATAACCAACTTCATTGACCGGTTAATAGACACTTTAAAATTATTAATCGATTTGAGAAGATTGAACTCACCCATGGCAGATTCGTGTCATTTACCAGTTGGTGGCAGTGTTCAGCGGGCTCACGTCGATCAAAAAAGAAGACCAATTGGAGTGTATAAATTCATTTATTCAACCAGTAATCAAACCTCCATTGAGCCTTAACTCGTCACGGGATGAAACAAGCAAACCTAAGAACGACATTCAACGACGGTGCAGGGGGAACGATTGGGATTCACCTGCAACCTCATCACTGGAACCCCTATCGTTGGCTAGGTTTTAAAGTATCGTTCCCATCTTTGTTCTCCGACCAAGTGACACCATCAGCTCTTTCCCGTTCTCTCATCCATCGCTCTTTTGCCCCGCTGCTCCCTCTGTCTTCTCTCAAAACCATTTTAAACATAAAAGTAAATGTAAAGATGAACCGATCATAGTATTATACCTTGTTTTGTAAGCTATGAATACCTCTAGGCTCCATCCCCACTGAAACCGATAAGAACAACATTTACTTCAGGTGGAACTTGGAAAGGCACCTGCATCAAATGCATCGCACAGGTAACCAAAATACCTGCACAATAAGTCTAATCTTTCAAATCAAGTTAATCAACTATACAACCGCTTAAAGTACCTATGATTTAACACTTTAACCTAGTTAATATGCTGAAACTGTATCCATATCTAATATAATAATAACAAGGGTATTACTTAACCCTTGTTTCTTACTTTCACACAAGCCTTTTTGCACAACTCAACTGCATCTCTCGGCCTACAAGGATCCTGCAAATGTCATATGTGTCAAAGCAACATATATTATAAATTTTTAAAAAAGTTAAAAATGAAATATAATAATAACCTTATGCCAGGAAAATACCTTCATAGAGCCACGTTGTTAGATAGAGAGACCAGGTACCATAAAGCCTTGACTGATGAATTTCTTTCCAAAGCCCATCAATTGTGGGTAATCGAAACAGAAGATACATTGAATTTGCGTCTTCAATTGATGAATTTCCAAAACAATTGAGGTGATGATGGGAATTTGAATGGACATAGCGGTTTCTGTTCGTTTCAATTGATGATTTTTAATGGCAGACTTCTTCTTCAGGAATTCCAAGCCACCCTACAATTTCAACAAAAGAAAATTTAAAATTGGGGATCTAAAGGTATAAGCAATCAACAAAGCAAAACGTCATGAGGCAGCAAATGCTAAAATAAAATCAGAATAGAACTACCGATTATCGTTCCTCGTCTGAATTTGGAAAGGATCGACAAACAAAAATAAAGAAATTAGATGAACTGAAACAAAGAAAACTCACCGAAAGTGAAAGCAATTGGAGAGTGAAGCTGGCGGCGGCTCCGGAAGGTGGTTGGTTCGCGGCAGAGGATGCCGGCGGTGACTCGTTGGTTCGCACCCGGTCTCCTGCGTCGCAAGAAGGAATAGAGCAGCGGTGGTTTGGTTGTTGTGTATTGAACGGAACCGGAAGGAATGAAGAATCCATGATTTATGAAAACTGGTAGGATGATTGCAATCAATTTTGCTTTAACTGGCTTCATAAAGTTCATAAAGGGTTTAACTGAACAGGGAAGATGAAGAGGCGTGTTGTTAGTTTCAATGGCATCGATTAGGTTTCTAAAGGGCAGGGATGGAAAGGATTTTGAGGTTGTCACTATGGGTGCAGGTATAATTTACTATTCTACCCCCACAGTGTCTTAAAATATTTATTTTTTTACCATTTTACCCTCTCAAAACAAGCTTTTTTTGATTGTACATATAGCTTTACGAGTTAGACACGATGTAAAATTACGTTTGTGTACGTCACTTCTCCTTTTTATAATAGTATAGATAAAGCCTATAGCCCATAGTACACTGAGCCCATATACACGTAACAAGCCCATAACAATAAAGGGCCCAAAGCATATGAATGAAACGACATAAGACATTTAACAGTTTTGGTTCTTGAAACCAAAAGAACCCCAGAGGTTTGGAAGCACTTCGACCTCTGTCTTATATCGGACAACAATGAGATGGCTTGATGCAAATATTGTGAGAAGTTCATGAAAGCCGTGGCAAACTCGAGTCTCAAAAAACATACGGACAATCATTGTCCGGTTAAAAAATAGTGGAACCGGGTAGGAACAACATGGTTAAACGGGTTGGGACCGGTTCCTCCTGCTATCGGGTTGGAACTGAAACCAGTTCCGGGTTGGGCACGCCGATCAGATATGGAACCGATTCTTTGTGCACCTCTATCTAGTACACATTGTGGGTGAAGTTTGTTGGGTAGTTCGTGGACTAAAGTCCGGAATCCCAGAGTTGTTCCTGACGAGGAAGTTGAGACCCCCCCCCCCCCTCCTAACACACACACACACACACATATATATATATATATGATATATAAAGTATGACATTTTTAATGGAGTTTGTGAAAGTCTGTACATTATGAAAAAATAGAGGTGTTTTTAGGAAAGTTTGGAAATCTGATGTGATGCTGAGGTGACGTTTAGGAAGGTTTGTGGATTTCCAACATTTTGGTTACTCAAAATGTCATAAAATTATGAACTTAGCTCTATAACTTTGTTTCTAAAGTAGCTAAAGTTTATTAAATACATTTGAGGTAACAAAAATATAGTGAAAATTACTTTTCGATCATGTTTGAAAGAAATTAATGCATGTAACTCTTCTAATTTCTACAATTTCCATGCTTACTTTCCAGTATTATTCTTTTTAAATTATAAGGGGGAATAAGTGTCATGTGGCAACAAATATTTATTTCGCAAAAAAAAAAAAAATAATAGGAATATAACATTATTTATAAAATATAGAAGTGGATTTTTGTATCAAACAACATTTACCCTTTTTTTTCTTAAAAAATCTGAGAGCATGAAAATAGCTAAAAGGTGAAGAGGTAAAAGCTACAAAGTGATACAGCATCTACCAACAAAAGTGTAATAAATAGGCATGAAACGACTCATACTTTGGTCTCGAGAAAGTAAGTTGTTGAGACGGCTAAGCCATCCACGTCATAAGTGCGAACCAGTCTCTGCCTTTTTGTAGGTGACTCGAGCCAACAGAATTCCAAGTGGAAAGACTTGGTTTCAGCCACATGCTTTCCCACATCACACGGGCACCCCATGTACATACCTCCAGGTAGTAACGTTATCTGGTAACCACCATCATAGGTCACCAAGTTATCTGATATGCTCCCCGTCCAACGCACATTTGAGGTTGCTTTTTTCCCCTTGTATGTCGAAGTTTGATTCTGTTTTATCAAATACACATGATATAACCCAAACTGATTTATCTAACTATCTATGATCAAATGGCTAATGCACCTGGATTAGTTGACCGTTGTCATCCAAACCGAGTGATGTCACTGTGTCAGCTTCAGATTCTGTTGCGCCATAAACACCGCTACGCTTTGTTACAGAGTAACCTTTCCACGTGCCGAGGTGGGGAGTGATCCGGCTTGCATCATCCTAAAAAGAACAATGTCAATGCACGCATAGATGATAATATTACATGACATTTGATAAATATAAAACTACAAAAATACCTTAGAATCATCATCAAGGAAGGGAGCTGTAACAATTCCAACACCTTTTTCTTCAAGAAAAAGGATAAGCATTTCGACAAAACCTTTTGGATCCATTATATGGAATGCTCTTGCTCTCAAATCTCTCTAGTGAATAAAGGCAACACTCGCATACAATAGAAGGTAATTTCGAAGGGATCTTTAGGTTTCTGCAAGTGTAATAACAGTACAAATCATTCAACACACCCAACCCAATGTCATCCCTAATTATCATACAATCAATACTCACTTTGGCGATTCCTCTCCAATGTCGTCTTCACCCAACACTCCTTCCCTTAACACCGTCTCTAACATACCAGCTGTCTGATACCTTAACGCAAACGCTTTCTCTTGCGGAAAGAATCCAATCTGTACGCTAATTACAGTTGACATTTAGCCACAAAATAAATCAAAACTGCCCACCAATTCTAACTATGTAACATGTCACACAAATGCTCACCTGCTGGTATTTATCCGCAGTAAACATATTCGTTTCTTTAATCTTGTACTCTGCCCATTCGTCTTCCTCATCACCTCCAGAAGCCGAATAACTTGAGGAACATTGTTTGATATACAACCTAAATTTAACACCAAATGTATAATAGAGTAACAAGTAACAAACACAAACTAACATATAATCATATAACCAGTGTTGTCAAAATCGGGATTAATGGCCGATTAATCGGTAATCACTAGTTCACCGAACAAATACCACCTAGTCGGACCAAAAATTGGTAATTAGGGATGAGCACTTGGTACTGGGTACTGAAAAATACCGGTACTGAATCGTACTGTACCGATCGAATTCCAGTACCATTTTTGGTGTTTTCAGGATCAGTATTTTCGGTTTGGTACAGTATTTTACCCACTTTTTACCTTGGTATACCGTGTTGTACCATACCGAGCACTTTCTGTACCGGTACCCATTTTTGGCAATTTTTGGGATTGGTACTTTCGGTACCAGTATGGTACGGAGCTCATCCCTATCGGTAATCAGTCAAAGTTGGTCAAAATCGGTCAAAATCGCTAGTGATTTTACATAAGATTTGAATATAAAATTCCAATTCGATTAATAAGTTATAAAAAATTATATATAAGATTTGAATATTTTTTGTGTATATATATAAGTGTGAAAACATATAAAATTCCAATCCGATTAATCGCTAGTGATTTTACAACAACTTAAAAGATAAATGAAATTAACTAAAGCTTACGTTTGAAGCAAACTAATCAAATCATTTTCACCATAAGATCCAGCAGAGAGCCTAGTATCAATCTTATGCAACAACTTCCCCTTTGGATCAAATTGCTGGTCCAAGAAAAGAAAAAAACAAACATGAATTAACAGCAGCACAAACAATAACACAAAATATTGAAATAACCCACGTGAAAAGAACCGGTCCAGTTCCCCAAATTGAGTCTGATGAAGCGCCTTAAGGCTTCAATCGTCATGGCTTCGTTGCTCGTGTCTTGAGGTTTATTATACGAAGTGGAAGATGATGATGTTGCGTTGACTAGTAATGGAGTTTTGAGGGGGATGTTGTGTTGTGGACGATGTGATTTAGGGTTTATGGAAATTGAACTGAGGGGATTAGGGTTTATGCAAAATGTTCCAACTGGATAGAATGCCGCCATTGGAGTTGAGCTTAATTCTGAAAGAATTTGAGTAGGAGGTTGAAGAAGGTGAAAGCATTTCCATACAACCAAACTACAATATCTTATCCACCCTCAAATGATAAAGGTTTTTTCCACTTCTGTTAGTAAAATATTTTAATTTTTTTTTTTTACAAATGTTTTAATGGTAACTAGGGTTAAGACCCGCCCGCGTTGCGGCGCGGGTACATCGTAAACATTGAATGGATTAGTCGAAATGTTATATGATGCATTAACCATATGAAAACACACATTTCGACGTATCCAGTTGAACTCAATGTAACCTGTATAAGAATTGTGATTGGATCAAACGTAAATAATCAAATTCATATCGAACAATCATAACGTATTATATGTGGCCCAACTCATATATAGAAAATATAACGGGTATGAAGAAAAATATGCATATGTAATAGAAGGGGATTAATTAGAGCTTTCGAAAAACGGGGAGAAAAAAAACCCATAATTTGACTCCACTCGGTTCGAAACATACATAAAATAAACATGAAAACATATTATATTTGACCTGAATCATTTCCCAAAAAAGTTTACGTTGAAATGTAGAACAACTTGAATTTATACAAAAACGTACATAAAAATATTCACGTAAAAATGGTTTCTTTAAACGAAAACGTAAAAAAAAGTTTACATCAAAATGTAGAACAAATCATATTTATACATACTCGTACATAAAATATGCACGTAAAAAATAGTTTTTAAGTAAAGGAGGAATAGGGGTAAACCGAAACAAAATATTAGTAAAAAAATTAATAGGTTAAAAACGTTACTAAAAGGGTGTCAAGTAGCACCAATGCCACAACGACATCGACTCTCAACATCCTAAAAATAAATAGATAAAATGGTAAAAAATACATTGAACGAAAAGCAGACTAGTGTCGTTGAACCACACACACCCGTTATAATGCGAAAAAATTAACCAGAAACGTAAAACGTAGAAAATAATAACTTAGTCGATCTGTGACCCGCCCGTTGCGGCGAACTTTTCAAATGGGAAAAATAGATGCGTTGCAACGGGTCTGTCAAATATGAAAAAATAGAGCAAAAAACGTTGAACCTCACATGCACGCTACGACATGTTAACTTGCAAAATTTAGAACGAAACGTAAAACGAAAAACTTTCGAAAGATAAAAAGTATGGGGGACCAAAGTTGTAAATAATAAAGTGTTGTGTTAAATTATAAAAGATGGAAAACTTTGGGTTAAAAGTAAAAAAAAAAGGGGTTAAAATACAAAATATGAAATGTTTGGGTTAAAAGTAAAAATCGAGTTTTTTGTTTTTTTTTTTTGTTTTTGAAAAACTCCACAAGCTTGGTGTCACACCCCAACCGATGGTGGAATCATCGGGGCATGGCACTGAGCGAAACAGATTGTCCAGAAGTTTCCATAACAATTATCATTACCATTCAATTTATAATAACATGTCCCATACCATGTCTCAAACAGTAAACAAATTATTACAGATAAAGTCTAGGCAAATCATTCTGTTCCGACAACTTAGATTTCTAAATAGCTAAATTGTTTATTGGTTTCTAGGACTCCTTCCCTAGCCTCAATTTCATCACCAGCAAGCTAAGCATAGAAACAACCTAAGCACCTGTCACATACGTTAAAATAAAGTCAATACATATAATGTAAAGGTGAGCGTACAAGTTTGATAATAGCATATAGAGTTCGATTTTCGTTTAAGCATTACCAGCACGTACACATAGTGAAATGAAGCACATTAGTTATTGACATAGATCCATCGATACCAATGACTGCGGGTTGACTGCCCGAGGCAGTTCGCAATACATGATTACCACTGTAACCCATGCAAGTAAAGGATCCTTAACAACCCCCGTGTGAACGGGTGCTGAGTCCAAACTATAGTACTATCGTTGCTAAGGCAGGTAGACAACATTCCATGTGTAAACATAACAAACAAGCATTCATAAGCCACGTATAACATGCATTAACGGTTAGCATTCAAATAGTTTGAGTGGTGTGATAATTGTAGTTCGAATATTCGTAACGTATGTAACACCCAAAAGTGCTTAAAGCAAAAAGGGATCGAGTATACTCACAGCGATTAATGGATTGAAGGGAGCGCTTTTAGCGAGTACGGTTAGCCTGAATAGATTCGGTAAAGTAGCGATAAGTGGCGCGTAAAACAATACAGGATGAGAACGGGTAGGATAGCTGATCGTCCGGATGGTCATCCGTGCGGACAGCAATCCGTGTGAATGGTAATCCGTTCGGTTAGTCATCCATGCGGACAGTTTGTCCGTGCGGATGACTATTCGAGTGGATTGTTTCTTCCTATGGGTGAGATGTGTTTGTGTATGATGGCTTGTCCTTTGAAGTTTTCGTTGTAGTATTTAGAAAACATTTAAGTTCTCTTACCCTTCAAGTCGGTCGCGCGGATGACGATCCATGCGGATGGTAGTCCGTGCGGACAACGACTTTAATGGTGAGTCACTTGATGTAGTTGGTGAACTCCGTCCGGTTGGTAGTTCGTGCGGACAACAACAATCCGTCCGGATGGTAGTCCGTGCGGACAACGACAATCCGTGCGGATTGTAGTCCGGTCGGACGAACATGTTGGAAATTGTTTAAGGTCTTAGTATCTCATGATCCGAAGAGTAATCCATTTAGAGGGTCGTCCGTGCGGATTATTCATTCGTCGATACTCAAACCTTGTTTGAATATGGGTACCAGGTGTAGTCCGTTCGGATGGCAACCCGTCCGGATAGTCTGTCCGTGCGAATCATCAGTCCGTCCGGATATCCTGTCCGTGCGGACATCAGTTCGTCCGGTCAGCATCACGTTCTGGTTGTTCCATTCGTCTACCCTTGGTCGCCTTTGTCGTTCTATCGAGACGTTCTAATTACGTGTCGACCAATCGGAATTGTATTCTTACCCGCACGACTAAGCCGGCTAGGAATCACCCCAGCTTGGCCGGTCGGCGACTCAGAATGGTCATTCTGGTCTAACCCGAAATCAGGTGTGTTGCGGGTAGAATTCGGATTTAGGACTAGTGCATCACTAATATTAAGCAGAAGACTAGAACTGATCCGATTCTTATCCTTTTTTAGTGTAAAAGAAGGAGAAAACTTGTGTTTATTTCTTTCAACTCTTTTATCCTTTGAAAAAGTTCAGATTTATGCGAAGTCGTTGTGAAATCTTGTGGAAACCGTTCAGATCCGAGTTATTCTTGGAGGAATGCGGTCAAACTTGAAGTTCATGGGAACTTCATGATGACGTCATCCTATAAATCCTCAAATCTTGATGATTTCCCGGTTAAAAGTTAACATTTAAAAGATAGGAAGGTGTAGAAGTGCCTATAGATCAAGAAAGTACAAGATTTAGGGCGAGATCTTACCTGGATTGAGAGAAATCGAAGAAAAGGTGAAGAGAGCGTGCTGGTCGGTCGTCACTTGCCAAAAGTGGAAAGTTTGGAGGGTGACCCGTGTATTTATAGGATGCCATAAGAGGAAAGTGTCATCCGTGCGGATTGCACATCACCCGGATGGTCGGTCGGGCGGATGGCAATCCGTGCGGATGGCACTCATCATTTCCCCAGGCGGCTATCCGTGCGGATGGCATGTCCGTGCGGATGGCCTGTCCGTGCGGATTGATGCCTGGTTGGTGTGTTTGGTGCGACGATCTTTGACGTTTCGGTTCTGATTGCGAGTGATTCGGTAGGGTTTCCTAGTCAAATTACTTTTAGTCCCAACTACTTTGTACCTTGCGTAATCTATTTTCCACTATCTATCCTAGTTCGATCGTGATTCGAGTTCGAGTTTGATTACATTCGAGTTAGATTTCGAGTTTCGTTCGAGTTCGCTTGATTACCACAACACAACATAAATAAACATGCACAGGTAACACGTAAGGCACACACACACTTATAAGCGACAAGTAAAATACATAGTTCGAGTTGCGATTCGATGTCAATTCGATTAGCATAGCTTGATTACCAGTTGATTAACTTTATCGCATTGTTACTTCCTATAGTTCACAGTCGTAGGTCGATTGAAATACGATTAATACTCACCGATTATTGCAATGAACGACACTTACTCCACATAATACAAATAAAATAAAGACATTTCTACAAGTCAAGTTGCGCGAAATCGGTCGTTGACTTTGACCTTGACTTTGACTATTACTTATGAAAACACGGGGTGTTACAGCCTCCCCTTGTTTAGGGAATTTCGTCCCGAAATTAAGCTGGAAGCTGTTACAACCGTCGTGAATCACGTGAGGACTTTCTCTATCTAGACTTTCTCCTGGAACAACTGTGGGTACTTAGCCTTCATGTCGCTTTCGAGTTCCCAAGTGAACTCTGCGCCTCGTTTGCCTTCCCATCGGACTTTCACAATAGGAATGCGTGAGCGCCTGAGCTGCTTGGTTTGGCGATCCATGATTTCGACAGGCTTTTCCACGAAGTGTAATGTTTCGTTCACTTGTAGATCGTCTAGAGAGACATGTAAATCGTGGTCGGCTATGCACTTTCGAAGGTTCGACACGTGGAAAGTCGGGTGGACGTTACTAAGTTCCTCCGGTAATTCGAGTCTGTAGGCGACTTTTCCGATCCTTTCCAGAATCTTAAAAGGTCCAACATATCGAGGCGCGAGTTTCCCTTTCTTGCCGAATCGGACTACACCCTTCCAAGGTGGTACCTTTAGGAGTACGTAGTCACCAACGCCAAATTCACGGGGCTTGCGCTTTTTATCAGCGTAAACCTTCTGTCGATCCCGAGCTTTCAACAGGTTGTCTCTGATTTGGAAAATTTTGTCTGTCGTTTCTTGTAATAGCTCCGGACCGGTTAGTTGCGAATGACCGATCTCGTGCCACACAATAGGCGATCGACATCTTCTTCCGTATAATGCCTCGAAAGGTGCCATCTCGATGCTAGAATGATAGCTATTGTTATACGAGAATTCGACTAATGGCAGGTGTTTATCCCAATTACCGTCGAAGTCTAGAACACATGAACGGAGCATGTCTTCAAGAGTACAGATCGTTCTTTCAGTCTGACCGTCGGTTTGTGGGTGGAAAGCAGTACTTAGACTAAGCGTTGTACCGAGTGCCGTTTGAAACGTTTCCCACAATCGTGAAGTAAACCGAGCATCATGATCAGAGATGATGTCACGAGGCGTCCCATGATTACAAATGATCTCGTCGGTGTAGATTCGGGCTAATCGTTCTACCTTGTAGTCTTCTCGTATGGGTAGAAAGTGAGCTGATTTAGTCAAACGGTCGACTACAACCCAAATGCTGTCGTGGCCTGATGACGTGGGTGGTAGCTTGGTTACGAAATTCATAGCTATGCTCTCCCACTTCCACATGGGAATTGGTGGTTGTTCGAGCAAGCCAGAGGGTCTTTGATGTTCAGCCTTGATTCTAGCACAAGTTAGGCATTTTCCGACGTAGAGAGCGATATCCCTTTTCATGCCCGGCCACCAGTACTTATAACGAAGGTCCTGGTACATTTTGTCGGCACCGGGGTGAATAGAATACTGAGATTTATGGGCTTCGTCCATCAGAATTTGTCGCAAATTAGTTCTCTTGGGAATCCAAATTCGGTCTAAAAAGTGGAATATCCCGTTTGACTTGCTTACAAGTTGGGCTCCATCGTGGTAGATTCTTTCTTTCTTCAAGGTGCGTTCGTTGAAACATGCATGTTGAGCGTCGCGGATGAGAGTTTCGAGGTTGTGCTGGGCTTGAACATTACGAGTGCTAAGCAGATAACTTCGTCTGCTAAGTGCGTCGGCAACAACATTCGCCTTGCCTGGGTGATAACGAATCTCACAGTCGTAATCGTTGAGAAGCTCTACCCTTCGGCGTTGACGCATATTAAGTTCCTTCTAATTAAAGATATGCTGTAGGCTCCTGTGATCGGTGAAGATCGTACACTTGGTACCATACAGGTAGTGTCGCCAAATCTTTAATGCAAAAACAACCGCGCCTAGCTCGAGATCATGGGTTGTATAGTTCTTCTCGTGGATTTTGAGCTGACGAGATGCGTAAGCTATGACCTTGTCCCGTTGCATGAGAACACAACCGAGACCAAGGTTGGAAGCATCACAGTAGACAATGAAATCATTGTTTCCGTTGGGCAATGTGAGAACAGGAGCATTGCAAAGCATGTGTTTAAGGGTTCGAAAGGCAGACTCTTGTTTAGTTCCCCAAACAACAGGCTTGTCCTTATGCGTAAGAGAGGTAAGTGGTACAGCAATCTTCGAGAATCCTTCGATAAATCGTCGATAATAGCCCGCTAGTCCGAGAAAAGAGCGGACTTCAGATGGGTTCTTAGGCGTAACCCAGCTCTTAACAGCTTCAATCTTCGCAGGATCGACGTGAATGCCCTGACTATTAACAATGTGACCCATAAATTGAACTTCCTCCAACCAGAATTCGCACTTGGAGAACTTGGCATAGAGTTGGTTCCCCTGGAGTAACTCGAGAACCAAACGTAGATGTTGCGCGTGTTCGGCCTTCGATTTGGAATAGATCAAGACGTCGTCGATAAATACGATGACGAAACGGTCGAGATATGGTTTACGCACGCGATTCATCAGATCCATGAAAACCGCTGGTGCGTTTGTTAGACCAAAAGGCATGACAACGAATTCGTAATGGCCGTATCGAGTACGAAACGCGGTTTTGGGTATATCCTCTTCTTGAATACGCAGCTGATGGTAACCTGAACGTAGATCGATCTTCGAAAAACACGTAGCGCCTTGTAGTTGATCAAACAAATCGTCGATACGAGGTAAGGGATAGCGGTTCTTGATAGTTAACTTATTCAATTCCTGATAGTCGATGCACATCCTGAACGACCCATCCTTCTTTTTGACGAAAAGGACTGGCGCGCCCCAAGGAGAGGTGCTCGGGCGAATGAAGCCTTTCTCAAGTAATTCCTGGAGTTGGGTTGAGAGTTCGCGCATTTCTGACGGTGCGAGTCGGTAAGGAGCTTTGGCAATAGGGTTGGCTCCAGGAATGAGGTCGATACGAAAGTCGATATCACGACTTGGCGGTAATCCGGGAAGGTCCTCTGGAAAAACGTTAGGCAATTCTCGAACCACAGGAACGTCTTTCACTTCCTTCTTCTCTTTCTTTTCCTTCTCCGCTACTACAATGTTCGCCAAGAAACCCTGTATTCCTTGAGGATATACTTGCTGGCTTGGATACATGACATAAGCTTGAGCCCCTTTGAAGTAGTATCGCCATATACACACAATAAGTCACCATTCGCGAGCGAAAATCGAATCATCTTGTCGAAGCATACAACTTCAGCATGGGTTTCTCGAAGAAAGTCCATGCCTATTATGACGTCGAAGCTTCCGAGTTGCATCGGAATAAGGTCGATCGAAAAGATGTGATTGTTGAGCTCAAGAGTACAATCACGAAGAACAGAATTGACAGTGACGGTTCTTCCGGTAGCGACTTCCACATCGAATATCGAGGAGAGTTGGGAACGTTTACGACTAAGGAGTTTCTCAAATTCGAGCGACACAAAGCAATTATCGGCTCCGGTATCAAACAAACAGGAAGCATAAATACCATTCACAAGGAACGTACCATTGACCACGTTATTGTCGGCCTGAGCTTGACGCACGTTGAGGTTGAAGGTTCTGGCACGTGCGGCCTGTTGTTGCTGCTGCGGCTGCTGCTGTTGGGGTTCTTGTTTCACGACCCTGTTTGGGCACACGTTGGCGAAATGGTTCAGGTCGCCACACGTGAAGCAGGCTCTGGCTTTGACTGCGGGTGCCGGAGGAGCTTGTTGACCCTGTGGGGCAGTGAGTAGAGCTTGATTGGCAGGAGCTTGACGAATACGACAATTGGCAGTAAAATGGCCGTACACATTGCAATGAGCACAAAAGCGGCATTGAATAGCAGTCGGGTGGTGGTAGGTGCAAGTAGGGCAGAGCGGGTGTGGTCCAGTGTATGCATGCTTGGCAGGCGGTGCATTGGCCATAGGCGCCGCTACTTGACGTTGTTGGGCAGGTACAGCTTGAATTGGTGCAGCAGTGATCGCACAATTCTTGTTGATGGAGCTGTTCTTTCTCTTGTTCTTCCTCTTGTTGCTTGATGAGGTAGGTTCGGCAGTTGGTGCGGTAGCGGTAGCTTGATGCAGGTGCTTCGAAGTCTTATCCCAGACACCAGCCTTAACCCGCTTGGCGTTGATCTCAGCGGCCAACAAGTAAGTTTCCTCGATCGTCGTAGTCTTAGCCGCTTGCACGAAATCAGCAACGCAGTCGGGCAAAGCTCGGATATACTTCTTGATGGTCATGTCGGGAGTCTTGACTTGATCGGGGCAGATAATGCTGAGCTGTTTGAAACGAGCGGTGAGCGCAGCATTGTCACCATCCTTCTGTTGTATGTGCCAAAATTCATCTTCTAGCTTTTGACGTTCGTGAGGAGATCTGAATTCCTTTAGCATAACTTCCTTCTGCTCATCCCACGACAGACCGTAGGCTGCATCGTTCCCTCGCTTGTTCCTCTCGGCCGTCTACCAGTCTAGTGCTCGGGACTGGAAAACGCCGGTAGCATTCAGAGTTCGAAGGTCGTCAGGGCAACCACTCTGTCGCAGAGTAACCTCAATGGAATCAAACCAGTGGAATAGTGCAGTAGGACCTCCTTCGCCAGTGAATTCCTTTGGCCCACACGACTTGAATTGCTTGAAACTGAATGGCCTTGCGGCAGCTTTAGGACCTTCGGTCCTCGACTCCTCAGATGACTTGCTGGCATTCTCGTAAGCATCACTCATGGCCTTTGCCACACTTTTGGCGATGATGGAAGCAAGGCGTTTGTCCCTTTTTTCCTGACGAGAGAGTGCATGACGGGATCCAGACGACATGGTCTGCAACAGACATTGTCACAGGACTTATCACATTGTATTCGAATCTCACCTCACACATCTACTACCACTACTAAAGCTCAGTAACACGTACCGTGTAAACATATAGACTTATAACTACGCAAGTCACAGAATCACTTAATCACGTAACCACATAAACACTTAGAGCACAAATCACGTAATCACGTAGAGCACATAATCACATAATTTCCTAATCACGTAGAGCAAAGGAGCAAGGAAACGCATAAGCATCTAGTCTCTAAAGGCAGTTAGAAGACAGAAACCTAGGTCTGGAGAAAGAAGCTAGAGAGAGTAAGGTGTTTCATGGTTCTTATACGATTTCGATTCTTGTCAATAGAATCACTGATTATAGTACGTTCTTGTGTGTTTGGTCACGCACGTTCACTGATTTCGCATGTCGAACGTGTCGTTACGCAATCGTTTGGAGTTAAAATAAGCGCAAAATCACAAGATGCAGTGCGAGTCGCGTGTGTCTATCGAAGTAAAAACGAAAATCGAGTAAATTCCAAAGTTTAAACACATAAACAGGAAAGCACATAAATAGGCACATAAAATTGACGAAACATCAGAGTCTGCAGTTGCGGACTAAAAATCGAAATTCATAAAAATCGAGAAATAGATTGTCTGCGGCTAGTAGACTTCGACTACCGAAGGTGGTTCAACTATTCTCAAGGACTTGTCATTCTTGTCTGACCCACAGAACTGTGCTTTTGCCTCGATTCCTGGGTATTTGGCACCCTTTTCCGTTAGTCATATCAAGATTTCAGGTCATTGGAGTCCGTCGAGGCCTTTGTGAGAGTTTTGTAAAATGTGCAGAACAAGTTGTCAAGGTTAGAGTTTCACCCCTGGCTTAACAACTTCGTTCTTGTTTTGATAAAATTGAGGAGATTATTCATCAAAATATGGATTTCACTCCTGATTTGGCATAATTCTCCTCGTTTGTAGTTAAAATACGAGTTGATTAAGCAACTTTAGTCGAGAGTTTGCGGTTTTCACACCTATTCTTGACCTTATTGCCTATTCATAGTTGAAAAATCCGAGTGTAGTGATAGCGTAGAATAAGCGAGAATGACGAGGAAATAAGCTCGTACATAATCCCTACTGGTTATGCACAAGTCGGTCTGCTGGTTCTTAACTATAGTCTAGGTATCTAAGACTTCGACCCGGACTAGGTCGAGTCTTGCCTAATTCCCTATAGTTATGGCTCTGATACCAATCTGTCACACCCCAACCGATGGCGGAATCATCGGGGCATGGCACTGAGCGAAACAGATTGTCCAGAAGTTTCCATAACAATTATTATTACCATTCAATTTATAATAACATATCCCATACCATGTCTCAAATAGTAAACAAATTATTACAGATAAAGTCTAGGCAAATCATTCTGTTCCGACAACTCAGATTTCTAAATAGCTAAATTGTTTATTGGTTTCTAGGACTCCTTCCCAAGCCTCAATTTCATCACCAGCAAGCTAAGCATAGAAACAACCTAAGCACCTGTCACATACGTTAAAATAAAGTCAATACATATAATGTAAAGGTGAGCGTACAAGTTTGATAATAGCATATAGAGTTCGAATTCGTTTACGCATAACCAGCACGTACACATAGTGAAATGAAGCACGTTAGTTATCGACATAGATCCATCGATACCAATGACTGCGGGTTGACTGCCCGAGGCAGTTCGTAATACATGATTACCACTGTAACCCATGCAAGTAAAGGATCCTTAACAACCCCCGTGTGAACGGGTGCTGAGTCCAAACTATAGTACTATCGTTGCTAAGGCAGGTAGACAACATTCCATGTGTAAACATAACAAACAAGCATTCATAAGCCACGTATAACATGCATTAACGGTTAGCGTTCAAATAGTTTGAGTAGTGTGATAATTGTAGTTCGAATATTCGTAACGTATGTAACACCCAAAAGTGCTTAAAGCAAAAAGGGATCGAGTATACTCACAGCGATTAATGGATTGAAGGGAGTGCTTTTAGCGAGTACGGTTAGCCTGAATAGATTCGGTAACGTAGAGATAAGTGGCGCGTAAAACAATACAGGATGAGAGCGGGTAGGATAGCTGATCGTCCGGATGGTCATCCGTGCGGACAACAATCCGTGTGAATGGTAATCCGTTCGGTTAGTCATCCATGCGGACAGTTTGTCCGTGCGGATGACTATTCGAGTGGATTGTTTCTTCCTATGGGTGAGATGTGTTTGTGTATGTTGGCTTGTCCTTTGAAGTTTTCGTTGTAGTATTTAGAAAACATTTAAGTTCTCTTACCCTTCAAGTCGGTCGCGCGGATGACGATCCGTGCGGATGGTAGTCCGTGCGGACAACGACTTTAATGGTGAGTCACTTGATGAAGTTGGTGAACTCCGTCCGGTTGGTAGTTCGTGCAGACAACAACAATCCGTGCGGATGGTAGTCCGTGCGGACAACGACAATCCGTGCGGATTGCAGTCCGGTCGGACGAACATGTTGGAAATTGTTTAAGGTCTTAGTATCTCATGATCCGAAGAGTAATCCATTCAGAGGGTCGTCCGTGCGGATTATTCATTCGTCGATACTCAAACCTTGTTTGAATATGGGTACCAGGTGTAGTCCGTCCGGATGGCAACCCGTCCGGATAGTCTGTCCGTGCGAATCATCAGTCCGTCCGGATATCCTGTCCGTGCGGACATCAGTTCGTCCGGTCAGCATCACGTTCTCGTTGTTCCAATCGTCTACCCTTGGTCGCCTTTGTCGTTCTATCGAGACGTTCTGATTACGTGTCTACCAATCGGAATTGTATTCTTACCCGCACGACTAAGCCGGCTAGGAATCACCCCAGCTTGGCCGGTCGACGGCTCAGAATGGTCATTCTGGTCTAACCCGAAATCAGGTGTGTTGCGGGTAGAATCCGGATTTAGGACTAGTGCATCACTAATATTAAGCAGAAGACTAGAACTGATCCGATTCTTATCCTTTTTTAGTGTAAAAGAAGGAGAAAACTTGTTTTTATTTCTTTCAACTCTCTTATCCTTTGAAAAAGTTCAGATTTATGCGAAGTCGTTGTGAAATCTTGTGGAAACCATTCAGATCCGAGTTATTCTTGGTGGAATGAGGTCAAACTTGAAGTTCATGGGAACTTCATGATGACGTCATCCTAGAAATCCTCAAATCTTGATGATTTCCCGGTTAAAAGTTAACATTTAAAATATAGGAAGGTGTAGAAGTGCGTATGGATCAAGAAAGTATAAGATTTAGGGCGAGATCTTACCTGGATTGAGAGAAATCGAAGAAAAGGTGAAGAGAGCGTGCTGGTCGGTCGTCACTTGCCAAAAGTGGAAAGTTTGGAGGGTGACCCGTGTATTTATAGGATGTCATAAGAGGAAAGTGTCATCCGTGCGGATTGCACATCACCCGGATGGTCGGTCGGGCGGATGGCAATCCGTGCGGATGGCACTCATCATTTCCCCAGGCGGCTATCCGTGCGGATGGCCTGTCCGTGCGGATTGACGCCTGGT
This sequence comes from Helianthus tuberosus, assembly GCA_030545235.1. Lineage (NCBI taxonomy): Eukaryota > Viridiplantae > Streptophyta > Magnoliopsida > Asterales > Asteraceae > Helianthus > Helianthus tuberosus. The sequence goes on from CM060400.1 coordinate 151,894,717, forward strand.
TGGTGTGTTTGGTGCGACGATCTTTGACGTTTCGGTTCTGATTGCGAGTGATTCGGTAGGGTTTCCTAGTCAAATTACTTTTAGTCCCAACTACTTTGTACCTTGCGTAATCTATTTTCCACTATCTATCCTAGTTCGATCGTGATTCGAGTTCGAGTTTGATTACATTCGAGTTAGATTTCGAGTTTCGTTCGAGTTCGCTTGATTACCACAACACAACATAAATAAACATGCACAGGTAACACGTAAGGCACACACACACTTATAAGCGACAAGTAAAATACATAGTTCGAGTTGCGATTCGATGTCAATTCGATTAGCATAGCTTGATTACCAGTTGATTAACTTTATCGCATTGTTACTTCCTATAGTTCACAGTCGTAGGTCGATTGAAATACGATTAATACTCATCGATTATTGCAATGAACGACACTTACTCCACATAATACAAATAAAATAAAGACATTTCTACAAGTCAAGTTGCGCGAAATCGGTCGTTGACTTTGACCTTGACTTTGACTGTCACTTATGAAAACACGGGGTGTTACACTTGGGGTACAACTCCTAATGCAAATTAACCAGAAACGTAAAACGTAGAAAATAATAACTTAGTCGATTTAGGACCCGCCCATTACTTTTCAAAAGGGAAAAAAAGGACGTGTTGCGACGGGTCTGTCAAATAAGGAAAAATAGAGCAAAAAACATTGAACCTCACATGCACGCTACGACATGTTAACTCCCAAAATTTAAAACGAAACGTAAAACGAAAAACTTGCGAATGATAAAAAGTATGGGGGCCAAAGTTGTAAATAACAAAGTGTTGTGTTAAATTATAAAAGATGAAAACTTTGGGTTAAAAGTAAAAAAATTAAAGGGGTTAAAATACAAAATATGAAATGTTTGGGCTAAAAGTGGAAAATCAAGTTTATTTTTTGAAAAACTCCCCAAGCTTGGGGTACCACTCCTAATGCACAAAAAAGTTGCTTCTTTATAGTGTAATAATAATGGTAACTATCTAAGCAAAATTTGCTAGCGGTTATGTCCCTACGGTGATTCCGCTTAGAATAAAGGGGGTGTTTGGGATTGCTAATGTTAGCAATTTATTGATTTTTTGCAAAAGTTAAATGGTGCTTGTACCGTGAGTGTACGTGACGGGAAACGTTATAAGAAATTTTGAAAATTTACTCCATTGTAACTTATTAACTTTTTGAAAAGTCGAAGTTTTCATAAGCAATTCCAAACACCCCAAAATTTAATTTGAAATGTGATAAAATTAGTATGACATATAGAATTTATTTGACCAGTAATATTTATTTAACATACACACAAAAGGTATGGAGGAGAATAATGTCAGGTAGTTGACTGACACTAATGTCAGGTAGTTGACTGACACTTCCCCATTAGTAGGGGTGTTCAAGATCGAATTATCCGGTGAATATTGATATTATCCAAACGGATATTCGAATTTTTCAAAAAATGAAAAAAAAATCCATTTCGTGCGTAGACTAAAACTAAATTTATATTCATTTTTCCACATTTCTAACATTTAAAACTATAAATATTCACAAATCCACATCCAAATCCGATTATTTACTATATTTCAAACTAAATAAAATGCTCATATACCATATATATTAATTAAAAAATATTAGTTTTCGGATATATGATAATCGGATTATCCGAAATTTCGGATACAGATTTTTTTGAACACCCCTACCCATTAGTCCAGCCAAATTACGATTTTGTCACATTTAAATTTACAGTTTTGCCATTGATTTTGTTTTTTTTTTTCTCAGTCAAATTACGATTTGGCCCTTAGTTCAAATTTATAGTCTTGTCATTGTTTTTGTTTTTTTTTTCTTTTTAAATTATGATTTTGCTCCAGTGTAAAATTACAGTCAGACAAACGTTTTAGTGTTTTTTTTTACAAAACTATAGTAGTGTTTTGTTTTAATTGTTGACTCAAAATTACAATTTTGCTCCCAGTTTAAAATTATAGTTTTCTATCGTTTTAGTTTTTTAACAAGAGTATGGTAATGTTTTATTTAATTGGTTGACTCGATATAATTTTTTTAGATTTTGTTATGAATAGTTTGTAAAAGTAACGGAAACACGGATGTATATGAGAGAAATATTCGGTTTAGTGCCCCGTAACACGAATGGGGGCAAAAACTAGTTTATTTTACAAAACACAGATAAACATGGTAGTCGTGTATTTTGAAGAAAAAAAGTAAAAGTATATTATAGCTGTAAAATTTATATCGAAGTGTATATAAAATTAAGCATCTCAAACTGTATATTTGACCCAGCTCAAACTTTTCATAAAATTTAAATAGAAACGTATATAAAAATAAGTTTATCGTAAAGATATGTGATGGAATGAATATTTAAAATATAAAAACAAAAGGAAATATAAAGATAAAAAATATTAAAAAAATAATCTTTATTGCAAATTTCAAGCATTGTCCTTTATTTTTAAATTTGGTATAAAAATATAGGACAAAACTTGTAATTCACTCAAAAACATGTGTCAAATAGTGTGGTTGTACTATAGAAAACATTTTTGTAGATCGTGTTATGAGTAACATATACAAGTAACCGAAACACAGGCGTATATGAGAGAGGAATATTCGTCTTAGTGCCCCTACTTACGCTATCTACTTAGTTTAATTAGTTTTTTGCATAACCCTTACGACAGTCATCAGATATATATGGATATTTTTTTCGTATTCTTTTGTAAGGCGCTAATAGGATTGGGCCCATTTGTTAAATCAAAACAATGTTATTTCTTATCAGGTTGGTTATTCCGGTTTCGGTTATCAATGGTCCTGGACTGAGAACCGACCCAAAACCGAAATTGGTGGTAATTGAGAACCGATGATTGACCATTTGATACGGGTCAGATCAAAATACGCTCACCCCTAACTCAAGAACTTCGAAGTTAACACAGAAAAATAAAAATGGAATTCCATACTAAAAGTTATCTTGGAGTTGTCTGGTGTCTCCTTCGTATGACTGTAATAGGGATGAGCATATGCCACCGAATACCGATCCCGAAATACCGATACCGAATTTTTTCGGTATCACATACGGTATCCACTTTTTGGCGTTTTCGGTATCGGTACGGTATCGGTATAATACCGATACCGACCCTCAAAATACCGATACTGTACCGATACCGAACCGACATGTTTCGGTATCGGTATCTAGTTTTGGTGAAATTCGGGATCGGTATTAGGCGGTATCGGTTCGGTATCGGATACCGCTTTGCTCATCCCTAGACTGTAATCCTCTCTCCCCCGTCCCCCCCCCCCCCCCCCCCCGGGTCAGCTTTAGAAGCCGTATTCCACAAAAATACAGTGCATGTTGAAAATTACCATATTGACGGCCTAATGGTTGGAAACCGATTAATTCGTTGAACATGTTCCGTTAAAAATATATATATACCAAGCTTTTTCAATTTTCATCAACGTTAAGATTAATTGGTAATCTATTTTTTTTTTTTTTTGACAGGTGAACTTCACAACAGACGGCTAATTCACACCCGCAAGACGCAGGCTCGCCACCACTCATTACCAGGACTATGTTGTGTTAACCGGGTCCACGCCTGGTCGAGAGGGGCGTTACGCTGTCCCCGAGAAAATTTCCAGCCTCCTGCCACATGACAGGAGTTGCACCCTCCACAAGAGCCGACCCTCTTGAGTAAATGCACTATAGTAGAAGACTCGGGTGGAATCAAGGGTCGAACCTGAGTCCTTCCCCATCATTTCCAATGCATCAACCAGCTGGGCTGGAATCATTTGCAAGATTAATTGGTAATCTAACAGTAGACATACCATCCGTTGGCATTGGCGAAGGATAAAAGGGGCAGGGAGGGGCGCCCGACCCCCCGAACTTTTCGCTTAGTAGTGTTATATATGTAGTTTTCATATATAAATTTTTTGGTATATACGTTTTCGACCCCCCGATTCTATAGAATTTTTTTGGTATATACGTTTTCGACCCCCCGGTCATTCGGGTCAAGCTTCGCCACTGTCCGTTGGTGAACACCAAGTAAATACTTATCACTGAGGGATTATTGACGACACATTCGCATATGGAGCATTGAGCGATATTACCGATGTATCTTTTGGCGAAAATCGTCAAAAGTTATCTATGGTGGTGACAAGATATTTCTTGTAGAAAATAAAGAGTAAATTACTTTTTAAGTTCCTGTGTTTTAGTGGTTTTAATCATTTGAGTCCAAAATCAAAAAGTTTAACGTCCTGAGTCCATAACCAGTTATTTTATAACGTTTTAAGTCTCTGTGTTTTAGTGGTTTTAACCATTTGAGTCAAAGATCAAAAGTACAAGTGTTAAAAGTTGAAGTCAAATTGTTATAAAAGGAGTCGTTAGGGACTCAAAACATTTTTATTTTGACGATTTGCACCTCTATTTATAGTTGGAAACAGGAGACTCACACGGCCCCATGCCTGGTGGGCATGACCTCGTGTCCTTCATTTTCTCTGTCTTCATTTAATGCTCTGTCAGCTCTTCTGCACACATGGCCCCGTGTATCAACGACACGGCCCCATGTCTTCTGTACTTGTTGTACAAACCCAAATTTGCGAATCTGAGAGTTGACCACGGCCCATGCTGAGGTGACACGGCCCTGTGTCTCTTGTCGTTTTCTGTTTGTTTTTTTTTCTGCAGGGAATCTTGACAGGGGCACGACCCATGCCTTGCAAGCACGGCCCCGTGCCTAAGCTTCTGCTTTTGTTATTTCTGTTGTTTTGGTTGTGGATGGGGGTTTGGCGAGTCGTGTCAATTCTTCTTCTTTGTATTTGTGTTGCTTTCTGTCGTTAATTTGTTCTTTTTGTTCGTTTAAGATCTTTTGATCTTGTAAATTAAAAGTAAACAAAGAAACATTCTTTTTCCTACATTAGTACCGAAAAAGAGTTGATTTTATGTCTTGTTTGATGTAATTTATATGTTGCATTTTACGCACATCACTAATTCATAGATCTTCGGGCTTTGATTACCAAGAAAAACAAGACTTTACAAATAAAATCGGGGGATTGGCATTCCATTGCTTCAACTCGTTCTAAAAAAATTGGATTCCGTGTAATAAGCTTTTGATATTCAATGATTCATGTTAAAAAATAATCGTAAAAATCCAAATCATACCATTTTGAAAAATTAAGAGCCATTAAAGTAATGTCTAAACCTAATGATCTATATTAGAATAGAGAAAATCTAGCAATGAGTGACTCCTTGGTCAGTTTTCAAATTTACGACACACATATCTGAAAGTTGTTCTCTTATTATGATCATGTTAGGCTTAATTACAATTTTCTTTACCATACGTTGGTTAAATTCCATGGTAAACCAATTAAATACTTCATCGGTTGATTACCGAGGGATTATTGACAACACATTTGCATATGGAGCATTGAGAGATATTACTAGTGTATCTTTCGGCGACAAATCACCAACAGTTATCTATGTTGGTGATAGATATTTTAATAAAAAAATTAATAATATTGATTATTTGTTGTAAATAAAAGTAAATACCTTTTAAATAAAAAAACATGTAAATCAAAGTATTTACAATTAACCTATAAAATTATAGAGTAAACTGCAATTTTACCCCTAGGGTTAGGGGTCATTGGCACTCTTACCCCCCCTAAGGAAATAATTGCAATTTTACCCCCTACTGTTTGAGGTTATGTCGCAATTTTACCCCCCGGCTTCAATTTTGTTGACCGGTCTGTTGTCTTGGGGGTGAAATGACTATTTTACCCTTTTATTTTACCCCCCTGTGTTTTGTTTACTCTGTAATATTACTCCCTGCCATCACTGCCACCGCCATTCACCACCACAACCACCACTGCCACCTCCAGCCACCACCCTCAACCACCACTGCCACCGCCATTCACCACCACAACCACCACTGCCATCTTCTTCCTCCCCCCTCTCTCTCTCTCTCTGATAAAACCCAGAAAACTAAACTAATCAACTACAGATTTTAATCCATTTCGAGAAGGATTAAGTCTCCAAAACAGAATACAATTCTGAATTTTCTAAAAATATAAAAACCCCTACCCCTAAACTAAACACAAAGAAACACATTTAAACGTAAACTAAACAGCAGTTACTTCCTATTTTTCAGCCCCACTCACCCACTATTCCTTTCCTAATTTCACTCCTGAATTGAGTCTGGTTTCGTATCAATACATCCCAGCCGGTGAAACGACTTGTCCTCAAGTCGCTTATCTGATATTTATTGACTGTTATACCAAGCGATGAGCCATTCCATTATAGCTTGACCGGTTTCTTGGACCCCATTATTGTTTAGAACTTTAGTAGTAGGCTGGGAAGTATCCAATGAAGCAGGGAGTTGTCTACGAGCCGCCTTGAACGTTATAATATGAATGATAGGGTGGGTGCAAGAGCCCTGTGGAAACGCACCCTCATAGACTATTGGGTCCACCTTGCCAAAGACTCTGTATGGTCCAAAAAATCTGGGTGATAACCTCGCATCCCTATGTTTGGTCAAATCTTCCCTTGAGAGGTTTAGTGGATCCAAATCTTCGATCTCCGGATTTGTTTTCAATTGAGGATGTGGCTGCGTTAAAACAACATGCTCATTCTCATGACAAATCAATTTTTGGGGGAAGTCCTTTTGAAGTTGGTCATAGTTCTGGGAAGTACAATCAGGGACATTGATCCTACCAGCATTATACACGGTTCTAGATTTCTGTATAAGCACTTCAACCTTCGGTTCTTCTTTGAGATCATTCAATTCTTCATCAGTTGGCGTCCCTTTTATGCCCATCTCCACCGTCTTCTTCAAATCACTGCCTGATTCTTCAATGTTACAGCCATCTCTGATCATCTGGGCTTTGATGTCGTCAACAACATCCCTCAAAGATGCCAGAATGGCATCTAATTTTGCTGCAATGGTTGCTAGTTGATCCGCCAAATTCCGGGTTGCAAGTGCCATTCGATTTCCCGGCAATGGAACCAAATGATAAAACCCAGAAAACTAAACTAATCAACTACAGATTTTAATCCATTTCGAGAAGGATTAAGTCTCCAAAACAGAATACAATTCTGAATTTTCTAAAAATATAAAAACCCCTACCCCTAAACTAAACACAAAGAAACACATTTAAACGTAAACTAAACAGCAGTTACTTCCTATTTTTCAGCCCCACTCACCCACTATTCCTTTCCTAATTTCACTCCTGAATTGAGTCTGGTTTCGTATCACTCTCTCTCTAAAAAAACCCACCACCCGCCTTTTACAAGCAAACTCTGTTTTACTCTTATTATTATTATTATAGACTACTTGTCGTTTAGACAGCCGCATATTCTCACCTAGCAAGGACGGTTGATCCCTTGGGCCAGCCAAGCCCATTGGTATACAAATAAAATAACCATCTACTTCTCTACTTCTCTTTCTTCATCACCAGGATGATCAAATCCACCGAATTTCATGAACCCACAACATTAGACCTTGTAATTGCAAAAGGTAATCAACTTATGAAAATCGCAATTATTTCTTCAAGGTCTAATTTTTTTTATTACCTTTTGCAATTACAGAGTTCATCCAAGAAAATGTAAGCAAGCTATAGAAACTTGCATTTTCATAAGTTGACGCAACTCCACCTCTAGAGACACCAGAACTCAAAAGCGGTTCTTCAAGATTATTACTTTGGAACTCTTCCTCTGTTTTGTAGGACAACCCCACAAAACAAAGAAACAAACCCATGAAACTAGACATAGAATCAGAGACAAACAACATAGAAACTAAATCATGGGTTTTTTTTTTTTGTAGTAAACATAGTCTACCACAAGGGAGTAAAAAGAAACTGTAAAGAAAAACACCCACCACACCCTTATCACAGATGGGTATTTTCTTGATCCTGTCGACGAATTCGAAACAAGCGTGTGCAAATAAACAGAAATAAATAACCAAACAAGTGCTCCAAGAACAGCATTCATAAGGGTCACAATCTTTTCATCAATCCAGCCATTTCTATACCAATAAAAATTGTTCAAGAACAAAACAGAGTTTGCTTGTAAAAGGCGGGTGGTGGGTTTTTTTTAGAGAGAGAGAGAGAGAGAGAGGGGGAGGAAGAAGATGGCAGTGGTGGTTGTGGTGGTGAATGGCGGTGGCAGTGGTGGTTGAGGGTGGTGGCTGGAGGTGGCAGTGGTGGCAGGGGGTAATATTACAGAGTAAACAAAACACAGGGGGTAAAATAAAAGGGTAAAATAGTCATTTCACCCCCAAGTCAACAGACCAGTCAACAAAATTGAAGCCGGGGGGTAAAATTGCGACATAACCTCAAACAGTAGGGGGTAAAATTACAATTATTTCCTTAGGGGGGTTAGAGTGCCAATGACCCCTAACCCCAGGGGGTAAAATTGCAGTTTACTCAAAATTATATTTCAATCATATTTGTACAATAATAAAAAAGGAATAAAAATATTTACCTAGGAGGGGGTCAAGGTGCTGGCAGTTGTGAATATCACTTACACATAAAAATGCTAAAGTTTGGTCGCCATATGGCTATGAGGAAGGCATATTCAATCATTTGTTTATAATATCAGGAAAATTAGTTTTTAATAAACCAACATTATTCTTGTTGGTAAATAATAATCTTACTTACGTAATTGGTATACAATAATCCTACCTATCAACATGTTGGTACTCAAAGAACTTCCGTTAATTTTTTTAACTGAAGTTAATTTTTAAGTTTTATTTATTACACAAAAAGTCCATGTAGTTGTAATTTACTAGTTTTAACTATTTTATAAAACAAAAAACCCTCAAGGGACTGTAATTTACTAGTTTTAAAATAGTTAAAACTAGTAAATTACAACTACATGGACTGTTTGTGTAATAAATACAACTTAAAAACTAACTTCAGTTAAAAAAAATTAACGAAAGTTCATTGAGTACCAACATGTTGATAGGTAGGATTATTATATACCAATTACGTAGGTAAGATTATTATTTACCAACGGGACAAAGGTTGGTTTATTAAAAACCAATTTTCCTAATATGATCATATGGAAAAGTTGACCCTATTGTACAACTTATTCCCAATTTATTTTCTCAATTTTGACTACAAATATGATTGTAAATGAGTAAAGCCTTGTGTAAGATACTTATAATTTGATCGTTAAAAACAGGAAAGGAAGGAAAGGAGTTAATGTCACGGCCCCCGATCCAGTTACCTGGTCCGGAAGCTGTGGGACGGAAAACCCGTGCTATCGGAGTTTGATTTGGCAACGAAAATTTTAACAGGATAGTTTAAACTGAAATTACCCAATTATTATATTTCAAGTTTTGGGACAAACCCCGTGATTTACAATAAAGGAATTTCACTGGGAAATCCACTGATTACAAAAACATGTTTATTTATTTACTGAGCCATTTCATCCAAGCTGGAGTGCTCCACGGCACTTTTCCTTGTTCACAGTAAATCACCTGAAACATGTTTAAAAAGATTTTTATCAGCGGGGAAATACTGGCGAGTCATTCAATTTGTACAAAACGACACACTGTTATAATTTACAGTATTAAGAGCGATTACAATTGCCCCTATCTTATTATTAGCTGGTCCAGTTGTTACTCGGCCGGATCTGTGATTGTGGTCATATCACTATTGGGTCCGTTCACCCAAAACTGACGTGTATCACTATTTAGGTCCGTTTACCTAAAAGTGATAAATCAGCAGTAATGTGCACAATACCCCACTTACTGCCAGTAACTTAAGATAACAAAGACTTAATCCCTGTAAAATATAACTGGAAAACATTTAAGGTTTTACAAAGGAAATTTGATAAAAACAGAATGACTCACATTGCAAGTTTAACTGGACAGAGTCCACCTACTGATTAAGCCTGGTAACCTAATTAAAATAACAATGCAAACGAAACTAGGTCGGTAACTTAATTCAACATTTACGATAATTTCACGAGATCGAAACCCTCACGACGAATGACAAAGTATAGCCCGTATTCAGGCAGCACTTAAACATCCATCGGATCGGTTTTAATCGATCGGACATTGTATCGTAGCAGTGATCGAGTTATTACCCTGTTGTCGCAGCAGAGGTTCGGGACTTGGTGTGTGTTTTTGAAGGAAACGGAGAATAACTCAGCGTATGTAACTAAATTTTTCGTCGCAACAAGTTTTCCATGCAAGTGCCAAACCCCTGGGTTTTATACTGGAATTGGGCCTCCCCCGCGTGTCGCGCCAGGCTCCCTAGCCCCTGGCGCGTGTCGTGACAGCGACCCACCTAGGCTAGGGGTGCTTGGTGTCCGGGGTAGCCTTGCTGAGGTGTTAAAACTCAAAAATTCGTTTTATTTTTCGTTTTATGTGGATAATCATCAATTAGGGGATACCCCCTTGAGTTTTAGGGGGCCCTGATCCTAGTTTTGCCTGTTCTAAAATTTACGGGTCACGCAATACCACTTGGGGGTCTCAATTAGGGTTTCCTAATGTGCATTATTAAAATAAGAATAACAATTTTGGCAAGGGTTGTTACACCCTACCCACCTTGTTAAAATCTCGTCCTCGAGATTTACTGGAACAAGTAAAGGTATTTTCGTTTCATTTCCGATTCCAGTTCCCATGTGTACTCAGGTCCTCTTTTCGAATCCCACTTTACTTTGACCAGCACCAATCTCTTGTGTTTGAGGTGTTTGACCTTTCTGTCTTCTATTTGGAGAGGTTTCTCAACAAATTTCAACTTTTCGTTGACCTCTATATCTCGAAGAGGTACTACCAGTGATTCATCAGATAAACACTTCTTAAGATTGGATACATGAAATACATCATGTACTCCAGCTAGTTCCTCTGGTAGCTGTAATTGATAGGCAACTGGTCCTATTCGTTGGGTAACTGTGAATGGTCCTGTGTACCTTGGACTTAGCTTTCCTTTCTTACCGAATCGAACTACCCTTTTTCACAGGGAAACTTTCAATAGTACCTTGTCCCCAACTTGGAATTCTAACGGCTTGCGTCGATTGTCTGCATAACTCTTCTGGCGATCTCGAGCCGTTTTTAATCTTTCCTTTATTTGAGTTATCTTTTCGGTGGTTTCCTGTACAATCTCGGGACCTGATAATTGAGTTTCTCCTATTTCTGCCCAGCATACTGGAGTTTGACACTTTCGTCCATACAGTGCTTCAAACGGGGCAGCATTGATGCTCGTATGATAACTATTGTTATAGGAGAATTCGATTAAGGGTAGGTGGTCATCCCAGTTTCCATCGAAGTCTATGACACATGCTCTAAGCATGTCTTCTAGGGTTTGGATCTTCCTTTCACTTTGTCCATCTGTTTGAGGATGGCATGCAGTGCTTAAATTTAATCGTGTCCCCTTTGCTTCTTGGAAACTTGTCCAGAAGTGTGAAGTGAAACTACTATCCCTATCTGATACAATGGAGAGTGGAACTCCATGTAGTGACACTACCTCGTCCACATATAACTTAGCTAATATTTCCATGCTAAAAGTTTATTTCATCGGTAGGAAATGAGCTGATTTGGTTAATCGATCTACAATCACCCAGATTGCATCATTCCCCTTTCTGGTTTTGGGTAGCTTAGTAACAAAATTCATTGTTATTAGTTCCCATTTCCATAAGGGCATTTATAACTGTTGAAGTAAACCTGAGGGTTTTTGGTGTTCTGCCTTAACTTGCGAACAAATTAGACACTTAGAAACGTATCTAGCTATATCCTTTTTCATTCCTATCCACCAGAAGTTATTCCTTAAATCTTGATACATCTTGTTATTTCCAGGGTGCATCGTATATCTAGATTTATGGGCTTTCTCTAAAATCTTATCTCTTAAATCTCATTGTCTAGGTACCCAAATTCTTTTCTTATGGAATCTCCAAATTCCATCTGACCCTTGTTCTAATTCCTTTATCCGTCCTTTCATTCCTTCAGCATCATCCTTGGTTGCTGTTTCTTGAACGTTTTTCAGTTGTTCCATTAAATCTAATTGGAGATTTAATTTAAGGGCACGAACTCGTCTTTGCTTCTCATGGTACTTACGACTTAGGGCATCGGCTACTACATTTGCTTTTCCTTCGTGATATAAGATATCACAGTCGTAATCACTTAGAATTTCCATCCATCTTCTTTGCCTCATGTTTAATTCTTTTTGCCCAAATATATACTTTAAACTCTTATTATCCGTATAGACAGTAAACTTACTTCCGTACAGATAATGTCTCCAAATCTTAAGGGCAAAAATTATTGCTCCTAATTCTATGTCATGAGTCGTATAATTCTCTTCGTGTTTTTTCAATTGCCGTGATGCATATGCAATTACCTTTTTGCGTTGCATTAGCACACAACCTAATCCTAGTTTAGAAGCGTCACAGAAGACTTCAAAATCTTCGGTTCCTTCGGGTAAGGCAAGAATTGGGGCATTTGTTAACCTTTGCTTTAAAATTTTAAAGGCCTCTTCTTGCTTAGGTCCCCATTCAAACTTAACAGTTTTACAGGTTAGCTTAGTTAATGGGACAACTATCTTAGAAAAATCTTTGATGAAGCGTCTATAGTATCCGGCTAATCATAGAAAACTTCTAACTTCCGCAGCTGACTGCGGAATCTTCCATTTTGTGATCGCTTCTATCTTGGAGGGATCCACGTGAATACCTTCGTGATTCACCAAGTGTCCCAAAAAATTGTACTTCTTGTAGCCAAAATTCACACTTTAAAAATTTGGCGTACAGTTTCTCCTTTCTTAACAGGGTTAAAAGTGCATGCAGGTGTTCACAATGTTCGTCCTGACTTTTGGAATAAATAAGTATATCGTCGATGAAGACAATTACAAATTTATCCAAATACGGCTTACAGATCCTATTCATCGTGTCCATGAATGCTGCAGGAGCATTCGTTAATCCACATGGCATGACTGTAAACTCGTAGTGACCATACCTAGTCCTGAAAGAAGTTTTAGGTATGTCTTCTTCCTATACCTTCAACTGATGATATCCGGAGCACAAATCTATCTTAGAGAAATGCCTATCTCCTTGAAGTTGATCAAAAAGATCATCAATCCTAGGTCATGGGTATCGATTCTTAATGGTAACTTTATTCAATTCTCTATAATCGATACACATTCGCATCGAACCATCCTTCTTTTTCACGAACAACACAGGTGCTCCCCAAGGGGATGCACTAGGTTGTATGAATCAATTGCCTAACAATTCATCTAACTGCTTTTTCAGTTCTAACATTTCTGTGGGTGCTAATCGATAAGGTGTATTAGCTATTGGTGTAGTTCCAGGAATTAGATGAATTCTAAGTTTCACTTCCCTATCCGGTGGTAACCCAGGTAGCTCTTCTGGGAATACATCAGGGTATTATGATACTACTGGAATTTCCTTAAGTTCCTTGCTTTTAGTGTTAATGATTACCGAAATCATATCCACTATTCCTTGTTTTCATTCATAACTAGCAACTTTCATTACTGAAATGAACTTCATTGGTTTACGTGGCTTATCTCCTGTTATCAAAATTACTTCTCCTGCTGGGGTATGTATTTCTATGGAATTTTTATCACAGAGGATTTGAGCATTGTTGGCTACTAACCAATCTATTCCTAACACAACATCGAATCCTACTAAATTCATAGGTAGGAGGTTTGCAGAAAATTTATGACCTGAGAGTTCTATTTTTCCTTCTTGTAGAACTTTATCTATTTTAACAGAATTTCCTTCTGTCGTTTCTACCGTATAAATCTGTCTAAGTTTGGTTAAAGGTTGCTTAAGAGCTTGGCATAATGAAATATTTATAAAACTTTGGTTTGCACCAGAGTCAAATAATACTTTTGCTTAAACGTCATGTACAAGAAACCTACCAGCTATCACATCTGGAATCAGATCGGCTTCTTGCGTAGTCAGCTGGAAGGCTCTTGCATTTTCTTATTAGTTCCTTCGGTAGGTTTGGCCTTGTTATGTCACACCCCGACTTTCCACGTGTCACCGGTGGGCCCGATGGGGAGTATCGTGACGTGGTTGGCAACATAATAGTCAAACAACACAATTATATAAATGCACAGCGGAAGCAAAAGATAAATATATTACATTCCGAATAAAAAGTAATATCCAAGTATTACAACGGAAAGTAAAGGATCCACAGGCGGATCAATATAAAAAGATAACTGTTCAACAGACTTTGACATCTAGAGCTTGCGAGACTTGAGTAATGATGCCTGGAGTAGCCAGCCTATTTCGTCTAGCACCTGCACTTAACCTTTTTGGAAAATACGTCAATTTACACTGGTAAATACAACTCAACTGACTCATTTAGAAAAGAGTTTGAAAATTGATTTGAATGCACTTCGGCAAAAATATCTTTATAACTTGGGACAATTATTTGTATATAATCTTGTATACAGTTTTACTCATTTGCCGTCCATTAGCACCGGTTAGAAGATCCGGTTTAAGTTAACTGACACGCCACATGTATAGTGCCCACAAGGTTGATTCCTTTAGTGGATTACCAGTTTTTACATAATGCATCTGTCAGGTGTACGCCTACACCCCGTGCTTAGGTCGTGGCCATTTCGTAAAATGATGCCAAGGATATCCGAGACATGGTCATTTAACCCCCAAGGGCCATACATCAAATAATACAGAATAAAGCGGGTTATGTAAATACATTAATCACAATCCGATTTAAATGACTACATACCCGACCAAGCGGTACTTTTATAGTACCGTACCCCAAGCCCGTATAGGGAAAATAAGTTAAGAGTATTTACCTGAGCAAAGTATCAATCAAATACAGCAAAATGCAAGTACTTTTACTGGGCTCCTAATCTGGAACGAAGGTTTATAATAACCTATTAGATTTCTAACGGGTCCTTAATTTAGCCTTAGCTTAGACCGGTTAGTTTCAATGATACGGTTCGTACGCACTATTAAGCGAAGACCGGATAGAATGTGATTTAGACCCAACAAGTTTGGAGACTTGTTTAATATGGGTATTTCATACACACTCTGGATTTTGAGATAAAACCGATAAGGTTTGGCCCGTTTAGGCTAGTTTATGTAAACTAGTTACATAAACCGAACCGATCGCGTAAAAAGCGTAACGGGTATTCATATGAGCCATTTACAGGTTTCCTAAGTTAATATGCTTCATATATGTTGTGACATCAGTAATTTGTCTTTCATTATGCCCGTAACGAGTTTAAACACAAACTATGCCCCTTAGGGGTAGTTTGGTCATTTACAAGTTTATAAAAGAGTTTAAGTATTTATCTGAGTTACAGGTCTGATGTAATCATCAAAAATACTTATTTTACCATGTTATAACAGTAGAGTAAGGTATATATGTGAAATTTATCCATTATAACCAAACTAGGCCCCGTAGGGGTATTTTGGTAATTTCACATAAGCCGAAAAGCTCAAAACTGAAGTCTGAGTTTCACAACCTTTGCTTACTGTTAAAATATTATAATCTGCCTCAAATATCAGTAGGTATCACCCTTGGTATGTTTAAAATAGTTTTAGTACATACTATGCGTTAAAACGCTTAAAAAGGCGATTAGAAGCCGTTTCTGGGTTCGATACTTAAATCTGATATTTTTATATTTCCAGAAGGCTTAAAATGATTTATTTATCATATGTGATCAGTAGCAAAAGGTTTGGATTCGTTTAGATATGTAAAACTCATTTTATAGCCCGTAAGGGCAAAACCGACAATTACCGGATTAAGCCTACGACTATAAGTTATGCTCATCCTAAAATTTATTAAAAATCTTTAAAAATCCCAAAATAATATATTACATCAGTGGGTAAAATATTTGATATCAAAAAGTAGGCTTAACTAGGCTATACGCTAATTACGCCGTTTTATTAACATAAGTCTTTAAATTTACGCTAACGAGCATAACTCTTATTCTACACCTCAAACTGATGTCAAACTTTGCATACAAGTCTATATATTAGTAATTAAGGTTTCTACTCTTTTACATTTTCAAAAATCACGTTTTAAGGTGAAAAGGGCATAATGGTCAACATATGAGCAATTAACGGAATCATGCGTATTAATCGGTTAACGAATGAACCATAGTGTATAATCACAGAGGGTTATACTAGCATGTAACCTGGTCCAAATAAGGCTCTTAGGTACTTCTAAATCATACCAAAACGGGTCAGAACTGAAAGTCAAAGTATAAGTCAAACTATGCGACTTTCGGTTCCGAACCGGGTCTAAACAGGAAATTGTCGGGTTGAACATGTTTGGACATGTTCTTACACTTATTACCAAGTTATAACAATGATCAAACAGGTTGTATATGATCTACATTGCTAATTATGCATAAATTGTAATTTAAGTATCCTGTTGACTTTTTCTTAGCAAGTTTGACCCGACTTTTGACCTGGTTAGAGTGGTAATCAGGGGGAACCCTTTTGAGGGTTTATTACCCACATAATTACCAACTTATAACTACTTTTAATTCGAGATATGACTGAGCCATTGTTGACTAAACTCGAAGTCAAACCGTAATTACGATGGTTTGACTTTTAGCTAAATAACTAAGCTAAACTTAATTAAGAAAGGTCAAGCAAACTTACAAGTGTCTAATGGTTGATTAGGAAGGCCTGGAGAGTGCTCTTGTGCTCCACAATTGATCAGAAGATGTTGAGTAGTGAATGATCAAAGTGTTGCACTTGTGAGTTCCTTATATAGTGATCAAGGCTCCACAACATGTTGACAAATAAGTCTAGCACTGACCATGAGTTACCAACATGTGTCCTACATGTTTAGGGATTGTTTAGGGGCCAAGGGATATGAGGAAAATCGGATAAAAGGTCAAGAATCGCGTTTAAACAGCAAACATCAAATTCTGTTGGAGCTGGGCACTGCTTGCGCACCGTAAGGGTGTGCTTGCGGTGCGCAAGGCTTCATCAGGGACCAAAAATGCTTGTTCTTTCAAGGTTTCGAAAGGGTAACCTCAATATCCGACTTTGGGGCCTCAATTATCATCTAGGGACCTCCAAGAAGTGCCTTATACAGTAACATACCCTACCATTATGAATTGTTTCATTTGAATTCATTTTGAAAGTGCCGAACAATAAGGTTTACCGTAGGAATTCTATCAGAACCCATCTAGCACTATGAATTTAATTATTGGCAACTACATTTCTGGATTTACAAATATATTAGATGTTTAATATACATATACTTGGGTCTTGGGATTTATAAATGAGGTCGTTCAGAGGTAAAAATTAACATGACGCCACTTTTAAATCCTGCCAAAACATCTTTATTAAATCCGAGTTTACAACGCGTTTTGTCTTTCCTGACACGTGTCGTTATTTCATTGAACACGAATTTTCGTGGTGTTACATCCTCACCCCCTTAAAATAAATCTCGACCCGAGATTTACTGAAACAAATAAGGGTACTTTTCTTTCATGGTGGATTCAACCTCCCACGTATATTCGGGACCTCTACGGGCATCCCATTTGACCTTTACCATAGGTACATGCTTCCTTCGAAGCTTCTTTACCTGTCGATCTTCAATCGACAAAGGTTTTTCCACAAACTTCTAGCTCTCATCTATATGCACATCTGTATGTGGTATAACCAGTGATTCATCAGCGAAGCACTTCTTTAGATTGCAGATGTGGAACACATTGTGAATTCCACTGAGCTCTTCCGGTAAGTTTAACTTATAGGCAACTGACCCGACACGTTCGATAACCTCGAAAGGTCCTATGTATCTCGGGCTTAGCTTGCCTTTCTTACCAAACCGCATCACTCCTTTCCAGGGTGACACTTTAAGTAGGACTTTGTCACCTACTTCGAAGTGAAAATCCTTACGCTTAGGATCAGCGTAACTCTTCTGCCTATCCCGGGCAGCTTTGATACGGTCTCGAATCTGGACAATCTTGTCCGTTGTTTCGAACACTATCTCTGGTCCTGATAACTGGACATCTCCAACTTCCGCCCAACAAATAGGCGATCTACACTTTCTACCGTATAATGCCTCAAAAGGCGCAGCCTTAATGCTGGTATGGTAGCTATTGTTGTAGGAGAATTCGATTAATGGTAGGTTCTTATCCCAGCTACCACCCAAATCGATCGCACATGCACGTAGCATGTCTTCCAACGTTTGAATAGTACGCTCACTCTGACCGTCAGTCTGAGGATGATAAGCCGTACTAAAATTCAAACGTGTGCCCAAAGATTGTTGGAAACTCTTCCAAAAATGTGACGTGTATCTAGTATCCCGGTCAGAGATAATAGCTACAGGTATGCCATGTAGGGCTACAATCTTATCAACGTATAACTGGGCTAACATGTCGGAGCTATAAGTCTCCTTGATGGGTAAGAAATGTGCTGACTTAGTCAGTCTATCAACTATAACCCATATTGTATCATTTCCTTTCCTTGTCTTGGGTAACTTGGTAATAAAATCCATAGTTACCATTTCCCACTTCCACGTAGGAAGTTCAGGCTGTTGTAGCAAACCTGACGGTTTTTGATGCTCGGCTTTGACTTGCGCACATGTCAAGCATTTAGCTACATGGGTGGCTACAGACTTTTTCAAGCCTATCCACCAATAATTTGCCTTTAGATCCTGGTACATCTTATCAGCTCCAGGATGAACGGAGTATTTGGAACTATGGGCCTCCTGGAGGATGACATCTCGAAGTCCTCCATAAATTGGAACCCATATTCGTCCATTTAATCTTAGAATTCCGTCCTTGCTAAGAGTTAACTGCTCCTCAGTTACTCCTAACTTTTCATTAGGATAGTTAGCTTCCAACACAGCTTCCTTCTGTGCAGCTAACAACCTTTCAATCAAATTATTCTTTATCTCCATGCGCTTGGCATTGATTCGGATAGGTTTCACCCTCTCCTTTCTACTCAAGGCATCGGCGACTACATTCGCCTTGCCGGGATGGCATCTGATTTCACAATCATAATCATTTAAAGTTTCCATCCAACGGCGTTGCCTCATGTTTAATTCCTTCTGATTAAACAGATGCTGAAGGCTCTTGTGATCAGAATAGATCACACACTTAATTCCATACAGATAATGCCTCCACAGTTTTAGTGCGAATACAACGGCACCCAATTCCAAGTCGTGTGTGGTGTAATTCTTTTCATGCACCTTTAACTGTCTTGAAGCATAGGCAATAACCTTGCCTTTCTACATAAGCACACACCCCATGCCAGTGTGCGATGCATCGCAGTAAACCACGAACTCTTCTATTCCATCTGGCAATGTCAGTACTGGGGCGTTGCTCAACTTTTGCTTCAGAATATCAAAGGACTCTTGCTGCTTAGGGCCCCAAATGAACTTTACTTTCTTCTTAGTCAAGGAAGTTAGGGGTGCAGCAATCCTTGAAAATTTTTCAATGAAACGCCTGTAATATCCTGCCAATCCCAGGAAGCTACGAATCTCTATAGGCGTCTTTGGCTCTTGCCAGTTCATAACTGCTTCAACTTTAGCGGGATCCACTTGGATACCACGCTCACTAACCACGTGTCCAAGGAATTGGACTTCTCGAAGCCAAAACTCACACTTAGAGAATTTGGCATAGAGCTTCTCCTGATGCAGGAGTTTGAGAATACAGCGAAGGTGTTTCTCATGGTCAGCTTGATTCTTCGAATAGATAAGAATGTCGTCGATGAAAACGATGACGAATTTATCTAAGTACGGTTTGCAAACGCGATTCATGAGATCCATGAACGCGGCAGGTGCATTAGTGAGCCCAAAAGGCATCACTAGGAACTCGTAATGACCATAACGAGTCCTAAATGCTGTTTTATGCACGTCTTCATCTCTAACCTTCAGTTGATGGTAGCCTGACCTCAAGTCAATCTTTGAGAAATAACTTGCTCCTTGCAATTGATCGAACAAATAGTCGATCCTAGGTAAATGATACCTATTCTTGATCGTGACCTTATTAAGTTCACGATAATCGATGCACAGCCGCATCGATCCATCCTTCTTCTTGACAAACAGGACTGGCGCTCCCCATGGAGACGAACTAGGTTTAATGAAACCTTTAGCTAGCAGTTCATCTAGCTGTGTCCTCAATTCTTTCATCTCCGTGGGTGCCAACCTATAGGGTGCTCTAGCAACTGGTGCTGCTCCGGGGATGATATCAATCCTGAATTCCACTTGCCTATCTGGTGGTAAACCAGGTAGTTCTTCAGGAAAAACTTCTGGGTATTCAGAAATGGTAGGGATGTCTTCTATCTTCGGTTTAGGCTCATCAATAATCACTTGTTCCATGTAGATGACACAACCCTTCTTTAAACACTTTGAAGCCTTGAGCATAGTCACTTGCTCAGGCAATCCATACTGGGTATCTCCCTGAACGGTAAGTGATTCACCAGACGGAGTCTTTATCACTACCTGCTTTTTGTTGCAGACAATTTGGGCCTGGTTATGAGATAACCAGTCCATACCCAAAACTATGTCAAAACCCGCTAACTTAAAGGGAAGTAGGGAGAGAGGAAAAGAGTGGTTCTTAATGGATATAACACATCCATCTAACACAGTTGAGACGGTTTCTATGGTGCCATCTGCTAACTCCACCTCATAATCCACACTTAAGGTTTTGACAGGTAAATTCAGCAATTCACAAAACTTATTATCTACGAACGACTTATCAGCGCCTGAATCAAAAAGTACTCTTGCAAAGACATCGTTTACAAGGAAAGTACCTGTAATAATGTTGTCGTCTAGGACCGCTTCTTTGGCATCCAATCGAAAGACTCTAGCATTAGTCTTCTTAGCCTCTTCAGGCTTTTTGGCGTACTTAGGGCAGTTGGTCTTTATGTGCCCCTTCTCATTGCAGTTGTAGCATGTGGCATCCTTTATCTTCTTTCACTCTATCGTCTTGTGCTCTTTAGATTTGCATATCCCACATGCAGGTGCTCCTGACTTAGAATCAGACTCAAGTCTGCACTTTCCAAAGTGACGTTTCTGGTAATTTGTGCACTTTGGCTTTTCCTCTGTCCGCTGACTATTCCTTCCAGACCCAGACTTCTTAGAGTCGGTGTTTCCCTTGTGCTTCTTCTCTGACCCTCGTGAGTTATCATCCTCACGCTTCCTCTTACTTTCTTCAGATTTCTTTAGCGATCTCAACCTGACCGCATCTAGAGTAAGGGATAAAGAGAGATCAGCTGCCGACCTAAACGTAGCAGGTCTTGAAGCCTTAACACTGGCCTTGATTTCTGGGGCTAAACCCCCAATGAAGCGAGCAATTCGTTTGGGCTCTGGTGTTACAAGGTAAGGAACCAGTCTGGACAGGGTATTGAAACTGGTGAGGTAAGCTTGACAGTCTAAGTTTGTCATCACCAATGATAAGAAATTAGATTCAATTCCTTCGACCTCATGTTGAGGGCAGTAGTTTTCCATAATGAGGGTAACAAACTGCTCCCATGACATGTTGTAGAGCGAGATCTTCCCAGCAGCTTGAATGAGAGACTTCCACCAAGCTAGTGCCTCTCCCTTGAACGATTGGGATACATACTTTACTACATCCCTTTCAGCACAACCGCCGCTGATGTCCACCACCGTGTCCATTTCATCCAACCAGATCATACAATCTACTGCTCCTTTCTCCCCAGTGAAATCTCGGGGTTTACAGGAAACAAAGTACTTATAGGTACAAGACTTGGTACGCGGTTCATTATCGAACGCTATCTTCTTGGATGGAACACTGTGTTCATTTGATGAATGTCGATCATCATCCTTCTTTGGCCCTTCATTCTTAGAGGGCGGCTTGTTATGAGGCTCTGAATGAGTTTTAGGAACATATTTAGAATGGGGTACAGTTGAGGCTCGACTATGCGTCCCACTATACTCCTTAAATTGTTCTTCTACAGCTTTAGATACAGCTGTGTCAATTAGTGAACGAAGCTCTCCTTTGGTTATATTAATCCGATCATTATCATCGCGGTTTTCCAAAGGATGACTGTTTATCTCGTCAGAGTCAGCCATGTAGTCTTAGTTGCTACAAAAAGAAGATAAGGGCAAGGTTTATTTAGAAGCCCTTACAGTACTATCGTTCTTAAACGATTTATTAACCATGCTTTTAATACACATTTTAGTTAATTTGTTAAATATAAAATTTGTTCAGGATCTTTATCATAATCCTAAATTATAAGTTAATAATAGCACAAAAGGCCTAGTCACGTAGACAAGTTTGATTAATAAGCCATGATTTCAGAGAATCGGGGCATTAAGGTTTGAATCAAAGTTCATTACCTTTTCTTGACAGGGAGTCATAAGCTACCACTGTCTTTAGTCTCAGAGGACGTTAATCATAGCCCGTGGGCACTTCATCCATAAGGGATGATTATATAAATAAGGGAATTTTATAATAACCCAAAATGACTTATGTGATTTTATCATATCACATTTTGTCGAGCATGTTAATATGCTTTCAAACATTTAACAAAAATTTGAATCTCTTAAATAGGTTCTACCATCTTGGCCATGTCTATAATGACATTTAGGCTAGGTTTTACTCTTTAGATTCTTTTTAATAATTAACGCAGAACAATCCTTAATTGGAATGTTAACGAGGATCTGAATCTAATTGTGGAACTACCATCTTGGCCCTGCCTTAATATGACACATGAGCTAGGTATTGCCCTTATTAGATTTTGCCATTTTATTATAATGGTAGATCTTATAATATAGGAATGATGTTTTAAACATAATCGTTCCTTTAAAATTTAAACAAGTATATGGTTGCCCTAAACGGGACTTCTAATAATAAATAAAAATGACTTGCCCATGCAAGGGCTAATCAGAAAAATAACAAAGAAGTAATTAAAAGACAATGAAACAAATTGGAATTTGTCCTATGTTCTTGTCTAGACTCAAGAATGTGCAACTGTGTAGCTGAGATTAAACGCAAAAGGCTAGCGTTTAATTCACTCAGTGTTGGCTCTGATACCAACCTGTCACACCCCGACTTTCCACGTGTCACCGGTGGGCCCGGTGGGGAGTATCGTGACGTGGTTGGCAACATAATAGTCAAACAACACAATTATATAAATGCACAGCGGAAGCAAAAGATAAATATATTACATTCCGAATAAAAAGTAATATCCAAGTATTACAACGGAAAGTAAAGGATCCACAGGCGGATCAATATAAAAAGATAACTGTTCAACAGACTTTGACATCTAGAGCTTGCGAGACTTGAGTAATGATGCCTGGAGTAGCCAGCCTATTTCGTCTAGCACCTGCACTTAACCTTTTTGGAAAATACGTCAGTTTACACTGGTAAATACAACTCAACTAACTCATTTAGAAAAGAGTTTGAAAATTGATTTGAATGCACTTCGGCAAAAATATCTTTATAACTTGGGACAATTATTTGTATATAATCTTGTATACAGTTTTACTCATTTGCCGTCCATTAGCACCGGTTAGAAGAGCCGGTTTAAGTTAACTGACACGCCACAGGTATAGTGCCCACAAGGTTGATTCCTTTAGTGGATTACCAGTTTTTACATAATGCATCTGTCAGGTGTACGCCTACACCCCGTGCTTAGGTCGTGGCCATTTCGTAAAATGATGCCAAGGATATCCGGGACATGGTCATTTAACCCCCAAGGGCCATACATCAAATAATACATAATAAATCGGGTTATGTAAATACATTAATCACAATCCGATTTAAATGACTACATACCCGACCAAGCGGTACTTTTATAGTACCGTACCCCAAGCCCGTATAGGGAAAATAAGTTAAGAGTATTTACCTGAGCAAAGTATCAATCAAATACAGCAAAATGCAAGTACTTTTACTGGGCTCCTAATCTGGAACGAAGGTTTATAATAACCTATTAGATTTCTAACGGGTCCTTAATTTAGCCTTAGCTTAGACCGGTTAGTTTCAATGATACGGTTCGTACGCACTATTAAGCGAAGACCGGATAGAATGTGATTTAGACCCAACAAGTTTGGAGACTTGTTTAATATGGGTATTTCATACACACTCTGGATTTTGAGATAAAACCGATAAGGTTTGGCCCGTTTAGGCTAGTTTATGTAAACTAGTTACATAAACCGAACCGATCGCGTAAAAAGCGTAACGGGTATTCATATGAGCCATTTACAGGTTTCCTAAGTTAATATGCTTCATATATGTTGTGACATCAGTAAGTTGTCTTTCATTATGCCCGTAACGAGTTTAAACACAAACTATGCCCCTTAGGGGTAGTTTGGTCATTTACAAGTTTATAAAAGAGTTTAAGTATTTATCTGAGTTACAGGTCTGATGTAATCATAAAAAATACTTATTTTACCATGTTATAACAGTAGAGTAAGGTATATATGTGAAATTTATCCATTATAACCAAACTAGGCCCCGTAGGGGTATTTTGGTAATTTCACATAAGCCGAAAAGCTCAAAACTGAAGTCCGAGTTTCACAACCTTTGCTTACTGTTAAAATATTATAATCTGCCTCAAATATCAGTAGGTATCACCCTTGGTATGTTTAAAATAGTTTTAGTACATACTATGCGTTAAAACGCTTAAAAAGGCGATTAGAAGCCGTTTCCGGGTTCGATACTTAATCTGATATTTTTATATTTCCAGAAGGCTTAAAATGATTTATTTATCATATGTGATTAGTAGCAAAAGGTTTGGAGTCGTTTAGATATGTAAAACTCATTTTATAGCCCGTAAGGGCAAAACCGACAATTACCGGATTAAGCCTACGACTATAAGTTATGCTCATCCTAAAATTTATTAAAAATCTTTAAAAATCCCAAAATAATATATTACATCAGTGGGTAAAATATTTGATATCAAAAAGTAGGCTTAACTAGGCTATACGCTAATTACGCCGTTTTATTAACATAAGGCTTTAATTTTACGCTAACGAGCATAACTCTTATTCTACACCTCAAACTGATGTCAAACTTTGCATACAAGTCTATATATCAGTAATTAAGGTTTCTACTCTTTTACATTTTCAAAAATCACGTTTTAAGGTGAAAAGGGCATAATGGTCAACATATGAGCAATTAACGGAATCATGCGTATTAATCGGTTAACTAATGAACCATAGTGTATAATCACAGAGGGTTATACTAGCATATAACCTGGTCCAAATAAGGCTCTTAGGTATTTCTAAATCATACCAAAACGGGTCAGAACTGAAAGTCAAAGTATAAGTCAAACTATGCGACTTTCGGTTCCGAACCGGGTCTAAACAGGAAATTGTCGGGTTGAACATGTTTAGACATGTTCTTACACTTATTACCAAGTTATAACAATGATCAAACAGGTTGTATATGATCTACATTGCTAATTATGCATAAATTGTAATTTAAGTATCCTGTTGACTTTTTCTTAGCAAGTTTGACCCGACTTTTGACCTGGTTAGAGTGGTAATCAGGGGGAACCCTTTTGAGGGTTTATTACCCACATAATTACCAACTTATAACTACTTTTAATTCGAGATATGACTAAGCCATTGTTGACTAATCTCGAAGTCAAACCGTAATTACGATGGTTTGACTTTTAGCTAAATAACTAAGCTAAACTTAATTAAGAAAGGTCAAGCAAACTTACAAGTGTCTAATGGTTGATTAGGAAGGCCTGGAGAGTGCTCTTGTGCTCCACAATTGATCAGAAGATGTTGAGTAGTGAATGATCAAAGTGTTGCACTTGTGAGTTCCTTATATAGTGATCAAGGCTCCACAACATGTTGACAAATAAGTCTAGCACTGACCATGAGTTACCAACATGTGTCCTACATGTTTAGGGATTGTTTAAGGGCCAAGGGATATGAGGAAAATCGGATAAAAGGTCAAGAATCGCGTTTAAACAGCAAACAACAAATTCTGTTGGAGCTGGGCACTGCTTGCGCACCGTAAGGGTGTGCTTGCGGTGCGCAAGGCTTCATCAGGGACCAAAAATGCTTGTTCTTTCAAGGTTTCGAAAGGGTAACCTCAATATCCGACTTTGGGGCCTCAATTATCATCTAGGGACCTCCAAGAAGTGCCTTATACAGTAACATACCCTACCATTATGAATTGTTTCATTTGAATTCATTTTGAAAGTGCCGAACAATAAGGTTTACCGTAGGAATTCTATCGGAACCCATCTAGCACTATGAATTTAATTATTGGCAACTACATTTCTGGATTTACAAATATATTAGATGTTTAATATACATATACTTGGGTCTTGGGATTTATAAATGAGGTCGTTCAGAGGTAAAAATTAACATGACGCCACTTTTAAATCCTGCCAAAACATCTTTATTAAATCTGAGTTTACAACGCGTTTTGTCTTTCCTGACACGTGTCGTTATTTCATTGAACACAAATTTTCGAGGTGTTACATGTTATCAGCTGACTTAACCAATTTTGGGCAATCGGGCTTGAAGTGCCCTGTTTCTCCGCAATTGTAGCAGATCATGGATTTCTTCCTGCATTCCTATTCTTGGTGTCCCGGGATTTTGCAGAAATTACAGTACCCCTTACATTTCCCAAAATGCTTTCTTTTACAGGTACTGCAAAATGGAGCGGTGGAGGGTTGCCCGGTTCCCTTTTTCTTGAAGTTACTACTATTATTACCCTCACGAAAACCTTGGGTAATCTTATGAGCCAATTCCTTTTTCCTATTTTCTTCTCTTGTGCGTACTAGTCCGTCAGTCAAGGTGTTGGCCAATTCAACCGCATTGTCAATTGTGCGGGGTCTCGCAGCTTTGACTATGTCGCGAATCTCGCTAATTAGTCCCCAAATGTAGCGAGAGATAAGCACCGGTTCTGGCGAAGCCAGAGTTGGTACAATTCTAGCATACTCGAAAAATTTCGAAGTATACACTCGACAGTCAACGTCCACCATCCGGTGGTTCAGGAACTTGTTTGTTATCTGTTCCTTTTTGTAGGAGGGACAAAACTTTGTTTCCACCAATTCCTTAAATTCCTCCCAACTCATGGCATAAGCCAAATCACTTCCTTTTGCTTGCAGCTCCCTGTTCCACCATTCTAACGTCTCTTCCTTGAAAAGGTGGGATGCATACATAACCCTGTCTTCCTCGGCGCATTTACTTATTTTAATTACAACTTCGGTCTTTTCCAACCAACGCAGTGCGGCAGTCGCCCCTTCATTGCCTGCAAATTCGACTGGCTTACAGGCAAGAAATTCTTTGTAAGTGCAACCAGTCATTACCATTTTCATTTTCTTAAGAAATGGGGCTTGAACCACATTATTATTATCACCACCCCCATTCACACTATTACTGAAATTATCGTCGCGGGTGCGTTTGCTATGGTTGGCTTGTGAAGGTTCAACGGGATTCTTAACAGCAGCGACGATTGCTGGAATAGCGTTGGCTATTCCCTGAGCAACGATATTTTCTATATCTTGTCTATTGAGAAAGTGGTCTTCATTATTGGGTTCAGATGGGTTAACTTCATTTACCGGTTGGTTTACTGCATTTTCCATCTGAATAATTAACAATATATACAAATTATTGTCACAAAATGGATAGCCAATTAAGTCGACCTTGCGACATTTACAACAAGGCAATCACAACACAATTAAGTCAACACGTATAGCCAAAATCATCGACCTTGCGACATTTATATTTATATAATATTTATGCATCAATACACACCATCTATTTTACAAAGGTTTTATTTTAGTATTATTATACAATATTATATTATTATATTCTATTTTTTTCACATATTATTATACAAAACATTTAACTACGGTTAACTGGCTTTTCAAAAACGACGCTCCCTCTCGTCGTACTTCCACGTGATGTTTTCCCCAACTTCTCGAATCCGATTCCCTGCATCCACCAGTTCCTCGCCGTAGCGGCGCAATTCGGCAACGTTCTACGGATTCATGGGTGGAAAAGGTGCAGGTTCAGGATCAAACTGGGGAAAGTACACGTTTGGGTTATTCATAAAGTTTTGGAAGTGCGTTTCACTAGTCCACCATTCTTCCAACTGTCATGTAAAAGGTTGAGGGTTAACAATTGGGTCTGGAATAGCAGGTTCCAAATTGAAAGGAAGTTCTGATTGGGCAGGGAAATTGAAAAGGGTTTCATTAGCAGGTCCGATGAGGTCACAATTTGCCAGTTTTCTATCGAGTTCCTCCCAATGTGGCAATTCCTGGGCCTGACCAGAGCTCTCCCCTACTTCCTTTCCTTTTCCTTTTGGATCCTCCGTCTTTTTCACCTTTTGCGCAGCGGGCTTCTTCTTTCGTCCTCGCTTCCAGTCCAGAAGCCTTCTCCTCTTTTTAGGCTTGGGTTTCTCTTGTGACTGGGCCTGGAACACTAGTGGCTGCTCGGTATCCGCCTGATAACCGGACTGGGTTCCTGTTGTATCCATATCAGTAGTATGGATAGTGAAATTTCGGAGGGCTTCCGATAGTTCATTCATGCTGTTAGTCACACATAAGGAAACACACAAAAATTCAAGTTAAAATTTTATTTATTAAATTAAATTTTTATAGAATCACAGAAATGGCAATTTGAAAAATTAAGTATTTTTTCAAATACTTAATTGGCTTGAATCAGTGGATCTGATACCACATTTTCTGTCACGGCCCCCGACCCAGTTAACTAGTCCGGAAGCTGTTGGACAGAAAACCCGTGGTATTGGTGTTTGATTTGGCAGCAGAAATTTTAACAGGATAGTTTAAATTGAAATTACCCAATTATTTTATTTCAAGTTTCGGGACAAACCCCGTGATTTACAATAAAGGAATTTCACTGGGAAATCCCCTGATTACAAAAACATGTTTATTTATTTACTGAGCCATTTCATTCAAGCTGGAGTGCTCGACGACACTTTTCCTTGTTCACAGTAAATCACCTGAAACATGTTTAAAAAGATTTTTATCAGCGGGGAAATACTGGCGAGTCATTCAATTTGTACAAAACGACACACTTTATAATTTACAGTATTAAGAGCGATTACAATTGCCCATATCTTATTATTAGCTGGTCCAGTTGTCACTCGACCGGATCTGTGACTGTGGTCATATCACTTTTGGGTCCGTTCACCTAAAAGTGACGTGTATCACTATTTAGGTCCGTTTACCTAAAAGTGATAAATCAGCAGTAATGTGCACAATACCCCACTTACTGCCAATAACTTAAGATAACAAAGACTTAATTCCTGTAAAATATAACTGGAAAACATTTAGGGTTTTACAAAGTAACTTTGATAAAAACATAATGACTCACATTGCAAGTTTAACTGGACAGAATGCGCCTACTGATTAAGCCAGGTAACCTAGTTAAAATAACAATGCAAACGAAACTAGGTCAGTAACTTAATTCAACATTTACGATAATTTCACAAGATCGAAACCCTCACGACGAATGACAAAGTATAGCTCGTATTCAGGCAGCACTTAAACATCCATCGGATCAGTTTTAATCGATCGGACATTGTATCGTAGCAGTGATCGAGTTATTACCCTGTTGTCGCAGCAGAGGTTCGGGAGTTGGTTTGTCTTTTTGAAGGAAACGGAGTATAACTCAGTGTACGTAACTAAATTTTTAGTCGTAACAAGTTTCCATGCAAGTGCCAAACCCCTGGGTTTTATGCTGGAATTGGGCCTCCCCCGCGTGTCGCGCCAGGCTCCCTAGCCCCTGGCGTGTGTCGCGACAGCGACCCACCTAGGCTAGGGGTGCCTGGTGTCCGGGGTAGCCTTGCTGAGGTGTTAAAACTCGAAAATTCGTTTTATTTTTCATTTTATGTGGATAATCATTAATTAGGGGATACCCCACTTGAGTTTTAGGGGGCCCTGATCCTAGTTTTGACTTTTTCCTGTTCTAATATTTACGGGTCACGCCATACCATTTGGGGGTCTCAATTAAGGTTTCCTAATGTGTATTATTAAAATAAAAATAACAATTTTGGCAAGGGTTGTTACACCTAAAAACAGGAAAAGTCTCTTTAATTAAATGAGCTCGAGCTTTGGATAAGGAAACCGCTTATGCGACCTAGTGATGCATGGTTGAAAACCGATGTTTAATCGTATTTAAAGTTTATGTTTTACATGAATTTGAGCTTCGAATAGCCTACTTTGATTGGAATTGTGTTTTGCAGGTCTAACGGAGTTTAAGGAACTAATCGAAAGCTTTACGGAGCATCAGGAAGCGTTCGAGATCAATCGGGTACACGAAACGAAGAAAACAGAAAGCTGGAATTACAAGCCGTGATGGCCTAAAGCCGCGTCGCCTGAGAATCACCATAGGTAATGCCATATTGCGTTGGAGCCAGAATCCATCTACACAACGCAACGCCGACAACTCCGTTATTCCTAATGATGAGTTCCGCAATTGATCGGGTTTTGACCAAGTTTTGAAGTTTTAAATGGAGTTTACGAATTTTGAATGAGATTACTTTTTCTTGGAGTCATTTGACAACACACACTTTATCTCTAATCATCTCCAACCTATTCCAAATCATCAATCAACACCGCCATAAACAATCATCAATCATGCACCATCCTAAACCCTAATCTCCATCCAATCCATACTCACTTCCAAACCCTAACCATCATCTTCATCAATCCTTCAGGAATCAAGGTCATGGCTCGGTGCTCATCTTCATCATCTGGTGATCATGTTCCTTTAACCATGAGCGGATAATCTCCTCGGGTTTCACCCCGGTGTAGGTTTTTGTAAGATTTTCTAGGGTTTCAACTTAATGTTTTTTATTTGATTTCGTGACAAACTGTATTAAGCATTTGAAACTTTTGGTAATTGTCGTGCATTTGAATTGGATTTGTGAATTGCCGAGTGATGATAAAATTTGACTTTGCAAAATGAGTTTATGCACTTATGCCTTATCAATTGATAGGATTCACATGTTCTTGGTCAAGAAGTGCATTGCGGTCTGTTCTTGAACGTTGATAGCTCTTGGCACCTAAGCCACGTGACACTAAATCCGTTAATCACTATATGCAACTGAGTTGAATTTAAAACGTGTAGGAACCCTAGGTCTTCAATTACTGAACCGGGTGTGACCCTTGTTCTAATTATCGTTTACAACCAAATTGTGTTTTGAGCAAGTTATAAGTAATCAAAGTTATTGTTAATTGCAAGTGACAAAGTCTAGTAATTTTACAAATCAAAGTGTCGGTCCAATCCGACATCCCTTTTTCCAATTAAACAAATCAACAATTAAAATAAAGAATAGCAAGCTTCATAAATCGTGACAAAACTTCATAATCGACCAAGTCTATACACAATCCATAAACTCGTCGTGGATCGACCCCTTACTACCACTAACTCATAGTTAAGGGTAAATTGGGTATATAAATATTATCTTTGACTGGGACGCGACATCCCGATCACCTAGCTAAGAATTAGAGGTTCACAAAAAGCCCATTCCAGCTGGAACCGGTTTGTAACCTGCAACTGATAATTTGGGCTGATTTGAAAACCCTCATTTAAAACCAATTTGGAACGGGAAAAGGTTTGGGTAAAAAACAGATTTTGACTTTCATTGAGCAAAAGTGAACTTGAAACCGGTTTATTCACCTCTACTAGTAGGAAGTGGTTTTATACCCGTTCGGTGGTTGGATATTTTAATGTCATGATGACGTAAGTAGTTTTATACCACTTGGGTTTTCAAAAATAATAAGATTCAAACTCAACAAAGATGTTAATATTCACCAAGTGTGTTTAGTAATGTTTGATGCAAGTGCTAGATATAGCAAATTAACACCTTTGTAATCTTGTTACATGGAATGAAAAATTTACAAGGAAAAACAACTGACGATAAGGAGAAATGGATATAAACATACAAAAATGTAAATAACTGTTTTTTTATAAAAAATATAAGTAGAACTTTAAAATCACGTATTACTATTTTAACTCCATATAGATTTAAAAAGATAGGAAGGGAAAAGTAAAATGACTGGTACATCCATAAGACCATAAGTACTAAAAGTTTACATATACCTTATCTAAAAAATCCAGTTAGCCTATTTTAACTTTTTCATAATATGTTCTCTTTTGCCATATTTTCTTCATATATATTTTTAATAATAGACATCTTCTAGGTATATTTAAGATATTTCTCACTAAACGATTAATAGTTCAAATTATGTATAAATTTATGGTAAGAAAAACAGATTGTTTTCTCCTTTTTCATTTATTTTATCTTTAATCTTTTCTCTTTTTTGGATGAAGTGTGGCATACACTTGGTTAAAGCAGTAATCCTTAGCCATTGACATGTGAACGAAAGGTAAAAAGAAAAATCAAATTCTTTTTATAATCACTTTTTTTTTTAATTTAACCATCGGACTCATGTGAAATTAAATTAATACTATTTACCGAAAGATATTTATTACTGTCTAACTATTTTCAGTAGTGAGAAAATCAATCCTTAAAATGAACCTCATTACCCGAATTAGTTTCTATGTTTCAATCATTTCTTTTTTATATTCATATGAATATGTATGTTTTGATGCATCATATGCATGATGTAATGTACGGCCCAAAAATCGCAATTATGTACATTAAGTGTAACTAGTAGGGTGCCCGCGCGATGCGGCGGGGGCGACACTTTGGATTGCGGCACTCGTTGCTGGTAGTTTTCTTATTTGTATATGATAACATTATTGTGGTGGATATATGTCATAAGTGTTACACGTGGGAGCCTAACACCTATAATGTCTTGCAATGTTCGATCAACTGCCTCTATCGCCTGACGTTTCGCCATCGATGCCTCATCCCATATAATTAACTCGGAGGACCTAATTAGTTGACTTATAATTATTTTGGGACATAGTTTACTATTTATCTACTAAATATCGTAAATTAGTATTAAATAATTCCTAAAATTTTGGGATATAGTTTACTATCTATCTACTTATATCGTAAATTAGTATTAAATAAATATTATAAATTAGTGTTAAATAATTCCTAAAATTTTAGGATATAGTTTACTATCTATCTACTAATATCGTAAATTAGTATTAAATAATTTCTAAAATTTTGGAACATAGTTTATCTTCTATCTACTAAATATCAAAGTTTTGTTTTGTTATAAAAATTAATAATAAATAAAGTATAGAAAAACTGTTTTAAACATGTAAAGATTCGTTTGTTAATAAAAAATACTAAACAAATGACAAAAGTATATTAGTTCAATCGAGATGTAAATTATAAGTGCAATAAAATAACACAAAACATAAACTTCAAATATAAAATAGATTTTATTATTCATGGGATAGTCTAGATAAAACAAAAACAACTGAAAATGAAAAAAAAACATAAAAACACTTGATATATTTCATCTAATTTCTCTTCTTTTTTGATCCGTTTTTCTTGTTTGTACTCGAATCAGAAGTATCATCTAATTCATATTCTTTCTCATCGTCCTCAGAATCATCTAAATTTATAACCTCGACCCAATTCCATTCAGAGAGTCTCTTAGATCTTTTCTTTTGATTCTCATACTTCCGAGTTCCGATCCTTAAAAAACAAAAATTTAATAAAAAAGTTAAAAAATGATTAAATAAATTTAAAAAAACAAATATTGAATAAAAAAATTTAAAAAAGATTAAATAAATTTTAAAATTACCTCTTTACTAAATTGACGTTGAAGATTAGACTTGCATGGACTGAACATTGCACCATAAGAAATAATTTCAACACTATTATCACCATTATCCTACAATAAAACACCAAATACTAACATAACGAACTTGTTAATATGAAAGATTATAAGCGAAAATATTACTTAAAAACTAACAAAAGCTTGTTCGACAACTGGGGTGTTTAAATTGGTGTGTTGAATCTGAAAAATCAAATAAGTTAGTATTCACATAAAAGTAAATAAAAGAAAACAATTATTCATTATTGCGATATAACAAAACTTATCATAAAACCGACCTTAGATTTTTCAATATCGCATGCTTGTTTTTTCGCATCAAGTGAATTCAGAACTGGCTCCATATTTTAAATCTGTTTAACAATAGAAATGTAGAATTATGAGTGTTTGCTATGTATTTATAGTAGTCCATTAGGGTTTAGTTTTAGATTGGTCATCCATTTATTTAGGAAGTTTGTTGTGAGTTTTAAGTTTTTAAAATAAGATGCACATATCCTGTTTAGTTTGTTGTGGCATGTTTAATATGAAGTTTGTTGTGAGTTTTATCTATACTATATTAAACATGTCATAACAAACTGACTCTGTACAAGTAAAATTAGGGAATATTTTAGTTTATTAATGCCGTTCAAAACAAAAAAACTTGGGTAAAAAACAAATGTTAATGCACGGTAGCTAGGTAATGGTCAAAGCTGGCTTGGGTAAAAAACAAATGTTGGCTTTAATCAATTGTACATTTACGCATCGGCTATTTGTACTTTATGAACGCACGGCGAAACTAAAAAAGACAACTATCGAAACGTTTAAAAAAATGTGCCGATCGTCATGGTACCTTCGGATTTTTTTAAAACATTACGGGTTGTAAGATATCGCAGGAATACATTAAAGAATTAAAGAGGGGGGGAAGTGTAACTAATTACCCATAATTATGTTAAATGTCAAGGATTTAAATGTAATAGATTGCGTGACTAAAAAATAATTATGGTTTAAAAGATCACTTTACACTCATTCTAGGGGTTTATTTATAAATAATGGGGGAAGAAGTTCTTAACTTTTGGGAATCCTTCCCTCATGTATTATAATATAGTATAGATATGGTTATTATCTAACAAATTTATAATCATAAGCTATATGCAACTAAAGTTTTTAATTCAAATGGTAGTAAAATCATGTATGCTTGTTGGTTTCGCACTAGTAAAAGAAAATGATTAACTCTCCAATTGTTTGTTTGGTGTGATTTTGTTTAACTGTATATGAAAACATAAGAAGATGCGTAGCCGTCCAAGTTTCAGGCGTTTTTTTATAAATCCATGCCCAACCACGCCTGATCTTCCGCCCCCATGGGCCTTGTTTTGGAGAAATTGGGCTGAAGCGTTCTTTATACAACGCCATTGAGCAGAAGGGTTTGGCCAATAGTAGGATTACTAGTTTTAAAAATTAAAAAAAATTATAATTGGGTAATTATGGGAGTGTCACGTGTCGAACAACGGCCAAGGGTGGGGGCATTATCTCACTACACCCATTTCTTCAAAATGCCCATTCGCTGACTAGGATGATATGTGGCGGAAAATGCCCATTGGTGGAGCATTATTCACCCTTACCATTAGACCATGTGTAGTGGAAGGAGAAGATAATGCCCCCACCCTAGGGCATTTTACGCCATGTGGTGGTCCAGTCAGCAAAGGGGCATTATTGGACATTTTCTAAAATGGGTGTAGTGGGGATGGAACATTATTGGGCATTATTGGGGCATTAAATAAAATAAAGAAAAAACACCTAAAAATCTTATTGGATAACAAAAAAGGAGATGAAAGATGATTGGACAAGGAGAAGGGGGCAAGGTGTGCTTCAAACCACGCCAAGGGGGCTTTTTTTGAATTTAAAAAAAAAACGCCAGGTGTAATGGTTATTGGGCGTTTTTAGGCGTTTTTTTTTTAATTTAAAAAAAAAACGCCCCACTACGGGGTCTTACACATGATCTAATAGGTTTTATCAATTCTCTCCATTATATAATTTTCCTATGTTTTACCCATAGTCAAAGGCACTAAAGCTACTACATTTGTTATCTAATCGTTAGATCTTAAAACATTTATTCAAATATCAATAGTAGAAAACAAGAAGTAAAGAACACTTCACAAAAAAAAAAAAAAAAAAAAAAAAAAGAACACTTGACATCAAAAATAATATGCATTTAATTAAGTATAAGATAATCAAGCACACTCATCCATGGGTCAATCAGATCCTCATAACAATCAGTTAAACTTCCAATCCAAAATCTAAGATTTTCTTAATCCAACTCAAACTATAATTGATTTCTAGATCAATGTTATAACTAATCATAATCAACTACTAGCTAATCAAACCAGTCCAGTTCCTGTTCTTCACCGATCTTAAACGAAAATGGCCCATACCGCGATGAAGATTGATAAGATGAGTGGATTGATTCCTATGATCATATAGCAACCGCTTATTGCCGGAGAAGGTTGAGGAGCAGGAACGAATTCAACCACATTTACAGCCACTTTCATGCCATTGTAGCAGTAACCACCACTTGCAAGGAAATAGTATGGTTTAGGCTGAGTGAGCTCAAACACATCACGTCCTGCGCCTCTCGTGATGTTGAAGATGAATCCGTAGTCAGTGCAGTTTCTGTAGCTCGTTTCATTCACCTCCAACACATTGAACAAATGCTTGTCGTACACGAAATCTGCACAAAGTTTCAAAACAGATCAGAACATTCTAAATAAAATTATGATTTAGATGAAGAGATGAATCACTTTATCATCCAAAAAACTGAACAAATGCAAGTTAATGAACACATTATGGATCTAAATAATGATTGAACAGAAAAAAAATGCTACTTATCGGAAGAATATGCAAAAGTTTGCGCTGAAATCGGAGAAGTGGCTCCAAATTTATAATTAAACAAATGCTTGTCGTACAAGAAATCTGATCAAAAGTTTCGAAACAGTAGATCCAATCATTTTAAATTGATATGATGATTTAGATGAAGAGATGAATCACTTTATCATCCAAAAATCTAAAAAAATGCAAGCAAACAAACATATTAGAAATTTAAATAATGATTAAACGGAAAAATGCTACTTATACGACGAACATTCAAATATTTGCGCTGAAATCGGAAGCCTAAAAATTTAAAAATTAAACAAATGCTTGTCGTGCACGAAATCAGCTCACAGTTTCATAACAGAAGATCTGATCATTTTAAACTAAAATTATGATTTAGAGGAAGAGATGAATCACTTTATCGTCCAAAAAACCGAGCAAATGCAAGTAAGCGAACACATTAATGATCTAAATAACGATTAAACAAAAAAAATGCTCCTTATCCAACGAACATTCAAAAGTTTACGCTGAAATCGGAAGAAGTTACTACAAATTCAAAAAGTGTATCACAAATCTCCTGAAACTCCTTGAATATCAAGTCAAAAAACGTAATTCAAAGATTAAAGAGATGATTGTTCGAATGTAACCGCAAATCAAATCAAAGTATGTGTAAAACAGAGATCGATATAAAGAGATTATTACAAAGCCAGTCGCCGACGTAGAACACCTGCTGACGTGACCAATCAGTGTAGTTAAAATTAGGTTTCCACCTCTCCTTTCCGCCGACGAGGTGACGCACCGGATTTCTACACATAACACCGGTCAACATCGCCGCCGTGGCCACGACGGCGACCACCGTGTTCAGCCATACAACACCACCTGATCGTCTCATTGTCACTGAAGCTTCAAATGGAATACAGAAAACACGCAAATGATGTGAGTGATAAATATCCCCCAAAACGGTTAGGATGTACGGCAGGTTGGCAGTGTTGAGGGACAATTTGGGAAATGTGAATATATTTGAGTGACAGTGGACCAGTGGCGCAAGTTAGCGTGTGACGCGCGCAACAGATTTTACACACATGGTCTCTGTGGTGCAACCGTTTTTGTGCCTCATGAGCGTACACTTTCGTGCTGTTTTATTTTTGTCTGGAATGTTATTTACTGGTTAAAGGTTATACGTTCATGATTAAAGCATTTTTATTTTTAAAAGTGGACAAGTTTAGTTTTTTTTTTTTTTTTTCATTCATACAACTCCTGTATCACGTTTTGAAGCATCCATGATGGGTATCATTAATTTTATCGTGTAGGTTCATCATCTTCTCAATTGTGCAAAATCAAGCATTCAAATATATAGATATGATCTGTCATCTTTTATTAGGTGGTAATAAAGATTGATTCATTGAGTAGTTTAGGAAGTTGAACACGGTGTGTTTGTCGATATCTTAGGGCTGTTTGGCAATTTTTGAATTGGTAAGTGTTGAACCAGTGAGAGGTCTGAACCATTAGGTGCTGAACCGATAAGAGGTCTGAACCATTAATAGTCAGTATAATATTTAACCGTTTAGAGGCAAATGTCTGACCAATTCAGATAAGAGGTCTTAAGCCTTAACCATTTAGGCTCAGTATAAATGCTTAACCATTCAAAGGCAAATGTCTGAATCATTTAGACATCTGTTCGTGAAACAAACAGTCTGAACCATTAAGTGCTAGACCAGGTAGAAGGTCTAAACCATTAAGAGTCTTATTAAGAGCTAAACAAACAGGCTCTTAGTCGATTTTGGAAAAAAGTTTTAATTTGAACGGCAGAATTAAAAGAAAAAAAAAAGGGCCAAACTATCTACACACCAAGTGTGTAGATAGTCACCTTTAAAAGGTGTTTTTTTGTCTTTATATGCACACCCTGCAGTGTCGAACTCTGGCCAAAACGCGGCGTTTTTGTCAGGTTAACCAGACAAAGACTGACGGGTGTCTGACGGGTCTGTTGACCGGACCAAAACGCCGAGCTTTGGCAGCGTTTTGGTCCTGTCAACCAGACCGGGTGTCAGTCTTTTGTCTGGTTGACAGGACCAAAACGCGGCCAAAGCTCGGCGTTTTGGTCCGGTCAACAGACCCGTCAGACACCCGTCAGTCTTTTTCTGATTAACCGGACCAAAACGCCGCGTTTTAGCCACAGTTCGACACTGCAGGGTGTGCATATAAAGACAAAAAACACCTTTTTAAATGTGTATATAGTGAAATGAGTATGCCAATAGGTAATTTAAATGTGTATATAGTGAAATGAGTACGCCAATAGGTAAAAAAAAAAAAAACAGCTAGCCAAAAGCATTTTGAAAGAATTGATACGGATTTTATGATTTTATCAAGCTATACTATACATTTTAAAAATATTATATTTTGGATTATTTTTAACTGCAAAGTTACTTAATCCTCAACTCTCGACTCAAAAGTGCTCATGTTTCTTTATTGTATTAGCATAGAACTTGAATTTAGGCTCGGAATTCAATTTGATGATATTGCATGGAATCTGAATATCAAATTTAACATGTTTAGTTTATAGAATTCATCGTAATTGTAATTTAAAATTAAATAATAAAGTCTTTACTCCTACAATTAAAAAAATAATAATTCAAAAAAAAAAAAAAAAACTGAATATCAAATTTAACATGTTTAGTTTATAGAACAAATGAAATTAAGAACTATAATAACTCCTACAATTAAAAAAATAATAATTCAAAAATTCTGTTCACTCACCACCATGCCGGTTAGTCGTCACCACCCCTACCACTGAACGTCTTCGTCATAACACCATCGCTAGAATGTGGTAGCCACAAAGCCGCGCCCACCAACACCACCATGCGTCGCCTATGCCAACACAATTAAATATAAACAATTCAGTAACACTAATGACATGACAAGTTTAACACGATTATGGACCAACTCACTAAACACGGTTAAGAAATAATGAAACACAATTAACATGATATAATATACGTTGACATAATCAAATTCTATTTTATTTATTTATTTATTTATGAATTACGTTGTCTTGATAAATGAGCCATATGTGTAGTTTGAACCTATTAGGGCACTCGGGGCACCCTCGGTGACACCCTTCGGGGACCATTGTTGCCGAGCGGTAAGGGTACCGCCATCAAAGAGGGGAGGGAAATCGGGGAGGGGGTTGGGGGAGAAGTCACCGCACAAGAGAGAGAGGAGATGGTGGGCCCATAGCTTGTAACAACCAATCATTGATTTTCTCTTTTTTTTTTTTTTTTTTTTTGAATAAAAAAACAATTCACCTAATAGGGGAGTGCCGCCATCAAATTGGGGTGTTAGGGGAGTTTAAGAGGGGAGTTGACGTGGCACACGAGGATTGGTGGTGCGTAAGAGAGGGGACTCCCCTCTTAGGGGAGTGCCCCCCTCACCCTTAGGGTGAAGGGAGTGGTTACCTATTCCAAATAGGTAAACTCCTAATTTACCCAATCACACATTGTCATGTCAATTCACCTAAATAAATGGGTTAGCATGGTAAGTCAAACGTGTTATGCAAGTTATAAATGGGTTGAATCCGTCTAAGCACATTTTTAATCTTGTCATTGAGATATTGACCCATTTATCACCAAACTCCTTTACCCCAAACCCTAGTCCGTTTAGTATCAAGTCAAGTCGTACGTGGGTAGTATATAGATTGTAATGCTTACTTTCAACTGCCATTTGCGAGTCACCCCAAATTAATAATCCAATATCAACTAATGGTCAATTACATTCATATGTCCAACACAATCACACCCATAAATCAAGTATGACGAATAACCATTACTACAAAACAGAGCATTAGACTGAGTGATATGGGTTTTAATACGGTGTTTTCAACACCTTCTTAAAGCACGCTGGTTTAAAATCAAGCCTTGTTAGACGGTGTTCAATTTGAATACCGGCTTAAACTTGATGAACACCGTCTTTTAATATCAAAACATTTTCACGTATTTATTAAAACAAATATTTTTTAACACCGTCTTATAAGCATCTGCTGAAAAAAAATTATAGTAAAAATATTTTTAGAAATGCACATCAAGCTTATATACACCAAACCTGTACAAATCAAACTTATATACACCAATCGAACATTTTCAAATCAACCCAATACACATTCAATTCGGAAATAAACGCGTCAAATTGCAATTCTTTGTTGAATGCATAACAAACTACATTAAACTAGTTTAATACCCGCCCAGTGGCTGGGTACTTTAACGTAATAATATGGCAAGATCCAAGACACCTTTGATTTCATCTTTAATTTGATCCTCTAACAAAAAAAATATGTGTATCATCCTACAGAATAATATACCGACCAACATGCCCTTTCATAGCAATGAGAATAGATAGGTCTCATGCCTCTAGCCAAGCAGATGTGGTTTCACTTCCTGTTGATGGATTTTGACCAACAAAACTGGTGTTGCCCTTCTTCACAGCCTAAAGACAAAAAGTATTGTTAAACCATTAGCTCCCTAGTTGCAATAGATACCATACATATTGTTAAACCATCAGCTCCCTAGTTGCAAGACTAAAGACAAAAAGTATTATTCCTGAATCTCAATGTGAAACTAAACTTAAAAAAAAATTAGAAGATACTGATGATTAATACATGCTTTTCAGGTGAAAATTTTCCATGAGAGGAAGCAAGATTTTATAATTTGTTAATTCAAACAAAGGTACAATACAATCTAAAGCCAAGGTAGCAGCCATTCGAACCTGTCATGTAAAATGAAAGACGGAACAGTGCGCTGAACATATGCACAACAAACTTTTCTTTTAGACCTATTTTTTTCTACTTTATCATTCCCCTGGAGCAACTTTCCTACACATTCAGGGTGCTAAAAATTACCACAAGTTGCATAACAATAATGGAATGCCTACAAAACAGTACCAATTTAAACACTTCAGTTAATGAACACTTATTTTAGACCCTTTACGGAAAATAAGTTTAAGTTCTAAGCATGTAAAATAAAATTTATACAATATTGTTCTTACAGAAATTCCGTTATTGCCTTGAGACGGATTTTGACCAACAAAACTGGTGTTGCCCTTCTTCACAGCCTGTAAAAAACAAGGGTGACAAAAGAAGACGCCTGGTTGGTGGTGACGTTATTCTCCTACAAATTACATAGAAGACCCACAACTGTAATTCCATCACAATTAGGCATTTTGCAGTTGATATATCCTTGTTATTTACTAGAAGATGGTTATTAAAAAGTTAAAACTAGATAATATATTAAACAGTATTCAAACCCAACAATAATACAAAAACCTATTAACAACCAACCCAACAATTAACTGAACCAGAGAGACTGAGAGAGACACTTACCAGCAACAGATTTCAAATCACATGTCGGCACTGTCACACCCCAACCATGGCGGAAACATCGGGGCATGGCACTGAGCGAAACAGATTGTCCAGAAGTTTCCATAACAACTATATTTACCAAATATTTAAACAATACGTCCCATACCATGTCATAAGTGATAATATAATTATTATAGACAAAATCTAGTCAAGTGGTTCTGTTCCGACAACTCAGATTTATACATAGATAATTTATTTATTAGTTTCTAGGACCTCTTTTTCTAGCTTGGATTTCATCACAGCACAGAGAGCATCCTAGACCTTTCCTTGCCTCAAGTTCATAGCAAGCTAAGCATAAAAACAACTTAAGCACCTATCACATACGTTAAAGTAACAGTCAATACACATAGTGTAAAGGTGAGCATACAAGTTTGATAATAGCATATAGAGTTTGAAAGCGTTACGCATAACCAACACATACACAGAGTGAAATGAGGCATGTTAGTTATCGACATGAACCTATCGATACCAATGACTGCGGGTTGACTGCCCAAGGCAGTTCGCGATACATTCTCACCACTGTGAGCCATGTAGGTAATTGTCCTTAACAACCCCCGAGTGAACGGGTGCTGAGTCCAAACTAATAGTACTACCGTTGCTAAGGCAGGTAGACAGCATTCCATGTGTAAACATAACAAACAAGCACTCATTAAGTCACGTATAACATGCGGTAACGGTTAGCGTTTAAAGTATTGCGTAGTGTGTTCGATGTGATTTTGTATAAGTAACGTATGTAACACCCAAAAGTGCGTAAAGCGAAAAGGGATCGAGTATACTCACAGCGATTGATGGATTGAAGGGAGCGCTAGAGAGTAGGGTTAGCTTGAACAGATTGATAGTATAACGATAAGTGACGCGCAAATCGATGCAAAGTAAAAGTGGTTCGGACAGCAGTCCGTTCGGATGGTAGTCCGATCGGACAGCCAGTCGTGCGAGTGGTTGTCCGTTCGGACGGTCGTCCGGTCGGATGACTGTTCGAGTGGATTGTTTCTTCCTTTGGGAAGGATGTGTTTGTGTATGATGGCTTGACTTTTGAAGTTTTCGTTGTTGCATTTTGAAAACATTGAAGTACCTCTACCTTTCAGGTCGGTCGATCGGACGGCAACCCGTTCGGTTGGCACTTCAATGAGAACAAGTTCACAGCAGGGTGTCACTCGATCAGACGGTTGTTCGATCGGGTGGCATCCTTTGTGCATTGAACATGTTGAAAATTGTTTAAGTGTTGAAGTTCGAATGTCTCATGATTCGATTGGCAGTTCGATCGGATGGTAGTCCGATCGGACAGCAATTTGTTCAACATTCAGACTTCAAGTGTTGGCAAAAATGGTTAAGTGTGGGACCAAGGTGCAAGTCACACGGGTGGCCAGTCGTACGGTTTGGCTGTCCGTTCGGACAGCTGTCCTGTCACACCCCGAAATATCAGAGCATTGGAGTGACTGGACTGGTATCTTCATTGCACAGCGGAAGCAAATAAGCTAAGTCTTCTAGAAATTGAACGCCTGCTAAGTACTCGAGTCTCCAATGGTTCTCCTATTCCAACCGTGCCTTGTCTTAGAACTGTAACCTGAGAAAGAACATGCGAGAAAAATCAACATAATGTTGAGCGAGTTCATAGTTTGTTTGTAAAAGATTTGAAATAAATCTTTTGAGTTATGAAAGATTTGAAATAAATCTTTGGAATAACCGGTTTTTGAAATAGTATTGAGAAAACGAATCAAAAGTCATTTTCTTGCCAAGTTATAAGGAAACGTTGCGTTTGTAACACGTTATGTTCATAAAACCATGTATTTGTAAAGCCTTGTATTTGTAATGTTCGCATAACCGTCAATGCCCACCCTGACTTTGACTCCATACCCGCATA
Organism: Helianthus tuberosus; assembly: GCA_030545235.1. Classification (NCBI taxonomy): domain Eukaryota; kingdom Viridiplantae; phylum Streptophyta; class Magnoliopsida; order Asterales; family Asteraceae; genus Helianthus; species Helianthus tuberosus. Next base: position 151,938,459 of record CM060400.1, read on the forward strand.
ATGCTTTGAATTTGTATAAAACATAGTAGTTAATTTGTATGAACAAGAAGTTTCCGTAAGTATAAAATCCCTGGTATGTAGCAATAAGGAAAAAGAGATCACCAATGGTTTGCAAGGCCATTGATATGTGTGAAGTGCAAGTAGGAAGACTCAAACCGAGCAAATTTATGCGTCGGGCACAAAGTCACCCCGAGGTCCGTTCTGTTTGGCCTGGGGGCTGGGCTCGCTACACCCAGATAGATCTACCGCTCCTACCCCTCGGTCCTACAATGAGGATTAATGATCCCAAGTTGCGCCTACCCACTCACATGATCTGTGCGTTCTAACCCTCCTTAAGCTAACCATACCATGTATAAAAATGTCTGTAATCATTGTACATGTATTTTACCCCAGTCTCTAAGACTGATCCTCCCTCAGTCTCTAAGACTGAGCCTTCCTCAATATTATCACCAGACGATCCATCCTTAGTCATGAAAATCATTCACATTTCGATAATACGCATTTGTTTTGTAAAAACCGGTATGTTTAGTATAAACCTTTCGTAAATCATTTGAGTTCCTCGAAATCCCTTCGTAATATGATTTAGAAAATACGAGTTTTGCGTTTGTTCTAAACTTGGTATGTTTTTGCAAAACGTGCATGTCTTTCCACCCCGAAAACATTTATAAAAATGTAAAATAGTAAAAAGTGGGGGTTATGAACTCACCTGAATATTCCCTGTGCAAAGCTAGCTAATTACGACTCCGTGATGTCGTTTCCAAAGTGAGACTCGCTAGCGTGCATTCTACAATATTCCTAACACAGAATATCTAATAAGTTTCTAAATAAAAGCGGTAACTAAACTACGTGTCATCGAGCTCTACCGAATCGTTAATCGAACGATTCAACGGTAAGTTGTTAACTTAATGGAAAAGATTAAGTTATATGTGTTAAGTCTCGTTTAATGTCAGTAGCAGTTTAATAAGTCTTGCAAAAGACTTAGTTTCCGAGAGACTTAAAATGAATAAATATTTATATAAAAATATATAAATATATCGTTGTAGGTGTGTTAGCCGTCTCGAGTAGTCGTACGTGTATGTATCGAGTATTCGTATGAAAATAATATATAATAAGTTGTATTATATATATCACGTCTTGTGTATATTTGCCAAAAATATACGTATGTGCCGTCTGGGCGTATAAAATAAATATAACAGAATAGTCGACTTGTATTGGAAAATAAATATATAACTATATTTATTTATAAAAGGATTCGAGTTCGTTTGAAATAAATATTATAATAACTATATTTATTTTTGTTGTCGAAGTATTTTCCGTATCGTTGTTCTCGTAAGTTGTAGGTTGTGGTCGAAAGAAACTTTACATTCGTATCTTGTTTTTCAAAAGTCGCTTTATATCAAAAGCACGTTTTGTTTTATAATAAAACTCGCTTTATTTTACGGATTTTTTCGAAAAACGGGCAGAGTTTCCTCTGTTTTTGGACGCCCCGACAATACAAGTTGTCGTTATTTTAACAAAATTCAATCAAGATTCAATAGTCAATATAAATAATTTTGTTTAAATATATCAAATATAATCAACCGGTTCGAGCTCGTTTGTCACGTAATGAATTATAATAATAAAGATAACAAAATAAACGCGCCGTTAATTTTACCAAGTTCTTCTGTCGAGCCGCTTGACTGAGTTGACCGGGTCAACTGAGTTGACCGAGTCGACTCGCTGAGTTGACCAGGTTGACCCGAAACGTTGACTGTGACCGGTTTGAACCAACAACTCCAAAATGAAATCTGAACCCGACTTTGAACCGAGACACATCGAGTTGAGCCGTTTACCATGGCTGACCAGCTTTGACCAGTCAACCCGTAGTGTTGACTGGGTTGACCCAAACCAAGACTGCGATGACCCGAGCAACTAAACTCTGAGATGACCGAACCAGCATAACCACTGTCATCATCATCAACACCTTGACTCAAACATCATCATCATCACTCGTCGTCGGCCATTTTTAACTGAACCCGAACGAGACCCGAAAGCCTGCTGAAACTCATCGGATAAGAACACGAACCACTGGATCGAGGTACATACCGCTGGTCCGAGTCTCCGACCACCGGTCCGAGCTTCCGACCGCCGGAGATTTTCTCCATTCTCTCTCTCTTTCTTCGTCTCTCTCTTCTCTTCCTCGTCCCGATCTCTCTCTCTCTCATCAGCCTCTCTCTCTCTCTCTTCTGCTCTCTCTCTTTCTGCTTGGTATCGCCGCCGCACCACCACCGGTTAGTGGTGGTGGTGGTCCGTTTTCAGGATCGAAAAAGGGGGGTGGGGGCTGGTTGAAGACGAGCAGGGGAGGGGGTGGATCCGAGAGATGTGGGTGGGGGTGTTATCGGTTGGGTATTGAGAGAAAGGAGATGAAATGCTTCATCTTTTATTTGAGGGGGAAAATGTAAATGTCTGTGTGTGTATTATTGATGTTGTCTGCTTGTGGAATGAGGAAAAGAAAGAACATCATGTCCTTATTTATAAGGAAAAATGGTTATATTAACTTTTGAGTATAGAAGTTATATGCAGGTAACATGTTTTATCTTTGGGAAAAAGATCTCTTAATGAGATTTGAATATTTTACAAGATTTTTGTATATATTTTGTGTAGATCTCATGTACAAAAATCTCTTGTAAAGATTCGATGAGATCTTGGATAGATCTTGTGTAGATTTTGCAGATCTTTGTAGAGATTTTCGAGATTTAATTTATTATGTGTAGGTTTAGGCTTGTGGGTTTTGGGCTTGGGCCCAGGGCCCACAAGTCCATCTCGTGAGTAAGTGGCCCGTAATTCCTACGAGACCCGTTGTCAAAACCCGAACTCCGTTTAATGTCAAAAACTAAAATTCACAAAAATACGGTCTGTAGTCGTTGCCCGTTCATCGATTACGATAATAATCGCGAAAAATTCCATCGGTGCCGCCTTTAATCCATTTTTTTCCAATCCAGTCTCGACTGTAGTTGCTAAATTTTCATTACGGAGCTAAATATAGCGTAAAATGTAGGTTTCGAAGGTGACAGGCGTCTCCGTCGCTTCCGTTTTGTTGCCGATGCGTTTCCTGCTATCGCGTTTTTAGTTCACGTTGCATTTGTATCGCACGGAAGCCCAATAAATTCACAAAATTAATTTCATAAACATAAAATATTCGTGTAACATCCATACTTGTCGGCGTTGTCAGTATTTTGTACGGCATCAGTTCGTTGTCGCTAAATATTCAGCAGATTTTCCGTAAAGCACCATACGCGCACTGTATAGTCGAATAAACGCTCCTAGGCATTCCCAAGGCCTAATTAAGTTAATTTGTGCTGTGAACACTATTTATTATCGTGTTAATCACTTATAAATCACGTAATTAAGTGTCGTAAATCACGGGTTGTCACATGTCCGTTCGGACAGCAGTCCGTTCGGACGGCACTCCGTCCTGGTTGACCTGTTTGTCTTACACTTGGTTGTTTTTGATAGTTTGTCATTTTATCGAGATATTTTGATAACGTGTTAAGCAACAGAAACCTCGTCAATACTTGGTGCTCCTGATCGGACAGGAATCACCCAAACCCGATCAGTGGACGGTTCGAGACGACGTTCCACGTTTAACCCGGAATCGATAATCTCGTGGATAGAATATGGATCTTGAACCAACACAACCACAATAATGAGTAGTAAGCCAGCACAAGTTCTGATTCTATCGGTTTTGAGTGCATTGAGTGTAAAAGAGTTGAAAACCCATCTTTCAATCCTTTTTATTGTGAATATGTCTAGATCTATGAAAGATCTTTGTTTGTTTATGTGGAAATCGGTTAGATCTAAGTTGTCATTGGTGGATTGAGGCCAAAACATGAAGTTCTTCAAGAACACATGATGATGTCATCCTAGAACACCTTGAATCTTGATGATTTCACGGTTAAAAGTTAAGATTCAAAAGGTAGAAAGGTGTAGGAGTGCGTGTAGATTAAGGAAGTACAAGATTTAGGACGAGATCTTATCGGAATCGTGAGAATTCTGAAGAAAAGTGAGGGAAACGAGCTGATCGGACGTCAGTTACCAAAAGTAGAAAGTATGAAAGTGACAAGGGGTATTTATAGGGTTACCCAAAGTGGAAAGGGGGCTGGTCGAACGGTTAGTCAGCCCGATCGAACAGCTGGTAGCCTGATTGATCAGTCACCTTGTTCAAGTGTTCGGTGCGACGAGTTTTGCTGTTTCGATTTCGATTGCGAGCGTTGTGATGCGATAGAGTTTCCTAGTCAAATTACTTTTAATCCCAACTACTCATATCTCGCACTATCTCTTTTCCACCAATTATCACACCATTTCGATTGCGATTGAGTTTGATTGCGTTTCGATTGATTACCACAACATAACATAAATATTCATGCACAAGTAACACATAAGACACACACACACACGTATATCAGTAACCAAAATGCGTAATTCGAGTTGCGAGTGCGATTGCGATAGCGATAAGCGATTAAACATACGATAAATAGCGATTAATATGCGGTTATTAATAGATACTCCACATAATACAAGCAAAGCGAAAATAAAATAGACTAACTACAAGTCAAAGAAGTCAAATCAGGGATTGATCAAGGAGAGACAGATCGCAATTAGCAATCTTGTCTTCCTTTGACTTCAATCTTGACTTTGACCTTGACTTTCGAAACACGGGGTGTTACAGCCTCCCCTAGTTGAGGGAATTTCGTCCCGAAATTAGGCGGAAGCCGTAACAAACAACTGCGGGTACTTTGCCTTCATGTCGCTTTCGAGTTCCCAAGTGAACTCTGTGCCTCGTTTGCCTTCCCATCGGACTTTCACAATAGGAATGCGCGAGCGTCTGAGCTGCTTGGTTTGGCGATCCATGATTTTGACAGGCTTTTCCACGAAGTGTAGTGTTTCGTTTACTTGGAGATCATCGAGAGGTACAATCAAATCATGCTCAGCCGGGCACTTTCGGAGGTTTGACACATGGAAAGTCGGGTGGACGTTACTAAGTTCCTCCGGTAGTTCGAGTCTGTGGGCGACTTTTCCGATCCTTTCCAGAATCTTAAAAGGTCCAACATATCGAGGCGCTAGTTTCCCTTTCTTGCCGAATCTGACCACACCCTTCCAAGGTGATACCTTTAGGAGTACGTAGTCGCCAACATCAAATTCAAGGGGCTTGCGTCGTCTATCAGTGTAACTTTTCTGTCGACTTCGAGCTTTCAACAAGTTGTCTAGAATTTGGAGGACTTTGTCAGTCATTTCTTGCAATAGCTCAGGACCGGTTAGTTGCGAGTGACCGATCTCGTGCCAAACAATAGGCGATCGACATCTTCTTCCGTATAAAGCCTCGAATGGTGCCATTTGAATGCTGGAATGATAACTGTTGTTGTACGAGAAATCTATGACACACGAACAGAGCATGTCTTCAATAGTACGAATCGTCCTTTCAGTCTGACCGTCAGTTTGAGGGTGGAAAGCGGTACTTAGATTAAGCGATGTACCGAGAGCCATTTGAAACGTTTCCCACAATCGCGAGGTAAACTGAGCATCACGGTCAGAGATGATGTCGCGAGGCATCCCATGTCAACAAATGATTTCATTGGTGTAGATTCGGGCTAATCGTTCCACCTTGTAGTCTTCCCGTATTGGCAAAAAGTGAGCTGATTTGGTTAAACGGTCAACAATAACTCAAATGTTGTCATGACCTGATGACGTGTGCGGAAGCTTTGTTATGAAGTCCATAGCTATACTCTCCCACTTCCATGTAGGGATCGGCGGTTGTTCGAGTAAGCCAGAGGGTCTTTGGTGTTCAGCCTTGACCTTTGCACAAGTCAGGCACTTCCCAACGTAGAGAGCAATATCCCTTTTCATGCCCGGCCACCAATACTTGTAGCGAAGGTCCTGGTACATTTTGTCGGCACCGGGATGAATAGAATATCGGGATTTGTGGGCTTCGTCCATCAAAATCTTTCGCAAATCGGTCCGTTTAGGGATCCAAATTCGGTCTAGATAATGGAATATCCCATTCGACTTATTCACAAGATGAGCTCCATCGTGATAGATTCGTTCTTTTTTCAAGGTGCGTTCATTAAAACAGGCATGCTGGGCTTCGCGGATGAGGGTTTCGAGATCGTATTGGACTTGGACGTTACGAATGCTGAGTAAATAACTCCGTCTGCTGAGAGCGTCGGCAACGACATTTGCTTTGCCTGGGTGATAACGAATCTCACAGTCGTAATCGTTGAGAAGTTCTACCCATTGGCGTTGACGCGTATTAAGTTCTTTCTGATCAAAGATATGTTGTAGGCTCCTATGATCGGTGAAGATCGTACACTTGGTACCATACAGATAGTGTCGCCAAATCTTTAATGCAAAAATAACTGCACCTAGCTCGAGATCATGGGCTGTATAGTTCTTTTCGTGGATTTTGAGCTGACGAGATGCGCAAGCTATAACCTTGTCCCGTTGCATAAGAACACAACCAAGACCAAGGTTGGAAGCATCACAATAGATAATGAAATCGTCATTTTCGTCGGGTAATGTGAGGACAGGAGCATTGCAAAGCATGTACTTGAGGGTTTGGAAAGCAGACTCTTGTTCGGTTCCCCAAACAAAAGGCTTGTCTTTATGCGTGAGAGCGGTAAGCGGCACAACGATCTTTGAGAATCCTTCGATAAATCGTCGGTAATAGCTCGCTAGTCCGAGAAAAGAACGGACTTCAGACGGGTTCTTAGGTGTAATCCAACTCTTAACGGCTTCAATCTTCGCAGGATCGACGTGAATACCTTGACTATTGACAATGTGACCCAGAAACTGAACCTCCTCCAGCCAAAATTCACACTTGGAGAACTTGGCATAGAGTCGATTCCCCTGGAGTAGCTCGAGAACCAAACGTAGATGTTGCGCATGTTCGGCTTTCGACTTGGAATAGATCAAGACATCGTCAATGAACACGATGACGAAACGGTCGAGATATGGTTTACACACGCGATTCATCAGATCCATGAAAACCGCGGGTGCATTGGTTAAACCAAAAGGCATAACAACGAATTCGTAGTGGCCGTATCAAGTGCGAAACGCGGTTTTGGGTATATCCTCCTCTTGAATGCGTAGTTGGTGGTAGCCTGAGCGTAGATCGATCTTTGAGAAGCATGTAGCACCTTGTAGTTGATCAAACAAATCGTCAATGCGAGGCAGGGGATAGCGGTTCTTGATAGTTAACTTATTCAATTCCCGATAGTCGATGCACATCCTGAACGACCCGTCCTTCTTTTTGACAAAAAGGACTGGCGCACCCCAAGGAGAGGTGCTCGGGCGAATGAAGCCTTTCTCAAGTAATTCCTGGAGTTGGTTCGAGAGTTCACGCATTTCGGATGGTACGAGTCGGCAAGGAGCTTTGGCAATATGGTTGGCTCCAGGAATGAGGTCGATACGAAAGTCGATATCACGACTTGGCGGAAGGCCGGGAAGGTCTTCAGGGAATACATTAGGAAATTCTCGAACCACTGGGACATCGTTCACACCAGGACTCCCTTGCTTTTCCTTCTCCGCTACTACAATGTTAGCCAAGAAAGCTCTGTATTCCTTGCGGAGATACTTGCTAGCTTGGACACATGACATGAGCTTGAGACCCTTCGAAGCAGTTTCGCCATAAACACACAATAAGTCACCATTCGCGAGCGAGAATCGGATCATCTTATCGAAACACCCAACTTCAGCATGGTTTTCACGAAGAAAGTCCATGCCTACTATGACGTCAAAACTTCCGAGTTGCATCGGAATAAGGTCGATTGGGAAGATGTGATTGTTGAACTCAAGAGTACAATCACGAAGAACAGACTTAACGGTGATAGTTCTTCCGGTAGCAACTTCAACATCGAACGTCGAGGGGAGATGGGAGCGCTTACGACTAAGGAACTTCTCGAATTAAAATGACACAAAGCAATTATCGGCTCCAGTATCAAACAAACATGAAGCATAAATGCCATTCATAAGGAACGTACCATTGACCACGTTGTTGTCAGCTTGGGCTTGGCGCACGTTGATGTTGAAAGTTCTGGCGCGTGCGGCTTGTTGCTGCTGCTGATGCTGTTGCTGCTGGTGTTGCTGCTGCTGCTGGGGCTCTTGTTTCACAACCCTGTTCGGGCATATGTTCGCAAAGTGGTTGGGATCACCACATGCGAAGTAGACTCGGGCGTTGATCGCGGGTGCCTGAGCCGCTTGTTGGCCTTACGGGGCTGGGAGCAGAGCTTGATGAGCAGTGGCTTGAGCTGGCGCTTGACGGGGACCTGTACGACAGTTAGCAGTGAAGTGGCCGTACATGTTGCAGTGAGCGCAGAAACAACAGGTGAGACCCACCGGGTGATGATAAGAACATGTCGGGCAAGCCGGGTGGGGCCTGTGTATGCACGTTTTGCAGGCGGTGCATAAGTAACTGGTGCTAGACGGTGATGGGGCTGCTACTGAGCCGGTACGACTTGAAGAGGAGCAGCAGTGGTGGTGACAGCATAGTTCTTGTTGCTGGAGCTGCTGTTGTTGTTCTTCTTCTTGCGGCATGAGGACTTGGACGATTGAGCGGTGGTGGTTTCAGCGGTTGGTGCGGCGGTGACTTGGTGCAGGTTCTTCGAAGTTTTATCCCAAAAACCAGCTTTTACCCGCTTGTCGTTGATTTCTGCGGCAAGCAAGTAAGTTTCTTCGATTGTTGCTGTCTTTGCGGCATGCACAAAATCCGTAAAACAGTCGGGTAGAGCTCGGATGTACTTCTTGATCGCCATGTCGGGCGTCTTCACTTGATCGGGACAGATGATGCTGAGCTGCTTAAAGCGAGCAGTCAGGGCAGCGTTGTCACCTTCCTTCTGCTTAATGTTCCAGAATTCGTCCTCTAGCTTTTGGCGTTCATGAGGAGGGCAGAATTCATCCATCATGATGGCCTTCAACTCCTCCCATGTCAGCTCATAAGCTGCATCGTTCCCGCGTTTGTTTCTCTCGGCCGTCCATCAGTCTAATGCGCGGGACTGGAAGACGCCGGTAGCGTTCAGAGTGCGAAGATTTTTCGGACATCCACTCTGGCGCAGAGTGACTTCGATGGAATCGAACCATTGAAACATAGCCGTTGGGCCATCTTCTCCAGTGAATTCCTTCGGACCGCAAGCCTTGAACTGCTTGAAGCTGAAAGCAGTCTTAGTAGCAACTTTAGGAGCTTCAGTTCGGGATTCCTCAGACAATTTGCTAACATTTTCGTAAATTTCACTCATGATCTGGGGCACAACCTTTGCCACTTGTTTCGCGAGGATGACACAAAGGCGTTTGTCCCTCTGTTCTTGACGAGAGAGTCGTGGGTGACGGGATCCAGATGATGGTCCAGTTGACATTGTCTGCAACTGACATCGCCATAGGTCTCAGATACGTCATGATCGAATCTCACCTCACACGTCTAATACATGCTAAAGCTCAGGAACACAGTGAAACATGTATCACATAAACACATAGGCACATAGTCACATAACACAGAAGCACATAATCACGTAAGCACGTAGAGCACAGAAGCACATAAGCATGTAATCACCAGATGCAGTCAGAATACAGAAACCTATCATTCAAAGTCCGCGAGCGTTCGAGAATAGCGATCGCGATTAATACATCGAGTAGTATAGTATAAGCGTATCATAGCATAAGGTCGTCCATATTTAGCGATTTGTCAGCGTTTTGAGATAGAAATGCAGTGCGAGTCGTGCGTGTCGATCGAAGTGAAAGCAAAATCGAATAAATCTCCAAAATTTAAACACATAAACAGGTAAATACATAAACAAACACATAAAATCAACGAATCATCAGAGTCAGCAGTTGCGGGCTCAGAATCGAAACACATAAAAATTGGGAAATAGATCGTCTGCGGCTATTAGACATTGACTATCCAAAGTGATTCGACTATTCTCAAGGACTTGTTGTGCACATTTGACCTTCAGGATTGTGCTTTTGCCTCGATTCTTGGGCGTTTGGCACACATCCCGTTAGTCATATCGTGACTTCAGGTCGTTGGAGTCCGTCGAGACTTTGGTGAGAGTTTTGTAAAAACAAGTAAAGGTCGGAACAAATCGTCAAGGTTAGGGTTTCACCCCTAGCTTAACAACTCCGTTCCTGTTTTTGATAAGATAAAAGAGAATTATGCGTCAAAGTATGGATTTCACTCCTGGTTCAACGCAAGTTCTCGTGTTTATAGATGAAAATGTGGGTTGGTCAAGCAATTCAGTCGAGAGTTTGCGGTTTTCACACCTAATCTCAACTTAATCACTCATTCATATTTGAAAATTCGAGTGCAGTGATAGTGTAGCGTAGGCAAGAATAGCGAGAAATAGCAATTCCTCTGTTTTTGTGCAAACTTACTGCTATTCCTATCATACATAACCCCTACTGGATGTGCATGAGTCGGTCTGTTGGTTCCTAACTATAGACTAGGTCTCTAAGACTTCGACCCGGACTAGGTCGAGTCTTGCCTAAATCCCTATAGTTATGGCTCTGATACCAATCTGTCACACCCCAACCGATGGCGGAAACATCGGGGCATGGCACTGAGCGAAACAGATTGTCCAGAAGTTTCCATAACAACTATATTTACCAAATATTTAAACAACACGTCTCATACTGTCACACCCCAACCAATGGCGGAAACATCGGGATGAGACGAAGTGTGAAGATTGCTAGAGACATCATAACGCTATTTGTGACAATATTTAATAAACCGATTTCATTTCATAAAGTAAAATTTTCAACATTACAAGAAATTCAAATACAACAAGTTCAAAGAAGTACATAACAACATAAGCAAAAATTGATACAACATATTAACCTAAACGTCTATATGTGTATCTAGGCATCAACGCTACTTCTTTTCATAGCATCGTCATCATCAATCTGTAACATGTTTAAAATACAATTCAATGTAAAAGCAAAGGCGAGTATACAAGTTTAAGCATAAGTATAAGTATAAAAATTTAAAACGAATCCACATGGCAACTTAGTCTATACGAGATCAACCTAGCGTGGCATGCAATATTTCTAGCCAACCTCAGTATACGCAAGAAAGTTTAATTAATTCAACATGACCCAAGTTTAAGGGGGCGGTGCGTTACTCCTATAGCGCTATATATGTCAAATGGAGGCTCGTGAAAGCTAATGACTAAAACATATTACATAAGTATGGTCCACGTAAGCACCAAGTATCATAACATAGAATTCATGTATAAGGATTGTTTTCGTGCATTGCATAAAGAATAAGTTTAAGTGTGTTTTAATAAGGTAACATGTTACACCCCAAAAAGTGGTAAACATAAAAAGGGGGTTGCGAGTATACACACAATATTGCATAGGCTTTCCGATTATCCAATGTGACGAAGTTGATGAGGTTAGAAGGTTAAATGTGTAAAGGTTAAAGTTCAAGTATGCTTAGAGTCGAGATTCGGAATAAAACAACATGAAAGTATTATATCAACATAATCATCTTCAACACATAACACTTGTATGACACTTGGTAACCACAAGGGTTATAATGATTTCATGAGTCGAACACTCATAAGAATCATAACAAGGTTTAGCCTTAGATGATGTTCTACTACTTTGACAAATGAATATGAATTCAACATCAAAGGTCCGAATGTACATAGATATTATTTAGGTTATATAGTATATATTATTAAGTCCAAATGTTCAAATATTTCAAGTATGAGGTAGAAGATTACATCTTCATTTAGGTACCTCAAAATGTGTCATAGAAGTCATGTAGGAGGTAGGAAGAACGAGCTTCCATTTAGGCACCTCGTATGCGTTCACCACTACACTTGTTGTAAAAACAAACAAGGAGGGTCATGAACTAAGACTAGTACAATAATGTAAACAATCTAAGCTATGAGAAATCATCAAATCATGTTGGGATTTTATGTTGGAAAAACCCAAGTTGTTCCACAATCACTCCTACATCAAGTTTGAAGCTTGAACATGACTTGTGGATTAAAAACCCTAATCAAAACAGAATTTATTTGAGGTTTAACCTCTGATGTTGTATGTCTCAACCTTGTTTTTAAGCTTAACCAACCATAAGATATGTTGTAAGCATTAGGACATGGGTTTGAGATGAGTTAGACACAAATTTGATAAGTTTAAACAAGTTTTGAAAGAACTTAAAACACAACAGAAAGTTTATGGACATTTGTAGGGCAATTCCAGGCTTGATTTCTCCAAAGAGAGATCAAGGAATCAAGCCCAATGATTATCCAAGCAAGTAGGAAGAAGAATCAAGTGATTTGGTTGAGTTTTGAGCAAGTTATGCTCACTTTTGTAAAGGGGTATGAATCTGCCCGAATTTCTGATTTGCAAGAACTTGAGAGTGATTTTGGAGAGATTAGAGAGTTGTGAAAGTGGAAAAAGGCTTGGAGAAGGCATGGTACTTATAGAGGATGAGTTAGGGTTGATTGGAGGTGTTTAATGGAGGTTTGGAGGTGATTGGTGGGGTTAAAGAGTTGGGATTTCGTGCAAATTCATGAGCTGTTTGAATTTTTCTGCCTGCCAGACACCCTTACGGACCGGACCGTAAGGGTATGAGGCTTACGGTCCGTAAGCCTTTTTCAGGAACAAAAATCTTTATTTCTTGGATTTTAATGATTGCAACATGTCTAGATGTTATATGTTACGTATTTTATGATCATTTTAGGGTATTTAGGCATACTTAACATGTACTAAAGGTAACACAAGTATCAAATGAATAAGATTAAGTATAAGACTCGTATGTAAGTATCGCACGAAGCATGTATGTTACGTATTAGTAGGTTTATTACACGTTTGCAAGTGTTACGGATATGTAACTAATTGTTTCACAATTAAACATATGATTATGTATAAAGTAGGTATAACATGTAATTATCAAAGTACGATGTCACACCCCCAAAATCCACACGCGGAGTACCACCGCTTGGAGGCGTGACATGACCAGGATCAAGCCACCAATCATATTGAACATAAGTAAAATAGTAAAAGTCATTCCTCAATACGATAGGTGTTTTCAAACCAAACATAAAACAAGTGTGTAGCGGAAGCAATAATGTAAGACCCAACATAAGTTTAAGTACAAAATGTCATAATGTTTAACAACACATTCACGATCCATGTCCACAACGACCGTGCCTCCCGTGCAAGCTCCAAAAGTACCTAAGGTCCTGCAAGGCATGTAACAGAGAGTCAACAACTAGTTGAGCGAGTTCACAGTTGGTTATTTAAATATAATGTTTGCATCGTAAATCGTATGCTTGTTTAGTAATCATGTATCGTATGTAATGGTATCGCGGCCCTCTAGGCATGTTTGCGAAGTTTAGTGGGGGTTTCCCATATGTTCTCTAGACTAGGTATATTTGTATCGCGGCCCTCCAGGCATGTTTGCGAAGATTAAAGTATAGTTCGCGGCCATTCCAGGCATGTTTGCGAAGATTGTTCTAGTATCGCGGCCGATCCCGGCATGTGTGCGAAGAGAAGTATATGTATCACTAGTCTAGTAGTATCTACCATTGACCTTCCTCTCCCGAGGCCTATGGTATGTAATTTCGATAACTCTTAAGCATAAAAAAATCAATCAACCCATTCCCCACCCCGGGAATCCCATGCCTTGGTAGAAGTGTGAACTCACCTTGTTTTGCTCGGTATGCTAAGTTAAGTGCTCACAATTAATCAGTCAAGTCCTATAGTGCACGTATACTTAATCAGTTCACATTGTTTGTAAATTTTCACAAGGAACTAGTGTCACAGTAATATCATGGAGTGTTTGACAGTTCATATCATGCAACACAAGCAGTTAATTGCATCCATACATTTAACAGAGTTACTCAAACAATGAAGTTATCAACTTACATATTTAACAGAGTTAAATAATCTAACCGAGTTTGCTGACATAACTGAGTTAATACTTAACATGGTTAGTAGGTTAACCTAGTTACAGAATAACATCTTTTATAATAACAAGTTACAGATAATTGGCCGAAAACCCTTTTGGCCGAAAACACTTTCATGGACGAAATCTCTTTTGGGCCTAACACACTTGGGCCGTAAACTGTTTTGACGAAAACACATAATGAATCGAAATCCCCCTTGACCGAAATCCCTATAGTGGCGAAATCACTATATGCCGAAAACACATATATGCCGAAATCACTAGTGGGCCGAAATCCATTAAGTGTTAAAAAAAAACTTATCTGGGCCGAAAACAACATGTGGGCCGAAATCACTCTTTGTGATTTCGTCCAGTTTATTTTTGTGGGGTGTTTTCGCCTGATACATCATCATCTTCCACAATACTTACTGTAACTTATAAAACCCAGCAATTCGATCATTTATATAAGTTTGAAATCGTTGATTATTATAACAGAAACATTTGGTCTCTACTCAATTAATATATGATCTCATATCCTTCCATATTAATCCAACATCATATAAACAGAATCATCATAAAATCATTGTGTAACCAGGTTTACCATTCACTTTAACATTTCGATATATATATATCATTCAGCCATACTTGAGCAGTAGTATTATTATTTAGATCTAGTCTAACAATCTAACCATGTTTCATATACAAATATATATATATATATATATATATATATATATATATATATATATATATATATACTGATCGATCACAAGCAACAACATAACAATATAATTAGATCTGAAACAACTTATTGTGAAAATCACTAACCGAAAATTAAACAGAGGTTTGGCTTCAAATGAGGAATTCTGTTTGTTGGGTTTCAGAGGTAGAGAGAGAAACAATGTAATAAGATAAGGTTTGGTAAGTAAGAGACTTCTCCGAGAAGATTTGTTTATAAAATGATTATATAAAATATCTCAATACTGGGCCAAGGCCCATCTCTGATTTCGTTGGTCATCAGTGGACGAAAACACATAAGGTGTTTTCACCACTTGGGTGATTTCATGGGTACTTGTTTTCAGTAAGAGTTCCATCTTTATTTAACATGTTAATTAATACAAAACCTTATTAACATACACTCACATATAATAAATATTATGGATCCCAAGTATAAAATATCAATCGAAATACGATATAACGTATTACAAAGGTAAGCGTTGTGAAACAACGAGTCGTGTAAATAAACAACATAAACAATAAAAAAAAATTAACGTGCACTAAATGCGAAGATGGAAATCTTGGAAACTCGAGTTGTCACATTATCCCCAACTTGAAAGAAATTTCGTCCCGAAATTTAGCATGCGGTTACTGAGGAAGCTAGGTAAGTTATCATTTACTGGTTTTCCTGGGGTGTCACATCATCCCCCCGTTGATTTGGAATTTCTTCCCGAAATTCTGTAGTAGCTTCAGCCTCAGTAGTAGTTGCATTGTTTTCGAACAACTGGGGATATTTGAGTTCCATTTGGTCTTCGCGTTCCCAGGTGAACTCTGGGCCACGACGGGAGTTCCAACGAACTCGAACAAGAGGTATTCTGGTGTTCTTGAGGACCTTAACATCCCGGTCCGTAATTTCAACTGGTTCCTCGACGAAATGCAATCGTTCGTCGATAGTGAGCTCCTTCAAAGGAACTATGAAGGTCTCATCTGACAGACACTTCTTCAGATTCGACACGTGAAAGACGTTGTGAACTGCACTGAGTTCAGCTGGTAAGTTCAGTCTGTAGGCCACTTTGCCTATCTTCTCTATGACTTCAAATGGTCCAACGTATCGTGGATTGAGTTTGCCCCTTTTGCCAAAACGAACAACACCCTTCCAGGGTGAAACTTTGAGTAGTGCTCGATCCCCAACCTGGAACTCGAGTAGTTTCCTGTCTTTATCGGCGTATGCTTTCTGACGGTCACGAGCTGCCGCCATGCGTTGTCGTATTTGAGCAATCTTTTCAGTAGTATCAACTACCATTTCTGGACCTGTGATCTGACTGTCACCCACCTCTGCCCAACAAAGAGGTGATCGGCATTTACGCCCGTACAATGCCTCAAATGGAGCAGCTTTAATGCTGGTGTGGTAGCTGTTATTGTACGAAAATTCCACGAGTAGCAGATGTTTTTCCCAGCCCTTACCAAAGTCAATTACGCAGGCCCTAAGCATGTCTTCTAGAGTTTGAATAGTGCGCTCAGACTGCCCATCTGTCTAAGGATGATAAGCTGTGCTCATGTCTAAACGAGAGCCAAAAGATTTGTGCATTGCTTGCCACAGTTCTGAAGTAAAACGTGCATCACGATCAGAGATAATAGAGGTGGGCACCCCGTGCCTCGAGACAACTTCTTTAAGGTATACGTCTGCTAGAGTGGAGAACTTATCCGTTTCCTTGATAGCCAAGAAGTGAGCAGACTTTGTGAGTCGATCCACGATCACCCAAATAGTATCATTCCCACGTTGAGATCTAGGTAGGCCAGTAACAAAATCCATGGAAATTTGTTCCCATTTCCATTGTGGTATCTCAGGTTGTTGGAGTGGGCCTGAGGGTTTCTGATATTCCGCCTTGACTCTCGCACAAGTCAAACACTTGCTAACGTAAGTTGCTATGTGGGCCTTCATGCTAGGCCACCAATATGTAGTTCTGAGGTCGTGGTACATCTTATCCGAACCAGGATGTACTGAGTAGCGAGACTTATGAGCTTCATCCATTACAAGCTCGCGTAAATTACCATAGAGTGGGACCCAGATGCGTCCTGTTACATAGTAGGCGCCGTCTGACTTTTGTTCTAACCGTTGTCTTGAGCCGCGTAGGGCTTCAGACCTGACGTTTTCTGGTTTCAATGCTTCTACCTGAGCATCTCGTATCTGTGAAGGAAGACTGGACTGAATAGTGAGTTGCAACGCTCGTACACGCCTAGGTGTAGTATCCTTTCGACTGAGGGCGTCGGCCACCACATTGGCTTTGCCCGGATGGTACTTTATAGCACATTCGTAATCGTTCAGTAACTCGACCCATCGACGTTGACGCATGTTCAATTCTTTCTGCTTGAAGATATGCTCAAGACTCCTGTGATCGGTGTAGATGGTGCACTTGGTGCCATACAGATAATGTCGCCATATCTTGAGTGCAAAAACAACAGCTCCCAGCTCTAAATCGTGCGTAGTGTAATTCCGTTCGTGAATCTTAAGTTGGCGTGAAGCATAAGCAATAACTTTATCCCGTTGCATCAACACACATCCAAGACCTTGGATAGATGCGTCGCAGTAGACTACAAAATCGTCCGTGCCTTCAGGCAATGAGAGGATAGGTGCGCTACAAAGTCTATCCTTTAAGTGCTGAAACGCTGTTTCCTGTGTATCACTCCAACGGTAAGCAACACCTTTCTGTGTCAGTAATGTAAGCGGCTGCGCAATCTTTGAGAAGTCTTTGATGAACCGTCTATAATAACCCGCCAAACCCAAGAATTGGCGTATTTCTGTTGGTGTGCGAGGTGCAGGCCAGTTCTTGATCGAATCTACCTTGGATGGATCGACATGAATCCCATCCTTGTTCACCACGTGGCCTAGAAAGTGGACTTCACGAAGCCAGAAGTCGCATTTTGAAAACTTAGCGTACAGCTGTTCCGTTCGAAGGAGTTCCAGAATAAGTCGTAAATGCTGCTCATGTTCCTCCCGATTCTTCGAATAAATTAGGATCTCGTCGATGAAAACAATAACAAACTTGTCAAGATAAGGTTTGCACACCCTGTTCATAAGATCCATGAAAACCGCAGGCGCGTTCGTTAGCCCGAATGGCATGACCAAAAACTCGTAATGGCCGTAGCGAGTTCTGAATGCTGTTTTGGAGACGTCCTCGTCCCGGACTCTCAACTGATGATAGCCTGACCTCAGGTCAATCTTCGAGTAATAGCTCGACCCTTGCAACTGGTCGAATAAGTCGTCGATGCGTGGAAGAGGATAACGATTCTTCACCGTCACCTTGTTCAGTTCGCGGTAGTCTATACACATGCGGAAGGTACCGTCTTTCTTCTTCACAAATAATACTGGAGCTCCCCAGGGCGAAGAGCTAGGACGTATGAAACCCTTTTCCAAGAGTTCTTGCAATTGCTTAGACAATTCTTCCAGTTCAGTTGGAGCTAAGCGGTAAGGCGCTCGAGCTATAGGTGCTGCTCCTGGAGCTAGCTCGATCTGAAATTCGACCTGGCGATGGGGCGGTAACCCAGGTAACTCTTCAGGAAACACTTGAGGAAATTCGCGTACAACAGGAATATCCTCTAACTTCTTGTCTTTCGTCGATGTATCAGTAACGAGTGCGAAAATAGCTGTGTGGCCCTTTCGCAAACACTTCTGTGCCTTCAAGAAGGAGATGATGCCACTCACGACACCACTCTTGTCGCCTTGAACTTCGAGAGGTTCTTTGCCAGTACGGGGAATACGAATGATCTTCTCCTTGCATAAGATCTCTGCTTGTTGTTGGGATAACCAATCCATACCAATGACGACATCAAAACTACTCAGAGTTATAGGAATGAGATCGATAGAGAAAGTCTGACCAGCGAGGATAAGATTACAACCCTGAACTATGTGTGTGGCTTCTAGACTTTTACCGTTAGCTAACTCTACGACATGTTTGGTGTTCAAAAGTGTTGGTGCGCGTTTAAGCATTTGACTAACTTTCAGAGACATATAACTGGTATCCGCACCCGAATCAAATAATACAGTAACATAAAAGTCGTCGAGAAGAAACTTACCCATAACCACATGAGGATCGTTCCTTGCGTCACTCTGACCAATCACAAATGCACGACCCTTAGCACCATTGTTGTTGTTTCCCCCATTGTTGTTCCCATTGCCCTGATTATTGTTGTTGTTGTTCTGATTTAACTGGGGACAGTTCCGCTTGAAGTGACCTTCAGCCCCACACTGAAAGCATGTCTTATTTCCTTGCTGTTGTTGCTGTGGCTGGTTTCGTGGAACTGGTGGCTGTTGTTGCTGGTTCTGATTCGCAGGCCTTGAGCTCCTGCAATCTTTAGCTTCATGACCTACCCTTAGACATCTCTGACAGCGGCCTTTACGACACTGACCACTGTGGTGTTTGTTGCACCTGTTACACAGTGGATGAATTCCCCGATATCCACTCTGCCCCTGACCCCCAGACGATTGCTGACTCGGATTCTGGAAATCACTAGTCTTGCGCTGCTGCTGTGCTTGAGACTGTACAGTAGCTGAACCCCTGCTGGAATCCCCTTCCCATTTCCGTTTGTTGTCACTGGGATTAGCAGGAGTAGCTGGAGTGGTAGCGGTAATAGTAGCGCTGATACGTTTAGGCAGCCTGTTCTGTTCGACTGCCTGATCGGTGAGGCGATGAGCTAACTTGACAATCTGTTGAATGGTGCCAAGATTCGCTGAGGTTACGTGACTTTGAATTTCCGGCACCAGACCATTGAGATACAGTTCGATACGCTTAATGGGAGGGTCCACCATAGTAGGACACAAAATAGCCAACTCATTCGATCTTCTGGTATACGCTTCAATTTCTGACCCCGTCATTTTCAAGTGGTAAAACTCTACCTCCAGCTTATGAATATCATCACGGCTACAGTATTCCTCTTTGATCAACTCCTTGAAATCATTCCAGGGTGTGGCGTTAGCAACAGCCAACCCTAACATCTGAACTTGCGCATTCCACCAAGTCAGCGCAATGCCTTCTAGAGTACCAGTGGCGTACTTCACCCTGCAAGCCTCAGGGCATTCACACATTTCAAATACGGACTCGAGCTTTTCAAACCAATGGAGGAGTCCAACCGCTCCTTCCGTGCCACTAAAAGTAGTAGGACGACAGTCCATGAAAGTTTTGAAGGTGCAAACAGGTGGCTGAGCGTGCTGACCTCCTTCTTGTGCGGCTGCAAGTGCCGCAGCAACTCGTTCGTTAATAAGAGCTGTCAACTGGGCTTGTGTCATGTTAATGCGTCCAGCCATGATCTTCATAGGAAATATGACATAAGTGAGAGAGGTTCGCGAGTAATGCGATAACAGAAGAGAGTAAGCACACAAGTGTTCTCATGCAATAGTGTTAAGTTAACCTAAGCATACCCGGAGCAAAGTTCTATGCAATTCTAGCAAGTAGGTAACAAAACATGTACCATATTACCTAGGATGTTGAGTCTTGCACGTGGAGCGAGGCGTCGTTGTGGATCGTTGAGCACTGTTTCGGTTATAGTCTGGTTTTAATAAAAAAAACGTTTTCCCCTTATTAATACCGAGTTCTCTATAACCAATGGCTCTGATACCAATCTGTCACACCCCCAAAATCCACACGCGGAGTACCACCGCTTGGATGCGTGACATGACCAGGATCAAGCCACCAATCATATTGAACATAAGTAAAATAGTAAAAGTCATTCCTTAATACGATAGGTGTTTTCAAACCAAACATAAAACAAGTGTGTAGCGGAAGCAATAATGTAAGACCCAACATAAGTTTAAGTACAAAATGTCATAATGTTTAACAACACATTCACGATCCATGTCCACAACGACCGTGCCTCCCGTGCAAGCTCCAAAAGTACCTAAGGTCCTGCAAGGCATGTAACAGAGAGTCAACAACTAGTTGAGCGAGTTCACAGTTGGTTATTTAAATATAATGTTTGCATCGTAAATCGTATGCTTGTTTAGTAATCATGTATCGTATGTAATGGTATCGCGGCCCTCTAGGCATGTTTGCGAAGTTTAGTGGGGGTTTCCCATATGTTCTCTAGACTAGGTATATTTGTATCGCGGCCCTCCAGGCATGTTTGCGAAGATTAAAGTATAGTTCGCGGCCATTCCAGGCATGTTTGCGAAGATTGTTCTAGTATCGCGGCCGATCCCGGCATGTGTGCGAAGAGAAGTATATGTATCACTAGTCTAGTAGTATCTACCATTGACCTTCCTCTCCCGAGGCCTATGGTATGTAATTTCGATAACTCTTAAGCATAAAAAAATCAATCAACCCATTCCCCACCCCGGGAATCCCATGCCTTGGTAGAAGTGTGAACTCACCTTGTTTTGCTCGGTATGCTAAGTTAAGTGCTCACAATTAATCAGTCAAGTCCTATAGTGCACGTATACTTAATCAGTTCACATTGTTTGTAAATTTTCACAAGGAACTAGTGTCACAGTAATATCATGGAGTGTTTGACAGTTCATATCATGCAACACAAGCAGTTAATTGCATCCATACATTT
Source organism: Helianthus tuberosus (assembly GCA_030545235.1). Classification (NCBI taxonomy): domain Eukaryota; kingdom Viridiplantae; phylum Streptophyta; class Magnoliopsida; order Asterales; family Asteraceae; genus Helianthus; species Helianthus tuberosus. The sequence continues at coordinate 151,959,646 of CM060400.1, forward strand.
AACAGAGTTACTCAAACAATGAAGTTATCAACTTACATATTTAACAGAGTTAAATAATCTAACCGAGTTTGCTGACATAACTGAGTTAATACTTAACATGGTTAGTAGGTTAACCTAGTTACAGAATAACATCTTTTATAATAACAAGTTACAGATAATTGGCCGAAAACCCTTTTGGCCGAAAACACTTTCATGGACGAAATCTCTTTTGGGCCTAACACACTTGGGCCGTAAACTGTTTTGACGAAAACACATAATGAATCGAAATCCCCCTTGACCGAAATCCCTATAGTGGCGAAATCACTATATGCCGAAAACACATATATGCCGAAATCACTAGTGGGCCGAAATCCATTAAGTGTTAAAAAAAAACTTATCTGGGCCGAAAACAACATGTGGGCCGAAATCACTCTTTGTGATTTCGTCCAGTTTATTTTTGTGGGGTGTTTTCGCCTGATACATCATCATCTTCCACAATACTTACTGTAACTTATAAAACCCAGCAATTCGATCATTTATATAAGTTTGAAATCGTTGATTATTATAACAGAAACATTTGGTCTCTACTCAATTAATATATGATCTCATATCCTTCCATATTAATCCAACATCATATAAACAGAATCATCATAAAATCATTGTGTAACCAGGTTTACCATTCACTTTAACATTTCGATATATATATATCATTCAGCCATACTTGAGCAGTAGTATTATTATTTAGATCTAGTCTAACAATCTAACCATGTTTCATATACAAATATATATATATATATATATATATATATATATATATACTGATCGATCACAAGCAACAACATAACAATATAATTAGATCTGAAACAACTTATTGTGAAAATCACTAACCGAAAATTAAACAGAGGTTTGGCTTCAAATGAGGAATTCTGTTTGTTGGGTTTCAGAGGTAGAGAGAGAAACAATGTAATAAGATAAGGTTTGGTAAGTAAGAGACTTCTCCGAGAAGATTTGTTTATAAAATGATTATATAAAATATCTCAATACTGGGCCAAGGCCCATCTCTGATTTCGTTGGTCATCAGTGGACGAAAACACATAAGGTGTTTTCACCACTTGGGTGATTTCATGGGTACTTGTTTTCAGTACGAGTTCCATCTTTATTTAACATGTTAATTAATACAAAACCTTATTAACATACACTCACATATAATAAATATTATGGATCCCAAGTATAAAATATCAATCGAAATACGATATAACGTATTACAAAGGTAAGCGTTGTGAAACAACGAGTCGTGTAAATAAACAACATAAACAATAAAAAAAAATTAACGTGCACTAAATGCGAAGATGGAAATCTTGGAAACTCGAGTTGTCACATACGAGTTTCATTTATGAATCAAGTTCCGTATTTTACATTTTATTAAGAAGAAAGGATGATTACGAGAATGCAAGTTTTCCAAAAGTAGAATTTCAAGCAATGGTTTCTAAATATAGTAAGTATGAAAACGCAGGGCGTTACAGTCTCCCCTCCTTTAGGAAATTCCGTCCCGAAATTTATTTAAGAGGTAGATTTTAAAGAGTTTTGGTAAAAGTTCGAGGCTTGAAATTTTGAAACGTTTTGAAAAGTACGAAATTTTGGGAGAATAAAAAAAATAAGTTTGTAAAATGATTTGTCTGGCTAAAATGGTTTTGAGGCATAAGCAGGGGTAAACGTGTATAGGTAAAACGATTTTGAATGGCTAAAATTGGAGTTGTTTTACAAATGTATTGTATTTACGAATGAGGTCTTTATACAATGGTTTGAAATCAATAAAATAGATTGCGTAGGAAGTTTTAAAGATAGTATAAGACCACATATTCATAGAAATTGCTTCTCGAGTGGAACGAGGAGGTTTGGTAAGATAAGGTATTAACGACCTACTAAATGCGTTTACACAAGAATAAAGAATAGAAAATCGGTTCTAAAGGTAATAGGATAAGTTAGGATTCGAATGTTTAAACAAGCTTGATTGTGAACGAGGTTCGTATGAAAGAAAGGATATAGGAGTATAATACGAGTATAGAATGAACAAATGACTCTTAAAGAGTGCAAGTATAAGAATAGAATAAGTGTTGGATAGGTGAACGCAGTGTGTTAAGGATGAAGTCTCGTCATGGATAATCAGATATAATGCGTTTGTGAGTTGTCTAAAGTTGTATTAGGTCTAAATAGGTTTGTAACACACTGAATTTCTCGTGACACGTTTTACGAAAGTTTGGTAACGTGGTGAAAACACTTATATATAGGAAGTACCAGCGGCGTATCCACCATGTTTTGACCACATTACGTCCGTTCTGTATTCGGTGCCATGTTACGTTCCGTGCCTTACCATACACAGTAGTACACTCTATGGTTCTCATACGCCTATCACTATAATCCCGTGTGCACCCGTGATTATATTGATCGTCGCATGATCCGCATAGCTTGTACTAGTTGTGTATGAATTTGGGTAGGTACACAAAAAAATAAGAATGTGTACGTATAAGAATAAAGTATGTAAGCAAGTCCATGCTTAAGTATGTATAGGGCCCACGTAAGCGAATCCCTCGGATTCCGCTCGCGTACGGGCACGAATGTATGAATCATGAATGTGTATGAAAGATAAGTATGAGTGTAAGTGAAAGTTATGAATACGCAGGCGAATGTATGTATAAACATATGACGTATGAGTATGATATGAACATGAGTATAAGCATAAATGTATTGTCATGGTTATGAGTAAGAGTATGAGCATAATGTGTATGAAAATGGGTATATGTGTGAGTACAAACATGAGTATAAGTAGGAAGTATGATTTTAAGCATGAATATGAATATTAGTGTAAACGTGAGTGTAACTATAATTCTAAGAATATGAATATAGATTTGAATGTAAGTGTAACGTATGAGTACAACGTAAAATGTATAAATCACGACTATTAGTGTATGAGTTAATGATTTTATACAGGGTATGAATTTAAATACGTATAAGATCAGGAGGTTCGAGTATAAAAGAAACAAAACTGAGTAGTACATGTGAAGTAGTCGTGAGGTATAAACTGGAACACGTGAAATGATGTGCAAGTATAGTTGTTTGAGCAACGTTAAATTTTATCGAATCAAGATAGATTGAGTTTAGTTGGAGGGTAAAATATAGCTTGTACATGAAAAAGGATAGTAGTACTCGTTGGTTAAGCGTAATGTATTTCGTAATGAGTGGAAATGCTACTTTTGTTTCAAAAGAGTTTACGTAAACCGAAGATGATCGATCCCCATGAAGCCTTCTTGCCCACGTGGTTTGTAAATGGGTGTAGGAAAAGGTTTTCGATAAAAGTAAATTTGTTTCATCAAACAAGAAATTATGAATTTAGGAGGTTCTTGTGAAAACGAGGCTCCTTAGAAAAGAAATTTAACAAAAGGACTTAGTGGTTGTTAAAAGTTTTAGCAAATGATTTGTTGATGTTGAAAAGAGTATTTGGTAAAACGATCATATAACATCTATAAGATCTTATAAGTAATTGAGAAAGGTTGGTTTGATTTCGATTAAGAATGGAAGTCTCTAGTATGATGATATAACGTGTGCGTGTTTTAGTGATTAAGTTGAATATGAAGTTCTTGGGCAAGAGATTCATTTGACCGATTAAATTGACATGTAGCATTTTGTAAGGTTTTGAAGTTTGGGTAGTAAAACGTTTTAAGACATGATCAAGAATCTCGTGTATATGAGTTGAGTGAAAATAGATACGTTTGATAAAGTAACGTATTTTGAAATCGGTATAAGTAGGTATTTTGAATAATGATAAACAATTTAGGTATAAAATATGATCGGGTTGCATAATAAGATATTTTGAAGAGACGTTTTGGTAACGATCACCTAGGTAAGGGAATCACCCCTAACTCGTTGGTGAGGTCGTCTTAAGAAAAGGGGAGTGGAGTTAATCGTCAAGGTAAGGAAATCACTCCTATCTCGATGATATGTCTCCACTTGTCGTTACAAGGAAAATGAATTTAAATTATATGAAATCATGCATATGCGTAAATGTATGGAAAGATTCAATATGATGCGTGTGTGAGAATAAAATATCCAAAGTAAATTCGTATTTGAAAGATTGAATCGTATAAAATAAATAATAGACTCACATGTTTGATTAAAATTTGGATGGTTCCAAAACGGAACTTTGACTAACCAAAGTAGTCGAAAAGTCTTTCGAATTCGAGGAGCATGCTTTGGCCTAATAGGTGAAATACTCTCGCCGACAAGTCGGTTAATGGTATCTACCCTTCTGGTTACTACATGTCCCAATTCAATCGAAATTTCGAGACTTGGCGGGATTTATGAAAAAAATCAAGGAATGGAACTCGTCGACAAGGTGCGGGTTTCACCCCTAACTTGGCGATTTCGTATCCTAAGTGTGGTTGGTACTCGCCGGGTCAAAATTTAATTTCAACACTTGACGAGGGCCCACTAGAATTTAAAATTTGAATTTCTCCATCAAGGTGAGGATTTCACTCCTAACTTGATGGTGAATTTCGTGTAAGAAAAGAAAGTAGAAGGATTGAGAGTCATTCACCCCATTGTGGGTTTCACGCCTATTTTGGTGAAGTCATCTCGTTTGTGTATTATGAGTGTTTTCGGATTTAGAAGTATCGAGTAAAATGCATGAGGGAAGTGTATGTCAAAGGAATAAGCAAACAAGTATAAACACGTAAGAAGGCATATCAAGAATGGTACATAAATAATGAAATGATAAATCAAGTATTAACACATAGAGAAATAGGTCAAGAATAATACGTAAAGAATCGAACAACGAAACAAGTATTAACACATAATAAGACAAGCATTAATGCATAAGAAAAACATGTCGAATATTACCACGAGTGATATACATGTTTAAAAGAGCATAAATAAGAAACAAATAAAGCATCATGTAGTAGTTCAAGCAAAACATGCAAATAAGGCTCTTAAACTATAGACTAGGTAAAAGCATTCCTACTTTTCCTAATTCCCTATAGTTATGGCTCTGATACCAATCTGTCACACCCCAACCAATGGCGGAAACATCGGGATGAGACGAAGTGTGAAGATTGCTAGAGACATCATAACGCTATTTGTGACAATATTTAATAAACCGATTTCATTTCATAAAGTAAAATTGTCAACATTACAAGAAATTCAAATACAACAAGTTCAAAGAAGTACATAACAACATAAGCAAAAATTGATACAACATATTAACCTAAACGTCTATATGTGTATCTACGCATCAACGCTACTTCTTTTCATAGCATCGTCATCATCAACCTGTAACATGTTTAAAATACAATTCAATGCAAAAGCAAAGGCGAGTATACAAGTTTAAGCATAAGTATAAGTATAAAAGTTTAAAACGAATCCACATGGCAACTTAGTCTATACGAGATCAACCTAGCGTGGCATGCAATATTTCTAGCCAACCTCAGTTTACGCAAGAAAGTTTAATTAATTCAACATGACCCAAGTTTAAGGGGGGCGGTGCGTTACTCCTATAGCGCTATATATGTCAAATGGAGGCTCGTGAAAGCTAATGACTAAAACATATTACATAAGTATGGTCCACGTAAGCACCAAGTATCATAACATAGAATTCATGTATAAGGATTGTTTTCGTGCATTGCATAAAGAATAAGTTTAAGTGTGTTTTAATAAGGTAACATGTTACACCCCAAAAAGTGGTTGCGAGTATACTCACAATATTGCATAGGCTTTCCGATTATCCAATGTGACAAAGTTGATGAGGTTAGAAGGTTGAACGTGTAAGGGTTAAAGTTCAAGTATGCTTAGAGTCGAGATTCGGAATAAAACAACATGAAAGTATTATATCAACATAATCATCTTCAACACATAACACTTGTATGACACTTGGTAACCACAAGGGTTATAATGATTTCATGAGTCGAACACTCATAAGAATCATAACAAGGTTTAGCCTAAGATGATGTTCTACTACTTTGACAAATGAATATGAATTCAACATCAAAGGTTCGAATGTACATAGATATTATTTAGGTTATATAGTATATATTATTAAGTCCAAATGTTCAAGTATTTCAAGTATGAGGTAGAAGATTACATCTTCATTTAGGTACCTCAAAATGTGTCATAGAAGTCATGTAGGAGGTAGGAAGAACGAGCTTCCATTTAGGCACCTCGTATGCGTTCACCACTACACTTGTTGTAAAAACAAACAAGGAGGGTCATGAACTAAGAATAGTACAATAATGTAAACAATCTAAGCTATGAGAAATCATCAAATCATGTGGGGATTTTATGTTGGAAAAACCCTAGTTGTTCCACAATCACTCCTACATCAAGTTTGAAGCTTGAACATGACTTGTGGGTTAAAAACCCTAATCAAAACAGAATTTATTTGAGGTTTAACCTCTGATGTTGTATGTCTCAACCTTGTTTTTAAGCTTAACCAACCATAAGATATGTTGTAAGCATTAGGACATGGGTTTGAGATGAGTTAGACTCAAGTTTGATAAGTTTAAACAAGTTTTGAAAGAACTTAAAACACAACAGAAAGTTTATGGACATTTTTAGGGCAATTCTAGGTCTGATTTCTCCAAGGAGAGATCAAGGAATCAAGCCCAATGATTATCCAAGAAAGTAGGAAGAAGAATCAAGTGATTTGGTTGAGTTTTGAGCAAGTTATGCTCACTTTTGTAAAGGGGTATGAATCTGCCCGAATTTCTAATTTGCAAGAACTTGAGAGTGTTTTTGGAGAGATTAGAGAGTTGTGAAAGTGGAAAAAGGCTTGGAGAAGGCATGGTACTTATAGAGAATGAGTTAGGGTTGATTGGAGGTGTTTAATGGAGGCTTGGAGGTGATTGGTGGGGTTAAAGAGTTGGGATTTCGTGCAAATTCGCGAGCTGTTTGATTTTTTCTGCCCGCCAGACACCCTTACGGACCGTAAGGGTATGAGGCTATTTTAATGATTGCAACATGTCTAGATGTTATATATTACATATTTTATGATCATTTTAGGGTATTTAGGCATACTTAACAAGTACTAAAGGTAACACAAGTATCAAATGAATAAGATTAAGTATAAGACTCATATGTAAGTATCGCACGAAGCATGTATGTTACGTATTAGTAGGTTTATTACACGTTTGCAAGTGTTACGGATATGTAACTAATTGTTTCACAATTAAACGTATGATTATGTATAAAGTAGGTATAACATGTAATTATTAAAGTATGAGTTTCATTTATGAATCAAGTTTCATATTTTACATTTGATTAAGAATTAAGGATGATTATGAGAATGCAAGTTTTCCAAAAGTGGAATTTCAAGCAATGGTTTCTAAATATAGTAAGTATGAAAACGCAGGGCGTTACACATACCATGTCCTAAGTGATAGTATAATTATTACAGACAAAATCTAATCAAGTGGTTCTGTTCCGATAACTCAGATTTATACATAGATAGTTTATTTATTGGTTTCTAGGACCTCTTTTCCTAGCTTGGATTTCATCACAGCACAGAGAGCATCCTAGACCTTTCCTTGCCTCAACTTCACAGCAAGCTAAGCATAAAAAAAACTTAAGCACCTGTCACATACGTTAAAGTAACAGTCAATACACATAGTGTAAAGGTGAGCATACAAGTTTGATAATAGCATATAGAGTTCGAAAGCGTTACGCATAACCAGCACGTACACAGAGTGAAATGAGGCATGTTAGTTGTCGACATGAACCTATCGATACCAATGACTGCGGGTTGACTACCCAAGGCAGTTCGCGATACATTCTCACCACTGTGAGCCATCTAGGTAATTGTCCTTAACAACCCCCGAGTGAACGGGTACCGAGTCCAAACTAATAGTACTACCGTTGCTAAGGTAGGTAGACAACATTCCATGTGTAAACATAACAAACAAGCATTCATTAAGTCACGTATAACATGCGGTAACGGTTAGCGTTTAAAGTATTGCGTTGTGTGTTCAATGTGATTTTGTATAAGTAACGTATGTAACACCCAAAAGTGCGTAAAGCGAAAAGGGATCGAGTATACTCACAGCGATTGATGGATTTAAGGGAGCGCTAGAGAGTAGGGTTAGCCTGAACAGATTGATAGTATAACGATAAGTGACGCGCAAATCGATGCAAAGTACAAGTGGTTCGGACAGCAGTCCGTTCGGATGGTAGTCCAATCAGACAGCCAGTCGTGCGAGTGGTTGTTCGTTCGGACGGTCGTCCGGTCGGTCGGATGACTGTTCGAGTGGATTGTTTCTTCCTTTGAGAAGGATGTGTTTGTGTATGATGGCTTGAATTTTGAAGTTTTCATTGTAGCATTTTGAAAACATTGAAGTACCTCTACCTTTAAGGTCGGTCGATCGGACGGTCGTTCGATCGGATGGCAACCCGTTCGGTTGGCACTTCAGTGAGAACAAGTTCACAGCAGGGTGTTACTCGATCGGACGGTTGTTCGATCGGGTGACATCCTTTGTGGATTGAACATATTGAAAATTGTTTAAGTGTTGAAGTTCGAATGTCTCATGATTCGATTGGCAGTTCGATCGGATGGTACTCCGATCGGACAGCAATTCGTTCAACATTCAGACTTCAAGTGTTGGCAAAAATGGCTAAGTGTGGGACCAAGGTGCAAGTCGCACGGGTGGCCAGTCATACGGTTTGGTTGTCCGTTCGGACAGCACTCCATCCTGGTTGACCTGTTTGTCTTACACTTGGTTGTTTTTGATAGTTTTTCGTTTTATCGAGATATTTTGATAACGTGTTAAGCAACAGAAACCTCGTCAATACTTGGTGCTCCTGATCGGACAGGAATCACCCAAACTCGATCAGTGGACGGTTTGAGACGACGTTCCCGTTTAACCCGGAATCGATAATCTCGTGGATAGAATACGGATCTTGAACCAACACAACCACAATAATGAGTAGTAAGCCGACACAAGTTCCGATTCTATCGGTTTTGAGTGCATTGAGTGTAAAAGAGTTGAAAAACCATATTTCAATCCTTTTTATTGTGAATATGTCTAGATCTATGAAAGATCTTTGTTTGTTTATGTGAAAGATCTAAGTTGTCCTTGTTGGATTGAGGCCAAAACATGAAGTTCTTCAAGAACACATGATGACGTCATCCTAGAACACCTTGAATCTTGATGATTTCACGGTTAAAAGTTAAGATTCAAAAGGTAGAAAGGTGTAGGAGTGCGTGTAGATTAAGGAAGTACAAGATTTAGGACGAGATCTTACCGGAATCGTGAGAAATCTGAAGAAAAGTGAGGGAAACGAGCTGGTTGGACGTCAGTTGCCAAAAGTAGAAAGTATGAAAGTGACAAGGGGTATTTATAGGGTTACCCAAAGTGGAAAGGGGGCTGGTCGATCGGTTAGTCAGCCCGATCGAACAGCTGTCCGATCGAACGACAGTCCGATCGATCGGCTGGTCGATCGGCTGGCAGCCTGGTCGATCGGTCACCTTGTTCGAGTGTTCGGTGCGACGAGTTTTGCTGTTTCGATTTCGATTACGAGCGTTGCGATGCGATAGAGTTTCCTAGTCAAATTACTTTTAATCCCAACTACTCATATCTCGCACTATCTCTTTTCCACCAATTATCACACCATTTCGATTGCGATTGAGTTTGATTGCGTTTCGATTGGTTACCACAACATAACATAAATAAACGTGCACAAGTAACACATAAGGCACACACACGTATATCAGTAACCAAAATGCGTAATTCGAGGTGCGATTGCGATAGCGATAAACGATTAAACATGTGATAAATAACGATTAATATGCGGTTATTAATAGATACTTTACATAATACAACAAAAGCAAAAATAAAATAGACTAACTACAAGTCAAAGAAGTCAAATCAGGGATTGAGCAAGGAGAGACAGATCGCAATTAGCAATCTTGTCTTCCTTTGACTTCAATCTTGACTTTGACCTTGACTTTCGAAACACGGGGTGTTACAGGCACTGTGGAAGCGTGTTTTTCTCCATGAATTAACACTTGATGTGGTTGATGAAACAACTGATGCTAGTATTAATATTGCAACTGTGAAATGGGGGTTAGTTTTGAGCACGTAAAGGCCTTAACACACTCTTAATAGCAAAGAAACAATCAACAACTGTTGCACTAAAACATGAACAAAGAAAAAAATAAACCAACGTTACCCCAATATCTATCTTGCAGCCCCTATTGATATCAACCCAATCACATTTGAATAAAACTACTCATAGTAACCCAAATCGGTAAAGTTTTCCTCCTCCAAAATATGATAATAACACTGCGAGTGAGAGCATAGATTACAAAATTCAGGAAAGAAACAAAAAAAGTCAAACAACCATCTAGTAATCTAAGTCTAAAATTTCAAATTGTGGGTTAAGCAAAACAACAAACACTTGGCGGACATTAAAGTAAACAAAAAATTAAGCTATCTGAACCTAAATTGACAGCAATTCATGGAATTAATCAACACCAATAACTATATACTTACATCTAAAGTTCATGAGAGAAACAAAAAACCAAACTACCATTTGGTAAATTAAGTTTAAATAGGAGGAATAACAGAGTCGTACCGTTCCCTCGTTCATCATCTCCTCCAAATTGCTGCTACTTTCTGAAATCATTTTTGCTAAAGGCGTGAATGGTGAATCTGCAGTTCACTATGTTTATTCTGGACATCGCTGATTCTGGCCTAAAACTGTGGTTGATCTCCGATGTGCGGCTGGTTGATCGCAGCTACGGTTACCGGAAACCCTCGTACTATAACAACCTTAAAGAAAACCGACACCTTCATAATTTTTCCGACACCCTAATATATTTTAAAATACCCCAATATGTCCCAAAATACACCCCATACGTGAAAACGGGCCCCGAATACCCTAAATATTATCAAAAATAATTAAAAATCAGGTTTTGGGTTTGAGGCGGGCAGCGTAGGCCTAAGCTCAAACCCTACGCGGGCCGCGTCAACTTAATGATCAGGCTAGCTCCGGTGTTGCCACGTGTCTGAACGCGTGTTGGTCCTACCCCATGACCCGGACACCCTAAACCCTACCCGGGCTAGTACGCGGGCCGCGTAACCTTCGGGTTACATTTTACGCGGGCCGCGTGAGAACCAGAATTAGGCACTATATAAAGGAGGCCTCGGGTTTCAACTCAAATCGTTCAAATTCTTTTCTGTATCTTGAATTCTCACATTATAGGCATAATTCCCGAGTATTATACCCCCTAATTAGCGAGGTTTTGCTCCATTGTAAGTATTATAACCCCAGTTTCGTATTAGATACGCTGCCCGATTGATTTAGGGTTCCGTAACATCTGTCGTGGTTCTGCCCGACGTAGTTGTTGGAATACCCTCTCGGGGAGGGTATCATTAATATAACCAAAGGGTTATTATACTAACCTATGTACATTTGTGTAAATTATAGATTAATCCTAGGAAACCCTTACGCGAAGTTTAAGATAGCAATGTGAGTTTATCCGATTTTTGTTAAACCTTTTGTAATGTTTTACAAAACCTTAAATGTTTTACAATGTGATTAAGCGGTGATTGAGTCTTTGTAGTTCTTCAATTACTACCGGTATGTTGGGGTTTTGTATACAAAATGTGGAACACGTTACCATTGCACGACGAGTTAGCCAATGTGTAATATGACCCACCAGTCAGGATTGACAGTACTGAATGAGTAATTGTGTAGAAATAAACAATGTGATCGCTCTCAATACTGTGTTAATTAATAAAATATTTCTTGATTAAACTGGGAATCACTCACCAGTATTTCCCACTGACAAATGTTTTTAAAACGCGTTTCAGGTAACACAATGTGACAACCAATTAGTAAAAAGCCAGCTGGAGAGCACTGACGGCTTGGGAAAAATGTGGCTATAAAAGTTACCTAAAAGACGATGTTTTAAATTCAATAAAATAGGGTTTATCCCTATAAACATGTTGTAATAAGAAACTTGGGTTTTACCCATGTGATTATTAATATCAAATATGGTGGTTTTACTCTGATAACCATTTCCTAACTACGGTCCTGATGTAATTTCCGCTGCCAAATTAACAAACTGATACAACCAGAATTCTGAGTTCGCGTCCGCCCGTTCCCGGGACAGAGAAGGGATTGGGGGTTGCGACAGAAGGTGGTATCAGAGCCTAGCCACTGGTCTAAGCCAAAGAAGTGTTCTGCTAACACTTAAAGTTTAAATTTTATGTTAGGAAATAAATTACAGGAATACGTGCATAATTGTATTTTATTGCTATGTGTTATTTGACTATTTGTTAGTTTACAGTATGAGTGATCAAGAACCCTCAGACATGTGTCGTCAGTTGTCTGATTCACCTAGGAGTGAAGGTACCTCTTCCCATCCTACCCTCTCTGGGTATTCTGCTGATCAGGAAGAAGGGATGTTTGCCTTTAAAGCTTAGTCGGAAGAGCCATTCCCTCATAAAAAGAGAGGATGGTTCAGTAAGGAAGCATTTGCGCGTAGGAAAAGAATGCGAAAGTTGCAACAGCAAAGAGTTCTAGCGGCTGCTAAGCGAGAGTCAAATGCCCATACACAGGATATGCTTAATAGAAGCCTAGCCAATTTCCATATCCTAGCTACAACTGCTGCTGACCCTAGTCTGGAACAACTAGTAGCCCCACAACCCTTACCTTTGATTCCCACTCAACCGATGGTAGTAGAAATGCATGATTTTAACCCTGAGGAGATACCTAGGATACCAGCCCCTGATCCTTTAGATCCAAATTATGATCCATGGTTTGATGATCTTAGGGATTATGTGCCACGCTATCACTTAAACGAAGAAACCTTGCCGAACTTAGCACCATATCTAGGTTTGGACCCTCTAGATCCCTATTATGACAACGATGAATACATTAGGGAGATTTTGGAGAATCCATACCCTCAGGAGAATCCAGTACCTCAGTACCCAGAGCCAATACCAGTACCTGCAATGAGTGCAGAGAACTTGCAAGAACTCTGAATTTTCGAAGAAGAAATCATAGAAAGTAGCGAGAGGATGAGGTATGTAGGAGAGCAACTCGTATGGAAATACGATGAGCGTCAGATGGATTTCGGGGGAAATCCATATCCATGAAGGTGATAGTGAAGTTGGTAATAATAATAAAATAAATAAAATATGTGTAATAATAATAAATCTATCGTAGTATAGACCACTTTGTGGTTAACGAGGCATAACAGTATTGTAATTTTTAAATTTCTTGTTTTAGTGTGTATTGACGCATACTATATAAAAAGAGTAAAGTCGCAATGCTCGACGCTTTTGACCAATATGTGTATTATGTGGTTGTTACTTAAACTATTAATTATCTTTTGATATTAATATGTGATAAATGTTTAAAATTCAGATGAACGACGAAGTAAACCAGGGAAATCTGAATAATGATAACCAGAGTAAAAATTACTTCGGTAACGAAATTCCAAAAAACAATGGAAACCCAGTGGATAACAGTTCCATCCAACACATAGTGGCACAAGGAATAATAGATGTGATGCCATATATTATTCAAACAGTTAGAGAAGCAGAAAATAAAAATAAACATGATAGCAAGCGACCTTCCGAACCCGAAAACAGCGTGAACAATGGACATGTAATTCAAATGCCCATTCCCAAAAGAAGAAGAACCGTCTCTTACGGTTGTTCTTATAAGGAATTCTGGTCTTGTAAACCAATGGAATTCTCGGGCAACGAAGGGGCCATTGCAACCCTACGCTGGATAGAAAAGACTGAAGCAGTATTAAGAATAACCAAGTGCGCAGAAGAAGATAAGATAATGTTTGCTTTCAATTTGTTTAATAATTCAGCACTAGAATGGTGGAATACTATTCTCCAGACTAAAGGAAGTAATAGAACTTACAATATGGAATGGGAGGAGTTTAAAAACATGGTAGAAAGGAAATTCTGCCCTCCTAATGAAAAAGAACAAATAGCAAACAAGTTCTTAAACCTTAGAATGACTGGTGTAGATAGTAAGGGGTACACTAAATTATTCTTTGAATATGCTAGAATAGTGCCAACTCTTGCTTCACCCGAACCAGTGTTAATCTCCCGTTATATCTGGGGATTAATCGGGGAGATAAGACACGTAGTCAAGGAAGCTAGACCTCAAACCATAGAAGAAGCCGTAGAACTAGCTAATACCTTGACAGATGAATTAGTTCGTACACGAGAAGAGGATCAAAGAAGGAACCTAACTCAGAAGCTCACACAAGAATTTTGTTCTGGAAATTCTAATCGTGGGAAAAATATAGGTTCTACTTCTACACCTTACTGTAAGAATTGCAAAAGAAAGCATTCAGGAAGATGCTCCATATACTGTAACTTTTGTAAAATATCGGGACACAAGGAAGAAGACTGCAGGAAGAAAGCTAATAACAGGACATGTTACAACTGTGGAGAACCAGGTCATATCAAGCCTAACTGCCCAAAATTAGCTCCAGCTATGAACAACAAGAATACCAAAAATGCTAGAGCATTTGTTCTAACAGCAGAAGAAGCAAAGATGATCCCGGATGTGATCACTGGTACGTTTTTAGTTAATGATATTTTTGCTAAAGTATTATTTGACTCTGGTGCAAACCAAAGTTTTATTAATACTTCATTTTGCAAATTACTTAATCAATCATTAACTAAACTTCCACAAGAATGTCTAGTAGAGACAGCAAATGGGGAAACCATTAAGATTTCTGAAATCTTGCAAGGAGCAAGAATATAAATTTTAAATCAGAAATTTATTGCAAACCTTTACCCCATGAATCTGGCAGGATTCGATGTCGTTCTAGGAATGGATTGGTTAATAGCCAATAAAGCCAGTATTTTATGTGATCAAAAATCGATACAAGTAAATTCACCAAAAGGTGAAAAGATCACGATTAAAGGTTATAAAACTTCCAAATCTGCTAAATTCATCTCTGTGATGAAAACAGCAAGTTACATAAGAAAAGGATCATTAGTGTATTTGATTTCTATAATCACTAACACTAAAGGAAAGGATTTAAAGGATATTCCAGTAGTATCCCAGTTTTCAGATGTATTTCCAGAAGAATTACCAGGACAACCGCCGGACAGAGAAGTCGAATTCAGAATCCATCTATTACCAGGAACAGAACCAATTGCCAAAGCACCCTACCGTTTGGCACCTGCCGAAATGCAGGAACTAAAGAAACAATTAGACGAATTGCTGGAAAAAGGATTCATACAACCAAGCTCATCGCCATGGGGAGCGCCAATTTTATTCGTTAAAAAGGAAGACGATCAATGCGTATGTGCATTGATTACCGTGAATTGAACAAGGTCACAATTAAGAATCGGTACCCATTACCAAGAGATAGATGATCTGTTTGACCAATTGCAAGGAGCTCGATTTTTCTCTAAAATCGATTTAAGGTCAAGATATCATCAATTAAAGGTACAGGAAGAGGACATTCCTAAGACCGCATTTAGAACAAGGTATGACCATTATGAATTTACTGTCATGCCATTTGATTTAACCAATGCCCCAGCCGCATTTATAGACATGATGAACCGAATATGTAAGCCATATTTGGACAAATTCTTAATTGCTTTTATTGATGATATTCTCATCTATTCTAAAAGTAAAGAGGAACATGTAAAGCATTTGCATGCACTTTTAAGTCTATTAAGAAAGGAAAAGCTTTACGCTAAATTTTCAAAAATGCGAGTTTTGGTTAGAACAGGTACAATTTCTCGGACACCTAGTCAATCATGAAGGAATTCATGTGGATCCAACAAAAATCGAGGCAATTACCAATGGTTAGAACAGGTACAATTTATTCAAGATTTTTCTAGAATAGTCATTCCCTTAACTAAAGCTAACATGTAAATCTGTTAAGTTTGAATGGGGATTAAAACAAGAAGAAGCCTTTAGAATCCTTAAGCAAAGATTAACCCATGCACCCATACTAGCGTTACCAGAAGGAGCTGAAGATTTTGTAGTATATTGTGACGCTTCCAAACTAGGTTATGGATGTGTATTAATGCAACGACAAAAGGTTATAGCCTATGCATCCAGACAACTTAAGAATCATGAAGAAAATTATTCAACTCATGATTTAGAATTTGGAGCTATAATTTTTGCTCTTAAGATTTGGAGACATTACCTGTACGGTATTAAGTTTACTGTATTCACCGATCATAAGAGTTTAAGGTATGTCTTTGGACAAAAGGAATTGAATATGAGACAAAGACGCTGGATGGAACTACTTAGTGATTATGATTGTGATATTCAGTATCATACAGGAAAAGCAAATGTAGTTGCTGATGCTTTAAGTCGAAAATATCACGAACAGCCAAAAAGGGTACGTTCTCTTAAATTAAATCTACAAGTAGATTTAAATGATCAAATCAGAAAAGCACAAGAATCAGTAATCAATGATGATACTGAAAAATTGAAAGGTATGATTAAGGAATTAGAACAAGGAACATATGGAATTTGGAGATTCCATAAGAAGAGAATGTGGATACCTAAATTAGGAAACCTACGTCATTGTATATTTGAAGAAGGCCATAAGTCTAAGTATACGATGCATCTAGGAAGTGATAAAATGTACCAGGATTTAAGAAAGAATTTCTGGTGGATAGGAATGAAAAGGACATAGCAGTCTATGTTTCTAAATGTTTAACCTGTTCACAAGTTAAAGCTGAACATCAGAAACCCTCAGGTTTATTACAACAGTTAGAAATACCAGTGTGGAAATGGGAATTGATAACAATGTATTTTGTTACTAAATTACCCAAAACAAAGAAATGCAATGATACAATCTGGGTGATTGTAGATATGCTAACCAAGTCAGCTCATTTCCTACCAATGAAGGAAACTTTCAGTATGGAACAGTTAGCTAAATTATATGTAAATGAAATCGTTTCATTACATGGAATACCTTTATCAATGGTTTCTGATAGGGATAGTCGTTTTACCTCTCATTTTTGGTCAAGTTCCCAAAAAGCCATGGGAACCAGGTTAAATCTAAGCACAACTTATCATCCTCAAACAGACAGACAAAGCGAAAGAATAATTCAGACAATGGAGGACATGCTTAGAGCTTGTGTAATTGATTTTGGAGGTAATTGGGACGATCACTTACCTTTAATAGAATTTTCTTACAATAATAGTTATCACACAAGTATCAATGCTGCACCATTCGAAGCACTTTATGGACGAAAGTGCCGAACCCCAGTCTGTTGGGTAGAAATTGGGGAAAAACAACTATCTGGACCTGAGATAGTGGAAGAAACAACCGACAAGATTATTCAAGTCAAAGAACGACTGAAAGCAGCACGTGATCGACAGAAGAGCTATGCTGATAACTGACGCAAACCCTTGGAATTTCAAATAGGAGATAAAGTATTGTTAAAGGTCTCTCCTTGGAAAGGAGTGGTAAGATTCATCAAACGGGGAAAGCTAAGTCCCAGGTTTGTTGGACCTTTTGAGATTATTAGAAAAATAGGACCTGTAGCCTAGCAGCTACAACTGCCAGAGGAAATGGCAGGAATACATGATGTATTTCATGTATCAAATCTCAAGAAATGCTTAGCCAATGAATCGCTGATGGTACCTCTTAAGGATATAGAGGTAAATGAACAACTCAAGTTTGTTGAAAGGCCTCTACAAATTGAATACAGGAAAGTCAAAAATCTCAAGCACAAGAGACTAGTTCTGGTCAAAGTGAAGTAGGACTCCAAAAGAGGACCTGAGTACACATGGGAGCTTGAATCAGAAATGCAAAGGAAATATCCACACTTATTCGAGTAGATCTCGAGGACGAGCTCTAAAACAAGGTGGGGAGGATATAACAACCTTAAAGAAAACCGACACCTTCATAATTTTTCTGACACCCTAATATATTTTAAAATACCCCAATATGTCCCAAAATACACCCCATACGTGAAAACGGGCCCCGAATACCCTAAATATTATCAAAAATAATTAAAAATCAGGTTTTTGGGTTTGAGGCGGGCCGCGTAAGCCTAAGCTCAAACCCTACGCGGGTCGCGTCAACTTAATGATCAGGCTAGCTCCGGTGTTGCCACGTGTCTGAACGCGTGTTGGGCCTACCCCATGACCCGGACACCCTAAACCCTACCTGGGCTAGTACGCGGGCCGCGTAACCTTCGGGTTACATCTTACGCGGGCCGCATGAGAACCAGAATCAGGCACTATATAAAGGAGGCCTCGAGTTTCAACTCAAATCGTTCAAATTCTTTTCTGTATCTCGAATTCTCATATTATAGGCATAAATCCCAAGTATTAGACCCCCTAATTAGCGAGCTTCTGCTCCATTGTAAGTATTATAACCCCAGTTTCGTATTAGATACGCTGCCAGATTGATTTAGGGTTCCGTAACATCTGTCGTGGTTCTGCCCGACGTAGTTGTTGGAATACCGTCTCGGGGAGGGTATCATTAATATAAGCAAAGGGTTATTATACTAACCTATGTACATTTGTGTAAATTATAGATTAATCCCAGGAAACCCTTACGCGAAGTCTAAGATAGCAATGTGAGTTTATCCATTTTTGTTAAACTTTTTGTAATGTTTTACAAAGCCTTAAATGTTTTACAATGTGATTAAGCGGTGATTGAGTCTTTGTAGTTCTTCAATTACTACCGGTATGTTGGGGTTTTGTATACAAAATGTGGAACACGTTACCATTGGACGACGAGTTAGCCAATGTGTAATATGACCCACCAGTCAGGATTGACAGTACTGAATGAGTAATTGTGTAGAAATAAACAATGTGATCGCTCTCAATACTGTGTTAATTAATAAAATTTTATCTCTATTAAACTAGGATTCGCTCACCAGTATTTCCCACTGACAAATGTTTTTAAAACGTGTTTCAGGTAACACAATGTGACAGCCAATTAGTAAAAAGCCAGCTGGAGAGCACTGGCGGCTTGGGAAAAATGTGGCCATAAAAGTTACCTAAAAGACGATGTTTTAAATTCAATAAAATAGGGTTTATCCCTATAAACATGTTGTAATAAGAAACTTGTGTTTTACCCATGTGATTATTAATATCAAATATGGTGGTTTTACTCTGATAAACATTTCCTAACTACGGTCCTGATGTAATTTCCGCTGCCAAATTAACAAACTGATACCACCAGAATTCTGAGTTGGCGTCCGCCCGTTCCCGGGACAGATAAGGGATCAGGAGTTGCGACAGAAGGTGGTATCAGAGCCTAGCCACTGGTCTAAGTCAAAGAAAGTGTTCTGCTGACACTTAAAGTTTAAATTTTGTGTTAGGAAATAAATTACGGGAATACGTGCATAATTGTATTTTATTGCTATGTGTTATTTGACTATTTGTTAGTTTACAGTATGAGTGATCAAGAACCCTCTGAGATGTGTCGTCAGTTGTCTGATTCACCTAGGAGTGAAGGTACCT
The DNA here is from genome assembly GCA_030545235.1 of Helianthus tuberosus. Lineage (NCBI taxonomy): Eukaryota > Viridiplantae > Streptophyta > Magnoliopsida > Asterales > Asteraceae > Helianthus > Helianthus tuberosus. Next base: position 151,979,104 of record CM060400.1, read on the forward strand.
CTTCCCAGCCTACCCTCTCTGGGTATTCTGCTGATCAGGAAGAAGGGATGTTTACCTTTAAAGCTCAGTCGGAAGAGCCATTCCCTCATAAAAAGAGAGGATGGTTTAGTAAGGAAGCATTTGCGCGTAGGAAAAGAATGCGAAAGTTGCAACTGCAAAAAGCTCTAGCGGCTGCTAAGCGAGAGTCAGATGCCCATACACAGGATATGCTTAATAGAAGCCTAGCCAATTTCCATATCCTAGCTACAACTGCTGCTGACCCAAGTCTGGAACAACTAGTAGCCCCACAACCCTTACCTTTGATTCCCACTTAACCGATGGTGGTAGAAATGCATGATTTTAACCCTGAGGAGATACCTAGGATACCAGCCCCTAATCCTTTAGATCCAAATTATGATCCATGGTTTGATGATCTTAGGGATTATGTGCCACGCTATCACTTAAACGAAGAAACCTTGCTGAACTTAGCACCATATCCAGGTTTGGACCCTCTAGATCCTTATTATGACAACGATGAATACATTAGGGAGATTTTGGAGAATCCATACCCTCAGGAGAATCTAGTACCTCAATACCCAAAGCCAATACCAGTACCTGCACCCCCAATGTGCAGAGAACTTGCAAGAACTCCGAATTTTCGGAGAAGAAATCATAGAAAGTAGCGAGAGGATGTGGTATGTAGGAGAGCAACTCGTATGGAAATACGATGAGCGTCAGATGGATTTCGGGGGAAATCCATATCCATGAAGGTGATAGTGAAGTTGGTAATAATAATAAAATAAATAAAATATGTGTAATAATAATAAATCTATCGTAGTATAGACCACTTTGTGGTTAACGAGGCATAACAATATTGTAATTTTTAAATTTCCTGTTTTAGTGTGTATTGACGCATACTATATAAAAAGTGTAAAGTCGCAATGCTCGACGCTTTTGACCAATATGTGTATTATGTGGTTGTTACTTAAACTATTAATTATCTTGTGATATTAATATGTGATAAATGTTTAAAATTCAGATGAACGACGAAGTAAACCAGGGAAATCTAAATAATGATAACCAGAGTAGCAATAACTCGGGTAACGAAATTCCAAACAACAATGGAAACCCAGTGGATAACAGTGCCATCCAACACATAGTGGCACAAGGAATAATAGATGCGATGCCATATATTATTCAAACAGTTAGAGAAGCAGAAAATAAAAATAAACATGATAGCAAGCGACCTTCCGAACCCGAAAACAGCGTGAACAATGGACCTGTACTTCAAATGCCCATTCCCAAAAGAAGAAGAACCGTCTCTTACGGTTGTTCTTATAAGGAATTCTGGTCCTGTAAACCAATGGAATTCTCGGGCAACAAAGGGGCCATTGCAACCCTACGCTGGATAGAAAAGACTAAAGCAGTATTAAGAATAAGCAAGTGCGCAGAAGAAGATAAGATAATGTTTGCTTCCAATTTGTTTAAGAATTCAGCACTAGAATGGTGGAATACTATTCTCCAGACTAAAGGAAGTAATAGAACTTACAATATGGAATGGGAGAAGTTTAAAATCATGGTAGAAAGGAAATTCTTCTCTCCTAATGAAAAAGAACAAATAACAAGCAGGTTCTTAAACCTTAGAATGACTGGTGTAGATAGTAAGGGGTACACTAAATTATTCTTTGAATATGCTAGAATAGTGCCAACTCTTGCTTCATATGGGTATTGATTTTAAGAAATACGCATAGGAGAAACCCTAACATAGTTACTTAGCATTGCAGGTTTCATAGTTGGTCTTATTCACTTCAATTACATCGTCCTGGTTTCTGTCATACACGAAAACTGCAAGTATGATTAAGACCAAAATAAGTTATCTTTTGAACAATCGTCATATGGGTATTGATTTTAAGACGGTGTTATTGCTTTAACCCCGTCTAAAATAAATCTTCAACACCGTCTAATACTCCATTTTGTAGTAGTGAACCACAAACAAATTTAACACCCAATGAAACAATATAAAAAATAACCCAATACGAAGTGTACCAAATTTGGAAATGGAACCCACTACCCACCTATCTGCCATCAAAATGAATTATACATTCGACACGGGAGAGGTAGTGAGTTCCACATGGCGGCAATCGTGACGAAAAAAGGGATCAGGAGCTGGCTTTTAAGGACAGTGAATCTTGAAGAGTAACTCTTTGAAGGGGCGGCTCGTGGTGGTTGTGGTTTAGGAGCTAGATATACTGGTGGTGGTAAAGGTACGGGTTGTGGTGAAGGAGTGAGATCTACTGATGGTGGTAAAGGAGCGAGATGTACGGGTTGTGGTAAGGGAGCGGGTTGTGGTATAGGAGTGAGATGTACTTGCAATCTCATGCCACCATGGCAAGACCTTTTGCTACTAATGAAGTAGCGGTCATGGGTGACATTGAGTGTCACTACGTCTCTTCCGGATCCTGTCGTGTAATTGTGAACCGGATGCTTGGCATTGCAGGTTTCATAGTTGGTCTTATTCACTTCAATTACATCGTCCTGGTTTCTGTCGTACACGAAAACTGCAAGTATGATTAAGACCAAAATAAGTTATCTAACTTGAAAACTAATACAATGCAAAAAACAAAGGTTTCTAGTTCTACATAGTACGTGTTGCATATTCTGTTTGTTTAACATATATGAGGCACTAACATGACCATTCATATTTTTTTGGGCTTTCATTTAACAAACAAAAGACCAAAGAGTATATGTATGGCAAATTTATTTTAGTTATTAAATATTTATTATTTAAAATACAAATTATTTTAGTTATGTAAATACTAGATTCGTTTATATTATGACCTTAGTCAAACTCGGTAATTTAATTTCGACCATCTTGGATAGATACTTACATAGCCAGTCGCCGAGGTAGAATGTTTGGTATTCAGCCCAAAGAGTGTAGTTAACGTCGGAAGTCCAGCCCATGTTTCCTCCGACAATGAACCGCTTGGCGGAAACTTCCGGTAACATCATGACTAATGTGGCGCAGAATGCCGAAGCCACCGCTGTGGCCCGTTTACTACCTCCGTTGCTCCGCCCCATTGGATTGGAGTGTGATGTCAAATTTGGAGCCATGCTCTCGGCTTCATTTTATAACACTAAAGTCAACCGATTAAAATGAATAAAATTGTTTTTATGTTCAATTTGTATATTGTTTACTATTTTGTTTTAACGTTGACTCCTTCATATAGTTTTGTTTAATCTCACGTCTCACCCACGCATCTTTAATTTTCTCTGCTATTTTTTGTTCTGCTCGTTGGGCCTGCCATGGGCTGATGGTATTGGGTCATCGGATCCATAATCGTATGAATTTGAAAACAAAAATAACAACTAATAGAGTAAACTGTTGTCCACAAACAATAATTGGGGTTGAATTGTATTGAGATTGTATTGTACAAAAGAATAGGGTTACAAAGAAATGGTGTTTATATAGAACACCAAGTTACATATTTAGCCCCTACACTACGACACATCATTCACTTTCCGACACTCTCCCTCAAGTTGAGTAGTGGGATCACCAATACCTAACTTGCTCAAGCAGCTACTAAAAACGTTCCCATTGACAGCTTTTGTGAGAATATCTGCGAGTTGATCTTTTGATTGTACATATGGGAGCTCTATGATACCTTCCTCCAATTTCTTCTTGATGAAGTGTCGATCTACCTCCACATGTTTTGTTCGATCATGTTGGACAGGATTTTCTGAGATCTGTATAACAGCTTTATTGTCGCACATGATTTTGGTTGCTGTAGTAGGAAGAAAGCCAATCTCAGTTAGGAGCTTGCGAATCCACAGAATCTCTACTAGGCCACGTGCAACCCCTCGGAATTCGGCTTCAGCACTAGATAGGGCGACTACCTTTTGTTTTTTACTTCTCCAGGTAACTAGATTTCCTCTGACCATGGTGAAGTATCCTGAGGTTGACCTTCTCGTTCCTTTATCCCCTACCCAGTCGGCGTCTGTATAAGCTTGGATTTCTAAGTGCCCATTTGATTTAAACAGTATACCATGACCTGTTGTTCCCTTGAGATACCTGATGATTCTTAATACTGCTTCCATGTGGCTCGCTTGGGGCTAGTGCATAAACTGACTCACCACTCCTACAACATAAGCTATATCTGGACGAGTGTGGGAGAGGTATATCAGTTTTCCCACCATTCGTTGATATCTCTCCTTATCTGCTAGTTCTGCTCCTTCTTCCATGTGTAGGCCGTGATTAACCACCATTGTGGTGTCCGCCGGTCTGCACTCAATCATTCCGGTTTCGGCTAGCAGATCAAGGATATATTTCTTCTGACAGATAAAAATCCCTTGTTTAGATCTTAGAACTTCAATTCCAAGAAAGTACTTCAATCTTCCCAGATCTTTCATCTCGAATTCCGAAAAAAGTTTATCTCTTAACATTGAAATTTCCTCTTCATCGTTTCCCGTAAGTATCATGTCATCAACGTAGATAATTAATGTAACATCCCTATTTTTACCATAGGTTTGGTTAAATTTATTTAGTAACTAGTAACTAGTAAATAATTTATTTTAATATAATTATTCAACCAAAATAAGTTTTAAACATTATTTTATATAGTTGGTTGAATTAATATTGGCCTGTGTATGGGTGAACTTCTAATAAAAAATAAAAGTCTATAAAAAGTTATATTATTAGACTGGTATATTACGGGTAAGTTGAATGTTAGAAATATAAAGTACCTAGACGAGCCTAGTGACCGTCTAAATATTAAATTATAAAAATACATTGTATTTTGAACCTACTTTATTTTAAAGAAACTTAGACCCAAATGTAGACAAAAATATTCTGGTTCTAAAGACATATTTATTATTTTCTAGAACGTTATATTTTACAAGTTATACGCGCCAAATAAGTAAAGAAGTTAAATTAATTATAATATATATATATATATATATATAATAGTAAAATAATATATATATATATATATTTTAAATATTAAAACATGTTTCGTGTCCTACTTCCAACTTTCAACATTTATCAATTCAAAAGAAAATAATAAATATAATATAATAATAATTACAAACTAACCTATGAAAAGGAAATACATGTCCATATTAGAATATGCATGATACGTGTAACTATAGAAATCTAAAACATTAACTTTAGATGGAGGTGTACGTGGCTGACAAACTTACTCCCCAAGACAAACATTTACTATAAATAGAAGTATCAGTTCATCATTTTAATTTGCTTAGCTTCTATCTTCTCTCTCTCACTCAAACTGTATCTTCTAATAAATTTATATTTTTCATCTATAATAATAATAAAACTCTGTCCCGTTTTAAGTATTTTAACTCCCGATCACCGCTACCCTTTCCGATTGATCTGAGCCTCATAACACATGTCAGGGCTCTGCCCGACTAAGTTGTTGGGATTCGGTCTCGGACATCGGGATAAAGTTGAATTAAGGGTATTATACTTAACACAATTACAAATATATATTTTTATATAGCTCAGAAGTTATATCCAAAATTTATACCAGGAAGCTTCCCAGTTGAACCCTAAAGTTACAAAGTGGGTCCATTCTCTTTTCTCACTATTTTATTCCCTTTTTCTTTGTAATATAATTATATTCAAAAATGTCCCAAACCATAACAACTTTCACCAAAACTATTATATTTTTATTAGACAAAATTGCAGAAAACAACCTTTATGTATACCCCAAACTGCACTTTATACCTTTCACTATGAAATCCGCCAAAACCAACCTTTACGTTCATGTTTTGTTACACATCACAACCTTTACACCAAACCTAGTCAAAAAAGTCAGTTAAGTTGCCCCATATGCGATGCATGTGAGGGCATATATGTCTTTTCCTTTGACCCCTTTTACAATGAATATTATATTTAAACCTTTTTTATTTATTTCCTTCAACAAACCCCCACCTCTCTCTCCAGAATCTAAAAAATCCATATCTCCTTCTTCCTTCTCCACCCACCACCCACCCTACTGGAGGAGCAGAAAGTTCATGATCGGTGCACGGGTCAAGAAGGATACATGTACTCGATCAAGAATTAGAGAAGCCAAAAGCCATGCATTCATAGTAAAAGACCATCGCGGAGAATGTAAGAATCTTTCTTTAAACCCTAAACCTTAGAAACTAAACTAAACTAAACGTGCTTTGCTTGATTCAGCATACAAGAAGCACCATCCTCCATCCTTGAATGATGACGTCTGGCGGTTGGAAAAGATAGCGAAAGACGGGGTTTTTCATAAACGCTTAGCATCAAACCGTATATGCACTGTAAAAGACTTTCTGCAAATGTATGTTACCAATCAGCCCTCGCATTTTTTTCTACAAATAATAAAAATATTCACTGTTTTATATAAAATGAGCATTTTTTTTCTAAAGGCTTGGATAAATGTAGTTACTGGGTGGATCATCTAGCAAGACATGGGACACAATAATCAAGCATGCCAAAGATTGTGTTCTAGATGATAAGTTGTACATTTGCAGAAGTGGTGCAGATGGGACCGGGCTTTTTCTTAATTCCGTTATGACGGTTGTAGGTGCGACTTTTGACGGCCAAAACTTTCTTCCGCTCGATAAACTCTCTGTGCTTCAGACGGTATGTATTTCAGATACATAGAATATGGTTTTTGTGATACTGAAAACTGATGTTTCTTTGAATGCAGCCTTTGGTGGAAGCTATGAAGCAGCAGGTTTACAAAGAATTGGATGGGATGGTATGTATACCCTACACACATTACAGTCGCCGCCACTACACACCACCATTACCGGCACCCTATCCAATTTGTGTGTAGGGTGGGTGGTGGTGGTGGGTGGAGAAGGAAGAAGGGTTTTTAGATTCTGGAGAGAGAGAGAGAGAGATAGAGAGAGAGAGAGAGGGGGGGGGGGTGGGGGTTTGTTGAAGGAAATAAATAAAAAGGTTTAAATATAATATTCATTGTAAAAGGGGTCAAAGGAAAAGACATATATGCCCTCACATGCATCGCACATGGGGCAACCTAACTGACTTTTTTGACTAGGTTTGGTGTAAAGGTTGTGATGTGTAACAAAACATGAACGTAAAGGTTGGTTTTGGCGGATTTCATAGTGAAAGGTATAAAGTGCAGTTTGGGGTATACATAAAGGTTGTTTTCTGCAATTTTGTCTTATTATTATTATTATTATTATTATTTATATTTTGTCTAAAAAGAAACCCTAATTGAGACACCCAAGTAATCCTGCACAATCCCTAAAATTTTCATAACAATCAGAATCAGGATTAGGGCCCCTAAAACTCAAGGGGGGTATTCCCCACTTGACGATTATCTTCATATCTCGCTGTAGAAATAGAAAATTAATATTCCGTCGACTCATACAAGCTAGTTTGACACGTGGCAACCCTATAAAGAAAAATAACCCGTCGCGCCACGCGACAGGCGCGTATGTCCCTGTCGCGACACGCGAGGGGGACAATTTTTCAGTATAAATAGGGGAGGTTGGCACTTAGCTTTCTGCGTTGGTTCGACGTCCAAATTCGTTCTATGCACTAAGATATCGTCCAAATACTATAAAAACACACACATACACGAAACGCTGCCGCGATAACAGGGTATTAACTCAATCGCTGCTACGATTCAATGTCCGATCGATTGAAACTATCCGATGGATGTTTTAGTACTATCCTTTGTCATTCGTCGTGATTCCGACAGGATGTTGAGTACCACCTGAACTCAGGGAATACTCTGTCCTTCGTTGTGAATCCGATGGATGTTTAAGTGATTGTACTTTGTCATTCGTTGTGAATCCAATGGATGTTTAAGTGATTACACTTTGTCATTCGTTGTGAGGGTTTTAATCTCGTGAGTTATCGTAAATGGTGTATTAGTTACTTACCTAGTTCGTGTGCACTAGGTTACAAGACTAAATCAATAGGCTAAGCTCTGCCTGTATCTGCAATATATCAAGGCTTATCTGTAGACTAAACTTTGCCCGTATGAATCTGCATGCTTATAATGTGAGTCATTCTCTTTTTATCAAATTACTTTCAAATCATGTTTATTTTCAAAGGTTATAATTACAGTGATTAAGTTTATGTAATCACCAAGTTACAGCCGGTATGTGGGGTTTTGTATACTTTACTTGATAATCTTCACCATTGGGGCAGCCAAGGGATGATATGACCATAATCACAGACACCATTGGACGAATGGGCCAATGGGTCGAGTGATAAAGTACTGTGGGTAGTTGGTTAATATCTGAAACATTGTAATCTCTCTTAATACTGTAAATTATAACAAATGTGTCGTTTTAATAAATAGAATGATTCACCAGTATTTCCTGCTGACAAAACCTTTTTAAAACGCGTTTCAGGTAATTACAGTAGATTGGAGTAAAAGATGGATACGGCACTGAAAGGCTTCAAGAAGTGGCTTATTTTATTAATTAAATCAAATTAAGAAATATTGTTTTATGTAATCAAATTTATCTTTATTAAAGTTACCATTGTAAAACATGGGTTTATCCCATCTATTTAATAAATAAAATCCGGTGTTTTCTAAACTCTGATATTTTTCCTAACTCACGGTCCTGATGAAATTTCCGCTGCAACGTTTTCAAAATAATCACCGGTACCACGTGGCTGTTCGCGGCTTCCAATTCCGTCCAGGGTGGGTCGGGGGTCGTGACAGAAGGTTGTATCAGAGCCACTGCTTTAAGCCTATAAGTGTTGTGATAATAATACCTAAGTTTATATAAAAGAGTTAGGAGATTGCTATTAACTGGAAGCACACATGATAGCATTTAGACTTGAACTTAAGAAAAGATGCCTTAGTATCAGCTTCGAGATAAGCTAAATACTTGTGTAAATAAAGTATGATGGGTTTTGATATACCATAAGAATGGTAATTAGAATATTGCAAGATATGATAAATAAGCAAGAATTAATAGTAATTATTGCTTATTGATATTACTTGGTCTAAGAATAAGATATGTTACGGGAATACAAATTTCCTTAATTCTGGATAAAAGCCTAATAAAAGAGGCACTTTTAAAAATACTAATTATGGGAAATTTTCTCCGGCAAGACTGGGTATGGTGTAGCAGACTCTCCAGTTTGTCCGGATATACTGAGGTTACCTCTCCGGCGCGAACCGGATAAAACAGGGTATGTAATATGTCAAACGAGTGACAAGATTTCCCTAAATAGTATTATGACCAGATATTTGACTGGTTTTCGGAAATATGAATCTGTTAAATACATTGACCTGATAGATGGTATGTTTATTTCAGCATGTGAAATATATGATTATATAGATATATATATATATATATATATCTATAAGGAATTCCAAAAGCCAAATAGGAATAAAGCACAAGCATATGTGTCTAGATTTCTTTATTAGGAATCTCTTTTCCAATATCAAACATTATTTCGTTTGATTATCTGCCTAGTAACTCGAGTGACAATAATAACAATAGAAACCCATTAAGTTGGGATACTATCAAAAGTGTAAAGAATTTCTAACGCGTTACCATAAACTATTAACACAAGTACGAAGCAAGTAAAATTTTGCTAGTGCACAAGAAAACACATGAAACTTAAATTATACATCCACAGACATTGAAGTATATCACATACGACTTCCAAGGAAAGACCTTTGGAAAATATAAATCGGGCACGATGAGACCAATGCTAATTCCGTCAGTAGAAGAACTACTAATCAAAAAGAGGCATTTTGCCACGCGATCCTACAAACGACATGAATCTCGCTAAGGTACATTGTAACAAGATTTCACAACCCTCGGTACACAGTCTAATCAGAGTCATAATTATTAGCACTGAAAAAGGAGTCATATATCTTTGCAAATTCCCTATTTTATTTTATTCGACATTCCTTGATAAAGTCACTTCACAACGGTTATTACACAAAATTCCAGATAAAGTTCTTATACTTCTTTCGTTGAAATTCTGACTTTTGCATATAATAAATTGACTTTCATGTTTCTACTTACCTTAATGGTCATCATACCATGAGGATTTCTTTCATAGTAGCGAATATTGATCTATTTCATTTCCTGATAAATTCACACGTTACACATGCACTGTTTGTTGCGCATGTGGTTCATTCGATTTGTGAAGACCACTGGAGGACTTCATTCTAATTTGTCATTTTATTCAAACTCAAATATCATTTCGCTATATTTGATTTTTACTGTAAACCGCATTATTGCAAAACGATGACTCTTTGATATAGAGTCAATGAATTTTGTTAAATAATTAAAGTAAAGAATTTATACTTTTATATATATGTATAAAAATTATGTTGAGGTATACTCTCATTTTAAGTTTATGTTTAAGTTATTTATTATTAATAATTTTATTATTAGTAATAAATTAATAACAGTAGTGTTAGTTATTTCTTATATTTTTAAATACTAGGGTTATTATCAGAGGCAGATATTGAGTAGCCTAGCCTTAGTTAGGCATTGACTGATCACCTATGCTTAAACAAGGCAGCACTAATCAATATCCAACCATGATAATGACTAGTAAATATATATATAAATTAAGTCATCATACTTATTTAGTAAATTTTAATTATATATGAAAATATATATACTTTGGAGAAGACATATTTTCATAAAATAAAAGGGACAAATAAAAATAAATAATAGTCTATCACATGTTTTATGGTAACTATGTACAGTAACGTTCTGGCAAGAAAATAACCATATAAGAATAATATGGTAGTCATCAACTACGTTGGGTTAAGGGAACATGGTAATATATAAGAATAGTCCTCGTTTTCACTTATTTACAACATTTGTAAATACATTCACAACGTTATATGGTTTCAAAATGAAAATGAAAATAAGTAATTACATAAAATCGACCCATTAAGTGTTATATATTTACAAAATATTTTACAAATACTTTTATACAATAAATATTTTTACACCTTTATTTATAACTTTCATTTAAACGTTATAAATAATAGTGATTTCTTTTACAAAATAATAATACTAAAATATTTTGTAATATAATAACTTCATTGCGGTGTTTTGTAATATATATTACATAGTAAATATAAGTTATTTTACATATTATAGTAAAATACTAAAATAACATTTATTTAAAAGTGGCGACCATTTACATATAATAAAAATGCATAATAATATATATTACATAGTATTTATATTTGATATGTAAGATATGGTTTAGACAAGTACACAAATAATATATTACAATTGCTTTACAAAATATAATATAAAAGTTGGTCATGCCAAAACAACTTGTTGTTATTATATTTCAATCTCTAGGACATAGTATGAAAAATATGGTTACTAATAGTATACTATCATATTGTTTCACAATTAAAACAAATTGGAACTCTAAACAATGATACACTAACTCTATTATCTTTTAGTGTGTCTTTGCAATTCACTCATCTCAACACTTTGATTTTCTTATATCATAATTTAATATTTGACAAATCATTTTTCATGCTTTTATTTCATTTTGAACCTGTCGATTCTAAATCTTCCTTGATTGCCAATCAAAGTAAGCTTTCTTTTGACAAAGAATTTTATTGATTCTAAAATTCCTTCACATTCATTTTAAATATCTATTGATCATATATCTTTTGGTTTGAACCTAGTCATTTTGGAAATTATATCATTTCATCTCATTCGTTTGTCATCAATTTCTTGAACTAGTTCATTTGAACCGTTGAATCCTACCTATTATACAATTCATATTCACAAAATTAGATATTTTGATTCTGTATCATTTATCTTAATATTGTTTTATTTACTAAGATATGACATAAGTATAAAAGACACTACAAGAAAACTGGGTTTTTAGTACGCGCAAAAGCGTCCTAAAATGCTATTTTATAGGACCTTTCATTTAATAGGACCAACGGTAAAAGCGTTTCATCTAAAGGGGTCGTAATAAGTCCCGGAAGTAAAGAAGCGTCCTAACATCTCAAATAAGATTATGAAACCAATTTTATGGTCGCGTAATATGTCTTTGAACAACCAAAATAGTGTCCTAATAAAAACATATTAGGACACTTTTACGATGTTCTAACATGTGCTTACATACTTTTTATCTTTTGATACACTTAAAAGCGTCCTTAGAAATTAATTGATAGGACCCTTATAATGTAACATTATAGATAATTTAGTACCAAGAAAAGGGTCCTAATATACCAAATAAGACTAGTGTCCATTGTGATCTGTATAGGCCCAATATGGTCGATTAAGACATCTATGATCTATTATTGGCCATTGTGATTTATTAAGGCCCAATTTGGTCCATTAAGACATGTATGATCCATTACTGGCCATTGTTATTCATTTAGACCCAATATGGCCCATTAAGACATTTTGATCTACAGGTGTCCATTGTGATCCATTAAGACCCAATATGGTCGATTAAGACATCTATCATCTACTATTGTCCATTATGATCCATTAAATCCTAATATGGTTCATTAACGCATATATGATCCCTATTTGTGATTATGATCCAATAAGACCCATATGGTCTTTTAAGACATGTATGATCCAGTATTAGCCATTGTGATTCACTAAGGCTCAATAAGGTTCATTAAAACATGTATGATCCACTATTGGCCATTGTGATCCATTTAGGCCCCATATGATCCACTAAGGCATGTTTGATCTACTATTATCAGTTGTGATCCATTAAGGCTCAACATGGTTCATTAATACATATATGACCCAATATTGGCCATTATGATCTATTAAGGCCCAATATGATATATTAACACATCTGTGATTAGGGATGAGCTCGGTACCTGTACCAAACATTCTGGTACCGAAAATACCGATACCGATACCGAAATGGGTACAAGTACTGGTACCGAAAATGTTTGGTACGATACTGTATGGTACTTTTATTTGAAATTAAAATTCGGTAAGTAACGAACCGATCGAAAGTACCAGTACTCAAAACGCCAAAAAAATGGGTACCAAAAACAAGTTGGTACAAGAAATTCGACACCCATGCTAATATGCATACATTACAAACGTATATAAACGTAACTAATATGCATACATTAACATATTATTTAGAAGAAAACAAATATGGTTTACAATCTATAATATTTAATTTTTGAATTCTAAATATGTAATATATTTTTTTGTTTTCTAATATTAAATAATGTGATTTTTTAAACGAGAATACTATTTGAGAGGGAAATTTTGAATGAGATATTTTGGGGGGAAATTTAAGTTTTGGAGGAAATATTTTAGGGGGGAAATTTATGTTTTGGAATGAATTATTTTTTGGAGATGTTTTAGGACAGAATATTTTGGGGTTAAGTCTATGTTTTAGGATAAAATATTTTGGTGGGAATTTTTAAAGATGTAATAAGTTTAACCTTTGGTCACACATTTTTAAGTTATATTATAATAAAACTCTAACGAATAAGCGTCCTATAAAACTAATGTTTTATGACTCAAATATCAAGTGTCCTATTACGGTGTATTATAATAACACCACAATGGTTAAGCGTCCTATAAAGTTTAAAGTTATAAGACCCAAGTGTCAAGTGTCCTCTTAAGTTAAGTTCTAATATGACTTCGACTAGAAAGGGTCCTATAACACGAACATTTATGACTTAACTACAACGTGTCCTATTGATTTATATTATAATAGGACCCCAAATGATCAAGTGTTCTAATACAGTACCACATAATGGGACACTAACAATTAAATGTCTTATAAAGTACTTTATTAGGATCTACATTTTAAGTATCCTATTAAATTATATGATAATAGGACCCCAAAAAATCATCCATCCTATTAAATAGTTTTTTAGGACACCGATTTAGTAGAGTATATTATAAAAGGACCCCGAAAGTTCACTAGTCCTATAAAATAGTTTTTTAGGACCCTCTTTTACAAGCGTCCCACCAAAAAGGTCCTAAAAAGCCATTTTTGTTGTAGTGGAAATATCGAAACTCAAATCTCGAGGACGAGATTTAAAACAAGGTGGGGAGAATGTAACATCCCTATTTTTACCATAGGTTTGGTTAAATTTATTTAGTAACTAGTAAATAATTTATTTTAATATAATTATTCAACCAAAATAAGTTTTAAACATTATTTTATATAGTTGGTTGAATTAATATTGGCCTGTGTATGGGTGACCTTCTAATAAAAAATAAAAGTCTATAAAAAGTTATATTATTAGACTGGTATATTACGGGTAAGTTAAATGTTAGAAATATAAAGTACCTAGACGAGCCTAGTGACCGTCTAAATATTAAATTATAAAAATACATTGTATTTTGAACCTACTTTATTTTAAAGAAACTTAGACCCAAATGTAGACAAAAATATTCTGGTTCTAAAGACATATTTATTATTTTCTAGAACGTTATATTTTACAAGTTATACGCGCCAAATAAGTAAAGAAGTTAAATTAATTATAATATATATATAATAGTAAAATAAAATATAGGGGTGCCTTATTCCCACATACCCTATATCTTATTTTCACATCCCCTATTGTATACGGGCCGTATACAATTATACGGCTTGTATAGAATGTTTTTGAATAGGAAAATGCGCAGAGAATGTTTTTTTGGTTTTATTATATACGGCGTATACAGTTATACGAGTCGTATACATGTGTATACGATTTGTAAAACGTATACGGCTCAATTGATTTATTTTTGTGGGTTTTTGATGTTAGCACATGTATACGGGCCGTATATGTTGGCGTTTTTTCAAGTATCACGTTTTATTCCCGTAAAAACACAGTCATTCTAGGGTTTCTAAACTCTTCATCACCTTTAACAATGTCGATAAACGTTGATCGGAACATGCCGCTTAAATCGGAGCACAGGTAGAGTAACGTTACCGATCAGTCCGTTGATGAAAACCTTAGCGATCGCAGAGATCTTCGTGTTGGTTATTTATCGATTCCGAGTAACTAGCAGAAGAACCTGCCACAAACAAGTTCTCCACAGTTTGTTATTCAGATCTCTGTTCGGTCATCTTTCCAAACTACAACACACGATACTTTTAATAAGCTGTCATAGTTGTCAAATTCGATTTCAACAAATCTTTTCATTTTCCTTCAATTTCTAAAACATTCTCTGTTACATGAAGACGTGTCGGGTTCTTCTACTAGTGGTATTTTACTGAAGTATTGAAGATTGAGGCGGGCATTGTTTAAATCTGAATATAACTAGATGTTACGTGTATCAGCGTTGTTTATCACCCTGTGTGAGCATTGGAAACCCGACAAACAGTCTTGACAACTGTGACATTTTATCTATCTATGTGTGTCACATCCATCCTGTTATTGCAATCGATATGATTAATTTTTTCAGATTTTTTTCTAATTAGCGTTGTTAACTACCAAAAGAATGCATACACAAATAGTTCTAGTGGACGAAGCAAAGAGACCGTTGTGTATCTGAATCAGGTTCTCAAACAAACACTACCAAAGATGGGTTGGTGAAAAATACCGGAGCTGTTATCTCGGTTGTTCAGTACTCTCCTATATCAACTTGAACGGTTGATGGTTACAAGGATCGTTCTAATAGATTAAAGAGAATAAACCATTTTTTACCAATTTTCACTCCAGTAGTTGAAACTTGAGCGCAGGAATCAATTCAAAACCCTCACCCTCAAAAATCAACCAGAAACCAAAGGAAAAAAGGGCTGATAATGGCTGATGGTTCTTCGTTGAGGAAACCAAACGTAGACGGAGATGATAGGCCTGGTAACCGGAAGAGAAATCAATTGTATTTTTTTAGTTGCTTCTCTTGTTAAGTTTCTGAACCAACCGAAATCCACAAATTCCAACAGTTTCTTCATAGATTTCGTCCGGTTTCCAAACTCTTTCACACAAAGTTAATATTCACTGTGGTGGATGCAAGCATAAAGTTAGAAAAATACTCAAGTTGAACGGATGATATGTATCAACAAATTGTGAGTGGGAATATGGCTATGAAGAATAGTATGGATAAACAATCACCGGTACGGGTTTTTTTGCTAGTTATTCGGAATGTTTCGAATCATCACCGAAGACGTGTCGGGTTCTACTGCTAGTAGTATGAGTCTGAGTCCATTGTGGTTCGTGAATGTTTCGAATCATCACGACAAGGATCGTTCTAATAGATTAAAGAGAATAACCCCTTTTTTACCATTTTTTACCCATAGTATACGAGCCGTATAATAATACACGGCCCGTATACAACCATCGTATACATTGTATACGATCGGTAAAAATATTTTTTACCAATGGTATACGGCCGTATAAACCGTATACGACTCGTATACATATGGTAAAAAATGGTAAAAACCTCTTTAATCTATTAGAACGATCCAATAAACGAAGAACAAAGCCTATTTTCAAAACGCAGGTTCATACAGTGCTGTAATAGGTTGTGGTTCAGTATGTTACCGTATACTGTTACTGTAGTTGAGGAAACCAAACGTAGACGGAGATGATAGGCCTGGTAACCGCAAGAGAAATCAATTGTCTCAAACACTACTAAACATCTGCTTTCTGAATCTGAATCAGAATGTTAACTTTTTAGTTGCTTATCTTGTTAAGTTGTGTATTGACGAAGCTGACAAACACATTGGTATTTTCTCAAAATGTGCAAACTTGAAGAATCTCACATTAAAGGAGTTTGCAACAACGGGATCAGATGGTTTGAGTATCTTTCATCCTCGTTTGGCTAATCTCACACTTGAAAATGACAACATTGGCATTTTCACAAAATGTGCAAACTTAAAAATGACAACTTGCGAGATCTGACCCAACCGAAATCCACAATTATTTTACTCATAAACCCTTGAATCCCAACGCTTCATTTGTAACCGTAAGGATGATGCAAATTTGTACGTAAAGATCTCTACACAAACTCTTCTACATCTTTTAACCAGTTGTCCATCACTTAAGACCTTGAAAGATTTTTTGAAATCGAAGCATTCACGAACCACAATGGACTCAGAACAAAATCTAAAAATTCAGGTTTACCTTGTAAATTTCTCAAAACAAACTCTCGTTTCTTCATCTTCATCTTCAAGAACAATGATGAAAAGATGATGTCAGATAATACTTCATTTGTTGAGAAACCATTATCTTGTGATACATGAACGTTGTATTCTTGTCTTTTCAGAAGAGTTTGTATTGAACCAAGAATACTACAAACATTCTATACCTTGCAACGTATACAGGTGCAAGAGAATGGCGAGTTATTTTCAGTTATTTCTGTTGATTCACAAATTCCATTGTTTAAACCAGAATCAGGTTCTCAATACAAGGATCGTTCTAATAGATTAAAGAGAATAAACCATTTTTTACCATTTTTTACCATAGTATACGAGCCGTATCAGAATATACGGCCCGTATACAATCATCGTATACATTGTATACGATCGGTAAATTTTTTTTTACCGAGAGTATACGGCCGTATAAACGGTATACGGCCCGTATACATATGGTAAAAAATGGATTCCGTCCGGTTTCCAAACTCGGTCATTCCTTGTGATACATGAACGTTGTATTCTTGTCTTTCAGAAGAGTGCTGTAATAGAGAAATCATCCTATGTCTTTTATCAACCGAAGAGGCAGCAAGGACAGATAATACTTCATTTGTCGAGAAACCATACTGTCAAGAAACTAACATCTTTTAATACTTCATTGCGTATGTGCTTGTGCTGTAGAAACCGGTGATGAATTTGTGTATCTAAATCAGGTTCTCTGCCTTAGATCGGTCATTCCTTGTGATACATGAACGTTGTATTCTTGTCTTTCAAGACAAGGATCGTTGGAAGGATTGTAGTAGCAGGACATTGGTACCACTGTGAAAATTGCATCAGGAGGGGAGAGAGTCTGATACAATAAGGATGTTGGGAATTAAACGCATGTACGTGACAAAATAAGGATGTTCGCATAAACATATATTTGTTTCATAACCTCCTCCTATAAATCAACCACAACCACAATGGACTCAGACTCATACTACTCACCCTCGTCTGAGGAAAAGTTTTCCCGACGACTCAACAAAATCCTGATAGAGAAAAAACATCAACAACCATTTTTTCTTTTCCTTCAATTTCGAGAACATTCTCCCTGTGTATGTGCTTGTGCTGTAGAAACCGGTGATGAATTTGTATACACAACTGAACGTTAATTGATATTGTTTAAACTTTTATAGTGTGTGATTTGACCAGGAAATGATTGGAGGTGAAGGTTCAGTGCACGAAAAGTTTCTTACGAAATGTACGTGACGAAACAAATATGTTGGGAATTAAACGCATGTCCGTAATCCCGCGTTGATAGCTTCCGTTTTATTCAGACTCCTTACAACTCTCATCAAATGCCTCACCCTTCCTTTTATTCTATAAATATTAAATAAAGAATAACACCATGCCCGTAATCCCGCGTTGATAGCTTCCGTTTTATTACAGTCATACGACACGTTTTCTTGTTCTTCAATCTTTGTTACTTGTTAATGTTTTATTTTTTTCTACTTTTAGAAAGTTTTGAGCACCTCACCACTCTAAAATATTTGAAAAATCAAAATTTCGTTCCATACGGGCCGTATAACAGTATACGGCCCGTATACACGTTCGTATACATTGTATACGACCAGGCAAACTTATTTACACATGGTGTATACGGGCCGTATACTATTATACGCCCGTATAGAATAAAAACATCTGACAAAGTCTGCTGGCACAGACTTTGTCAAGTTGTTTTTATTCTATACGGGACGTATAACAGTATACGGCCCGTATACACCATGTGTAAATAAGTTTTCCCATGTGTTAATATTAGGACCCAATATATATATATATATATATATATATATATATATATATATTTTAAATATTAAAATATGTTTCGTGTCCTACTTCCAACTTTCAACATTTGTCAATTCAAAAGAAAATAATAAATATAATATAATAATAACTACAAACTAACCTATGAAAAGGAAATACATGTCCATATTAGAATATGCATGATACGTGTAACTATAGAAATCTAAAACATTAACTTTAGATGGAGGTGTACGTGGCTGACAAACTTACTCCCCAAGACAAACATTTACTATAAATAGAAGTATCAGTTCATCATTTTAATTTGCTTAGCTTCTATCTTCTCTCTCTCACTCAAACTGTATCTTCTAATAAATTTATATTTTTCATCTATAATAATAATAAAACTCTGTCCCGTTTTAAGTATTTTAACTCCCGATCACCGCTACCCTTTCCATTTGATCTGAGCCTCATAACACATGTCAGGGCTCTGCCCGACTAAGTTGTTGGGATTCGGTCTCGGACATCGGGATAAGGTTGAATTAGGGGTATTATACTTAACACAATTACAAATATATATTTTTATATAGCTCAGAAGTTATATCCAAAATTTATACCAGGAAGCTTTCCAATTGAACCCTAAAGTTACAAAGTGGGTCCATTCTCTTTTCTCACTATTTTATTCCCTTTTTCTTTGTAATATAATTATATTCAAAAATGTCCCAAACCATAACAACTTTCACCAAAACTATTATATTTTTATTATTATTATTATTTATATTTTGTCTAAAAAGAAACCCTAATTGAGACACCCAAGTAATCCTGCACAATCCCTAAAATTTTCATAACAATCAGAATCAGGATTAGGGCCCCTAAAACTCAAGGGGGGTATTCCCCACTTGACGATTATCTTCATATCTCGCTGTAGAAATAGAAAATTAATATTCCGTCGACTCATACAAGCTAGTTTGACACGTGGCAACCCTATAAAGAAAAATAACCCGTCGCGCCACGCGACAGGCGCATATGTCCCTGTCGCGACACGCGAAGGGGACAATTTTTCAGTATAAATAGGGGAGTTTGGTACTTAGCTTTCTGCGTTGGTTCGACGTCCAAATTCGTTCTATGCACTGAGATATCGTCCAAATACTATAAAAACACACACAGACACGAAACGCTGCCGCGATAACAGGGTATTAACTCAATCGCTGCTACGATTCAATGTCCGATCGATTGAAACTATCCGATGGATGTTTTAGTACTATCCTTTGTCATTCGTCGTGATTCCGACAGGATGTTGAGTACCACCTGAACTCGGGGAATACTCTGTCCTTCGTTGTGAATCCGATGGATGTTTAAGTGATTGTACTTTGTCATTCGTTGTGAATCCAATGGATGTTTAAGTGATTACACTTTGTCATTCGTTGTGAGGGTTTTAATCTCGTGAGTTATCGTAAATGGTGTATTAGTTACTTACCTAGGTCGTGTGCACTAGGTTACAAGACTAAATCAATAGGCTAAGCTCTGCCTGTATCTGCAATATATCAAGGCTTATCTGTAGACTAAACTTTGCCCGTATGAATCTGCATGCTTATAATGTGAGTCATTCTCTTTTTATCAAATTACTTTCAAATCATGTTTATTTTAAAGGTTATAATTACAGTGATTAAGTTTATGTAATCACCAAGTTACAGCCGGTATGTGGGGTTTTGTATACATTACTTGATAATCTTCACCATTAGGGCTGCCAAGGGGTGATATGACCATAATCACAGACACAATTGGACGAATGGGCCAATGGGTCGAGTGATAAAGTACTGTGGGTAGTTGGTTGATATCTGAAACATTGTAATCTCTCTTAATACTGTAAATTATAACAAATGTGTCGTTTTAATAAATAAAATGATTCACCAGTATTTCCTGCTGACAAAACCTTTTTAAAACGCGTTTTCAGGTAATTACAGTAGATTGGAGTAAAAGATGGATACGACACTGAAAGGCTTCAAGAAGTGGCTTATTTTATTAATTAAATCAAATTAAGAAATATTGTTTTATGTAATCAAATTTATCTTTATTAAAGTTACCATTGTAAAACATGGGTTTTGTCCCATCTATTTAATAAATAAAATCCGGTGTTTTCTAAACTCTGATATTTTTCCTAACTCACGGTCCTGATGAAATTTCCGCTGTAACGTTTTCAAAATAATCACCGGAACCACGTGGCTGTTCGCGGCTTCCGATTCCGTCCAGGGTGGGTCGGGGGTCGTGACAATTAAGCAGGTCACAAGACTGCCCCTACGTTTCAAAAATAGGGTATGATCAGAGTTGCTTTGTTTGAAGCCATATTTCTTCATAGCAAGGGTAAACCTTCCAAACCAAGCTCTAGGAGACTGCTTAAGCCCATACAGAGATTTCTTCAACCGACATGTTTCTCCAGCCTTGAAATCCTCATTGAATCCTGGTGGATCGTCCATATAGACCTCCTCATTTAGTTCTCCGTGAAGGAAGACATTTTTTACATCAAATTGATGAAGAGGCCAACCTTTATTGGCAGCTATAGAAAAAAGGACTCTGATTGTATCAATCTTGGCTACTGGGGAGAAGGTTTAAGAGTAGTCAATTCCATAAGTCTGAGTATAACCCTTTGCAACCAGCCGTGCTTTGTATCTTTCAATCATGCCATCAGGTCTGTGTTTGACTGAAAAAACCCACCGACATCCCACCGGTTTCTTTCCTGATAGAAGGGTGCATTTCTCACACGTGTTATTCTTCTTGAGTGCTTCCATTTCGGTCTCCATGGCCTTTTTCTATTCTTCATATTTCAAGGCTTCCTGTGTTGTAGATGGCATTTGTTCAGAGCACAAGGCAGCGGCAAAAGCTTTAGCTTCCTTAGACAAGTTTCCAGTGGCAATGTTTGCCACAGGGTACCTAGACCTTGGAGCCACCTTTTTTGGAGAGTATCTCTTAGGAGGAACTCCTCTATTTTCTCTTGGAGGGAGGGAATACCTTCTGGTTTTCTCTGTTATGCCTGGTTCAACATTTCCAATAACTGGTTCCACCTTTTCAACAACTGGTTCAACCTGTTCAACATGTTCAACATCTGGTTCAACATGTTCTGTAGGCTCGGTTGTTGTCGGTTCTGTGTGTTCCCCTGCTGTCTCATAGTTATAATACGTAGTACATTCAGAGTTCTCATTATTTCTTACCCCTGGTATCACGTTGGATGGACTTTCTTCAGTGGTACTGCGCTCCGCAGATTGTGTGGCTGTGTTTGAAGGAGACTGACTCAGAGTACTGTGATGGTTTTCTGTTGTTACTTCTTCGGATGATGGAAATTGGGTTAGCCAACTCATAGTGTCTATACATTCATTCTCCCCCTGACCACTGAGTTGGGTGTTATAAAAGTATTTTGTTTCAAGAAAGTCAACATTCATTATGGTGAACATTTGATGAGTTTTTGGATTATAACACCGGTAACCTATTTGACCGATCCCATAGCCGACCAATACACATTTCTCAGCACATGGGCCAAGCTTGTTTCGGTTGGTTTTGGGTATGTGAACAAATGTTGTACACCCGAAGATTCGAGGTTCCAGTGTAAGAGGATGGGGAATACTGGCAGATTTAGATAGACAATCTAAGGGAGTCGTAAATTTAAGAGCTTTTACGGGGAGCCGATTTAGGAGATACACAGAGGTTGCAACCGCCTCCGGCCAGAAAGATTTAGGTACCTGAGATTCAATTAAAAGAGCTTGAGTCATTTCAAGAATAATGCGGTTTTTTCGTTCGGAAACACCGTTTTGTTCGGGGGTATGAGCACAAGAGGTTTGATGTATTAATCATTTTGTAACACCCCAAAAACGGGCTTGGTAATTTAGAATCCGGTTAAGATAAAGGAATGGGTAAAGTACCGTTAGTAGTAAAAGTGAACCCATAAATAAAATAACTAGGAATAAACTAGCCTAGTGATTTCATGTATATAAGTAATAAGATGATAAGTTTTAGTCCCGTATGCAATCAAAACGAAATTGAGGGACCAAAACCGTTAAGATGGAAAGATGGGTTTTAGTTATGAAAGTTAACACACACAAAACACACACTTCGTGTGTGTTCTAGATCGAGCAGGAGACTCCCATGGAGCCAAGAACCCTAACTTCATCATTTTCATCAAATTGAAAGGCTAAATGATGCTTAAATTCATGAATAAACATGGATTAATGATCACCTTCACAAGGGGGTCGTAAGGTATGCCTTAAAAGTTAGATTGGTGATCTTTCACGAAGTGGGTTATGATGTAAATTGCGAATTTGTATGAAATTGAGAATGGGTGTGTGTTAGAATCATTATATTGAACATGGGTTATGCATGATTTAGGTTAATTTGATGTTTAAGGATGAAACCCATTAGCTATGGTGAGAATGATGACTTGAATCATCATCCATGTCTAATTATTGTTGAATGTTGATGTATTATGTGAGTAATACGGATTCTTGTTAGAAGAATTGAAAGAAATATGATGATAATATGCTTGAATGTCTATGTGTGGATGATATATGTTAACTAGTAGGAGGATTTGATGAATTATGTATGAGATTAGGAGATTGTGCATGAATTAGTTGTACTTTATGTTTAGAAGGTAGTACATACACCAAGGGTATGAGGAAATTAGAGATAATTGAGTTTAGATCACTAGTAAGTGATTAACAATATAGTTATGAAGTGGGTTTTAGATGATGTAATGTAAATTGATGATTTACTTATGTTAATGATGTTTGGAATCATACATGTGTGTGAATGTTTAAAGAAATCGGATAAGAAATGATAGATTAGCATGTTATAAGGTTGAATGTTAAATTCTATGTAAGATCCGTGTAATGAAAAGGTTGTGATGAAAAATGGATCAGCTAACTATATTGAGAATGATATATGATAGTTGATGCTTGATATGCGATATGGAAGCTTGGAAAAGAAGCGGGTCAAACTGGACTAATGCGCACGGGAAGCATGTTCGGATGCTAGGTATGTAAAGCTTACACCCATTTTTGTAGAATGTCTATTCAATGTATAGATTACGAACATGGTAAGTAAATATGTTAATTATTAAATATGTGAATTATTAAATATGTGAATTATGATGTTCCGACAAGTTTTGGTATGGATCGGAACGTGTGGTCATGTTAAGACACTAAGCTTGATGGTTAAAAAGGGTAAAAAGGGCATCTTGGTAATTTCGGTTGCAAGTTAACGAAAGAATAAGTTACATGGAAGGGGTAACGAATAACTAAAATCCCATAAGGATAAAATGATATTTAGACTTAACGGGTCAAACGGTGAAGATGTCACCATTTGGCGTTATCGACTAATGAATTATTTTGTTAAGTATTATGAATTCACAGAATGTATAGCAAAAGGATTTGCGTTGCTATTATCTAGCAATTTAGTGGATGAAGTATTAAAACGGGCCATAGCATTGATTCGAGCCAGGTATGTATGAGTAGAGTCGTTGCTAAGTCCTAGGATTGGGTAAATATGTAAGGAAGTCCTTTGTTGTAAAGGATGGGTCAAAGTTGACCAAAACGCCCTTGACGGACATATCGGGCAAACAATCGTAAAAGTTGTTTAGAGACAAGTTAATTGATTAAGGGAAATGTTTTGGACACGTATGAAAGTGAGAAGTATGGTTTTTTGTTAGTCATAGACCTTAAATGCGCAAATACCCTTAACGGGTCAAAATAAGGTTTTGAGCAATAATGGGTTAAGAAGATGTAAGAAATCAGGAAATTGAACCGTATGTGTTAAACAACTTTGAAATTATAAGGTTTGTATGAAATTAAGGTCAAACAAACATGTTTTGTTGATAAATGCATGAACGGGTCAAAATTCGGTAAAAGAGTAATAAGCCGAAGGCTTAAAAGTCATAAATTTCGGTAGTCCAAATATTGGATTTTCACTCCATGTGATGGAGAATTAAATTACGGACGCGTAGGAAAAAGAATCGGGTAAAACGGATCAAAAACGAGAAAGTTATGCTCGTTTCCGTAAAACTGAGTTATGCTGGGAATATGCAGCAACAGCTGCGAACTTTCTGATCATATTAGGTGGTGGCGTAGCGCGACGGGGAAGGCCCCAGGCCGTGGCACTACGCCACGGACTCCAGATTTTAGAAAAAAAATATATTTTATTAATATATGCAATGCGAACCCGTCTGGACCGTTTTTAAACGCGTATAAACTAAGAACGACTAATTTATTCCTTGTTTTAGGAAGTGTAGATACGTATCAAGGTATGTATGTATGCATGTATGAATATAAGTTGTATGTATGAATGAAAGTATGTTTGGATGAATGAAAGTATGTTTGGATGTATGCAAGTAGGTATATATATGAGTGTATGCACGTATGTAGGCATACGTGAAGATATGAATGTATGTATGAATGTGTGTGTGTAGGTGTGAAGTTAGGTAGTATGTATATGTACGCAAGTGAATATGTACGAATGTATGCACGTACGTAGGTTTGTGTGAAGGCATATAATAGGTATGTATGTATGTAGGCATGTATGTATGTAGGTATGCACGTATGTAGGCACGTACGTATGTATGTATGCACGTATGTATGTAATTGGTTATGTGTGAATGTATGAATATGTATAAGTATGTATGAAAGTAGGTACGCATGTATCCAATGAAATTGAGGACTAACGATATTAATAGTGTGCCTAGTAAATGAAGTGTAACGCAGGATTAGCAAAGAAGTCTTACCGCGAATTGTATGATCAGATGGAAAGCTGGGATGTAAAGAGTTAACGGAACGAAAAGTAAACATGAATAAATCTTGTATGTTTATAATGCGTACTAATGTTATGAATTTTATGTGGTGAACGCAGGTAGTACGAGTCACGAGGATCATCAAGGAATAGAGATCGAGGACCGAGTCACATGAAGGATTGTACGAGACTGTCTGAGAATGTAATATAGTAAACATAAATTATGTTTTTACTTAGTAAATGAGCTGATGGATGTATTTATGTGAAAAAGTTATGTTTAAAATGAATTTTAAAGTATGTCAAGGTAATTATAATGAAAGAAATTTTATGACACGAATTTCCATTGCAACTTTTGTCAATTACGTGTTAGGGTATTACAAGTTGGTATCAGAGCCCTAGTTTGAGAGAATCAAGTACGAGAAGGTAGGTACTTGAACTCAAACATATGTGCTCTTGTGATAAGGAACCCGTACAATCCATGACTCGATCAAGATCTAAAGGTAGAAATGTAATGAAAATGTGTATGTATGTATTCATATGAAAAAGCTAACGGTTTGCTATGTGTAAGGTAAGCTTAAAAGTTTGGAGAGGATGATCCGTGAATGCAGTCTAAGATGGATGCTAAGGCAGGCAAGGATGCGAATGGACAGACGGACCCCAGGTACACAATGTTAATGTTTAAAAGAAAAAAGGAAGAAATCTCCTTGGGAGGGTAAGTACTAAACGGAAGACAACGATATTGTCTTGGTAAGATTTTAAAATGTTGCACGAACTGAGACCCACTACTTCGGACATAAGGCGATGATTACCTGAAGGCACGAAATTTGTATGTGAATTGCGCACCTGGCCAGTACGCAAGAAGCATATGAGGTTCGTGAGACTGTGGTAATTATCGCAGGTATGTCCGTTGGAATTGGGTAACAGGTGGACGTGCGGGTGAAATGGGTAGTGAGACTCTCAGGAAATCGAGAGTATTATGTAAGAATGAGAAGTATGAATGATAAGAATGAAGAATGTTGAATCCGTAAGAAAGTACGGATCAACAAGATATGAATGAAACGATTTAATCTGCAAGATGGATTCAAGGAATGAAAGGCATGAATGGAATGTTTGAATCCGCAAGACGGATTCAAGGAATGAAATGCAGAAAATGATATGTTTGAATCTGTGAGACGGATTCAACACATGTAATGAATGAAAGATGTGAATGGGAGATGTAAACGAAATGTTTGAATCCGCGAGATGGATTCAAAACATAGAAGTAATGGAAAATATGAATGATATGTATGAAGCCGCTAAGCGGATTCAAAACATAGAAATAATGAAAGGTATGGATGTTACGTTTGACTCCGCGGGACATATTTAAGATATAAAAAGGATGGAATTAGTCCACATCAGAGTGTGTCGATAGTTTGACAATGGTTGAGTCAAATGAGTCATATGAGTAGGTGTAAAGTAAATGAACAAAAGAATGATCGTAATTGGCACGTGAAGCTAAATTTTAAAACGAAAGGAAGAAGTTTTGAACAAGTTATATGTTAAATGTGTTAGTAATCGACTCTTAAGAGTCAGAATGAATGGCGGGCTACGACCCGGACAATGACTTAAGTATGAACAAGAAGGGTAAGTTTGCTTAGAATACCGAAATGATGTAATGAATGTTTTTGTAAGTAAGCATGTATGGAAGGAAGCACAAATGTGAACCTCAATGCATCTATGATAAGTAAGCAAAGTCAGTTTAACCTTAAAAGGTCAAACTGCAAAGGTTGACGAAATAAGTAACTAAAATGAAAGAATTGCATGAGAGAAATGAAATGTGTGACACGTTATAGCGTGTACGTAAGAAATTGTAGAAGAACTATAGGTGAGTAATCGCCTAATAGAATGAATGTTGAATGAAATGTGTTAACTGCTAAGTTTGTTGATGATAATGTTAGAACCTTGAGGTGACGAAACCAATCAATTTGGTGGGAAGTTGCTCACGAGCGAAGGCACATTATACGGATGAATGAAATCTAGCCTGGTACGGCTGTTACTCGTGAAGAATGCGGATCGATCTGGGTTACGGATCGTCGATTCCTGATATAAGATGAGGTTAGTAAAAGGTTTAACTTACGTTGGATAAACATGAATTGGTAGATTGAAAATGACCTATGAAAGGAATGATGGAATGGGTATGATAAAGTAGGGAATGTTTGATTTCTAATAGTTGACATAAGAAGAAAACTATGTCATTAAGAAGTGAATCTTAAAGGTTTTGAGTGAAAATTTTGAGTATTGGTTAAACTCTCGTATAATGAATTTGCATGACACGTATGTTCATGAAAATTAAGTAATGCATGAAATGAGAAGAATAGTAATGTAGAATGAATGATTTGAAGGTAACATAAGGGTATGTATGATACAAATGACTATAGAAATGTAGAATGATGCTAACTATGGAGTTAAACATGTAGGTGTAACTATGAAGTAGTAGTTTTGTTGTGATAACAAAACAAGAGTTAAATGTTATAAAATGTGTGTATGGAATGTAATCTTAAAAGACAAGATGAAAGTATTAGATCCGTTATAAACGAATCCTACGAATGAACGTATTATCACAAGTTTGAAGAAGTATGTATATTGACCTATTATAAACGAGTCAAGGGAAATGAAAATGTTATGTGAAGGTATGGTATGAAAAGTATAGACTTATTGAGAAGAAGTCAATTGTATGAATAATTATGAATTAAGATCGGATGGCTACTTATAATTATGATGCAACTATGAAGTCAAACATAGATGTGTATGTGTAAATGAAAATGAGAAAGGTTTCGAGGACGAAACCTTATTTAAGGGGGGTAGACTTGTAACACCCCAAAAACGGGCTTGGTAATTTAGAATCCGGTTAAGATAAAGGAATGGGTAAAGTACCATTAGTAGTAAAAGTGAACCCATAAATAAAATAACTAGGAATAAACTAGCCTAGTGATGTCATGTATATAAGTAATAAGATGATAAGTGTTAGTCCCGTATGCAATCAAAAAGAAATTGAGGGACCAAAACCGTTAAGATGGAAAGATGGGTTTTATTTATGAAAGTTAACACACACAAAACACACACTTCGTGTGTGTTCTAGATCGAGCAGGAGACTCCCATGGAGCCAAGAACCCTAACTTCATCATTTTCATCAAATTGAAAGGCTAAATGATGCTTAAATTCATGAATAAACTCGCGTTCAAGATTTAAAAACACCCGGAAACAATAAATCCGCTCCAATAGCGTATTTATCAATTGGTGAGAATTAGTATATTTGAATGGCGAAATATATTTTGAAAATGATCAAAGGAAAAAAAAACAATATCACTTCTCCCAAGGAAACAATAAATCTGCTTTATCAAGGAAATATATTTTGAAAAGGAAAATATATTTTGAACGTAATGATGAAAAGGAAACTTATTTTGAAAAAAGGAAACTTCCAAAAAGGACTGGTTGGATTAGACAACGAAAAAAAGCTACGGCGGTGGAGTTTCGATATTCCGGCGGTGATTAGAAGGTATCCGGCTGTGGTGTCCGACTGTGTTTTACGGTTCTGCAAGGATCAAAGCTGATTTCCGGCGGTCGATGTAACGAAGATGTTACCGCCAGAGGCAATTTGTCGAACGAAATCACGGTTTGAAAAACGGCCGTGGTTGACGTTTTTGAATGATTTTCTGGTTTTGTTGAACGGTTTGTTGAACAATTTTGATTTGTTTGAGATTGTTGAACGATTTTCTGGTTTTGGTTTTGGTTTGAGATTTGAGCAATTTTCTGCTTTTGGTTTTGCTGGTTTGAGATTGGTTTGGCTAGGATAAATTGTAGATGATGAACAGAGTTTTTAAGGATCATAAACTCTGCTCTGATACCATGTTGTCTAGTATAGCACAAACACAGTAATTGGGGTTGAATTGTATTGAGATTTTATTGTACAAAAGAATAGGGTTACAAAGAAATGGTGTTTATATAGAACACCAAGTTACATATTCAGCCCCTACACTACGACACATCATTCACTTTCCGACATAAACTACAATTTCCGTCCATGTGGTTTACTACCGATGGCACATACTGTCCCTGAGTGAAAGATGGTCAATCAAGTCTTTGTGGTTGTCGATTTGGATCAGTAACATCTCTGCTATTAAATGGACGTTTGAGTTTATGAAAATTTGTCACATTTGCGTTCCACTAATCTATAGTTCTCAAATGGTATGAGTTACTAGTTACTATTATATACTATTATCTAGTAACATGGTTGTACATATATATGTTGTACGTTTAGCATAAATGTTGTTTTATGTTTAAATTAGTTGTGATGTATACTTTCCTTTCTTGCCACGTGTACACCTCGGTGTCCACCCCATTCTTTTAGCCAGGTTTGTTTTAACGCAGGAAGAGAGAGGGGCTTAGGGAGAGAAATAGGTTACGTTGCACGTCAAGAGAGTAAGAGGTGGTGGCGGAGCATGGCGGTTGCCTTCTTCCCCAACTCGATAGGGTTCCGTCACGCCATTCATCGTCACCGCCATAGGCGAGTGTACAACATCCGACGCCTGAAATAGCCCCCGCTAAAAAGCTCTCCTGCAAAAGCTTCAACATGAACGTCACAGACTCACAAATTATCCAAAAAATGTAGGGTTAAGTTAAAGAACGAATACCTTCGAATTGTCTTCTGGTAAACTTCCGGCCAAACTCGGGTAAGCGCTGATGCTATTGTATGTTGTCTTATTGGTTAGATCGGGTCTTGGTGTAATGAATGAGACTAATTTTGGCGTTTTAGTATTCCGGCAAGGTTTCGAGGTTGTAGAAGTTCCGACAGTCTCCAGACTCGAAGTAATCGCAGGAGATGGTGACATGCCCAATCTCATGTTATCTGTAAAAAATCAATCCTAAGTTTAGGTTCAAACTGATGAGTTATGACGAGATGACTTTCTTATTATGTCACTTGAAGTTAGGGTTTGTGAAGAAACACTGGTTTAATGGACCGGAATCAACTGAACCAGGGGGTTTGAATCTGCATAAAAAGGGGTTAAATCTTCTCGTCCGATTCGTGGGTGAATGATCTTCTTCTTCTAACAATCACTGCAAAACAACAGCCGTTCGACTCGCCACGGGGAGAAGGAGAAGTGAAAGTTAAGTGAATGTAACTTGAGAATTATACCTGAATTATCCTTCTACTTATAGCCGAAGTTTGGGCGGGAAAACCTGTTGGTGAAAAGTTGACGGGAAGTGCTTTTTCCGTAAGCGGTTATTTTTCCCTCCCGTTTGTTAGGTCCCGGATTGATCCGTATCGATTGCGAACCGACTCGTACGACGTGCGGAATCCGTGTACGAGTGAGACCGAAACACACGAACAGTAATATAACTGTGATTCTATTCAAAGATCTGAAATCGTTACAGGAACCGTGAATCACCTAGACACTTTCTCTCTCTAGTTTCTCTCTCTAGAACTAGAGCTCTCAAATGTAGCAAAATGAGCAAAAGTGTCAAAAGTTTCTCCAAAAAGTCCTAAATGAGAACCCTAAGTTCTCTATTTATAGGCCAAGTGTCACACCCCAACCGATGGCGGAATCATCGGGGCGCGGCACTGAGCGAAACAGATTGTCCAGAAGTTTCCATAACAACTATCATTACCATTCAATTTAAGTTAACATGTCCCATACCATGTCTCAAATAGCAAACAAGTTATTACAGACAAAGACTAAACAAATATTCTGTTCCGACAACTCAGATTTAAACATAACAATTTATTCGTTGGTTTCTAGGACTCCAGTTCCTAGCTTCAATTTCATCACAGCCCGAGAAGCATATAAACAACCTAGGCACCTGTCACATACGTTTAAAATAAAGTCAATACATATAATGTAAAGGTGAGCATACAAGTTTGATAATAGCATAATAGAGTTCGAATTCGTTTACGCATAACCAGCACGTACACATAGTGAAATGAAGCACGTTAGTTATCGACATAGATCCATCGATACCAATGACTGCGGGTTGACTGCCCGAGGCAGTTCGCAATACATGATTACCACTGTAATCCATGCAAGTAAAAGATCCTTAACAACCCCCGTGTGAACAGGTGCTGAGTCCAAACTATAGTACTATCGTTGCTAAGGCAGGTAGACAGCATTCCATGTGTAAACATAACAACAAGCATTCATAAGCCACGTATAACATGCATTAATGGTTAAGCGTTAAAATAGCTTGAGTAGTGTGATAGTTGTAGTTTGAATAGTTGTAACGTATGTGATGCGTGCGGATGGTGACCTATCCGTGCGGATGGTGATGCGTGCGGATGGTGATCCATCCGGATAAGCTATCCGTGCGTACGACTGTCCGTGCGGATGGTAATCCGTGCGGGTTAGTTGTGCGTGCGGACGACTTATCCGTACGGGCAAGTTGTTCGTGCGGATAAATGTTCAAGTGGATTGTTTCTTCCTAAGTGTGAGATGTGTTTGTGTATGATGGCTTGTGCTTTGGAGTTTTCGTTGTAGCATTTAGAAATCACCTAAGTGTTTCTACCTTTCAAGCCGGTCGCGCGGATGACGATCCGTGCGTATGGTAGTCCGTGCGGACAGTGGTGATCCGTGCGGACAGTCTGTGCGCGCGGGCAGGGACCATCCGTCCGGATAGTCTGTCCGTGCGCACGAGTTGGCCGTGCGGATGACCCTTGTTTGAATTTTAGTTGAAGGCCTTAGTATCTCATGATCCGAAGAGTAATCCTTTCAGAGGTCGTCTGTCCGGATTGTTCATTCGTCGATACTCAAACCTCGTTTGGAAAGTGGGTCCCAAGGGTAGCTCGTCCGGGTGGCAATCCGTCCGGATGACCTGTGCGTGCGGATGGTGATCCGTGCGCACAACTTGTCCGTGCGGACAGCTTGTCCGTGCGGACAGCTTGTCCGTGCGGACAACTGGTTCGTGCGGACAGTCTCTGGTGTGATTGTCCCGTTCGTCTACTCTCGGTTTCTGTTGTCGTTTATCGAGACGTTCTGATTACGTGGCAACCACTTGGAATTGTATTCTCACCCGCGTAACTAGACCGGTCAGGAACCACCCTAACTCGGCCTGTCGGCGACTCAGAACGGTCATTCCGGTTGACCCCGAAATCAGTTGTCTGTGGGTAGGATTCCAGATCTGGAACTAGTGCATCACTATTATCGAGTAGAGACTAGAACCGATCAGATTCGTACCGATTCTAAGGGAAAAAGAAGGAGAGAACTTAGGTTTATTTCTTTCAACTCTTTTATCCTTAGAAAAGTTTAGATCTAGGTGAGGTTATTGTGAAATCTTGTAGAAATCGTTTAGATCTGAGTTATTCTTGGTGGAATGAGGTCAAGCTTGAAGTTCATAAGAACTTCATGATGACGTCACCCGAGAATACCTCAAATCCGGATGATTTCATGGTTAAAAGTGAAGATTTGAAAGATGGAAACGTGTAGAATTGTGTAATGATCAAAGATGTACAAGAATTAGTGCAAGATCTTACCTGGTTTGAGAGAAATCTGAGAAAAAGTGAAGAATGCGTGCGGTTCGGACGTCACTTGCCAAAAGTGGAAAAAGTGGAGAGTGACCCGTGTATTTATAGGATGCCAAAAAGGGAAAGGGGTAAGCCGTGCGCATGACACGCACCCGGGTAGGCTATCCGCGCGGGCTGGTCATCCGTGCGGATTGGCAACCCGTGCGGATTGGCAATCCGTGCGGATTGGCCATCCGTGCGGATGCCGCCTGCCTTGGTGGGTTCGGCGCGATGTTGCTTGGGTTTCGATTTGCGAGCGATTCGATAGGGTTTCCTAGTCAAATTACTTTCAGTCCCAACTACTTCTTATAGGGTTCGACTCGGAATTCGGGTTCGGGTTCATTTACGTTCGAGTTAGACTTCGAGTTCGATTGAGTTCGCTTGATTACCACAACATAACATAAAAGTAAACATGCACAAGTAACACGTAAGGCACACACACACGTATTAACAACAAGTAAAATACACAATTCGAGTTACGGTTCGATGTCGATTTGATTAGCATAGCTTGATTAACTTTATCGCATTGTTACTTCCTATCCTTCACAGTCGTAGGTCGATTGAAATATGGTAAACACGATTCGATTATTGTAATGTACGACATTTACTCCACATAATATAATTAAAATAGAAACATTTCTACGAGTCAAGTCGCGCGAAATCGGTCGTTGACTTTGACCTTGACTTTGACTTTCACTCGTGAAAACACGGGGTGTTACAGCCTCCCTTTGTTTAGGGAATTTCGTCCCGAAATTAAGCTGGAAGCCGTAACTAACCGTGGATCACATGTGAGAGTCCTTCGTTCGGACCGTTGAAAATCGTCAAATTAATCGGGATTTTACGGTTAAAAATTGCTGATTTTTGGATATGATATGCGAAAACATCTAATCTAAAAAGCCTATAAAATTTTAGATTTCAATTCGAAGTCGTTTGAGAGAAATCTTTTTCAATTTCCAATTTTTCATTTTCAAAACCTTTTTCTTTTTCTTTCAAAACCTTGATTATTGTAGGTCCGGATTTATCTCCGATTTGATTGCGTAACAACACGTTTGACGTGCGAAAATCCGTGTACGTGTGTGACTAAACGTAATCGTAACGGAGTCAGAAACCGATTCTACAAGTGGTATCTGAGCAGGAGATCGATTGCTCAGATTTGAGCAATTTCTTCATCCTTCTTATCTATCATGCTTTCTCTGAAAATTGCTAAATTAAACGTATACAATAACCGTGATTCGATTGATTATGATGACGTACACAAAGCCGAGAATCACGTAGAGACTTTCTCTCTCTAGACTTTCTCTCTCTAAGATTATCTCTCTAGTTAAACAACTGCGGGTACTTGGCCTTCATGTCGCTTTCGAGTTCCCAAGTAAACTCCGCGCCTCGCCTGCCTTCCCATCGGACTTTTACAATAGGTATGCGTGAGCGTCTGAGTTCTTTGGTTTTGCGATCCATGATCTCGACAGGCTTTTCCACGAAGTGTAATGTTTCGTTCACTTGTAGATCGTCTAGAGGAACATGTAAGTCGTGATCGGCGATGCACTTTTGGAGGTTTGACACGTGGAAAGTCGGATGAACATTGCTAAGTTCCTCCGGTAATTCGAGTCTGTAGGCGACTTTTCCGATCCTTTCCAGAATCTTAAAAGGTCCAATATATCGAGGCGCGAGTTTCCCCTTCTTGCCGAATCGGACTACACCCTTCCAAGGTGATACATTTAGGAGTACGTAGTCACCAACGCCATATTCACGGTGCTTGCGCTTTTTATCGGCGAGAACTTTCTGTCTATCCCGAGCTTTCGCTAGGTTGTCTCAAATTTGGAAAATTTTGTCTGTCGTCTCTTGTAGCAGCTCCGGACCGGTTAGTTGCGAGTGACCGATCTCGTGCCACACAATAGGCGATCGACATCTTCTTCCGTATAGGGCCTCGAAAGGTGCCATCTGGATGCTAGCCTGGTAGCTGTTGTTATACGAGAATTCGACTAATGGAAGGTGTCTATCCCAATTACCACCGAAGTCTAGGACACACGAACGGAGCATGTCTTCAAGCGTACGAATCGTTCTTTCAGTCTAACCGTCGGTTTGTGGGTGGAACGCAGTACTTAGATTAAGCGTTGTACCGAGCGCCGTTTGAAACGTTTCCCACAATCGTGAAGTGAACCGAGCATCTCGATCAGAAATGATGTCACGAGGCGTCCCATGTCGACAAATGATCTCGTCGGTGTAGATTCGGGCTAATCGTTCTACCTTGTAGTCTTCTCGTATTGGCAGAAAGTGAGCTGATTTAGTCAAACGGTCAATAACAACCCAAATGCTGTCGTGACCTGATGACGTGGTGGGAAGCTTGGTTACGAAATCCATAGCTATGCTCTCCCACTTCCACATGGGGATTGGAGGTTGTTCGAGCAAGCCAGAGGGTCTTTGATGTTCAGCCTTGATTCTAGCACAGGTTAGGCATTTTCCGACGTAGAGAGCGATATCCCGTTTCATACCCGGCCACCAGTACCTGTAGCGAAGATCGTGGTACATTTTGTCGGCACCGGGATGAATAGAGTATCGGGATTTGTGGGCTTCATCCATGATAATCTGTCCCAGGTTGGTTCGCTTGGGAATCCAGACTTTGTCTAAGAAGTGGAATATCCCGTTTGCTTTGCTCACAAGCTGGGCTCCATCGTGGTAGATTCTTTCTTTCTTCAAAGTGCGTTCGTTGAAACATGCATGTTGGGCGTCGCGAATAAGAGCTTCGAGGTTGTGCTGGGCTTGAACATTTTGAGTGCTAAGCAGATAGATCCGTCTGCTAAGTGCGTCGGCAACAACATTTGCCTTGCCTGGGTGATAACGAATCTCACAGTCGTAGTCGTTGAGAAGTTCTACCCACCGGCGTTGACGCATATTTAGTTCCTTCTGATTAAAGATGTGTTGTAAGCTCTTATGATCGGTGAAGATCGTACACCTTGTACCATACAGGTAGTGTCGCCAAATCTTTAATGCAAAAACAACTGCGCCTAGCTCGAGATCGTGGGTTGTATAGTTCTTCTCGTGGATTTTAAGCTGACGAGATGCGTAAGCTATGACCTTGTCTCGTTGCATTAGGACACAACCGAGACCAAGGTTAGAAGCATCACAGTATACAATGAAATTATCGTTTCCATCGGGTAGTGTGAGAACAGGAGCATTGCAAAGCATGTATTTGAGGGTTCGAAAGGCAGACTCTTGTTTGGTTCCCCAGACAAAAGGCTGGTCCTTGTGCATGAGAGAGGTAAGTGGTACAGCAATCTTCGAGAATCCTTCGATAAATCGTCGATAATAGCCCGCTAGCCCGAGAAAGGAGCGGACTTCAGTCGGGTTCTTAGGCGTAACCCAGCTCTTAACAGCTTCAATCTTCGCAGGATCGACGTGAATACCCTGACTATTTACGATGTGACCCAGAAACTGAACCTCCCCCAACCAAAACTCGCACTTGGAGAATTTGGCGTAGAGTTGGTTCCCCTGGAGCAACTCGAGAACTAAACGTAGATGTTGCGCGTGTTCGGCTCTCGTTTTGGAATAGATCAAGACATCGTCGATGAACACGATGACGAAACGGTCGAGATATGGTTTACACACTCGATTCATCAGATCCATGAAAACTGCCGGTGCATTGGTTAGGCCAAAAGGCATGACAACGAATTCGTAATGGCCGTAACGAGTGCGAAACACGGTTTTGGGTATATCCTCCTCTTGTATACGCAGCTGATGATATCCTGAACGTAAATCGATCTTCGAGAAACACGTAGCGCCTTGTAGCTGATCAAACAAATCGTCGATTCGAGGCAGAGGATAGCGGTTCTTGATAGTCAACTTATTCAATTCCCGGTAATCGATGCACATCCGGAACGACCCGTCCTTCTTTTTGACAAAAAGGACTGGTGCGCCCCAAGGAGAGGTGCTTGGGCGAATAAAGCCTTTCTCAAGCAATTCCTGGAGTTGGGTTGAGAGTTCGCGCATTTCGGACGGCGCGAGTCGATAAGGAGCTCTGGCGATAGGATTAGCTCCAGGAATGAGATCAATGCGAAAGTCAATATCACGCTTAGGAGGTAGTCCGGGAAGATCCTCTGGAAAAACATTAGGAAATTCTCGAACCACAGGAACGTCTTTCACTTCCTTCTTCTCTTTCTTTTCCTTCTCCGCTGCTACAATGTTAGCCAAGAAAGC
Source organism: Helianthus tuberosus (assembly GCA_030545235.1). Lineage (NCBI taxonomy): Eukaryota > Viridiplantae > Streptophyta > Magnoliopsida > Asterales > Asteraceae > Helianthus > Helianthus tuberosus. The sequence goes on from CM060400.1 coordinate 152,016,402, forward strand.
TCTGTATTCCTTGCGGAGATACTTGCTAGCTTGTAGGCATAGCATAAGCTTGAGACCCTTCGAAGCAGTATCACCATAAACACACAATGAATCACCGTTTGCGATCGAAAAACGAATCATTTTATCGAAGCACGCAACTTCGGCATGGTTTTCGCGAAGAAAGTCCATGCCTACTATGACATCAAAGCTTCCTAGTTGCATCGGAATAAGATTAATTGAGAAGATGTGATTGTTGAGCTCGAGAGTGCAATCACGAATAACAGAGTTTACAGCGACGGTTCTTCCGGTAGCGACTTCAACATCGAATGCAGAGGAGAGTCGGGAACGTTTACGACTAAGGAGTTTCTCAAATTCGATCGACACAAAGCAATTATCGGCTCCAGTATCAAACAAACATGAAGCATAAATACCATTCACAAGGAACGTACCATTGACCACGTTGTTGTCGGCCTGGGCTTGATGCACATTGAGATTGAAAGTTCTGGCGCGTGCTGCCTGTTGTTGCTGTTGCTGCTGCTGTGGCGGCTGCTGTTGCGGTTCTTGTTTCACCACCCTGTTCGGGCACATGTTGGCGAAATGGTTCGGGTCGCCACACGTGAAGCATGCTCTGGCTTTGACTGCGGGTGCCGGAGGAGCTTGTTGACCCTGTGGGGCAGCGAGTAGAGCTTGATTGGCAGGAGCTTGACGAATACGGCAGTTGGCGGTAAAGTGGCCGTAGACGTTGCAATGAGCACAGAAACGGCATTGAATAGCAGTCGGGTGATGATAGGTGCAAGTAGGGCAGAGTGGATGTGGCCCAGTATATGCACGCTTTGCAGGCGGTGCATTGGCCACAGGCGCCGCTACTTGACGCTGTTGGGCAGGTACAGCTTGAATCGGTGCAGCAGTAATCGCACAGTTCTTGTTGGTGGAGCTGTTCTTTCTCTTGTTCTTTCTCTTGTTGCTTGACGAGGTGGTTTCGGTAGCTGGTGCAGTAGCGGTAGCTTGATGCAGATGCTTGGAGGTCTTATCCCACACCCCAGCCTTAACCCTTTTGTCATTGATCTCAGCGGCCAGCAGATAGGTTTCTTCGATCGTGGTAGTCTTAGCCGCTTGCACGAAATCAGCAACACAGTCGGGCAAAGCTCGGATGTACTTCTTGATGGTCATATCGGGAGTCTTGACCTGGTCGGGACAGATAATGCTGAGCTGTTTGAAGCGAGCGGTGAGACCAGCATTGTCTCCATCCTTCTGATGTATGTGCCAAAATTCATCTTCAAGCTTTTGACGCTCGTGAGGAGGGCAGAATTCCTCCAGCATGACTTCTTTGAGCTCATCCCACGACAACCCGTAAGCTGCATCATTCCCTCTCTTGTTCCTCTCGGCCGTCCACCAGTCCAAAGCACGGGACTGAAAGACGCCGGTAGCGTTCAGAGTTCGAAGGTCATCAGGGCAACCACTTTGTCGTAGAGTAACCTCGATAGAGTCAAACCAGTGGAATAGAGCAGTAGGACCTCCTTCGCCTGTGAATTCTTTCGGCCCACATGACTTGAATTGTTTGAAACTGAAAGGTCTTGCGACAGCTCTAGGACCCTCAGTCCTCGATTCCTCGGATGATTTGCTGGCATTCTCATAGGCATCGCTCACTGCCTTTGCTACAGCTTTCGCGACGATGGAAGCAAGACGTCTGTCTTTCTTTTCCTGGCGAGAGAGTGGATGACGGGATCCAGACGACATTGTCTGCAATAGACATCGCCATGGAACTCAACACATGTATTCGAATCTCACCTCACACGTCTACTACTACTAAAGCTCAGTAACACGTACCATGTAAACGCATATAGTCACAAAATCACAGAATTGCACCAAAATCACGTAAACACATAGAGCACATAATCACAATATTTCTAAACAGATAAGCACAATAGCAAGATACACATAACTTAATCACTAGAAGTACCTACGAGCATACAAAGCATTCTGACTGCTTCTATTGTTGATTCGCTAGCGATGAGTTGTGTGGGTTTTGTGTTTTAGCAGAAGCAATAGTGTTGGGTCGAAACCAATAGTACCTCAAAACGTTAACAAATAATAGAAAATGCATAAAATTTCCATAAAGATCATTAAATCGAAGGTAGATTGTCTGTGGCTAATAGACTTCGACTAACCAAAGTGGCTCGACTATTCGCAAGGTTCCTGCACAATTACCTCCAGGACTATGACTTTGCCTTGATTCTTGGGCGTTGGCGCAATTCCCATTGGTTATATTGTGCCTTTAGATCGTTGGAGTCCATCGAACTTTGGTGAGAGTTTTTGTATAAAAGCGGGACGAGTCGTCAAGGTTAGGGTTTCACCCCTATCTTGCAACTTCCGTCCTCGTTTTTGATAAAAAATTGAGGAGATTATTCATCAAAATATGGATTTCACTCCTGATTTGGTATGATTCTCCTCGTTTGTAGCTAAAACGCAAGCTGATTAGGCAACTTTAGTCGAGAGTTTGCGGTTTTCACACCTATTCTCGGCCTCATTACCTGTTCACAACCTGAAAATTCGAGTGTAGTGATAGAAAAGAGTGAGTGGTAGTGGCGAGTTTACACATACGCGTGAGTTGGTCTGTTGGTTCTTAACTATAGACTAGGTCTCTAAGACTTCGACCCGGACTAGGTCGAGTCTTGCCTAATTCCCTATAGTTATGGCTCTGATACCAATCTGTCACACCCCAACCGATGGCGGAATCATCGGGGCGCGGCACTGAGCGAAACAGATTGTCCAGAAGTTTCCATAACAACTATTATTACCATTCAATTTAAGTTAACATGTCCCATACCATGTCTCAAATAGCAAACAAGTTATTACAGACAAAGACTAAACAAATATTCTGTTCCGACAACTCAGATTTAAACATAACAATTTATTCGTTGGTTTCTAGGACTCCAGTTCCTAGCTTCAATTTCATCACAGCCCGAGAAGCATATAAACAACCTAGGCACCTGTCACATACGTTTAAAATAAAGTCAATACATATAATGTAAAGGTGAGCATACAAGTTTGATAATAGCATAATAGAGTTCGAATTCGTTTACGCATAACCAGCACGTACACATAGTGAAATGAAGCACGTTAGTTATCGACATAGATCCATCGATACCAATGACTGCGGGTTGACTGCCCGAGGCAGTTCGCAATACATGATTACCACTGTAATCCATGCAAGTAAAAGATCCTTAACAACCCCCGTGTGAACGGGTGCTGAGTCCAAACTATAGTACTATCGTTGCTAAGGCAGGTAGACAGCATTCCATGTGTAAACATAACAACAAGCATTCATAAGCCACGTATAACATGCATTAATGGTTAAGCGTTAAAATAGCTTGAGTAGTGTGATAGTTGTAGTTTGAATAGTTGTAACGTATGTAACACCCAAAAGTGCTAAAGCAAAAAGGGTTCGAGTATACTCACAGCGATTGTGGATTGAAGGGAGCGCTTTACAGCGAGTACGGTTACCCTGAATAGATTTGATAACGTAACGTTAAGTGTCGCGTAAAACAGTACAAAGTGAGAGTGGTTAGGATGGCTGATCGTGCGGATCAGCAATCCGTGAGAGGGAGTCATCCGTGCTCATGACCTATCCGTGCGGATGGTGATGCGTGCGGATGGTGATCCATCCGGATAAGCTATCCGTGCGTACGACTGTCCGTGCGGATGGTAATCCGTGCGGGTTAGTTGTGCGTGCGGACGACTTATCCGTACGGGCAAGTTGTTCGTGCGGATAAATGTTCAAGTGGATTGTTTCTTCCTAAGTGTGAGATGTGTTTGTGTATGATGGCTTGTGCTTTGGAGTTTTCGTTGTAGCATTTAGAAATCACCTAAGTGTTTCTACCTTTCAAGTCGGTCGCGCGGATGACGATCCGTGCGTATGGTAGTCCGTGCGGACAGTGGTGATCCGTGCGGACAGTCTGTGCGCGCGGGCAGGGACCATCCGTCCGGATAGTCTGTCCGTGCGCACGAGTTGGCCGTGCGGATGACCCTTGTTTGAATTTTAGTTGAAGGCCTTAGTATCTCATGATCCGAAGAGTAATCCTTTCAGAGGTCGTCTGTCCGGATTGTTCATTCGTCGATACTCAAACCTCGTTTGGAAAGTGGGTCCCAAGGGTAGCTCGTCCGGGTGGCAATCCGTCCGGATGACCTGTGCGTGCGGATGGTGATCCGTGCGCACAACTTGTCCGTGCGGACAGTCTCTGGTGTGATTGTCCCGTTCGTCTACTCTCGGTTTCTGTTGTCGTTTATCGAGACGTTCTGATTACGTGGCAACCACTTGGAATTGTATTCTCACCCGCGTAACTAGACCGGTCAGGAACCACCCTAACTCGGCCTGTCGGCGACTCAGAACGGTCATTCCGGTTGACCCCGAAATCAGTTGTCTGTGGGTAGGATTCCAGATCTGGAACTAGTGCATCACTATTATCGAGTAGAGACTAGAACCGATCAGATTCGTACCGATTCTAAGGGAAAAAGAAGGAGAGAACTTAGGTTTATTTCTTTCAACTCTTTTATCCTTAGAAAAGTTTAGATCTAGGTGAGGTTATTGTGAAATCTTGTAGAAATCGTTTAGATCTGAGTTATTCTTGGTGGAATGAGGTCAAGCTTGAAGTTCATAAGAACTTCATGATGACGTCACCCGAGAATACCTCAAATCCGGATGATTTCATGGTTAAAAGTGAAGATTTGAAAGATGGAAACGTGTAGAATTGTGTAATGATCAAAGATGTACAAGAATTAGTGCAAGATCTTACCTGGTTTGAGAGAAATCTGAGAAAAAGTAGAATGCGTGCGGTTCGGACGTCACTTGCCAAAAGTGGAAAAAGTGGAGAGTGACCCGTGTATTTATAGGATGCCAAAAAGGGAAAGGGGTAAGCCGTGCGCATGACACGCACCCGGGTAGGCTATCCGCGCGGGCTGGTCATCCGTGCGGATTGGCAACCCGTGCGGATTGGCAATCCGTGCGGATTGGCAACCCGTGCGGATTGGCCATCCGTGCGGATGCCGCCTGCCTTGGTGGGTTCGGCGCGATGTTGCTTGGGTTTCGATTTGCGAGCGATTCGATAGGGTTTCCTAGTCAAATTACTTTCAGTCCCAACTACTTCTTATAGTGTTCGACTCGGAATTCGGGTTCGGGTTCATTTACGTTCGAGTTAGACTTCGAGTTCGATTGAGTTCGCTTGATTACCACAACATAACATAAAAGTAAACATGCACAAGTAACACGTAAGGCACACACACACGTATTAACAACAAGTAAAATACACAATTCGAGTTTCGGTTCGATGTCGATTTGATTAGCATAGCTTGATTAACTTTATCGCATTGTTACTTCCTATCCTTCACAGTCGTAGGTCGATTGAAATATGGTAAACACGATTCGATTATTGTAATGTACGACATTTACTCCACATAATATAATTAAAATAGAAACATTTCTACGAGTCAAGTCGCGCGAAATCGGTCGTTGACTTTGACCTTGACTTTGACTTTCACTCGTGAAAACACGGGGTGTTACACCAAGGGACATAATGAGATATCTCATTATTTACACAAATGCCACCTTGCCTTTTACTAAAATATAACACTATAAGCATAAAACTTAATCTATTTCTGCTACGGACTTGAGATGACGGAGGCGATAGACATACTGCACTAACAGACTCCCCCTTGGATATTGCCGCAGTCAATCTCAAACATTCAGACTCGTAGCTTCTGGTCTTTCTCTCTCTCTAGCTCGAACAGAATCCCGGTGGATCTGTCTTCAGCTCCAGCTCCTTCCTTTTGGTAGACTCTTCAGGCTCCCCCTTTCGTCAAGCTTCCGTGCTTTTGGGATCGACACCTGGCTTTCCGGTTACAAGCTCCTCCAGAATAGTTCCTGGGTCCTTGAATGCACGCTTCCCGTTGCGTTGAGCTAGTCTTCAGACTCCCCCTAAGACTCGGCTATCGGGATCGTAGTCTGGTACAATATCTGTAAATCTCAAACATTTATAAGTGAAAATGTTTTGAATTTCCAGGATTGAAAACCCTGGCTCTCTCATCATAAGCTAAAACATTTTACAATGAAATCATTTTCGGTTGTCCAGGTATCGTAACCAGGCTCTATTAAACTTTCTAAATCAAGATCCTGGGACTAAGATATAATAAAATGAAATATATCCAGGATTACTTGATATTCTCCCCCTATCAACAATCTTCAAAGATTTGGCAGTTTCAACGAACCGGATCGGAAACTGGCTCTTTTACAGATTTTAACAGTATAAGCATCCAAATCCCTCACAGTTAATCATCCAAGTCCAAATAAATGACCTTGGAGATATCACAAACTGTTTTTGATTTTTGATTTTATAAATTTCAAGTTTCAAATTAATGAACTTGTTTTATTTTCAGAAACACAATCAGCATACTTAGATTTTGAAACTCAGCATTCAGACATCGGTTGTCGAAAATAAAACAGAAATCAAAATCTTTTTGAATTTTTCTGAAAATATAAAGCAGTAAAGAAATATGTACAAACATATTTACAGACAATATTTTTGTTTGAGTTTGCGTCAGAGGATCATCTCAGTTAATGACAAGTCACAAGTACCGTTGAGCTTATTTACACATTAAGAATTAAACAATTCACTTAGATTGTCGATATACTGATCCACTTAAATTTTCATACAAATTTCAACTGATTCAGGATACGAATTAGGTGTTTTAAGAACTTAAACTTATTCATGTGTCCCACCTCTTGAATATACTCCCGTATCCAGATCCCAATATTCAGTCTTACAGGTGAGTATACCTAGATGATATCTGTAAGGGGAATAAATTATAGTACGAAACCGTGAGAGCTCAGGTCAGAACTTCCGTTCAGCAGAGAGATGACGGATCGACTTTTGGTGTGTCCCATTTAGAGGATCTTTTGAATTACAACAGCCATGAATAGCATTTTTCAATGTTTCATCATTTTTTAGCTGAGGGCTGCGCTATATTTCAAGCAATTGCGGAAAGTATTCTCCGGGGACTAGGCCATTGCTTCCGCAAAATCAGAAGTCCCGGGATAATACCCCAGATATCACTAAGCATAAAGACCTAGTATCTCAGAAAGAGGGGTCCTTCAAACGAGATTTCAGGGGTTACCTATATATCCAAGTAGTGTTCCCTGTCACACCCCGACCACGTAGAACATACAAAACGTGGCGGAAATGTCGGGGAGTGTTGTAACAGAATTAATTGTTTCAAATCCATGGCAATTGAAGTTTTGTTTTATTGATTAAAAGTGTTACAATGTCTTAACAAACAAGGAAATACAACATAATTAACTAATCTTGCATCTTTTATTGTCACTAAAGCCCAAATCTGCCTATGTATATCTTGATCATCTTATGCAACAGCTCCTGAAAAACACATGTGAAAATAGGTACGTCAGCATAAAAATGCCTGTGAGATACACAGGTTTTGTGAAAATAGGTTCCATTACTTATGTTTGAGAAAATGTTTAGTCATGAACCTTGTAATTTGCTTTGTTTTGTAAATCATTTGAAAAACAATGAGTTCAGATGATATGTATAAGTAAATGTCATAATGTATGGTTAAATGAATAACCATAGTAAAATGGATTTGTATAAGATAAGTTGTTTGTAAAACAATGTCTTGTGAAAAGTATGTTATTTGTATAAAATGTTATATGTCTCAAACTGAAATGATTCAAATAACGCTACGATATGTAATACCATACAAACACTTATATATAGGAAGTACCAGCGGCGTATCCACCATGCTTGTATCATATTACACACGCATCGTTACTTAATCATTTAATCAAACCAAACCACCAAAAATGAAATGTTTAACAAGTATAGAAATGTTCATGTATAGTCAAATACGGTTCACACGGTTCACAGATACAAACGGTTCACAGATACAAACGGTTCACAGATACAAACGGTTCACAGATATCAACGGATAATAGATACAAACGGTTCACAGATATCAACGGATCACATAGTCAAATGATCACAACGGTTCACATAGTCAAAGGTTTACAACGGTTCAATATGTAGTATAATGTGTTCATATGCTGGATAAGCATATGCAACAGAAAAGCAATGTAAAACAATGTACTAAGTATGCACATAATGGACATACATAGCATAAAATGTATTGAAATCATGTACTATAATGTACTAACGAACATAGCTGGTATATGATGTGAAAACGGGAAAGCATGAATGTAACAAGTAGGCACATGTGTTCCACCCCAAAACAGTTTGGAAAACAGTAAAAGAGGGGTCTATGTACTCACTTGAGATTGCTTAGTAGTCCTTGAGTAACAACCAAACAATGCTAGAGATCGCGGATATCAAACGGCACCTAATATACGTAACTATGTTAATAACCGGACCTAAATCGGATGATTGGATAGAATGAGGGTTCGTAAACCAAACGAGTATAGAGACTCGTGTCATATGGTTTAACAAAGCCTACATACTAAATGAAACCTTAATCTAAGTGCTTTCGACCCATTACGACCCGTTTAGATAGCTTATGCTACTTTAACGCGTCGTTCGCGTGAAACGCGTTCGGACCGCCTAACTAGTCCTATGACAAGTGTTATATGCCTAAACATGTTACATAATCAGTTATGTGACAAAAGTTTAGGTTACATATGCTTAATTACCAATTATACATGAAAAGGGTATTCTGGTAATTTACCTAAGGCATATAAACTACCTATCATACAACTACTTAAACGATGTGACCATAGGGTATAACCTCGGAAGGTTATTCCCTACCTACTATGGTCACCTAATGTGTTTGGTCGGATCCTAATGATCGACCAAACTGGGTCGGGTTCGAGGTATAAGCGATTTATCAGATCGCTTACCCTACGACCCTAGACAACGTGGTAATCAGTAGGCATAGTCCTAAGGACTATAACCAACGTGATTACACTCACGTTGCGAAGTTCAAACGAACTTCGCATTGACCATTACTGGTCAACGCTGAAAGTCAAACAAAGTTTGACTTTCTGACTCGAAAAGCAGTAAAAATAAGGAAAAGAACGAAAGAATACTTACGAAGGGTCCCCGAATGCTAAACTCGATTCAAAAATCTCAGGTATGAAACAAATGTTTCAACTTAGAGTTTCTCAAATCAAGTTTCTAGTGATTAAGAACAATGGGGGGTATGGGGTATTTATAGGAATACCCGAACCGTTAAGATCGTTTCATGGAAAACGTGCCTTAATCCCATCCGTACATGTGTTGCAAAGTTATGGTGTTTAGGTGCTTAAATTCCATCCATACATGTGTTGCAAAGTTATGGTGTTTAGGTGCTTAAATTCCATCCATACATGTGTTGCAAAGTTATGGTGCCTAAATTCCATCCTTATCCGCTGACTAAGCAAGTTTAGAATGTGTGGTTGTGAATTAAACAACGGCTAATACATCGAATCTGGTCCCGAAAGTGCAAAACTGATATTTCTGCATGTTTTCTGTCCAGCATAGGCAGTCGCGTAGCACGACTGGTAAAGCCTATAGGGCTCGCGCTACGCTAGCACCCCTCTGATTCAGAAATGTTTCAAAGTTGGCAGAAATGGTCCCTGCACGTGTTTAAGACCTTTTTCGATGCGTTTGAACCCCGTTAACCTCATTTCAAGGCTCTAAAATGAAGTTAAAGTATAGGGAACTCAAAACATGCTCAAAAATATGCCGGATGTTGGTTCGTTTGGTCGTACGAACGCGATGTTCGCTTAATTACGACGGAATGCGCACAAGCGCGAAAAACGATCCAATTGACGCGACGAATGGATTTTTCTTATGCCAAACACTAAAATAAAATATTTTAGTGCTTACATAAATTTTTGGATGTCCGGATGTATTCAGAACGTAAGTTATGCGCGAAAATGCAAACTTGTGCACTTTTTGACACTTTTAGTCCCTGAATGACCCAAAAGTTTATTTTAGCATACCGAACCCCTCAAAGCCTATTTCTAAGCTATGCAAAGGATATTTATGGCATGTTTAACTTATGGTCATGTTCCAGAAGGTCTGTTACAGTTCAAATTGGCATACTTTCGCAGTTTGTCAACTTTAGTCCCTGTAAGCGATTTAACTTGATTTTGCCATACCAAAGCCTTCAAAACTTATTTCTAAGTTATGTAAAGGTTATTTAAGGTATGTTAAGTATATGTCACTATTCCAGAGTGTCTGTTGCATTAAACTGGTTATATTTACGCATCAGTGCGCGTATAACCTTCCAGAAAGCGATATAGAGTTTGAAATCGAACAAGAATTGATATATGTAAACGATACACATATTTTTACAAATCCCAAGTATGAAATACAATATTTCATTGGTTGGGCATTTGTTTGATGGTCGAAATGACACAGGTGTTACAGTCTCCCCTACTTTAGGAAATTTCGTCCCGAAATTAATTCGTAGGAGTCTATTTGTGACTTTGTGTCAGATAACCACCAGAGATATGTAAAGCATAATCCTGTCATTTCCTTAACGGACATTCTTCAGAATGAAAATGAACAAACGGAGTCATTTTCCTCAACGAGTATTCTTCAGAAGCGGAAATGAAGGAATAAACAAACGGGGATTCATTTCCTTAACGGACAATCTTCAGAAACGAAAATGAACAAACGGAGTCATTTTCAACGGATGCTTCCTCAGAAACGGAAATGAAAATGATAGACAAACGGATATTCATTTCCTCAACGGACAAATCTTCAGAAACGAAAATGAACAAACAGAGTCATTTTCAACGGTTGCTTCCTCAGAAACGGAAATGAAAATGAATAGACAAACGGATATTCATTTCCTCAACGGATAATCTTCAGAAACGAAAATGAACAAACGGAGTCATTTTCAACGGTTGTTTCCTCAGGTTCGGAAATGAAGGATTAAACAACGGATATTCATTTCCTCAACGGATAATCTTCAGAAACGAAAATGAACTAACAGAGTCATTTTCAACGGTTGCTTCCTCAGAAACGGAAATGAAAATGAATAGTCAAACGGATATTCATTTCCTCAACGGATAATCTTCAGAAACGAAAATGAACAAACGGAGTCATTTTCAACGGTTGATCCCTCAGAAACGGAAATGAAAAATTAAGCAACGGATATTCATTTCCTCAACGGATAATCTTCAGAAACGAAAATGAACTAACGGAGTCATTTTCAACGGTTGTTTCCTCAGGTTCGGAAATGAAGGATTAAATAAACGGATATTCATTTCCCTCGACGGATACTCTTCAGAACGAAAATGCACAAACGGAGTCATTTTCCCCAACGGGTATTCTTCAGAATTGGAAATGAAGGATAAACGGATATTCATTTCCTCAACGGATATTCTTTAGAAGTGAAAAATGAATAGCTAGCTCATTTTTCCTCAACGGATACTTCATCAGAATTGGAAATGAATAGGGTTAACTTCTAGGTACATGACAAAACTCGCTGTGGTTTCTGTGCACTAAATTCCATAATTATGTATGCATCCATAATTACGTAATTCCTTGCACAGTCCGCACAGTTTGTCTTGTAATGTTCATAAGCACATAATCACATAGTTGTTTGATTGTTATTATCTTGTTATTGATTGCTATTAACTTGGCACCTCGTACTTCGTTTCTCTTGGAAGAAACAGGTACTTAGGATTTTTGTGAAAAACGCAAGAGATCATACAATGGAAGAAATTTGGGAGTAGTCTGTTCTTCAAGGAATGCGGTTCCTTGATTGTCGGTATTGTAGGGGATATGTTGTTTATACATACAATCACATAAATACATTGCAATGTAAATAAAAGATTTATTTATAAACAACGATAACAACTGTTTCTTGGATCTTGACAACAAAAGAAAATAATACATAAGACGTGATTATTTCTAAACGATGTTGTCTTCTGGTTGATCATATGCTCATCCCTGCGCTGGATTTGCATTAGCAAGCCTTGGGCAATTCCTACAAAAATGGCCCATCTCGCCACCGTTGTAGCAAGATCCCTGTGGAAAACGAGCTTGAGCAGGATTGTTGCCAGCTTGATTTGGTGCAGCTGCGGTTGGGCAAACCCTAGCTGTATGACCTATAAGTCTGCAAACTTGGCATGTGCGGCACTTCACCCCAGCATGATGATGTAAGCCACATTGGTTGCACAAGGGTGCAGTTCCGTTGTAGGGTTTCCTGGCAGGGGGTTGAGCTGGTTGGTTGAGGACGGCTTGATCATTGTGAGCGACCACAGCGTAGTTTTGAGAAGCCTTTCGCTTCTTTGACCTCTTAGGGGATCCAGTCTGTTCATCCATGATCTTTGATTCCTCGATTGGTTTCGATTCTTCGACCGGCTTCTTGTCACCTTTTCGGAAAAGTTTACCTTTCCTGATCTTTGATTCAGTCAAGGTTGCAGATAGCTCAATGGCCTGTCTAACTGTAGTAGGGTTGCTACCAGTCAAAATGTCTTGTATTGAATCAGGGAGGCCATCAATGTACTTTTCTATTGCCTTATCCAAAGGCGTGACCATGTTTGGGCATAATAAACTCAACTCCTCATAACGGTCCGTGTAGGCTCGATGCTCACCGCTGTCTTGCTCAAGATTGTCGAATTCCCTTTCCAAAGCCCTGATCTCGTGACGAGGACAGAATTCCTTCATCATAAGGGCTCTAAGTTCAACCCATGTCTGTGCTAGAGCAACTTCTGCACCACGATCTCTCATAACCCCGTTCCACCACGTAAGGGCTCTCTTCTGGAATACACTCAAAGCAAACTCGACCTTGCGATTGTCAGGACACTGCACGTGGCGGAAAGTATTCTCAATGCTCTCGAACCATTGAAGAAGCCCAGTCGCTCCCTCAGAACCACTAAACTTGAGTGGTTTCGCCGAGTTAAAACTCTTGAAGTTGCATGGACCATTGTTGTTGTTGTTGGCTTGATTCCATAGAGCAAAGAGGTTTGGGAATTGAGCAGCCATTTGCTGTGCAATAATTTCTGCCAGTTCGGCAGTCGGTATCTGGTTCTCGCGTCGAGGAGGCATTCTAAAAGAGGAAACATGAAAAGAAACGAGTGAGAGATTTAGACGAAAAGAATGAGATGAAACAAATCCGATGAAAGCAAGGGTAGTGGTCATTTGTTTGTTACTACAAAGCAACAAACGACCTCGGTGAATAATCAAAGTAAATAGGTCAAAAATAATGTATCGCGAAGACATGCTCGCCTATAAGTGAACACTCATCCCAAGAATTCCCAGGTAAGCACAACTGGTCTCGCGTCTGGTTGAGATGTATACGAAGTGCTTGCCTAGACAGAAAACTCAGAATACAGGCATTCACCCTTCCAGTTTGCACGTGTTCACATTATTTAAAACCCAAAACCTTGACGAGATTTTTTTTGAAAACTCAAAGGGTTTCAAAACCTTATAACAGAGGGTTCAAAACCTAGTAATTAATCATCCTAGAACAGATGATTAGTTTTCAAAGCGGTTTCGAAAATTATGTTCTTGTTGTGGTAGTTGCCTAAGGATAGGTGACGGTATTGTTTTATGACTAAACGCAAGTAAACTCGCGTTAGGGTCCTAAGAAGGTTATAGACTAGGTCAAAGCATTACTAATAACCTAATTCCCTATAACCATTAGCTCTGATACCATCTTTTCTGTCACACCCCGACCACGTAGAACATACAAAACGTGGCGGAAATGTCGGGGAGTGTTGTAACAGAATTAATTGTTTCAAATCCATGGCAATTGAAGTTTTGTTTTATTGATTAAAAGTGTTACAATGTCTTAACAAACAAGGAAATACAACATAATTAACTAATCTTGCATCTTTTATTGTCACTAAAGCCCAAATCTGCCTATGTATATCTTGATCATCTTATGCAACAGCTCCTGAAAAACACATGTGAAAATAGGTACGTCAGCATAAAAATGCCTGTGAGATACATAGGTTTTGTGAAAATAGGTTCCATTACTTATGTTTGAGAAAATGTTTAGTCATGAACCTTGTAATTTGCTTTGTTTTGTAAATCATTTGAAAAACAATGAGTTCAGATGATATGTATAAGTAAATGTCATAATGTATGGTTAAATGAATAACCATAGTAAAATGGATTTGTATAAGATAAGTTGTTTGTAAAACAATGTCTTGTGAAAAGTATGTTATTTGTATAAAATGTTATATGTCTCAAACTGAAATGATTCAAATAACGCTACGATATGTAATACCATACAAACACTTATATATAGGAAGTACCAGCGGCGTATCCACCATGCTTGTATCATATTACACACGCATCGTTACTTAATCATTTAATCAAACCAAACCACCAAAAATGAAATGTTTAACAAGTATAGAAATGTTCATGTATAGTCAAATACGGTTCACACGGTTCACAGATACAAACGGTTCACAGATACAAACGGTTCACAGATACAAACGGTTCACAGATACAAACGGTTCACAGATATCAACGGATAATAGATACAAACGGTTCACAGATATCAACGGATCACATAGTCAAATGATCACAACGGTTCACATAGTCAAAGGTTTACAACGGTTCAATATGTAGTATAATGTGTTCATATGCTGGATAAGCATATGCAACAGAAAAGCAATGTAAAACAATGTACTAAGTATGCACATAATGGACATACATAGCATAAAATGTATTGAAATCATGTACTATAATGTACTAACGAACATAGCTGGTATATGATGTGAAAACGGGAAAGCATGAATGTAACAAGTAGGCACATGTGTTCCACCCCAAAACAGTTTGGAAAACAGTAAAAGAGGGGTCTATGTACTCACTTGAGATTGCTTAGTAGTCCTTGAGTAACAACCAAACAATGCTAGAGATCGCGGATATCAAACGGCACCTAATATACGTAACTATGTTAATAACCGGACCTAAATCGGATGATTGGATAGAATGAGGGTTCGTAAACCAAACGAGTATAGAGACTCGTGTCATATGGTTTAACAAAGCCTACATACTAAATGAAACCTTAATCTAAGTGCTTTCGACCCATTACGACCCGTTTAGATAGCTTATGCTACTTTAACGCGTCGTTCGCGTGAAACGCGTTCGGACCGCCTAACTAGTCCTATGACAAGTGTTATATGCCTAAACATGTTACATAATCAGTTATGTGACAAAAGTTTAGGTTACATATGCTTAATTACCAATTATACATGAAAAGGGTATTCTGGTAATTTACCTAAGGCATATAAACTACCTATCATACAACTACTTAAACGATGTGACCATAGGGTATAACCTCGGAAGGTTATTCCCTACCTACTATGGTCACCTAATGTGTTTGGTCGGATCCTAATGATCGACCAAACTGGGTCGGGTTCGAGGTATAAGCGATTTATCAGATCGCTTACCCTACGACCCTAGACAACGTGGTAATCAGTAGGCATAGTCCTAAGGACTATAACCAACGTGATTACACTCACGTTGCGAAGTTCAAACGAACTTCGCATTGACCATTACTGGTCAACGCTGAAAGTCAAACAAAGTTTGACTTTCTGACTCGAAAAGCAGTAAAAATAAGGAAAAGAACGAAAGAATACTTACGAAGGGTCCCCGAATGCTAAACTCGATTCAAAAATCTCAGGTATGAAACAAATGTTTCAACTTAG
Source organism: Helianthus tuberosus (assembly GCA_030545235.1). NCBI lineage: Eukaryota > Viridiplantae > Streptophyta > Magnoliopsida > Asterales > Asteraceae > Helianthus > Helianthus tuberosus. The sequence goes on from CM060400.1 coordinate 152,032,060, forward strand.
AGTTTCTCAAATCAAGTTTCTAGTGATTAAGAACAATGGGGGGTATGGGGTATTTATAGGAATACCCGAACCGTTAAGATCGTTTCATGGAAAACGTGCCTTAATCCCATCCGTACATGTGTTGCAAAGTTATGGTGTTTAGGTGCTTAAATTCCATCCATACATGTGTTGCAAAGTTATGGTGTTTAGGTGCTTAAATTCCATCCATACATGTGTTGCAAAGTTATGGTGCCTAAATTCCATCCTTATCCGCTGACTAAGCAAGTTTAGAATGTGTGGTTGTGAATTAAACAACGGCTAATACATCGAATCTGGTCCCGAAAGTGCAAAACTGATATTTCTGCATGTTTTCTGTCCAGCATAGGCAGTCGCGTAGCACGACTGGTAAAGCCTATAGGGCTCGCGCTACGCTAGCACCCCTCTGATTCAGAAATGTTTCAAAGTTGGCAGAAATGGTCCCTGCACGTGTTTAAGACCTTTTTCGATGCGTTTGAACCCCGTTAACCTCATTTCAAGGCTCTAAAATGAAGTTAAAGTATAGGGAACTCAAAACATGCTCAAAAATATGCCGGATGTTGGTTCGTTTGGTCGTACGAACGCGATGTTCGCTTAATTACGACGGAATGCGCACAAGCGCGAAAAACGATCCAATTGACGCGACGAATGGATTTTTCTTATGCCAAACACTAAAATAAAATATTTTAGTGCTTACATAAATTTTTGGATGTCCGGATGTATTCAGAACGTAAGTTATGCGCGAAAATGCAAACTTGTGCACTTTTTGACACTTTTAGTCCCTGAATGACCCAAAAGTTTATTTTAGCATACCGAACCCCTCAAAGCCTATTTCTAAGCTATGCAAAGGATATTTATGGCATGTTTAACTTATGGTCATGTTCCAGAAGGTCTGTTACAGTTCAAATTGGCATACTTTCGCAGTTTGTCAACTTTAGTCCCTGTAAGCGATTTAACTTGATTTTGCCATACCAAAGCCTTCAAAACTTATTTCTAAGTTATGTAAAGGTTATTTAAGGTATGTTAAGTATATGTCACTATTCCAGAGTGTCTGTTGCATTAAACTGGTTATATTTACGCATCAGTGCGCGTATAACCTTCCAGAAAGCGATATAGAGTTTGAAATCGAACAAGAATTGATATATGTAAACGATACACATATTTTTACAAATCCCAAGTATGAAATACAATATTTCATTGGTTGGGCATTTGTTTGATGGTCGAAATGACACAGGTGTTACATTCCCCACGAAATAAGCAAGTTTGAATTTAAGTTTATATCCCGAAAAAGTTTACTAAATGTATAAAAATCTACCGACACATCCACGGTGAGATCGTTTAACACATTTAAACTTTCCAATTCTTTAGCGTACTGTAACTGTCTACTGATGTACTATCATTTCCTCTTTTTACACAAAAACTCATTTTCATTTTTTAATGTTTTTGTCTTTTTGCCAATAGGTTTTTATCATGTTTTTGTTATTTTCAAATTTTCTAATGTTTTTGGATTTTCTGACAATATTACTCCCCCTAAAATACAAAACCATTTAAAGAAAATTTGACAACCAACACTGATAGCTTTGTCTCGCCATCCATTTTCTGCTAACTATGCCCTGTTTTTGCAGAAAAACTAATATAAAGTACCCCCATGATTTACAACCCATTGATTTTCGACAGTTTGAAAACCGTTTTTCAATCTTGTGAAAGTAATCATGTTTATTCAGCCGTGAGGGTTTCGGCGTATTCAATCAAAACTCCCCCTTACAACAAACTATTTTCCCATAATGATTTCAAAACACTTAAGTTTGTTTTAATCAGAATGGTTTTTCCGGAAAAATTAGTTTGTTTACCCATCACTTGTGGGTTCGGGGTCATCTCATCACCTTGTTCTCTTTTAACCATTATGAAAATTTAACATTATTAGGTCAAACACCACTATCACTTGTAGAAAATCAAGTACAACTTAATGTCCTTGATTAACCACTTGTAAGACGAAATAACACAGTTACCATCCTGTGAATTTCTCAAGAATGATGCCGATACCTGCTTCACACTTACCAACCTGGAAGCTCCGGCAAGTCAGAAATTCAACCAACAGATTTTGACACCCAAGCCTGACCAGTCTTAGGTGTATTTTGAGCTTTTCTCCTTTCTTCATAAAATTCTTTTACTCCTTTTTCCTTACCATCAGTCATCTTGCTAAAAATATGTTTAACATTGCTATTAAACATTTTTCCAGCATCAACACCTTTTGATTTTAGGTTTGCGGCACGTAATGGTGGAAAGTTCTCATCATTCATTAACGGAACTGTCTCTTCCTTTTTTACCTCAACTTGTGCCTCCTCTGATTTTGTGGAATCAGATTCATTGCCCGATCTTGGCTTGTCTGACTTGGATGAGCCAGATTCATCGCCAATAACTTTCTTTTTCTTCTTGTTTGTCTTCAGATTTGCATCTGAAGAATTCGATTTGCTTGGCTTTGCAGTCGAGTGAATCGATTCATCAGAACTTTTATTCGAACCAACCGGTGAACCCGAAGACAAAATCTTCTCCAAGTATTCTCTCGCCTTCTTCCTCTTCTTCCTCAGTCTGTCTCTCTGCCCCTGTGAAAGTTTCACTTTCTGTTCTAGAACTTTCTGTTCTTTGAGCTTGACATTGACTGGTTTCTTTATCGTTCTCTGAGATTCAACCCTTGATCTTTCCATCGATCTCCTTGGGCAATCTCTGGCAATATGACCTCTGATTTGACAATTATAGCATTTTCTTGTCTCATAATTCCAATTCTGGCAATTAACAGCAATGTGTCCTCTAACACCACAGGTGTAGCACACTCTGTTATCGTACCATCCACTTCTGTTAGTCCAAACCTTCAGATCATAACATTGTTTGGCTTGGTGATAATCATTTCTCCTCTTCAATGCTGGATTTGTCTTTTGAGCACTGTGGTCAAACCTGCACCACTTATTACCAACATTTTGTGAGTTTTCATTTACAATTTTTTGTGATTTTTTATAATGATTTGATGACTGAACTGATGAGCTTTTATTTTCATTTTTAAAATTTTTCGAATTTTTAACTTTTTGTTTTTGTTCTACACTCTTCTTAACAGGTTTTTGTTTAGAACATTCACCTGTTTCAGTAGATTGCAAAACAGTATTTTTAATTTTTTCTTGTAAATCTAAAAATATTTTTCTTTTCTTTTCTTTTTCTTTTTCATCATCAGCTTTGTCATCACAATCTTCAATTTTGACTTTGTCAAAATTTGTGACATTGTCACTTATTGGAACAGAATTGATCGGTTTTGGAGAAACACGTGCTGTAAAATTCTCAAAACCTTTCAATTTCACATCAAGCTCTTTGATTTTAATCCGAACTTTTTCAGCTTCTTTTTCAAGCTGAATGATTTTAGCAAGATGAGAATTGATTTCAATTTGTTTTTCAAGATTATCTTTACCAAAAATATCTCTCTCATCTTCTAAAATCTTGATTTGATTTTGAAAATCTTTTTCTTTTTCTTTCAAACCTTTGTTTTCCAATGTCAAACTGTCCACATCACTCAACAGTTTGACATTTTCAGTTTTCAGTTTTTCACAGTTCAAGCGCAATTCCAAAATATGTTCATCATCAGCTTTCTTTTCAGCTTTCAAAGTCTGAATATCTTCAATCTGTTTCTTCTCTTTCTGAATAATCTCTTTCTTAATCACTGGTTCAGATTTCTCAGATACAGACTTTTCAGATTCTTCTTTCTTTGAAATTACTTCCTCAAAACTCTGTTGTTTTTCAGTAACATTTTCTTGTACAACTTCTTCAGTTATCACAACTTCACATTTTGTTTGACTTGAAATCTGCTCCACCTCAGAATCTGAATCGCCATGATCAAATATTGGCATGTTTTTAGCTTCTTGATCATCATTTACTGCCAACTGATTACCAGTAACAACTTCATCATCATGATCATCAGCATTACTAGAATCTGCTTCAGGCATCTGATCCTCATTATCTCCAGTGAATTTCCTAGACTTCAGGCACTGACAAATCCTGTCCTGTACACTCCCTGCTCCACAGTCACAAAAATACCTACTTGATCGAGAGTAGACAACACGATGTCCTCGATGACATACATCTGCACAAACAGAACAACAACCTTTTGAATCGGTCAGATCACATGTATAACAGAAATACCAGTGCTGTTCCATAAAATTACTTCCACTGATCGTAAATGTACAAACTTTAGAAGCGAGGGCTTTTTCACTGTTACTGTCATGATCAACCTTACTGCTTGACATCTTCAAACAACTTGAGACAAACAAACAAATTATCAGTTTAAAAATATCAAATAACTGAATCGTACGAGTATCCGATCAAGTGAGTCAACACAAGTCAACAGTGAAAATAATCGTGTCACAACGTTGTCCGTTCGGATGAGATTGCTATCCGGATGGAGATCCGTATGATGATTCGTCCGGATGGGGATTCGGATGATGATACGTACGGGTGGGGATCCGGGAGAAGTTGTACGCACGGGTGGTGATACGCACGGGTGGGGATCCGGATGGTGATACGTACGCGTGGAGGTGATACGTGCGTGCAACAATGTTGTCCGTATGAATGTCACTACACGACAAACTGTTGTCCAATCGGGTAGCTTGTTGACTTCTTTGACCTCAAAATGATACCAACTGTTATGATTTAATGAAAGATCACATGTATACTGACATGATGTCAAGACTTTAAATGATATCACATGCAACTTGACTCAAACTAATGCAATTTCAGAAATAATGGCCGACAACTATCTATCACTTCATTGGACCTCAATTCACTAGTGTCGATTCCCTTTTATCACATGTACAACCGACAATTCAATTAAATTTCATGTGCTTTGACACTGATTGTTCTGACGTGTAATGATATCCGAGTGAGTAATGTATCCGTGCGGACACGTTAGCCTTATGAAGATGTTGTACGCACGGGTGGTGATACGCACGGGTGGGGATCCGGGAGATGTTGTACGCACGGGTGGTAATGTTATCCGCGCGTACAAGTTGTCCGTGCGTATGGCAAGTACGTGCGTATGACCTGTACGTGCGTATGACCTGTACGTACGTATGACGCTATGCGTACGGATGGCACAACACCTTGAATCTGACACTTAAACAATCACGTGACAGCAATTATGAGAACAATCTGCCGTAATGAAGATCACATGCAATCACCGAATGCTTTAATGATTCACATGTATAGATATTGACACACATTTAATCTAATAACTCAATCGGCTGACATCATGTAAAACTTTCATTGGACCCCAAAACTCAATTCATATTCACAATGAGGATGGCAGACAACATGATCTCATTGGACCTTTGAACAATCAGTACATGATATCTAATATTTTCAATTAAAACTTGCCGATAAGATCACGTGATATATAAACGTACTGACAATGGGTTCACGTGGCAAGCTTAAGTGAAATGAAGTGACACGTATTTGCTATCCGCACGTAGAAGTTGTCCGTGCGGGTGGCAGAGTCAACAGGTCAACACTGATTAATGAAATGTTATCCGTGCGGGCGACTTATGCGTACGGATAGGTCAACAAATCAGTCAATGCGGATGGTCATCCGCACGGATTGCCATCCGCGCGGAGAACAACAACCGTAACAGCAGCAACTTTTATCATTTTTCGATCAAAAAATCTCAAATTTCTCCCAAAATACTTTGAATCAAGATCTAAAATTTTGTAGGCTTATTGATTAGTTGTTTACGCTCATAATATCAAAAAATAATCCGATTTTAACCGTAAAATCCTTGTTAATTTTGCGTTTTTCTGTTTACGACGTAAAAAGATGTAAAAGTGAAGAAATTTCTCAATTCTGATGCGATTTTGGATCTGAAAACGATGAAATCCTGTGCGAAATCGTGTGAATGATCCGAGCAATCGAGCTCCCGCTCTGATACCACTTGTTAGGTCCCGGATTGATCCGTATCGATTGCGAACCGACTCGTACGACGTGCGGAATCCGTGTACGAGTGAGACCGAAACACACGAACAGTAATATAACTGTGATTCTATTCAAAGATCTGAAATCGTTACAGGAACCGTGAATCACCTAGACACTTTCTCTCTCTAGTTTCTCTCTCTAGAACTAGAGCTCTCAAATGTAGCAAAATGAGCAAAAGTGTCAAAAGTTTCTCCAAAAAGTCCTAAATGAGAACCCTAAGTTCTCTATTTATAGGCCAAGGGACATAATGAGATATCTCATTATTTACACAAATGCCACCTTGCCTTTTACTAAAATATAACACTATAAGCACAAAACTTAATCTATTTCTGCTACGGACTTGAGATGACGGAGGCGATAGACATACTGCACTAACACCGTTAATCACTAACGATTTGAGTATGCACACGGATCGCGATTTTGATCAACAGTTGGGGTGTTGCCACGTGGAAAGTGGGCAAGTGTAGATCTTTTAATTTCGTGCCATCATCGTGGCCCGGATGGAGCATGGGATGATGCCACGTGGCTATTCGGTTATAACCGAATGGTGGTGTATGATAGAGCCTTCTGGAAGGAATACAGATGTAATCCTGTGTGACACTTCCTCACGTTATCTCCATGGAAACAGAGAAGTTACTTTTATCCAAGTCTGGATTTTATTCATGCGGGAGTATTAGCTGGAATTTTTATCCTATCTGTTATGGAGCCAGCGCAAGGATTTGTTAGTTTCCTTTTGGCGCGTAGATGTTAAGCATTGTTTTCCTTCTAAGTTCTCTTTGTAGGACCAGTGCGCGGCCGCGCAAGGTCTAAAGAGGGTTTATTGACGAGGTTATGGTATGGTTCCAAACACTCAAAACAAGGTTTTTAGGACCTTACCCCTTCAGTTTGTGTATGAGATAGTCCGGTTCCTGGGCATGAGAACTCCACTATTCTGACTTCTCAAACAGCCTGTAAGATGATTTACTTATTATATTGTTGGTGAATTTGCTAATGTTAGCTTCCTCTAATCGTATTTTGTATCTTGGTTAGTGTCAGTGAAACTGAAGCTCTATTTGGGCTGTTTAAGAGCATAAGCAGTTCTGTAGTCAACGATGGATTAATTAATAAGGTAATCCATGTGTTTTTAATGTATTATATATATTCCCTATTTGTAAAACAATGGTTTTGGGTGAACAGGGCCGGCCTTGAGAATTCGTGTATTTTGTTCGAGTTTGAAAAATCGTGTCCTTAGGCCTTAACGAAATTGGGTATTGAGCTTACTAAAAGTCTAAACCTAATTTCAATGGGCTAATAACTAATCTAAACCATAAGAATGGTTTTGTAAGTGGGCCTATGTTGGTGTTTATACGTGTACTAGGTTATCACCCGGGTAGAAAATTTTAAATTACATTAATCAAAAATTTCTACACACACTGATTCATTTCTATTTAAAATTAAAATCAAACCATACCTATGAGTTAAATATTGCATCAAGAGTAACGCTGACTTGGCTTTAGCGCATATTGTGTTGTAAACTTCTTTTAATATAAAAAACTTTGTACCCAAGCCCATAATATTGTAATCAAGTATAAAATTAAAAACCCAAAAATAAGAGAGCTTACTTTTACAGGTTGATTTTAAGGTATACAAATAATTAATTTTATTTCTACACTAAACTACAGGTCAATGTAAACCAAAATTACAAAGAAGTAAGCCTTATACATCCACTGTCTACCCCAGAACCCCTAATATTATTTTCAAATCCCACATACATAACAAAAAGGTAAGCATTATATGATGTATAAACAAACATACTCTTGACGTTAACCATGTTGACACATGCCTCATGGGTTGCTTGTATGGATGAAACACTCCCTCCACCACTTAACACACTCCCTGAGATCATAATTGTAACAAAATAGAGGTTATATAGTAGGATGCGTCTAAAATAAACTTCCCTGACACTATTCAGACAATACTAACATTTCACAATTACAAACATGGACCAAAACGGTCGGTTAATTAAATTAATATTAATTCCCACAAAAGTATTCCCAATAGTTGACAACTATAAGCATGGATCGAACGGGTCCGTTGACTCGGAGCTGAGTAAAATTTCTCTTAACAGAGGTATTTGTTTTCTTAATAAAAATAATAGCCTTTGGTCTTTCTTTGGCAAAAGTTTACAAGTAATTGTACATTATCGAAATTGGAGAGGAATTTCAGCGTGGAATCGGTTTTGGTGTTGGTGTTGGTAGGATAAGACATCAGTACCACACATTCTTTGAAAAGAAACCTAGGTTCTTACTTTTCTTCTTGAACTCACCCCCCTTATTCAAATTCGTATTCCTGTAACACAAATAGCCTATTAATATTAAATATAATAAAAAGATCATAGTAATTTAAAGTCATCCAAATTGCCAAATTTCTCCTGCATTTTCTACATTTAGCCAACACAGGTTTGCAATCTACAGACTGGCCTTAGGGGAGTATTCAACTAAACCGGTTAAGTACGCGGTTTCCGATTAGTGCGGTTCATAACACCGTGGTGTAACAGTATTTATAAGTCCCTGGTGAGGAGCCTAAGATGGCTTGGCAGCAACCTTAGTCAGCAACGGCTTAGAGTTTAGTTCATTCTCTTTGGTGCTGAGACAATCACGTGAGTCGGAGGGGAATCGTCGTATTAGTGAGAGTAGCTAACTTTTTTATAGCATTTGACCTGCAATTCATAGCAGGTTTGACCCAATAAGCTTGGTTTAAAAAAGTGCATCTTAGGCGCACCTAGGCGTAAGGCGCACTTTATACATAAAGCACAGACGAGCCGAACTTTTTTGGTGAACAAAAACCCTTTGAGGCGCGCGTCTCATGTATATGCCACACTTTTTTTGCAACAAATTATGGTTTTCAGGTTGTACATGCATCTAATTTCAGTATTAAAACTTATATGAAGTTTATTTGTGTCTAAACCTATGTAAATCTCATTCAACTTGAACGAAGTTTAGTACAAACCTGGTAGCTCTGAAATCTTTCTATACATTACCACTCCCACCGCCACTGGTCACCATGGATGTTGCCTGTAGAGGAGTTCATGGCCAGGTTTTGACGGTTTTAAGGTCAAACCGTGAGCTAAAACTGAACCAAAGTAAACCGAACCATTACTATGGTTTGGTTTGGATTCGGTTTCATGGTTTGAGCTCTATTGGATTTTTTTTGTATATATCAAATGCATAAATTATAAAAACATAAACTATATCATAAATGTATCTCTTAAGTCAAATTCCACTGCGTCTAAGTGCAACCATATTATTCCTAAATTTTGCATAAAACATTTAAATGATTACTTGTGTTATAGCCAATAAAAAGTGCAATCACATTGTGCACATGAGTGTACATGGACTTGTAAGAATTTATATGAACAGAAGCTACTGTATACACAATTCAATGAAAAATCCTTTATTTCAATTATGAAAATATTTAAATTCATGGAGCAATTGATGCTACAAATATAGACACTAACAAATTAATAAAAGTATGCGCGCTAATTCCCACTATAATATATATATATAATGTTTTATGGTCCGGTCCGATTTTATACGGCCGTCTTACGGTATAAACTGCATTATCTTACGGTAAAAAAAATCACTTAATTTGGCCCAAACCCGTTTTCCTTCCTTCCAACTAATATGTTTGAAATACATTTCAAGCATTATCTTATTAGATTTTGAAATGGAAATGAAATAACAGGTGACTAAAATGAAGTTAAGCATTAATCAGACTTGTATAAGCCCATAATGAAACAAACATGACATACCTTTCAAGCCGCATTTGACCATTGACCAGCTCATGCCCAGTGTTGCCAACTTTCCTTCATCCCAAACAGCCTGGTAAATGATTCGAACAGTTTCCAAACATCTCTGTTAAAGTTGTTCGGTATGAATAGCTAACATGGTACATAAATGAGTATTACTAAAATGAAACACAAAAAAGTAAGGATTTGTTTGGTTTGATGGTTTGGGCTTAAGTTACGGATCTGATAGTGTTTTAGCAAGTTTATTTTGAAGTACGTGTTGAAAAAGATTAACCGATTAAGGTTGTTAGCCATAAAGTTGGGTGTTCTCTATACCCACCTAAAGAGCTGAGTATAGAACTCATCCCCATCCATATTCCATCATTTATCAAACCCATACACATAATGATACCCAGCAAACCAAATGCCACCTAAATTGCTATATTTGCGACAAAATAAAAATATTCAAAATAGTAATGATTAGCATCTAATCTTTTAAATAGAACGATTTAAGAGGCCGTAAAAAATAAAAGGGCTAGTTCTTTTCACCTACCACTTGAAGTAGCCAGCAAAGCCAAAATGTACTCAAAATATGTCAAAAGGTATGATTTGAAGATTTGATACGCCAAAAAAAACTTTTAAATTTCATTACATACAATTTAAATAGGTGACAAGTTAGACACATTTTGGTGCAGTTAATCCATTTTATTAAATATACTTTGGGTAACTTTTGTCTTTCGTCACATTTGACATAATTTTTTTTATTTTCGTTGTGTTATCCATTCATATAATTCAGCTTTGCAAATTACCCGATCATTGCTTTACTTGGGTGAGGATTTTTGAAGCTCTTGTCTTTTTTCTACTGAACGTTTTCTCTTCAACAAAATTTTGATCAGTCACATCTGCAATGATGGAATGTTAATACATATTATAAAAAAAAAAAAGAATTTGTTTCACCAATAAGTTAAAAAAAATGGATGGTACTCCTCAGCCCTAAAACCCCCAAATCCAGACAAACTTCGAATCTAAACAATAAGATAATGCATCATACATATAAAACTCAACTAACATAGGTTAAACTTAAAAATATTTGAAGTAAATAAAAAAGAGACATACCAACAAGGGATAAAAACATAAAATTTACTTAGGGGTTGGCGCACATTACTACAGTAACACGAAGACATTAGGTAATCTGCAACATAAGAACTAAAAACCCTAAGCCCAAACACTCTGAATTAGTTATCATCTTTCATAAACACTCATATCCCAACTTCCAAAAACCCCCTTTAATACCTTGAATCAAAAGATTGAACGATTGCTTAACATAATCTTTTACTGTGAATAGCCAAGCACACTTCACCAACACCAGATAAACAACAAAAACCCTCCTTCCAATAGCCGCAATTTCACGTAAAAATTAGAACTTTATATGAAATCATCACCAAACAATACACACAAATTCAACGATCACAAATTTGCAACTCGAAATCAGATATAACAACTTAAAAAATGAAAACCAACGGACTTGAAAGTACCTTCATTCAAAGAACATATCTAAATCTGAAAACGTCTCTGAAATCTTTATGCCATTCATCGCCTTGAACATCTTCAATCCTTGTAAATAATCAGCGGAAAGAAACAGATTGAGTGAAAACGGTTATCAAGAGGATTATTAAATTAGGGTTTGTTGAACCATGTACAACTGATTTATCCAAATGAAGAACATGCAGTAGAAAAAGGCTTACCGAAAACGTGTCGGAAGTTGATCAAAACCCTATCCACTTGACCGCCATATTGCCGCCCACATCCACCATAACAACCAACATCATCAACGATTACCACAACCATATCAGAACAGTATGAGACAAATGAATCATCTTCAAGAATCGCAAAGCACATAATCAAACTGGCATTGAATAGCATTATTGAAATCGCAAACTAATGAAATGGAAAATATCGTTCAAATGGATAAAATGAAACCTGGGGGTCGCTCTGCTTCAAAATTGCCTGTTCCGATATGGGACAAAAGAATCATCTTCAACGATTACTGATGTGTGTAAAATGCAACATATAAATTACATCAAATGAGGCATAAAACTAACCCTTTTTAAGTACTAATGTTGGAAAAGGTGTGCTTTTGTCTTCCTTTTGTATTTTCAGGGTTAAACGAGCTTAAATGAACAAAAGAAGCAAAAATGCAGCCAAATCTAACAATAATACAAGAAAAGGAATAAACGTGGCATGCCCGACCCCTCGACAGCATCTTCCCAAGCAAAAACAAAAGAACAGAAGACTGAACACGCCCCGTGCTCAGCAAGCACGGGGTGTGCCCAAGTGTCTGCAGAAAAGACAAAGTTGTAGAAGCTTCTATCTCCCAACACGGGGGGCGTGCCCAGCGGACACGGGGCCGTGGTCAACGCTAAGATTCGCAGAATCCGAGCAAATCTTGATAGTACAGATACGCTTCTGCACACGGGGCCGTGCCCAGTGAACACGGGGGCGTGGTCAACTAATGCAGAAAAACTGCAATTAATGAAGAAAGAGAAAGTGGATGGACACGGGGCCGTGCCCAATGGGCACGGGGCCGTGTTCGGGCTTCTGTGCAGGCTGCTTGGTTCACTTCAAAAGCATCCCTTGGCAAACCACCTCCCTCACACTTCACCCACCCACCACCACCATCATAACCCACATTCACCACCATCATCCATCATAGAGTGTGTGTAGTAGTCTCGGGATCCAAGATTGATAGTAAGAGTTCTTGACAATCAAATGCCATGTTTGCCTAAGTCTCTTACATCACTTGGTGAAGACAAGCATTTAGTGTAATACTTTTTATTTTTAATTTTTTCACACTTTTTATTTGGTTTTGTATTAATGACTTTAATAACTAGTTTCTTATGTTGAAGGTGAAACTTCCTTATCATTTGTCCGTGGTGTCTTGGCGTTATTTTACTGTCTATATAAAATAAAAGATTTACACCATTCATATCTCCACGATCTATATGGAGATATGTTGGCTACCTGGTCGGGGGTTAAGGGAATGGTTTGGTAAGGTTCTTGCCTTGTTCAGTGTATAGATCCTACAAGGACCTGGGTCAAGCTTAGTAGGACCTCCTTCAATACCCACTGGTATTGGATGGCGGGGGTTCGAATTTCTTGATCCCCTCATATGTAAACTACTATTAAAACATTAACCCGGCTACTTAGGATTGTATCCCTGCTGACTCAAACTGCTTAGCCGAGGGTAACGTCACCTTCAAAAGAGGGGCCTACCACATTACGCATTAATAACTTAATTAATTATCTTTCAATAATCCAACCCTTTAGGATTGTATCCTTGCTGACTCAAACTACTAGGTTGAGGGTAACGTCACCTTCAAAAGAGGGGCCTACTAGTATAACTAAGATAATCTCTTAAAAAGTGCAAAAGTGCGGAAATAATCAAAGGTTACACTAAAGGCGAGTCGGATCCAAGTGATTCATCTTGTCTATCTGTTTTTATTTTATTTTTAGCTTTTTTATTTTTTATTTTCTAGTTTAAAACATTTTTCTAAACTTTTGATTTGATTAGACGTTGAGGATAAACCGGTACTAAAAGCTCTTGTGTCCTTGGACGACCTCGGTATCTTACCAACACTATACTACGCTCACGATGGGTGCACTTGCCCATATGTGTGTTTGGTGTTAGTAAAATATCGTGTTTTATAAATTTAAAACTTGACTAAAGTGTTAAAAAAGGGCTAAAAATATACATAAAAATATATCACACCGCACGCACATCAATTACCACATTCAAAGATGTTATATTTTACAAACCCTAATCTTTACCTTTCTTTGAACTCGCTTCATGTACATTGCCGATAATAACTGAATCAAAGGAAACATATAGGTTCCAAAACTGGACAAATCCAAACATTAATCAATTAAACAACTATATAACAAAACTGATTATAAATATAACATAATTAATCGCAAACCCTAGATTTTATCAATACCTTCATTCATCCTAATATTCTCCGGCAACTCATCGTTCACTTCAATAACCGAGCCTCATCAGGCATGTACTTGAAGATGACCTAAATATGACCAATCTCAGAGAAAAAACGCAAGTCTTAAATCGTAGCAGATGAAATCAAAAAACCTATATCACATTAGATGTAAATAACTACCGTATTGATAGAAATCCATCAACGAAATTGATGAAAAAGTTGAAATATAGGGTTTTAGAAAATAACTGTGTAGTGGTTGTAGATGATTGAAATGGTCTGAAAGTCTTGAACAAATGGATCTGGAATCATAGATCCGGAGAAAAAGTAGGGAGGCCGCTAGGGTTTCACTGAAGAAATTATGGAGAGTACAATGGAGAAATTATGGAGGGTTTCACCGAAAAGAAGGGTCGGGTTTTTGTTTACGGAGATCCATATCGTAAAAAAAAGGAGAAGGGAGTTTTGGAGCCAAAACCAAAATTTAGGAGCTCTAAGGTAATGCTACATCATTTTCCAAGCCCTCATGTAATGCCACCTAAGCCTTTATTTATCATGTTTATTATATATAATAGATAATAGATACCCTATTAAAAAAATATTTTACATATACATATCGAGTTTTTTTCATAAAAAATGTGCCCTTCGAAATATTAGGCCCTGGTCGGTGGTCCTCCCCGCCCACCCCAGGGCCGGCCATGTGGGTGAAGGTTTGTTTTTCACGATTTAGCAACAGAAGGACTTTGTGTATGGTACGTCTTTAAAAATTATGCATGTGGTAACTTTCGAAATGCTTGAATCCACTTTTATCCTGCTCTTTGTTGCAGACAGTGGCAGGAGAACTACAACAATCAGAAAGTGTCAACGGTACCTTCATCTCCGGTACATATCCTCTCTGAATTTTTGCTTTCTGAAACTAGGATATCCACATGCTTATCAGAGCATAATCTCAAACAAATTTGTTTTTCTTTTCAGTGGCTTTATCAAGAACTGGGTCAAGGACAAGGTAGGAAAAGCACCAAAGTCAACCACAAAGGCAACTGCGTCTAACCTTAGCTTTGACCAGCAGTGCAAACACCGGGACATCTCACGGTTTTGTTTCGGACTTTCAGGTAACTGGATCATTGTATGTGTTTGGTTTGAAATTAAACTGCAGATATAAGGGTTTTAGGTTCTAAGGTTAATTTTTTTATATCTACAGATTTACAGAGATCCATGATCCCATTGCTCTTGATCTTCAGTTCCTGTTTCGGGTCACCAGGTATTCTTTTCATTTCGTATCTAATCTATGATACACCTATAAACATTGCTTTTTGAAACACTTTTAGATAACAAACTTGACATCTGATAAATTAGTTACTATATATATGTGTGTGTGTGTGTGTTATGAGTAAAAGGTATTTTTTTGTATTGCTAAGTTGTTCTTTAAGAATAGAAATATTAAATGGGTTAGCGTCGTCGAACCTAACCTGTTTAGATCCAACCTTTTGTTTCGTAGCATATATGATTTATATCTTTTTATTTGAAGTATCCATGAATGTGGCAAACCCATGTGACTCCTGTCTTTCACAGACCATCTAAGTTTTGACAGTTACAATTATTATTATAAGATATACATGCATTTCTTTCTACAAGGTTTAGTAAAGTGACTGGATTTTTCTCTACTGGACACAATCACACTTATAATCGGGTAAGAAATGTTTACTTTGGTTGTGCCTTGCTTCCCCTCGCCCAGCCGTGTGGTGCGCGCATAAGATCATATATACCCATTATCATGGTTATGACATTTATCCCCTTCTTTTATTTAGGTATTTAGATTATAAGAGTTTGAAGTGTGACGCGAAGGTAAAAGCATATAATACGGATATTGTAATTGTTACTTAATGAAGTAGGTATATATGAAATTTAATGTGTTTTGAATGGGTATAAGTTATTTATTTTGTTGAGTAGATATGATAAGTACGTTTTTTTGGAAAAAGTAAACCGAACCAGCGGGGTTGGGTGTGTAAGGCTGGTTGGATGGGTCTGCCAAACCAGCCAAAACGATTCTCTTTTAACGGTTGTGATATTTTGATTATTGATTAGGGTTATTGGTTAGCATTAGATTTTGGCATTGCATAAATGTTCTATTTTGTTTATAACTAGGGTTAAGACCCGCCCGCGTTGCGGTGCGGGTACATCGTAAACATTGAATGGGATGTGCCTTCGGAACCCAACCATTACGAAACATGGGCAAAAGGAGAGAAATTCACCAAAGACGATATTCTTGTGTTTGATTTTTGTACTGGAATGCATACTGTCGCGGAAGTGCCAAAGGTGGCATACGACACATGCAACACCACCGCCGCCAAGACCATCGAAACATTGGGCCCAACCACAGTCACCGTGTCAAATGTTGGCATGTAGTATTTTATTTGTACAAAGCATTGTCAAAGTGGTCAGAAAGTAGCCATCGACGTCGAACCATCGTAGTTTCTAAATTTAGAACGATTTGTATGTAGAAGATAATATGTTTTATGGTTGGGTGGGGTGGGGTGGGGTGGGGTCCAATTGACAAAGTCATTGGAGTTCTCATTAAAAACATAAAAGATTCCCAAAAAAAACTCATAGCTTTTGTTTCTTCTATTACCTTTGTCAAAGAGATCGTCTGCATATTAAAAACCGATGTCAGTTTCTAGCCTGCCAAACGCTCCAAACTGCAGTAAGAACAACAGCTTAAGACGCTTTCTTATGATTCTTTGATCCGATGCAGAACTTGTGTTGACGCAATATATCATGAACCGAAAACTCAAAAACGCTTTATAGCTCAAATATATGTTTATTAAGTACAAACTTTTTTTTTCTTCACAAAGGACTACATTGGGGTGGGGTGGGTGGTTAACAGAATTTGTGAGTCCGATATGTTAAAATTAGGGGTGAACATTTTTTGAGATGGACCAAAAAGAACCGATAATCGACCCTAAAATAAACCTAAACCGACCTGACCCTAGGTTTTTAGTTCAGTTCTAATACATCATATGTTATCGGGTTCGGGTCGGTTCTGGTCCAAAGACCCAAGAAAACCGAATTTAATAAATTGGACCGAATTATTAAAAAGAAAAATAATTGCTGGACTACAACCCAACTGTGAGTTAAGAATAGCAAGGCTGAAATGCAGGCTTGTTTATTATTAGTTGGTGAATAAATGAAAACCTAGTGCTATATCTAATTGCACATTTGCTTTTATGCAACCTATGTGCCAATGAACGGACGAATTGCAACTCTATAACTTTTCCATTCTCATGTGAGTAATTGTTTAGCGGTTTTCACAGAAAGAGCTAATGATAAATTCAGGTTATACAACTTAGATGATCTGAGCTAACCATTTTTTCTAATCAACTTTAAGTAACCTAATTTAGGGTTTCTATGACTCAGTTTCATTGAAATACCCATATGAACATGATTTGTGTATGAAATCAACACACCGCAAGAATTACATATCGGAAAAATAGGGTTAGTTTTGGTGATGAACAGTATTATGCAGAAAACAGAGTCAGGTGGTTCGGGTCTTACCTTAATCGTCGGAAGATCCCTTATCGGCGGTGTTCTCTTTTGCCGGAATCGTAGGTTTAGTCGTATGACACTCATTGGTTCACTGAAGTAGATCGGTCACCTGGATCCCTAGTTTGTCAAATCTGTTCTCTTCTTTCACCGGAGACCTTGCCATCATCTTCGGTGTTACTTTCTTGCAAGAGAGAGAGATTGCTTCTTGTGGGGTTGTGAGTGAGAACAGTAAGGGAGGAGGGACGTGTAAAGGGGAATTGGAGTTTTTTTTTTTTTTTTGAAAAACCCCCAAGGCACAAAATACAAGTTCTGTTGCATGTTTTAGTTGCTTATTTATAGGAATAAAATATGAATCCATCTTTAGGTGTACTGGCAAAATAGTCAACACTGAAGATGTTCCCAAATTCACCGGTTGAAGGCTATGTCTTGGATATAATTGGTTAGTTCTTATTTATTGATGCAACTATTATAATTATCTATCGGACTAGGAATGAATGCATATTGTTCACTAAATGCCTCACTATTTGAATGCAATATTACTCACCCCTAAAAAATAATTGATATATATGATCGTTTTGTTTACTTATTTGCAGGAAGTAGAAAGGAAAAGGTCACACAGTTGCAGTTGGAGAAAACCAAGAGCATGGGGAACAAACGGGGTCAGTAGGATCAATGTATTAGGGTATAGTTTAGGAGAAAATGATTTTAGGTTGAATTTGAGGTTTTCATCTGGATTAGCCATACATGAATTCTTCTATATAACCAACAACTTCCAAATATGTGATATGTGAGCATTTATTTGTAAGCCCCGAGCCGCAATGCGGTGGGGCTTACAATCTAGTTTATTAATAAGTAATAACAGGTTGTATGCTTATATTTCTATTGTAATGTCTATCATAACTTTGGTAGAATAAGTAACGTTAACATATTCCTTGCTATGTAAAATTTGTTCTTAACATTTAAATTGGTGACTAATGATAGCTTATTAGATATACATGCTTAGTTAAAATTTGTTCTTAACATTTAATTGGTGACTAGTATGTTGACGTCTCTAGCCATGACATGCTAAGACTATTAAGAATTCATGTGTCTTCCACTTCCATTGAGGAAATTATGAATGTACCTCCGTCGCTAGTGATAATGATCAATGAAGACCATGGGATGATTCTCTCCATTCCATCGTGTAGTGGAATTTTGACCGGCTTGATTTATGCATGTAAAATTTTATTAACATATTTTATTTGAAAAAAATATATATATATCTTTCTATAATATTAATCTGATTTAGTATCTTATATAAAAAGATTTTATTTCGCTTAAATTTATTGGTGATACACCGAAACAGGGCCGGCCCTAAGAATTCGTGTACCCTGTTCGAGCTCTAAAAAACGTGCTCTTAGGCTTTAACGAAATTGGGTATTGGGCTCAATATAGGTCTAAACCTAATGCTAATGAGCTAATAACTAATCTAAAATATAAGAATAGTTTTGTAAGTGATCCTATGTTGGTGTTTGTATAGGTATACCCTATTAAAAAGGAAATTTTTACATATACATATCGGGTTTTTTTCTAAAATAATGTGCCCTCCGAAATACCGGACCCTGGCCGGTGGTCCTCCCCGCCCACCCCCAGGGTCGGCCTTGCACCGAAACTTTAATCTTTACTATATAATAAAATAAACCACTTTAGGGACACTTGTCATCATATTAGGTCATCTCTTATAGATAATTATAATTTTAGTTTAATCTCTTCTAATTAATTATAGATAACACTTCTACTAAATATTATTTAGTTTAATATCTTATATTATAGATAATTCTCCTACTAAATATTATTAGTTTAATATCTTATAGATAATTATTATTTAGTTTAATCTCCTTCTCATTTATAATATTATTTATTTGAATTAGTTATATTTGAATGTTAACTTAAAATAAAATTAACTAATATTATTTATCATTTATATATTTACGGAGTTTTAATAAAAGGTTAAATTTATTGAGACTTCGTTCACATATTTTGCAACAACAGAATAATCTATTTTTATCACGAAAACCAAAGTTTGTATTAATATATTAAATATTTTTATTTTTACTATACAAAATTACATTTACTCGACCCATATAATACATGAGGTTTTTAAGATATAACTTTGTATTATTTGACATAAAAATTAGATTTATTCATTTCGTACAATACACGAGGTTTTTAAGGATATATATATTTTTATTATTTAGTACAGAAAATTACATTTATTCAAACCGTGTAATGTGCATATTTTTAAAGATGTAATTTTTTGTATTATTTGGTATATAAAATTACATTTATTTAACCCGTGTTATAAATGAGGTTTTTTAAAGATGTATTATTTTATTATTTGGTAAACAATATTATATTTATTCAACCCGTGTAATACACGTGGTTTTAAAGATATAACTTTTTTATTTGGTATATAAAATTACATTTACTTAATCTATATAATATGGTTCTTATAGATATAATTTTTTTATTATTTAATATATAAAATTATATTTATTCAACCCGTACAATAAATGAGGTTTTTAAAGATATATTGTTTTATTATTAGTATATAAAATTTATTTATTCAAACCCGTGTAATACACGGGGTTATAATCTAGTAGTATTTATATATATCATACAATATAAATTAAGACAATATTTATGATTTTCGTAACCTTCAGTTGTGGTGAAGACATTGAAAGAAAAGTGAAAATAAAGTTTTCAAAATGATATTACTTAGAAGGTCAATCTAAAGATGTATATTTGGATCAAACTTTAAATATAACTGAATAATCAAAATTTAACCAAATGTTGAAACTTATCGTAACTAATGGAAATTGCAAGTGGTGTAAGTGAATCGTCAAATCGATCTTGAGAACAGTGGCGGGTCTAATAACTTTTTTCACTTGTTTTTTTTTTCGGTAGTTTCTCACTAATTCTCACTATTTTTTCCCAAATCATACAAGGTTCTGACTAGTTTTTTCCATTTTTTTTCAAAATGAATGGGTTCCTGGGAACCCACAAAAGTGGCTTAGACCCGCCACTGCTTGAGAATGTTACTTTTTTACAAGGTGGAGCTAGAACACCGCACAAATGCCCCAATATGAGGTCGTGAGTTGGTTCACATGTCGTGATCTAGCTCCAAGATGGTGGAAGGAAGGAGAAAGAGGTTGCCGAATTTCTTGGGAAGCATGGGGTTGCAAGATAGAGCTAGAACGCCGTCGCAAATGGTATGGGCTCGTTTGGGTTGAAATAGATTAAAATGAGGTGACAGAGTATAATTGGGTAATGGTATTTCACAAGATGGAACTAAAACACGGCCCTTATGAAATATAATTATAAAGAAGGGGAATTGGTCTGTAATAATCTCACCTCAGAATATTCCCTCCACTAGTCCCACCTTTCACCTATTTTTCCTACAATGGTCCCTCATTAAAAAAACTTAACGGAGTTAAGCTTTTTTTCCAAATTGCAAAAAGATTTTTTGGGGCTTTTGATCAGAATGATAATACGAGTCCATTGATGTAAAACTTACTTCGAAATGGTGCTCCAAGTGACGTGATTTTTGTTAATTGGAAATTTAAACACCCGAATTGAAGCGTCGTTTTCATCGTTTAGAGCATCGTTTCGAGGCAAGTTTTACATCAATGGACTCGTATCGTCGTTCTAATTAAAAGCCCTAAAAAATTTGTTTGTAATTTGGAAAAAAGCTTAACTCCGTTAAGTTTTTTTAACGGGGGACAATTGTAGGAAAAATAGGTGAAAGGTGGGACTGGTTTGGGGGGGGGGGGATATTCTGATGTGGGATTATTAATGGCCAATAAATTTTAGGTGAGATTATTACAGACCAATTTCTCTTATAAAGAATTATGTCTTCTACTTTAAAAATATGCAAATCTAGCCCGTAGGATACACTTATTTTGGTATCCACATTCACAACAATTTTAAAAATCTAATTTAAGCCAAGTGCCAAGTGTAATTTCACTTTATGCAATAGATCAAAGTCACATGTTATCCCTCGGCAAAAGACTAATGGCAACCACTATAGTGTTTTTGTTTGCCTATTCATGCAACTTATTACTGAGCACAAATCCTCTACCTTTATCATTCGAATTATACTAAAAAAATTCAAGAGTTAATTACTGTTTTCGTCCCTGTGGTTTGTCAAAAATCACTATTTCAGTCCACTAGTTTAAAAATTGCGATTTCAGTCCATGTGGTTTCAATTTCGTAACCATTTCAGTCCACCTCCGTTAACCCTATCCATTTATTCTGTTAAGTACACGTGAATTGGCCATAATGCCCTTATTAATAAAAAACAAAAAGATATCTAAATGAGTTAATTACTGTTTTCATCCCTGTGGTTTGTCAAAAATCACTATTTCAGTCCATGTGGTTTCACTTTCATAACAATTTCAGTCCAGTCTCCTAACACCGTCTATTTTACCGTTAAGTTTTTAATGAAATACCTAAATTACCCTAGTGTTAATTAAATATGGACTTATATGATTTTATTATTGTATGACATATGGACTTAAATTGGATTGTAGGGTTCGACCCACCATGGCTTCAGTAGAAGTAGAAGTCTGGCACTGTTTTTACATATATGGTTCCAAAATTTTAATTTTGGATTTTAGAATGAGAAAATGTCCAGGTAAGCATTATTTTTCAAAGTTATTATGTTAATTGATGCTGCTAGGAAGATATTAATTGGGGTGGGGTAATGGGTCGCCGAACATTAAGAGGGTGGGTTGTGATGCCGGAGACTGGACTAAAATGGTTACGAAAGTGAAACCACAGGGACTGAAATCACAATTTTTAAACTAATTGACTGAAATAGTGATTTTTGACAAACCACAGGGACGAAAACAGTAATTAACTCATTTAGATATCTTTTTGTTTTTTATTAATAAGGGCATTATGGTCAAGGGGAAGGATCCACTAAAAAGTGGATTTTGCCTAAGTAGCCTAAGAAGGATTGTGATGATGACATGTGGCACTCCTAATAAGTAGGAATGAAGGGCATTTTGGTCCTTATAAATAGGAGTGAAAATGACATGTGGCACCCCTTTTGTTTTTAAAAAATATAAACAAAAAAAATCTAGTACAAAAAAATCTAGCACAAAAAATCTAGCACAAAAAATGTAGTACAAAAAAATATAGCACAAAAAAATCTAGTATAAAGAAATATAGCACGGAAAAATTTAGCAAAAAATGCAGTACAAAAAAATATAGCACAAAAAAATTGAGGAAAAAAAAATTTAAGACAAAAAAATTCAGCACAAAAAATTTAGCACAAAAATATAGTACAAAAATTCAGCACAAAAAATGTTATATAACATAAAAATACAACACATTTAAGTGGGTTTTTTTAGTCTTCATATTTTATATAGCAATATGGTACTCAAATTAAAGATAAAAAGACGCTCGATTTTATGGTGAAATTTTTATGAAAAAATAATGTCGTATAAAAAAGTTATGAACGTTTAAAAAAAGAGGGTGGAATATGCATGTGACTTGCATGTGGAGAGAGAAAGTCCATAAATAGGTTTTTCCCAAGATACCCTTGCACTCCTCCTTTCTCCTACCCTTTCATCTTAACCATTGATTTGAAAAATAAATGGTTAAGATTCTTTCTTAGGCTACTTAGGCAAAATCCACTTTTTAGTGGATCCTTCCTCTATGGTCGATTCACATGTACTTAACAGAATAAATGGATGGGGTTAACGGAGGTGGACTGAAATGGTTACGAAAGTGAAACCACAGGGACTGAAATCGCAATTTTTAAACTAATTGACTGAAATAGTGATTTTTGACAAACCACAGGGACGAAAACAGTAATTAACTCAAAATTCAAACTTTTCATTGAACTTAATTCAAATTTGGTTTTCGAGTTTCTTATCAGGTTTGCATCTGAACTGGGTTCCGAATTAGGTCTTGAAATTGAATTTGTGTTTGTAGATTTTGAACCAAACCGACCGGAAAGTTTGGATTTTATGTGTGCATATACGGTGTTGTTAGGCATCTAATCTTATATCTAAAAACAATCAAAACTACATCAGTTTTTATAATCCCAAATAAGAATTAAATTCATCCTTTCAACACACTCTTATAAATAAACAACTATCGGACAAGGATATGAGAGAGGGAGAAGAAACAGACATGAATCTTAAGGCTCTGATACCAATAAAACAATAGAAACACATTAAAATATTGTGTACAGTATTATCTTTTAAGACTATGGGGTATGGTGGGGCTTGGGTTGGGCATTGGTTGACACGTGGAATGGGGTGGCAGACATGGGTAAAACCCACATTGAACACGGTATGGTGGAGCGGGGGTTTGGGGCGTGGGTTTGGTGGGCTTGTGGGCTGACCCGCTGGGCAGACCCAATAAACACAAATTTAATTTTTTAATATTTTTAAATAAAGATCATTACAAAAAAAGAAAATTACAAAAAAAAAAAAAAACAAATTCCTAATTTTTATATTTGTTTTTTATCTCTTCTCTCAACGCCAAGACTATTTCTAACTCGTCACCCTGTAGGTGATCAATCGGCTGGGATAGAATTTTCAAATCATCACGTCTTTGTTTCAGGGTATCTCTAGCAGAATCTCTAGCTTCTTTGCTCCTTCGTATTTCGGCCCTTTGTTGTTGGAATACGTTGAATGTATCCATCTTGCATGAAATGTCATCCAACTGGTCGCTGTATATTCCCCTACGCGGTTCAGAACTCCCAGCTGAAGCCGATGCCGTTTGTTTTTTAGCACGCCTTCTTGAGGCATTTCTTCCATGCTCAGGCCGGTTTGGGCTTGGCGAATCATCCAAAAGGTCCTCAAACTCTTGATCTCGTGCATCATATTGGGCTTGGGACGAGGCCCTTGACCTTTTGGAAGACGAGTTAGTTTCGCTACCAATGGGGATAGTCGACCACTTTGGATGGAATTTACAAATCTCCCAACAATGCATGAAACGGAAGTCGGTCTTCATATTTGATTTGAATGCGACCAGTGCATTTGTCAAAATGTCGGCTTCGGTTTCACCACTCTTAGGGTTTTGCTTTGCTTTATTTAAAAACCCACTAAATTTTGTTAGGTGGGTGCTTATTTCGCTCCACTTTGAGTTTTATATGGAAGTAAATTTTGAATGCGACCAGTGCATTTGTCAAAATGTCGGCTTCGTTTTGTAGAAGGAGAATTGAAGATGTATAGAAGATGTGGTTGAATGTGGTAAAAAATGGAAGTAAAATGTGAGTTTTATAGTGAAAAAATGGAATAATTTTTTTTTTTAATATAGCCGTTGGCCAACGGCTCTTTTCTTTTGGCCATTCACAAACCGCCATGTCACCTTGCTCCCCGGCCCCACGCCCGGCTTGAAACCCAAGCCCCAAGGGGTCACGCCCCAACCCAAGCCCACCCGGGGTGGTGTCTTGGGCGTTTTACCCCAACCCACGCCCAAACCCCCGCCCATACCCCACGGCCTAAAGTTATTATAGAAGTGAAATGAGAATAAAGATAATCTAATCAAATATTATAAACCAACCCCGGTGTGATAATGATATATCAATAACATTGAATAAAAAGATCATAAAAGTGAGGTGTTTATGTGTGGCCTATACTCTTTATGTGCTGTATGAGTCGTGTGGAGGGTAGAGTCCTAGAGTAGGTGGCGAAGGGATGGTGCATGGAGGTGGGCTCTCGAGTTGGGTGGGGTGGGGGGGGGGGGGGGGGTTTATAATGGAACAACCATATTATATTTTCTGTTGGAAAATTTAGGTGTTTTCCATCCTTTATACACACTGAGATCTTAACCATTCAGATTCAGTATAATACTAACCATTCAGAAACAAATTTCTGAACATAAATTGAGACATTCAGAAGTCCTCTGTGGCATAATTTAGGTTTTTTTTTGTTTTGTTTTGCTGGCAACCTGCTGCTAGTTTCTTGCTGGCAGGTTTGTCTTGAGGTAACGATAGTGCAACCATAGATAGTTTTTTACCCAAGTAAATCTACTTCTATACATTTTTGTTTACAACCACAGCCTTGGATAGTCTCAAAAGAGACTACCCTCCTTCCATGCTTACGTAGCGGGTAGTCTTCAAAGAGACTACCCTCCCCATACCCAATGGTGTAATCTCCAGCCAGGGTCAAAGAGACCACATGTGTATGATGACAAGACCCACAACCACTACCATGTGCAAAGGATGATAAATCATGGCTTAATCCGCCAGTCACGCAATAGATTGAATAAATTAATTAATAATCGAATATATAAAATCAATGTTCAATTACATCGTCTACCCAACACAATCATACCCATAAATAAATTTGGTCAAACTATGATGAAGAACAAAAAACAAATTCAACACCCAATGAAAAAAGATAAAAAAACCCAATACAACAAGGGCAATGTACCACACCTATCTGCCATCAAAATGAACTTTGCATCAAACACGAAGAAGTAGCGAGTCCCATATCGCGGCAACAGCGACGACAGCAGGGATCACGAGCTGGCTTCTAAGGACAGTGAATCTTGAAGAGTGACTCTTTGCAGGCGCGGCTTTTGGTGGTGGAGGTAAAGGACTGAGATGTACGAGCAGTTTCATGCCACCGTAGCACGCCCCTTTGCTACTAATAAAGTAGCGGTCATGGGTGACATTGAGTTCCACTATGTCTCTTCCGGCTCCTGTTGTGTAATTGTGAATTGGATGCTCGGCATTGCAGGTTTCATAGTTGGTCTGGTTCACTTCAATTACATCATTCTGGTTTCTGTCATACACGAAAACTGCAAGAAAAAAAATTAATATTAAGACCGAAAAATATAGTAACCTTGACAAGTTTTTGGCTCATACATGGTAAATGCAATGGGAATTTTAGATCTGATTAAATTAATCTGAGAACAGGATTATATCAACTTTTTTTTTTTGAACCGCCAACTAATCCTCCAAATAGGCTACTTAAATTCACCACATCGGGTACACTCGTTGTCGCCTCCGAATACATTTTTACCATCAATAACATCATTTCCAATTGATTTCAGTTTGGAAAATATTAGGTCAGCTGACTAACAAAGATACTATTCATTGCTTAGCTGTACAAAGGCACAATCAAAAAGCAATAACAGATTATGAACTCATAGGAAATCAAATCAATTTATCGATTCATAATAGAATCAGGTATGCAGTATTGCAGTATTTACCACTATTCAAACCACAGAAGTTAAAAGGGTGAATAAACAATAATAAATTTAAATTAGCATAAACAAATATTTAAAAAAAAAAGCATCTCTACCCAAAGATCTAGTACAAGTAACTAGGTTCAAAACCAGTGAAACAGAGACATACCCAAGAGATCCACATCCATAAACACAAGAACTAGATAAGGAAAACAGTAGATCTGAGAAGAATACTTACAAAGCCAGTCACCGAAGTAGAATGTTTGGTTTCCGGCCCAAAGAGTGTAGTTAACATTGGAAGTCCAGCCCATATTTCCTCCGACGATGAACCTTTTGGCGGAAACTTCCGGTAGCATAATGACTAATGTGGCGCAGAATGCCAAAGCCACCGCCATGGCCCACCTGCTGCCGCCGTTGCTCCGCCCCATTGTGGAATCTGTCGGGTCAGGGTGTTTTACGTTACGAGGTTTTTCTAGAAATGTTGAGAAGCGGTGTGGGCTTTGTCTTATAAACTGGAACGGGAGCGGCGCACGATTAAATTATTATATAATTTTAGTCGGTACGCGTTTTCCATTTTTATATATTTTTTATTATGGAGAGCAATACCAAAAAGAGTAAAAAAAATACGTATACTCTAAAGTCTCACCGAACACGATTACTTACGAGTTCTAATTGAATCCAGCATGGCCCATGATTGAATCCAAATGTCCAAAACGAGTAAAGAAATTCAGTCCCTAAAATAAACATTTTTTTAAAAGTGTATAAAAAAGGAAAAAAAAGAAATAAAAAATAAAAATATATATAAAATTTTATTTGTTTTTAAATTTCGGGCCCTCATGGAAAGAGAGTCCTAAGCGGTCACCCACCCTGCCCCTCCTACCAGCCGACCATGGAATCCAATACGCTTATGTGATTAAAACGTGTTATGTTGAGTATTGTGGTGAGGCCATGTATAAAAAGAACAACCATGTAGGTAGGGGTCAAGACCGTACGAGTGTTTCTCCTCTCAATGGCCAGCTTTATAATTGATTTTTAATTCACCTCGTTAATTATTTTTAAATACTTACTTAGGGGTGTTTGGGATTCCTTTTCAACTTCTCCTTCTCAAAAGTCATTCTCAAAAACAATAAGTAAGAAATTCTGACTTCTTTTATCTCCTTTTTGAAGGCATAATTAGCTCCAAAAGTCCTTCTTTCATGGTGTTTGGGAATCCTTTTGACTTCAAAAGTACTTCTCAGATGGTGTTTGGGATTCCTTTCCTTCTCAAAAGTCTTTCTTAGCTCCAAAAGTCATTTTCAAAAGGAATCCCAAATACCCACTTATATACTTAAGAAACATAATTTGATATTAAAAAAAGTGCTCTAATTGGCTTGCCCCATTTGTAATTGATTACAAGAACTCCTTCACGATCGTGAGTCCACTCACAGCAGGAGTCTCACACCCCTCTCACATAACATACATAGTGTTTCCGTGAATGTGAGATGATTTGGCACGGGTCTCTCTCACGCTCACAAACTATTACGCATGACCTAAACCTACATCCTTCATGTCCACTACCAATATGCCATTTACCTAATATCTTACGGCTTTTTTTTAACTCATTATCCTCAATGAGATTTGCTCTGATATGTTGAACGAAACAAAAGTTGCTCTAATATCATATTGTAAAACCTCACCACAACTACAAGTATGATGTTTATTTTGCCCATTTGTGACCACATGATAATAGCTAACTTGCTTTGTGGTCTCAAAATATGTCAAGACATAATCGTCTCTCTTACCATGATTTCAAGATAATAATCAGTTATTAAATAAAATTACATGAAAATAATCGACAGATTTGATATTGGTTATTGAAAGCGTGGCGGTTGAGATGGCTTCCAAATTAAGCTTGCGTGGCTGCATTTTTTTAAGTGATACAACAAAATATGGGTTTCCATCTTGGAGATCTTTCCCGTTGTTTTGTTGTGTGGTTTATAAAGTTTGCCTTTCAAAAAAAAAAAAAAAAAAAATATGGGTTTCATTGATTGATTATTATAAAACAAAGCCTATAATTGTTTAAATCTTATACACATGTGATGACATGATTTGCCAGATCATTCATTATCCTGATCATTATCATTTATAGTTATTATTATTACATTAAATTAATAATAGATCAATAATACAATTACTACTACGTCAACTTTGTATCCTTACATTTGTTTATTATAACAACCTATTTATTTCCTTAGAAAGAATCTTTGTTTTCTCCTTGATTGAATCTGATTAGACTTTTTAGGTGAAACACAGGTTATAAAATACATAGCATTTTTACACGCCTAGAAATACTTGCAAGCTAGTCGGCCATATGGATTGATAGCACCATGGATAGATGTCGTTGTATTCAATCAAGCCTTCTCAACAAATACTCAACCTCCACCTCTTTCGTCAATGGCATGATCCACGCCTCATAAAGATCAACAACCAAACTTGGCTTTATTTTATAAACCGGCTCAGTAGCGTCTTCCCCAGACCCCACAGTCACTACCTGTCCAAAAGTCTTGGTTTTTTTTTCCACTCTCTTCTTTACCATCTCTTCCACAGCCGGGTAGGTCAACAGGTCCATCAGTTTTTTCCGATCCTGCATGTGTAATTACCATTATAACCCTCAAGAAACTGCAACAGTAGGGACTTTGGAAACCTTTTAAGCTTGTATTTACAAATAAATAGAATATATTACTTAAGAGTTTGTTGTGATATGTGATTTTATTAGGTTTCATTTGTACTAAGCTTTATCGTATTTCCTATATATTACTTAAGAGTTTATTAACAATACCTGACGGGGTTTTCATTATTCTATAACTAACACATAGAAATTCTTACCTGTGTTTTGATGGCAGCTTCATAATCAGCTGGTGAAGCCCGGAATTTGGATTCAGCAACAAACTTACCATAGTGAATTCTTTTAGAAAGGGCCTGCAAATAGCATATAAACATAAATGATTGTTCTTACAAGACTAATGCATAAGTTAGAAACGCGTACCTGCAAACATGCGTAGTCACACGTTGCTGCTGATCCACAATTACCATCGTTTCCTTCTTTCACTAACCGAGGGAGAAGATCTTTGAAGTATGTATCCCATATCTTGCGGTTAATATTGATATCATCAGCACAGGGATGCAACACCTATATGCATATCAAGAAAAAAAAAAACTGATTTGTATTGTAGCTAAAAGATTGGCTTGGAAACTAATATAAAACCAATTGGGTAACCCTCATTACTTGCGAGTACTGCAAATTTGGCAACATAGGTTCCGGTAATTCGTTTGGGAAAAACGGATGCTCGTCGGGGCTCTTGTATCGTCCTACCTGTTTAACAAAATGGTTGTTATATTTGTGCTGACATTATTTTTTTATATAATAACTATTACAGTGAGGTTTGAATGACCTTAGCATGGATTTTTTCGGTTTCTTTGACCATGAACTCGACCAAAGTACCCTGGAAGCCGTCCATGGAGAAAGCATTGGGGTCATATGTGTCATTGTTGAAACAATACTGAGCTCTTTCCAGAAGATTATATATAATTGTATCTTCTTGACAAATCAAAGAACTTCTTATAGCGTCGAGAGTATAGATCTCACTTGTGTTCTCTGATCTAAAACGAAAGAGATGGAAAACATCAACTGACAGAAAGATTCATGGTAAGGTTGGGCCAAAATTTGTTTTCGATGAGTTGTTATTATGTAATCATGTCACAAACCATTGAAATGTATTATTTTCGGAGGTCACATGAAGTAGAAAATCAAAGGTTAACATTACACAGTGAGATACGAGACAAGAATTCAACCCATTTGTATAAATACAGACCAAAGGGTGTGTAGCCTAGTGGTTGGTATAGGGGCGGACCTACATAGTGGTCAGGGGGGGCGGCCGCACCCCTTGGAAAAAAAAAATTAGTGTATATTTTAAGCAAAAAACCCGACCGCACCCCTTGAAAATATGGTTGAACACCTCATCCGCACCCCCAGCAAATAATTTTTGGGTCCGCCACTGTTGGTATCTAGAGATGCAAAAAAAAACGATTTTTGAACCAAAACCAGAACTGGGACCCGAATCGAAACTGAAACCAGCGTACATAAAAACCGGTACAACCCATAGGGTTTCTAACCGGTTTATAATCATCTCCTTTGAAACCAGTTAAACCCGAACCGAACCGGTAAAAACCTAGTCAAAACTGCTCAAAACCAGTCAAGAAATCGACAAAACCCCAACCGGTTTGAAAGTCAACGTGTTTTGACTTTTCGTTGACCAACCCGAAGAGGCTTAGGGTCTTGCGGTATCAAGGTGTGTAGTAAATGTGTTAATACTAGATGGGTGAAGGTTCGTGATTAAGAAATAGATTTAGAGGGTGTAAAAGAATTTACATAACTACAGGTTACATTTCAAGGATAGTAACATCAAACATCTTGTGAGTGATAAAACCCTAAAAAATCTATGTCAATTTTGACGATGAAAAAGGCAATTTTGAAACCCCATCAAGAAAGCATACTTGTATCTAATATATCATAATTTAATCAACAGTTCATGATTCTGTTCATAATACTACTACTGCTACCGAGTAACGAGTTCATAAAAGTAAACAAATAGCACCGACTGAAATAAAAAACAATGAAATTGAAGAAGCAGCAGTTGATAAATTAGTACCCAAATGAAGAAGCAGTCTTGGAATTGTTCCACATTGGAGCGATTAGCCTGAAAGATTTAGGAGTAATTGGTGATGAGGGGATTCTCCTCACAAGTAGGTAGCGTAATAATGAAACCAGACAAAACAAATGGTCATTATTGCATTATCAAAAGTTTTCTTTGTTTTTTAGCATAAAACACTTTGTTACTATTAATTATCAAAGGTTTTCTTTGTTTTTTTTTAGTAAACTGCCATTTTGGTCCCTGTGGTTTGGCCAGTTTTGTCACTTTATTCCGAATCTCAAACTTATTACATCTTGATCCCTGTGGTTTGTATTTTGTTTCCATTTTAGTCCAAAATCCAAAAACTCTCCAATTTGACTGTTGAAAACTGGTTATTTTGTCCTTTAGTGCAGGGGCATTTTGGTCCATATTAATTTATTATAACATTTCAATAATTAATAACATCATCTTCAAAAACATCATCAAACATCATCATCAAAACCCAGAAAATCAAGAACATCTTCAAGAAAATAAAGAACCCAAAAAATCATCATCTTCAAGAACATCATCAAAACTCAGACATCGTTCATCTTCAAACATCATCATCAAAACCCAGAAAAATTACAAAAATCAACAAACGCTTTCTGAACAAAAACAAATAGACAAAAAAACACAAGATGAATTACCATTCTCCTTCTCATTAATCTCTCCAGAAGGCCCAAAATGGCAGTTTACTCTATAATAAAAGTATGGAAATTCTTTTGTGTAGAATGTTTCCCTCTTCCCCATAAATAAAGCTAACTGAATGTACCCACCATTCACTTTCACTCTCCAACTCTCTCCCTCACATGGCCACCGATCAGATTTTCATCTCCAGAAGGCCCAAGAAGAATCGCAATCGGCAGATCTGAACCACCATCCCGCACCAACAGCCCCGCACCCCCACCACACCGGCAGATCTGAACCACCATCTCTCACGGCGCACCACCACGCCAACATATCTGAAACAAGCACCATCCACCCACCACCATTCTGCACTAGAAAGAGAGAGAGAGAGAGAGAGAGAGAGAGAGAGAAACAGGAGAGAGAGAGAGAGGAAAGCAGAGATGACGATGACGATGGTGGATCTGAGTTTCGGTAGGGACGACGCCGGAGTGGTGCTCAGGTGGGACGACGCCGGATTATGTGGTGGTGCTCAGGTGGGACGACGCCGGTGGTCACAGTCTGTGTATATGTATGTGTGACTGATCGATTTGGGGATGATGATGATCGATTTATGTGGTGGTGCTCAGTTAACTCTGATCGATTTAGAGATAGAAGAGAGAGAGAAGGTCTCAGTTATTTGGGGATGATGATGATCGATGTCTATGTTGTTTATTTGTGTATATGTATGTGTGTATATTAATATATATATATATATTAATTTTTGAATTAAGAAAATGTTAAATGAAAAGCAAAATGACCAAAATGCCCCTGCACTAAAGGACAAAATAGGAGGTTGTAACAGTAAAAAATGGGGTTTTTGAGATTTGGACTAAAATGGCAACAAAATGCAAACCACAGGGACCCAGATGTAATAAGTTTGAGATTTGGACTAAAGTAGCAAAACTGGCCAAACCACAGGGACCAAAATGGCAGTTTACTCTTGTTTTTTTAGCATAAAAGACTTTGTTAGTATTAATAATGTCAAGTTGGAAGAGAGTTCAACAAAGGGAAAAGATGGGGTGCTACTAAATACACCCTCCTAATTACTCAATACTAGGAGTGTAAACAAGTCGAGCAGCTCACGAGCTACTTGAGATCAGCTTGAGAAAACGCTCGAAACAAGCCGAGCTTTATCGAGCTCATGCCGAGCTTGAGCCTAAAATAAAGTCTGTTTGTTTATCGAGCCCGAACTCAAGCCTCGCATGTGAAGCTCGTTAGGCTCGTCGAGCCTTAGTGTAAACGAGCCAAGTCGAGCCAAGCTTATTTAAACTTGTTTACAAGCCGACCTCGAACCTAAAAATAAGCTTATTTAGTAAACGAGCCCGAGCTTCACTTATCGAGCTCGCGAGCCTAAAAAGTCTATTGTTTATATTATTTTTATTTAATATATTAACTAATAGATAATGAACGAGTCGATCCCGAGCCGAGCTCGAACTTGAGAAAATACAAACGAGCCGAGCTCGAGCTTTGAAAACAAAGCTAAAATCGAGCCGAGCTCGAGCTTTGAAAACAAAGCTAAAATCGAGCCGAGCTCGGGCTCGGCTCAGCTCGTTTGCACCACTACTCAATACATCCTCTCCTCTTACATGTTTACGGGCGGGCCCCGTGTGAAACCGATATTTTTCATCTCACAGGGGGTATAATTAGTAATAGAGAGGGTGCATTTAAATCAAGTCAAAAGGAAAGAGGATAAGGAATAAACGATAGAAAATAAAGTTACATCTTTTCATGTGGCTGGTCATCATCATCATACTCAGTAAATCTCACCAATAGCAAAGCAAAGGTATGATCTGAGGAGGGTAAGATGTAGACAACTTTACATCTACCCCGTAGGAATAGATATGCTGCTTTCAGTGAGACCCTCGGCTCGATAGTAGTTTTGCATCAAGCCTTGGACATAAGGCACATAACACTCAGCAATCGGGACAAAGACCGATTAGTGCTTGTACCCTTTTGTCTTTCAGCTATCAACGTCACCACATGATACATGATTAACCGTCTTTAGCTTTTAACATTATTTTCACGAAACTAGTAAAATAATGTTAAAATTAGTGCCTTTCATGTCACACCCCAACCAATGACGGAAACATCGGGGCATGGCACTGAGCGAAACAGATTGTCAAGAGAAATTCCATAACAACTAGATTACCAGATAGTTAATATTATGTCCCATACCATAACCTACCAAGCAATCAAATTATTACAGACATAGATATCCTCAAAACAAACATGTTCCGACAACTCAGATTTAAATAAAAATAAATTGTCTTTGTTGGTTTCTAGACTCTCCTAAGCTCGATTCCATCAAGTAGCAAGCAAAGCATCCTAAACACCTGTCACATATATTAAAATAGAGGTCAATATACATAGTGTAAAGGTGAGCATACAAGTTTAATAGTATAATAGAGTTCGAAATCGTTTACGCATAACCAGCATGTACAACGTATAATGTGAAGCATGTAAGTTATCGACAAAGATCCTAACAATACCAATTACTGCGAGTAGCGAATGCGTATCACATGTTCACCACTGCGAACACGTGAAGTATTGTCCTTAACAACCCCTGAGTGAACAGGTGCTGAGTCCAAACTATAGTACTTTCGTTGCTAAGACAGGTAGACAGCAATCAATATGTAAACATAACAACCAGGCATTCATCGAGTCACGTATAACATGCAATAGCGGTTAGTGTTAAATAGTGTTTGCGTTGTGTGTCGATGTGATTTAGAATAAGTAACGTATGTAACACCCAAAAGTGCATAAAGCAAAAAGGGATCGAGTATACTCACAGTGATGGTATAATGGATTGAAGGGAACGCTAGAGTGAGATTAGCCTGATCAGAACGATAGCATAACGATAAGCGGCGCGTAAAACGATGCAATTGAAACAAGTATCGAGTGGTCATCCGGGCGGATGGCAATCCGAACGGATGGCCATTCGATCGAATGTCAATCCGTTCGGTTGGTCATCCGTTCGGATGGCCATTCGGTCGAATTGACACCTCATTTGGGATGGATGTGTTTGTGTATGATGGCTTTGAAGTTTTCATTGTAGCATTTTGAAAAACAGAGAAGTATCTCTACCCTTCAGGTCGTTCAATCGAACGGCAGTTCGATCGGATGGCGATCCGTCCGGCGAGGTATTTATCATAGAACAAGTCCACAGCAGGATTGTTATCCCATCGGATGGTCTACCGATCGGGTGGCAATCCGTTAGAATTGACCATGTTGAAAATTGTTTAAGTATTGAACCTCAAAGTGCAATCCGATCGGATTGCGGTTCGATCGGATGGCAATCCGATCGGACGGCAATCCGTCCCGCGATCTGATCATTTGCAACTTGGAGATTTGTTAAGTTTTGCGGTTTGATCGAGACGGTATGACAACGTGCTAAACAACAGAAACCCCATCATGACCCAAGTCATTCGATCGAACATGAATCACCCTAGTCCGATCAGTTTACTGGTTCATGACGGTGGTTCATGTTTAACCCGGAATTAGTTGTCCCTTAGATAGAAATCAGTTCTTGAACCAACACTTCACTAAGAATGAGTAGAAGATTAGGACAAGCTCTGATCATATCGGTTTTGAGTGCATTGAGTGTAAACGAGTTAAAAGAAAGTTGAAATAGTATTTTTCAATCCTTTTATCCTTGAAAATGTTCAGATCTATGCAAGATCTTTGTTTATTCATGTGGAAATCTCTCAGATCTAAGTTGTTCTTGGTGGAATGAGGCCAAAACTTGAAGTTCATAAGAACTCCATGATGACATCACCTTAGAACACCTCAAATCCACTGATTTCACGATTAAAAGTTGAGATTCAAAGGTGAAAAAGATGAAGAAATGCGTGTAGATCATAGAAGTACAAGATTTAGGTTGAAAACTTACAAGAATCGCGAGAAATCGAGAGAAAGGAGGCTTGAGTGCGGCTGGTCGAGTAGAGGAGCTGTCACATCACAAATGATATGACAAGAGGGTATTTATAGGGTTTCCAAAAGAGGAAAGTGCACATGGATCGGATTGGTCACCGATAGGATGGCAACTCGATTGGGTGGCAATCCGATTGGATGGCCACTCGGTCGGTTGGCCACTCGATCCAGGTGTCCGGCGTGTTGAGTTTTGTCGTTTCGATTCGCGTGTTGTGTGTCACGGCCCCCGACCCGGTTTAACCCGTTTCAGGAGCCGTGGGACAGAAATCCCGTGGTATTTATTTAATTGAGTTTAACAGCGGAAGTTTATTATCAGGATCGTTGTAAAGCTAAAATTTTCCCGATTATTTTATTTCACAACTCAGAATAAAACCCCGTTAATTTACAATATTATGATTTCACGGAGAAATCTTTATTTAACAAAACATATTTCTTTTTTTTTTCAATGAGCCACTTTCTTAAGCTTGTAGTGCTCCGTAGCACTTTTCCTGAATCACAACAGATCACCTGAAACATGTTTGAAAAAGGTTTTATCAGCGGAAAATACTGAGTGAATCATTCTATTTAATAAAACGACCTGTTTGTTATAATTTACAGTATTAAGAGAGATTACAATGTTTCAGATATCAAACCAACTACCCACAGTATTTGTCACTCGAACACACATTGGCTATCTCGTTGTCCAATGGTGTCTGTGACTATGGTCATATCACCCCTTGGCTAACTCATTGTCCAATGGTGACGATTATCAAGTAATGTATACAAAACCCCACATACCGGCTGTAACTTGGTGATTACAAAGACTTAATCCCCGTAATTATAACCTTTGAAAATAAACATGATTTTGAAAGTAATTTGATAAAAAGAGAATGACTCACATTGCAGATTTAATCCGGACAGAGTCTAGTCTATGGATTAGCCTTGTTAACCTAATTTATATAACAATGCACACAAAACTGGGTTAGTAATCAATACAACATTTACGATAACTCACGAGATCAACCCTCACAACGAATGACAAAGTGCTATGCTTAAACATCCATCGAATTAACGACTAATGACAAAGCATCACCCTAATCGTGGGCAGCACTTAAACATCCATTGAGTACATTGATCAATCGGAAAATGAATCGTAATAGCGATCGTGTTATTACCCTGTTTTGTGGCAGCAATTTAGTGAATCGTGTGTGTTGTGGGAATGTTTATGCTATAACTCAACGTACAATTCGAATTTGAACGTCGAACGAACACTCAATTGCATGAAACAGACGCTACTATTTATACTTGAAAAATGCCCCCCTCGCGCCACGCGAAAGGTTCCCTTGCTCGCGTCGCGTGGCGCGAGAGACCCTAGTCTACCATAGGCTTGCTTTGTGTCCCAGTAGCTCACCTGAGTTGGTTTTACGTGCTATCTCATTTTTGACAACAAACTGTCAAGATATTACCGAATAGGGTTTACCCCCCCCCTGAGTTTTAGGGGCCCTGATCCTGATTCTGATTATTCTGAAAATTTTAGGGTTTGTTCAGAATCACTTGGGTTTCTCAATTAGGGTTTCCTAATGGACAATTAAAGTAATAATTAGGACTTTTTAATAAGAGTTGTTACATTCTCCCTACCTTAATAAAAATCTCGTCCTCGAGATTTACTGGAATAAATGAGGATACTTTCGCTTCATCTCTGATTCCAGCTCCCAAGTGTATTCAGCTCCTCTTTTTGAATCCCATTTAACTTTAACTAGCACTAGTCGCTTGTGCTTGAGAAACTTTACTTTTCTATCTTCTATCTGAAGAGGTTTCTCAACAAATTTTAACTTTTCGTTTACCTCTATTTCTTGAAAGGGTACTACCAAAGATTCGTCTGATAGACATTTCTTGAGATTGGATACATGAAATACATCATGTACTCCAGCTAACTCTTCTGGTAGTTGTAAACGATAAGCAACTGGTCCTATACGTTGGATCACTGGAAATGGTCCTACGTATCTTGGACTTAGCTTTCCTCTCTTACCGAATCTAACAACTCCTTTCCAAGGAGAAACTTTCAACAATACTCTGTCTCCAACTTGGAATTCTAACGGCTTGCATCTATTGTCTGCATAACTCTTCTGACGATCTCTAGCCGTCTTCAGTCTTTCCTTGATTTGTGTGATCTTATCAGTCGTCTCTTGCACAATCTTCGGACCTGATAATTGACTTTCTCCTATTTCTGCCCAACAAACTGGAGTTCTGCATTTTCTTCCATATAGTGCTTCAAATGGGGCAGTTTCAATACTTGAATGATAACTATTATTGTAGGAGAATTCAATTAATGATAAGTGATCATCCCAATTTCCACCAAAATCTATTACACATGCTCGAAGCATGTCTTCCAGAGTTTGGATCGTTCTTTCACTTTGCCCATCTGTTTGAGGATGATATGCAGTACTTAGGTTTAGTCGAGTTCCCATTGCTTCTTGAAAACTCTTCCAAAAATGAGAAGTGAAACGACTATCTCTATCTGATACAATGGAGAGTGGAACTCCATGTAGAGATACGACTTCATCTACATACAACTTTGCCAGTCTTTCCATGCTAAAGGTTTCTTTCATAGATAGAAAGTGAGCAGATTTGGTTAATCGATCCACAATTACCCAAATCGCATCATTACCTTTTCTGGTTTTGGGTAACTTAGTAACAAAATCCATTGTTATGAGTTCCCATTTCCATACAGGCATTTCTAGTTGTAGTAGTAGACCTGAAGGTTTCTGATGTTTCCTGGTACATCTTATTGTTTCCTGGGTGTATGGTATACCTAGATTTATGAGCTTCCTCCAAGATCTTATTTCTTAATTCTCCCTGTTTCGGTACCCAGATCCTTTTCTTATGGAATCTCTAAATTCCATCAGCTCCTTGTTCTAAATCTTTTATTCGTCCCTTCATTCCTTCAGCATCATCCTTGATTGCTGTTTCCTGAACACTCTTTATTTGTTCCATTAAATCTTAATCTAAGAGCACGAACCCGTCGTTGTTTCTTATAGTATTTACGACTTAAGGCATCTGCAACCACATTTGCCTTTCCCTCGTGATACTGAATATCACAGTCGTAATCACTTAAAATTTCCATCCATCTTCTTTGCCTCATGTTTAACTCTTTTTGCCCAAATATATATTTTAGACTTTTATGATCCGTATAGACAGTAAACCTACTTCCATACAGATAATGTCTCCATATTTTAAGGGCAAAAATTACAGCTCCTAATTCTAAATCATGAGTTGTATAATTTTCTTCGTGCTTTTTCAACTGTCTTGAAGCATACGCAATTACCTTCTTGCGTTGCATAAGCACACATCCAAATCCTAGTTTTGAAGCATCACAATATACTTCAAAATCTTCAGTTCCTTCTGGTAAGGCTAAGATTGGAGCATTGGTTAATTTCTGCTTCAAGATTCTAAAGGCTTCTTCTTGTTTAGGTCCCCATTCAAACTTAATGGCTTTACAGGTTAGCTTAGTTAATGGTACAGCTATCTTGGAAAAATCCTTAATAAACCGTCTATAATACCCAGCTAAACCTATAAAACTTCTAATTTCCATTGCGTTTTGTGGAACCTTCCAATTGGTAATTGCCTCTATTTTAGCAGGATCTACGTGAATACCTTCATGATTCACCATGTGTCCTAAGAATTGCACTTCTTGTAGCCAAAATTCACATTTTGAGAATTTGGCATACAGCTTTTCTTTTCTTAACAAAGTTAAGAGTGCATGCAAGTGTTGACAATGTTCGTCCTGACTTTTTGAATAAATAAGTATATCATCTATAAAGACAATTACAAATTTATCCAAATACGGTTTACATATCCTATTCATCATGTCCATGAATGCTGCAGGTGCATTCGTTAACCCGAAGGGCATGACTGTAAACTCATAATGACCATACCTAGTTCTAAAAGCAGTCTTAGGTATGTCCTCTTTTTGTACCTTCAATTGATGATATCCAGAGCGTAAATCTATCTTAGAGAAGTATCTAGCCCCCTGAAGTTGATAAAAAAGATCATCAATCCTAGGTAATGGGTATCGATTCTTAATTGTAACTTTATTCAATTCTCTATAATCAATACACATTCTCATCAAACCATCTTTCTTCTTTACAAACAACACTGGAGCTCCCCAAGGGGATGAGCTAGGTTGTATGAATCCTTTACTTAGTAATTCATCTAATTGCTTTTTCAGTTCTAACATTTCGGTAGGAGCTAACCGATAAGGTGCCTTGGCTATCGGTGTAGTTTCAGGAATTAGATGAATCCTAAATTCTACTTCCCTATCTGGTGGTAATCCAGGTCACTCTTCTGGGAATATATATGGGTATTCTGAGACTACAGGGATCTCCTTAAGTTCTTTGTTCTTAGTATTAATGATTACCGAAATCATATATACTATTCCTTGCTTTCGTTCATAACTAGCAACTTTCATTACTGATATAAACTTCATGGGTTTA
Organism: Helianthus tuberosus; assembly: GCA_030545235.1. NCBI lineage: Eukaryota > Viridiplantae > Streptophyta > Magnoliopsida > Asterales > Asteraceae > Helianthus > Helianthus tuberosus. The sequence goes on from CM060400.1 coordinate 152,072,343, forward strand.
CGCGGTTTATCTCCTGTAATCATGATTACTTCTCCAGTAGGTGCTTGAATTTCTATAGAATTCTTATCACAAAGAATTCGAGCATGGTTGGCTATCAACCAATCCATTCCTAACACAACATCAAATTCAGCTAATTTCATAGGTAATAGGTTTGCAGAGAATTTATGTCCTAAAAGTTATATATTTCCTTCCCGCAGAACTTTATCTATTTTAACTGAATTTTCGTCTGCCGTTTTGACTGTAAAAATCTGCCTAATACTGGTTAAAGGTAAATTAAGAGCTTGGCAGAATGAAGTATTAATAAAACTTTGGTTTGCACCAGAGTCAAATAATACTTTTGCGTAAATGTTGTGAACTAAGAACGTACCAGCTATCACATCTGGAATGAGTTCTGCTTCTTGAGTAGTTAGCTGGAATGCTCTGACATTCTTCTTAGTAGCACCTTCTGCAGCTTTGGCTTTGTTGTTATCAGCTGGTTTGACTAGTTTCGGACAATCTGGCCTGAAATGTCCAGTTTCTCCACAATTGTAACAAATTGTGGATTTCTTCCTGCAGTTTTCTTCACGATGTCCTACAACTTTACAAAAGTTGCAGGTTACACTGCATCTTCCAAAATGTTTCCTTCTGCAATTTCTGCAGAAAGGCGGAATTGAGGATTGTCCCGTTCCTCTTCTCCTGAAACTGTTATTATTACCCGTACGAAATCCTTGGGTAATTTTCTGAGCCAGTTCCTTTTTCCTAGTTTCATCTCTTGTGCGTACCAATTCGTCAGTTAGGGTGTTGGCTAGTTCCACTACATCGTCAATAGTGCGAGGTCTCGCAGCTTTAACGATATTGCGAATTTCGCTAATTAATCCCCAAATGTAACGAGAAATGAGTACCGGTTCTGGCGAAGCCAGTGTAGGTACCACCCTAGCATATTCAAAGAATGTCGAAGTATATCCTCGACAATCCACATTAACCATCCGATGGTTTAGGAACTTATTAGCCATTTGATAGTGCACTAATTTTAACGTTATTTTACTAATTTCGTGAAAATAACGTTAAAAGAGGGGGACGGTTAATCATGCATCATGTGGTGGCGTTGATAGCCAAAAGACAAAGGGGTGCATGCACTAATCGGCGTTTGTCTCAATTGCTGAGTGTTATGTGCCTTATGTCCAAGGCTTGATGCAAAACCACAATCGAGCCGGGGGTCTCATTGGAAGCAGCCTCTCTATTCCTACGGGGTAGAGGTAAGGCTGTCTACATCTCACCCTCCTCAGACCCTACCTTAGCTTTGCTATTGGTGGGATATACTGAGTATGATGATGATGATGATGATGATGATGATCTTTTTCATATTCGGGACAGAATTTTCTTTCTACAAGACTCTTAAATTCTTCCCAGTTCATGGCATAGGCCACAATCCTTCTTTTAGCTTGTAACACTGTGTTCCACCATTCTAATGCCCCTTCTTTAAAAAGATTAGACGCATACATAACTTGGTCTTCCTCAACACATTTACTTATAGCGATTACTGCCTCAGTTTTCTCTAACCAACGTAATGCTGCAATAGCCCCTTCGTTACCTGAAAACTCAGTTGGTTTACAGGCAAGGAATTCTTTGTAAGTGCAACCAGGTGTTGCAGCTTTCATTTTTTTGAAAATTGGGGCTTGCAGATCATTATTGTTATTAACATGATTTCCGCCTCCGTTTATACTATTACTAAAGTTGTCGCCTTGTGTACGTTTACTAGGAATGATTGATTGCGGTTTAACAGGTTTTTGAACAACAGCAACGATTGCTGGAATAGCATTGGCTATTCCTTGTGCAACGATATCCTCTATATCTTGCCTATTTAACAATTGTTCTTCCTGAATTGGCTCAGATTGATTTACTTCATTTACTGGTTCATTACCAATGTTTGCCATCTGATAATTAATTTATAAATAAATAATTAGTATAAAAGAAATAATCCAATGTCACAATTAATTGCACATAATCACGTAAACGAATATACAACCAAAATCTAAAATTTCATTTATTTTATAGATTATATCATGCCTCTATATACAACCGTTTTATTATTTATTTTACAAATACTGATTTAACTATTACTATTACACAACCACAGTTTTACCAACCCATTATCTCTTGTCATTTGTCTTCCTAAAAACGAAGCTCCCTTTCATCATACTTCCAAGCAATTTGTCCCCCTATCTCCCGAATTCTACTTCCTGCATCCATTAATTCTTCACCAAAATGGCGAAGTTCAACCAGATTTTCGTTACTCATCGGTGGATTAGGTAGGGGTTCTGGATCGAATTGCGGAAGAAAGGAATAAGGACTGTTGACAATGTTTTGAAATTGCCAATCATTTGTCCACCATTCATCCATTCCTACAGGTTGGGTATGGATTATTGGTTCTGAGATTGCTGGTTCAAGATTTATAGGGATTTGGGTTTCAATAGGACGAGTAAAAACATTTGTATTGACAGGCTGAATAGTCTCACAGCTTGCCAATATGAAATCTATTTCCTCCTGAAAAGTCATTCCCTGGTTTTGTTTGGAGCTTTCTCCAATTTCCATCTGAATTGGTCTAGAACCTTTTCCAACCTCCATTTCTATTTCCTTAGAATATTCCTCAAACTGCATTCCCATTTGCCTAGAATCTTCTTTGACTTCAGTCTCCATCTCCTGTTGTCTAGAACTTTCCCTGGTTACAATTTCTTTTCCTTTTTCTAAAGAATTGTTTATTTTAGGAAGTTTCGTAGCTGGCTTTTTCCTACGTATACGACTCCCCATACGTATTTCCTTCTTTTCTTTGGTTTTGGCTTTTTCAAAGGTGGAGCGTTGAATTCTACAGGTTGTTCAACATCAGGAAAATACCCAGTAAATTCTTTAGAAACTTCTAGGTTTACAGGGTATAGGTTGAGATTCTCTAGGGCTTCCGATAACTCATTCATGCTGTTTAATATACAAAAATGCTAGGTTAAAATTTAGAAATAACCTTTAAATTTTATTGCATACCCTGTGACTAATTTACACAAAAGAAAATAAACAATTTTAAACATACTAGGTTTCATTTATTTACTAGATTAAGTAAGGTTGCTATTACGGAATCATGATATTTTAAATATTAGCATTTACTGCTACAGTGGCTAGCATATAAAGATCCGCCCATTTTTCCTCTAATTTGTCCTCCCAAGGTGTTTTACTGGTTAATTCCTGGGTTTCCTGTTTAACTTTCTTTTCTCGGGCTTTCTTTATTTTCTCCTGACTTTTCTTTAAAATTAAACTTCTTTTATCCGGAGAAAGTGGGTTCTCGTATTGGGCTTTTCGAACAAATATTCCTTCTTCAGGAATTGCAGGGAGTTTTGAGGATTTGGTTTGGGATGAACTTCCCTTCTCGTTGGATGATCTATCTAATTTAAGATAGATGCTTGAAAGCTTTTTCCTACCCATACTATAACTAACAAATAGTCAGTTAATAAAACACATAATCACATAATAGTAATCAGGAAAAATTAAGTATTTCTAAATACTTAATTAGCTTAACTCAGTGGCTCTGATACCACCTTTTTCTGTCACGGCCCCCGACCCGGTTTGACCCGTTTCAGGAGCCGTGGGACAGAAATCCCGTGGTATTTATTTAATTGAGTTTAACAGCGGAAGTTTATTATCAGGATCGTTGTAAAGCTAAAATTTTCCCGATTATTTTATTTCACAACTCAGAATAAAACCCCGTTAATTTACAATATTATGATTTCAGGGAGAAATCTTTATTTAACAAAACATAATTCTTTTTTTTTCAATGAGCCACTTTCTTAAGCTTGTAGTGCTCCGTAGCACTTTTCCTGAATCACAACAGATCACCTGAAACATGTTTGAAAAAGGTTTTATCAGCGGAAAATACTGAGTGAATCATTCTATTTAATAAAACGACCTGTTTGTTATAATTTACTTTATTAAGAGAGATTACAATGTTTCAGATATCAAACCAACTACCCACAGTATTTGTCTCTCGAACACACATTGGCTATCTCGTTGTCCAATGGTGTCTGTGACTATGGTCATATCACCCCTTGGCTAACTCATTGTCCAATGGTGACGATTATCAAGTAATGTATACAAAACCCCACATACCGGCTGTAACTTGGTGATTACAAAGACTTAATCCCCGTAATTATAACCTTTGAAAATAAACATGATTTTGAAAGTAATTTGATAAAAAGAGAATGACTCACATTGCAGATTTAATCCGGACAGAGTCTAGTCTATGGATTAGCCTTGTTAACCTAATTTATATAACAATGCACACAAAACTGGGTTAGTAATCAATACAGCATTTACGATAACTCACGAGATCAACCCTCACAACGAATGACAAAGTGCTATGCTTAAACATCCATCGAATTAACGACTAATGACAAAGCATCACCCTAATCGTGGGCAGCACTTAAACATCCATTGAGTACATTGATCAATCGGAAAATGAATCGTAATAGCGATCGTGTTATTACCCTGTTTTGTGGCAGCAATTTAGTGAATCGTGTGTGTTGTGGGAATGTTTATGCTATAACTCAACGTACAATTCGAATTTGAACGTCGAACGAACACTCAATTGCATGAAACAGACGCTACTATTTATACTTGAAAAATGCCCCCCTCGCGCCACGCGAAAGGTTCCCTTGCTCGCGTCGCGTGGCGCGAGAGACCCTAGTCTACCATAGGCTTGCTTTGTGTCCCAGTAGCTCACCTGAGTTGGTTTTACGTGCTATCTCATTTTTTACAACAAACTGTCAAGATATTACCGAATAGGGTTTACCCCCCCTGAGTTTTAGGGGCCCTGATCCTGATTCTGATTATTCTGAAAATTTTAGGGTTTGTTCAGAATCACTTGGGTTTCTCAATTAGGGTTTCCTAATGGACAATTAAAGTAATAATTAGGACTTTTTAATAAGAGTTGTTACATTGTGCGTTGCGATGCGATTTGAGTGAGCGATGCGATACTATTATCCCATAGTTACACCAATAACCTAACTACTATATCTGACATACAATCACTATAAATAACTTGCGTTTAGCGTTTGCGATTTGATTGTGATGCGATAGAGTTGCGATTGCGATTAACACCTCAACATAAATATAACATGCACAAGTAACACATAAATAGCACACACACATAAAACAATATCCAGAACGCGTAATTCGGGTTGCGAATGCGATAAGTCGATTAGCGATTAATTATGCGATTAAACCTCGATTATTAACAAGTACTCCACATAATACAACTAAAGCGATTAAAAATAAGGATTCGATTACAAGTCAAATAAGTCAAATCGGTAATTAAGCAAGGAGTGACATATCGCAATTAGCAATCTTTTCTTCCTTTGACTTCAATCTTGACTTTGACTTTGACTTTGACTTTGACTTCAGTAACACGGGTTGTTACAGTCTCCCCTACTTAAGGAAATTTCGTCCCGAAATTTAAGAAGTAGTCGTAACAAACAGTTGCGGGTACTTCACCTTCATATCACTTTCGAGTTCCCAAGTAAACTCGGCACCGCGTTTGCCTTCCCAGCGTGGGAATGCATGAGCGTCTGAGTACCTTGGTTTCTCGGCCCATGATCTCGACAAGTTTTTCCACGAAGTGTAATGTTTCGTCCACTTGTAAATCCTCAAAAAGGGACATGTAATTCCTGTTCGGCTAGGCACTTTCTGAGGTTCGAAACGTGGAAAGTCGGGTGGACGTTACTCAGTTCCTCCGATAGTTCGAGTCTGTAGGCCACTTTAACAATTCTTTCTAGAATTTTAAAGGGTCCAACATATCGAGGCGCGAGCTTGCCTTTCTTGCCGAATCTGATCACCCCCTTCCAAGGTGCAACCTTTAGGAGTACGTGATCGCCAACGTCAAATTGAAGGGGCTTGCGGAGTCTATCGGCGTAACTTTTCTGACGACTCCGAGCTTTCAGTAGATTGTCTCGAATTTGGAGGATTTTGTCAGTCGTTTCTTGCAACAGCTCAGGACCGGTAAGTTGCGCGTCTCCGATCTCGTGCCATACAATAGGCGATCGACATTTTCTTCTGTATAAAGCCTCAAATGGTGCCATTTGAATGCTAGAGTGATAACTGTTATTGTACGAAAATTCGATTAAGGGTAAGTGCGTGTCCCAATTACCACCGAAATCTATGACACACGAGCGAAGCATGTCTTCAAGGGTGCGAATCGTGCGTTCAGTCTGACCGTCGGTCTGGGGATGGAAAGCAGTACTTAGATTTAGAGTAGTACCGAGAGCAGATTGAAACGTTTCCCAAAGATGCGAAGTAAACCGACCATCGCGGTCAGAGATGATGTCATGAGGCGTCCCGTGTCGACAAATGACCTCGTTGGTGTAGATTCGGGCTAATCGTTCTACCTTGTAGTCTTCTCGTATTGGTATAAAGTGAGCGGATTTGGTCAAACGGTCAACGACAACCCATATGCTGTCGTGACCTGATGGCGTGCCCGGAAGTTTCGTTGTGAAGTCCATAGCAATACTCTCCCATTTCCACATAGGGATCTCGGGTTGTACGAGTAAGCCAGAGGGTCTTTGATGTTCGGCCTTGACTTTTGAACAAGTCAGGCACTTCGAAACATAGATAGCGATATCCTTTTTCATACCCGGCCACCAATACTTGTAGCGCATGTCCTGGTACATTTTGTCAGCACCGGGATGAATAGAATATCGAGATTTGTGGGCTTCGTCCATCAGAAGTTGTCGTAAATTGGTACGCTTGGGAATCCAAATTCGGTCTAAGTAATGAAAGATACCATTCGATTTATTCTCGAGTTGAGCACCGTCATTGAGGATTCTTTCCTTCTTCAAGGTTCGTTCGGTAAAACAAGCATGTTGCGCGTCGTGGATGAGAGTTTCGAGATTATGTTGGGCTTGAACATTACGAATGCTATGCAAATAGCTTCGTCGACTGAGTGCGTCGGCGACGACGTTAGCTTTGCCTGGAAGATAACGGATCTCACAGTCATAATCGTTGAGGAGTTCTACCCACCGGCGTTGACGCATATTTAGTTCTTTCTGGTCAAAGATGTGTTGTAGGCTCCTATGATCGGTGAAGATCATACACTTGGTACCATAATGGTAGTGTCGCCAAATCTTTAACGCAAAAACAACTGCGCCAAGCTCAAGATCGTGCGTGGTATAGTTCTTCTCGTGGATCTTGAGCTGTCGAGAGGCGTAAGTGATAACCTTGTCTCGTTGCATGAGGACACAACCAAGACCAAGGTTAGAGGCATCGCAGTAGACTACGAAGTCGTCGTTTCCGTCGGGAAGTGAAAGCACGGGAGCATTGCAAAGCATTGCCTTGAGAGTTTGAAAGGCCTCCTCTTGTTTAGTTCCCCAAACAAAAGGTTTGTCCTTATGTGTAAGCAAGGTAAGCGGTACAGCGATTCTAGAGAAACCTTCGATAAATCGACGGTAATAGCCCGCTAGTCCGAGAAAAGAGTAGACTTCAGACGGGTTCTTGGGTGTAATCCAACTCTTGACAGCTTCTATCTTCACAGGATCGACATGAATACCCTGACTATTGACAACGTGACCCAAGAATTGGACCTCCTCCAGCCAAAATTCACACTTGGAGAACTTGGCATAGAGACGGTTTCCCTGGAGTAATTCAAGAGCCAAACGTAGATGCTGTGAGTGTTCGGCTTTTGACTTGGAATAGATCAGGATATCGTCGATGAACACGATGACGAAGTGGTCGAGGAAGGGTTTGCACACGCGATTCATTAGATCCATAAAGACTGCGGGAGCGTTAGTCAAACCAAAAAGCATGACAACAAACTCGTAGTGACCGTATCGGGTTCGAAAAGCGGTTTTGGGTATATCTTCTTCTTGAATTTGCAGTTGGTGGTAGCCTGAGCGTAGATCGATCTTCGAGAAACACGTAACACCTTGTAATTGGTCAAAAAAAATCATCAATTCGAGGCAAGGGATATCGATTCTTGATGGTAAGCTTATTCAATTCCCTGTAGTCGATGCACATCTGGAACGACCCATCCTTCTTTTTGACGAAAAGGACTGGTGCACCCCACGGAGAGGTGCTAGGGCGAATGAAGCCTTTATCAAGTTGTTCCTGGAGCTGACTCGAGAGTTTGCGCATTTCTGAGGGAGCAAGGTGATAAGGCGCTCTAGCAACAGGATTCGCTCCAGGAATAAGGTCGATTCGGAAATCGATATCACGAGTGGGAGGTAATCCTGGAAGGTCGTCAGGGAAAACATTAGGAAACTCACGAACAACAGGGACATCTTTCACTCCGGTATTCCCTTTCTTTTCCTTCTCCGCTACTACGATGTGTGCCAAGAAAGCTTGGTATTCCTTGCGGAGATATTTGCTAGCTTGGATACACGACATGAGTTGCAATCTCTTCGAAGCGACTTCACCATAAACACACAATTGATCACCATTTGCGAGAGAAAAACGAATCATCTTATCAAAACAAACAATTTCAGCATGATTTTCCCGAAGGAAATCCATGCCTACTATGATATCAAAGCTACCGAGTTGCATCGGAATGAGGTTAATCGGGTAAACGTGACCGTTGAGATTGAGAGTACAGTCACGCAGAACAGAACTGGCGGTAACGGTTCTTCCAGTGGCAACTTCTACGTCGAAGGTCGATGGGAGGTTAACGTGCTTACGATTTAGGAGCCCTTCGAATTCAAACGATACAAAATAGTTATCGGCTCCAGTATCAAATAAACACGAAGCATATATACCATTTACGAGAAACGTACCATTAACCACAATGTTGTCTACCTGAGCCTGGCGGGCGTTGATGTTGAAGACTCGCCCGCGGGCTGCTTGCTGCTGTTGCTGCTGTTGTGCTGGCTACTGTTGTTGTGGCTCTTGCTTCACTACTCGGTTTGGGCACGTGTTTGCGAAGTGGTTGGGATCACCACATGCAAAGCAAGCTCTAGCGTGGATCGCGGGTGCAGGAGCCGCTTGTTGGCCATGGGGAGCAGGAAGTAGAGCTTGTTGGGCAATAGCTTGACCTTGAAATGGAGCTGGAGCTTGTCGAGAAACAGTGCGACAGTTTACGGTGAAGTGGCTATACATATTGCAACGAACACAGAACCGGCATGCGATACCAACCGGGTGATGATAAGTACAAGTAGGGCAGAGCGGATGCGGGCAGTGTATGCACGTTTTGCTGGCTGTGCATTTGCCACAGGCGCCGCTACTTGGCAGTGTTGAGGTTGTGGTTGGGTTGGTACAACCTGAAATGGTGCGGCAGTAACTGCACAATTCTTGTTGCTGGAGCTGCTGTCTTTTCTCTTGCGGCGTGAGAGCTTTGAAGACTGCGGTGCGGTGGCGGTGGTGTCTGTGACAACCCGAACTTTCAAGGTTAGTGACGTGTAATCTTGTGATCTTAACTTCTCATTATCCCTCTCCAATGTGTTAAACGTTCTGTGCTGTTATAACTCTGTTAAATAACATGTTGGTATATTTGGGCCGCACATGTATTGGGCCGCACATGTATTGGGCCACAGGCTCACACTTTAAATCTCTACACTACTCCTAATTCGTATCGGCCCACATACCCGGAGCCCAAACCGAGCACACGTTCAAACCCAATTACATCAGACTTATGCTTGGGCCTTGTAGAGCCCAAATGAATCTTAGAATTGGGCCGAGAATTATTATTAGCATATATACACACACATGACGTTCACGCAATATCAAATCACAAGTATATTCAAACCCTAGTTCTCTCTTTTTCTCTCTCGAACGACCTACGGCAACACCCCTCTAACGAAGCCCTTTTCCCCTCTCCGTCAATCTTGTTGCATTCGGGTATGTATGAGTTTCATCATGTAGTTTATTGCTCCATATTCATGATTGTGTGCTTATGTGTGATTGTGTTACATAATTAGATATAATGTTTATAGATTAATTGAACGTGTTGCATGAGTAATGAATGACACGGTATTCTAATACTTAGATTAATGCAAATCGGAGATTGCTAGACAGTACTACTTGACATGTTAGGGTTCATATCGATAGACGTTGGCATACCTAATTATTCTTATGTGTTAAGAATGATAATTGTTATGGCCCCCGACCCCACCCTGGACGGAATCGAGAGCCGCGAACAGCTAAGTGGTAACGGTGGTTATTTTGGAAAGTATTGCAGCGGAGATGTTCATCAGGACCGTGAGTTAGGAAAAATATCAGAGTTTAGAAAACACCGTATTTTTTTATTTATTAAATAGATGGGATAAAACCCATGTTTTACAAAGGTAGCTTTTATGTGGGATAAACCCGAATATATGAAACCATGTTTTCTTGATCTAATTTAATTGATAAAATAAGCCACTTCTTTTAAGCCTTTCGGTGCCGTATCATCACTCTTATTCCAATCTACTGTAATTACCTGAAACGCGTTTTAAAAAGATTTGGTCAGCAGGAAATACTGGTGAGTTCATTCATTTTTTGTACAAAAACACATTTGTTATAATTCACAGCATTAAGAGTTTTTACATTTGCTTCTTCAAGATTGGCAAAGACTTAATCACTGCAATTACAACTCTGTTATAACTTACAGTATTAAGGGTGATTACAATGTTTCTATCAACCAATTACCCCAAATCGGTATTTGTCACTCGACTGTATCTGTGAATATGGTCAGATCACCCACTTACAGTATTAAGGGTGATTACAATGTTTCTATCAACCAATTTACAACCGATAGCGTAGTGATAAAAAGAACCAACATAAGAAAATTATGAAAAGGCATGACAAACTTATTTAAAATTTGATTATATATACTTGATCACATAAAAACCCATTCCCACAAAAGTGAGTTTTGAGCCTTTATTGAGCACACAATTCCATATCATTTGACTAAATGCTCATTTTTCGTTTCTTGTGTGAATAGCCGCTTGGTTCTTACGACTCTAGAACTTGCCATAACAATACATTCCCGGTCCTTATCAACTTAAACCCGAGTAAGTAAATGATGGAGGCATTAGGACTAACATTTTTTTTCTACACCATTATTTTTCTTTTTCTTTTACCACCTACCCAAAAATCCCACTAGTTAACCCCTTTGAGCCTAAACCTTTTCGTTTCATCACCCAAAACAAAAACCCTTTCACCCACCAAAACCTTTTTCATTTTTAACCCTTTATTTTAGTAACAAGTTCGGTTCTTCGTGAAAAAAAAAAAAAAAAAATGAAGCAAAAAGAAAATAAACAAACAAAGTAAGCAAAAATAACTTTGTTTGAATAAAAGCTTCATCAAAAATAAAAAGTTGCAAAAATACGAAAACCGACACTTGTTACGCTTTTTAGCCCTTTTTCTACTAACCACTAACCCAACCACCTACCTTTAACCCTAGCCAACCCTTAACCCACAAAGTCCTCTTGATATCTACAAAGGTATAAAAGTTAAAAAGGATGAGGATTGATTTCTTGGCAAGCCTATGGTAGGAATAAGTTCCGTGCCGCTCTCGAGTGATTCACTAAAAATACACCTTCGGCCGAGTGTGAGTGATTTCCCCGCGAGGTATGTGAACTTGTATATAAATAGAATTTTAAAAAGGCATGTTATGCCCAAATAAGTAATTTCTTTTATGAACAGTTCTAAATAAATCATTACGAATAGGAGTGTAAATAAATAAAAATAAAACCCAAAAAGATCTTGGAAATCCCGACACTCAATGACAAGCCCAAAACCTTCTCTTCTACCTATTCCATTTGGGAGTGTAAGCCAAATATTAAAGAGTTTTGCTTGAGGACAAGCAAAAGTTCAAGTGTGGGGGTATTTGATGTGTGTAAAATGCAACATATAAATTACATCAAATGAGGCATAAAACTAACCCTTTTTTTAGTACTAATATTGGAAAAAGAGTGTTTTTGTCTTCCTTTTGTATTTTCAGGATTAAATGAGCTCAAAAACGCAAAAGAAGCAAAAAGACAGCTAAATCCAACATAAATACAAGAAAAGGAACATTAGTGGATTGCCCGAACCCTCAACGGCACCTTCCAAAGCAAAATAGAGAAAACAGAAGGCTGAACACGCCCCGTGCTCAGCCAGCACGGGGCCGTGCCCAAGAAGCAGCAGAAAAGACAAACCTATAGAAGCTTCTATTGCCCACCACGGGCCGTGCTCAGCGGACACGGGGGCGTGTTGAAAGTACAGCAGGCGCATTTATTGTAATTGCGAATTACAATTAATGAGGAGAGAGAGTGTCAGACGGGCACGGGGCCGTGTCCAGCGGACACGGGGCCGTGTCCAGCTCTCTGTTCAGCCTATAAATAGGAGTGCTTGGATTCATTTCATCTCATCCCTTGGCACACCACCTCTCTCACACTTCATCCACCACCCACCACCATCACAACACCATCATCCACCACCATCATCCATTGTCCATCATAGAGGGTGTGAGTCGTCTCGGGATCCAAGATTGATCGTAAGAGTTCTTGACAATCAAGGCCATGTTTGCCTAAGTCTCTTACATCACTTGGTGAAGACAAAGTGTCTAGTATAATACTTTTTATTTCTAATCTTTTGCACTTTTTATTTGGTTTTGTATTAATGACTTTAATAACTAGTTACTTATGTTGAAGGTGATCTTTCCTTATCGTTTGTCCGTGGTGTCTTGGCATTATTTTACTGTCTATATAAAATAAAGGATTTTCACCATTCATATCTCCACGGTCTATATGGAGGTATGTTGGCTACCTGGTAGGGGGTTAAGGGAACGGTTTGGTAAAGGTCTTGCCATTGTTCAGCGTTTAGAGGTCCTGCAATGGACCTGGGTCAAATTTAGTAGGACCTCCTTCAATACTTCACGGTATTGGATGGCGGGGGTCCAAACTCTTTGATCCCCTCATAAGTTAACTACTATTAATACTATAACCCGGCTATTTAGGACTGTATCCCTGCTGACTCAGACTACTTAGTCGAGGGTAACGTCACCGCCAAAAGCGGGGCCTACCACAATACTGCATTAATAACTTAATTCATTATCTTCCAATAATCCACCCCTTTAGGATTGTATCCCTGCTGACTCAAACTACTGGGGTGAGGGTAACGTCACCTTCAAAAGAGGGGCCTACTACAATAACTAAGATAATCTCTTAATTATGTGCAAAAGTGCGGAAATAATCAAAGGTTATACTAGATACGAGTCGGAACCAAGTGATTCATCTTGTCTATCTGTTTTATTTTTATTTTTATTTTCAGCATTTTAGTTAGTTTTTATTTTTCTTAGTTTAAAACATTTTTCTAAACTTTTATTTTGGTTAGACGTTGAGGATAAACCGGTATTAAAAGCTCTTGTGTCCTTGGACGACCTCGGTATCTTACCAACGCTATACTACACTCAACGATGGGTGCACTTGCCCTTATGTGTGTTTAGTGTTAGTGAAATATCGTGTTTTATAAATTTAAAACTTGGCTAAAATAAGTGTTAAAAAGGGCTTAAAATATACACCTAAAATATACAACACTTCACACGCATCAAGTTTTTGGCGCCGTTGCCGGGGACACAAGGATTTTAAGAAAGTTAGGAATCAACGGCCTAATCATCTTTTATTTTTCTTTTTTATTTTTTAGGATTTTCTTAGTTTTTCAGCTTCTGCAGAGCTCAGCACGGGCCGTGCCCGCTGAACACGCCCACGTGCTCAATCATTGGAACTGGCAATCCTGTTTTACATCAGACAGTAAGCTGAACACGGGGCCGTGTCCACTCAACACGCCCCCGTGCCCAAGTTTCAGTTACTGAAAACAGAACCGTTAGATCCCGACGGTTGGTAATTTCTGACATAAACATGAGTGATAGTAATTATTTTTACTTTCGGCACTCTTATGGTACGTGGTGTCAATTATGTGGTGGCGAACATGAAGAAGTAAAATGCTACTTCCTAAATTATAGGCCCCACTACATGGACCCACGATCTTCTCACAACCTTAAGAGGGGCGAAAGTAAAAATAAGCACTATTTCTCCCTAGAATGCGCCCAGCCAGATATTCTAGGGGAAATGTTCCTTAGCGAATTATTTCAACTAGAAGAGCTAATTCTGAAATGGATAGAAGAGCTTGGGAAGGATTTTATTAATCCGCCCCAAGACGATACCCATGAAGAAATGTTGGAACCGCATTCCGACAACCTCGTTGCTCCCGAAAATACCTTCGTACCTAGCAAAGACTTGGACGATAGTCGTCCCTGTGTCGATTGTGCCGTGAAGGACTCTCCATCGACTTCATTCGGTGCATACATAGACCTGAGCGATTCGGCATATACCTTCTTTAACAAGAGCCCGGAAAAGGGTTGGACTTGTCCACCTAGAATGAAAATAGGAATTACCCTCACCGACAACCTCTTGCGTTCTCGCCTTAGTCTAGGACAATTAAGGTATATTAGGCACTTTGGGGTTGTTCCAACCAGTCATGAACCACCCGATACAAACAAGTTCCTTAAAAAACTAGACAACTTCATAAAACAGTCCGTAGACACGGGGCCGTGCCCAGCCAACACGCCCCCGTGTCCATCGAAAGATTCCTTTCTGATCAGTACGTCAGAATACGGACAAACTGTGTCAGAACTCCACCTGCACACGGGGCCGTGTCCACTGAACACGGGGCCGTGTCCAGGTTGCTGTCATTTTCTATAAATGCAGCCAAGAATTCTGCACATTTGGACCAACTTGGGGCAGAGATTTGCAGGAATCTTCTCTCAAACTATCCTAGGTAAGTCTAAAAGAAGGTTCCAACAACCCATCTTGTCCCTTCCTCTTTTAGTAATTTCCTTCTTCTTCATCTTTCTCCAAGAACTACCATTGAAAGTTTGGAATTCCTCCAACTCTATGGTAGAAATAAATGAGTTTTGTTCAAAGAATCTTGGTAAAAACATGTTATGAAACATGGTTTTAAGTTATTAGTAGCCAAAAAGGGCATACCACATTCAGAAAATAACTTAAAAATACAAGTTTCCTTGTTCCAAAACTCTGCAGAAAGATGGACACGGGGCCGTGCTCAGTGAGCACGGGGCCGTGTCCGGTTACTGTTTCATTAAATAAGCTATTTTTAGTTTATTTTTCGTAGGATGTCGAGTGAAAACAGCGATACATCTTCTGTGCATTCGTCAAACAACCGAAGAGGAAGAAGACCCTCCATTGAAGCTACACTTGTTCACTATGTGATAGCATTAAGGGAGGCTCTTGACGAAATGACTTCAGTAGAGGAGGTCCTTATCGACCGTATTAACGATCTTACGATGGGACTTGAAAGCAGCTTCCAAGAAATTAACCTCTTGCACCAGAGGTTAAATATTCTTGTAGCACCTCCAATGGAACCAGTCCTTCCTCAGCAGGATTGGAACCTGGCTCTCGGAATCAACAACCCTACCGGGTGGGAAGACTTTCCGGCGGAACCTCCCATGGAACACCAACAAGAGATCCCGGTGGAAGTTGAAACTCCTCAAACTAATGCCAACGAGCCTTCTTTTCTCCTTCCAAGGGAAATAGAAGAATGGCTCGCCGACATTTGAGGAGATCCGCACTCGGAAGAAGGAGTTCACTAAGGCCTTGTTTAACCAAGATTGAGTATTTCTTGGAAATTTTGCTAAATTAAAATAAAGTAAAGGCTAGGACTCCATGGTTTGTTATTTCTTTTATCTAGTTTAATTTAGGATTACGTAAGTTCTCTCTATGATGAAATGAAATGATGGTTTTAATGTTTGGATGGTTTGTAATGAATAAAACACACTCATGGTGGTAAAGGATGAAAAAGGGAACGAGAAAAATGATCCCATGCACAAGAACGAGGCAACCCGACAATTTTCTCCCTTCCAGAAGGTTCAACACGGGCCGTGCCCAACCAACACGGCCCCGTGTCGAACCACCTGCAGAAAACGCCCAGTACAGGTAACTGGACACGGGCCGTGTTCACCCAACACGCCCCCGTGTCCAGACTTCTGTTTCTCTTATTTCAATTTTGTTACTGGCACTTGAACACGGGGCCGTGCCCGGATAACACGGGGCCGTGTTCAGTGCCCAGTAACACAAATTTTTGCTTTTTAAAACACTATTTTACACATCTAATCAACCTAAAAATTTATTTTTGGGACACATTGAGGACAATGTGTAATTTAAGTGTGGGGGGGATGCTAAAACCTTGAATTTTGCAAGTCCTAAATACAAGCCTTACACAAAACTCTATTGGAACCGCTAATCACCCCAAATTTTTTCAAAAATTTCATTTTTTTTTACTTGTCTAGGTTTAACTCGGGAAATTCAAGCTCTCAAAAAAGTTATATTTTTACAAATTTACAACCGATAGCGTAGTGATAAAAAGAACCAACATAAGAAAATTATGAAAAGGCATGACAAACTTATTTAAAATTTGATTATATATACTTGATCACATAAAAACCCATTCCCACAAAAGTGAGTTTTGAGCCTTTATTGAGCACACAATTCCATATCATTTGACTAAATGCTCATTTTTCGTTTCTTGTGTGAATAGCCGCTTGGTTCTTACGACTCTAGAACTTGCCATAACAATACATTCCCGGTCCTTATCAACTTAAACCCGAGTAAGTAAATGATGGAGGCATTAGGACTAACATTTTTTTTCTACACCATTATTTTTCTTTTTCTTTTACCACCTACCCAAAAATCCCACTAGTTAACCCCTTTGAGCCTAAACCTTTTCGTTTCATCACCCAAAACAAAAACCCTTTCACCCACCAAAACCTTTTTCATTTTTAACCCTTTATTTTAGTAACAAGTTCGGTTCTTCGTGAAAAAAAAAAAAAAAAAAAAATGAAGCAAAAAGAAAATAAACAAACAAAGTAAGCAAAAATAACTTTGTTTGAATAAAAGCTTCATCAAAAATAAAAAGTTGCAAAAATACGAAAACCGACACTTGTTACGCTTTTTAGCCCTTTTTCTACTAACCACTAACCCAACCACCTACCTTTAACCCTAGCCAACCCTTAACCCACAAAGTCCTCTTGATATCTACAAAGGTATAAAAGTTAAAAAGGAGGATGATTGATTTCTTGGCAAGCCTATGGTAGGAATAAGTTCCGTGCCGCTCTCGAGTGATTCACTAAAAATACACCTTCGGCCGAGTGTGAGTGATTTCCCCGCGAGGTATGTGAACTTGTATATAAATAGAATTTTAAAAAGGCATGTTATGCCCAAATAAGTAATTTCTTTTATGAACAGTTCTAAATAAATCATTACGAATAGGAGTGTAAATAAATAAAAATAAAACCCAAAAAGATCTTGGAAATCCCGACACTCAATGACAAGCCCAAAACCTTCTCTTCTACCTATTCCATTTGGGAGTGTAAGCCAAATATTAAAGAGTTTTGCTTGAGGACAAGCAAAAGTTCAAGTGTGGGGGTATTTGATGTGTGTAAAATGCAACATATAAATTACATCAAATGAGGCATAAAACTAACCCTTTTTTTAGTACTAATATTGGAAAAAGAGTGTTTTTGTCTTCCTTTTGTATTTTCAGGATTAAATGAGCTCAAAAACGCAAAAGAAGCAAAAAGACAGCTAAATCCAACATAAATACAAGAAAAGGAACATTAGTGGATTGCCCGAACCCTCAACGGCACCTTCCAAAGCAAAATAGAGAAAACAGAAGGCTGAACACGCCCCGTGCTCAGCCAGCACGGGGCCGTGCCCAAGAAGCAGCAGAAAAGACAAACCTATAGAAGCTTCTATTGCCCACCACGGGCCGTGCTCAGCGGACACGGGGGCGTGTTGAAAGTACAGCAGGCGCATTTATTGTAATTGCGAATTACAATTAATGAGGAGAGAGAGTGTCAGACGGGCACGGGGCCGTGTCCAGCGGACACGGGGCCGTGTCCAGCTCTCTGTTCAGCCTATAAATAGGAGTGCTTGGATTCATTTCATCTCATCCCTTGGCACACCACCTCTCTCACACTTCATCCACCACCCACCACCATCACAACACCATCATCCACCACCATCATCCATTGTCCATCATAGAGGGTGTGAGTCGTCTCGGGATCCAAGATTGATCGTAAGAGTTCTTGACAATCAAGGCCATGTTTGCCTAAGTCTCTTACATCACTTGGTGAAGACAAAGTGTCTAGTATAATACTTTTTATTTCTAATCTTTTGCACTTTTTATTTGGTTTTGTATTAATGACTTTAATAACTAGTTACTTATGTTGAAGGTGATCTTTCCTTATCGTTTGTCCGTGGTGTCTTGGCATTATTTTACTGTCTATATAAAATAAAGGATTTTCACCATTCATATCTCCACGGTCTATATGGAGGTATGTTGGCTACCTGGTAGGGGGTTAAGGGAACGGTTTGGTAAAGGTCTTGCCATTGTTCAGCGTTTAGAGGTCCTGCAATGGACCTGGGTCAAATTTAGTAGGACCTCCTTCAATACTTCACGGTATTGGATGGCGGGGGTCCAAACTCTTTGATCCCCTCATAAGTTAACTACTATTAATACTATAACCCGGCTATTTAGGACTGTATCCCTGCTGACTCAGACTACTTAGTCGAGGGTAACGTCACCGCCAAAAGCGGGGCCTACCACAATACTGCATTAATAACTTAATTCATTATCTTCCAATAATCCACCCCTTTAGGATTGTATCCCTGCTGACTCAAACTACTGGGGTGAGGGTAACGTCACCTTCAAAAGAGGGGCCTACTACAATAACTAAGATAATCTCTTAATTATGTGCAAAAGTGCGGAAATAATCAAAGGTTATACTAGATACGAGTCGGAACCAAGTGATTCATCTTGTCTATCTGTTTTATTTTTATTTTTATTTTCAGCATTTTAGTTAGTTTTTATTTTTCTTAGTTTAAAACATTTTTCTAAACTTTTATTTTGGTTAGACGTTGAGGATAAACCGGTATTAAAAGCTCTTGTGTCCTTGGACGACCTCGGTATCTTACCAACGCTATACTACACTCAACGATGGGTGCACTTGCCCTTATGTGTGTTTAGTGTTAGTGAAATATCGTGTTTTATAAATTTAAAACTTGGCTAAAATAAGTGTTAAAAAGGGCTTAAAATATACACCTAAAATATACAACACTTCACACGCATCACTAACAATCAAGGTCAGTCAATCACGTCCTAGTATGATTACCACTTAGTTTATTAGTGACTTCAAATAAGCACGAAGTTCCTACATGCATCTATCACATAACATGCATTACTTTAACGGTTCATGCCCATATAAACTTCTCATCTATTCCCACTCATAAACAAACATACGACATTGCACACAACACTTTTATTGACATATAACATATTAGATCATTCTCAGATAACCTACCCGACATTTAGGCACGCAAATTACTACCTATGCCGTTTCAGCTTTTACATTCAAAATTGGGCTGTTTTCGGGAATTTTAATAAAATAGTTAACCTATTCCAAAAATTCCCAAATTTTTACAGAAGGTCTTAAACGATCCAAATATTATTGTGCAAAGAATCTTGGGATCCAATTCATTACCAGTATTTTATAAAAAAAAATCATTTACCGGATTGCAATCAGATTCATCACTTTCTGACTGCAGTCCACGGAATAATTTATTTAAAATTCATCGTAAGTCCGATTTATGAAATTCCAGTGGGAGAATTACTACGACATCAGTGTCCATCTACACTACAAATTTCGTGACCTAATACTACACAGATTTCAAGTTATGACGAAAAACATAACACATATTTTCTGCAGAAAAATGCAGCTTTTGCTGCTGTGAAAAGCGACCCCTTTAAAAATAGCAAACGAAGTCCAAAAATTATGATTCCAGGGCCATTAGAACCGTATTTCAAAATAACACGTTTTAGACTCAACAAAATCAGTTTTTCGTTAAGTTATGATCTGGTTACAGCCAACTGAAGTTGGCTGAAAATGCTACTTAGCATGCTTTTTAGAGTTTAAATGTTACTAAAACGCATCAACAAATGTTCTAACAACGGGTTTATCAAGAAATCAACGATCAAACATCATGCATGCTTTAACCAACCTTAACCCAACAAGATTTCATCTTCATGTAAACTTATGTTCATGTTCTTTGTTCATTTTCTTTTTATGTTCTTGTGTTAAACATCAAATAACAATCTTACGAATAATCATCATACAAGTAACCAAGAGTGAAGTCAAAGACTTACAACTAGCTCAAAGGCTAGGGATGAACTTATGAACAAAGAATGATGATGAAGATGAGGTGTAGAGCAAAGTATGAAGTTCCTTCAAGACCCCCAAGCTTCAACCTCCAAGTATCACCTTCTAGCACTTGGTACAAGCTTGAAAATGGAACAATGGTGGTGACAAGATGGTGGTGGTGGCGGATGTAGAGAGGGCCGAGAGAGAGAGAGAGAGAGATGAGTGAGAGAGAGAGATGAGTGAGAGAGTGGAGTGAATTGTGAGAAGATATGAAATGATATGAAGCCATACTTAAGGAGATGTCATCTAATATTTTGTTCATGAATGCAAGCAACAAATTATTATAAAAATAGAAACAAATCTAGGAATAAGATGTGGAGTATGGTAGGGATGTTTGTGGGTCCCCTTGGGTGACCGAAATCGGGTATGGGGGGGGGGGGTTGATGTAAGTTTTGTGACCAAGTTGGTAAATGTAAATTAGATTCCAAGTATATAATTCCATATACTAATTAGTAGATATTTTAATAGGTGTTATGATGTACGGGGATCACGACTAGCCAAGAAATAATAAAACAATGTATTTGACAAAAATTTAGTGTCCCGGGTAATGTCCGGTTGTTCGGTTAGATACCGTTCCGTTAAAGTGTTTAATTATTCCGTTTAGTATCTTTTCGGTATCTTTTTGCAACACTTTTAATTCCTAACACTTAGGAAAACATACAGGACTATTTAGTCAATTTTTCTGCACAAGACTAGTATGTTAACAAACACATGTAAGTATGACGCAGTAATCAGGAAGCAGTTAAGTAATTCAGTACAGTCATCAAGCACTTTGATTAACATCAATAAATCGTACGGATACATGTAATTATGAGGGTTGTCACATTCTCCCCGTGTTAAGAAAATTTCATCCTGAAATTTAGTGCGTGGTTACTGAGGAAGCTAGTTAAGTTGCGGTGTTTACTGGTTTTTTCTGGGGTGTCGCATCATCCCCCCGTTGATTTGGAATTTCGTCCCGAAATTCTGCAGTAGCTTCAGCCTCAGTAGTGGTTGCACTTTTCTTAAAAAACTGGGGATACTTGAGTTTCATTTGGTCTTCTCGTTCCCAGGTATACTCTGGGCCACGACGGGAGTTCCAACGAACTCGAACAAGAGGTATTCTGGTACACTTGAGAATCTTAACATCTCGATCAGTAATCTCTACTAGTTCCTCGACGAATCGCAGCTGATCGTAGATAGTGAGCTCCTTAAGGGGAACTATGAGGGTCTCATCTGACAGACACTTCTTCAGATTCGACACATGGAACACAATGTGGACTCCGCTGAGTTCGGCCGGTAGATTCAGCTTGTAGGCGACTTTGCCAATTTTCTCAATGATCTAGAAGGGTCCAACATATCGCGGATTGAGTTTGCCTCGTTTGCCAAAACGAACTACACCTTTCCAAGGTGAGACTTTAAGTAGCACTCGATCCCCAACCTGGAACTCGAGTGGTTTCCTGCGCTTATCAGTGTAGCTTTTCTGACGGTCACGAGTTGCCGCCATTCGTTGTCGTATCTGAGCAATCCTCTCAGTCGTGTCTACCACCAGTTCTGGGCCTCTGATTTGGCTGTCACCAACTTCTGCCCAACAAAGAGGTGATCGGCATTTACATCCGTACAATGCCTCAAACGGAGCGGCCTGGATGCTGGTGTGGTAACTGTTGTTATACGAAAAACTCCACTAACGGGAGGTGTTTTCCCCAGCCGTTACCAAAGTCGATTACACATGCCCTAAGCATGTCTTCAAGGGTTTGGATGGTGCGTTCAGATTGCCCATCCGTCTGTGGATGATACGCCGTGCTCATGTCTAATCGAGAACCAAAGGACTTGTGCATAGCTTGCCACAACTCAGATGTAAAACGTGAGTCACGATCAGAGATGATGGAGGTTGGCACTCCGTGCCTTGATACTACTTCCTTTAGATAGACGTCTGCTAGGGTAGAAAACTTATCCGTTTCCTTGATAGCCAGAAAATGTGCAGACTTGGTCAGTCGATCCACGATCACCCAAATGGTATCATTTCCGCGTTGAGATCTAGGCAGGCAAGTAACGAAATCCATGGAAATTTGCTCCGATTTCCATGTCGGTATCTCTGGTTGTTGAAGTAGGCCTGATGGTTTCTGATATTCAATCTTGACTCTCGCACAAGTCAAACATTTACTGACGTAGGTTGCTATGTTGGCTTTCATACTAGGCCACCAATACGTAGTCTTGAGATCGTGGTACATCTTATCCGAACCAGGATGTACCGAATAACGAGACTTGTGCGCTTCATCCATCACAAGCTCGCGTAAGTTCCCGTAGACTGGGACCCAGATGCGCCCTGTTACGTAGTAAGCGCCGTCTTCCTTTTGTTCTAACCGCTTCCTCGATCCTCGTAAGGACTCAGCCCTGATGTTCTCTGCTTTCAATGCTTCGACCTGAGCATCTCGTATTTGGGCAGGAAGACTAGATTGGATGGTAAGTTGTAACGCTCGCACACGTTTAGGTATAGTATCATTTCGACAGAGGGCGTCGACCACAACATTGGCTTTGCCCGGATGGTATTTGATCGCACATTCGTAATCATTCAAGAGCTCGACCCATCGATGTTGTCACATGTTTAACTCCTTTTGCTTGAAGATATGCTCGAGACTCCTGTGATCGGTGTAAATGGTGCACTTGGTACCGTACAGGTAATGTCTCCATATCTTAAGTGTGAAAACAACTACTCCCAATTCCAGGTCGTGCGTAGTGTAGTTCCTTTCATGAACTTTAAGTTGGCGCGATGCGTAGGCAATGACCTTGTCACGTTGCATCAACACGCAACCAAGTCCTTGAATGGAAGCATCACAATAAACCACAAAATCATCTGTGCCTTTAGGCAATGAGAGGATAGGTGCGCTACAAAGTCTATCCTTTATGTGTTGAAAGGAAGATTCCTGTGTATCACCCCAACGGTAGGTGACACCCTTCTGAGTCAGTGAAGTGAGAGGTTGCGCAATCTTAGAGAAATCCTTGATGAATCTTCTGTAGTAGCCCGCCAAACCCAAGAATTGGCGGATTTCTATTGGTGTACGGGGTGCAGGCCAGTTCTTGATTGAGTCTACCTTGGATGGATCCACATGAATCCCCTCCTTGTTTACCACGTGGCCTAGAAAGTGGACTTCGCGAAGCTAGAAGTCACATTTCGAAAATTTAGCATACAGTTGCTCTGCTCGAAGAAGTTCCAGCATAAGTCGTAGATGCTGCTCGTGTTCCTCCTGACTCTTAGAATAGATCAGGATGTCGTCGATGAAAACAATAACGAACTTATCCATGTAAGGTTTGCATACTCGGTTCATGAGATCCATGAAGATCGCTGGTGCGTTCGTCAATCCGAAAGGCATAACCAGAAACTCATAATGCCCATAACGAGTTCTAAATGTTGTTTTGGAGACGTCCTCATCTCGGACTCTCAGTTGATGGTAACCTGACCTCAGGTCAATCTTGGAGTAGAAACTCGACCCTTGCAACTGGTCGAATAAGTCATCAATGCGTGGAAGAGGATAACGATTCTTCACGGTCACCTTGTTAAGTTCGCGATAGTCAATACACATTCTGAAAGTATCGTCTTTCTTCTTCACAAACAAGACTGGATCTCCCCAGGGCGAAGAGCTAGGACGTATGAAACCCTTTTCCAAGAGTTCTTGTAATTGCGTGGATAGTTCTTCAAGTTCTGACGGAGCTAGTCGATAAGGTGCACGAGCTATTGGTGCTGCTCCAGGAGCTAGCTCGATTTGAAACTTGACTTGTCGATGAGGCGGAATACCAGGTAATTCCTCAGGAAATACCTCAGGAAAATCGCGCACAATAGGAATGTCTTCAATTCTCTTCTCTTCCATTGATGCGTCAGTAACGAGTGCTAGAATGGCAGTGTGGCCCTTTCGTAAACACTTCTGGGCCTTAAGGAAAGAGATAATGCCTACGACAGCACCACTCTTGTCGCCATGAATCACGAGAGGTTCTTCACCAGAACGAGGGATGCGGACAACCTTCTCGTTGCAAAGAATTTCCGCTTGTTGATGAGATAACCAATCCATCCCAATAACAACGTCGAAACTACCCAGAATGATAGGAATAAGATCGATAGAGAAGGTCTGACCAGCTAAGATGAGGTTACAATCCTTAACTATGTGTGTGGCTTCAAGACTTTTACCGTTTGCTAGTTCTACCGTGTGTTTGGTGTTCAAAAGTGTTGGAGTGCGTTTAAGCATTTGGCTAACTTTCAAGGACACATAACTAGTATCGGCACCCGAATCAAATAAAACAGTAACAAAGAAGTCGTCCAGAAGAAACTTACCCATCACAACGTTGGGATCGTTCCTTGCATCACCCTGACCTAGCACAAAAACACGTCCCCTGGCTCCATTGCCATCATTGTTTCCCCCATTATTGTTTCCGTTCCCCTGACTGTTGTTGTTCTGTTTCTGGTTCAACTGGGGACAGTTTCTCTTGAAGTGACCTTCTGCACCACACTGATAGCATCCCTTGTTACCCTGCTGTTGCTGCTGCTGATTCTGTGAAGCTTGTGGCTGCTGTTGACGGTTCTGATTCGCAGGAAGTGAGCTCCTGCAATCCTTTGCTTCATGACCAAACTTGTTACACCTCAGACAACGACCCTTGTTACACTGCCCACTATGATGTTTGTTGCATCGGTTGCACTTGGGATGGTTTCCCTTGTATCCACCCTGCCCCTGATTACCCGAAGATTGCTGACCAGGGCTCTTGTAGTCGTCAGTCCTTCACTGCTGAGACTGAGACTGAGCTGAAGTCGAACCCTTGTTGGAGGCTCCATCCCACTTACGCTTGTTATCACTGGGAGCATCAGTAGTAGTAGCGCTAATACGCTTGGGCAGCTTGTTCTGCTCAACTGCCTGATCAGTGAGACGGTGAGCCAATCGGATGACTTGCTGAATGGCGCCAAGATCAGCTGAGGTCACGTGGCTCTGAATTTCTGGCACTAAACCCTTAAGGTACAGCTCGAAGCGCTTGATAGGAGGATCCGCCATAGTAGGACACAAGATAGCTAATTCGTTCGATCTCTTTGTGTATGCCTCAATTTCAGACCCCGTCATCTTCAGATTGAAAAATTCCACCTCTAGCTTGTGATTGTCGTCACGACTACAGTACTCTTCCTTGATCAATTCTTTGAAGTCGTTCCATGGGGTGGCATTAGCAACCGCCAGCCCTAGCAGTTGAACTTGTGCTTTCCACCAAGTTAACGCTGCACCTTCGAGTGTTCCAGTAGCAAATTTCACCCTACGATCTTCAGGTCATTCACATATCTCAAAAACAGACTCAAGCTTCTTGAACTAGTGAAGAAGGCCTACAGCTCCTTCTGTGCCGCTGAAAGTACTAGGTCGGCAATCCATGAATATTTTGAACGTGCACACAGGAGGCTGAACATGTTGACCTCCTGCAGGGACAGCTGCGAGTGCCTCAGCCACTCGTTCGTTGATTAGAGCCGTCAGCTGGGCTTGAGTCATGTTCAAACGTCCACCCATGATCTTCACAACTAAGAAACGTAAGTAAGAAAAGTGTCGCGGAAGTGCGTAAGCGTGGGACGACAGAAAAAAGTAAGCACACAAGGCTCAAATAGCAGTTATCATGTTAACTAATGCACTATGTGGACTATCAAACAGACAATATAAACATAATTCATACCACCTATTGAGTCGAGTCTTGCACGTGGAGCGAAGTGTCGTTGTGGATCGTTGAGCACTGTACAGGTTATAGTCTGGTTTTATTAAAAAGCTTTTCCCTTTTTAAAACCAAATTCACTATAACCAATGGCTCTGATACCAATCTGTCACACCCCCAAAATCCACCATGCGGAGTATCACCACTTGGAGGCGTGACATGACCAGGATCGAGCCACCGATCATATTGAACAACGTAAATTAGTAAATAAAACCAACCACAATACAATTGGTGACCAAAAGGGCATAACCAACCTTAAGCTAACAGCGGAAGCATAAAACGCAAGTCCAAAACATAAGTTCCATAGTTCATAAGTTTAAAGTTCAAAACGTAAGTTTAATAGGTTCATAAGGAATAAATATTAAGAACGGGGCATAACAATCCATATCCCACAACGATCTCTTCCTCGTGCAAGCTCCATAAGCATTTAACGACCTGTAAGGCATGTAACAACGAGTCAACAATGAAGTTGAGCGAGTTCACAGTTGGGTGTTTGTTTTAAGTTGTTTTCGAAAACATGGTTTGTCTTTAGTTGGCTCACTTGCCGTGGGGGTTACCCCATAGTTGAAAATATGATTAACCAATTCCTTCTTTCCCAAACCATGACCCGTGGGGGTTTCCCCATGTGAACCACTAGACCGTTACCATATCGACAACTGACGAACAATAGTTGTGCCCTACGTCAATGTTCTATCATCATTGACAGTTTGCCCAGATCCATTAGTACATGCCCGTCCGAACGGCACGGTGTGAGGCTTGTCAACCCTAATAGCGCTATTAACTAATGACCCGCTCGCCATTGGCCCGGCGATTAAGTCGATATAAAAATGAGGGACTTCATGATAGAGTTTTGTCTAGTAAGTTTTAAGGTTGTTGTCCTACCCAAGGAGGACGAACGTACGTATTCTACATAAGGAGAATACGCAGGATTAATATTGGCATCCTACCTATGGAGGATGGCGGTACATATCCTACCCAAGGAGGACATGTAGGTTCCGTTTTAATTCATTAACCCATTCCCAACCACCGGGAATCCCATGCCTTAGAAAGTGCATGAACTCACCTCGGTTGCTCGGTTTGACTCTCAAAAATAGCTAATAGTCAAGGTTTGTCAATCACGCCCTAGTATGATTACCACTTAGTTTATTAGTGACTTCAAATAAGCACGAAGTTCCTACATGCATCTATCACATAACATGCACCACTTTAACGGTTCATACCCATATAAACTTCCCATCTATTCCCACTCATAAACAAACATACGGCTTTGCACACAACACTTTTTTTGACATATAACATGTTAGATCATTCTCAGATAACCTACCCGACATTTAGGCACGCAAATTACTACCTATGTCGTTTCGGCTTTTACATTCAAAACTGGGCTGTTTTAGGGAATTTTAATAAAATAGTTAGCTTGTTCCAAAAATTCCCAACTTTTTACAGAAGGTCTTAAACGATCCATATATTATTGTGCAAAAAATCTCGGGATCCAATTCATTACCAGTATTTTATAAAAAAAATCATTTACCAGACTGCAATCAGATTCATCACTTTCTGACTGCAGTCCACGGAATAATTTATTTAAAATTCATCGTAAGTCCGATTTATGAAATTCTAGTGGGAGAATTACTATGACATCAGTGTCCATCTACAGTACAAATTTCGTGACCTAATACTACACAGATTTCAAGTTATGATGAAAAACATAACACATATTTTCTGCAGAAAAATTCAGCTTTTGCTGCTGTGAAAAACGACCCCTTTAAAAATAGCAAACGAAGTCCAAAAATTATGATTCCCGTGCCATCAGAACCGTATTTCAAAATAACATGTTTTAGACTCAAGAAAATCAGTTTTTCTTTAAGTTATGATCTAGTTACAGCCAACTGAAGTTGGCTGAAAATGCTAATCAGCATGCTTTTTAGAGTTTAAATGTTACTAAAACGCATCAACAAATGTTCTAACAATGGGTTTATCAAGAAATCAACGATCAAACATCATGCATGCTTTAACCAACCTTAACCCAACAAGATTTCATCTTCATGTAAACTTATGTTCATGTTCATGTTCTTTGTTCATTTTCTTTTTATGTTCTTGTGTTAAACATCAAATAACAGTCTTACGAATAATCATCATACAAGTAACCAAGAGTGAAGTCAAAGACTTACAACTAGCTCAAAGGATAGGGATGAACTTATAAACAAAGAATGATGATGAAGATGAGGTGTAGAGCAAAGTATGAAGTTCCTTCAAGACCCCCAAGCTTCAACCTCTAAGTATCACCTTCTAGCACTTGGTACAAGCTTGAAAATGGAACAATGGTGGTGACAAGGTGGTGGTGGTGGCGGATGTAGGGAGGGCCGAGAGAGAGAGAGAGATGAGTGAGAGAGTGGAGTGAATTGTGAGAAGATATGAAATGATATGAAGCCATACTTAAGGAGATGTCATCTAATATTTTGTTCATGAGTGCAAGCAGTAATCTATTATAAAAATAGAAACAAATCTAGGAATAAGATGTGGAGTATGGTAGGGATGTTTGTGGGTCCCCTTGGGTGACCGAAATCGGGTATGGGGAGGGGGGGTTAGATGTAAGTTTTGTGACCAAGTTGGTAAATGTAAATTAGATTCCAAGTATATAATCCCATATACTAATTAGTAGATGTTTTAATAGGTGTTATGATGTACGGGGATCACGACTAGCCAAGAAATAATAAAACAATGTATTTGACAAAAATTTAGTGTCCCGGGTAATGTCCGGTTTTTCGGTTAGATACCGTTCCGTTAAAGTGTTTAATTATTCCGTTTAGTGTCTTTTCGGTATCTTTTTGCAACACTTTTAATTCCTAACACTTAGGAAATACATGACTATTTAGTCAATTTTTCTGCACAAGACTAGTATGTTAACAAACACATGTAAGTATGACGCAGTAATCAGGAAGCAGTTAAGTAATTCAGTACAGTCATCAAGCACTTTAATTAACATCAATAAATCGTACGGATACATGTAATTATGAGGGTTGTCACATGGCGCGAGGGAACCCCCTCTAGCATAGGGTTGCCTCGTGTCCCCCTAGCTTGGGTGAGTCGACATTTCGACGAAATTCGATTTTGACAACAAACAGTGATGATAATCGTCAGTGGGGAATACCCCCCCCCTGAGTTTTAGGGGGGCCCTGATCCTGATTCCAACTGTTCTGAAAATTTTAGGGGTCATGCGATATTACTTGGGGGTCTCAATTAGGGTTTCCTATTGGGCAAAATAAAATAAGAATTAGTAATTTTGATGAGAGTTGTTACATCCTCCCCACCTTATAAAAATCTTGTCCTCGAGATTTACTGGACAAGTAGGGATATTTTCGCTTCATCTCTGATTCTAGTTCCCAAGTGTATTCAGGTCCTCTCTTTGAATCCCACTTGACTTTGACCAGCACTAGTCGTTTGTGTTTGAGAAACTTGACCTTTCTGTCTTCTATCTGCAGTGGTTTCTCAACAAATTTTAACTTCTCATTTACCTCTACATCTTGAAGAGGTACTACCAGGGATTCGTCAGATAGACATTTCTTGAGGTTGGTGTAACACCCCGAAAAATGTAAAACCTTAAACTGGAATTAGTAAGGTTTAAATAAATGAGAATTTACTAACTAGGAATTTTAACCTAATTAGTTAAAAGTCTAGAAATAACCATAAAGTAGAGTTAAAATTATAGAAATCAATGTTGATCAAAGTGGAGGGGTTTAAGTTGTTAAAATTGAAACTTTAGTTTTAATAAACAAATAAAACACAAAAATTAACCTCCACTTCAAATCCCTGGTCGACCAGAGACATCAGGGGCGACACCCACCTTAAATCAACCCTAGAATTCTACTAAAATCCACAATTGAAGGAGCAAATCTGGTCCAAACGAAAATCCGAGCATAGAATCGTGATCCTCATCACAAGAGGATTACAAGGTATGTAAAATTTAAGGATTTCTCGCAACTAGAAATTCTCATGAATTGGGAAAATCTGAAATTGAGCTTGCATGTATGTGTTATGTTGATCATGGAACAACTATAGTGTTTAGGGACAAACCCTAGATCAAAATAAGTTGAAATCATAAGAAATTTTGTGAAACCTAAGAACACCATTGTAGGTGATTTGTGAATTATGTGTACTTGAATGAACACTAGGAAATAGATTGTTGATTTTGTGTAAATTAGCAATCTGGAAGTGATTTCAGCAAATAGAAGCTAACATTCATGTAAATTGGTTGATTTATATGAAAATAGGGTTAAATGAATAAACTAAAGATGTGATGTTAATCATGTAAAAATCTGCTTATGAAGTGTTTGTTGAAATGCCTCTATGAAGGCTTTAAAACTGAAATTCTGAGCTTAAACGCATAATCATAATGTTTTGGTGTATTATGCGAATTATGATTTAAAGAGAGTTCTAAAACGCATCATAAATGGACTCTATAGGAACGGACGCAGGAACGTCAAGCGGACAAACGGGTGGCGAACCACGTTTAAAGGGCAAACTTTGAAGGTATGTAACTTGACCCATTACATTAAGTAAAAATTAGATCATTGTATTTGGTTAGGTCGAATTATAAAATACAAGTTGTTATGAATTAAAGCTATGATATTGCTATATTGAATATTTGGTCGAAAGATGGATTGAACTCGTTTGGTAGTTGTCAAAAAGGAAGAAATTCCATAGACAAGCCGAACGGGTCGAATAATCAAGTGAAGCATGGTTAATACCTTGAAATATGTCGGATTATTCTTTGATATTGATTAACGTATATATGTTATAAATAAGAAAATTTGATGTATTGTTTTTTTTAGAAAAGCGAAATCCGTGAATTTGGTTTGAGTAAAATGAACAAACCAAACAAGAACATGAATTTCCAGTATCCACCGTAAATTACGGTAATACCGTAATTTATGGTAGGAGTCATGAGCTTTACGGTAGTTCTCTACTGGTTTACGGTGACCAGACAATCCCAGGTCTCACCGTAAATTACGGTGATACCGTAATTTACGGTGAACCCATAAAAGCTATTATATGTTTGTTAATTCAAATGTGTTGTTAAACCTTGAAGTCATATTATATAACAACGTCAAAACTAATGTTTTAATGGTTTTGATCATAGGTAAATTTGGTAGATCTTACAGGTGACGATCAAGCAATTAGATGAAGAACCGAACACTCCGTTTTGAAGCTTCCGCAATGTTTTAGATCTATGTAGTCTTTGTGTATGGGTTGTAAACACATGTTAAACAATTTTTGAAATGTTTTAACTTAGTCGTTAGTTGACTAAGGTCTTAGTTACTTATGATCTTCGTTAATGAAAGTCATGTACTTAAACTATATTTTGTATAAATTAAGGGTAAAATTTTAGGGTGTTACAAGTTGGTAATCAGAGCTCAAGGTTGTCAATAAGTGTTCGGTTCAAGCTTGATCGATCGTCCGGTAAGAATTAACTTGTTTTGTTAATAAATTATGTACTCTGTATAAAATGAGAAATGAACAAATATGCATGAAAAGAGTGTGTAAGCTCACTCAAAAAAAAAAAAACAAGAAATGCATGAAACAAGAATGATTAAATCAAGTCACGGACTTGATTGAATAGAAACAAGAATTATTAAATCGAGTTACGAACTTGATTGAATTGAAACAAGAATGATTAAATCAAGTTATGAACTTGATTAAATCAAAACAAGTAAAGCATGTGTTATAAATGGAATGTTTAACAATCTGTGTAAACATTTCAGAAATCGAGATGGCTGATGGAGGCAATGATAATGCGGTGCCAAGAGTCACCGAACAAGTGAGGGAAGTGATTGCCGAAGAGGTTGGAAAGGCGATCGAAAACAGTTTGTCGGGCTTTATTGATAAAATCCAAAACACGGTTTTATCAATAGTAGAAGATAGAATCAAGAAACTGGAAGATGATTCAAATGTAGCAAAGGAAAAGCGTGGAGGACGAAAGCCTTGTTCATACAAGGAATTCATGGCTTGTAAACCACCAACATATAATGGGGAGGTTGACCCAATAGTGTGCCAACGATGGCTAAGTGACATCGAAGGGGTATTCGAGAGAACCCATTGTGACGAAGAAGACTACGTAGCCTATGGTATGGGTCAACTAAGGAGTCAAGCGAAAGATTGGTGGGATAACAAAAAGAAGGAGATTGGAAGTGAAGCGGCTAAGGCCATGACTTGGGAGGAGTTTAAGACACCGTTTCTTAAACACCATAGTCCCAAGGCGGTCATAAATAAAATCAAGGAAGAGTTCATGCAACTTAGACACAAAGGTGAATCCATAGACAAGATCACGGGGATGTTTATGGACAAGATGAAGTTCTGTGATGATTTGATAACGAATGAAGAGCAAAAGGTCTATTATTATCATAACATGCTAAGCGCGGAATATAGAGAGTTCATAACCCCTTCAAAGTACGAGACCCTTACTGAGATTGTCAATGCTGCTCGGGAAAGGGAGATCGAATTGAAAAAGAGTATAGAACGGGGTGAACGAAGGGCACAAGATGTGAATCCAAGCCCTACCAAGAAAGCAAGAACGAATGAAACAGCAAAGAGATCAGATGCTAAAGGTAGTACACCAGGTTGCAAAATTTGTGGGAAAAATCATAAGGGTGAATGCCGTTACAAGGATAAGCCTTGTCCTATATGCAAGAAAACGGGACATATGGCTATGTCATGCCCGGAGAAAGTGACGGTTTGTTACAATTGTTATCGAACGGGTCACAAGAAGTCAGAATGCCCGGAGCTGGTTGGAAAGAATGATGGGCAGGAACCGAAAGGTGAAGCCCCGAAAGCGAAGGCAAGATCTTTTCAACTAACTGCCGCAGAAGCAAAGGCTGAACCTGACGTGGTCTCAGGTATATTTGCTGTAAATTCAATTCCTGCACACGTGTTATTTGATACGGGTGCGAATAAATCCTTTGTTTCATATGGACTTATTCGACATCCTTCATTTATTCTAACAAAATTACCTGTGCCTTTAGAAGTAGAGATAGGTAATAACAAAAGCTTTATTGTTTGTGATGTATGTGAAAATTGTAAACTGAGCATTGATGATGAAGAATATTTGATAAATCTAATCCCGATGTCGATGGGAGAATTCCAAGTAGTCGTGGGGATGGATTGGTTATCTCAATACCATGCAAAGGTCGTGTGTTTTCGCAAAGAGATAAAACTAACATCTCCGAGCGGAAAATACGTCACCATTTATGGCGAAAAACGAGGCAACCCCATAGTATGTTCGATGTTGAAAGCTCACAAGCTCATGAAGCGAGGATGCAAGGCATTCATAATTTATGCAAATGAGACCGAGAAAGAATCACGAAAGATTGGAGATGTACCGGTAGTACGAGATTATGAAGATGTTTTTCCGGAAGATTTACCGGGGATACCGCCTGAACGGGAAGTAGAGTTCGGGATCGGATTGATTCCGGGCGCGAAACCTGTAGCAAAAGCCCCGTACCGACTTGCACCGTCGGAATTACAAGAGCTGATGTCCCAAATTCAAGATTTGCTTGACAAGGGATTCATAAGGCCGAGTGTGTCTCCTTGGGGCGCACCGGTGTTGTTTGTGAGAAAGAAGGACGGGAGCATGCGCATGTGTATCGATTATCGGGAGTTAAACAAACTCACGGTAAAGAACCGATACCCGCTCCCGAGGATAGATGACTTATTTGACCAACTACAAGGCGCGAGTTGGTTTTCAAAAATTGACCTTAGGTCGGGGTATCACCAACTAAAGGTCAAAGAAGAAGATGTGCCGAAGACGGCTTTTCGCACAAGATACGGACATTACGAATTTCTCGTGATGTCATTTGGGCTAACAAATGCGCCCGCGGCTTTCATGGACCTCATGAACCGGGTTTGCAAGCCAATGTTGGATAAGTCGGTCATCGTGTTTATCGATGATATCTTGGTGTACTCGAAAAATGAAGCTGAACACGCACACCATTTACAAGAAGTGTTAGAGACACTTAGGCGAGAGAAGTTATATGCAAAATTCTCTAAATGTGCCTTTTGGTTACGAGAGGTTCAATTTTTAGGTCATGTCATAAATGCCGACGGAGTATTGGTGGATCCGTCAAAGATAGAAGCAGTGTCAAAATGGAATTCCCCGAAGAACCCTTCAGAAATTAGAAGCTTTTTGGGGCTTGCAGGGTACTATAGGAGATTCATTCAAGATTTCTCTAAAATTGCGTCACCCCTAACCAAGCTAACTCAAAAGAAAGCAAAGTTTATTTGGGGAATTGATCAAGAAAAAGCGTTTCAAACGCTAAAAGAAAAGTTAACCCAAGCACCAGTACTGACATTGCCAGACGGAGTCGAAGACATGGTGGTTTATTCGGATGCTTCATTATTGGGGCTTGGTTGCGTGTTGATGCAACGGGGCAAGGTAATAGCCTATGCCTCGAGACAATTGAAGATACACGAGAAGAAATACCCCACGCACGATCTCGAATTGGCAGCGGTAGTGTTTGCATTAAAAATATGGAGGCATTACTTGTATGGAGTAAAGTGCACCATATTCACCGATCACAAGAGCTTGAAATACTTCTTTGATCAGAAGGAGTTAAATATGCGACAAAGGCGATGGCTGGAAACGGTGAAGGACTACGATTGTGAGATACATTATCACCCTGGAAAAGCAAACGTGGTAGCGGACGCTTTAAGCAGAAAAGCGGACTATGTCCCAATACGAGTGAGGTCGATGCAACTCGTGGTGACCTCGGGTATACTTGAACGTATTCGAGAGGCGCAGTTAGAAGCAGTAAAAGAGGAGAATTGGAAGAAAGAAAGAATAATTGGTCAATTGAAAGATTTGTCGGAAGGGAATCATGGGTTGAAGACTCGATCCGGAAGGATTTGGGTCCCACATACTTGTGGAGTAAAGGCGCTTCTACTTAACGAAGCTCATAAATCCCGTTATTCGATTCATCCGGGTGCAACCAAGATGTACAATGATTTGAAACAAAATTATTGGTGGCCCGGAATGAAGAGGGACGTGGCGAAATATGTGGAAAAATGCTTGACGTGTTTACAAGTCAAGGCTGAGCACCAGAAACCATACGGCAAACTCCAACCGTTAGAAATTCCGGTTTGGAAATGGGAACATATCACAATGGACTTGTTAACCAAGCTGCCTAAGACGAATCGTGGTTTTGATGCCATATGGGTAGTGGTGGATAGATTGACGAAAAATGGTCACTTCATTCCGATTCGTGAGACTTAAACGTCAGAAAAGATGTCAGAAGTCTATACCAATGAAATCATAGCACGTCATGGAGTGCCGGTGTCCATCGTGTCCGATAGGGATACCCGGTTTACTTCGAATTTCTGGCGTGATTTCCAAGAACAAATGGGGACCAAATTGTTCATTAGCACTGCGTACCATCCTCAAACGGATGGACAAAGTGAAAGAACGATACAAATATTGGGAGACATGCTACGGGCGTGTATAATCGACTTTGGAGGCAGTTGGGATGTTCATCTATCGTTAGTCGAGTTTTCGTATAACAACAGTTACCAATCTAGTATTAAAATGGCACCATACGAAATGCTTTACGGTAGGAAGTGTCGAACCCCGGTTTGTTGGGGTGAAGTGGGTCCACGTGAACTCGCCCACCAAGATATAGTACGAGCCACAAACGAAAAGATCGATAAAGTTCGGGCCCATTTGAAAGCGGCTCAAGACAGGCAAAAGGCGTATGTTGATAAAAGGAAAAGGCCAATTGAATTTCAAGTCGGTGACATGGTCATGCTAAAAGTGTCCCCATGGAAAGGCGTTATTAGATTCAGAAAAGGGGGAAAGTTAAGCCCAAGGTTTATCGGGCCATTTAAAATTATCGGGAGAGTTGGAAAGGTAGCTTACCGTCTTGAATTACCGGAAGAGCTAAGCGGGATCCATGGCACGTTTCACGTATCGCAATTAAGAAAGTGCCTAGCAGACGAAACGACCAATATCCATTACGATGATATCGAAGTGGATAATAGTCTAAATTATGCGGTAAGACCGGTTGAAATTTTAGACAGAAAGGTCAAACGTCTACGAAATAAACAAATTGGCCAAGTCAAAGTCAAATGGGAGCATAGAAAGGGTTCGGACACTACATGGGAGTCCGAAGAGGAGATGCGACGTCTTCACCCTACTTTATTTGGTACGTATTACAGTTTCGAGGACGAAACCCTTTTAAGGGGGGTGGACTTGTAACACCCCGAAAAATGTAAAACCTTAAACTGGAATTAGTAAGGTTTAAATAAATGAGAATTTACTAACTAGGAATTTTAACCTAATTAGTTAAAAGTCTAGAAATAACCATAAAGTAGAGTTAAAATTATAGAAATCAATGTTGATCAAAGTGGAGGGGTTTAAGTTGTTAAAATTGAAACTTTAGTTTTAATAAACAAATAAAACACAAAAATTAACCTCCACTTCAAATCCCTGGTCGACCAAAGACATCAGGGGCGACACCCACCTTAAATCAACCCTAGAATTCTACTAAAATCCACAATTGAAGGAGCAAATCTGGTCCAAACGAAAATCCGAGCATAGAATCGTGATCCTCATCACAAGAGGATTACAAGGTATGTAAAATTTAAGGATTTCTCGCAACTAGAAATTCTCATGAATTGGGAAAAATCTGAAATTGAGCTTGCATGTATGTGTTATGTTGATCATGGAACAACTATAGTGTTTAGGGACAAACCCTAGATCAAAATAAGTTGAAATCATAAGAAATTTTGTGAAACCTAAGAACACCATTGTAGGTGATTTGTGAATTATGTGTACTTGAATGAACACTAGGAAATAGATTGTTGATTTTGTGTAAATTAGCAATCTGGAAGTGATTTCAGCAAATAGAAGCTAACATTCATGTAAATTGGTTGATTTATATGAAAATAGGGTTAAATGAATAAACTAAAGATGTGATGTTAATCATGTAAAAATCTGCTTATGAAGTGTTTGTTGAAATGCCTCTATGAAGGCTTTAAAACTGAAATTCTGAGCTTAAACGCATAATCATAATGTTTTGGTGTATTATGCGAATTATGATTTAAAGAGAGTTCTAAAACGCATCATAAATGGACTCTATAGGAACGGACGCAGGAACGTCAAGCGGACAAACGGGTGGCGAACCACGTTTAAAGGGCAAACTTTGAAGGTATGTAACTTGACCCGTTACATTAAGTAAAAATTAGATCATTGTATTTGGTTAGGTCGAATTATAAAATACAAGTTGTTATGAATTAAAGCTATGATATTGCTATATTGAATATTTGGTCGAAAGATGGATTGAACTCGTTTGGTAGTTGTCAAAAAGGAAGAAATTCCATAGACAAGTCGAACGGGTCGAATAATCAAGTGAAGCATGGTTAATACCTTGAAATATGTCGGATTAGTCTTTGATATTGATTAACGTATATATGTTATAAATAAGAAAATTTGATGTATTGTTTTTTTTAGAAAAGCGAAATCCGTGAATTTGGTTTGAGTAAAATGAACAAACCAAACAAGAACATGAATTTCCAGTATCCACCGTAAATTACGGTAATATCGTAATTTACGGTAGGAGTCATGAGCTTTACGGTAGTTCTCTACTGGTTTACGGTGACCTGACAATCCCAGGTCTCACCGTAAGATACCGTAATTTACGGTGAACCCAGAAAAGCTATTATATGTTTGTTAATTCAAATGTGTTGTTAAACCTTGAAGTCATATTATATAACAACGTCAAAACTAATGTTTTAATGGTTTTGATCATAGGTAAATTTGGTAGATCTTACAGGTGACGATCAAGCAATTAGATGAAGAACCGAACACTCCGTTTTGAAGCTTCCGCAATGTTTTAGATCTATGTAGTCTTTGTGTATGGGTTGTAAACACATGTTAAACAATTTTTGAAATGTTTTAACTTAGTCGTTAGTTGACTAAGGTCTTAGTTACTTATGATCTTCGTTAATGAAAGTCATGTACTTAAACTATATTTTGTATAAATTAAGGGTAAAATTTTAGGGTGTTACAGTTGGATACATGAAATATGTCATGTACCCCGGCTAGCTCTTTTGGTAACTGTAATCGATAGGCAATTGGTCCTATACGCTGGATTATTGGGAATGGTCCTACGTACCTTGGACTTAGCTTTCCCTTTTTACCAAACCGAACTACTCCTTTCCAAGGAGAAACTTTTAAGAGTACCTTGTCTCCAACTTGGAATTCTAGCAGTTTGCTTCGATTGTCTGCATAACTCTTCTGGCGATCTCGAGCCGTTTTCAGTCTTTCCTTGATTTGAGTGATCTTGTCGGTGGTTTCTTGTACGATCTCGGGACCTAATAATTGGCTTTCTCCTATTTCTGCCCAACAGACCGGAGTTCTACACTTTCGTCCATACAGTGCTTCGAACGGGGCAGCTTCAATGCTTGCATGATAACTATTGTTATAGGAGAATTCAATTAAAGGTAGGTGGTCATCCCAGTTTCCACCAAAATCTATCACACATGCCCTAAGCATGTCTTCTAGGGTTTGAATTGTCCTTTCACTTTGTCCGTCTGTTTGGGGATGATAAGTTGTACTTAAATTTAATCGCGTCCCCATTGCTTCCTCGAAACTTGTCCAAAAATGTGAAGTGAAACGACTATCTCTATCTGATACAATAGAGAGTGGGACTCCATGTAAGGATACTACCTCATCTACGTATAACTTGGCTAACCTTTCCATGCTAAAGGTTTCCTTCATGGGTAGGAAATGAGCTGATTTGGTTAATCGATCCACAATCACCCAGATTGCATCGTTACCTTTTCTGGTCTTGGGCAACTTAGTAACAAAATCCATAGTTATTAGTTCCCATTTCCAAACAGGCATTTCTAAATGTTGGAGTAATCCTGAAGGTTTCTGGTGTTCTGCCTTAACTTGTGAACAAGTTAGACACCTAGATACATATCTAGCTATGTCCTTTTTCATTCCTATCTACCAGAAATTATTTCTTAAATCTTGGTACATCTTATTATTACCAGGATGCATGGTATATCTAGATTTATGGGCTTCCTTTAAAATCTTATTTCTTAAATTTCCTTGCTTAGGTACCCAAATTCTTTACTTATGGAATCTCCAAATTCCATCAGCTCCTTGCTCCAATTCCTTTATCCTTCCTTTCATTCCTTCAACATCATCCTTGATTGCTGTTTCTTGAATGTTTTTCAGTTGTTCCATTAAGTCTAATTGTAAACTTAACCTAAGAGCACTGTTGGTGCATACGTCTGTCGACTTCGTCTTGTATCGAGTCTTGTACTAGGTTGTATAGATCAGGGCACGCAAAACGAGAAATTAGGATTTAGAGGTATTTCGCACGAAATAGCAAACAGCTATTTCGTACGAAATCAGTTAGTCATTTCGCACGAAATCACTATTTCATGTGAAATTGATTTCGCACCAACTGTTTCGTGCGAAATAGACTGGCCTATAAATACCTGTTGTGCCATTTCGTTTGTAACTTTCCGGTTTCAGTGCCGAATGCTGCCGGAGTGTCTACTCGCTGTAAAACGTTGTTATATCAATTAGAAAGATAGTTAAAGTGAATTTCTAGCTGAATTGAACTTGATACGTTAGTTTCCGCCTCTCGTATTGAGAAGAACACCTCTGAACGACTTGTTTCGGTCGTGAAAACGATCCTACAAGTTGTATCAGAGCTCAGGAGGAGGAGTTCTTACAAATTCAGCTTAAAATTCTGTTTTCTACACCTTCTTTTTCGAAATTAACAAGTTTTAACGGTTAAAATTGATTGAATTTCACACATTATAAGCGAAACTATGTTTTAACAAAGCCTTGAAAGAATTGGGCCTAAAATCAAGCTAAACCCTGTTCAAATTGACAAAAATATGGCCGAGATGATGACATCAGCAGTATTTCGCATGGAATAGATCCTCTCATTTCGCACGAAATCAGTTTTCAGACTTATTTCGTTTGAAATTGCACTGTATTTCGCACGAAACCATCATTTGCTTGGTCATTTCGCACGAAATCACTCATTTCGTGTGAACTTTTTTGTACGAAAGCATCTATTTCGCACGAAATCATCTCTTAGCTTGTTATTTCGCACAAAATCAAGTATTTCGTGTGAAAGAGGGTATTTCGTGTGAATCTATTCCGTACGAAAGTCTATTTCGTACCAGTGAGTCATTTCGTGTGAAAGTTGATATCATGTGTAATTGTATTTCGATTGAAATCATCATTTCGTGTGAGATTTGTTTTTCAGGTTATTTCGTTTGAAAGTAGATGATTTTGTGAAATTTGTTACCGAATCATGGAAGAGGAATTCTATAACGCATTTGCTACAACCCCGACTACTCCGGCTACCATTACTCAGAACTTGAACATGGAAAATGAAACTGAAACTTTACAAAAACCCCCGAAACTCATGGGCATTGAGGAGTATTATGGTTGGAAAGACCGGTTTGAGAATTGGGTTCAAGCTAATCATTTGAGGTCGTGGGAATGTATTGAGAAAAAGTATGTATTACCACGTACAGATTTGGGAGTTGAAAAAAAGATTTTTGAATTTACGGATAAAGAATGAGACATGTACAAAGCAGAAAAGATGATGACTAGTTACTCCAGCAAGCTATTAAAGAAGACATTTTCATATTGCTTCAACATGATAAGACTTCACGTTCAATTTGGGAAGCACTTCGAATTAAGTTTGAGGGAAGTGAGAAAATGATTAAGAGTAAAAAATCATTGTTAAAGAAAGAATTTGATTTATTTACAAGTTTGCCGGGAGAAGATACAAAGAAATTGATTGAAAGATATTGTCACTTAGTACGGTCAATGTCATTGTTAGATATCAACAAAGATCGTGAGGAATGGGTTGACAAATTAGCTGATGCTTTACCTCAGAAAGAATGAGGTACATTTTTGATGATATTAAAGAATACTGGAGAATATGATGGCTTAACAATTTCTCAGTTCATCGAAAAGATTGAAGGATAAGATCTTGAGCAACAAAAGATTGCTAGAATGAGCAATCCAAATGCACAACAAGATGTTAAGATGTACTTCAAAGGGAGTGTTCAGAATGTCGAAGCAAGTCCAAAAATCCAAACTGCTTTCAGTGCAGAAAACTCATCTGAATCAATCAATCAAAGTTCAAACAGCAACGGTGGATTTTCATCATACCCAAATGTTAATCCGAAAGGAACAACTTCAAGTCATCAGTTTCAAAGTTCAAACAGCAGTAATGGTCAAATTTTACACTGCAACATCGCGTTGCATCTTCAGAACGGTCAAAATTTCTCTGAAGATGTTGCTAAAACTCATATGGCGTTACTTGCTACAGTGTTGGAATCATATGAAGGGTTGGTTGCAGGAAGGATCGGAAATCCTATGTTGACAAAAGAGGATTACGATCAGATCGATGCTGAGGAAATGGAACTTATGGACATTAAATGGTGTTTAGCTAGTGTTTTGAGGAGAGATGAAAAATTTAAGATGATTAC
Organism: Helianthus tuberosus; assembly: GCA_030545235.1. Taxonomy (NCBI): domain Eukaryota; kingdom Viridiplantae; phylum Streptophyta; class Magnoliopsida; order Asterales; family Asteraceae; genus Helianthus; species Helianthus tuberosus. The sequence goes on from CM060400.1 coordinate 152,113,801, forward strand.
AGGAAGAGATGATTTCAGGGATGCTAATGTTTCTACTTTGGGTGTTGATAAATCTAAAGTTACTTGTTTTCGATGCAGGGAGAAAGGACATTTCAAGAGGGAATGTAAAAATCAAGAAGCAAGTGGAGCACAGAATCCGTTTGGAAACAATGATTATTATCAGAAAGCCATATATCAACAAGTTGCTCATCAACCGTATCAACAAAAAGAACCACAAACTGAACATGCTAAAATAATCGAAGAAGCAAATAAGAAAGCTTATTTTGGTATAATTGATCAAGATGATGTAAAAGTGGCAGAGGGTTTCAGTTGGGACAAATACATACCACCTGATTCAAAAGTAGTAGCTCTCACTGCACAAATCATTCAAGAACCAGATTTGATGAAGGAATGGATGAAAGGGATTGCTAGTGATGAGAAGAATCAAGATGGAGATTTTGTTACTTCAGATGATAGTTCAGAAAGTACTCAAGTGTTTGATCAATCATCAACTGATAACAGTGATGATGAGGAAGAAATACATATTAATATTGCAAAAAACTCATTTATCTCCTGAAAGTTTTCAATTTTATTTTGCAGACCGTATGGAAAAGCTAAAGGAGAAACGAGCAACAAAGAATCAGAAACATGTAAAAAGCGAGATTGTTGCACAGGAAGTTGAACAGAGTAAAGGAGTTGAGTTTGCTAAAAAGGAAGTTGAAATTGCTGAAAAGGTAGTTGAAGTTGAGAAAGTAGTTGAAGTTGAAAAGATAATCGAAGTGGAAAAGATTGTTGAAGTCACAAAACCTTGCTTAAAGTGTTTGGAATCATGCAAGAAGTGTGAAGAGAAAGATGAAAAATTGAGTGAGCAAGATAAAATGAAAGATAAATTATTGTTTGATCTCAACTAAGTAAAAGAATCATATGATGTGTTGAATAGAACAGTAACTGGTTTGCAAAAGACAAATTCTGAAAGAGAAGATGCGTTGACAATGATGAATGCTGTGATGATGTCAAAGCAGAAAGCTATCAATTATTACATTGAAGAAAGTGCAAAGTGGAAGCAAGAGTTGGAGACAGAAAAAATAGAGAATGAAAGAATCAGACGGTTGTTACAGAGTTATTCTAGTTCTGATTATTTGATTGACAGAATTTATCCAACTGTTGCAGGTCTTGAAGCCTTTCAAGATGAGAAGCCAAAAGATAAGGATACTGGTAAGAAACAAAGTGCAAGTTATAACAAGTGTCCGCTTCTGATCTGGGAAGGATATTCTACCAGAAAACCGAATGAGGAGCAAGTCAAAAAGGCTGTCAATATAAAGTTAAAATCTGAAACAACTGATGAGTTACCAGAAAACATTGACGTCACATTCACATCGTCTGACACTGATCATGAGTCTGAGTTAATAAAAAAGGTGGTCGATCAGGTGTTGGATAAAGATGAGGAGTCAAAGTCTGAGTCTGAAAGTTCGAGAACATCATCAGTTGACAGTCCTAAGTCGTCGGTTAAACGGGTTTACAATAAAGAATTCTTGTTATCAAAATCTAATTTGAATGACGAACCAATCAAAGTGGCATATACTTTGAATGATTCAGACAAATTATATTCTGATGAAGAATTTCCAATAAGAGGTGTTAAACCAGAAATGATAAAAAAGGTTTTCAAACTAATAGAAATTAATATTTCTGAAATAAAAGATGTAAATCTTTTTGTAAAACCAAGACCTTACACCTCAAGAGATCAACAAAGATTAAACAAGAAAAGGGTTACAGTTCTAGTTCAGGTTATGGAAAGAAACCAAACCATAATGGTAATTTCAAAAAGAAGGGTTTGGGTTTTATTCCACCGAAAAATCATAAAAATGAAAAAACTTATAAACCAAAAACTGTATTTGTTTCAGGAACAAGTTCAGAGGAAGAAGAAAAGAACTCATTCTGGAAGCAAACAAATAGAGAATTTCTTGCTAAGAAGCAAGAAGAAATGAAGAATGGAGTTTATCAGAGAAAAGAGACAAGAACATGTTATCGATGTCAAGAAGTTGGTCACATTGCATGGAATTGTCCAAAGGCAACCAACATCAAACAGGAAGTTGTTTCTAAACTTAAAGAAAAGATTGTTGAGAAAAATGAACCACCAACTGAAAAATTCAAAGTTTTTAAAAATTCAACATATGAAGTTGGTGAAGGTTCGAAGAAAAGATTTTACAAAAGAAGAGTTAATCTTGACAACCAAATGTGGGTTGTTAAGAAATCTGAGGTGAAATCTGGCGATGAATCTGATTCCATAAAATTAGAGGAGCCACAAGTTGAGGTAAAAGATGAGAAATCAGTTCCTCCGATGGATGATGTTAACTTTCCACCATTGAGGACTGAAAATTTTAAACAAAAAGTTGGGAAAGTGGAAATTTCGAATCAAGTCTAGTCTGAGAAGAAGGAATTCGATGTCGAAAAAGTTTTCAATGGGAATGTGAAAAAGATTTTTGGAAAAATGGTCGATGGGAAGGCTAAAGGGGTTAAAGAATTTTATGAATCAAAGAAGGCAACTTACACCCCAAGTGAAACTGAAGAGGTCACATCCAAGTTTGGTCAGGCTTGGATGTCTGTTTTTCACAAGTAAAAATCCTGACTTGCCGGAGCTCCCAAGTGGGTAATCGTGGAGCATGAATCGGCATCATTTTTGAAAAATTGTTTTTGTGAAACATTTAAAAATTGTTAAAATTCTACAGGTTGTGAACTTGCTGGAGCTTCCAGGTTGGTAAGTGTGGAGCAGGTATCGGCATCTTTCTTGAGAAATTTACTTCGGTGATATTTCGAAAGTCAAAGGATTAATCAAAGACATTAAGTTGTACTTAATTTATCTTTCCTACAAGTAGTAGTGTTGATTGAATCTAAAATTGTTAATTTTTTTCAATATGAAAGAAGAAAACAGTGTGATGAGATCCCCTAACTTACAAATGGTTTGTATAAATCAACAAAACTAATTTTTTGGAAAAACCATTTTGATTAAAACAAACTTAAGTGTTTTGAAATCATAATGGGAAAATAGTTTGTTGTAAGGGGGAGTTCTGATTGTTTTTGCCAAGAGAATGGCGAATTGAAGCGATTCAATATCAGTTGTCATTTTTCTTGTATAGTTTGTTTTCAAATTTTTTATGATTTTGAATTTTAGGGGGAGTAAGAAATTTTCAGAAAATCCAAAAACAATAGAAAATTTGAAAAAGCCAAAAACATGATAAATTTCAAAACGAGTTTTGTTGTGAAAAAGAGGAAACGATAGTACATCAGTGTACTATCACAGCACGCTAAAGAATTGGAAAGTTAAAATGTGATAAACGATCTCACTGATGATATGCCAGTAGGTTTTTGCACATTTAGTAGATTGTGTCGAGATATAAACCTAAATTTCAAGCTTACTTATCTCGTGGGGAACATCTCTCGGATATATGGGTAACCCCCGGAATCTTGTTTGAAAGGTCCCTCTTTCTGAGATACTAGGTCTTTATGCTTAGTGATATCTGGGGTATTATCCCGGGACTTCTGATTTTGCGGAAGCAATGGCCTAGTCCCCGTATAATACTTTTCGCTTGCTTGAAATATAGCATCACCCTCAGCATAAAAAATGATGAAACATTGAAAAATGCTAATCATGTGCTGTTGAAGAAAATATTCTCTAAAGGGAACACACCTAAAGTCGAAGCCATCATCTCTCTGATTTTGCGGAAGCAATAGCCTGAGCTCTCATGGCCCTCGCATTTAACCCTTTACAGATATCATCTAGGTATACTCACCTGTAAGACTGAATATTGGGATCTGGATACGGGAGTATATTCTGAGGTGGGACAGGCGAATAAGTTTAAGTCTCTAAAACATTAATCTCATATCTCGAAACAGTTGAACTTTGTGTGAAAATTTAAGTGAATCAGTATACTGACAATCTAAGTGAATCGTTTAGAACTTAAAATGTTTATAGCTTAACGGTGTTGGTGATTTGTCTTATAAACTGATATGATCCTCTTACACAAGCTCACAAAAATATTGTTTGTATATATTTCTTTACTTTTTATCGAAAATCCAAAAAGATTTTTAGTGTGTTTTAGCATAAATTTTGAAAAATCCAAAAAGTTTTTCGACAACTGATGTTGAAGAGCTGATTTTCAAAATTCCAAATGCTAAACATGATGAATATTTCGTGAGGGGGAGTCTATTTATAATGAATAAAAATAAATGTTTTGTCTTCAAGTGGTTCATCAGATATTAACATTGTGAAATCATTTAATGTTTGATTAATACCTGCAAGTGGTATATAAATTTGTCAAATTTTAAATTTGTGAAATTTATTGTGAGGTAGAGATATGTGCAGGTTCTAGTGATTAAACCTGAGCAGAATGTGAAGCCAGGTTACGATCTTGGTATTGCTGATGCTGATGAACTTAAGGAATCAAGAGATCTGATCAAGAGAAGATGGAGTCAGATTGAGATCCTGGTAGAGAGAAGAAGAGAGAAGACTAAGGATGTTTTACATTGTCAGATACTTCAGAAAGAGCAGAAAGACTGATAAAGACTGAAGACGTTGAAGACTCGACACTGAAGACTTCGTCAACATCCGAGGGGGAGTCTGTTGGTGCATAGGTCTGTCGACTTCGTCTTGTATCGAGTCTTATACTAGGTTGTATAGATCAGGGCACGCAAAATGAGAAATTAGTATTTAGAGGTATTTCGCACGAAATCACTATTTCGTGTGAAATTGATTTCGCACCAACTGTTTCGTGCGAAATAGACTGGCCTATAAATACCTGTTGTGCCATTTCGTTTGTAACTTTCCGGTTTCAGTGCCGAACTGCTGCCGAAGTGTCTACTCGCTGTAAAACGTTGTTACATCAATCAGAAAGATAGTTAAAGTGAATTTCTAGCTGAATTGAACTTGATACGTTAGTTTCCGCCTCTCGTATTGAGAAGAACACCTCTGAACGACTCGTTTCGGTCGTGAAAACGATCCTACAAGCACGAACTCGCTTTTGCTTTTCCTTCGTGATATTGAATATCACAGTCGTAGTCACTTAGGATTTCCATCCATCTCCTTTGCCTCATGTTCAATTCTTTTTGCCCAAATATGTATTTTAAACTCTTATGATCTGTATAGACTGTAAACTTACTTCCATACAGATAGTGTCTCCAAATCTTAAGGGCAAAAATTATTGCTCCTAATTCTAAGTCATGAGTCGTATAATTTTCCTCATGCTTCTTCAATTGTCTTGATGTATATGCAATTACCTTTTTGCGTTGTATTAACACACATCCTAATCCTAGCTTAGAAGCATCACAATAAACTTCAAAATCTTTATGTTCCTTCTGGTAAGGCAAGGATTGGGGTGTTGGTTAATCTTTGTTTCAAAATCCTAAAAGCCTCTTCTTGCCTAGGTCCCTATTCAAATTTAACCGATTTACAGGTTAGCTTAGTTAATGGTACTGCTATCTTAGAAAAAAAATCTTTAATAAAGCGCCTATAGTATCCAGCTAATCCTAGAAAACTTCTAACTTCCGTAGCTGATTGCGGGACCTTCCATTTGGTGATTGCTTCTATCTTGGAGGGATCTACGTGAATACCTTCGTGATTCACCATGTGACCTAAAAATTGTATCTCCTGTAGCCAAAATTCATACTTCGAGAATTTGGCGTAAAGTTTTTCCTTTCTTAACAAAGTTAAGAGTGTATGTAGGTGCTCACAATGCTCTTCCTGGTTTTTGGAATAAATAAGTATATCGTCGATGAAGACAATTACAAATTTATCCAAGTACGGTTTACAGATTCTATTCATCATGTCCATAAATGCTGCAGGAGCATTTGTTAGTCCAAAGGGCATAACTGTAAACTCGTAGTGACCATACCTAGTTCTGAAAGCAGTTTTAGGTATGTCTTCTTCTTGTACCTTCAACTGATTATATACGGAGCGTAAATCTATTTTAGAAAAATATCTAGCCCCCTGAAGCTGATCAAAAAGATCATCAATCCTAGGCAATGGGTATCGATTCTTAATTGTAACCTTATTCAATTCCCTATAATCAATACACATTCTCATTGACCCATCTTTCTTTTTAACAAACAACACTGGAGCTCCCCACGGGGATGAACTAGGTTGTATGAATACTTTACTGAGCAATTCATGTAATTGCTCTAGCATTTCGGTGGGTGCTAATCGGTAGGGTACTTTAGCTACGGGTGTAGTTCCAGGAATCAAATGAATTCTAAATTCTACCTCTCTATCTGGTGGTAATCCTGGTAACTCCTCTGGGAATACATCCGAGTATTCTGATATTACAAGAATTTCCTTAAGTTTCTTACCCTTAGTGCTAATGATTACCGAAATCATATATACTATTCCTTGCTTTCGTTCATAACTAGCAATTTTCATTACTGAAATGAACTTCATGGGTTTACGCGGCTTATCCCCTGTAATCATAAGTACTTCTCCTGTGGGTGCACGAATTTCTATGGAATTCTTATACTTTCGATGGCCTCCCAATCATCAAGGGTTCACATTGTTCATCTTGTCGCACGAGTTACGAGACGGATGATCAAATGAAATAGTTTTCGATATCGGAATTATAGATGGATACAAGAGATTCCTAACAAAGAAATCTAGAATTATCGTTGACACATATGCTCGTGCTTGATTCTAATTTGTCAATCCTTACGGTTTTTGGATTTCCTTATAGATATACATATCTATATAATCTAATATTTCACATACTGTAATATACATACTATTTATAAGGTTAATGTATTTAACAGATTCATATTTCCAAAAACAAGTCAGACATCTGGTCATGATACTATTTTAGGGAATTCTGTCAATTGTATATACCCCATCTTACCCGGTTCTTGCCGGAGAGGTAACCCCTATCTTACCTGGACAAGCTGGAGAGTCTGCTATACCATACCCAGTCTTGCCGGAGAGGTAACTGGTATTTCCCATAAATAGATCTTTCTTAAATCATGATAAAAATAAACCTTTTATTAGGGCTTTCATCAAGGAATAAGGAAATTAGTATTTCCATGACGGATCGTATTCTAGAATCGAGTAATATAAATAAACAAGATATAACAGTGGCCACTTGTTATTGCTTATTTATCATATTTTCACTTTTCTAGTTATCATCCTCATGATATACCAACATCCATCACAATATATCTATACAATTAATTAGCTTATACTGAAGCATTAAATTCTGGTTTTCCTGATTTACTTCGTTGTTTATCTGAATATCTATCAGGTATTAATTATCACAGACTAATATTTAGTACAAACATTTAGTTAAACAGATTTAAAAAAAAATGGCGAACATTGCGACTTATATATATATATATATGTCTATTACAAATTACAACTGAAATTCAAAATATACTAGGGGTTGTGCATTCATAATTTATTTTAGTCTATCTATGAATATTATGCTCAACATGCTTTTGTGTAAGGTTTATTCTATCTCCTCTTACTAAGTTGTTTATCTAATGGGTAAAGTTCCTTTAAAGTTTCTGGTTCATAGGTGACATGGGTGCTAGTACTGGGTCAGGGTATTGTGAGATAAGATAATTTATAAACTTTTCTGGTTGAGACCTAATTTCATTGGTTGGTCCTGGTTTGGCATTTTAACTTAATTAAAAGTTAACATTTACTGCTGTAGTGGCTAACATATAGAGATTTGCCCATTGTTCATCTAATTGATCTTCCCATGGTGGGTTATTGCCTATTTCCTGAATTTCCTTATTGATTATCACTCCTTTTTGTTGTGACTTCTTTATTTTCTCTTGACTTTTTCTAATAATCTAACTTGTTTTCTTAGTGGTAAGTGGTTTCTCAGACTGTGCCTTACGAATAAATATTCCTTCCTCAGTATCTGCTGAGTATCTTGAGGAATTTGATTGAAATGAGGTTCCTTTATCTTTTGGTGAGCTATCTAATTGACGATAGATGTCCGAAATTCTTTGCTTACCCATACTGTAAACTAACAAATAGTCAAATAACACAAAAACAAATAATCACATAAGTTATTTCCTACCACAGAAATTTTAAAATTTAAGTGTTAGCAGAACACTTCTTTGGCTTAGACCAGTGGCATGGCTCTGATACCACCTTGTGTCACGGCCCCCGACCCCACCCTGGACGGAATCGGGAGCAGCGAACAGCCAAGTGGTACCGGTGGTTATTTTGAAAAGTATTGCAGCGGAGATGTTCATCAGGACCGTGAGTTAGGAAAAATATCAGAGTTTAGAAAACACCGTCTTTTTTTATTTATTAAATAGATGGGATAAAACCCATATTTTACAAAGGTAGCTTTTATATGGGATAAACCCGAATATATGAAACCATGTTTTCTTGATCTAATTTAATTGATAAAATAAGCCACTTCTTTTAAGCCTTTCGGTGCCGTATCATCACTTTTATTCCAATCTACTGTAATTACCTGAAACGCGTTTTAAAAAGATTTGGTCAGCAGGAAATACAGGTGAGTTCATTCATTTTTGTACAAAAACACATTTGTTATAATTCACAACATTAAGAGTTTTTACATTTGCTTCTTCAAGATTGGCAAAGACTTAATCACTGCAATTACAACTTTGTTATAACTTACAGTATTAAGGGTGATTACAATGTTTCTATCAACCAATTACCCCAAATCGGTATTTGTCACTCGACTGTATCTGTGACTATGGTCAGATCACCCATTGGCTAACTCGTTGTCCAATGGTGACGGGAATCAAGTAATGTATACAAAACCCCACATACCGGCAGTAATTGAAGATTACAAAGACTTAATCCTTGTAATTATAACTTTGAAAATAAATAGGGTTTTGTAAAGCAATTTGATAAAAAGAGAATGACTCACATTGCAGATTTAGACGGCCAGCGTTTAGCCTACTGATTTTAGCCTGGTTAACCTAATTCAAATAATAATGCACACGAAAACTAGGTCAGTAACTTAATACAACTTTTACGACAACTCACGAGATCAAAACCCTCACGACGAATGACAAAGTATAGCCCAAATACGGGCAGCACTTAAACATCCATCGGAATGGTTTTTATCAATCGGACATTATATCGTAGCAGTGATCGAGTTATTACCCTGTTATCGCGGCAGAATTTCGTGATTGTGTGTGTTTTGAAGTAAACAGACGATATCTCAATGTACGAAACGAGTTTTTACGTCGAACCAATGCCAAATTTCAAGTGCCAAACCCTACTATTTATACTGGAAAAACGGCGCCCTGCCGTGGCGCGAGGGTCTGGCGCGTGGCGCGAGGGAACCCCCTCTAGCATAGGGTTGCCACATGTCTCCCTAGCTTGGGTGAGTCGACATTTTGACGAAATTCTATTTTGACAACAAACTGTGATGATAATCGTCAATGGGGAATACCCCCCCTGAGTTTTAGGGGGCCCTGATCCTGATTCCAACTGTTCTGAAAATTTTAGGGGTCATGCGATATTACTTGGGGGTCTCAATTAGGGTTTCCTATTGGGCAAAATAAAATAAGAATTAGTAATTTTGATGAGAGTTGTTACAATAATGTCAATAATTGAGACTTGAATGTGATTACATGATGAAATTGTTTGGTGAATTGGATGAGTATTGCGTAGTGGGCCGCATGGATAGGTTATGTGTTGCATGATGTGATCCATTAGCTAGGTGGTCTAGATAGTTACCGAGTTTTAGACAAAGGTATTTTGGGTCCAAACTGTTGGGTTGCACACGTAAAATCAACTCATGCTGTGATCTTTTGGACACGGGTTAATTGGGCCGCAAAACGTCGGAGATGTATACACGTGCACACTTTGGCCATACACTAATGATGGATTAACTCACCTGGGCCTGGCATGTAAGCTGGGCCACAGGCGCTAAACCGGGCCACTTATAAGATGGATCGCACTCTTAGCATTGGGCAGCGTAAATGAGTATGGGCCGGGGAACAAGCGGACCACATATAACTGGGCTTGTACCAGTTTGGGTTGGGTTGGTCGCACAGATCACGGCTATCCACCAACCGCGTTGGGCTTTTGACGATGGGCCGTGTGTTACCTGGGTCCACTTAAGTTGGGCTTCAATTGGAATGGAACACACACTTGGATGAGTAACGTGATAATGGTAATATGTAATAACAGGCGATTATGTAAACACACTGGTGTGAGATTCAAACAACCACTCTGTGATGATATGATGTATGGTATCGACTGTTGAACTGCATGACCAACTAATACACTTTGCATGACATTATGTGGGTTTTCATGTGAAATATGTTTAAGGAATGTATGATTAAGTGCTATAAAACTGACTATTACTGGAAATGATATTAGGATTTGATTGATCCACTGTGAACACGTAACTAATCCTACCGAGCAAACCAAAGGTGAGTTCATTTCTCTTGAGCATGCGTCCCGATGGGTGGGACAGTCAAATGGGTATCCCTGAGAGGGATAAATCTTTTGGGTAAAATTGGAATGTTAGATAAAACACTCTTCCTATCATTTTAAGTCCCATCTTATACCGAATAGTTACCTGAGAGGTAACGGGGTATTAGTTGATAGCGCTATTAGGCTTGGCAACCTCACACCGTACCTGAGAGGACGGGCGTGAACTAATGACCTTAAATCATGACCAATGTTTGGATAGGGGCATTGGGGACGGGCAAAACAATCTAGTAGCCATCTTGTACGGTACTTGAGTTATTATCAACGTTAATATCAATGAATCGAACTAAACACTGGTAACTAACGTTTTCACAAAACCATGAACTCGCCAACTTTGTTTGATACACTTGTTGCATGCTCGCAGGTCGTTAGATTACTTGGATTTGGAACTTGCTGTCTGGAGTAGCTGGAGTGGTCATGGGTCGAACTGATTGGGTACACATGACGTGATTATTTACATTACACATTTGCTTTGAAACATTTAAACTTTGATTTACTTATTGCTTCTGCTGAACTTGTTGGATTTTTATTAAACTTGTCGTTGGTACATTTCATTAATAATTGGCAATTTCATTGGAAATTTTGTTATGAGTTCAACATGATTAGTGGCTCGTTATTGGTATGTCACACGCCTAGCGGGATTTCCGTAGGTGGTATTTTGGGGGTGTGACAGTTTGGTATCAGAGTCACTGGTTATAGTGAACTTGGTTTTAAAACGTTTTTATAAAGCCAGACTATAACCGAACAGTTCTGAAATCGACCATGAGACTCAGCTCCAGATTGCAAGGTTCGTATCTCGTTTACTTATTGCATAGCATATCTAGTGTACACTTATGTATGACATTACATGCGAATGCACACTTAGTACTACAGACTGAATCCATGTGTTAGTTGCCTATGTTATGTGGATGCTAGAGTCACAATGCGATATTCCTCTAGACTTTCATGGTCCATGTTTTGTGATGTCTTTTGTCTCGTTACTCAAATTTGAGGAACCTTTTAGCATGAGTTGGGAGGAGCTGAGATGAACATGCAAATTGCATTATCATTATGGGTGCACACATAATAATAATGTGGGGTGCATGTGAGTCCCAGTGATGCTTAATGAGTGTGAAAGAAGTTCTGCTCTGTTGTCTGATGTAAACTTGGTAGTCTATAAGAGTCATCTTGATGTTTGACTTCCACTCAAGTCTGAACCTTAACCTTTTTCCCTTCTTTTATATAGAATCATGAGTGGACGTAATGGTGGCCGCGACGGTGGACGTGGCAACATTGCTATGACTCAGGCTGAGTTAACTGATCTGATCAACACTCGTGTGGCTGAAGCCCTAGCGGCTCATCAGGCTGGTTCGATATATGCCAATTATTCCTTATCCCTGTATTGCGTACCGAAATTTTAACCGTGTGTTGTACTCTCTTTCGTTTTTAGGTTAACCTGTGAATCAAAACAATCCACCTATTTGCACGTTTAAGACGTTCATGGAGTGTAAGTGTCACACCCCAACCAATGGCGGAAACATCGGGATGAGACGAAGTGTAAAGATTGCTCGAGACATCATAACGCTAATTGTGACAATATTTAATAAACCGATTTCATTGCATAAAGTAGTTGTCAACATTACAAGAAATTCAAATAACAATAAGTTCAAAAGAAATACATAACAACATAAGCAAAGTTGATACGACATATTAAACCTAAACGTCTATATGTGTATCTAGGCATCAACGCTACTTCTTTTCATAGCATCATCGTCATCAACCTGTAACATGTTTAAAAATACAATTCAATGCAAAAGCAATGGCGAGTATACAAGTTTGATACGTACATAGCAAAAGATAAGTTTCGAACAATTCCTCATAACTAGCATGCGATTCAAGATAACAATAAAATTGGCATGTGTCAACATATCAAACCAAAGAACGCAATTTGCATATTGACATTACCACGAGATAAGATGGCGGGTCGTTAATCCTATAGCAGCTACATATGTCAAAGATTGGTTCGTACGGACACGACAATGTTTTACCCAAGTCTAAAGTATCAAGCAATCACGTATACAAGCATGTTATAGGAATGTTCATGTGTTTAAGTAAAAGGCCCTTCTCATAGCGCATGTCATCATTTCGTCGCTATGAAAGTCCATAAGTTTACGCAAAATGTTCATGTGTAAGTTTTGATAAGTAAACATGTTACACCCCAAAAAGTGGTAAACATAAAAAGGGGTTGCGAGTATACTCACAAAGTTTGCATATGCTTTCCGATTATCCAATTATTGACGAGTTGATGAGGTTAAAAGATTGAATGCGTAAGGGTTAAGGTTCAAGTAGGTTTAGGGTCGAGATTCGGTATTTAAAACATCATAAAAATAAGATATGAGTCTAACATGTGAAAAAAAATTATCTTCAACACTTAACACTTGTATGACACTTGGTAACCACAAGGGTTATGATAATGTTTTCATGAGTTGAACACCCATAAGAATCACAACAAGGTTTTGGTTTTAGATGGTGTTCTACTACTTTAACATATAAACACAAGTTCAACATCAAAGGTTCGAATGAGTATATATACATATTTAGGTTAAGTAATACATATTCTTTAGTCCAATAATTCAAGTAGGAGGTAGGAGATTAAATCTCCATTTAGGCACCTCGAGTAGTCATGGATGTCAAGTATGGGGTAGGAAGAACTAGCTTCCGTTTAGGGACCCCTTGAATGTTCACCACTTCTCTTGATGTAAAAACAACCAAGGAGGGTCACGAACTAGGATCAATACAATAATATAAACAATCTAACTAAGAGAAATCATCAAATCATGTGAGGATTGTATGTTTGGAACAACCCAAGTTGTTCCATAATCACTCTACATCAAGAACTAGCTCGAACATGACTTGTGGGTCAAAACACCCTAACAAAACAGAAAGTATTTGAGGTTTTAACCTCTGATTTATAGTGTCTCAACCATGTTTTTAAGCTTAACCAACCATCAAAGAGGTTGTAAGCATTAGGACATTGGTGTGAGATGTGTTAGACACAAGTTGGATGAAGTTTAAACAAGTTTGTAAGAACATAAATCAAAACATAAAGTTTTTGGATCATTTCAGGGGATTTCCAGGTCTGATTTCTCCAAGGAGAAGTCAAGGAATCATACCCTATGATTATCCAAGCAATTAGGAAGGAGAATCAAGTGATTTCATTAAGAAATGAGCAAGTTATGCTCACTTTTGTGCAAGGTTATGAATCTGCCCGAATCTTGAGTTTGCAACTGATTTGAGAGTGAACTTGGAGTGATTTGAGAGTGTTGAAAGTGTAGAAAGGCTTGGAGAAGGGTTATATTTATAGTGGAAGAGTTTGGAGGTGATTGGAGGTGTTTAGAGGTGGCTAAATGGTGATTGGGGAGTGTTTAGAAGTTGGATTTCGTGCAAAAATCGCGTCTGATCGAAGCTGGTTGTGTTTTCTACGAATACAAGGCTAATGCGGCCCGCATGAGGTTTCATGTAAGTCAAAGCGGGCCGCCCGGGGTTGGGTTATTGGTTATAAGTTTCAAAAATTACACTTTAGCCCCCAGACTTGTTTATTTTGATGTTTTTGGGACTTTTAAGGACCATTCTTGCCATAAAAGCATGTTTTAAGGTAAGTTCAAGTACGAGAAGTATAAACCAAGTATAATTAAGTGTAAAGTATCATAATCAAGCGTCGTTTACGTTCAAAACATGTTTAGGGCGTAAGTTTCATGTATTTACAAGTTTAGCACATTGTTTCCAAAAATTACGATTAAGTACCAATTGTTCCACGAAATTGAATGTATGAGACTATATATAAAGTATGTGTATCATGTAATTAACAAAATACGAGTTTAAATCATAATCCAAGTCTCGGATTTTACATCGTTTTTAAATAAAAGGACGATTACAAGACTTACGAAGTTTCCAAAAATAGTTTTACAAACGATGGTTACTAAATATAGAAAGTATGAAAACGCGGGGCGTTACAGTCTCCCCTCCTTTAGGAAATTTCGTCCCGAAATTTATTCAAGAGGTAGACTTGAAGAGTTTTAGTGAAAAAAATTGGGACTTGAAAATTTTGAAATATTTTGAAAGGCACCAAAACTTTGGAGAACGACAAGGTAAACTTGTGAGTGAGTTCGTTGCCTAAAATAATTTGAGGTATCTGACATAGTTGAAAACATGTAGGTGCGTATATAGGTGAAGTGAGTCTAACCACTTTGGGTAACTTAAATTGGTGACATATTTAAAAAGGTGACGTATTAAGAAAGAAGATGTTGACAAACGGTTTGTATTTTGATGGGACGTGGTAACGAAATCGCATTTGTAGAAGATTGTTTATCGAGTGGAACAAGAAGGTTTGGTACTTTAAATAAAGTATTAAAGGCAGACTAAGTATAGTTACACAAGATTCCAGAATAAGAAGGCTATTTTATAGGTAAGTTAGGACTCGAATGTTTAAACAAACTTAATCGCGAACGAGGTTTGTATGAACTAAAAGGATAAGGAGTATAATACGAGTATAGAATGAACGAATGACTCTTAAAGAGTACAAGTATGTGAATAGCATAAGTGTTGGATAGATGAATGTAGTGTGTTAAGGATGAAGTCTCGTCATGGATAATCGGATATAATGCGTTTGTGAGTTGTGTGAAGTTGTATTAGGTCCAAAAGGTCTGCAAAACACTGAATTTCTCATGGCACGTTTTACGAAATTTGGTAATATGGTGAAAGCACTTATATATAGGAAGTACCAACGGCGTATCCACCATGTTTTAACCACATTACGTCCGTTCCGTATTCGGTGCCATGTTACGTTCCGTGTCTTACCATACACAGTAGTACACTCTATGGTTCTCATACGCCTATCACTATAATCCCGTGTGCACCCGTGATTATATTGATCGTCGCCTGATCCGCATAGCTTGTACTAGTTGTGTATGAATTAGGGTATCCATAATTTGAAAATTAAGAATGTGCACGTGTAAGAATGTAGTATGTAAGCAAGTCCATGCTTAAGTATGTATGGGACCCACGCAAGCGAATCACTCGGATTACGCTCGCGTATGGGTACGAATGTATGGATCATGAGTATGAATGAAAGTGTGAGCATAAGTATAAGTTTAGGTATGGATAAGCACGCAAGTATGTGTATCGACATAACACGTACGAGTAGTATGTGTATATGCCTAAGCACGCAACGTATGAGTATAAGTGAAAACATGAAATATATGAGTATAGGTAAAATCATCAAACGTATGAGTATAAATAAAACATGAAACGTATGAGTATAAGTATGAATACGATTATTAGTATAGGCATAAAACGTATGAATGTAAGTGTAGGTACGAATATTTAAATTTACGTATATAGTGTATGTTGGAACATCACGGATTTAGGTGTATAAAATCGCCCAAAGGTTAAGTATGTAAATACGAATGATTGTGAGTGAATTGTTGCGTTAAAATGACTAAAACGTGTAGGACGATACGTGGGTATAGTTGTTTAAATGGAACGTTGAGTTTATGTTTCAAAATTTGATTGAGCTTGGTTTGAAAGGTAGAATGTAGTTGCATATGAAAAAGGACATAAGGTACTCATTGGTTAAGCCCAATGCATTTTGTAATAAATGGAAATGCTACTTTTGTTTTAAAAAGGTTTACGAAATCCAAGGGTGGTCGGTCTCCAAGAAGTCTTCTTGCCCACGTGTTTTGTAAATCGGTGTAAAAAGGTTTTTAATCAAAAGTAATTTCATTTCATCAAACAAGAAGTTATGAATTTAGGAGGTTTTTATGAAAACGAGGATTCTTAGAAAAGAATTTTAGCAAAAGGACTTTGAGATTGTTAAAAGTTCTAACAAATGATTTGTTGATGTGAAAAGAATCTTTGGTAAAACGATCATATAACATCCATAAGATCTTATAGGTGTAAAAGAGAGGTTGGTTTGATCCTCCGATTGAGAATGAAAGTCTTTAGTTTGGTGATATATATCATGAGTGCGTTTTAGTGATTAAGTCGAATATGAAGTTCATGGGCAAGAGATTTGTTTGACCGATTAAAGTGATAGGTAGCATTTCGTAAGGTTTGGAAATTTGTGTAGTAAAGCGTTTAAGTTAAGTTAAGAATCCGTGTATGTGAGTTAGGTAAAAAAATAGGTTGTAGGATAGAAAGTATGCTTGACAAAACAATGTATTTTGAAATCGTACACGTATGTATTTTGAATAATGATCAATAATTTAGATATAAACATGATTGAGTTTGCATAATAAGATATTTTGAAGAGGCGTTTTGGTAACGATCACTTAGGTAAGGGAATCACCCCGAACTTGTTGGTGAGGTCGTTTTAAGAAAAGGGGAGTGGAGTTAATCGTCAAGGTAAGGAATTCACTCCTATCTCGAGGATATGTCTCCACTTGTCGTCACCCTTACATGAATATGAATTTAAATTACATGAAATCATGCATATGTATAAATGTATGGAAAAGATTCAATATGTTGTGTGTGAGGAGAAAATATCGAAAGTAAATTCGAATTTGAAAGATTGCATCACGTAAGATAAATAGTAAAACACATTTGATTAAAATTCGGATGGTTCCAAAACGGAACCTTTGACTAACCAAAGTAGTCGAAAAGTCTTTCGAACTTGAGGAGCATGCTTTGGCCTAATAGGTGAAATACTCTCGCCGACAAGTCGGTTGACGGTATTTACCCTTCCAGTTACTACATGTCCCCAATTCAATTGAAATTTCGAGACTTGGCGGGATTAATGAAAATCAAGGAGTGGAACTAGTCGACAAGGTGCGGGTTTCACCCCTAACTTGGCGATTTAGTATCCTAAGTGTGGTTGGTACTCGTCGGGTCAAAAGTTAATTTCGACACTTTGGCGAGGGTCCACCAGAATTTGAAATTTGAAATTCTCCCTCAAGGTGTGGATTTCACTCCTAACTTGGTGGTGAATTTCGTGTAAGAAAGAAAAGTAGAAGGGTCGAGAGTCATTCACCAAATTGTGGGTTTCACGCCTATTTTGGTGTAGTTGTCTCATTTTTTTTGTAATATGAGTGTTGTCGGATTTAGAATAAAAGTAAAATGCATGAGGGAAGTGGATGTCAAAGGAAATACATAAACAAGTATAAACACATAAGAAAGCATATCAAGAATGGTGCTTGGATAACGAAATGATGAAACATGTATTAACACATAGAGAAATATGTTTAGAGTAACACGTAAAGAATCGAACAATGAGGCAAGTATTAACACATAATAAGACAAGCATTAATGCATAAGAATAACATGTTGAATATTTCTCACGAGTGATACATATGTCTAAAATAGCATAAATAAGAAACAAATAAAGTATCATGTAGTAGTTCGAGCAAAATATACGAATAAGACTCTAAAACTATAGACTAGGTAAAAGCATTCCTACTTTTCCTAATTCCCTATAGTTATGGCTCTGATACCAATCTGTCACACCCCAACCAATGGCGGAAACATCGGGATGAGACGAAGTGTGAAGATTGCTCGAGACATCATAACGCTAATTGTGACAATATTTAATAAACCGATTTCATTGCATAAAGTAGTTGTCAACATTACAAGAAATTCAAATAACAATAAGTTCAAAAGAAATACATAACAACATAAGCAAAGTTGATACGACATATTAAACCTAAACGTCTATATGTGTATCTAGGCATCAACGCTACTTCTTTTCATAGCATCATCGTCATCAACCTGTAACATGTTTAAAAATACAATTCAATGCAAAAGCAATGGCGAGTATACAAGTTTGATACGTACATAGCAAAAGATAAGTTTCGAACAATTCCTCATAACTAGCATGCGATTCAAGATAACAATAAAATTGGCATGTGTCAACATATCAAACCAAAGAACGCAATTTGCATATTGACATTACCACGAGATAAGATGGCGGGTCGTTAATCCTATAGCAGCTACATATGTCAAAGATTGGTTCGTACGGACACGACAATGTTTTACCCAAGTCTAAAGTATCAAGCAATCACGTATACAAGCATGTTATAGGAATGTTCATGTGTTTAAGTAAAAGGCCCTTCTCATAGCGCATGTCATCATTTCGTCGCTATGAAAGTCCATAAGTTTACGCAAAATGTTCATGTGTAAGTTTTGATAAGTAAACATGTTACACCCCAAAAAGTGGTAAACATAAAAAGGGGTTGCGAGTATACTCACAAAGTTTGCATATGCTTTCCGATTATCCAATTATTGACGAGTTGATGAGGTTAAAAGATTGAATGCGTAAGGGTTAAGGTTCAAGTAGGTTTAGGGTCGAGATTCGGTATTTAAAACATCATAAAAATAAGATATGAGTCTAACATGTGAAAAAAATTATCTTCAACACTTAACACTTGTATGACACTTGGTAACCACAAGGGTTATGATAATGTTTTCATGAGTTAAACACCCATAAGAATCACAACAAGGTTTTGGTTTTAGATGGTGTTCTACTACTTTAACATATAAACACAAGTTCAACATCAAAGGTTCGAATGAGTATATATACATATTTAGGTTAAGTAATACATATTCTTTAGTCCAATAATTCAAGTAGGAGGTAGGAGATTAAATCTCCATTTAGGCACCTCGAGTAGTCATGGATGTCAAGTATGGGGTAGGAAGAACTAGCTTCCGTTTAGGGACCCCTTGAATGTTCACCACTTCTCTTGATGTAAAAACAACCAAGGAGGGTCACGAACTAGGATCAATACAATAATATAAACAATCTAACTAAGAGAAATCATCAAATCATGTGAGGATTGTATGTTTGGAACAACCCAAGTTGTTCCATAATCACTCTACATCAAGAACTAGCTCGAACATGACTTGTGGGTCAAAACACCCTAACAAAACAGAAAGTATTTGAGGTTTTAACCTCTGATTTATAGTGTCTCAACCATGTTTTTAAGCTTAACCAACCATCAAAGAGGTTGTAAGCATTAGGACATTGGTGTGAGATGTGTTAGACACAAGTTGGATGAAGTTTAAACAAGTTTGTAAGAACATAAATCAAAACAGAAAGTTTTTGGATCATTTCAGGGGATTTCCAGGTCTGAATTCTCCAAGGAGAAGTCAAGGAATCATACCCTATGATTATCCAAGCAATTAGGAAGGAGAATCAAGTGATTTCATTAAGAAATGAGCAAGTTATGCTCACTTTTGTGCAAGGTTATGAATCTGCCCGAATCTTGAGTTTGCAACTGATTTGAGAGTGAACTTGGAGTGATTTGAGAGTGTTGAAAGTGTAGAAAGGCTTGGAGAAGGGTTATATTTATAGTGGAAGAGTTTGGAGGTGATTGGAGGTGTTTAGAGGTGGCTAAATGGTGATTGGGGAGTGTTTAGAAGTTGGATTTCGTGCAAAAATCGCGTCTGATCGAAGCTGGTTGTGTTTTCTACGAATACAAGGCTAATGCGGCCCGCATGAGGTTTCATGTAAGTCAAAGCGGGCCGCCCGGGGTTGGGTTATTGGTTATAAGTTTCAAAAATTACACTTTAGCCCCCAGACTTGTTTATTTTGATGTTTTTGGGACTTTTAAGGACCATTCTTGCCATAAAAGCATGTTTTAAGGTAAGTTCAAGTACGAGAAGTATAAACCAAGTATAATTGAGTGTAAAGTATCATAATCAAGCGTCGTTTACGTTCAAAACATGTTTAGGGCGTAAGTTTCATGTATTTACAAGTTTAGCACATTGTTTCCAAAAATTACGATTAAGTACCAATTGTTCCACGAAATTGAATGTATGAGACTATATATAAAGTATGTGTATCATGTAATTAACAAAATACGAGTTTAAATCATAATCCAAGTCTCGGATTTTACATCGTTTTTAAATAAAAGGACGATTACAAGACTTACGAAGTTTCCAAAAATAGTTTTACAAACGATGGTTACTAAATATAGAAAGTATGAAAACGCGGGGCGTTACAGTAAGCCACAGACGTTCAGTGGGACTGAAGGAGCTGTGGGACTCCTGCGTTGGTTTGAGAAGGCAGAATCGGTCTTTGCTATGTGTAACTGTCCCGTGGGGGACCGGGTGAAGTATGCTACAGGCACGTTGGAGGATGGTGCCTTAACTTGGTGGAATGCCCAGGTGCAAATGTTGGGCATCGAAATGGCTAATGCAACTACTTGGGATGATTTTAAGGAGTTGTTACGAGAGGAGTACTGTCCTCGTGATGAGATCCAGAAGCTTGAGAACGAGTACTACAATTTGAAGATGGAAGGGTCTGAAATTGAAGCGTATACAAAAAGGTCACATGAGCTCACGAATATGTGTCCTAACTTATCTCGACCACCACCACGCAGGATCGAATTGTACATCAAGGGGTTAGCACCGTCAGTCATGAGTTTGGTCACTGCTGCAATTCTTGACAACCTGCCTCGAATCATACGTCTAGCCCACAAGATCACGGATCAGGAGGTGGAGCGTGGCTCGCTACCACCGCGTGTTTCTCCTACTACTGCTACTACTACTACAGCTATTACTCCTGCCACTGATAGTAAGCGTAAATGGAATGATGTGGACAAGGCGTCCAATTCGATACAGTCACAGAATAAACCAGACACCGGTAGCAACCGCAACTTTAGTCAGTCGTCCTCTGTTAATCAGAACCAAAGCAGCAATTCGAATCAGAGCTCTTACGCGGGGAAGCAGCCAAAGTGTAACAAGTGCAACTTTCATCATCGTGGGCCGTGTACCCGAGTCTGTCACAGGTGCAACAAAGTGGGTTACATGGCTAGAGATTGCAGGGCTCCACTCCTGAGGTAGCAACAGCAGCAACCCCCACAGCAACAGCAGCCACAGCAACAGGATAGGCAGCAACGTCAGCAGAATCAGGGTAATCGTAAGGGTTGTTTTCAGTGTGGTGATGAGGGTCATTTCAGGCGGGATTGCCCTCAGTTGAATCAGAATGCGGGGAATAATAATAACAAAACTGGGAATAACAATGGTAACAATGGTGGGAACGGTGCACGTGGGAGAATGTTTACTATTGGTGCTGGGGAAGCTAGGAATGATGGCAACGTGGTGACTGGTATGTTTTCAGTAAATGATCTATTTGCTTCTGTTTTATTCGAATCTGGTGCTGATTGGAGTTATGTATCTTTGGGGTTCAGTCGTCAGTTAGGGTTGAGTCCTACACCTCTTGTAACCAAACACGTAGTAGAACTAGTTGATGGTAAATCGATTGAAGCTTCACATGTCCTCGTTGGGTGTAAACTCGACCTTATGGGTCAAGTATTTGACATTGACCTACTCCTCGTTACTCTTGGAATTTTTGATGTGGTAATTGGTATGGATTGGTTGTCTAAGCATCAGGCGGAAATTCTCTGTAAAGAGAAAATCGTGCGTATTCCTCTTCCTAGCGGAGAATCTTTGTCGGTTCAAGGTCATCGTAGTGGTGAAATGGCTAGTATCATCTCAGCTATGAAGGCTCAGAAGTGTCTGCGTAAGGTTTACCCTGCTATTTTAGCTCTTGTTACTGATTCTCAACCTGATGAGAGAAGGATCAAATACCTTCCAGTTGTTCTTGAGTTTCCTGATGTGTTTCCTGAAGAGCTTCCTGGTTTACCTCCACATCGTCAGGTGGAATTTCAGATTGACCTCACTCCAGGAGCTTCCCCGAATACTCGTGCTCCTTACCGTCTTGCGCCAGGAGAGTTGCAGGAGTTGTCAAATCAACTCCAAGAGTTGTTGGATAGAGGTTTTATCCGACCCAGTTCTTCGCCTTGGGGAGCCCCAGTTCTGTTTGTGAAGAAGAAAGACGGGTCCTTTCGAATGTGTATAGATTACCGTGAACTCAACAAGGTGACCGTCAAGAATCGTTATCCTTTACCACGTATCGTCGATCTGTTTGACCAGTTGCAAGGGTCAAGTTTCTACTCAAAGATCGACTTGAGATCGGGCTATCATCAGGTGCGAGTCCGAGAGGAGGATGTTCCAAGGACGGCTTTTCGAACGCGGTATGGCCACTATGAGTTCTTAGTAATGCCGTTTGGGTTGACTAATGCACCAGCGGTCTTCATGGACCTCATAAACCGCGTGTGCAAACCGTATCTCGACGATTTTGTTATTGTGTTTATTGACGACATCTTGATCTACTCCAAGAGCAAGGAAGACCACGAGCGACACTTACGTCTTATCTTGGAGCTCCTGCGGAAGGAGCAACTCTACGCGAAGTTCTCTAAGTGTGATTTCTGGATTCAGGAAGTACACTTTCTTGGTCACATTGTTAACGAAATGGGGATACACGTGGATCCTGCTAAGATCATGCTATTAGAAATTGGGCGGCACCGAAGAATCCTTTGGAGGTGCGGCAATTTCTTGGTCTCGCGGGGTACTATCATCGGTTTATTAAGGATTTCTCAAAGATCGCTCAACCTCTCACCTCATTAACACAGAAGAGTGTTGTTTACTCTTGGGGAACGAAGCAAGAAGACGCGTTCCAACTCTTGAAACAGAAACTCTGCAATGCACCGATCTTGTCTCTACCTGAAGGTACCGAGGATTTCGTGGTATATTGTGATGCTTCTATTCAGGGTCTCGGTTGCGTGTTGATACAACGCGAGAAGGTGATAGCTTACGCTTCTCGACAGCTGAAGGTTCATGAGAAGAACTACACGACTCACGACTTGGAGTTAGGGGCCGTGATTTTTGCGCTGAAGATTTGGAGGCATTATCTGTACGGTACCAAATGCACTATCTACATCGATCACAGGAGCCTCCAGCATATCTTCGACCAGAAGGAGTTGAATATGCGACAGCATCGTTGGATAGAACTTTTGAACGATTACGAATGTGCCATAAAATACCACCCAGGTAAAGCTAACGTTGTAGCTGATGCACTTAGCCGAAAGGAGACAAAGCCTAAGCGTGTTCGCGCTCTGCAGCTTACTATTCACTCTAGCTTACCTGATCAGATTCGTTCTGCTCAAACCGAAGCATTGAAAGAAGAAAACTATAAAGCTGAGTATTTGCGGAGCATGGAAAAGCGACTTGTAGAAATATCTGATGGTATTATCTACTTCATGGAGCGCATATGGGTTCCGTTGTATGGTAATCTTATAGAGCTTGTGATGGAAGAAGCGCACAAGTCTCGATATTCTGTTTACCCGGGTTCAGATAAGATGTATCAGGATCTGAAAGTCATGTATTGGTGGCCGAAGATGAAAGCTCACATAGCGACATATGTGAGTAAGTGTTTGACTTGTGCTAAAGTCAAAGTGGAGTACCAGAAACCCTCAGGCCTACTTCAGCAACCAGAGATACCCACGTGGAAATGGGAGCAGATTGCTATGGATTTCGTCACTGGTTTGCCAAGAACTCAGGGAGGAAACGATACCATTTGGGTGATCGTTGACCGTCTCACGAAGTCAGCACATTTTCTAGCGATCAAGGAAACGAATAAGTTCTCACAGCTTGTAGCGGTTTATCTTAAGGAAGTGGTTTCTAGGCACGGGGTGCCAACCTCCATTATCTCAGATCGAGATTCGCGTTTTATATCCGATTTATGGCAGTCGATGCATAAGTCGTTCGGTTCACATCTCGATATGAGTACTGCTTATCACCCTCAGACGGATGGTCAGAGTGAGCGAACCATCTAGACACTTGAAGATATGTTGCGGGTATGTGTGATTGATTTTGGGAAAGGGTGGGAGAAACATTTGCCGTTGATAGAATTCTCCTACAACAACAGCTACCACACTAGTATTCAGGCAGCTCCGTTTGAAGCATTGTACGGAGGAAAGTGCCATTCTCCTCTCTGTTGGGCTGAGGTGGGTGACAGCCAGATCACAGGTCCTGAACTTGTACTTGAAACTTCAGAAAAGATTGTCCAGATCAGAAACTGTATGGCGGCAGTGCGTGACCGCCAGAAAAGCTACACTGACAAGCGTAGGAAACCGTTGGAGTTCGCCGTAGGTGATCGTGTTATGTTGAAAGTTTCGCCGTGGAAGGGTGTCATACGCTTTGGGAAGTGCGGAAAGCTTAATCCGCGTTATGTTGGGCCATTTAAAATCCTGGAGCGAATCGGTAAAGTGGCTTACAAGCTCGAGTTACCTGCTGAGTTGGGTAATGTTCATGATGTCTTCCATGTTTCGCAACTGAAGAAGTGTTTGTCCGATGAAACACTGGTAGTGCCGTTTCAAGAGCTGAAGATTGACGAAAAGTTGCAGTTTGTCGAAGAACCTATAGAAATCATGGATCGGGAAGTCAAGGTTCGTAAGCATAGTCAAATCCCGATCGTGAGAGTTTGTTGGAGCTCAAGAGGCGGACCGGAATTCACGTGGGAGCGCGAGGATCAAATGAAGCTTAAGTATCCTCAACTTTTTCCTGATGACCAATCTAATTCTGATATCACTGGTGAATTTCGGGACGAAATTCCGCTTCAAGTTGGGGATGATGTGGCACCCGAGGAAAATCTGCAGCAATCTTGATTTATCACTTCACTTCTCTGTGCTTGCTTATCAAATTTCGGGACGAAATTTCTTTCAAGTTGGAGATGATGTGACAACCCGAACTTTCAAGGTTAGTGACGTGTAATCTTGTGATCTTAACTTCTCGTTATCCCTCTCCAATGTGTTAAACATTCTGTTCTGTTATAACTCTGTTAAATAACATGTTGGTATATTTGGACCGCACGTGTAATGGTCCACAGGCTCACACTTTAAATCTCTACACTACTCCTAATTCGTATCGGTCGTCATACCCGGAGCCCAAAACGAGCACACGTTCAAACCCAATTACATCAGACTTATGCTTGGGCCTTGTAGAGCCCAAATGAATCTTAGAATTGGGCCGGCTATTACTATTAGCGTATATACACACACATGACGTTCACACAATATCAAATCACAAGTATATTCAAACCCTAGTTCTCTCATTTTCTCTCTCGAACGACCGACGACAACACCCCTCTAACGAAGCCCTTTTCCCCTCTCCGTCAATCTTGTTGCATTCGGGTATGTATGAGTTTCATCATGTAGTTTATTGTTCCATATTCATGATTGTGTGCTTATGTGTGATTGTGTTACATAATTAGATATAATGTTTATAGATTAATTGAACGTGTTGCATGAGTAATGAATGACATGGTATTCTAATACTTAGATTAATGCAAATCGGAGATTGCTAGATAGTACTACTTGACATGTTAGGGTTCATATCGATAGACGTTGGCATACCTAATGATGATTATGTGTTAAGAATGATAATGTCAATAATTGAGACTTGAATGTGATTACATGATGAAATTGTTTGGTGAATTGGATGAGTATTGCGTAGTGGGCCGCACGGATAGGTTATGTGTTGCATGATGTGATCCATTAGCTAGGTGGTCTAGATAGTTACCGAGTTTTAGACAAAGGTATTTTGGGTCCAAACTGTTGGGTTGCACACGTAAAATCAACTCATGTTGTGATCTTTTGGACACGGGTTAATTGGGCCGCAAAACGTCGAAGATATATACACATGCACACTTGGGCCATACACTAATGATGGATTAACTCACCTGGGCCTGGCATGTAAGTTGGGCCATAGGCGCTAAATCGGGCCACTTATAAGATGGATCGCACTCTTAGCATTGGGCAGCGTAAATGAGTATGGGCCGGGGAACAAGCGGACCACATATAACTGGGCTTGTACCAGTTTGGGTTGGGTTGGTCGCACAGATCACGGCTATCCACCAACCGCGTTGGGCTTTTGACGATGGGCCGCGTGTTACCTGGGTCTACTTAAGTTGGGCTTCAATTGGAATGGAACACACACTTGGATGAGTAACGTGATAATGGTAATATGTAATAACAGGCGATTATGTAAACACACTGGTGTGAGATTCAAACAACCACTCTATGATGATATGATGTATGGTATCGACTGTTGAACTGCATGACCAACTAATACACTTTGCATGACATTATGTGGGTTTTCATGTGAAATATGTTTAAGGAATGTATGATTAAGTGCTATAAAACTGACTATTACTGGAAATGATATTAGGATTTGATTGATCCACTGTGAACACGTAACTAATCCTACCGAGCAAACCAAAGGTGAGTTCATTTCTCTTGAGCATGCGTCCCGGTGGGTGGGACAGTCAAATGGGTATCCCTGAGAGGGATAAATCTTTTGGGTAAAACTGGAATATTAGATAATAGACTATTCCTATCATTTTAAGTCCCACCTTATTCCGAATAGTTACCTGAGAGGTAACGGGGTATTAGTTGATAGCGCTATTAGGCTTGGCAACCTCACACCGTACCTGAGAGGACGGGCGTGAACTAATGACCTTAAATCATGACCAATGTTTGGATAGGGGCATTGGGGACAGGCAAAACAATCTGGTAGCCATCTTGTACGGTACTTGAGTTATTATCAACATTAATATCAATGAATCGAACTAAACACTGGTAACTAATGTTTTCACAAAACCATGAACTCGCCAGCTTTGTCTAATACACTTGTTGCATGCTCGCAGGTCGTTAGATTACTTGGATTTGGAACTTGGTGTCTAGAGTAGCTGGAGTGGTCATGGGTCGAACTGATTGGATACACATGACGTGATTATTTACATTACACATTTGCTTTGAAACATTTAAACTATGATTTACTTATTGCTTCCGCTGAACTTGTTGGATTTTTATTAAACTTGTAGTTGGAACATTTCATTAATAATTGGCAATTTCATTGAAAAACTTGCTATGAGTTCAACATGATTAATGGCTCGTTATTGGTATGTCACACGCCTAGCAGGATTTCCGTAGGTGGTATTTTGGGGGTGTGACTGTGTCGGCGACGGGTACATCGGTTGGAACAGCGGTGACTTGATGCAGATTCTTGGTGACTTTATCCCAGTAACCAGACTTGACTAGCTTATCGTTGATCTCAGTAGCGAGTAAGTAGGTCTCCTCAATCGTTGTCGTCTTTGCAGCTTGAACGAAATCAGCCACGCAATCCGGAAGAGCACGGATATATTTCTTGATGGTGATTTCAGGAGTCTTTACTTGGTCTGGACAGATAATACTTAGCTGCTTGAAGCGAGCAGTTAACCCAGCGTTGTCACCGTCTTTCTGCTTGATATGCCAGAACTCGTCCTCCAGCTTTTGGCGCTCGTTGGGAGGGCAGAACTCTTGCATCATAACCTCCTTCAACCCAACCCAACCCATCCCACGTCAACCCATAAGTTGCATCATTTTCGCGTTTGTTTCTCTCGGCCGTCCACCAATCCAAAGCTCGAGATTAGAAGACGCAGGTGGCGTTAAGAGTACGAAGATCATCAAGACAGCCACTCTGGCGCAGGGTGACTTCGATCGAATCAAACCATTGGAAGATGGCCGTAGGCCCATCTTCACCAGTAAATTCTTTCGGTCCGCAGGCTTTGAACTGCTTGAAGCTAAAAGCAGCTTTGGGAGAGTCTGTCCAGGACTCTTCAGAAGACTTGCTTGCATTTTCGTTCAACTCACTAACAATCTGTGGAATAACTTTCACGATCTGACTTGCGACGAGAGAAGCGAGTCGCTTGTCAGCTTGCTTGCGTCTAGCAGCTCGGGAGTGAAGTGATACAGATGACGACATTGTCTGCAACGGACATCGCCATAGGACTCAAACTCAATTTTGATTAATCCTAGTATAGTCTAGCGATTTACCTAAACCTCAGGAACACCTCGAAGCATGCACCACATACGCCAAAGAAACACGTAGACACGTATAATCACAGAAGCACATAAGCATGCAAGCACGTAAGCTAACCTAAGCATATATTTTGCACGTATTCACCTATCCTTCACAACAGCGTATAGCGATTAAGTATAGCGATTAGGCATAGCGATTGTGATTAGCGAGTAGCGATTGCGAATAAAGACTAGCAATTCGTCGGCGCGTAGTGTGAGTTGTGTGTGGTTTGGGCGGAGCGAGAAGCATGAAATCGAAACCATCAGTACCACTGTACTGTTTATCTCAAAATGCTAACAAATAAACACATAAAATTCCTCATAAAAGCGATAAATCACAGAGTCAGCGGCAGCAAATCCAGAATCGAAACACATAAAATCGAGGATAGATTGTCTACGGCTTGATAGACATCGACTACCCAAAGTGATCCGACTATTCACAAGGACTCGAAAGTGCACACTAGGGCCTTCTGGACTGTGCTCTTGCCTCAATCCGGGCAATCGGTACGCGTCCTTCCAGTTATAGTGTGACTTTAAGTCGTTGGAGTCCGTTGAGACTTTTGTGAGAGTTTGCGAAAGCACAATAAAAGGGGGAACAAGTCATCAAGATTCGGGTTTCACCCCTAGCTTAACGACTGTGTTTCCTGTTTTGATGAAGTAGAGGGAAAATTTGCGTCGAAGTATGGATTTCACTCCTGATTCAACGCAAGTTCTCGTGTTGACAATAAAATAGCGAATCGAACGAGTGATCTGGTTGAGAGTTTACGGTTTTCACGCCTAATCTTAACCAGATCATTTGTTTGTTTGTGTATCCAGCCTTAGGAAAGGCCGGTCTTGCGCGGAACTGTGATATGTGATGTCCGCGCAAGGGTGTGGTGTACAACGAGTTTGAGTGAGTAAGCTCGTACAAAACCCATACCGGGTATGCACAAGTTGGTCTGTTGGTACTAAGACTATAGACTAGGTCGTTTCTAAGACATCGACCCGGACTAGGTCGAGTCTTGCCTAATTCCCTATAGTTATGGCTCTGATACCAATCTGTCAAACCCCAACCGATGACGGAAACATCGGGGTATGGCACTGAGCGAAACAAATTGTCAAGAGAAATTCCATAACAACTAGATTACCAGATAGTTAATATTATGTCCCATACCATAACCTACCAAGCAATCAAATTATTACAGACATAGATATCCTCAAAACAAAACATGTTCCGACAACTCAGATTTAAATAAAAATAAATTGTCTTTGTTGGTTTCTAGACTCTCCTAAGCTCGATTCCATCAAGTAGCAAGCAAAGCATCCTAAACACCTATCACATACGTTAAAATAGAGGTCAATACACATAGTGTAAAGGTGAGCATACAAGTTTAATAGTATAATAGAGTTCGAAATCGTTTACGCATAACCAGCATGTACAACGTATAATGTGAAGCATGTAAGTTATCGACAAAGATCCTATCAATACCAATGACTGCGAGTAGCGAGTGCGCATCACATGTTCGCCACTGCGAACACGTGAAGTATTGTCCTTAACAACCCCTGAGTGAACAGGTGCTGAGTCCAAACTATAGTACTATCGTTGCTAAGGCAGGTAGACAGCAATCAATGTGTAAACATAACAAACAGGCATTCATCGAGTCACGTATAACATGCAATAGTGGTTAGCGTTAAATAGTGTTTGCATTGTGTGTCGATGTGATTTAGAATAAGTAACGTATGCAACACCCAAAAGTGCATAAAGCAAAAAGGGATCGAGTATACTCACAGCGATGGTAGTTTAATGGATTGAAAGGAGCGCTAGAGTGAGGTTAGCCTGATCAGAACGATAACATAACGATAAGCGGCGTGTAAAACGATGCAATTGAAACAAGTGTCGAGTGGTCATCCGGCCGGATGGCAATCCGAACGGATGGCCATTCGGTCGGATTGACACCTCATTTGGGATGGATGTGTTTGTGTATGATAGCTTTGAAGTTTTCGTTGTAGCATTTTGAAAAACAGAGAAGTATCTCTACCCTTCAGGTCGTTCGATCGAACGGCAGTTCGATCGGATGGCGATCCGTCCGGTGAGGTATTTCTCAGAGAACAAGTTCACAACAGGATTGTCATCCCATCGGATGGTCTACCGATCGGGTGGCAATCCGTTAGAATTGATCATGTTGAAAATTGTTTAAGTATTGAACCTTAAAGTGCAATCCGATCGGATTGCGGTTCGATCGGATGGCAATCTGATCGGACGGTAATCCGATCGGACGGCAATCCGTCCCGCGTTTTGATCATTTGAAACTTGGAGATTTGTTAAGTTTTGCGGTTTGATCGAGATGGTATGACAACGTGCTAAACAACAGAAACCCCATCATGACCCAAGTCATTCGATCGAACAGGAATCACCCTAGTCCGATCAGTTTACTGGTTCGTGACGGTGGTTCATGTTTAACCCGGAATCAGTTGTCCCTTAGATAGAAATCAGTTCTTGAACCAACACTTCACTAAGAATGAGTAGAAGATTAGGACAAGCTCCGATCCTATCAGTTTTGAGTGCATTGAGTGTAAAAGAGTTGAAAGAAAGTTGAAATAGTATCTTTCAATCCTTTTATCCTTGAAAATGTTCAGATCTATGCAAGCTCTTTGTTTATTCATGTGGAAATCTCTCAGATCTAAGTTGTTCTTGGTGGAATGAGGCCAAAACTTGAAGTTCATAAGAACTCCATGATGACATCACCCTAGAACACCTCAAATCCACTGATTTTACGGTTAAAAGTTGAGATTCAAAGGTGAAAAAGATGAAGAAATGTGTGTAGATCATAGAAGTGCATGATTTAGGTTGAAAACTTACAAGAATCGCGAGAAATCGAGAGAAAGGAGGCTTGAGTGCGGTTGGTCGAGTAGAGGAGCTGTTACATCACAAATGATGTGACAGGATGGTATTTATAGGGTTTTCAAAAGAGGAAAGTGCACATGTATCGGATTGGTCACCGATCGGATGGCAACTCAATCGGGTGGAAATCCAATCAGATGGCCACTCGGTCGGTTGGCCACTCGATCCAGGTGTCCGGCGTATTGAGTTTTGTCGTTTCGATTCGCGTGTTGTGCGTTGCGTTGCGATGCGATTTGAGTGAGCGATGCGATAGTATTACCCCATAGTTACACCAATAACCTAACTACTATATCTAACATACAATCACTATAAATAACTTGCGTTTAGCGTTTGCGATTTGATTGCGATGCGATAGAATTGCGATTGCGATTGCGATTAACACCTCAACATAAACATAACATGCACAAGTAACACATAAATAGCACACACACGTAAAACAATATCCAGAACGCGTAATTCGGGTTGCGAATGCGATTGCGATAAGTCGATTAGCGATTAATTATGCGATTAAACCTCGATTATTAACACGTACTCCACATAATACAACTAAAGCGATTAAAAATAAGGATTCGATTACAAGTCAGAGAAGTCAAATCAGTAATTAAGCAAGGAGTGACAGATTGCAATTAGCAATCTTTTCTTCCTTTGACTTCAATCTTGACTTTGACTTTGACTTCAGTAACACGGGTTGTTACATTTCATGTGGTTGGTGTAACTACAAAACCCAAAATGAATGGAACCAGGTCATCAATAAGCCCATTTGTTGGTTGTGGCCCATGCCTTTGTTGTGTTGTCATTTGGGGTGCAGTTGAGAAGACAACATAGTGTCACTAATAACGGGTGTTAATAGTTTAGTTTGGTTTGGTTTGGTTCGGTTTTTAAGGTAAAATCAAAACCTAATCAAAATGTTTGATTTTTGGTTTTTGAAAATTGTTAGATTTTGGCTTTTCGGTTTTATCAACGATTCGGTTCGATTTTGGAACAAAATTACGTAAAATTCAAAAATAAAAAGTCTTATTCAAAACTTAATAATCTTTCTTAGATGTTTAAATTTAAGTTATATAGTTAACCTTTTTAATTAATATTGTTTATATAAACCTAACATTCTAATCTATTTTTATTTTTCTTCAAAGATTTTATTAAGATATTTGCTTTTATAATACTTTAAAGATCATTTAACTTTTATATAATTTTTTTGTTATTTCTTATAGGCAATAGATAAATCATTTTAATGATAAATAAACATGTTAGTATTTTTATTGTAGAAGGGGTGCCCTAGGGCACTACTCTAGGGCCAGCCAATGATACAATGTCATGTCATTTTTATACCTAAGTACCCTAGAAGTCTAGAATCACGAAAACATTGGTGCCAGTTACCCACAAGTATCTTAGAATCATGGAACTCGCCCTTTTATTCTACCCACTAATCACACACCATAAACTCCCCAACATCACGGCGAAATGTTCAATTCTTCAGCGGCAAATGTTTACCGCAAATCCCAAGCCTCAAGGCAAGTCGCATGGGTGACAGGGGTATTGCCTAGCGGCTAACAAGCCGCATATGATTCCAACTCGTTCTAACACCGGGATATATCATGTGCGGTTGTATGGTACCGAAAATTATTACAACGAGGATAGTGAATACATTAACTATGTTAGTTTGAAATATTGACAAACACTAGAAATAAGATGACAATTTTATTGTATAGAAAATTATGAAAGGAGAGCCTATTATTTAAGCACACAAGGTGTTTGATAATATGACTAAGAACCGAATCAAGGTTGGAATACTAACGAAGGGAATATCATCAATCTCCTTTCAGCCTGATTGAATATAGCGTGTTGGCTAGAAGGCAGTGTATTCTAGGGATGAGCAAATCGTTCCTGATACCGGTACCGAATTTTTACCGAACCGAGTACTTTTTCGGTACCGATTTTTAGCATTTTTATAACATCTCTCCTAAAATATTTCCGGCACTCCTAAAATTTTTAGAACATCCCTATACGCCCTAAAATACACCCCGTATACGAGATTTGGCCATAAATACCTATAATTTCATAAAAATTAAATAAAAACAAATTCTAAGGGGAGCTCGCGGGCCGCGACCATTTTGGTTGGGTGCTTCGCGGGGCGCAACAGCTCAACATCAAGGCGACACCCTGATGCGCCACGTGTCAATAACGTGTTGGGTCTAGTGGTTGAGTCAGCCAAGCTAGGGCCTACCCTAGTTGGTCTCGCGGGCCACGAAGACCTACACTAAAACTCTCGTAGGGTGCGAGAGAGTGGTCGACCAGCACTATAAATAGAAGCCCTTGGCTTCATTTGTCAATTCGTTCAGAATTCACAATTCTCTCTCAATTTCTATAGTGTAGAAATTATACCGGGCATAATACCCCCCTAATTAGCGAAGCTCTGCCTCGTTGTAAGTATTTTAACCCCCGGTTACGTATTAGATATGCTGCCCGATTGATCTAGTGCTCCGTAACGGCTGTCGAGGCTCTGCCCGACGTAGTCGTTGGAGTTCTATCTCGGGGAGGGTATAACTAATGTAAATTGGGTTATTATACTAACGCGTGTGCATTATTTAATTAATAGATTATAACCAGGAAATCACAAAGGAAAAACCTAAAATATCAATGTGAGTAATCCTTCTTTTTGTAAACCTTTTTGTAAACTGTTTTTACAAAACCTCAAATGTTTTACATTATGATTAGCAGTGATTGAGTATTTGTAATTCTACAATTATCGTCGGTATGTTGGGGTTTTGTATACAAAATTTGTTACTACACTGTGAGTAGTAACATTACCACAAGTCAGGATTGACAGTACCGTGGGTGGTAATTAAAGTAAGAATTGGAAACAAATATAATTGCGAGATCGCCCTCAATATTGTACAATGATAAAACTTGTTTTGATTAAACTGGGATTCACTCACCAGTATTTCCCACTGACAAAATGTTTTTAAACGCGTTTCAGGTAACAAAATGTGAAAGCCAAATAGAAGCCAGCTGGACAGCACTGAAGGCTTGGAAAATGTGGCTATAAAAGTTACCTAAATAAAGAAGATGTTTTATTTAAATAAAATAGGGTTTATCCCTATAAACATGTTTGTAATGGAAACTTGGGTTTTACCCATGTGTTTATTATTATAAAAATGTGGTATTTTACTCTGATAAAATATTTCCTAACTACGGTCCTGATGTAAATTCCGTTGCCAAAATGATAAACACTGATACCACTGAATCTGAGCTCGCGACCGCCCGTTCCCAGGTGACTAGGGATCGGGGGTTGCGACTGAGAGTGGTATCAGAGCTATAGCCACTGATTTAAGCCACAGAAGTGTTCTGTTGACAATGAAATTGTCAATTCTGTTAGGAAATAATTTGTGTGAATACATGCATACCTGTGTATTATTGTTTTATTATTTGACAATCTGTTAGTTTACAGTATGAGTGATCAAGGACCATCGGACGCCTATCGTCAATTGTCTAGTTCTCCTATATATGAAGGAACTTCTTCCCAGACGACCCCCTCGGGGTATTCAGCTGACACAGATGAAGGGATCTTTATATTCAAAGCACAATCCGAAGAGCCATTCCCTACCAAAAAGAGAGGATGGTTCAGTCAGGGAGCTCACGAGCGTAGGAAAAGAATGAGAAAATTACAGCAACAACGAGCTTTAGACCGTGGGGTATGGTCGGGCTTGGGTTGGGGGCATGAGTTGACACGTGGAGTTCGAGCCCCCCCCCCCCCCCACCAGTGAGTGACGTGTCCGTGGGGTATGGCGGGGCTTGGGTTGGGGCGTGGCTTGGCAGTTTGCTAAAAAAAGCGAATAGGGCATGGCCAACAAAGCGAATAGGAGCCCGCCACATAGGATCGCTAACCCGCCCCACGCCCGGCTTCAAACTCCCGCCCCTTGGGCCACGCCCCAACCCAAGCCCCCGGGGTGGTGGCTTGGGCATTTTCAGCCAACCCACGCCCCAACCCAAGCCCCATACCCCATAGTCTTAGCAGCTGCAAATACGGAGATGAACACCCAAACTCAAGATATACTCAATAGGAAACTAGCCAACTTCCACATACTAGCTACCACAGCTGCAGACCCGAACTTAGAACAACTCATAGCACCACAACTACTACCGTTGTTCCCAACACAACCCATGGAAATAGAACAAAACCCAGGAGGCCAGATTCCCTTACCTGCTTTCGACTGAACTGAAATCCCTAGAGTCTCAGCACCCCATCCTCCAAACTATGACCCATGGTTTGACGACCATAGAGATTACCCAGAACTCCATCCACAAGAGTAACCCATGCAAAACCCAGTAGCACCCTATCCAAACCTTACCCTCTAGATCCATACTGGGATAATGACCAATATATCAGGGAGATCTTAGAAAAC
Source organism: Helianthus tuberosus (assembly GCA_030545235.1). NCBI lineage: Eukaryota > Viridiplantae > Streptophyta > Magnoliopsida > Asterales > Asteraceae > Helianthus > Helianthus tuberosus. Next base: position 152,149,240 of record CM060400.1, read on the forward strand.
CCATACCCGTACGAAGAACCAATGCCATAGTACCCTGACCCGATACCAGCACCCGCACCACCCATGAGCACTGAGAATGTGCAAGAACTTCGCACCTTTGGTGAGGAGTTATTAGATGAAAGTGAAAAGATAAGACAGATAGGGGAGAGGCTCGTTTGGAAGTATGAAGAGTGTAATATGCAATATTGGATGAACCCCTATCAGTAATAATATATATATATAAAGATGTGTGTGACTTGAATATATATATATCCACTAAGATAGATAATTAAATAACTACTGATGCATACTAGTATTGTATTTTAATTTCCAGTTGTGGTTTGTAATAGATGCATATCTACAAAATAGAGTAAATGTCGCAATGCACGACGATTTTGATCAATGTGTTGTGGTGTGATTATTGGCATTAAATATTGCTCCAAGATATTAATACTTGGTAATTGTTTATAAATCCAGATGGCCAACGCAGCAAATCAGGAAAACCAGAATAATGATAATCAGATAAATAACAGTGTCATTCGACACATAGTAACCTAAGGAATTAGAGATGCTATGCCAGCTATCATCCAAAACGTTAGGGAAGCGGAAAATAATAAAAGTAATAATGGAAGTAAGCGATCACATACTGAACCCAGTCACAGCGTGAACAATGGACCATTACTTCAAGTGCCCATTCCAAAAAGAAGAAGAACCATGTCTTATGGTTGTTCTTACAAAGAATTCTGGTCTTGTAAACCCATAGAATTCCCGGGCAATGAAGGAGCCATTGCAGCTCTACGCTGGTTAGAAAAGACTGAGGCAGTCTTAAAAATAAGCAAGTGCACAGAAGAAGACAAAATCATGTTCGCTTCCAATCTGTTTAAAAATGCAGCTTTAGAATGGTGGAACACTATTCTCCAGTCTAGGGGAAGTGACAGAACCTATAATATGGAATGGACTGAGTTCAAGACTATGGTTGAAAGAAAGTTCTGTCCACCCAATGAAAAATAACAGATTGCTAATAAGTTCTTAAACCATAAAATGACTGGAGTAGACTGTAAGGGGTACAATACTGTATTCTTCGAATATGCTAGAATAGTGCCAACACTAGCTTCACCAGAACCAGTATTAATCCCCCATTACATCTGGGGATTAATCAGTGAGATTAGACTGTAATCAAGGCAGCTAGATCACCAACCATAGAAGAAGCTGTAGAACTAGCAAATACCTTGACCGATGAATTGATACGTACACAAGAAGAGAACCAGAGAAAGAAGCTAGTCCAGAAACTTATCCAGGAATTTCGCTATGGAAATTCCAACCGTGGGAAGAATATAGGTTATACTTCTGCACCTTATTGTAAGGCTTGCAAGAAGAAGCATTCAGGAAGATGCTCCACCTACGGCAATTTCTGCAAGATACCAGAACATAAGGAAGAAGATTGTAGGAAGAAACCCAGTAATGGAGTATGCTTTAATTGTGGAGAAAAAGTACATATTAAGCCAAACTGTCCAAAACTAGCTCTAGCCATGAACAACAAGACTGCTAAGAATGCTAGGGCATTTGTTCTTACAGCCAAAGAAGCAAAGATGATTCCGGATGTGATTGCCGGTACGTTTTTAGTTAGGGGAATTGGCCTGTAATAATCCCACCTAGACCTTATTGGCCATTAATGATCCCACCTCAGAATATTCCCCCCACCAGTCCCACCTTTCACCTATTTTTTCCTACAATGGTCCCCCGTTAAAAAAAACTTAACGGAGTTAAGCTTTTTTCCAAATTACAAACAGATTTTTTAGGGCTTTTGATCAGAACGATGATACGAGTCCATTGATGTAAAACTTACTTCGAAATGGTTCTCCAAGTGACTTGATTTTGGTTAATTGGAAAATTAAACACCCGAATTGAAGCGCCGTTTTCATCGTTTGGAGCACCGTTTCGAGGCCAATTTTACATCAATGGACTCGTATCATCGTTCTAATCAAAAGCCCTAAAAATTTGTTTGTAATTTGGAAAAAAGCTTAACTCCGTTAAGTTTTTTTAACGGGGGACCATTGTGGGAAAAATAGGTGAAATGTGGGATTGGTGGGGGGAATATTCTGAGGTAGGATTATTAATGGCCAATAAGGTCTAGGTGGGATTATTACAGGCCAATTTCCCTTTTAGTTAGTGATATTTTTGCTAAAGTATTATTTGACTCTGGTGCAAACCAAAGTTTTATGAATACTTCATTTTGCAAATTTCTCAACCAACCATTAACTAAACTCCAACAAGAATGTCTAGTAGAGACAGCAAATGGAGAAACCATTAAGATTTTTGAAATCTTGCAGGGAGCAAGAATAGAAATTTTAAACCATAAGTTTATTGCTAACCTCTACCCAATGAGTCTGGCTGGATATTATGTTGTATTAGGAATGGATTGGTTAATAGCCAATAGAGCCAGTATTCTATGTGATCAAAAGTCAATCCAAATAAGTTCACCAAAGGGTGAAAAGATCACAATCAAAGGAAATAAGCCATCCAGATCCGCGAAATTCATCTCTGTGATGAAAACTGCAAGTTGTGCAAGGAAAGGATCACTAGTGTATATGATTTTCATAATCATTAACACTAAAGGAAAAGAATTGAAAGATATTCCCGTAGTATCTCAATTCTCAGATGTATTTCCAGAAGAATTACCAGGATTACCGCCGGACAGGGAACTTAAATTCATAATTCATCTGCTACCAGGAACCGCACCGATTGCCAAAGCACCTTACCATTTGGAGCCAGCAGAAATGCAAGAGCTGAAGAAACAGTTGGACGAACTATTGGAGAAAGGATTCGTACAGCCAAGTTCATCACCCTAGGGAGCTCCAATCTTGTTTGTCAAGAAGAAAGACGGATCAATGCTTATGTGCATTGATTATCGAGAGTTGATTAAGGTCACAATTAAAAATCGGTACCCATTACCGATAATCGATGATCTGTTTGATCAACTACAAGGAGCTCGATTCTTTTGTATGATCGATTTACGCTCAGGATATCATCAATTAAAGGTACAGGAAGAGGACATTCCTAAGACCACCTTCAGAACAAGGTATGGCCATTATGAATTTACTGTCATGCCATTTAATCTAACCAATGCCCCAACCGCATTTATGGACATGATGAACCGAATATGTAAGCTATATTTGGATAAATTCATAATTGTCTTTATAGATGATATTCTAATTTACTCTAAGAGTAAAGAGGAACATGCAACGCATCTGCATACACTTTTAATTTTGCTGAGAAAAGAAAAGCTTTACGCTAAATTTTCAAAATGCGAATTTTGGTTAGAAGAAGTGCAATTTCTTGAACATTTAGTTAATCATGAAGGGATTCATGTGGATTCCACAAAGATTGAGGTAATTACTAAATGGAAAGTCCCTAAATCACCAACGGAGGTTAGAATTTTTCTAGGACTAGCCGGTTATTATAGACGGTTTATTCGAGATTTTTCTAGAATAGCCATTCCCTTAACCAAGTTAACCTGTAAATTTGTTAAGTTTGAATGGGGACCAAAACAAGAGGAAGCCTTTAGAATTCTTAAGCAAAGATTAACCAACGCACCTATACTAGCATTGCCATAAGGAACCAAAGACTTTGAAGTCTATTGTGATGCTTCTAAGTTAGGTTTTGGATGTGTGTTGATGCAACGTCAAAATGTTATAGCCTATGCGTCTAGAAAACTTAAGAATCATGAAGAAAACTATTCAACCCATGATTTAGAATTAGGAGCCATAGTTTTTGCCCTTAAGATTTGGAGACACTATTTATATGGAAATAAATTTGTTGTCTTCACTGATCATAAGAGTTTAGGGAACATTTTTGGGAAAAAAGAATTAAATATGAGACAAAGACGCTGGATAGAATTTCTTAGTGATTATGATTGTAATATCCAGTATCATGCAGGAAAGGCTAATGTAGTCGCTGATGCTTTAACTCGAAAGTATCATGAAAAGCCGAAAAGAGTACGTTCTCTTACATTAAATCTGCAGATAGATTTAAATGAACAAATTAGAGTCGTACAAGAATCAGTAATCAAGGATGATACTGAAAAAATGAAAGGAATGATTAAGGAACTAGAACAAGGAACAGATGGAATTTGGAGATTCCATAAGAAAAGGATGTGGATACCTAAACTAGGAAACCTACGCCACCTAATATTAGAAGAAGCCCATAAATCTAAGTACACGATATATCCTGGAAGTGATAAGATATATCAAGACTTAAGAAAGAATTTTTGGTGGATAGGAATGAAAAAGGATATAGCGGCTTATGTTCCCAAGTGTCTAACATGTTCACAGGTTAAAGCTGAGCATCAGAAACCCCCAGGCTTGTTACAACAGTTAGAAATGCCTGTTTGGAAATGGGAATTGATAACAATGGACTTTGTTACCAAATTACCCAAGACACGAAAAGGTAATGATACAATTTGGGTAATTGTAGATAGGTTAACTAAGTCTGCTCATTTCTTACCAATGAAGGAAACCTTAAGTATGGAACAGTTAGCCAAGTTATATGTTAATGAAATAGTTTCATTACATGGAATTCCTTTATCAATTGTTTCTGATAGAGATAGCCGTTTTACTTCTCATTTTTGGACAAGTTTCCAAAAAGCAATGAGAACCAAGCTAAATCTAAGCACCGCTTATCATCCTCAAACGGATGGACAAAGTGAAAGGACAATTCAGACAATGGAAGATACGCTTAGAGCTTGTGTAATTGATTTCGGAGGAAATTAGGACGATCATCTACCATTAATAGAATTTTCTTATAATAACAGCTATCATACCAGTATCAATGCTGCACCATTCGAAGCACTTTATGGACGAAAGTGCCGAACTCCAGTCTGTTGGGCAGAGATTGGAGAAAAACAAATGTCTGGACCTGAAATCGTACAAGAAACTACGGACAAGATTATTCAAGTCAAGGAACGACTAAAAGCAGCACGCGATCGACAAAAGAGTTATGTTGATAACAGGCGAAAGCCATTGGAATTTCAAGTAGGAGACAATGTGTTATTAGAAGTTTCTCCTTGGAAACGAGTAGTCAGATTCATCAAAAGGGGAAAGCTAAGCCCCAGGTACGTTGGACCTTTTGAGATTATTAGAAAAATAGGAACCGTAGCCTATCAGCTACAACTGCCAGAGGAAATGGCAGGAATACATGATGTGTTTCATGTATGTAATCTCAAAAAGTGCTTAGTCGATGAATCATTGGTAGTACCTCTTAAGGATATAGAGGTAAATGAGAATCTTAAGTTCGTAGAAAAGCCTCTTCAGATTGAAGACAGAAAAATCAAGAATCCCAAACACAAGAGATTAATTCTAGTCAAAGTAAAATGGGATTCCAAGAGAGGACCAGAATACACTTGGGAGCTTGAATCAGAGATGCAGAGGAAATATCCACACCTGTTCCAGTAGACCTCGAGGACGAGTTCTAAAACAAGGTGGGGATGATATAACAACCCTCCTAAAATATTTCCGGCACTCCTAAAATTTTTAGAGCATCCCTATACGCCCTAAAATACACCCCATATACGAGATTTGACCCTAAATACCTTTAATTTCATAAAAATTAAATAAAAACAAATTCTAAGGGGCGCTCGCGGGCCGCGACCATTTTGGTTGGGTGCTTCGCGGGGCGTGTTGGGTCTAGTGGTTGAGTCAGCTAAGCTAGGGCCTACCCTAGTTGGTCTCGCGGGCCGCGAAGACCTACACTAAAACTCTCGTGTGGCGCGAGAGAGTGGTCGACCAATACTATAAATAGAAGCCCTCGGCTTCATTTGTCAATTCGTTCAGAATTCACAATTCTCTCTCAATTTCTATAGTGTAGAAATTATACAGGGCATAATACCCCCTAATTAGCGAAGTTCTGCCTCGTTGTAAGTATTTTAACCCCCGGTTACGTATTAGATACGTTGCCCGATTGATCTAGTGCTCCGTAACGGCTGTCGAGGCTCTGCCCGACGTAGTCGTTGGAGTTCTGTCTCGGAGAGGGTATAACTAATGTAAATTGGGTTATTCTACTAACGCGTGTGCATTGTTTAATTAATAGATTATAACCAGGAAATCACAAAGGAAAAACCTAAAATAGCAATGTGAGTAATCCTTCTTTTTGTAAACCTTTTTGTAAACTGTTTTTACAAAACCTCAAATGTTTTACATTATGATTAGCAGTGATTGAGTATTTGTAATTCTACAATTATCGTCGGTATGTTGGGGTTTTGTATACAAAATTTGTTACTACATTGTGAGTAGTAACATTACCACAAATCAGGATTGACAGTGTCGTGGGTGGTAATTAAAGTAAGAATTGGAAACAAATATAATTGCGAGATCGCCCTCAATACTGTACAATGATAAAACTTGTTTTGATTAAACTGGGATTCACTCACCAGTATTTTCCACTGACAAAATGTTTTTAAACGCGTTTCAGTTAACAAAATGTGAAAACCAAATAGAAGCCAGCTGGACAGCACTGAAGGCTTGAAAAATGTGGCTATAAAAGTTACCTAAATAAAGAAGATGCTTTATTTAAATAAAATAGGGTTTATCTCTATAAACATATTTGTAATGGAAACTTGGGTTTTACCCATGTGTTTATTATTATAAAAATGTGGTATATTACTCTGATAAAATATTACCTAACTACGGTCATGATGTAAATTCCGCTGCCAAAATGATAAACACCGATTCCACTGAATCTGAGCTCGCGACAACCAGTTCCCAGGTGACTAGGGGCCGGGGGTTGCGACAATTTTCGGTACCGGTCCGGTACGGTACCGGTATTTACCAGTTTTTACCCTCAAATACCGGTACCGAACCGGGTATATTCGGTACCGGTACCCACTTTTGGGGATTTTCTATACCGGTTCTTTCGATATCGGTACCGGTTCGGTACCGAACTCATCACTAGTGTATTCAATGCATTGGTTGACCTGACCCGTTTCAAATTTAATCGTTCACCCTTAAAATGCTGAAGTTGTGAAAAATATTTCAAAAATCACAACAGACAGAAGTATGTGGCTAGGAAAATGACACATCCTCCATAAAGTGCTAAAGTATCTGCCAAACTACTTCAGTGCCACATGTAACCCACCTACTGGCTATATCTTCTTCTGATGTTTAAAGGTTTATCCACTTGCCCATACCGATGATCTGGGATCCTACTTTTGGGCTAAATGAGCTCATGTTTATCATTATATAGGACCAAATTAAATTTGGGTATTGCTCAATCTTGCATCATTAATCACCATATCTTGTTTGAAGAATTAAGAAAAATGGAGGCATACTTTCTTTCTTCATATTCCTTCACTAAATCATTCAAAGTTGTCACCCCTTTTGTCGAATCAAGAAGCTTTGTGCAATCCAAGAGATTGTCTTGGATTAGGAAAACTCGTACTCACTCCTCAACGACGTGTAAGTTTTTGGATATTCGCAGGTTGACACGAATACGTCATGTTTAACTCGATTTTTTTTTTTAACTTTTGTGTATTTATACTCTAAAGTTACATAGAAAATTCCAAATATATATTCAAACCGTTACGTTTATATCATGAAAGTTGGTGCCAATTTCCCTTTTAGTTTTTAAAGCTTAACTTAGAATACTCGACCATTTTAAGTTGGGACACAAAAACACAGGGCCGGTCCTAAGAATTTATTTACCATATTCGAGCTTGAAAAAACGTGCCATTAGTCCTTAATGAAATTGGGTATTGGGCTCATTGAAGGTTTAAACCTAATGGCAATGGGTTAATAACTAATCTAAACCATAAAAATAGTTTTGTAAGTGGGCCAATGTTGGTGTTTGTATGAGTATACCATATTAATTTATTTATTTTTACATTTACATATCCGATTTTTTTTTAAATAACGTGCCCTTCGAAGTATCGGGTCCTGGCCGGTGGTCCTTCCCGCCCACCCTAAGGGTCGGCCATGCAAAAACACATTTAAAAAAAATAAACACGTCAACCCACAAACCTGCCAAGTCAACCTGAACCCAACCCGTTTAGCTAAACGTGTTGGCCGGTTCCACCCAAAACTGATTGGGACCTGTATAGACTTAACTGAGACCCGTGATTTTTAGGTTCATGTCATGTTTTTGCGTCGTGCCATTAGATCACACCCGTATGTAAAATAGAAGAATCATAAATGCCTTGCTATTAGTTTGTTTACCTTATCTTTCTATTTCCATGGTTTTTTCAAGTGTGGTAATAATTTGTATATTGTAGATTGTCGATCTCAGTCAAATTCACCATCACCCTCATCGGGAGACGAGGAAAATATGTTTCTTGATACCGATTGGCGATCATTCAGAGCAAGGCTAGTAGCCGGAGAACAAGCATTTAGCTCAGAAGAATCTTCACCACCGGACAACCCCAATACCATGGTGGACCAACCATCATCCATTTCAATAGGTGACAAATGGGCTCATGCCATACATGAGCCCGAAAAGGGTTGTTTACTCATTGCAACCAAGAAAATGGACGGGGTCCACATCTTTGAAAGGACAGTGGTCCTTTTATTATCAACAGACAATGTGGGCCCAATGGGCGTCATACTCAACCGCCCTTCGCTTATGTCAATCAAGGAGATGAGATCAAATGTGCTAGACGTGTCGGGAGTATTTTCTGACCAAACGTTGTTCTTTGGCGGGCCTCTTGAAGCAGGGCTTTTTTTGGTGAGAGGGGATGAAAGAGTTGGTAATAGTGGTGTGTTTGATGAAGTAATGAAAGGGTTGTATTATGGGACCAAAGAGAGTGTAGGGTGTGCTGCTGAAATGGTCAAGAGGAATGTGGTTGGTGTGGGTGAGTTTAGATTCTTTGATGGGTATTGTGGATGGGAGAAAGAACAGTTGAGAGGTGAGATAAGGGCTGGGTATTGGGCTGTTGCTGCTTGTAGTCCAAATGTACTTAGGCTGACAGATGTGGGTAATGTTGGGCTTTGGGAAGAGGTTCTTGGGCTTATGGGTCAGAAGGAAGTTTGGTAATTTATGGCTCAATACAACTCTAGTATTTTGTCATATTTGTGTGAAATGACATATTATATAGTTGTGGTCCATAATTGATTATGAAGTTGTTTGGTAGTTTTATTAATGATTCATTGAATTTTTTAAACTACTGAATACTAATAGACACTATAACTGTAGGCATGAGTAGCATATCTATACTATTATAAAAAGGAGAAGTGACGTACAAAAATGTAATTTTACGTCGTATACAACTTTTAAAGCAACAAGTACAAAGGATTACAACACATTTAAGAAGGATAGAATAGGAAATAAACCAATATTTTAAGACACTTCAAGGGTAAGATAGTAAATTTATCTATACAATTTTAATGTTATTTCCACCTTTACCCTTTTGACTCTTCAGCATCACAAAACCTATTCAATGTCTTTAAATTTAATGGCTTTAAGAACCCTCAATTCACCTTCTGACTACTCCATCCATTAAATCTATAAACTCATACGTGTAGACTTCAATTAATTGAAGAGAGAGTGAGAGTTATAAAAAGAGAGAAAGATGTAGACGATCTATAATACTAGGGAGGTTGGAGGGCGACGACATGAAGGAGTAGGATCGTGATTCCGATCATACTCCGGTAAGTGTTTGTGGACCAGTTTTAATTGAGAAATTCAATTAGGAGATTGGAGTAAGGGGACCCAACTCAAATGTACACGCACCCCCTCAACCTCTCCTTCTGTTCTCTCCCTATTCTTTCTCTCTCTAACCGTTTCTAAATTCAGTCGAATTTACCGTTTATCCACTGTCAAACTGCAGGTACGATTTTTCTGTTTCAGTTTTCTCATCGGTCTATTACTGGTTTGCTGCTGATTTGTTTAGATTTTGATCGTGTAACACTTAGTTTTGTTTCTGTTTTGGCTGATTGTTGAAATTTACGTGTTTGTCTTCTTAGATTTGGTGATTATATCTGATCGGTAGTGTAATTTGACTGTGAGTATCGTAGATGGAGTTGAGGAATTAACGATCTTTGTTGATGATTGAGAAGTGTATGTTAAGCTGATAGTTTAATGGATATAAAGCTAGGTTTAAAATGATTATCATGATGTTTAGGAATTGTGTAAAGGATGTTGTTTTTAATCGTTACTTCGAAGAGTACTACCAGGTCATGGAGGGTTGGTTGTATTCCATGGTTGTATTTCTACAAGAAATAGACGAAAGAGCTTAACGCGGGACGTGAAGGTGAACTTCTCTACCTATATCTCTTATTTTTCTTCGCAACAAAATTTACTTTTCGGTTACATGTTATATAATGATCCTTTTAGATTATTCGTTTTTAATACAACTTCCAACTACAACATTGAAATCCACAAATCCGTCTGGCATGTCCGCTCCACCGGCGCCAGGCGCATCGCTCATTTACTCTACAAGATGCACTCGTTAGTAATCTCGGACATCTTCATCGCGGTACTTTAGCTTATTTTTCTTTTTATGTTTTTTTTGGGTTGCTATACCGAATGCCAGTGTCGGTACCATACCTATTACGTAACAATTCGAACTGATACCGACCGAATCCCACCGCAACGCGTGGGGTACTTGTCTTGGACCCATCACAAGTCACAACTATATGTTACAAAAGACACTTGTGTTTATGATTCAGGTGTTCTTTGTAACTGCTCTTCTAGGGGAAAGACTTGCTGATTATGAATATAGCCAGTGGCAGAGTGTATTTGTTGAGTATAGAGACATGGAATGTAGGTGTATACAAGAATAAAGTGGTAAATTTAGGGTGTAAGATACAGAGCCCATGTTGGTTATAACTGTATATGGACCATAACATTTAGTAGCTTGCTTGTTGTATTTACTTGTGATGCCACTATTGCTGGCAGGTAAACTCTTTAACAATTCTTCTCAGTACCGAATTTATAGTTTGTCACTCATCAAAATGCCACTTTAATTATCAATTCTTAGTTCTATTCTTCTCTAATACTTACAAGTATCTATAGTTCTATTTTCTTTTGAAATCTTTTATTGATTAAACATATATCTTCTGTTATTTGCTGTAGGATTAACACCTACCCCAACACAAGCAATTGCTGTTAGGTGGGTGAGAATGAGTTTATAACAAATGTCATGAATTTAAATAGATACTTAAGGATGGTATGCAGCATGTGGGTGTGTAGCAATTTAGGTGCAAGAATGGATTCTGAGTCCAAACGATGGCAGATTTTTGGTGTTCATTTGCTACATTTGGCCTGAGACTTTAGTATGTGCGTATGAAACAATAAACGTTGTCATAAAAAAACGTTTTCCTATTTTAGAACCTTTAAACAATCTGCTAAGAGCTTCACTACGAGACAAGGTGACCCTCTATCTCTTTTTTTATTCTTAATTGTTATGGAATGTTTGATAACTAGCGAAGTTGGGTTGTTCACGGCATGAAACCCCATAATGAAGACCCATTGTATCCAGATGATGCCATCATCGTTGGGGAATGGTCAGCAACTTCGAACGAAATGGAACAATTCATGCTTGTTATTCGAGAGCATCTCCATCTGCTGAAGTGGAGAATCCTCAGCTGGTCGTGTGGTCGGAGTCTGTTGCTGATATTCTTGATTCGGATCCTAAAGAGTAAGTTTTTATGCACATATATAGAGTAATTATGCCACACGTTAACTTGTCATATCTCATAAAATTATCTTCTTATGTTTATGTGCCGGTTTACGATATTTTAATGTCCACAATGGTTATGGGTATTATGTTGCAGATTCGAAAGACCTGGGTTTTTTTTTGTCATGTGTGGGTCACTATGTAGACTTTTTGTATCATTCGGGTCATTATCAACTGTAAAAAAATTGTTCCGTTTGTAATATCTTTAGATACGTGTTTGACCCATTAAAGATCAAACATAACTCGTATTAACCAATTCATAAGTAAACGGGTCATCATTGTTCTCTACTTTTGCAATATTTTATTGTTCAATTTGATTTATTGATTAATTTATGTTTTGTAGGTACAACTTTGATCCGGTGATGAGAAGCCGTCTATGGTGGTATGATATAGTTTTTTGGTTCCGATTTAAAATTTTGCAAAACTTCACTGTTGCCAATGGGTAACAGTGATATATTATAGGTACAACTTTGATCCGGTGATGAGAAGCCGTCTTGGTTGGTGCATTGAATGGGTAAAAACAATATACTGTTGCCAGTAGTTTCTTTCATTACATGATATATTATATACTTAAATTCTTCCTGTAAATGGATCTTCAATCTTGCAGCTTAAAGCATACTTGCTCGGCTCGTCATGTTTTTTTGAAGCTCGAGCTTGAGCTCGGCTCGTGAGTAAAACCCAAAGCTCGAGCTCGTCTCGAGCTATTTTAAGAACAACATTAGACGAGCTAAAAATTCGGATCGAGCTCGCTTTAGTATCGCTTAAACTAGCCAAAGCTCGGCTCGAACTCGGCTCGCCAATGTTATCATCATTATTATTATATTATATATAAAATAAATAAATTTTTGTTTGGGCGTTTTGGCTGTCTAAAATTTTCTTGTGTGGTATTGTAGTTGGATCTTTATCAGCTATCCGAGAACTGGAAGGAGCTTGTAGAGAAAGCGCGGTCAAAGAAACTTCAACCCCATGGACGTATATCATTAAAGCATATTATTTGAGAACGGGATTGGATCGAAGTATATGGACATGTACAAATCCCTAATATCATTAATGTTAATAAGGTTGTAAATAAACCTACTTTCGATGTTTTGATGAAAAATTGTTATGGTTTAATAAATCTAACTCTTTATATTGAAATAGTAGATTTTCTTTGCATGTTTGTGACTTATAGGTTCTTCGTCTATTTTTCATTGAATGGAATAAAATGTTAGAAACTCGGAATGGGTTGTGGTTCGTAATAGACGTCATAAATGAATCTGATAAAAGTCGGGACACCCGCCGCAACGCGCGGGCATTCCCACTAGTCAATATATTAAAAAAGAACTGTAATGGAAGAAAAAAATATTGTAAGTGATATCATTGTTCAAATTTAATTAACTCAGTTTTTTTTTTTTTTTTTTTTTTTTTTTTTTTGCATCAAGAATATTTGAAATATAGTTCTATATTACTCTATAATCTGTATGTACTTTAGATGCAATACTTGAAAAGTTAATGTACTTATTTACTTTAGATGCAATACTTGAAAAGTTAATAAAGTTTTAAGATGTGTTTTTTTTTCGCATTACATGATGTTTTTATAACCAGACCAATTATTAAACATGCTGTCTTATTGATTAATAAAATATGAAGTATGAAATAAATAGAAAAATGAGAGATGAAGTATTAAACGAGATTTAGAAGATATATTCTTAAATTGCTCTAAGAAAGTCAACCAGGTTGTATGTAACGCCCATAATTTGATAAAATCAAAAGAAACATTAAAGACGCTTATAACGATGATTTTCATTTCAAGACTTTCAATTTCTACCGGATGTACCCTTTTTCAAAATATGTATAGTTCGAGTGAACACAACATCTAGAGTTAATCAAAAGTGTTAACCCGAACTACCATAGTAAATATGTAAGGTTCCTAAATTACTTATAAACATACTAGGTTTCCGCCCAAAACACATTAATGACCAAAAACTAGGACTATACAAAATGGGCATCTTCGGAAGCACAAGTGGGTGTGATCCATGTGTGTTCGTTCCAAGTCGCGGAGTCTCTAAGTGGAGGATTTACCTACATCAAACAACAACTTTAAAAGTTAATTCCTTCGCCTATGTTACTTTTATTCTAGAATACCAATTTCATCCATTCCATGCCTTCATATCATTCTTACATTTACAACCCGTCGAAACGGGTCAAAACATACTTATCTCATAATTGAGATAAAACATACCATTCGTTACTTACCCGTTGTAACGGGTCAAACATACTATCTCTTTATCGAGATAAATCATACCATTCAGTATCCCGTCGAAACGGGATATCACGTTCATACATAAACTTCCATTCAGTCTGTTTACAACGAACGAATATATTCATTTTACCTTTGCACTCGCATTCACCTCAACCCGTTTATAACGAATCGAGTAATCACATTACTTTCTCACATAACTTTCCATTATCCGGTTCACTCAAAACAAACCGTTCATAATTCAATTTCCTTCTTAACTTTCTTATCATATAATCCGTTCTTGACGGGTTATACTATCCACTATGTAACGACTTCGAACTACCATAACTATAAGTCTAATTTAAGAAATGACAGTTTACATAATAAAGCTTGTATGCATAAGACGACATACCTCGATCTTGTGAGCCTTCCGATTTCCTAGCGTTTGAGCTTTCATTTACGCCTACATCAACACATTCGTTCATTTAGCTCAACCACATATCATGCCATCTTTTACATAAGTTATCATATGACAACATCATCTTAAATTTCAAAATTTCAACATCTAGTTTTCTTTTAGGCATTTCAACAAACACCTAAAGGGCATATTTTTTACAAAATCAATAATTGATGTGTGCAAAATGCAACATATAAATTACATCAATTGTGGCATAAAACTAACCCTTTTTTAGTACTAATGTTGGAAAAAGTGTGCTTTTGTCTTCCTTTTGTATTTTCAGGATTAAATGAGCTCAAATTAACAAAAGAAGCAAAAAGACAGCAAAATCTAACATAAATACAAGAAAAGGAACAAACGTGGCATGCCCGACCCCACGACAACATCTTCCCAAGCAAAACAAGAAGACAGAAGACTGAACACGCCCCGTGCTCAGCCAGCACGGGGGCGTGCCCAAGTGTCAGCAGAAAAGACAAAGTGGTAGAAGCTTCTATTGCCCACCACGGGGCCGTGCTCAGCGGGCACGGGGCCGTGGTCAACTATAAGATTCGCAGAATCCAGGCAAATCTTCATAGTACAGATATGCTTCTGCACACGGGGTCGTGCTCAGCGGACACGGGGGCGTGGTCAACTAATAAAGACAAGAGCAATTAATGAAGAAAGAGAAGGATGTGGACACGGGGTCGTGCCCACTGGACACGGGGCCGTGCCCGAGCTTCTGTTCAGCCTATAAATACGAGTGCTTGGCTCAAGCTCAAACCATCCATTGGCACACCACATCTCTCACACTTCACCCACCACCCACCACCACCATATCACCATCATCCACCACCATCATCCATTGTCCATCATAGAGTGTGTGAGTCGTCTCGGGATCCAAGATTGATCGTAAGAGTTCTTGACAATCAAGGCCATGTTTGCCTAAGTCTCTTACATCACTTGGGGAAGACAAAGTGTCTAGTGTAATACTTTTTATTTTTAATCTTTTCGCACTTTTTACTTGGTTATGTATTAATGACTTTAATAACTAGTTTCTTATGTTGAAGGTGATTCTTCCTTATCGTTTGTTCGTGGTGTCTTGGCATTATTTTACTGTCTATATAAAATAAAAGATTTTCACCATTCATATCTTCACGGTCTATATGGAGGTATGTTGGCTACCTGGTCGGGGGTTAAGGGAACGGTTTGGTAAGAGTCTTGCCGTTGTTCAGCGTTTAGAGATCCTGCAAAGGGACCTGGGTCAAATTTAGTAGGACCTCCTTCAATACTTAACGGTATTGGATGGCGGGGGTCCAAACTCTTTGATCCCCTCATAAGTTAAACTACTATTAATACTATAACCCGGCTACTTAGGACTGTATCCTTGCTAACTCAGACTACTTAGCCGAGGGTAACGTCACCTCCAAAAGAGGGGCCTACCATAATTTGCATTAATAACTTAATTAATTATCTTTCAATAATCCGACCATTTAGGATTGTATCCTTGCTGACTCAAACTACTGGGTTGAGGGTAACGTCACCTTCAAAAGAGGGGCCTACTACAATAACTAAGGTAATCTCTTAAATAGTGCAAAAGTGCGGAAATAATCAAAGGTTACACTAAACACGAGTCGGAACCAAGTGATTCATCTTGTCTATCTGTTTTTCTTTTATTTTTATTTTTCAGCATTTTCGTTAGTTTTTATTTTCTTAGTTTAAAACATTTTTCTAAACTTTTGATTTGATTAAACCGGTACTAAAAGCTCTTGTGTCCTTGGACGACCTCGGTATCTTACCAACACTATACTACGCTCACGATGGGTGCACTTGCCCATATGTGTGTTTAGTGTTAGTAAATATCATGTTTTATAAATTTAAAACTTGGCTAAAGAAAGTGTAAAAGGGCTTAAAATATACTTAAACTTATATACACGCTTCACAAGCATCAAGTTTTTGGCGCCGTTGCCGGGGACACAAGGATTTTAAGAAAGTTAGGAATCAGCGGCCTAATCGTTTTTTCTTATTTTTCATTTTTTTTAGGATTTTTCTTAGTTTTTCAGCTTCTGCAGAACTCAGCACGGGTCGTGCCCGCTGAACACGCCCCGTGCCCAATCATTGGAACTGGCAATCCTGTTTTAAGTCAGACAGTAAGCTGAACACGGGGCCGTGCCCACTCAACATGCCCTGTGCCCAAGATTCAGTTACTGAAAACAGAACCGTAAGATCCCGACGGTTGGTAATTTCTGACACAAACATGAGTGATACTGATACTTTTTACTTTCAGCACTCTTATGGTACGTGGTGTCAATTATGTGGTGGTACCCATAAGCAATTAGAATGTTATTTTCTAAATTATAAGCCCCGCTATATAGACCCATCGTTTCCTTGTATCCTTAAGAGGGGCGAAAGTAAAAATAATCCCTATCTCTCCCTCGAATGCTCCCAACCAGATTTTCTAGGAGAAATGCTTCATGATGAATTATTTCAATTAGAAGATCTAATTCTTAATTGGTTAAAAGAACTTAGGATAGATTTCAATAATTTATCTCAAGATGATAACCAAGAAGAAGTGTTGGAATCGCATTCAAACAACTTCGTTGTCCCCGACGATACTTCTAACTCTAGTGAGGACTTGAGCGATAGTCGTCCCTGTGCCGATTGTGCCGTGAAGGACTCCCCATCGACTTCGTTCGATGCATACATAGACCTGAGCGATTCGGCATACACCTTCTTTAACGAGAGCCCGGGAAAGGGTTGGACTTGTCCACCTACATATAGCATAGGAATCACCCTCACCGACAACCTCTTGCGTTCTCGTCTTAATCTAGAACAATTAAGGTATCTTAGGCACTTTGGGGTTGTTCCATCCAGTAAGAAACCGCCCGATCCGGAAAAGTTCCTTAAAAATAGACAAACTTCATAAACAGCCCTCCGACACGGGGCCATGCACAGGTCAACACGCCCCCGTGTCCACCAAAATATTCCCTTCTGACTTCTGTCAGAATACGGACAAAACGTGTCAGGATCTTGCCTGCACACGGGGCCGTGTCTAGCATGCTGTCGTTTTCTATAAATGCAGCCAAGAATCCTGCACATTTGGACCATCCAGGGACAGAGATTTGAAAGGATTTTCTAACTTACCATCCTAGGTATGTTCTAAAAGAAGGTTCTAACAAACATCTTGTCCTTTCCTCTTTTATCCATTACCTTCTTCTTCATCTTTCTTGCAACAACACCTCCATTGAAGCTTGATTTCAAGTTTTATTGTGATGTTTGTTAACTTTTTGTTCAAGGAATCTTGTTAAAAATAAGATACACAACATTGTTTTAAGTTATTTCTGTTCAAAAACGCTTCATGAGTTGGGAAAATAATTTGAAACTTCAAGATTCCTTGTTCTAAAAAACTGCAGAAAGGTGAACACGGGGCCGTGCTCAGTGAGCACGGGGCCGTGTCCGTGATGCTGTTTCATTAAAACGAACTATTTTTGGTTTGTTTTCGTAGAATGTCTAGCCAAAACAGTGGAACCTCTTCTGCGCACTCCAGAAACAGTCGAAGGGAAATGAGGCCATCAATTGAAGCAACTCTCGTAAGATACGTGATGGCGTTACGTGAAGCCCTTGACGAGATGACTTCAGTAGAGGAGATCCTAATAGACCGTATAAATTATCTTTCGGTGGGGTTGGAAAACAGTTTTCAAGAAATAAACCTCTTGCACCAAAGGTTAAACATTCTTGTAACACCTCCTATGGAACCAATCCTTCCTCAAGAGGATTGGAACCTAGCACTTGGAATCCACAATCCTACCGGTTGGGACGACATTCCAGCGGAACCTCCTCTTGAAGAACTCCAAGAAGTCCCGGTGGAAGTTGCACCTCCTCAAACCAATGCTAATGAGCCCGCTTTTCTTCTCCCTAGGGAGATCGAAGAATGGCTCGCAAACGTGTGAGGAACCCATGCCCGGAGAAAGAAGTTTTTCAAGCCACATTTAACCGAGAGATTTACCTTTTCGGAAATTTTGCTAATAGAATAAGTAGCAGGCTAGAACTTCTTGGTTTAGATTTCTTGTGTTTCTTTGACCTAACTATCTAATATTTTAATTTTAGGACTATTATGTAATTCTCTCTATGACTTAATGAATGATGGTTTTAGTTAAATTGGTGTTTGGATGGTGTTGAAATGAATAAAACACACTCGGGATGGCAAAGGAAACAAGGGAAGCTTGAACCAGCACCCCATGCAGGAAAACAGAGCCATCCGACGATTTTCTTCGGTAACAGTAAGTTCGGCACGGGCCGTGTCCGCCCAACACGGCCCCGTGCTGCACAGTCTGCAGAAAGACCCAGTTCAGGTAACTGGACACGGGTCGTGTTCACCCAACACGCCCCCGTGTCCAGGCTTCTGTTTCTCTTGACATAATTTTGTTACTGGCACTTGAACACGGGGCCGTGCCCGGACAACACGGGGCCGTGTCCAGCGCCCAGTAACACAAATTTTTGCTTAATTCACACCTTTTACACATTCAATCAACCTAAAAACTCGTTTTTGGGACACATTGAGGACAATGTGTAATTTAAGTGTGGGGGGATGCTAAAACCTTGAATCTTGCAAGTCCTAAATACAAGCCTTACACAAAACTCTATTGGAACCGCTAATCACCCCAAATTTTTTTCAAAAATTTTCAATTTTTTTTTACCTGTCTAGGTTTAATTTGGGAATTTCAAAATTCTAAAAAGGTTATATTTTTACAAATTTACAACCGATAGCGTCGTGATAAAAAGAACCAACATAAGAAAATTATGAAAAGGCATGACAAGCTTAGTTAAAATTTGATTATATATACTTGATCACATAAAAACCCATTCCCACAAAAGTGAGTTTTGAGCCTTTATTGAGCATACAAATATATATCTTTAAATTAAATGCTCATTTTTCGTTTCTTGTGTGAATAGCCGCTTGGTTCTTACAACTCTAGAACTTGCCACGACGATACATTCCCGGTCCTTACCAACTTAAACCCGAGTAAGTATATGATAGAGGCATTAGGACTAACCCTTTTTATTTCTACACCATTATTTTTTTTTTTTTTACCACCTACCCAAATTCCCCCTAGTTAGCCCCTTTGAGCCTAAACCTTTTCATTTCATAACCCAAACCAAACACCCTTTCACTCACCAAAACATTTTTCATTTTTAACCCCTTGTTTTAGTAACTAGCTCGGTTCTTCGTATGACTTTTCAAAAAAAAATGTGTTGATGATGAAGCAACAACAAATAAACAAGCAAGTTCATCAAAAATAACTTTGTTTGGAATTATGGCTTCATAAAAAATAAAAAGTTGAAAAATAGAAAGTCTTACGAAAACCGATGCTTTTTACGCTTTTTCGCCCTTTTCTACTAACCACTAACCCAACCACCTACCTTTAACCCAAGCCTAACCCTTCACCCAAAAGTCCTCTTGATATTTACAAAGGTATATAGTTAAAAAGGAGAAGGATTGATTGCTTGGCAAGCCTATGGTAGGAGTAAGTTCAATGCCGCTCTCGAGTGATCCACTAAAATACATTTTCGGCCGAGTGTTGAGTGATCCCCCGTGAGGTATGTGAACTTGTATATAAAAAGAATTTTAAAGAGGCATGTTATGCCCTAATAAGTAATTTATCTTATGAAAAGTTTTAAATAAATCATGACGAATAGGATTGTAAATAAATAAAAATAAAACTAAATAAAGAATCTTGGAAATCCCGACACTCTATGACAAGCCCAAAAACCTTCTCTTCTACCCATTCCATTTGAGAGCGTAAAGCCACATTATAAAGAGTTTTGCTTGAGGACAAGCAAAGATTCAAGTGTGGGGGTATTTGATGTGTGCAAAATGCAACATATAAATTACATCAATTGTGGCATAAAACTAACCCTTTTTTAGTACTAATGTTGGAAAAAGTGTGCTTTTGTCTTCCTTTTGTATTTTCAGGCTTAAATGAGCTCAAATTAACAAAAGAAGCAAAAAGACAGCAAAATCTAACATAAATACAAGAAAAGGAACAAACGTGGCATGCCCGACCCCATGACAGCATCTTCCCAAGCAAAACAAGAAGACAGAAGACTGAACACGCCCCGAGCTCAGCCAGCACGGGGGCGTGCCCAAGTGTCAGCAGAAAAGACAAAGTGGTAGAAGCTTCTATTGCCCACCACGGGGCCATGGTCAACTATAAGATTCGCAGAATCCAGGCAAATCTTCATAGTACAGATATGCTTCTGCACACGGGGTCGTGCTCAGCGGACACGGGGGCGTGGTCAACTAATAAAGACAAGAGCAATTAATGAATAAAGAGAAGGATGTGGACACGGGGCCGTGCCCACTGGACACGGGGCCGTGCCCACTGGACACGGGGCCGTGCCCGAGCTTCTGTTCAGCCTATAAATAGGAGTGCTTGGCTCAAGCTCAAACCATCCCTTGGCACACCACCTCTCTCACACTTCACCCACCACCCACCACCACCATAACACCATCATCCACCACCATCATCCATTGTCCATCATAGAGTGTGTGAGTCGTCTCGGGATCCAAGATTGATCGTAAGAGTTCTTGACAATCAAGGCCATGTTTGCCTAAGTCTCTTACATCACTTGGTGAAGACAAAGTGTCTAGTGTAATACTTTTTATTTTTAATCTTTTCGCACTTTTTACTTGGTTATGTATTAATGATTTTAATAACTAGTTTCTTATGTTGAAGGTGATTCTTCCTTATCGTTTGTCCGTGGTGTCTTGGCATTATTTTACTGTCTATATAAAATAAAAAATTGTCACCATTCATATCTCCACGGTCTATATGGAGGTATGTTGGCTACCTGGTCGGGGGTTAAGGGAACGGTTTGGTAAGAGTCTTGCCGTTGTTCAGCGTTTAGAGATCCTGCAAGGGACCTGGGTCAAATTTAGTAGGACCTCCTTCAATACTTAACGGTATTGGATGGCGGGGGTCCAAACTCTTTGATCCCCTCATAAGTTAAACTACTATTAATACTATAACCCGGCTACTTAGGACTGTATCCTTGCTGACTCAGACTACTTAGCCGAGGGTAACGTCACCTCCAAAAGAGGGGCCTACCATAATTTGCATTAATAACTTAATTAATTATCTTTCAATAATCCGACCCTTTAGGATTGTATCCTTGCTGACTCAAACTACTGGGTTGAGGGTAACGTCACCTTCAAAAGAGGGGCCTACTACAATAACTAAGATAATCTCTTAAATAGTGCAAAAGTGCGGAAATAATCAAAGGTTACACTAAACACGAGTCGGAACCAAGTGATTCATCTTGTCTATCTGTTTTTCTTTTATTTTTATTTTTCAGCATTTTAGTTAGTTTTTATTTTCTTAGTTTAAAACATTTTTCTAAACTTTTGATTTGATTAGACGTTGAGGATAAACCGGTACTAAAAGCTCTTGTGTCCTTGGACGACCTCGGTATCTTACCAACACTATACTACGCTCACGATGGGTGCACTTGCCCATATGTGTGTTTAGTGTTAGTAAATATCGTGTTTTATAAATTTAAAACTTGGCTAAAGAAAGTGTAAAAGGGCTTAAAATATACTTAAACTTATATGCACACTTCACACGCATCAATAATCAAGTTTCATGACTAATTATTTAGCCAATTCGAACATTTTCACAAATTAAATTGTCTAGTTTACACATCAACACATAGACTTATTTCATAGAGCTCAAATAACACTAAATTGATATTCATAATTCTAGTGTTCATCATCTTTCTACAAAACCCATTTAACACATAAATGGATGATTATGAATCTCATATCTATTGACACTAATGCATCAAATTATTGACTAGGGTTTGTTCCTAATCATGAATTTATCATAACTTCATTCAAGTAATCAAGTAATCAAAACGAAACCAAAACACTAAATTCGACATACCTTGTGATCCCCTCACTTGAGTGATCACTAGATTGAGCTTGGTTTTTGTTTTGAACTTGATTTGCCTTCTTGATTGATCAATTTTGTAAGCTAGGGTTTGGGTTTTTGAGAGCTCTTTTGGCTCCTGTGATTTACACGACCAGAACACACACTTTAGTGTGTGTTTTGGTGTTTTATTTTTGATAAATAAAACTCATTCTAACTTTTGTCAACATTAGCCCCTTCACTTGTTCAAGTTTTTATAAATGGTCTTTCTTAACTATATTTCTTATTAAAGTCAAGAACTCATGACTAACTAGGTTATTTATCCTAGTTATTTATCTTGACTTTTACAGAGTTTTACTATATATATATATAATCTATATTTTTGGGGTGTTACATTGTATAGACGATACCAAGGCTGATCGAAATCTAAAAACAGTACAACTTACTTTTCCAAAAGTAATGAAATGTATTATATTATATTATACTATACTATACTATACTATACTATACTATACTATACTATACTATACTATACTATACTATACTATACTATATTATATTATATATTATACTAGGTTATCACCCGGGACTGCTTCCCGGGTTGTTTATTTTTATTAGTTAATAAACATGTTTTTTTATTAAAGTGTAACATATTATTTTATTAAACTTTTGCACGACATTGATTAATTGTTAATATAATAATAAATTAAAAAATGTCTTCATAGATGTTAACAATAACAACTTAAGTAAATACTGTCATTCAATAACATAAAAATGCAGAAAATTTAACCAGCTTCATTTGAGTGAGCAAGAAATTAAAGAAAGGGTTAGGATCAAATACAAATGATCAAATAAATAAGAAGGGTAAGAAGGATTGTAGTCCATTAATCTTAGATTTGGAGGGTTGAGATTAGTTGTAGGGAAAAGAAGATAATAGAAGGGCATAAAGGGAATCCTACATTTATGGATTTTCTCTCTCCACATGCAAGGCACATGCCAATTCCCCCATCGATTTAAAACGCCCATAACTTTTTCATACGACATTTTTTTAAAAACAAAATTCACCTTAATAACGAGCGTTTTTTTATCTTTAATATGAGTACCATATTATCATATAAAAATCAAATAAAAATTTTCATTTTTACTGGGTTTTTTGCATTGTGTTAAAGATTCAGGTCATTGTGTCTTTTAACTGGGTTTTGGTCAGTAGAGTTTCTATACATTGTGTTATTATCAAAACCTATAACACAATGTTAATTTGGGTTCTATCCATTGCGTTTTTATAAGAACCTATAACACAATATATGACACAATAAAGATGGTGTTATATCTGGGTTTTCTATAAATTGTGTTATTAGTTCAGGTCATTGTGTTTAATATGTTATTCATTGTGTTTTAATATGTTGTCCATTGTGTTTTAATAATTTGTTCAATTTTTTTTATTATCTTTGTTCATTGTGTTTTAGTTTGTTGTGTATTGTATTTTTAGTTTGTTTTCCATTGTGTCTTCGTCTGCTCTCCATTGTGTCTTTTATCTGCTGTCGTTAATTATGTCTTTTATCTGTTGTCATCAATTGTGTTTTTATTTAGTCTGATACTTATTGTGTTATATGTTATCACCATTGTGTTATACGTTATGGTCATTGTGTTTTAGTATGTTGTCCATTGTGTCTTTATCTGTTGTCATTGATTGTGTTTTTGATCTACTTTACATTGTGTTTTATATCATGTCCATTGTGTTATTATAAAAACCTATAACACAATGTTAATTTGGGTTCTATCCATTGCGTTTTTATAAGAACCTATAACACAATATATGACACAATGAAGATGGTGTTATATTTGGGTTTTCTATAAATTGTGTTTTCTATAAATTGTGTTATTAGTTCAGGTCATTGTGTTTAATATGTTATTCATTGTGTTTTAATATGTTGTCCATTGTGTTTTAATAATTTGTTCAATTTTTTTTTATTATCTTTGTTCATTGTGTTTTAGTTTGTTGTGTATTGTGTTTTTAGTTTGTTTTCCATTGTGTCTTCATCTGCTCTCCATTGTGTCTTTTATCTGCTGTCATTAATTGTGTCTTTTATCTGTTGTCATCAATTGTGTTTTTATTTAGTCTGATACTTATTGTGTTATATGTTATCGCCATTGTGTTATACGTTATGATCATTGTGTTTTAGTATGTTGTCCATTGTGTCTTTATCTGTTATCATTGATTGTGTTTTTGATCTACTTTACATTGTGTTTTACATCATGTCCATTGTGTAATATGCAACTGGGTTTTTGAAATTTTTTTTGAAAAATATAATAATATGGTACTCATATTAAAGATAAAAAAACGCTCGATTTTATGGTATATTTTTTTTAAAAACAAATGATGTATAAAAAAGTTACGGACGTTTAAAAATTGGGGGGGGGGGGGAAATAACATGTGACTTGCATGTGCATATTCTCTTTTCTTTTGTAGACAAAATTACCCTTTCAATTTAATTTCTCCTAGGACACTTGTCACTCTCTGGTGGCTTCTTACCCTTCTTATTTTTAAACTCTTTGTATTATAACTCAACCCATTAAAGAAAAGCAAAACTCCAAAACTTTTTTTTTTGAAAATTACTACTTATCATCCTAACCAAACTCAATTCCCACACGGATAAATTTAATAAACAAATAACCCGACCCGATCCAACTC
This sequence comes from Helianthus tuberosus, assembly GCA_030545235.1. Classification (NCBI taxonomy): domain Eukaryota; kingdom Viridiplantae; phylum Streptophyta; class Magnoliopsida; order Asterales; family Asteraceae; genus Helianthus; species Helianthus tuberosus. Next base: position 152,174,152 of record CM060400.1, read on the forward strand.
GAATGTTATTAATGTACTTATTATTTATGATTAATACATACTTAAGATGATACAAAATGTATAACAGATTAATGTGTTGGCTATAATTAGAGTTAAAAAGTTGCTCCGCCATCTAAACAATTATCTATCCAAAAGAGTGTATTCTCTCTCGTTCAAACTTCGCTTACCAAATGAAGTCTTTTTTCAACTTGAGTAGCAAACACCAATTGTACAGAATCCTCAAAAAAAAAAAAAAAACATATTACAGTACGTGGAGGCAATCCATCAGCCATACTACAATACAAACCCAAAATAAAGCGCCAAGACACGGCCAAAAATATATTACAACTTATTTCGATCTTTTTTTTTTACCCAAAGGATTGTGACGGGTTTGACTTCCTCAATCACTTTTCACACTCATACTCTATGTAATATATACCTAGAGAAATAGATAACAAAAATTTTTCAAGAAAATAAAACCAAACTGGAATCATACAAAAAGAATGACATATTAAACTATTTATGATTGATTAATACTTAATTAAAATCATACAAAAAGAATAACATATTAAACTCGCCTCCACTTTGTAATGCGTCATTTCGCTCTAGTATATCTCCTTGCCTTTAATTGCCATTTCCTTGTAGATCTAAATCAAGAAACAATCCATTACCCGTTTCTTGAATTGGTCACTTCAAATTTACATATATTATCGCTATTGGTTAAAATAGGTGAAAACAAAAAATATACATATTATTCAGATTAGAAAAAAATGGGTTGAATGTCACATAATGCATTTTAATACATAACCAGACCCAACCCGGACGTACCCTTTTAGACAAAAGGACTTTTGATGAACTCAAACGACCCGTCTTTACCTGCATTAAAAAAGGACCCATTATGAACAAATAAGAGGGTTGATAAAAGACCAAAGAAATTCATAATGCTCAAGACCACTTGAGGAGCAACAGTCGATATACACATATATCAAACGCTAGAGAAGCCTATATTGGGCCAATGGGCCATAAACTAATAAACCAAACTACATACACTATACACACAAACACAATGCATTTAACATGTTCTCTTATGCATTGGAATACATAAATACAAAATAAAAAAACTTAAAAAACATTCTATTTGAGGTTAACTCAATTAAAATTTATTGAATAAACACCAGCCGATAAACTTATCGAAATAAATACCTTAAGCATAACTCTCATGATAGCAAGACCACGAACATAGAAATCCCCTTGCTCCAACTCTGTTCTATATTCATCTAATACAAGTATATCTGACCACGGGCACAGTATATCTGACCCGACAAGCTGTTGGGAAATTCGGTACCGGTTCCGAACCGTTACCATTTGCTCATCCCTAGAAACACCACCATCACTGCGGGAAATGGAACTAAATAGAAATCGTTGTTTTTATTAAATAACCATCCATTTATTCAAACACTGAGAACAAAAACTGCTTCTTGGATGCATATTTTTTTTATCTTGTAAGGTTCACAGGAGCCTCAAACCTTGAAACAAAGCAGAAGTAAAATCTTATAAGTTAATAAATATAAATTCCAGCTACAAATTATTAGCAAGATTAACAGTATATTCAACCAAACATTTGTTAAAAAATCATTAACCTGCCAAATGTGGCAGATTTGTTTATGTAGTTTGATGGTCTGATGTATTATATACATTTGTGTACATCTTGGAAAATTTTTAATTTAAATATATTGATTCGCGAAAAGAAAATCGGGTTGAACGGGTCATGTTCGGATCAACCTGCAAATACCAGGGGTCGTGTTCGGGTCAACCTGCAAATATTTGGGGTCGTGTTCGGGTTCATATGTATGACATGATTTTCAGGTTCGGGTCGGGTTGAACCAGCCAACCCGCGAACACGACCCGTTTAACTTTAACACCCCTAATTCTAATCACAAAGTATCATTTTTATAACTATACCTGATGGACATGGCTTGATTCAATGCAAATGAACGATCATATACGTCGTTTGGGGCGTCGGGTAGAGGACCCGAGGCATGTCCTTTGGAGTTTGAATAGTGCAAAATAGCAACGCCTGTGACGCATTGCCAAACTGATTCATTAACAGATCACAGGCTTGCTACAACGTAAAAATCGCTACTTGCGTTTTGATCCATATTAACCAGAAAAGAGTAAGACTGTCCCACGTGGATGTATAATGTCCCTCGGCTTCTGCTAGAAGCAAAATGTGGCTCTGAATCCGAAAATTCAAACACGTTGAGACTCCAACATTGATCACGCGAATTCTGTAAGTTTTTCCTGTAGTATATAGAAATATTGTCACAACATCATAATCATAATTTATAATAAAACATGTACTATTACTAATAATTAAAGTTTTTGCAGGCCAACTAAGCTGACCAACCCTTTAGACATGCACTTACAGATGACTTCTTTCAACACAAACTTTACTTGAGTATTTGACCCGTTACCCAACCCGCATATTATGATTTATGCCAATTCTATTAAGAATAAAACCATGAAGCTTTATATGCCATGTTTTATATAATAAACTAACTAATACGAATAACATCTACCTGGATCAACGTTAAGCGTTGTATGGTTAATGCCATCCGGAACAACGGAACTATACTTAAACGGTCCCCTGCCGTTAATCAGAACCCCATCCGGCATTCCAAGCTCCTCTCCGTTATCAAGAGAAGCTCGTAAATCCTTGGCCTACAAAAAAGAAAAGAAAAAAAAGCATTTATTAGATTAGGGGCGGCAATTCTTGACATGGCCCGAAACCTATCCCGAACCCGACATGAAAAAAAACAGGGTTGGGTCGACTAACATGACCTGTTTAAAAAACGGGTCGGGTTCAGGTGACCCATATTAAAAGCAGGTTGGGGTCGGGTTAACCCGTTAACCCGTTTAACTATTTTTTATTAAGAAAACTTCTATATTTTTGTTTTTTTTTGTTTCCGTTTTACATGGTTAGTCATAATAGTGTTAGTTCTTGCACACTATACATTGTCACACTCATACTCACCGTTAAACACGTCATTGATAACCCGCTTAAAATCTAGCAACTCGCATTTAAATCGTCAACATGTGTGACTCATTTCAAAATACGGGTTAAACAGGTCGTGTTCTGGTTGACCCGATTTATAGTGTTATTTAAAAAAACATGAAGTATATATAGGTTTTCATGTTAAATAATAATAAAACTTAATAAAAATCAACAATGGTGGCCCTTTTTCTCTTTTTCTCACTTGATACAAGTGATCACCCACGTTCATTTTAATCTTTGATATAATTTAACTTGACATGATATAATCTGACAGACCTATATTTTAAATTTCTTTTAACATTTCATCGTATGCAAATATTTTTGTGAGAAACCTAAGAACCCTTAATAATCATTGATCATGATTGATCGACTATAATCACTCACTGGCATTACTATAACTAAATGAATGCTTGATGACTTAGTTTTAGTCATCAAGGGTGCTATAGTCAAAAACACATTTTTTGGGTTTGAAACTCATACACTCTCGTTACTATCGTAAATCTAGTCCTCTAAATCAAATCAGTACTAAAAAATTGAGCATGGGTCTTAATATAGAAAATAGCCTTAACAAAAGAAGTGAAGGAGATATTTTATTTTATTTTTTGAAATTTTTTTCTCATCTACTTAAGCAATGGTGTTTAGTTGAAAATGTAAATACCAGCAGCAATGGTGTCGTGCAATCCTTTAATACCCTGATGCCAAAACCAAACCAAACAAAAACATAACGTGTCCGTGAACTTACTTAAATAGCCATGGCTTTTTCTGGCATGTTTTAACTGATACGCATGTGTGTCTACTTGTTCAAATTGCAGAGCTACAACAGAGTTAATTACCTGACTGTGGCTATATGCACCAGCAGCTCTTCCAGATTTTTGATATAAGATCATTGATGCAAGTTTTATGGAATCTGCACTGAAAGAAGTTAGTAAAGATATTTGTTGATCCACCATGACAATTTCATTCAAGAACAATAAATTGTTTCATAAATGGCAAAAACCAAGATAAGATAAATAAACCCATACCTAAACGAATTGTTTGTTTCTCTCTTGTCCAATAAGGCAGGGTGATCACATAATGCAAAAACCTGGCATAAGATAAGACACATGATCAGTAGTATGTGGAAATTACTTATATTGAGAGTAAAGTCGCAGCATGGCAACCTCTCGAAAGAAAGTTATGGGCTTTTGACCAAGTGATTGTGGATTTCCAATATTACAATAAAGTATCTGGCAAAGTTGAAAGGAATATGTCAGCAGTGAAGAAGAAACAATATTGCCATCAATGTAATCATGAGTTTTGACCCAAACCAAAATGCCATGCCTTTTTTAAAAGCGACTCGTTTTGACCCAAACCAAAATAACCCTTTTTTGATCGACCCATTCTGATCCAAACAAAAATAAAACTTTTTTAATCAACCGGTTATGACCCGAACCAAAATAAAACTCTTTTAATCAACCCATTCTAACATAAAACCAATCTTACCCGAACCTACTTTAAAGATACAAGCTTTAGAAAGTTACAGATACTGCAACACTTCATTCCAGTATATAAGCCTTGGGATTTCGCCGTTTAGCCGATTTTGTGCCAAGTTACAATACATGCTTCACCAATACTCACCGTTCAAACCATCATTCCTGGTACAAAATTATATATATATATATTTCTTTACAAAAATTAAAACTGGTTTGTTGCAAAGTATAAATAACATACCTGTTAAATACATATATGAAACGATAAAAAAAAGAATCAAAATTCGAAATAGTCATGTGCATTGATGTCCGAAATAACATAACAATTCGGTCGAATTAGGCCATTCTGTAAATACTAAACAAAACAAACCACAATAAGAGTTCAAATCAAATACTTATGCAATTTCCCTATCATCTCAACCACAAATCATCATTAATCACTAAATTATTATGTTGAATATATGTTTCGTAACATATACTTCTTAATAATAAGAAAAAAATTGCAGACCTGTCAAATGAACTGGCTCCGGATCAACTCGTCGGATCCCTAGACGTCATTGCTAGAGTCGGCGGCTGAGGCATCTGACCAAGTTTTCAGATCTGTAACAAAAAACCACCCCAAGTACGATAGCAAGAATCAGATTCTAATAAAAATTATTCAATATCCCCATAAGCAAGAAACCAAGAACGATCAAACATAAAAAACTTAACCAGAAATCAAAACCAAAAGGAGTCTAACCGATTATCATAAGGATTAAGATATGTATTATGTGGATCTACTAAGACCTGGTTTGATATCCATGAAACACAAAAGAAACTCTCTGGATGAAAGTAATGTAATATAAACTAGGATTAAGAGGATGAATCGAAAAGAATATTGATTAAACAACACATTAATCTGTTATACATTTTGTATCATCTTAAGTATGTATTAACAATGAAAAGTAATGGCCAAAAATGAATTCTTTTATGTTCAAAGTGCTTTCAACCACACTGAAAAAGAATAAAAATGAGTTTTATTAAAAAAAAATTACATTCAGTTATGGTGTTTAGGGACAAATATACTAATGCCATGAAGGCAAAAGTAAAGATGAATTAGCCTTAGATCTTGAAATGTATACATACTGCTCCCCAGCTACTTGATATCACTTGTTAAAGTACTTGTTTGTCTTTGTTCATTTAAACCACACCAAAGTTGATTCATATAGGATAACCTCTTTACCAGTTCATGTAACATTTAGAATTCTCACCAGGATTTTCGACGCATGTAAAATTTATGTATTCATACTCCAAACCTGCGTCACATACTGAAACGATTACTCATAGCGACCATATTTTTTCTCACCTTTAACTACCTAACTTTAGACATTGTCGCATCGACATGTCATGGAGGCAAGATATTTGGTTATTAAAAAGTTATTTTTTGTTTCATACGGGTCATTCAACAGCCCAATAAAGTATCCATTTGATCCAAGGCTTTAATGACTGGTATTTTCATGAGTACATAAGGCCATGAATTCAACCCATGAACAAATTTAGCATGCTCAAATGCAGAGGCCCAATTAGAAAAAAAATGTTGAGAGAAGGCCAGTGAAGTAGAAATGTTTTAGAAGAATTTTTTTATTGTATCTTTAGATATTAATTATTAAAAGAGGCCAGTTTTACCAGATATCTACTGGAGTCTGAAAGGGGTTAACGGTCTACAGAATATCCTCACAGTTCGTTGAATCTTCTCGAACCATGAAGGGCTGCTTTCGGTTTCCGTATCTTAGAAATGGAAATTGAAGATGCCAGCCTCTTATTCTTCTTACTGGTCCATCAACAATAACACAAAATAGCAAACCACGTACAATTAGTTATGTAAAATCAATCAAAAAACTTAAATGCATTTGAATGTAAAATGAATAGACCTTACATTGTCACCAAATAAAGTGTAATGACGTTCATTCCTTGCCAATCTTTCTTCTATAGTAGAACACGAACCACCATAACAAAAAAAAAACAGTGAAATAGAGTGTGGAGAATTCGAGCAAAGGCACCATTATTGATGCCCTTCAAACGCTAACTCTTCGAAACAACTACCAAACCATAACTAAAACCAAATCGGATCCAAATTAATAGAGGAAATATAAATGTAAATAATAAATTGTCATCAAGGATGGATGATTGTGTACCGCGAAACCCAAATCGCACCCTAAATTAATCAAATAAAAAACATTACAATGAAGAATCATAATACAATAAAGTATAAATTTCACAAAAGGAAAGCAACAAAAATGTAAGCAAAGATAGATTATAAAGAAATTACCTGATTAATTAACATTCTAGAAAAGAAAGGGACCGTTCTTGGACCATACAAACCCTAGCCACCAGTGAAAAGCTTTTTAGACATCAAAAAGGGCTGAAACAAAAGAGAAACACATAAAGATATCTTCGGATTGCATAGGGTTTCTGAGATTTGAAACGGGATTGCGATGAGGAAATGGAAACCCTATCTACATATTCACAAACACAAAATACACTTAGAAATCAGGATCGAAAGATAAACCTGATTGGATTGTAGATGATTCGATCAGAGAAAAAGGATTTCATCACAAACACTTCAAAATCGTAAATAATTACAGACTGAATGATGCAGATTGAATGAGAGACGGTACCGATTGATTGATGCTTCTGATATCGTTGAACGAAATACGATTGAATAAGAACAATACATATCAGTGCCGGTACCACGTGATCCAATCTGCTTTAATCGCCATTGCCTTCATCTTCTTGAATCAGCAAAAGAGAGAGAAAGCAGACGGGGGCGAGATTTATGATGAGATCTAGAAACCCTAATTAGAAATCAACATCACTAATGAAAAAAGCGAACCAGAATGAAGAACGGAGATCAAGGAAAATGGAGAAGAAGGCTCTCCAGGGTTTTGGAAAAGAAAATTTTAGATGCGTACAAATATAGGTCGGGTCATATTTTGCACCGCGTGTAACCCATATTTCTGACCCAAAATTTTCCCGCCCAAATGCATCTGAGATGCAATATTAGGCTGACACGTGTCCCATATTTTTTTTGTTTATTATATATAACTAGGAATAACACCCGCGCGCGATGCGGCGCGGGTACATTATAAATATCGAATCAATTAGTCCAAACGTTATGCGATACGTTAACCATATGAAAATATGCGTTCCAACGTATCCAAGTGAACTCTATGTAACTTATATAAGCATTGCGATTGGATCAAAACGTAAAGTAAATCGAGTTTATAATGTACAATCATAACGTATTATATGTGACCCGACTTGTACATAGAAAACGTAACGGATATAAAAGAAAAAACTAACACGTGTATGTGACCCAAATCGTACATTGGAAACATAACAGGTATAAAAGAAAAAATTGACACGTAAAATTTAAAGGGATTAATTAGAACTTTTGAAAAAAGAAAAAGATGAAACCACAATTTGACTCCACTCGGTTCGAAACAAAATTCCGAAACATCCATAATATAAGCCCGAAAACATATTATATTTGACCTGACTCGTTTCCCAAAAAAACTTACGTTGAATCGTAGACTAACTCTAATTTATACCAAAACGTACATTAAAATATGCACGTAAAATGATTTTTTTAAAGAAAATGTATTATATTTGAGCTAACTCATTTTCGAAAAAAGTTTACGTCAAAACGTAGAGCAAATCAAATTTATACCGACACGTACATAAAAATATGCACGTAATTAATTTGTTTTTTTAAGTAAAGAAAGTATAGGGTAAACTTGAAACAAATTATTAGTAAAAAAACTTAATATATTAAAGACCTTCGTAAAACCGTTCCAAATAGCACCAATACCACACCACTGCCAACGACCACCAACATCAGAAAAGGTTGTAAAAACGTTGAACCACACACGTTCGTTGTGGCGTGTTAATGCGAAGAAATTAGACCGAAACGTAGAAACGTAGGAAAAAATAACTACATCGATTTACGACCCGCATGTTGCTACGAATCTATCAAACAGGAAAAATTGACGCGTTGCGATGGGCCTGTCAAACGGGAAAGCACAGACTAAAAAAACGTTGAACCCCACATGCACGTTGCGGCGTGTTAACTCACAAAATTTTAAAACGAAACGTAAAACGAAAAACTTGCGAAAGATGAAAATTATGGGGTTAGGAAGTTGAAAAAAAAATGTTGGGGTTAAATTGTAAAAGATGAAAAATTTTGGGTTAAAGGTAAAAAAGTCAAAGGGTTAAAATGTAAAACATAAAACCTTCAAGCTAAAAATGGAAAATGCCAAAAGTTTTTTGAAAAACTCACTATGCATAATTTACAACAAGACTAAGCAACAATTGGTTGCTTATTTATAGGTTGGAAATAGATATTCTATATCTTACATTTTCAAAGAGGTTATACAGTAACCTTTATTTATTAATTAGTAAAAATATGTGGCATCCACTAATGGTTTTTTAATTGCATGCTATTTTTTATATATAAATTAATAAATGGGAGAAAGCTAATAATAAGTTTGGTTGTTATGTGGAAAGTAAACATGATGGTTACCGTACAGTACAGGCTAAATTCGGCTCTCCTTAAACTCTTTCCATTTGCTTTTCTTTTTAATGTATTTTTCCTTTATTGAACGTCTAACATAACTTTGACTTTCTTTTTATTTACTAGATAAGCAAAATCATACTAACACAACATATAAATTTAGTACTGTTTTAACCTTGTATTATTTAAAATAATTTTAAAGTTATTATTGATAATAAAAAAAACTTCATATTACAAAAATAATATATATTATATTATGGAAACTTTGGAAATAATAAATAGTTTAAATAATTCACTTCTTACACCATAAACAATACATGTCTAATACATGTCGATAACTCATTCAAGTTTAGTAATTATTTAGTAACTTATGTGAACTTAAAAAAAAAAAAACTAAATATGTGGTTGTAATCAATTTGTTTTTCTCAATGTTTCGATACAAGTATTTTGAAAAAATAGAGTTGTATTCGAAATAATATAATTTTTTACTATCGAGTTATCGGGAGCGATATTCGTTTTATGGATTTCAACCCTTATACTACAAACTATATACATATTTAACCCATTTATTTTTTAGTAATTTTTTTTCTCGAACTACTTGCTTTCGTTATCTTTTTAGAAAAAAATACACGGTTAATTTTTTTTCTTAGCGTTCAGATATAAATTTTTAGTAAAAAACGGAATTGTACTCGAAATAAGACATTTTTATTAGAAACAAAACAAAATATGTAGCTTCTTTGTTTATCGTAATGTCATATATGTTTCGGTTTGGTGAACAAAAGCGCTCACCACCTTTTTTACCAGACACCCCACTGCGTAGCGTGGGTGTTTCTCCTAGTTCTATATCCTAACAATTTCAAAGGGCTTCAACAGTAGCCTTTTTTTATTTTTATTTTTATTTTTATTTTTTTTTTCGCTTTTTGACTGTTTTTTGTCTTTATTATTTTTCTTTAAACTTTTACCCCTTTAACTTTCAGTGTTAACAATTTCAACCTCTTAACTTTCTAAAAATTTTGTAATCAAGCTTTACATGTTTATTTTTATGTACGCATTTCTATAAATTTAAATTGATTTACATTTAGACGTAAATTTTTCCCGTTAATAATTAAGTTGAGTCAAATAAAATATATTCCTTATGCTTATTATTATTATTATGTACATTTTCTGTTGGTTTACGTTTTGATGTAATTTTTTTCTATAAATGAGCCGGTTAAAATATAATATGTTTTCATGCTTATTTTTATGTACGTATTCAAATGGTCTACGTTTTGACGTAAATTTTGTTCGGAAACACGTCGAGTAAAATATAATACGTTTTCATTAAACGCTCTAAATTCGAGTCACTTTACGTTTCGACACGCCACAACACGCCGTAACTATTTTCTTACGTGCTTATTTTTATGCACGCGTCGGTATAAATTTAAGTTGGTTTATGATTCGACGTAAATTTTCTTCGGAAATATGTGTCAAATATAATTCGTTTTCATGCTTATTTTTATGTATGTTTTCAATTGGTCTACGCTTTTACACAAATTACAATTAGCAAGTTATGTGGATAGTGTTTTTATCCTATTAACTTTTTTGTTTCTTTCTTGATTTTTTTTCTGGACTTTATTATTTTTATTTTTTAGTTTTCTTTATGTTTAGTGTTTTAGTTTTAGGTTTCTTTTCATTAAAGCTATATTTAAGATAACATTTATGTTTCCATTTACAATTAATTTAAAATCAATTCATCCTGCTGTCCAATTTAAATTTATTTTTATGGTTTTCGGTTGATCTAAAACATGTGTCGATATTCTTTTGAGCATATTTCTTTCGGTTTATATACTGAACCAAAATAGATATCGACCGAAACCCCGCAGCGTAGCGCGGGTATTCCTACTAGTTCTATATCCTAACAATTTCAAAGGGCTTGAACAATAGTTTTTTTTTTTCCTTTTTGACTTTTTCTTTTTTTGTCTTTATTATTTTCTTTAAACTTTTACCCCTTTAACTTTCAGTGTTAACAATTTCAACCTCTTAACTTTCTAAAAATTTTGTAATCAAGCTTTACGTGTTTATTTTTATGTACGCATTTCTATAAATTTAAATTGATTTACATTTAGACGTAAATTTTCCCCGTTAATAAGTTGAGTCAAATATAATATATTCCTTATGCTTATTATTATGTACATTTTCTGTTGGTTTACGTTTTGATGTAATTTTTTTTCTATAAATGAGCCGGTTAAAATATAATATGTTTTCATGCTTATTTTTATGTACGTATTCAAATGGTCTACGTTTTGACGTAAATTTTGTTCGGAAACACGTCGAGTAAAATATAATACGTTTTCATTAAACGCTCTAAATTCGAGTCACTTTACGTTTCGACACGCCACAACACACCGTAACTATTTTCTAACGTGCTTATTTTTATGCACGCGTCGGTATAAATTTAAGTTGGTTTATGATTCGACGTAAATTTTCTTCGGAAATATGTGTCAAATATAATTCGTTTTCATGCTTATTTTTATGTATGTTTTCAATTGGTCTACGCTTTAACACAAATTACAATTAGCAAGTTATGGGGATAGTGTTTTTATCCTATTAACTTTTTTGTTTCTTTCTTGATTTTTTTTCTGGACTTTATTATTTTTATTTTTTAGTTTTCTTTATGTTTAGTGTTTTAGTTTTAGATTTCTTTTCATTAAAGCTATATTTAAGATAACATTTACGTTTCCATTTACAATTAATTTAAAATCAATTCGTCCCGCTGTCCAATTTAAATTTATTTTTATGGTTTTCGGTTGATCAAAAACGTGTGTCGATATTCTTTTGAGCATATTTCTTTCGGTTGGTATACTGAACCAAAATAGATATCGACCGGAACCCCACAGCGTAGCGCGGGTATTCCTACTAGTGTATAACAATTGCAAACTTGATTAACAGTGCATCCATTTAATTTGACCACTTGTCCACTTTCAAGTGGTTTTCTTTTTTAACTTTTATTTGCCTGACTTTTTTTTAGTTTACCTTTTGTATGTTTATGTATATTTTATAGTTATATGTATTCCAACAATCCAACTACATAAAAAAAACCAATTTTATTTTTATTAAGAATAAACTTAATTACAAAAACCAATTTTATTTTTTTAAAGAATTTCAAACTTAATTACAATACATCTCTTTAATTTGACCACTTGTCCACTTTCAAGTGGTTTTCTTTTCTTTTTTTTTTCTTTTTCTTTTTTTGTTTGCCTGATTTTTTTTTTTCAATTTACTACGGTTATGTATATTTTATAGTTTCAGTTTACTACGGTTATGTATATTTTATAGTTATTTGTATTTCAACCACATAAAAAACAATTTTATTTTTATTAAGTATTAAGAATTAAGAATTTCAAATATGGATACAATTTGAAAATAAATCTAACTAATAGGTTTATAGATGCAATGATAAATTGATAACAATATTATTTATTACAAAATTTTGAATTTAAAAATTACTAAAAAAAGTTAACATTCTAAGGTTATTCAGTTTTATCTAATGCAAGATATTTATTGTGAGTTATGAGATTCGTTATAAGGTTTTAGTTTTTAAAAAGTAAAAGTTTTAGACTATATAAAAAAAAGTTATAATTGATGTTTATTATATAAATATGTGATACGATGTGTTCTATTAGTTAATTAATAACTATCTGTTATATAATATATGATCTTTATCTTTATATCTTCTCTTAATGGTGTATTATTTTTGCGAGGTTAATGCTAATGCTAATTTTAGCACCTCACGTCATCTACGTTTCAACCCCGCTGCGAAGCGCGGGCATTTACAACTAGTTTATAACAATTGTAACATTACTATAGTAATAAATTTACATTATATGTTGTGGGTTAACTAAACTCATTGCCACATTACCGTTATGTCATAACCACATAAGAATTTGACCACTAACTACGTCACAACCACATAACAACTTGATCACTAAGTAAATACCCGTTAATAATGTGTTGTGGATTAACAAAACACCCAGTACCAATAACAAAAAAAAAAAGATGGCATGTGAATAGTTGGAACATCCATAGGCCCCACCGCTAGTGTTTATTCATCTGTTAACACTAGGGATGAGCATTTGGGACCGGGTATATACGGTACCGGTACCGGTACCCATTTTCTCCGTTTTTCAGTACTGGTATTTACAAGTAAAACAACGGTATATGCCGATACCAGTACCAATTATCCCCATTTTTCGGTACCGAACGGGTATCATGCTCATCCCTAGTTAACACATTATTAACAGATCCATTAACTAGCCCCATTAACCCCCCGACACGGTGTTCCCTTAGTTAACAACAAATGTGGCACGTTAATTGCCATGCTAGTTAACCCACAAAACAAATTTGATGTGTAGTAACAATAAAAATTGACACAGAACACAGTCGAGTTTTAAGGATAGAAAACACTAATACTAACTACGCACGTTCTAGGCAAGCGTACCTATCGGTATATAGTATAACCTAGGTAAGTACCCAAGTATCAATCCGTGGACACTAAGATCTATTAACCTGTCTTTTTCATAATATCTAACCTATGTAACTTTTAATGATCTGAAAACACTAAAAGACCTATTTAATTAAGTTTCGAAAACAGTGATGAGAAAATAACCAGTTAGGTTCAGAATCATCTTATTACTTTTGCAAAACAGTTGATTATGGTTCTTATGAAAAGCTTTCCCCAGTTGACACTAATAACGAGGGTGTAGTGTTGAAAAGCTAGAGCCCTCTCAGGTTAGCCCCATGTCCCCAAATAACCAAGCTATAGACACACCCAGCTTTCCGGATCTAGGTAACTAAGCCATTTACTAATCCCTTATGATCTAAGAGTCTCTTATATAGTTCTAGCAACCATAGATTAAAGAACCGAGTGAATTACGATCTAGGCTACTCAATTTAAAGAAAACCCTTATCTAGTTTCCAAACCTTTTTAATCGGATTTTTCCCGTAGTTGACGCATATGAATTACTAACACCCAAACAAGTTTGTCCTTTGCTTACTAAGCATCCAACCCTAGACTAACGATCGATATACAATCCAAAGATAAACAAAGCAGATCTAACATGCATAACCTCATAAAAAGATCTTAATCATCCACATAAACTCATCTGAACATCAATACTCAACATACAGATTACACTATTATAAGTTCATAAGCAAACCATACTGAACAAAATCAACCAATTCAATGCAAAGTAACAAGATCCATCCTACCATAACCGGCTATGGCGCAGTTAGCTACTCATAGTAACAAACAAAGTTAATGAATTCACTGAATACATGATTGAAATCAACAAGAAATGATAATACAAAGAGTCTAACTCAATAAGGAATCTCTCGACCTCCTACACGTTATTCTTCCTTAAATCTTCTCTCGGATGATCAAATCTTGAACCCTTGTTCCTCAACAACCCCTTTTTTGCTATTCTCTTATGAGTTCGTCACTTCTTAGGGTTTCCACGACATCCCATTCTCTAATTACGACCCATGTTGATTGGGTAGGTTATGACCCATAAACTCGCCACGTGTTGCGTTCTAATTCTAGGGTTTCCAATCTGTAGGTTGGTGCACTAGCTTGGGGTCCACGACTCGTAGCTCACTCCCGTGTTCACGGCCCGTAAAAAAGTAGATTGGGCCAGCCTTCTACGCAGCTTCAGTAATCTCCAATTCTGACCAATAAATCTATCATTTCACTTGGGAACCTGTAAAACACTCATAAACAAATATTAAATCCATTCCAAGCAATTACTACAACAAACAACTATCATAATGCGGGTTTTAACACTATAATAACATGTTGTCTTTCAGACACATCAATAGTCTTAACATTAAGATTTAAATTACCATGAAAAACTCATAATACACTCTTTTGTGAAACTATAGCCTATACTGGCGTTAATTTTTCTTTTTGTTTTTTTTTCAATGATATAAATAACCATCTTAAGCATCTTTAATATTCAAATAATGAATTATTTGTTTTAAGAAAGCATTTAGAAGAGCATAAGTATCATAAGAGACTATTAACCCGTTTAATTAGTTTTTCATAAAAATAATTTTCTTATTTTACATGTTTAAAGATGTTGTAAAAAAAATACAACCTCGTATTGACTTGTTTTTTAATTATAAACAAAATAGAAATAATCGTTTTACTTTTGTGTTTGGTTTATATTTCCTATATTGTTAATTCATTTAGTGAATTAACTTAATAACTTTGTCGGGAAAAAAAAGAAGCAAAGTGTACTCCAATTTTTACAGTCTATTTAATATTGTTTTAAGTTATTTTTTTATAAGCATTTAAATTTCAAAATGTTACATAAGATATTTTAGACCGAATAAAATCAAGAATAATGCTTATCAAAGAAATACAAAGTAAAAATAAAAATCATATTTTCGACATTTTAAAAATAAAAAGTTACGTTATAATCCGGACCAATCAAGGGTATGGAAGAAACCCACCCTTAAATATCCAGATAAATGCTAGTTGAGCCAAAAATTGATCGGGACCATGAACAAAAACCACTACGTCATGCATTAAATATAATTTGAAACATCTATACCTTGCAAACAGGTATACATATTTGAAACTCTACTTGCTACAAAGTCTTCTTTATATGCCTGCCATATGACAAGTTTTATAGAATCAAACAAGTATTATAAAATTTAAATTTATTAAAATGAGTAAAATATATGTTGATATTGTTTATAGAAGTTATTAAAAAAATATAAAGGATAAAATCTTCTGTAAAATAGAAGTATGAAACCAAAGTTGTTGGAATCATCTACTATAAAAAGTCTTCAAGCATGTTTTTAATAATAAAAAACTTAACAAGAACACTTTAATACAAGACTTCACCATTTGGATTTGACACAAGTTTTCACTTTGTAACATCGCTATAATGTTTAAAATGCTTGATCAACTTTGATACTTTCTATAACTATAATTCTTAGTCAAATTACCGGATAAATGGTTGAAAAGTTAAAAAAAAACGATTCAAAAAAAAAAAAAAAAAACGTATGAATGGACATGTACATGAAAGTGTCATACCGGATAAATGGCTGAAAAGTTAAAAACCTAATTTTTTATAGGAGTTCTTTTTCATTCCAATCAACACGGCAAATTACATAAGAATAGCAGGTAGACGGGCAACAAACTGCGCCGCCATCCCCTTCTGAATAGAAAACCCTAATCTACTAAAAATAAAGCCTCGCCCCTGAGGGGTCAAAAAGTTGTTGTGGACCACACGCTGAACTCTAGCCAAGAACCGAACCGCCTCCGGCGCCAAGGAGCCGAACGTGTCAAACGCTAGGGAGACAAAGGCATGCTGATTATCCTCACAAGCTTTCGCGTGCTTTTCCACTTTCTTAGACTCTGCTTTCAATACCGCTTGCCCCGCCACAAACCCATTTTCCCGAAACCCGGCTAGGGGGGATACACCTGTGAGATCGACACAAGCATGTTTCCCGCCCTCCCAACCAAAAACTAGCACGTCAGCCGGGCGTAGGGTGGACCTCCCTTCCATCGGGTCTGTAAGAAAATTAACCGGTGCCTCTTTCTTTGCCGAGATCCCTGCTTGTCTGAGAATATCCATTAACGCGTCTCGAACAAAGTCATGACGATACTTAAACCCCGACAACTCTCTACAGTGTAACGCATGCTCCCCATATTTATCCAGGCACGCTTTACGACAGACTGGGCAAGTTTCATCATTTGGGAACATGGGGATCATCAGACGGTACTTAAGGATTGACCGGTACTCCACCGCTGACATACGTTGACCTAGACCTTCAATAGGAATAACAGTTAAGAAATCCTGGGCGTGAGGCCTCTGTAGGCATTCAATGACGGCTTTCTGGCGGGGGGATAAATGGAAATCTTCTCCCAAACTTTGTGCGATTCGACAACATAGGGCATTCGCCAAAGTTTTCTGTGGCTTTCTGGGGGCGGTGTCCTTGTTAGAGAAACCGCCGAGATCAGAGTCTGGGAGAGATTTATGCAAACGTTCCAAGGCGCTGACATAATCCGAGTCAGTGTTAGCAACCCCACTGTTACGTAAGATGTGATCCTGCAACTCCCAAGATTGAGACCTGGAAGCCACAAAAGCATAGGCAGCCACATCTCGGGCCGAAAGAAGGCCCAACCCACCAAGCTGCATTGGCAAAGTCGCGATCCGCCACTGGAGTTCACCGAAATAAGCCCCACCACCTACGACAATGTCTTCTATTGCCGCACGAAGACCTTTATCAAAACATGAAACAGCATCATCCACAAAGGGGGGCTGGCAAGTTCGCAAACCAAATAGCAACTTTGCAACCCCCATACAAGATCTAAGCAAGAGGAGTTCGCTTTGAGGATCCCGCAACAAGGGAATGTGTCCCATAATGTCAACAGCTCGCGTTGCCCTCTTAGCTGCTAAACCACTAATAAAACTGGCATCACGGCTGACTGCCCCTCCTAGTAGTTTAACACCTCTCCGGCCTCCCAATCTCACTGGGGAAAAGCCCTGGCTGGACCTTCACCCCGTTGCACGTCGGCCAAAATACCTCAGTTTTTCTAATATTAAGCTGTAGCCCCAAGGCTGGACCCTCTGAACCGATGATTTCAAGAGCTTTAGCAACCTGAACAGCGTCCCCGATAACCGTCCCGTCATCCAAGTACCAAACATGGAAGGGGAGTTTGCAGTTTTCCTGCACCTGAAGCACTAAGGGGTGTAAAGCTAGAGCAAAAAGCAAAGGTCCCAAGGGATCCCCTTGCTAGACCCCCGTGAATGCCCCGATGCGGTCATTCCCCACGTATAGCCTAGCAGGCTGGGCATATAGAAATTGAACCCACGGGAATATGGAGGGGCAATGGCGATGGACCTCGCGAAGCAAAACCGAACGGTCAACTAACGTAAGCATGGCCAGCGAGCCATCTGCATGAAAAGAATTAAGAAACCTGTTAGCACTGTGCAGCACCGCCTCCACCCCATTGGGGACCCCCACCCCAAATTGGTAGTCCCCCAAGTACTTAACAACATCTTTCCCAACTTTCTTCATGACTACTTTGGAGACCAATCTTCTCCAAAAACTAATTAAAAAAAAACTTATGAAAGGACATGTATTGCTAGGTCTTACATGAACGTGTCATATGATGCTTTTGAAGTTTTTCTAAAGTTCAATTTTCACTCCATTTAAGCAAGTACTCTTTTCACATGTAGCTCCAAAAACACTCTCCATCTAAAAGAAAGATTGTGGGTTTGTAAGAGGAGTGTTGAATGGCCTTTAAGAATTATTCATTTTCAGTGGCGGAACCAGAACGATTTAGTTAGGAGGTCATCATAAGCTTATATTCTATACTGATTCAAATTAGGGGGTCCATCCCTAAGTTTGTTCTTCAAAAACTCACAATTTATAAATAAAAATTTAAAAATTTTCGGTGACCGGAGGGTCAACGGACCCTCTTGACCCCCCTCTAGTTCCGCCCCTGTTCATTTTAACACTTTTTTTTTTTTTTAACACTTGAATGATGTATGAGTGATCAACTTAACCAACATTGTGTGATTTTTATTGGTGATTTCTACCAAATTAGAGAGACCCTTATAAATGTGATATGTACTTTAAACTTGTTCCCATATTGTCTTCAACTCACAACTTCTTCGTGATTAATATTTTATAACAAGAAAACATATCACAATTTATTGCTATAAAATCATGAGAATAGCCATGTTGATAATTGATTTTTGTAAAAACATATCACATTATATTGTCATACAATATTTCTACCAAAGTAAACTTAATCAATACTATACACATACCCCCCCCCCCCCCCTTTAATGTAAAATTAGGCTTTTTTTTTTAAAACCGAACCCACAATCAATAATGCATTGACACATATGGTAATTGAAAACTTAGTCACCTTGCTAACTTTTAACTTTTTAAGTACAAATATATTTTCTTGTCTCTTGTAATGTATGGTTTTCACTTATCAATAAAATATATAACATAGATAAACAGACTATGGTGATCATCAAATTAATATGCACACCTTTAATCAAATATTTATCATGGTGTTTTTCATCATATTATCGAAGGTATATTATAGTTATCGAATTAAGTCACCTTTGAATATGGATTGAAGGTTACGCGCTCTTTAGGGCGTGGGAGTTGTTTGCCCCTTATATGATATGATGAAAGTACGAGACCTCCTGATATATGTCGGTTAAAAGTATATGTGGCCAACAAATTTTAATGTCTTAAACCAAAGTTAAGGATACAGTATGATCTTGGTGGTTGGTCCGTCTACTACTACACTTGATTTGTAGGCTTAATCCTTTTTTTTTTCAATATAACTTGCTAAAGAAGCAGTGGCGGACCCATGAATTTTTCCATGGGGTGCGGAACTTTTTTAAAAATTTAAGGCCCCTAGGTATATAAGTAAAAAAATCGGTTCGTATCGGGTCGGGTCATGTAAAACAAACGAACATCAAACTAAATTTATATAATTATCAAAAACATGTCAAACTTTGTTACAAACATAATTAAAACGTCGACGCCCTGCGGGTTTTTATTTTTTGAAATCTATCCAAAACATCATCTAAAGCTAATTTCTTAAGCAATTCTTCTCTATATAATATAAGTTCATCGCTCCATAACATAATGTTTCAATTTTAATTTTCAACCATTCAAGCCCTAGAAATCATAACGTAAGTTGTAATCACCCTAAAAATATATAAACAACATAATCACCCTAAAAATCATCTAAACAACGTCAAAACACACAAAATTTCAAACATATTTAACAACTTTATTACCCTTTTTTTTCTCCTATAATATCAACAAAAATCATCAAAATAACAAAGAAACTTACCCGTGTTCGGATTCCGGTTAGATTTGGTGTCGAACGAAGGTGGTATGGTGGCTGATTACGGTGGTCGCCGGCTGCCGGACTGTTGTCGCTGGGTGATGTTGTTCGTTGGCAGTGCAGGGACGCAAGAGAGAGAGAGAGAGAGAGAGAGAGCGGGATAGAATTTCTAAAGGTTTTGGGCTTTAATTATTTTATTATAGTTTGAAATATTGTTGGGTTTGGTTAATGGGCTAAGACTTAGTGGGCTAGCTAGTTAGGAATTATAAGTGGGTAAAGGTATGTGTATTTGGGTTTAGTTGGTTAGGTATTAAAAGTTATATAATTTAGGTAGTATATTTTTAAAAAAAAATAAGAGTTTACTAAAAAAAATTTAAAATATAAATTGATAACACTTTTTACCTAAGGGGTGCGGACGAAAAATTCCAAGGGGTGCGGACGAGATTTTCGACGGAATTTAGCCCTATTTTTTTCCCCGGGGGTGCGCTCGCCCACCTTGAGGTGGGCTTGGGTCCGCCCCTGCAAAGAAGTATGCAAAATCGAGCTTTTTACAACAGTTGAAAGGGGCTGAAAACACCACTTCAAATTTTTTTTTTTTTATAATCATCTTTGTAACAATTTAATCTAAGAGTGTGAAAAAATAGTGGCAAAACTTACACGAAAAGATGAGTTCTTTAAGTTCTCACAATACGTAAAAAATTTCCCTTGATCACATCTTATAAATAATGAAAATGTGACTATTTAAGTATTTAGTATTTTCAAGCTTCTCTTTTGTTATTAATTAATTAATAGAATAGAACTTGATCCTTAAGCCTAATATGGTTATAACAACCCATGTGATATTGTACCGGAATTTAACTATATGTGTTTACTCATGACTTATAGGGTTAAATAACTTAAATTCAAGTAGAAAGTGCTTTATCGTACAAAACGTACGAAAGGCATGAAAAAACCAAAAAAACACGGTGACATTTTCGTAATTATTTGCTCGTATGGTAATTATCAAAATTACTCTACAAGTGTATCAAAATTACTCTACATCCAAATTACTTTGTAAGTTTATCAAACAACATACAATTCAAAATCACTCTACAAAATTACCTTACAAGATCAAAATTACCATACAAGATCATTTGTAAAGTAATTATGATACTCTACAAGATCAAAATTACCCTACAAGAACATTTTACAAAATTACTCTACAAGATCAAAATTACCCTACATTTGTAGAGTAATTTTGATAATTACTCTACGAGTAAATAATTACGAAAATGCCACCGGTTTTTTTTTTACATTTTCACCCTATTCGTACGTTTTGTATGATAAGGGTATTTGTATTTGATCTTTTATCATGACTTATAAATATGTTTAACTAGTACGATTACCCGCGCTACGCTGCGGTGTTTCGGTCGATATCTATTTTGGTTCAGTATACCAACCGAAAGAATTATGCTCAAAAGAATATCGACACACGTTTTACATCGACCGAAAATCATAAAATAAATTTAAATTGGACAGCGGGACGGAATAATTTTAAATTAACTGTAAATGGAAACGTAAATGTTATCTTAAATATAACTTTAATGAAAAGGAACCTAAAACTAAAACACTAAACATAAAGAAAACTAAAAAATAAAAATAATAAAGTCCAGAAAAAAAAATCAAGAAAGAAACAAAAAAAAAACAATAGGATAAAAGCACTATCCACATAACTTCCTAATTGTAATTTACGTTAAAACGTAGACCAGCAGCTGAAAACGTACATAAAAATAAGCAGCAAAACGAATTATATTTGACACATATTTTCAAAGAAAATTTACGTCGAATCATAAACCTGTTGAATTTATACTGACGCGTGCAAAAAAATAAGCATGTAAGAAAATAGTTACGGCGCGTTGCAGCGGTATTGAAATGTAAAGTGACTCAAATTTATAGCGTTTAATGAAAACGTATTATATTTGACTCGACGTTTTTCCGAACAAAATTTACGTCAAAACGTAGACCATTTGAACATTTACATAAAAATAAGCATGAAAACGTATTATATTTTACCCGACTCATCTATAGAAAAAATAAAATAAATTTACATTAAAACGTAAACAATTGAAAACGTACATAATAATAAGCATAAGAAGTATATTATATTTGACCCAACTTATCACCGAGAAAAATTTACGTCTAAACTAAAATTAATTTGAATTTATATAAATACGTACATAAAAATAAGCATGTAAAGCTTGATTGCAAATTTTTTTGAAAAGTTAAGAGGTTGTAATTGTTAACACTAAAAGTTAAAAGATAAGAGTATAAAAAGAATATTAAAGACAAAAGAAAAGTCAAAAATCAAAAAAGAAACGAAATGTAGCGCCCTAACACGTTTTAACCAAATTTATCGCAGCGGAAATTACATATTTAAAATTTCTTTCATTAATTTCATTCATTCACCTTAAATACTTTAATCCCTTCAATAATTTAACTAAAACCTGACATAGTTATGTCATATTACGTGACCACGCACACCCACGTACAATCCATGTCTTGACTCGACCTTCAACCGCTTACACACAATGATGAGAAATCCATAAACCTGTACAACCTGCAGTCACCACATACAATCACATTATTAGCAACTGGTGACTTCATACATAATCTTAACACATGCATAATAAGGCATCAACATCTCTTGGTCTCGCTTATGCAAATCCATTCGCCCATCCTTTCTAACCATCTCATTGAACTTCAACACCTAATCTTCAACTTCCATTATTATTATACCTGCACTTCCATTCCATTCTCAATAGAAAACGATTAGCATCATTAGACTCATTTCATATATGTAGGTCCACATATACACATAAACAAGTCTTATTCGTTCGTGCATATCGCTAAATACCAATTCCTTCATACATATCTTTCTATTCGTACACATACTTACAATCAAATCTACACCTATATGTATAATTACTTATCTCATTGTTATGCATAATACCATCATGTAAGCTTCCTTCTTACCCAAACTTAATAAGAACTCTTTCTTATCCACTTTCGACTCATTTCCATTAAAACTTACTTAGTAAACCATCATTTCATATTTTCTTATGCAACATTCAAATAAATTCCATACGAATAAAATACATTACCAAACTAAAGGGTAAGTCCGGAATTCACTTACCTTACGCGTCTGTATTTGCATTCGCTTACTTGAGTCTTCATGGCCCGTTAGCCTTCCACGCTCCCATCCATCTTGACATGATTCCTATACTTTCATGTCATTACATTCACATTCTTATTAGCATATATGATTATACATATGAACGGTCATATCAAATTCACATCTCACATATGACTTTCATTAGTCCGTTCAAACAAGCATAAAGCATACTCAACATCATCCCTACATAATCTTCACATATTGTTGTCATTTAGACATTTCATCAAACACTTGGTGTGCGTACTACTTTCTAGGCACCATGTACAACTAGTTTATGCATAATCTCCCAAGTTCATACATAATTCCTTAAATCTTCTTACTAATCAACAAGTATCATGTACACATAAACATCAAACATATCAACACCACATTTCTTTCAATTCATCTAACAATAGTTCATCATACACAACATAATTCATCAATATTGAACAAGAATTGGACATGGATGATCATCCCTATCATCATCTTCACTTATTACAAACGGGTTTCAACCCAAAAATTCAAATTAATCCAAACCATGCATAATTCATGTTCTATATGGTGATTCTAACACATATTCATACTCAATTTCATTCCAATTCACGGATTAGAACATAACCCACTTCATACAAGATCACCAATCTAAGTTTTAAGACATACCTCATGATCCCCTTGTGTAGGTGATCATTAATTCATGTTCATTCATCAATTTGAGCTTCAATTCACACTTCAATTTGAAGATTCTTCATGAATTAGGGTTTAAACCCTTTTCTTCTTCCTGGACATCGACACACACACACACACTATGTGTGTGTGTTGTGTTTTAATTTTATTTATTAAAACTCATGTTTCCCTTTTAACGTTTTGGTCCCTCAAGTTTCGTTTTGATTATAATGAGACTAACGGTACTTTTACCAGTTCCTTTTTATTAACCGGGCCTAAATTACCAAACCTGTTTTTGGGATGTTACAAGAAAAGACAAAAAAGAAGAAGTAAAAAACAAGTTACTATTCATCAAACCTGCAATTGTTATATTATATATATAATATAATATAATATAATATAATATAATGATTGTATTCTGAAAAGAGAAAAGGACTTGTAACTACAAAAGTTAATTTGTATATCTTAGAGCATTCACATCCTAACCATCAAATTATGTGAGGAGGGTTTTTTATATTATAAAGGGTATAAAAAGTGGTTGTGAGTAGAGGAGAGAGAAAATGTTACTGTTCATCTGTATATTTGAGGGGACACTGTTCACCCGTTATAATTTTTTAATATATTTTGAAAGTGGTTGTGAGTGAAAGTGAGAGAAAAATGTAATGATAATATTATTTAATTGAAAGGAGAGAAAAAAAGTATTTGTTTTTAGTGGAAATATATTGATATAGGAGTTGTTTTTTAGTGGAATGTATGTATAATTTGATGGATTGAATGTGAATGCTCTTAGTGTACAATTTATAAAGCACATAGTATAATGGCTTCACAGTAGTGATTTTGGTGCATCCAGCAACTATTGTGACACATATATCAATTCACTTTGAAAGATTTTACCGTTAACTTTATTTTTCCTGAAAATAATATCTCTTGTGATGTTTTGAAAGATAAGTTACAAACTAAATTAAATATTTTAAATATATCAACACTCCTTAATTTTCTTACCTTTTCAATTTTCACAATGGCATACGACAACTAACATTGTAGTTATGTATGTTTTTCGTGACATAGACCGCTAAGTGTTAGTTATTATATGGTACGTGATGTTTGATTATGCTGATGATACTTCTAATTGTTTTCATCCGTCGTTTTGGTGTTTTAAGACTGTGTTTTGACGCCTTAGCATTGGTCACGTCATATTTGACGTCTTAGTTCACGAAGGCAACATGATGGGCGATGATGAGTTCACATGGTTCTCACCAACTTATCATCTTATAAACCGTTGAGATCCTCTTATATATATATACACACGACAAACATCAAACCACTATAATCTCCTCACATTTTACACGTTAGACAAAGAATCCACCATTCATATATAAGGTCTTAGTTTTTCGTACTTTTGCTACTTATCTATCTATATACAAGTACAGTATCTCGACTGCAAATTACAAAACAAGATAAAATCTAAGGTTTTTGGAAGCCTTTTTGAGATTTCTTGACATGATTTTTTAAGAATTTTGGTTGAAATAAAAGTAGAATAAAATGAGTACAAGATCAAGATACGATCCTTCAATCCATCCATTCAATTTAGAGTTAATTTTACGTAGTGCTTTCGCTTAGGATGTTGATTGCAATTAAGGCTAACTATGGCTAAGACCTATATTGTTTACTTAAAGAGGATATAAACGAGCATTTATTATGTCATTTGGTGTTGATGATTGTTCATATATATTCCATATTTTTAAATGACGAATTTCTTTAATTCCATCGTTTGGGGGATTTGAACCCAAGACCTCCAAATATAAATGTTCGTTTCGCTGAATGTGATGAAATTGGAATTTAAATGATTCATTTTGAAATAATTTAAAAAAAGTTTGAATAGATACAAACATAAATAAGCTACCATTTTAATATGTCAAACCAATACCACTTTTTAAAATGTATATACATAAAATAATTTTCCATATATACGTTGTATTTTATCTTTCAAAACTATAAAAGATGTTTGTTATTCATTTAGCGTTTAGAAGATGTTTTATTGTTAAGGTGTATTACACGGGTGCTTAACCTAGTATATATAATATATATACACTTATTTAGTAAGTTGTCTTTGATAATCTTCGTAAACAAAATAGTAAAGCCGTCACTTTTGTAAATGTTGTGATCATATGTTCATCAAGTTGGCAATATTTACTTCTATACATGAAATCTACATGATCAACATTTGGGACTTCATTCACACATTATGATAGCTTGTATAATAACTTCGCCTCAACAACATTTGGTATGTATGTAGGCGATTATACTTTCTAGACCACCAATTCAAACAACGCATATGTAGGATTCTTATTTAACATGGCGTCAACTCACACATGGAAGCTGCCACAAACACACAGTTGAGGATCCAAGATCATACTTGACATAATTTAGTTTTGAGACCACCGTTTCCAACAAACATTTTGTGATATAAACAAATGTTACCACTAGAGAAGAATTCTGACAGATATTAGCCTACCCCAATATTATCTGACAACTTTACAATCCTTATATAGTGAATGTTATCTTCAAATATTACATTATTACGATGGATCACTAAAGAATTTCCTGAGCAAAGTTCTTACCCAACAAATATTGAAAACCTTATATAGACTATTATTAGCATATTTGCAACACATTTAGCTATAGATAGTCTGTCGACAATGTTATTTGTTATTTAGTTAAAGTTATTGACATTATATTTAGTGACATAAAATGTTCAAACAGTTGCATCTTCGATAAATAAAAAGATATAGCAAATATTTCTGTTGATTTTCTTGTAGAAATTAATATTTTAACTTTTAATGATTGAAAGTTCATAATATAGAAAAACTAAATACAATAATTTCGCTGTTATGAGAAAGGATGAACTTATTAGCTACGCTCGCATATATTTAATTTAATAAATGACAAATCATTTCAAAAAGTTTGTAATTTGGACTAAAAATATATATGATGTCAGAATATTTGTGTACTGTGTCATGCGTCTATGGATAACTTATTTTAAAGATATAATAAGGGTTCATCAAAGGTAATAAAAAGTTATTAAACTAAAAAAATAAGAATCGCTTACGCATCACTACAATATGTTAATTCTATAAATTATTATATTAGAATTTATTTAAAAAATCTATGTCTATATATAATTTTATATATACACTGTACACACATATAATAAACAAAATGTTTCTTCACATACGTATGTTTTCCCCTGTAGAAGCATTGAACCCTAACTCGACATTCAGGCTTTGTTTCTTCATATACGTATGTTTATCACTTTGAATTTGAATTTGAGAAGCCTAATAATTATGTACTATTTTATTTAGATAGAAAATGTATCTAAATAATTTAAATTTGGTTATGCATGCCCTTAGTAGGGGCGCAAGCATGGTGATGAGATGGTGTCTTTCGCTCCAATCTCGGGGGATGTGGACGATTTCATTGTTGGGATTAGGAAGCCATGTCAAGTGGTAGCCGACACTTTTACACTCTCCCCGGAAGGGGTGGTAACCGATGTTGCCCTTCTCGAGCGTGTTTTTTCCCTCCGTATTCAAACCGTTAAATGCATTCCCCCCAGTTGTCGACTGGCGTTCGCTCAGGTTTTAACGGGTGCCCTACGTAAAGTGGTGGCGTCTCCAGGCTCGGTTGGCAACTGGGTTCAGTTGCTTTTGTTGTCGTGTTATACCCTGAGGGTCGTCAGGCCTTCTTCCAGGCAAGAGCGGAGATCAGAAAATAGAAAATCCCTACAGTACAACAACATCTTGCAGGCGCTTGCATTGTGGAAAGATAGGTCTGGTTTCGCAGATTTGGTCTCTTGTCTCTTGAATAGTGGAGGGGGCGTTGGGGTTCCTAGGAGGGATTCCGGAAGGGCCAAAGACAATAAAAAGGACCCCAATATCAAGCAATGCTTGCGGAAGGTCAGGGATGGGCATTTTACGGTGGCGGTCAAAGTTTTATGTTCCAGTGGGGTTGCCCCCTTTGGAGAATCGACCATGAAAGCTCTTATTGATAAACACCCTGTGGTGCCACCCCCATCACTGTCTTCCAACCCTATTATCCAACCCACTATTATTGCTGCAGGGGATTGCGTGCTTAAATGTATCCAATCCTTCCCTAAAGGGACATCTTGTGGCAGAGATGGGATGCGGGCCCAACACTTGTTGGACGCTATTGGTTGTGAGGGTTCGGTAAGTTCCTCGGGTCTGCTCACAGCTATTACTGAAGTCGTCAACCTATGGCTTAAAGGGTTTTGCCCTAAGGTGTTGGCCGAGTTTGTGGCCTTAGCCCCCCTCACCCCCTTATTGAAACCTGATAATGGTATCAGGCCCATTTCCGTGGGGGGCATCTGGCGTAGGTTGGTCTCTAAGGTGGCTATGAAGAAGGTTGGGAAGGACATGGCCCAGTATTTGGGGGATTTTCAATTCGGGGTTGATACACCAAATTGGGCGGAGGTGGTGCTTCATAGTGCGAACAGGTTCCTGAACTCTTTTCATGAAGATGGGTCCATGGCCTTGCTTACGGTAGACTTCACCAATGCTTTCAACATGGTTGACCGCTCAGCGTTCCTTCAACATGTCCACCAACGTTGCCCATCTATCTATCGGTGGGTCCAGTTCCTGTACGCCCAACCCGCTAGGTTGTATGTTAGCAGCGAGTGTATTGGGGCCACCACTGGAGTGCAACAAGGAGATCCCTTGGGGCCCCTTCTCTTTGCCCTAGCCTTACGCCCCCTTATCCTCCGTGTCCAGGAGCACTGTAACCTCCCCTTTCATGCTTGGTATCTGGATGATGGCACGATTATAGGTAATGCAGTGGAAGTTGCTAAAGCCTTGGACATCATCAACACGGAGGGACCATCCCTAGGGCTCCATCTCAATATTAAGAAAACGGAAGTTTACTGGCCATCGTGCGACGGTCTCAAGGTTCAGGACGGCCTTTTCCCGAGAGGGATAGGTAGACCTGATAAGGGGTTAACCTCCTTGGGGGGGGGGGGTTAGCCGAGATTCTGTTTTTATTGGGGAATTAGCAGGGCGGCGGGCATCGACAGCAGTCGACCTTATGAAACTCTTGCCCTGCCTCCAGGACCCCCAGTGCGAGCTTCTTCTTTTAAGGTCATGCATGGGGGTAGCTAAGTTACTGTTTGGGCTGCGGACCTGCCAACCCCACTTGATGGCACATGTGGTATCCTGTTTTGACGATGGCCTCCGAGAGGCTATCGAAGACATTGTTGTTTGCGGGGGGGGGGGGGGGTCCTACTTCGGTGACCTCCAGTGGCGTTTGGCATCTTTGCCGATGCGTCTGGGTGGTTTGGGCCTCCTCTCAGCCCGGGATGTTGGAGTTTATGCTTTTGTGGCGTCTAGAGCTCAGTCGTGTGTATTGCAAGACCATATCCTTCAGAACAGTGGGGTTGCTGAGCTTGACGTAGACTACCAACAGGCCCTTGAGTACTTAAGTGTCTCTCTTCTAGACTTTGATATTGGCGGTTTCTCTAATATGGACACCGCCCCCTCAAAGCCACAAAAAACTCTGGCGAATGCCCTATTTGACAAAATCGCTCAGAGTCTGGGAGAAGCCTTTGATTTGTCTCCTCGCCAGAAGGCGGTGATTGAGTGCTTGAAAGGTCCCCATGCGCAATACTTTTTGACTGTTATCTCGATTGAGGGGCTGGGGCAATGCATGTCGGCTGTTGAGTATAGGGCTATCCTCAAATACCGGCTGATGATCCCTATGTATCCAGAAGATGAAACCTGCCCAATCTGTCGTAAAGCCTGCATGGATAAATACGGGGAGCATGCTGTTCATTGTAAGGAGCTCCCTGGTTGCAAACAACACAATATTTAATATGCACAGCGGAAGAAATTTAAAAGATATAATATAACCAAATTTAATATTGTAATATCGAATGTCACAATATTCGGAAGTTTATCCACAGACGGATCGAAAATAAAATAGAGACAATAGTTCAACAGACTTTTTAGGCATCTTAAGCTTGCGAGACTTCTATTGATGCTAAGGAGGAATATCCAGCCAATTTCGTATAGTACCTGCATTTAGCCTTTTTGGAAAATACGTCAGTTTACACTGGTAAATACAATCAACTGACTCATTTTGGAAAATGATTTAAAATTGGTTTGGATGCACATGGCATAAAGGTTTTATAATTTGATTAAAATGCACAGAGGCAAGATTAATCTTTTTAACTTGGGAGAATTATTTAATATTATAATCTTGTGAACGAATTACATGTTCCTTGTGCGTTCAGTAGCCCGGATCTTGTCCGGGTTAAAGATCAATAGACACACCACAATAAACTTTTGTGCACTGACGGGTGTACGCCTACACCCCGCGCTTAAGTCGTGGCCATTACTTCGAATGATGCCATGGATATCCGGGACATGGTCATTAACCCCCCAAAGGCTTTAAGTAACAAGACTGTTTAAACGAGCCGATCAAATTAGTCAATTACCCACTCAACGGTGGAGGATTTGATGCTCGATCAAGCGGTATGCTATATACCGTAACCCAAGCCCGTATAGGGAAAATAAGTTAAAAGTATTTACCTGAGCTAAATATAAATTCAATCCCAGCCGTATATCAAATCAGCAAGTACAGATAGCTTTTACTGGGCTCCTAATCTGGAACGAAGGTTTTTAATAACCTATTAGAATCCTAACGGGTCTTCAGTTAAGCTTAAGCTTAGACCGGTTAGTTTCAAAGACACGGTTCGTACGCACGATTAAGTGAAGACCGGATAGAATGTGATTTAGACCCGAAAAGTTCAGAGACTTGTTTAATATGGGTATTTCATACACATACTGGATTTTGAGATAAAACCGATAAGGTTTGACCCGTTTAGGCTAGTTTATGTAAACTAGTTACATAAACCGAACCGAACGCGTAATAAGCGTAACGGGTATTCATGAGAGCTATATACAGGTTTCCTAAGTTAATTATGCCTCAAATATGTTGTGACATCAGTAAGATGTCTTTCATTATGCCCGAAACGTGTTTAAACACAAACTAGGCCCCGTAGGGGTAGTTTGGTCATTTAAAAGTTTATAAAAGAGTTTAAGTAACAACCTGAGTTACAGGTCTGATGTAATCAGTAAATATACTCAACTTGCTAAGTTATATCAGTAGGTTAAAGCATATATGTGAAACTTATCATTTTTAACCAAACTATGCCCCGTAGGGGTATTTTGGTAATTTCACATAAGCCGAAAAGCTCAAAACTGAAGTCTGAGTTTATCAACCTTTGCTTACTGTTAAAATATTATAATTTGCCTCATATATCAGTAGGTATCAACCCGGGTATGTTCAATATAATTTTGATACATACTTTGCGTTAAAAACGCTTAATAAGGCGATTAAAGGCCATTTCCGGGTTCGATACATAAATATGATATTTTTATATTTCCAGAAGGCTTAAAATACTTTATTCATCATATGTGATCAGTAGCAAAAGGTTTGGAGTCGTTTAGATATGTAAAACTCATTTTATGGCCCGTAAGGGCAAAACCGACATTTACCGGATTAAGCCTACGACTACTAGTTATGCTCAGCCTAAAATAAATTAAAAATCTTTAAAAATCCAAAAATAATATATTACATCAGTGGGTATTAAGTTTGATACCAAAAAGTAGGCTTAACTAGGCTATACGCTAATTACGCCGTTTTATTAACATAAAGCATTCATTTTGCGATAATGAGCATAACTCTTAATCTACAAATCAAACTGATGTCAAACTTTGCATACAAGTTTATATATCAGTAATTAAAGTTTCTACTCTTTTACATTTCCAAAAATCACGTTTTAAAGTAATAAGGGCATAACGGTCAACATATGAGCTATTAACGGAAACGTGCGTATTAATTGGATAACTAATGAACCAAGGTGTATAATCACAGAGGGTTATTCTAACATGTAACCTAGTCCAATTAAAGCTCCGAGGCATTTCTAAAACATGCCTAAACGGGTCAGAACTGAAAGTCAAAGTGAAAGTCAAACTATGTGACTTTCGGTTCCGAACCGGGTATTTACAGGAATTTGTCGGGTTGAACATGTTTAGACATGTTCTTACACTTATTACTAAGTTATAACAATGATCAAACAGGTTGTATATGATCTATAATGTTAATTATGCATAAATGACATTTTAAGTATCCTGTTGACTTTTTATAAACTAGTTTGACCCGACTTTTGACCTGGTTAGAGTGGTAATCAGGGGGAACCCTTTTGAGGGTTTATTACCCACATAAATACCAACTTATATCTACTTTTAATTCGAGATATGACTGAGCCATTGTTGACTAATCTCGAAGTCAAACCGTAATTACGACGGTTTGACTTTTAGCTAAATAACTAAGCTAAACATTATTAAAGAAGGTTAAGCAAACTTACAAAGGTCCTAAGCTTGATTAGTGATCACTTGAGAGCAGGCTTGAGCTCCAGTAATGATCAGAAAACTTGAAGAAGATGTGAAGAACAAAGGTTGCTACTCATGGCCTTTTATAGTGATTTCTTCACCACAAATCTTTGACACATGAGTCTACAACCTACCACAATTGATTAGCACATGTCCCTAAGTGTTTAGGGGGTGTCTAGGGGTCAAGAGAAATGTGGAAAATTGGATGATATCGATCAGATTGCACTCAGCAGGCCAAAACTCAAAGAAATCGAAGCTGGGCACCCCTAGCGTGACGCTAGGCCCCCCTCGCGTCGCGCTAGGCCCCTTCTGCACCAAATCCATATTTTAGATTTTTGCGATTTGATCCTTGCCCCTTCAAGACTCGATTAGGCACTTGTTTATTGCATTATGAACCCTCACAATTGATCTATAAGGGCTTTAAAACATATACCCACTTTGTTAAGTCCCCGGTTAACTTAATTGTTACCCGAAAAGTCCTAACTTTCAACGTTTACGCTTTAACCCCTCGTACACGAATTTGATCATAACTTTCTCATACGATAACGAAACTTTTTGAAATTTTAATCGTGCATTCTAGTGAGCATAATTAACCGTTACAAAGCTTCGGGTTTGTCAAAAGGTCACTCAGAGGTATAACTTAAACATGTTGACACATTTAGCCCCTGTAGTTTGTAATCTCTCACTTTTAGCTTCGTATGATCCATGATTTATTCGTTTGAAGGTATGAGCACCAAGTAGGGTTAATGTATATTATATTTATTCACTGTTGACATTTAGAATACGTATATCCACATACTTTCCATGATTGTCAACTTTAGTCCTTCTATAATATTTCTTTCACACGTTTAAACATTTGACACGTGTCTACACATTATAGGACGTGAATTTTCGAGGTGTTACAGCAACACATGAACTTTCATTTAAAAACCAAACAATAGTGCAACACATTAATCATGTATCATACATAAACAAGTTACATTGAAACAAGTTACATCAATCATAAACCAAACACTTAGCGAAACGAATAAAAACGAATAACGTGTCGAGGAAAGACCTTAAAAACTCGAGTTGTCACATCATCCCCAACTTGAAAGAAATTTCGTCCCGAAATTTAGCACGTAGTCACTAAGGAAGCTAGTTGGGTCGCGTGGTTTTCCTGGGGCGTCACATCACCCCCCCGTTGGTTTGGAATTTCGTCCCGAAATTCCGCAGTAGCTTCAGCCTCAGTAGTGAATTCAATTTTCTTGAACAATTGGGGATACTTGTGTTTCATTTGTTGTCACACCCCGACTATCCACGTGTCACCGGTGGGCCCGGTAGGGGAGTATCATGACGTGGTTGGTAACATCACAGTCAAACAACACAATTTAAATGCACAGCGGAAGCAAATGATAAAAAAATATATTACAATCCGATTCAAAAGTAATATCAAATATCACAACGGAACGTAAGATGGATCCACAGGCGGATCTTAAACAAAAGATAACTTTGTTCAACAGACTTTAGGCATCTAAGCCTGCGAGACTCATTAATGATGCTAGGAGTAGCCAGCCGATTCCGATTAGTACCTGCACTTAGCCTTTTTGGAAAATACGTCAGTTTACACTGGTAAATACTATCAACTGACTCATTTTGAAAATGATTTAAAATTTGTTTGGGTGCACATGGCACAAATGTTTTATAATTTGATTAAAATGCTCAGAGGCAAAATTAACCTTTTATAACTTGGGATAATTATTTGAGTATAATACTTGTAAACGAATTACATGTTTCTTATGCGTTCAGTAGCCCGATCCGTAGACCGGGTTAAAGATCAATAGACACACCACAATATTGAGTTATGCACTGAAAGGTGTACGCCTACACCCCGTGCTCAGGTCGTGGCCATCTCGTAAGATGATGCCAGGGATATCCGGGACATGGTCATTAACCCCCCAAAGGCTTTAAGCAAACAAAACATTTCAAAACAGAGCATATCAATGATTTAACCTCTATTCGATTAAAGATTCAATGCTGGACCAAGCGGTATTCTATATACCGTACCCCAAGCCCGTATAGGGAAAATAAGTTAAAAGTATTTACCTGAGCTAAATATAAATTCAATCCCAGCCGTATCAAATCAGCAAGTACAGATAGCTTTTACTGGGCTCCTAAATCTGGAACGAAGGTTTATAATAACCTATTAGAATCCTAACGGGTCTTTAGTTAAGCTTAAGCTTAGACCGGCTAGTTTCAAAGATACGGTTCGTACGCACGATTAAGCGATGACCGGATAGAATGTGATTTAGACTCTACAAGTTCAGAGACTTGTTTAATATGGGTATTTCATGCACACTCTGGATTTTGAGATAAAACCGATAAGGTTTGACCCGTTTCGGCTAATTTATGTAAACTAGTTACATAAACCGAACCGAACGCGCAAAAGGCGTGACGGGTAATCATAAGAGTCCTAACCAGGTTTCCTAAGTTAATATGCCTCAAATATGTTGTGACATCAGTAAGATGTCTTTTATTATGCCCGAAACGAATTTAAACACAAACTATGCCCCGTAGGGGTAGTTTGGTCATTTTCAAGTTTATAAAAGAGTTTAGGTATTAACCTGAGTTACAGGTCTGATGTAATCAGCAAAAATACTCCATTTAATAAATTATAACAGTAGGGTAAAGTATATATGTGAAATTTATCAATTATAACCAAACTATGCACCGTAGGGGCATTTTGGTAATTTCACATAAGCCGAAAAGCTCAAAACTGAAGTCTGAGTTTAACAACCTTTGCTTACTGTTAAAATATTATAATTTGCCTCAAATATCAGTAGGTATCACCCTTGGTATGTTTAAAATACTCTTAGTACATACTATGCGTTAAAAACGCTTAATTATGCGATTAAAAGCCGTTTACGGGTTCGATACATAAAGCTGATATTTTTACCATTCCAGAAGTCTTAAAATAAATTATTTATCATTTAAGATCAGTAGCAAAAGGTTTGGAGTCGTTTAGATATGTAAAACCCATTTTATGGCCCGTAAGGGCAAAACCGACAAGTACCGGGTTAAGCCTACGACTATGAGTTATGCTCAGCCTAAAATTAATAAAAAAAATCTTTAAAAATCCCAAAATAATATATTACATCAGTGGGTAAAAGATTTGATATTAAAAAGTATATTTAAGTAGGCTATATGCTAAATACGCCATTTAATTAACATAAAGCTTTAATTTTTACGCTAACGAGCATAACTCTTAATCTACACCTCAAACTAATGTCAAACTTTGGGTACAAGTTTATATATCAGTGACTAAGGTTTTTATTCTTTTACATTTCCAAAAATCACGTTTTATGGTGAAAAGGGCACAATGGTCAAC
The DNA here is from genome assembly GCA_030545235.1 of Helianthus tuberosus. NCBI lineage: Eukaryota > Viridiplantae > Streptophyta > Magnoliopsida > Asterales > Asteraceae > Helianthus > Helianthus tuberosus. The sequence continues at coordinate 152,209,762 of CM060400.1, forward strand.
ATATGGGCAATTAACGGAATCATGCGTATAAATTGGTTAACTAATGAACCATGGTGTATAATCACAGAGGATTATACTAGCATGTAACCTGGTCCAAATAGAGCTCTAAGGTATTTCTAAATCATACCACAACGGGTCAGAACTGAAGTCAAAGCAAAAGTCAAAGCTTTGCGACTTTCGGTTCCGAACCGGGTCTAAACAGGAAATTGTCGGGTTGAACATGTTTAGACATGTTCTTACACTAATCACCAAGTTATATTAATGATCAAACAGGTTGTATGTGTTCTACATTGCTAATTATGCATAAGTTAGAAATTAATTATCCTGTTGACTTTTTAAATAACAAGCTTGACCCGACATTTGACCTAGTTAGAGTGGGAATCAGAGGGTGCCCTTTTAAGGGTTTAATGCCCACATAATATAACAAAATTTGCATCGTTAAAATTTTACCGAGCCTCGTGTTGACTGCGTTGACCAGCAGTTGACCAGGTTTGACCGATGTTGACCAGGTTTGACCGAACCCAAAACTGAACCGAGGCACTAACATGACCCAAAACTTCCCCTTGACCAGTTTTGACCACGTTTGACCTGTTGACCATGTTGAACCGAGCCCGAGAGTGTCCCGAACTTAAATTTTTCACCCGAGTCGAAAGTGGTTCGATGGACTCTACGGGTCACTAGGAACCCAAAAATATATTTTTCATCGAAAACTGACGGCTGGAACTCGCCAGAACCATGTCAGAAGTCGAGCCCGAGAGCGTCCCGAACTTAAATTTTTCACCCGAGTCGAAAGTGGTTCGATGGACTCTATAGGTCACTAGGAGTCCAAAAATATATTTTTCGTCGAAAACTGACGGCTGGAACTCGCCAGAACCATGTCAGAAGTCGAGCCCGAGAGCGTCCCAAACTTAAATTTTTCACCCGAGTCGAAAGTGGTTCGATGGACTCTATAGGTCACTAGGAGTCCAAAATATATTTTTCGTCGAAAACTGACGGCTGGAACTCGCCAGAACCATGTCAGAAGTCGAGATTTCGCCGGAGAATGAAATTTCTTGAAACTGTGCAGAAATGATCCTAAAGTCCCGATCAAAGCATCTGCAAAGTCAAAAGTTTAAAACGGACTCGCCGGAATTTGACCGGAATGTTGCCGGAGTTGCCATAGAGCTCAAACCGCTAAGAATTAGCTAAAACTAACCACACCACGCGATCCGGAACGTCGGATATAGTCGAAAAAGTGTACCCTTGGCCGGAAAACGGCCGCCGGAAAAGTCGCCGGTCGCCAGAAAAGTTGCCGGAAAAGTTTCTAGAGAGAGAGAGAGTTTTAGAGAGAGAAAGAGATGGTGAAAATGATTTTTTTTTTTTTTTATTTTATTTTATTTTCATTTATATAGTGGGGGTTTTGTGGGCTTGGGCCCAAGGCCCACAAGCCCGTCTTCGCACCCGAACATCATGTAAGCATCGTAGAGCATAATATTAATACTTAAATACGCAAATTAGGATCGGTAGTCGATGTTTGCGTGTTCGTTCGTCGGTTGCGTAAAAATCGCGAGAAATTAAATCGTTGACGTTTTTTAACCCCTCGTATACGAATATTGCCATAACTTTCTCATACCTTAACGAAACCTTATGAAATTTTTATCACACATTCTTGTGAGTATAATTAAGCATTACAAAGCTTCGGGTTTGCTAAAAGGTCACTCAGAGGTATACCTTTAAACATGTTGACACATTTAACCCCTGTAGTTTGTAATTCCTCACTTTCTTTCACAATTGGCTTTGTATGATCCATGATTTATTCGGTTGAGGTTATGAACATCATGTAGGGTTACTGTAAAGTATATTTATCCCTTGTTGACATTTTGAACCCTTATATTCACATACTTTCCATGTTTGTCAACTTTAGTCCCTCTAAATAAAATTTCACACGTTCAAGCTTATGACACGTGTCAATACATTATAGGACATGAATTTTCGAGGTGTTACATCCTCACCCCCTTAAAAGAAATCTCGACCTCGAGATTTGTTAAAATGATGGAAGTACTTTTTGTCGCATAATGGACTTAACTTCCATAACATATCTGGAGTCTTTCCAAGCTCTTAAAGTGACTCCTATATTAGGTACATATATCCTTTTTGAAGCTTCTTAACCTATCGATCCTCAATCGATACAGGATGCTCATCACATCATAAATTTGCATAACATTATGTGATAGTGCTTCTTGACTTATTGGCGAAACACACCTTTCAATCACTAGTGTGTAATGTATTGCGAGCTCCGCCAAGCTCCTTAAATAGGTTTTAGCTTATAAGCTACCTGGTCTTGATACATTCGATTTCCTTCGAATGATTCTATATATTCAGAGCTTAACTAGCCTGTTAATTTAACAGATTTGGCACACCCTTCCTGGGTGATATCTATTGTTGAACCTTATTCCTTAATCAAGAAATTAGGAGGTTTGCTATTTTCATTAATCCTTGATTTTCTGCCGAATACTGGCATCTTACAGATGATTATGAATTTGCGTGATCTTATTTGTTGTTTCCAATGCAACTTTCAGATCCTGATAATTGGACTTACCAATCTATTGTCCTAACAATAGATGTTTAACATTCCATTTATACAAGGTCTCCTAGGGAGTAGCCTTGATACTTATATATCAACTATTATAGGAAAGCTTATCTTAAGGTGAGATGGTTATTCCAACCACTGCTTAACAAATTTTAAGGAATAGCTAATCCTTACAGCTAGTCGAACAAATCGACGATCCTGTGCAGCTGATGACAAATTCTTAATTGTTGCCTAATTAGGGTTGCGGTAAAAATGCATAAGCAAAAAGAACCGTCTTTCATAATTAACTATACCGAAATCTCAGGATATTGAGTTAGGGTATATTAACCCTCTATTTTAAAACTTAGTTAATCAGGGTTTCAATTCTTCCAATAATGGTGCTAGCCGTCTTGGAGATTTCATAATAATACAGCCTTAAATGGGATATAAACCTTAACTCTACCTGCCCCTCAGGGGTAAACAGGGTAATCTTAGGAGAAGATAATTAAGGTACAAGGAGGTTATAGAGATTTTACAAATCTCAGGCTCCAATTTATCCATCATTGCTTGTGTCAATTAAGTGACACACTTATGTTACTAATCCACGAATTCCTTAATCGGGAACATTTACTTGGATAATTCCATTCTGGATATCTTCTTTGAATACTACTAGTCGACTTTGGTACAATATGACCATTGGGATATCTCAGGGGTTCCATGCATTAAACCTCCATACTGATCAGGCATGGAAGCAATCTATGGGACACACTAGGATACGCCAATCCTCATATGGCACTTTTATCAAACATAGTTTGGCATTCGCAGTCGATAGAAAACAATGAGAAAATAATAAAATAAAGTAATATATATTGTCGTAATCTATTCGAAGAAAGAGTACTCTCAGATTTTTCAGAAGGATCCCTTGCCGATACTTAGAAGAATCGGTTACTATGGGTTCCTTGGTAAGTTATACCTTGTGGATAATATAAAAGTTTGCTAAGCTTATGGTTTATGAAGATTTATTATTGCCTGTATTAAATCAGGACACTTAGCAGAAATTATCATTGGTAAATGATAAGGAATGTACTTGATGATATCGTGAACTGCCTCTTGGCATTCATCAGGTGAGTTCAGGCGTTTCCTTTCTTAGCCTTTCCAGGCTTAGCTGCACCTTCTTTGGCAGCTTTATGGTATCTAGTTCTGATGCGGCCTTACTCACCACAGCCGTGACAGATTGCATTCTTTGTGTCCCCACATTCATGGGAAAATGATGACCCGTTCCTTTGCAGATGTCACACTGCTTTGGTCCTTCCAACTGCTGTGTCAACCACAGCTTGGAGATTAACTCCATTAATATTGAGGTTTACGTTTGTAGCTTTATTAACTTTCGTCGCCTTAATAGTATTGCGACTGTCGTCTACCTCATCCGAGTTTTCCATTCTTGAAACTTGGTACCAATCACCAAAATTTAACAATTATTATTCATCATCCTGATGACCCGACTTAGATTAGCCACGGCATTCATAAACCATATGGGCTATTCTGTTCTGAACATTCCTAGTGAATGTTATTTGAATGTATATCCATTATATTTAGCCTAGGTCACAAAAGGACCATCAATGGCATTCAAGGTTTGGAGTGAGTCCAATACCTGCTTGACAGGGGACCATAATGTCACAATTGTCTTTGTCACAAGGACGATTATAAATAGCTCAAGGGCTAGCCTTACAAGACTTTTTATTATATATATACACATATGGCATAGAAGCCTGTCTCGATGGACGTAGAAGATATGGCATAAAGCCCAGTCATGCAGGGCATAATTGATTATACGGCACGAAGGCCTTGTCATAAGGACATTTATCAAATCTGGCACAAAAGACCTGTCACCAAGAATGTTAACATTTAATATGTTAGCTTGTTACGAATGACAAATCTTAGCACATAGGTTTGTCATGAATGACTTCAAAACATAACTCGGTGGTCTATCACCAAGGACCTTAATTTATTAGCCGCAGTTTTATTAGATTAGGGCTTCAAAGTTTGAACGTGGTCCTTCACCTTTGGACAGGGAGTCATAGACTACAACTGTCATCATCTTGAAAGACGATTCATTTAGCAGAAAAGAAGCCAATCAACATCACAAATGGATGTTTATATTTAACCATCGTATCTAATGATATTAGTCATGATCACATCGATCATATTGACTATTAGGTTTGGGTATAATCCCACCATTTTGAATAGGGGATCATAAAGATCACCACTGTTTTGTCTTATTGGCAATAGAGTATAGTATAGCCCGTAGGCATTTCATCACTAGGGATGTCAATATTATGAATTTATGATCATCATACTGATGATACTAGTCAGGATCGCAATGATCACATGGACTATGGGATTTGAGCGTAGCTCACCCCCTTGGGCAAAGAATCACAAAAGATTACAATTGCCTTGTCTTTATTTAACAATATAATATAGCCCTTAGGCAAAACATCATTGGGGATGTTTAAATTTTAATCATCGTACTGATTATTTTAGTCATGATCGCATTGATCATATAGACTATTAGGCTTGAGCACAGCTCGCTACCTTAAATAGGGGATCGTAAAGATCACAATGTTTGTGTCACAATGAACAATATAATATGGCCCGTAGGCGAAACATCACTAATGGATGTTTATAATAGGTTCATCGTATTAGATGATATAAGTCATTATTTTATTAATCATATTGACTATTTGGCTTGAGCATAGCTCATCACCTTAGACAAGGAATCATAAAGATAACAATGTCAATGTCCTAAATGGACAATATATTATAGCCCGTAGGCAAAACATCACTAAAGGGTGTTAAATAATATGATCATCGTATTAGATGATATTAGTCATGATCGCATTGATCATATAGACTATTATGTTTGGACATAGTCCAACATTTTAGACAGGAGGTCAAAGACCACCACTGTCGTTGTCTTATCGGACAACAAGTTTAGCCCGTAGGTACCTCCCTTCTGAGGGATGTTTATTACGGAATTGCCCCTTAGGGAAATTCATTAACCATGGTAAACAGAGACCATATTTGGTTAATTTATTAATAATTTATATTTAGGATTTCTATTATAATTTATCCTAATTATAAAACATTAACAGTTTTATTAGTGGCACCCAAGGCCTGGTCACATGGACAATTATAAATTATATGCTAGGATTTCAGAGAATCAAAGCATTTGAGGTTTGAACCTAGTTCATTACCTTTATCTGACAGGGAGTCATTGCTACCACTGTCTTTTGGCTCATATGGAAATGAGCAAGGCCCGTAGGCACTATATTACCACGTATGGTTAAAATATGATCATCTTAATTGATGATGTAAACTCAGGATTCAGAGATCATTAAACTGGGTTAGGAATCTTTATAAGGATCCTTATATATTAATAGCGTGTGTGATTTTAAATGAATCACATCTGCCAGGAGTGTTAACATGTTTTAAGATGTTAACAGGGATTTGAATCTTTTAAACAGGTCTTACCATCTTGGCCAGGTCTTTATAATGACACTCGGCTAGGTTTCACACTTAAGATTCTTAATTTAATTAACGCAGAACAATTTTAAATTGAGGTGTTAATATGGATCTGAACCTAATTATGGAACTACCATCTTGGCCGGGTCTTAATATGACACGAGGCTAGGTCTTGCCCTTTTTAGATTTTGCCATTTTATTATAATGGTAGATCTTGCAAAAGGAAATGTGATTTTCCATTTATTTAATATTCTTGTTTAGAATGAAAGTTTAAACTTAATCATTCCACTATATAAAAATAAAAGTATAAAGTTGCCCTAAGCGGGACTTGAAAGGAATAATGTTGTCCTTGTAGGGACTGAAAGGTAATTATGTCCTTATAAGGACTAATAAGGAAACGATCTTCAGTAAAAAGGAGTTTCTTCTTCGTTTTATTTCTGAACGCTTTCTCCTTGGATGCTCGTTTCATTCTAGCCGCGGTACGAAGCTCAGCATCTCAGGGCTCCGGGTGTGGAGAACTCCTATTACGGCTTCTTCGCTTGGCGACGTATCAAATAAAAATTTGGAAGCAAAAATTTATAGATTAGGATTGAGAACATTCCTAAGTTAAGTCTAGACTCAGAAGGTCAAGGAATGTGCTAATGTGTCATTGAGATTAAACACAAAAAGTAGTGTTTAATTCACTCAATGTTGGCTCTGATACCAACCTGTCACACCCCGACTTTCCACGTGTCACCGGTGGGCCCGGTAGGGGAGTATCATGACGTGGTTGGTAACATCACAGTCAAACAACACAATTTAAATGCACAGCGGAAGCAAATGATAAAAAAATATATTACAATCCGATTCAAAAGTAATATCAAATATCACAACGGAACGTAAGATGGATCCACAGGCGGATCTTAAACAAAAGATAACTTTGTTCAACAGACTTTAGGCATCTAAGCCTGCGAGACTCATTAATGATGCTAGGAGTAGCCAGCCGATTCCGATTAGTACCTGCACTTAGCCTTTTTGGAAAATACGTCAGTTTACACTGGTAAATACTATCAACTGACTCATTTTGAAAATGATTTAAAATTTGTTTGGGTGCACATGGCACAAATGTTTTATAATTTGATTAAAATGCTCAGAGGCAAAATTAACCTTTTATAACTTGGGATAATTATTTGAGTATAATACTTGTAAACGAATTACATGTTTCTTATGCGTTCAGTAGCCCGATCCGTAGACCGGGTTAAAGATCAATAGACACACCACAATATTGAGTTATGCACTGAAAGGTGTACGCCTACACCCCGTGCTCAGGTCGTGGCCATCTCGTAAGATGATGCCAGGGATATCCGGGACATGGTCATTAACCCCCCAAAGGCTTTAAGCAAACAAAACATTTCAAAACAGAGCATATCAATGATTTAACCTCTATTCGATTAAAGATTCAATGCTGGACCAAGCGGTATTCTATATACCGTACCCCAAGCCCGTATAGGGAAAATAAGTTAAAAGTATTTACCTGAGCTAAATATAAATTCAATCCCAGCCGTATCAAATCAGCAAGTACAGATAGCTTTTACTGGGCTCCTAAATCTGGAACGAAGGTTTATAATAACCTATTAGAATCCTAACGGGTCTTTAGTTAAGCTTAAGCTTAGACCGGCTAGTTTCAAAGATACGGTTCGTACGCACGATTAAGCGATGACCGGATAGAATGTGATTTAGACTCTACAAGTTCAGAGACTTGTTTAATATGGGTATTTCATGCACACTCTGGATTTTGAGATAAAACCGATAAGGTTTGACCCGTTTCGGCTAATTTATGTAAACTAGTTACATAAACCGAACCGAACGCGCAAAAGGCGTGACGGGTAATCATAAGAGTCCTAACCAGGTTTCCTAAGTTAATATGCCTCAAATATGTTGTGACATCAGTAAGATGTCTTTTATTATGCCCGAAACGAATTTAAACACAAACTATGCCCCGTAGGGGTAGTTTGGTCATTTTCAAGTTTATAAAAGAGTTTAGGTATTAACCTGAGTTACAGGTCTGATGTAATCAGAAAAAAATACTCCATTTAATAAATTATAACAGTAGGGTAAAGTATATATGTGAAATTTATCAATTATAACCAAACTATGCACCGTAGGGGCATTTTGGTAATTTCACATAAGCCGAAAAGCTCAAAACTGAAGTCTGAGTTTAACAACCTTTGCTTACTGTTAAAATATTATAATTTGCCTCAAATATCAGTAGGTATCACCCTTGGTATGTTTAAAATACTCTTAGTACATACTATGCGTTAAAAACGCTTAATTATGCGATTAAAAGCCGTTTACGGGTTCGATACATAAAGCTGATATTTTTACCATTCCAGAAGTCTTAAAATAAATTATTTATCATTTAAGATCAGTAGCAAAAGGTTTGGAGTCGTTTAGATATGTAAAACCCATTTTATAGCCCGTAAGGGCAAAACCGACAAGTACCGGGTTAAGCCTACGACTATGAGTTATGCTCAGCCTAAAATTAATAAAAAAAATCTTTAAAAATCCCAAAATAATATATTACATCAGTGGGTAAAAGATTTGATATTAAAAAGTATATTTAAGTAGGCTATATGCTAAATACGCCATTTAATTAACATAAAGCTTTAATTTTTACGCTAACGAGCATAACTCTTAATCTACACCTCAAACTGATGTCAAACTTTGGGTACAAGTTTATATATCAGTGACTAAGGTTTTTATTCTTTTACATTTCCAAAAATCACGTTTTAAGGTGAAAAGGGCACAATGGTCAACATATGGGCAATTAACGGAATCATGCGTATAAATTGGTTAACTAATGAACCATGGTGTATAATCACAGAGGATTATACTAGCATGTAACCTGGTCCAAATAGAGCTCTAAGGTATTTCTAAATCATACCACAACGGGTCAGAACTGAAGTCAAAGCAAAAGTCAAAGCTTTGCGACTTTCGGTTCCGAACCGGGTCTAAACAGGAAATTGTCGGGTTGAACATGTTTAGACATGTTCTTACACTAATCACCAAGTTATATTAATGATCAAACAGGTTGTATGTGTTCTACATTGCTAATTATGCATAAGTTAGAAATTAATTATCCTGTTGACTTTTTAAATAACAAGCTTGACCCGACATTTGACCTAGTTAGAGTGGGAATCAGAGGGTGCCCTTTTAAGGGTTTAATGCCCACATAATATAACAAAATTTGCATCGTTAAAATTTTACCGAGCCTCGTGTTGACTGCGTTGACCAGCAGTTGACCAGGTTTGACCGATGTTGACCAGGTTTGACCGAACCCAAAACTGAACCGAGGCACTAACATGACCCAAAACTTCCCCTTGACCAGTTTTGACCACGTTTGACCTGTTGACCATGTTGAACCGAGCCCGAGAGCGTCCCGAACTTAAATTTTTCACCCGAGTCGAAAGTGGTTCGATGGACTCTACGGGTCACTAGGAACCCAAAAATATATTTTTCATCGAAAACTGACGGCTGGAACTCGCCAGAACCATGTCAGAAGTCGAGCCCGAGAGCGTCCCGAACTTAAATTTTTCACCCGAGTCGAAAGTGGTTCGATGGACTCTATAGGTCACTAGGAGTCCAAAAATATATTTTTCGTCGAAAACTGACGGCTGGAACTCGCCAGAACCATGTCAGAAGTCGAGCCCGAGAGCGTCCCAAACTTAAATTTTTCACCCGAGTCGAAAGCGGTTCGATGGACTCTATAGGTCACTAGGAGTCCAAAAATATATTTTTCGTCGAAAACTGACGGCTGGAACTCGCCAGAACCATGTCAGAAGTCGAGATTTCGCCGGAGAATGAAATTTCTTGAAACTGTGCAGAAATGCTCCTAAAGTCCCGATCAAAGCATCTGCAAAGTCAAAAGTTTAAAACGGACTCGCCGGAATTTGACCGGAATGTTGCCGGAGTTGCCATAGAGCTCAAACCGCTAAGAATTAGCTAAAACTAACCACACCACGCGATCCGGAACGTCGGATATAGTCGAAAAAAGTGTACCCTTGGCCGGAAAACGGCCGCCGGAAAAGTCGCCGGTCGCCGGAAAAGTTTCTAGAGAGAGAGAGAGTTTTAGAGAGAGAGAGAGTTTTAGAGAGAGAAAGAGATGGTGAAAATGATTTTTTTTTATTTTTATTTTATTTTATTTTCATTTATATAGTGGGGGTTTTGTGGGCTTGGGCCCAAGGCCCACAAGCCCGTCTTCGCACCCGAACATCATGTAAGCATCGTAGAGCATAATATTAATACTTAAATACGCAAATTAGGATCGGTAGTCGATGTTTGCGTGTTCGTTCGTCGGTTGCGTAAAAATCGCGAGAAATTAAATCGTTGACGTTTTTTAACCCCTCGTATACGAATATTGCCATAACTTTCTCATACCTTAACGAAACCTTATGAAATTTTTATCACACATTCTTGTGAGTATAATTAAGCATTACAAAGCTTCGGGTTTGCTAAAAGGTCACTCAGAGGTATACCTTTAAACATGTTGACACATTTAACCCCTGTAGTTTGTAATTCCTCACTTTCTTTCACAATTGGCTTTGTATGATCCATGATTTATTCGGTTGAGGTTATGAACATCATGTAGGGTTACTGTAAAGTATATTTATCCCTTGTTGACATTTTGAACCCTTATATTCACATACTTTCCATGTTTGTCAACTTTAGTCCCTCTAAATAAAATTTCACACGTTCAAGCTTATGACACGTGTCAATACATTATAGGACGTGAATTTTCGAGGTGTTACATTTGTTCTTCTCGTTCCTAAGTGAACTCTGGGCCACGACGGGAGTTCCAACGAACTCGAACAAGAGGTATTCTGGTACGCTTGAGTACCTTAACGTCTCTGTCTGTAATCTCTACAGGTTCTTCGACGAATCGCAGCTGATCGTCAATGGTGAGTTCCTTAAGAGGAACTATGAGGGTCTCATCTGACAGACACTTCTTCAGATTCGACACATGGAATACATTGTGAACTCCACTGAGTTCTTCTGGTAAGTTCAATCTATAGGCCACTCTGCCAATCTTCTTAGTGATCTCGAAAGGTCCGACATAACGCGGATTAAGCTTGCCTCGTTTACCAAAATGAACCACACCCTTCCAGGGTGAGACTTTAAGTAGAACCCGGTCCCCGACCTGAAATTCTAGAGGTTTCCTACGCTTATCAGCGTAGCTTTTCTGACGGTCACGAGCTGCCGCCATTCGTTGTCGTATCTGAGCAATCTTCTCTGTCGTGTCTACTACAAGTTCTGGACCAGTGATTTGGCTGTCGCCAACCTCTGCCCAACAAAGAGGTGATCGACATTTACGTCCATACAATGCCTCAAACGGAGCAGCCTGGATGCTGGTGTGGTAACTGTTGTTATACGAAAACTTCACTAAAGGGAGGTGTCTTTCCCAACCGTTGCCAAAATTGATTACACATGCTCGAAGCATGTCTTCAAGGGTTTGGATGGTGCGCTCAGACTGCCCATCCGTCTGTGGATGATACGCTGTGCTCATGTCTAGACGTGAGCCAAAGGACTTGTGCATCGCTTGCCACAACTCAGAGGTAAAATGCGCATCACGATCAGATATGATGGAGGTTGGCACCCCGTGCCTCGAAACTACTTCCTTAAGATAGACGTCTGCTAGAGTAGAGAACTTATCCGTTTCTTTGATAGCCAAAAAGTGTGCAGACTTTGTCAGTCGATCTACTATCACCCAAATGGTATTGTTTCCGCGTTGAGATCTAGGCAGGCCAGTAACGAAATCCATGGAAATTTGCTCCCATTTCCATGTCGGTATCTCTAGTTGTTGAAGTAGGCCTGATGGTTTCTGGTACTCGATTTTGACTCTCGCACAAGTCAAACATTTACTAACGTAAGTTGCAATGCTGGCTTTCATACTCGGCCACCAGTACGTAGTCTTTAGGTCGTGGTACATCTTATTAGAACCAGGATGTACTGAGTAACGGGACTTGTGTGCTTCATCCATCACAAGCTCACGTAGATTGCCATAAAGTGGAAACCAGATGCGTCCTGTCACGTAGTAAGCGCCGTCTTCCTTTTGTTCCAACCGTTTCTTCGATCCTCGCAGGGACTCAGCCCTGATGTTTTATGCTTTCAATGCTTCAACCTAAGCATCTCGTATCTGAGCAGGAAGACTAGAGTGGATGGTAAGTTGTAACGCTCGCACGCGCTTAGGTTTTGACTCCTTTCGGCTGAGGGCGTCGGCCACCACATTGGCTTTGCCCGGATGGTACTTGATCGCGAATTCGTAATCATTCAGGAGTTCGACCCATCGACGCTGTCGCATGTTCAACTCCTTCTGCTCGAAGATATGCTGGAGACTCCTGTGATCGGTGTAAATGGTGCACTTGGTACCGTACAGGTAATGTCTCCATATCTTAAGTGCGAAAACAACTGCTCCCAGCTCCAGATCGTGTGTAGTGTAGTTCCTTTATGGACCTTAAGTTGGCGTGATGCGTAAGCAATGACCTTCTCACGTTGCATCAACACACAACCAAGTCCTTGGATGGACGCGTCGCAATAAACCACAAAATCGTCTGTGCCTTCAGGCAACGAGAGAATAGGTGCGCTACAAAGTCTATTCTTTAAGTGCTAAAACGCAGATTCTTGTGCATCACCCCAACGATAGGTGACACCCTTCTGAGTTAGTAAAGTGAGGGGTTGCGCAATCTTGGAGAAATCCTTGATGAACCTTCTGTAGTAACCCGCCAAACCCAAGAATTGGCGGATTTCTGTTGGTGTACGGGGTGCAGGCCAGTTCTTGATCGAGTCAACCTTGGATGGATCAACATGAATCCCATCCTCGTTTACCACATGGCCTAGGAAATGGACTTCACGAAGCTAGAAGTCACATTTTGAGAACTTAGCGTAAAGCTGCTCTGCTCGAAGAAGTTCCAGAATAAGTCGCAGATGATGCTCGTGTTCCTCCTGACTCTTAGAATAGACCAGGATGTCGTCGATGAATACAATAATGAACTTATCCAGGTAAGGTTTGCACACTCGGTTCATGAGGTCCATGAAGACCACAGGTGTGTTTGTTAACCCAAAAGGCATGACCAGAAACTCGTAATGGCCGTAATGAGTCCTGAATGCTGTTTTGGAGATGTCCTCATCTCGGACTCTCAGCTGATGATATCCTGATCTCAGATCAATCTTTGAGTAGAAGCTCGACCCTTGCAACTGGTCGAATAAATCGTCAATACGCGGGAGAGGATAACGATTCTTCACGGTCACCTTGTTGAGCTCACGATAGTCAATACACTTTCTGAAGGTACCGTCTTTCTTCTTTACAAACAATACTGGTGCTCCCCAGGGCGAAGAGCTAGGACGTATGAAACCCTTATCCAAGATCTCTTGTAGTTGAGTAGATAGTTCTTCCAATTCTGATGGAGCTAAACGGTAAGGTGCACGAGCTATGGGTGCTGCCCCAGGAGCTAGCTCAATTTGAAATTCGACCTGACGATGGGGCGGAAGACCAGGTAATTCCTCAGGAAATACCTCAGGAAAGTCGTGCACGATAGGAATGTCTTCTATCTTCTTCTCTTTCGTTGATGTGTCAGTAACGAGGGCTAGAATAGCTGCGTGGCCCTTTCGTAAACACTTCTGGGCCTTAAAGAAAGAGATGATGCCCACTACTGCACCACTCTTGTCACCATGAATCACGAGAGGTTCTTCACCAGAATGAGGAATACGGACGATTTTCTCCTTGCAAATAATCTCCGCTTGATGTTGAGATAACCAATCCATCCCAATGACGACGTCGAAACTACCAAGAACGATGGGGATAAGGTCGATAGAGAAGGTTTGACCAGCTAAGACGAGATTACATTCCTGAACTATGTGTGTGGCCTCGAGACTTTTACCGTTTGCTAGTTCTACCATGTGTTTGGTGTTCAAAAGTGTTGGGGTACGCTTAAACATCTGACTAACTTTTAAGGACACATAACTAGTATCGGCACCCGAATCAAACAAAACTGAAACAAAGGAATCATCCAGTAGAAACTTACCCATCACAACGTTGGGATCGTTCCTCGCGTCACCCTGACCAATCACAAAAGCACGTCCCCTGGCACCATTGCCATCATTGTTACCCCCGTTATTGTTTCCGTTCCCCTGATTGCTGTTGTTGTTCTGATTCAGGTTCAGCTGTGGACAATGTCTCTTGAAGTGACCCTCAGCACCACACTGAAAGCATCCCTTGTTACCCTGCTGTTGCTGCTGCTGGTTCTGTGGAGCTTGTGGCTGCTGTTGACGATTCTGATTCGCAGGATAGGGGCTCCTGCAATCTTTCGCTGCGTGACCAGGCTTGTTACATCTATGACAGTGGACCTTGCTACACGGCCCGCTGTGGTGCAAGTTGCAACGGTTGCACTTAAGCTGATTTCCCCTGTACCCTCCTTGACTCTGATTCCCAGAAGACTGTTGACTGGGACTCTTGTAATCGTCTTTCTTTCGCTGCTGAGACTGTGGCTGAACAGAAGTCGAACCTTTGCTTGAGTTTCCATCCCACTTGCGCTTGTTGTCGTTTGGAGCATCAGAAGTAGTAATAGCACTAATACGCTTAGGCAGCTTGTTATGCTCAACTGCCTGGTCAGTGAGACAGTGGGCTAGCCGTATGACCTGCTGGATAGTACCGAGGTTAGCTGCAGTCACATGGCTCTGAATCTCTGGCACTAAACCCTTGAGGTACAGCTCGATACGTTTGATAGGAGGATCCACCATAGTAGGACATAACACGGCCAATTCATTCGATCTCTTCGTATACGCCTCGATTTCAGACCCCATCATCTTTAAGTTGTAGAACTCCACTTCCAGTTGTGGATGTCATCACGGTTACAGAACTCTTCCTTGATCAAATCTTTGAAGTCGTTCCATGGGGTGGCATTAGCAGCCGCCAACCCCAGCATTTGGACCTGAGCATTCCACCACGTGAGCGCTACACCTTCAAGAGTACCAGTAGCATATTTCACCCTATGAGCCTCAGGGCATTCACACATCTCGAAGACAGATTCGAGCTTCTCGAACCAGTGGAGGAGGCCTACAGCTCCTTCAGTGACGTTGAAAGTACTGGGTCGGCAATCCATGAAAGTTTTGAAAGTACACACAGGAGGCTGAGCAGGTTGACCTGTCACGTGAGCAAAACGTACAAAGTTAAGCACGAGAGTTGGTTCACGAGAGTAGGACCTAAACATCCTAGAGTAAGTTGTCATGGCAGGTTATACCTCCTGCCTGAGCTGCTGCGAGTGCCTCAGCAACTCGCTCATTAATTAGAGCCGTCACCTGGGCTTGAGTCAAGTTCAGTCGTCCACTCATGGTCTTCATATCAAAGGAAACATAAATGAGAAAAGTGTCGTGAAGGTGCGTAAGTGTGGAATGACAGAAGAGAGCAAGCACACAGGGTTTCAATCAACAGTTATGTTAACTAAGCATGCTGTGAACAATACACTATGTAAACTTTCAGGCAGGCACTATAAATAAAAACCATATCACCTATAGTGTTGAGTCTTGCACGTGGAGCAAAGCGTCATTGTGGATCGTTGAGCACTGTACAGGTTATAGTCTGGTTTTGTCAAAAGCTTTTCCCCTTTATAAAACCAAGTTCACTATAACCAATGGCTCTGACACCAATCTGTCACACCCCCAAAATCCACAAGCGGAGTATCACCGCAGGAGGCGTGACATGACCAGGATCAAGCCACCAATCATATTTAACAATGTATTTAAAGTAAATATAAAACCAACCACAATATAATTGGTGTCCAAAAGAAATCAAACAAGTTCAAGTAATCAGCGGAAGCATAATAAAGTTTAAAAACCAAAACATAGTTTAGAAGTTCAAATGTTTAACATGGAACTCTACAGTCCATGTCCCACAACGACCACTCCTCCTTGTGCAAGCTCCATAAGCACCTAACGACCTGCAAGGCATGTAACAACGAGTCAACAACAAAGTTGAGCGAGTTCACAGTTGGTTGTCCAGTTTTAATGTTGTTCCAAAAACCATAAATTGTTTCGAAAACCACGAGTTATCCAATTCCTTGTTTCACAAACCATAATCAGTGGGGGCTTCCCCATGTTAACCACTAGACCCGTTACCATATCGACAACTGACTGGAGTCATGTATGTGCCCTACGTCAATGTCCATCATCATTGACTAAGTGCCCAGATCCATTAGTTCGCTCCCGTCCTCTGCGGCACGGTGTGAGGCTTGTCAAACCTAAATAGTGCTATCTAACTAATGACCCGCTCGCTATTGGCCCGACCATTAAGTCGATATAAAAATGAGGGACTTCATGATAGAGTTTTGTCTAGTAAGTTATAGGTTGTCATCCTTCCTAACCGAGGACGGAGGTACGTAATCCACACAAGGAGAATACGCAGGTTAAAGGTTATCATCCTTCTCAACGAGGATGTGGGTACATATTCTGTTAAAGGTGAATATGTAGGTCTCGTTTTAGCTTCTTAACCCATTCCCAAACCACCGGGAATCCCATGCCTTATAGAAAGTGTGAACTCACCTTGGTTTGCTCGGTTTGTTAATTACTTGTTCACAGTTAAACAGTCACAGCCTAAGATATTCATGTATACGAAATCAGTGTACATCCACATAGTTCAAGTACAAGTCATGAGCAAAAGTGTGTACTCAAGCCACAGTTTCCACATAGCACTTAACAGTTAAACAAGCTTACATAAATCCACAGTTATTCAGTAGCATACATGTTCTAAACTATGCCCTGCTCACAAGCTCAAGTCCTACGGCGAAACCCCAAAGTGACGAAACCCCCACCTGTTTCGTCGACATGACAATGATGAAACCCCACCTGTTTCGTCGACCAGAAAAATGACGAAACCCCTTGTGTTTCGTCGGCATCTAGGTGACGAAACTCCCAAGAGTTTCGTCGACAACAAAGTGGCGAAACTCCCTGATGTTTCGTCGACCATGTTAACAGTTTTCAGCATACATACACACAACAACCCTAATCATCAACACCAAATCACCACTATCATCAATCATACAGTTATCGTCCAAGCACAGCAAACATTAATGCTACCTAACATCATTCCAATTACATCATGGCACTTAACATCTAGCACGAACCCTAAATCACAAAGTAACCATATACGATCTAGCTTGCAACCCAAAAGTATTAAATGATAAGATCCATTCAACCCAAGTACAATATCAATATAGACATAGGCTCCAGTTAGCAAACATGAACGAATACAGTTTCATGGATTATCATTCCGCAGTTTCTAAACGAATTGATTTGCACAAGAACATTGAAACCCTAATTACATGATTCTGAATTCAAGCATTAGTCATAACCAATTCATTTAGTAAACAAACTTCCTTTTTATGATAGATATCTAAGCACACAGTAATAAGTAGACCAAATCAATTATCGTGACTAACCGGTTGTAAGATGAAACACAAGAACTCCTAGAGATGATGGTTGTCGTCGGGTGTCAAAGAGAGGAAGAGATTCTAGGGTTTGTCAAAAGATAACTGCCGCACACAATGCAGCACCCATAATATATAACGGAACCGCATCTGGGCTTTACTTGGGCCGAAAGCCCATACGGCAAAACAGCTCCCCACGAAACCCTAAGGTTTCGTCGTGCACGGTGATGACGAAACATCATGTTTCGTCGAGCATAAGATGGTGGCGAAACTTCAGGTTTCGTCGAACAGTAATGTATGTGGTAGGACTATGCAACACATGAACTTTCATTTAAAAACCAAATAATAGTGCAACACATTAATCATGTATCATACGTAAACAAGTTACATTGAAACAAGTTACATCAATCATAAACCAAACACTTAGCGAAACGAATAAAAACGAATAACGTGTCGAGTAAAGACCTTGAAAACTCGAGTTGTCACAATACTCTCTCGAACGCGTCCTCGCGCTACATATATATTTATTATGTATATATAAATATCTATATATATATGTAGTATGTGATTACATGTGCTTATGTGAATACGTGAGAAATTAGGAGATATGTGTTTTCTTATGTGGCTCCTATGTGAATACGTATTAATATATCAACTGCAACAAGTTTTTAAACGCATTTAATCGCATCGCTATCTCAAAATAATTATGATCGAATCTCATTCCAAATATCTTTGTATAGATGTCTTCAAACGCTTCCAATTCGCGCTGTCAAAACCAAAGAAATGCCGATAAGAGGATTGCTTCGCTCCTGGCCAAGGAAATGGCCAAAGTCATTCCTCAAATCGTCTCTCAAGTTCATGCTCTCAGCAACTCTCAGACATCAGTTGACTCTAAGTCCGATGCATCAAGGTCTACTTTCTCCTATAAGCAGTTCAAGGCTTGTGAACCAATGGTCTTCACAGGCGAGGAAGGTGTATCTCAGCTACTACAGTGGTTCGATGCCATCGAGGTTACCTTTTGTCAGAGTGGGTGCCCCAAAGATTTCCGTACCACATGTGCTACAGGAGTCTTTCAATCAAGAGCTTTCGACTGGTGGACAACCGAACGTACCAGACACGGAATCGATGCAGCATACACACTATCGTGGGATGAGCTGAAGGAGCTCATGAAGGAAGAGTATTATCCTCCCCACGAACTCCAGAAACTAGAAAACAAGTTTTGGGATATCAAGCAAGTCGGAGGCGACAACGCTGGCCTCACAGCAAGGTTCAAACAGCATAGCATTATCTGCCCAAGTCAAGTGGACACTCCTGAAAAGGCTATCAAGAAGTACCATCGTGCTTTGCCTGAGTGTGTGGGGGATTTTGTCGAAGCTGCACGACCGGCTACCATTGAAGAAACCTATCAACTGGCCGTCGAGATCAACGACAAACGAGTCTCAGTTGGATTCTTTTCCAAGAATCCCACCAACAAGCTGAACCAAGTTACTATCGAGCTATACGACGACGAAGACGACGACGACGCACCATCGCAAGCCCCTGCCGAGCCTAGCCGCAAGAGAAAGAGCTCGACCTTCAACTACTCCATTAAACCCTGAACCCCTCCGAGCAGTTCCATTCTACCCAAGGCGTAACTACTCAGGGCCTTATCCCCAATGTCTGAAGTGCACATACCACCACCGAGCCGGAGGCAGCTGCCGCTATTGCGACAACTGTAACTGCTTCGGTCACTTCACCCGCAATTTTCGCACAGGACCACGGCAGCAAGATGAGTTGGCATCTCCAGAGTCACCGACTCAAGCCGCATCTTCAGCAGCCGCCGCACTAGTAGCACCAACAGCCGCAGCTCCAGCAGCAGCCGCTGATCAAGCAGGAGTTCTCGCTATCGAAGCTGCCCAGATGCAGGACGACGTTATCAACGGTACGATACTTAACGTTTATTTTTGTGTTTATTAAATTAACCCATCGATTGATGTCGTCTAAATGCACGATGACGTCTCTCTCTCCTCTCGATTCCTCGCACTTAGTCTAAGCGCACCCACTACTTACTAGCACTATATACTATATCACGATATGATATGTTTTTACCCCACTACTCACCCTTAGAACAAGTTACGATAAATCTGCAAAGACCAAATTAATCACGGGTGCACACGGGATTACTCTTGGTAGGTGCAGGGAAATCGTAGTGAATTCTAATGGTGCCATAACGTTAAAAGCATGGTTAAGCGTGGTGGATACGCCGCTGGTACTTCCTATATATAAGCGTCTTAACCATGTCGACATAGCGTGACATCTATTCACGGGACGGAGAAGGTGTGGCTAAAACATGGTGGATACGCCGCTGGTACTTCCTATATATAAGTGTTTTGCCATGCTAACAAACTCTCGTGGAGAAATGCCATGTGTAGTTGAACGTTATTAGACCTATACACTATGGTGGTTATTTTCACACGCAAAACTCCTCCGCAAGGCGTAACATCTCATCGCTATCGCTTATCGCATCGCTTGTCGCATCGCTTCTCGCTATCGCTTCTCGCTATCGCTTCTCGCTATCGCTTCTCGCTATCGCTTCTCGCTATCGCTTCTCGCTATCGCTTCTCGCTATCGCTTCTCGCTATCGCTTCTCGCTATCGCTTACCGCATCGCTTATCGCTATCGCCTAACGCTATCGCGCAACGCATCGCTCATCGAATCCTTATCGCACATTTAACACTTAACACTATGGTATCGCTTATCGTTTTTCCCCTCTCGACGTTTTAAACGCTATCACTTTAGCGCTTATCGCATCTATCATCCTCACCACCCGATGTGTCAACCGCTCGACCATTGGTGCGCTCTCTTAACGCTACCTAGACTCGCAACAAGCACTCTCCGCCCAGTCTAGATGTTAATCTTTCAAACTTGGTCCAACTCTTTCTCCGCTTGGACCGAGGTCACCGAACTCTATCCGTTATCGTCGGCACACATGACACCGATTCACGGGACAAAGGCGATATGACTAAAACATGGTGGATACGCCGCTGGTACTTCCTATATATAAGTCTTTTAGTCATGTCAACAAACTTTCGTGAAAACGTGCCATGTGGGGTTCGACACCATCCAACTAGTAACCACTTGGTCCAACCTTACACCTCATGGAACAAGGATACCGAAAATTATTTATTTTACGTTGACGCATATGACATCGCTCCACGGGACGGAGGCGATATGGCCAAAACATGGTGGATACGCCACTGGTACTTCCTATATATAAGTGTTTTAGCTATATCAACAAACTTTCGTGGAAGATGCCATGTGGGGCTCGACGCTAATTAAACTTTTTGAAACAGTAAAACTTATTATTTTTATCATGTGATTTTAAAATAAATGGAAAATTTTCTAAACATTTTTTATTTTATTAAAACCTTTGGACAAATAAAACTCTTCTTACAACGCTAGTTGAGCCCGACTCAACTCAACACCGCTTCGTGAGAAGAATTTTCAAAAATCATGTTTTCCTTAAAACCTTTTTGAAAGAACTTAGCAAAACTTTTCAAAGACTTAAAAACATTTCGGATTATCAACTCGTGAATCGCTATCCCCTAGTCAATCAATTCGCTTCTGCTCAATCGGTTCCTCATATCACCGAATCGCTCTCCCTCGTCAAACTTCGTTCGACCGCTTGTTCATTCTCAGTTTATCTTGACGCTTATCGCTATTCACTTCATGTAAATTCTCCAGGTCTCCCTTCCGAATAAATTTCGGGACGAAATTTCCAAAAGCAGGGGAGACTGTAACAACCCGCATTTTCGCGCTGTTACCCTCTTTACGCCTAGCACCAGAGATTCGGATCATAATGTAAACTATATCGCTTATTACGCTACAATCGCATACTTTCGCGCTATATCGCATATTTTTGCATTACATCGCATTGCATCGCGTATTTTCACACTATATCGCACCGCACAATGCTTACCTCGCGAATCGCTATGCAACTAAACTACTGCGTGATGTTTCCAAGACTAATCTGCTCGCCTAAACAGCGCGACTCTCGTCTGGCTTGGGAACTGATACGCATACTACTTCACTTATTCATTTCTGTGTGAAATGAATCTAAAATGCTAAAAAGCTCAAACGAATCGTGAACCTGGAACGCAGTTACTTATGGGATTTAAATATGTACATAGATACATATACAAATAGGGGAAGGTTCAAATGAAAACCACTAGTTATTGTGAAAACTCGAAAACTAATTAAAAAAGCCAAAAAAACATACAAAATTTTTTTTTTTTACACATGTGTAATACAAAAAAAAATTTACACATGTGTAATACAAATTTTTTTTTTTTTTGAAAAAAAGTTTTTTTTTCATATATAAAAACTAGCGATTTTTATAAAAAAAAATTGAAAAAAAAATTTTGTGTGTTTTTTAGGCTTTTTTTAGTTAGTTTTCGAGTTTTCACAATAAAAGTGGTTTTCATTTGAACCATGCCCTATACAAATATATATATATATATATATATATATACTAAAAACGATTAATATAACTAACTTATACGAACCGAACGCCAAACAATAGACTAAAACGCGAAACGGGAAACCAAACTTGGCCCAAGGACCAAGTTCGGCCGAACTTGTTTAGTACAAGTTCGCCCGAACTTGCCTGGCCAAGATGAGACCCCCATTTATTCAACAAGTTCGCTCGAACTTGCTATGCAAGTTCGCTCGAACTTGCTATGCAAGTTCGGCCGAACTTGATTTTGGCCAACTGAATTCCTAAATAACCAATAAGTTCGCCCGAACTTGTAGGTTTACATACAAGTTCGCCCGAACTTGTAGGTTTACATACAAGTTCGCCCGAACTTGACCTCCCAGCTCTCATTACTAGCTCCGCCTATAAATACTCGGTTCCCTCAACTCTCTCGTGTCTAAGTAAGATTTAACTCATTTTAATCGTTCCCAAAAGGTTTACAACGATTTTGCACAAGGTGTTACCTTCGATTTCTTTCACAAACTTCTTCTTTTACGAAAACTTCATCTTTTTCTATAAAACTTCTATTTTCCTTTCGGATCTACACTCAAATGGGCTCTCTAGACGAAGCCTTGGCTCTCCAGGCTAGGAATTTTGATGATTTCGGCTCACTAAGTGTTAGATCTAAGAAAACATGTTTAAAACCTCGATTTTGACACAATACGGACTCATTGATGTATGTTTCGTTCACTTTGAAGTGGAACGGGGAATTGTCAAGCCATATCTCAGATCCGGAAGCACAATCGACAGTATTGTCGCTTTACACAAGCCGGACTAACTCGGATGAACATTAAGTTCGCCAGGATTAGTCCAAGCTTCTGTTAAACTCGCTCCAAAAGACCTCTCCAACCTATGTTTTGCTCAGTAGCTTAAGGTTGGAGGGATGGACACTTGATTTACTCAGCAAATCGCTCGGAAACGCTCAATTTTGGACCAAAACACATCAAGTTCGCTCGGAATAGATCAAGTTCGCTCGAACTTGTCACCATTGGTGACTAAGTTCGGCCGAACTTGTCTGAAACTCAACAAATTTGACCAAATTGGTCAAGTTCGCTCGAACTTGTCACTTCTGGTGACCAAGTTCGGCCGAACTTGCCCAAAACCCTCCACATTCAGTCAAGTTCGCTCGAACTTGTGTAGAAACGTACAAGTTCGGCCGAACTTGATGCACCTTCAGTAAGTGACAGTCAAGTTCGCCCGAACTTGTCTACTGCTCCTTCACTTTTCGACCGTTCAAGCCCTGGACGATTGATTCGGATCTGATTTCACTCGCAGGCTGACCCGACACTCTTCTCCTGCTCCTCAAGAATCTGTTGTTGTTGCAGTAACGCAACCACAGTGAGTATACTTGACCCATTTTCACTTTAAACGCACTTTTTGGGTGTAACATACATTCTTATAAAAAACGCACAACACAAATTAAACTGTTTATCACACGCGAATCTCTGCTGTACAAGACTATACGTGATGCTTAGGAACATATATGCTAGGACTTATTTTCGTTAATGTCATCCTTAGCTAGTATAGTACTATAGTTGGCTAACATCCGATGAGGTCTAGCTAGGAAGTCCGAGCCAGCCTGTGTAGGAATTAACATGAGAAATTTGCCTGGTTTGTATATGTTATTTGTATCATGTTATGTATAGGGTATTTTGCGACTTATTTTTCATCTACTATGCTATTATATCAAAACCTGTTTGTGTCACACCCCGATATTTCCACGTATTACCGGTGGGCCCGGTGGGGAGTATCGTGACGTAGTTGATATCATCGTAATCAAACAACACAATATATAAATGCACAGCGGAAGCAAAAGATAGAATCATTTCAACTTTAATAAATTGTAATATTAAGTATCACGATATAGTTGAAATAGATCCACAGGCGGATCAAAATAAAAAGGAGACATTGTTCAACAGTTTTATGACATCCAAGCTTGCGAGACTTATTGTGGACGCTAGGAGAAAGCCAGCCTAGTTCGAGTAGTACCTGCACTTAACCTTTTTGGGAAAATACGTCAGTTTACACTGGTAAATACAATTTAACAGACTCATTTTGAAAAGTTTAATAAAATTGATTTGAATGCACGTGGCACAAAATATCTTTTATAACTTGGGATAATTATTTGAATATAATCTTGTAAAAGAATTACATGTTTCTTATGCGTTCAGTAGCCCGGTTTGTGCCGAGTTAAAGATCAATAGACACACCACATTATTGTTTTAGGCACTGATGAGTGTACGCCTACACCCCGTGCTTAGGTCGTGGCCATTTCGTAAAATGATGCCAAGGATATCCGGGACATGGTCATTAACCCCCCAAAGGCTTTAAGCAAACAAAACATTTCCAAACGTAGCATATCAATGGTTTAACCTCTATTCGATTAAAGATTCAATGCCCGACCAAGCGGTATTTTATATACCATACCCCAAGCCCGTATAGGGAAAATAAGTTAAAAGTATTTACCTTTGCAAGTATAAATCACAAATGGCAAGTGCGTGTAGCTTTTACTGGGTCCCCTATTCTGGAACAAAGGTTTATAATAACCTATTAGATTTCTAACGGGTCTTTAATTAAGCTTAAGCTTAGACCGGTTAATTTTAAAGGAAGATACGGTTCAAACGCGTGAATAAGCGAAGACCGGAATAGAATGTGATTTAGACCCGACAAGTTTGAAAACTTGTATAATATGGGTAAACTAAACACATTCTGGATTTTGAGACAAAAATGATAAGGTTTGACCCGTTTCGGTCAATTTATGCAAACTAGTTACATAAACCGAACCGAACGCGAAAGATGCGTAACGGATAACCATGAGAGCCATATACAGGTTTCCTAAGTTAACATGCCTTAAATATGTTGTGACATCAGTAAGATATCTTTTATTATGCCCGAAATGGATTTAAACTCAAACTATGCCTTGTAAGGGCATTTTGGTCATTCAAAAGGTTATAAAAGAGTTTAATTGGTAATCTGAGTTACATGTCTGATTTATTTAGTAATTATACTTAATTTAATAAGTTATAACAATAGGGTACTAGATATATGTGAAATTCATCATTTCAAACCAAACTATGCACCTTAGGGGTATTTTGGTAATTTCACTTAGGCTAAAATGGTCAAAACTGGAATTCTGAGTTTAAAATTTTAGCTTACTGTCAAAGTATAAAAATAAACTTAAAATATCAGTAGGCATCAACCCTTATATGATTAAAATAGTTTTAATACATATTATGCGTTAAAAACGCTTAAAAAGGCGATTTGGAGCAATTTCCGGGTTCTATATAGAAAGCTGACATTTTTATTATTCCAGAAGGTTTAAAATAACTTATTTATCATACAAAATCAGTAGCAAAAGGTTTGGGGTCAAAAAGATTTGTAAAACTCATTTTATAGCTCAAAAGGGTAAAACCGGCATTAACCGAATTAAAGCTACAACCCTATGTTATGCTCGGCCTAAAAATAAATAAAAATCTCCAAAAATCCCAAAAATTAATTTATATCAGTGGGTATAAATTTTGATATCAAAAATTGGGTTTAGATGGGCTATATGCTAATTATGCCATTTAATTCATAAAAAGTCTTCTAATTACGCTAATGAGCATAACTCCTAATCTAGACCTCAAACTGATATCAAATTTTTGGTACAAGTTTATAAATCAGTAACCAAGGTGTCTACTCTTTTACATTTTCAAAAATCATATTTTAAGGTCATTTGGGCATAATGGTCAACATATAAGCATTTAACGGAAACTTGCATAATAATTAGACAACTAGTGAACCAAGCCGTATAATCAGAGAGGGTTATATTAACATGTAACTAGGTTCAAAAGAAGCTCTAAGGCAATCCTAAACTAGGCTTAAACGGGTCAGAACTGAAAGTCAAAGCAAAAGTCAAATTATGCGACTTTCGGTTCCGAACTGGGTCTCTATTGAAAATTGTCGGGTCGAACATGTTTAGACATGTTCTTACATTAATTTCTAAGTTATATTAATGATAAAACAGGGTGTATGGGTTCTACATTGCTAATTATGCATTAATTTGAAAATAAGCATTCTGTTGACTTTTTAATACCAAGTTTGACCCGACAATTGATCTAGTTAAAGTGGGAATTAAAGAGTACCCTTTTAAGGGTTTATTACCCACATAATTACCTACATAGGTACTTTTAATTCGAGATTTGACTGAACAAATATTAATTAATCTCGAAGTTAAACCTTAATTACGACGGTTTGACTTTTAGCTAATTAACTAAGCTAAACTGAATTATGAAGGGTTAAGGACACTTACAAAGGTCCTAAGTATGATTAGGGACTTTAAGAAGACTTGTTGCTGATCAGAGGAGCTCCAGAGAAGTCTTGAAAAAAGTTTCCAAGTGAGGAAGTGAGAATGTTGCAACTTGTTCTTCTTATATAGTGCACCCAATTGAGTTGGATGATGCCATGTAGCTCTACAAATGTTATGGGATGCTCCCAGGTGTTCCTATGTTGCTAAAAACCAGTTATAAGACCCCTGATTTTTGAATACCACACTTATAAGGCGGTGTAACCTGTTTAACAGGCAGCTGTCCAAAAATTCGCCTAGATACAGGCCTTACGGACCGTAAGCCTTAGAGCCTTACGGTCCGTAACCGTTTTTCAAAACTGTCGCCCAGCTCCACTTCCTTACGGACCATAAGGGTTAGACCTTTACGGTCCGTAAGCCTTCTTCAGAGGACAAAAAATTGCAAACTTTTAGGTCTTGACCATGCATTTCTTACAAGTCTGAATCTTGTGCTTCTTTTCAGTAGAAGGGACCAAGTTTTCAGCCCTTGCATGCCTTGCATGTACTTACACAATTTGGACCTTTGTGGAAGGTTTTTAAATGTCGGAAATACCAAGAATTTACATTGGATCTATGTCTTAGGTTATAATCAATTTATTATTTAGGATAGACAGATTTATTTACATAATTTAGATGTTGATTAATTATATCATGGTTAGGGATTTATTAATAGGTCGCTCAGAGGTATAAATTAACATGTCGACGTTTTTAAATCCTACCGTACATCTTTATCTGGATCCGTTTCCATAACACGTTTGTATTACATGACACGTGTCTTTATTTCACTGGACATGAATTTCCGAGGTGTTACATCCTCACCCCCTTAAAAGAAATCTCGACCTCGAGATTTATTGGAACAAATGAGGGTATTTTTCCTTCATGGTAGACTCTACCTCCCAAGTATATTCGGGACCCCTGCGGGCATCCCATTTGACCTTTACGATAGGTACATGCTTCCTTCGATGCTTCTTTACCTGTCGATCCTCAATCGACAATGGTTTTTCCACAAATTTCAAGCTCTCATCTATATGCACATCCGTATGTGGTATGACTAGCGATTCATCTGCAAAACATTTCTTCAGATTGCAGATGTGGAATACATTGTGAATACCACTGAGCTCTTCAGGCAAGTTCAACTTGTAAGCCACTGACCCAACACATTCGATAATCTCGAATGGTCCTATATACCTTGGGCTTAACTTACCTTTCTTACCAAATCGCATCACCCCTTCCAGGGTGATACTTTAAGCAAAACTTTATCACCAACCTCGAATTTCAGAGGTTTACGCTTTAAATCTGCGTAGCTTTTCTGCCTATCTCTGGCAGCCTTCAAGCGATCGCGAATCTGGACAATTTTGTCCGTTGTTTCAAAGACCAAGTCAGGTCCTGATAATTGGACTTCTCCTACTTCCGCCCAACAAATAGGCGTTCTGCATTTTCTACCATATAATGCCTCAAAAGGCGCAGCCTTAATGCTCGTATGATAGCTATTGTTATCGGAGAACTCGATCAATGGCAGGTGGTTATCCCAACTACCACCTAAGTCAATCACACATGCACGAAGCATGTCTTCCAAAGTTTGGATTGTACGCTCACTCTGTCCGTCCGTCTGAGGATGGTAAGCCGTACTAAAATTCAAGCGCGTGCCCAAAGACTGTTAGAAACTTTTCCAAAAATGTGATGTATATCTGGTATCTCTGTCAGAGATAATTGACACTGGAACGCCATGTAGAGATACAATCTTATCTACGTACAATTGGGCTAACATGTCGGAGCTATAAGTCTCCTTAATGGGTAGGAAATGTGCTGACTTAGTCAGTCTATCTACTATCACCCATATAGTATCATTTCCCTTCCTTGTCTTTGGCAACTTGGTGATGAAATCCATTGTCACCATCTCCCACTTCCATGTGGGAAGTTCTGGCTGTTGTAACAGACCTGACGGCTTCTGATGTTTAGCTTTGACTTGCGCACACGTCAAACATTTAGCTACATAGGCAGCTATAGACCTTTTCAAGCCTATCCACCAATAGTTTGCCTTTAGATCCTGGTACATCTTATCAGCTCCAGGATGAACGGAATATTTAGAACTGTGGGCTTCTTGGAGGATTATATCCCTAAGTCCTCCATAAACTGGAACCCAAATTCGTCCATTTAATCTCAAGATTCCATCCTTGCCATAGGATAATTGTTCCTCAGTTACTTCTAGCTTTTCATCAGGATAGTTAGCTTCCAACACAGCTTCTTTCTGTGCAGCTAACAACCTTTCGTTCAAACTATTCTTTATCTCAATGCTCTTGGCATTGATTCTTATTGGCTTCACTCTTTCCTTCCTGCTTAAGGCATCAGCAACCACATTTGCCTTGCCTGGATGGTATCTTATCTCACAGTCATAATCATTCAAAGTTTCCATCCAACGTCGTTGCCTCATGTTTAAATCCTTCTGATTAAACAAGTGTTGAAGGCTCTTGTGATCTGAATAGATCACACACTTGGTTTCATA
This sequence comes from Helianthus tuberosus, assembly GCA_030545235.1. Taxonomy (NCBI): domain Eukaryota; kingdom Viridiplantae; phylum Streptophyta; class Magnoliopsida; order Asterales; family Asteraceae; genus Helianthus; species Helianthus tuberosus. Next base: position 152,238,625 of record CM060400.1, read on the forward strand.
AAAGTAATGTCTCCACAGTTTTAGTGCAAATACAACGGCACCCAGCTCCAAGTCATGGGTGGTGTAGTTCTTCTCATGCACCTTTAACCGTCGTGAAGCGTAGGCAATGACTTTGCCTTTCTGCATGAGCACACAATCCATTCCGGTGTGTGATGCATCACAATATACTACAAATTCATCAATTCCATCAGGCAACGTTAATACAGGAGCGTTGCTCAACTTTTGCTTCAGAATATCAAAAGATTCTTGCTGCTTAGGCCCCCAGTCAAACTTGCTTTTCTTGCGGGTGAGTAAAGTCAGGGGTGCTGCAATTCTTAAGAAGTTTTCGATAAATCGCCTATAGTATCCTGCTAAACCCAGGAAGCTACGAATCTCTGTAGGCGTCTTTGGTTCTTGCCAATTCATAACTGCTTCTACTTTAGCGGGATCCACTTGGATACCACGCTCACTAACTACATGTCCAAGGAATTGGACTTCTCGAAGCCAGAATTCACACTTCGAAAATTTGGCGTAGAGTTTCTCATGATGTAGAAGTTTAAGAATACAGCAAAGGTGTTTCTCATGGTCAGCTTGGTTCTTCGAGTAGATGAGGATGTCGTCAATGAAGACGATGACAAATTTGTCCAAGTAGGACTTGCAGATGCGATTCATGAGATCCATGAACGCGGCAGGAGCATTAGTGAGCCCAAAAGGCATCACTAAAAACTCGTAATGACCATAACGAGTCCTAAATGCTGTCTTGTGTACATCTTCATCTTTAACCTTCAATTAATGATAGCCTGACCTCAAATCGATCTTAGAGAAGTAGCTTGCCCCTTGTAATTGATCGAACAGATCGTCGATCCTGGGCAAAGGATACCTATTCTTGATAGTGACCTTATTAAGCTCACAGTAATCGATGCACAGACGCATCGATCCATCCTTCTTCTTGACAAACAAGATCGGCGCTCCCCAAGGAAACGAACTAGGTCTAATGAAACCTTTGGCTAGCAGATCATCTAACTGCGTCCTCAACTCCTTCATTTCTGTTGGTGCCAACCTATAAGGTGCTCTAGCAATAGGTGCTGCTCTGGGGATGATGTCAATTCTGAATTCCACTTGCCTATCTGGTGGTAAACCAGGTAGTTCTTCAGGGAAAACTTCAGGATATTCAGAAATGATGGGGATGTCTTCTATCTTAGGTTTTGGCTCATCAATAGTAACCTGTGCCATATAAATGACACAACCCTTCTTCAAACATCTAGATGCCTTGAGCATAGACACTTGCTCAGGCAGTCCATACTGAGTATCCCCCTGAATGGTAAGTGGCTCACCAGACGGGGTCTTGACTACTACTTGCTTCTTGTTGCACACAATCTGGGCTTAGTTATGCGATAACCAATCCATACCTATCACTATATCAAAACCGGCTAACTTAAAGGGAAGTAAGGACAAAGGAAAAGAGTGGTTCCTAATGGATATAACACATCCATCTAACACAGTTGAGGCGGTTTCTATGGTTCCATCAGCTAATTCCACCACATATTTCACACTTAGGGTTTTAACAGGTAAATTCAGTAACTTACAAAACTTATTATCTACAAAAGATTTATCAGCTCCTGAATCAAATAGCACTCTCGCATAAACATCATTTATGAGGAAGGTACCTGTGATCACATTGTCGTCCTGAACAGCTTCCTTTGCATCCATTCTGAAGACCCTAGCATTGGTCTTTTTCCCCTCATCAGTTTTCTTGGTGATCTTTGGGCAATTGGACTTGATGTGCCCTTTTTCATTGCAGTTATAACACGTAGCATCCTTGATTTTTTTACAGTCCAAGGTCTTGTGCTCAGAAGACTTGCAAATCCCACATGCCCTTGGCTGTGACTGGGATTTCGACTCGAGTCTGCACCTCCCAAAATGGTGCTTCTTACAAACCTTACACTTGGGCTTTTCTCCAGATTGATGCCCATCCTTCTTAGATCCAGACCCCTTCTTGTGGTCATTGTTTCCCCTGTGCTTCTTGTCTGACCGTCGTGAATTGTCATCTTCACGCTTCCTTTTCTCGGCATCCGTGTTCCTCAGCGATCTCTGCCTGACCGCGTCCAGTGTGAGGGACAGGGATATATCAGCGGCAGACCTGAATGTAGCTGGCCGAGAGGCTTTTACACTTGCCTTAATTTATGGGGCTAAACCCCCAATGAAACGAGCTATTCTTTTGGGTTCCGGGTCACAAGATAAGGAACCAGCCTTGACATTGTATTAAAGCTCGTAAGGTAAGCTTGGCAATCCATATTTTTCATTACCAATGACAGAAAATCTGACTCAATCTTTTCAACCTCATGCTGAGGACAGTAGTTCTCCTTGATGAGGGTAATAAATTGTTCCCATGTCATATTGTATAGTGGAATCTTCCCAGTAGCTTGAATCAACGATCTCCACCAGGCTAAGGCCTCGCCTTTGAACGATTGAGATATAAACTTTACCACATCCTTTTCAGCACAACCGCTGATGTCAACTACCGTGTCCATCTCATCCAACCAGGTCATACAATCAATTGCTCCTTTCTCCCCAGTGAAATCCCGGGGTTTGCAGGAAACAAAGTACGTATAGGTACAGGACTTGGTACGAGGTTTATCATCAAACATTATCCTTTTTTATGGAACACTGTTTTGATTAGATGAATGTCGATCATCATCTCTCTTTGGTTCCTCCTTCTTTGAGGGTGGCTTGCTATGAGCCTCCGATTGAGTTTTAGGTTTGGAGTGCGGTGTGGATAGGGTCCTACTCCGAGTCCCGCTAGTCTCATTATATTGCCGTTCGATAGCTCTTGTAACAGCATTATCTACTAATGCTTGCAGTTCTGCACCAGTCATCTGTATCCTACAATTTTCATGGTTTTCCACCGGATGACTGTTTCCCTCTTCTGACTTAGTCATGTAGCTTTAATTGCTACATAAAGAAAATAAGGACAAGGTTTATTTAGAAACCTAAACAGTACTATCGTTCTTGATGATTTATTAACCATGGTTTTATTAGCCATTTTAGTTAATTTGATAAATATATAATTATTCAGGATCTTTATCATAATCCTAAATTATAAGTTAGTAATGGCACAAAAGGCCTAGTCACGTGGACAAGTTTGGTTCATAAGCCCAGATTTTTATAGAATCGAGGCATTAAGGTTTGAATCCCAGTTCATTACCTTTCTTGACAGGGAGTTTATAATCTACGACGGTCTTTTGTCTTATATGACAATAATTATAGCCCGTAGGCATTACATCACAATCGGATGTTTAGTTAATAATAAAGAATTAGGATAATTCAACATAAGGGTGACATGTGTGATTTTGCGGATCACATTAGCCAAGAATGTTAACATGTTTGCAGATGTTAATAGAGATTTGAATCTTTTAAAACAGGTCTTACCATATTGGCCAGGTCTTATTATGACATACAAGCTAGGTTTTACCTTTTAAGATTCTTTTTAACATTTAACGTAGAACAGTCCTAAATTGAGAAGTTAATATGGATCTTAATCTAATTGGGGAACTACCATCTTGGCCCTGTCTTAAGGTGACATATGGCTAGGTTTTTGTCCCTTTTTAGATTTTGCCATTTTATTATAATGGTAGATCTTTTAGTCGGAATGTTATTTCATTTATTTCACATTTACGTTTATGCATATAATTAATAAAATGAAAATTTAAACTAACCATTCCATCACATAATTAAAAAAAAATTACGAGTTTGCCCTAAACGGGACTTTCTACAGAATTAAACATGCCCACGCAGGAGCTTAAACAAACATACCCACGCAGGGGTCAAACAAAAGACTTGCCCACGCAGGGGCTTAACAACAAAAACATACCCACGCAGGGGTTAAAACAGAAAGACATGCCCACGCTGGGGCTCAACTGGAAAGTAAGGAAATGCAACCAACAATTTAAGGATTCAATGGTCCTTCTTGCTCTTTCCTTTTATTAAACCTGCTAATCCCTTAAAGAAGCCTTATCGTTCCCTGCGATCTCTGTGAACCTGACGCTCTACATGGTCCAACCTTTCGAGAATTTCCTCCCGCTCAGGAGGGGAAAACCGTGGTACCTGCGGCTGCGGCTGATGTGGAGGTCGAAGAGACGGCTGCTGTTGGTACCCATAAGCTGGGTATCCAACTCCCCAAGGAGTTCCGTAAGGCCCTTCGGGGTTAATAGCATTGTAGTTCCACGCCGCCAGGTATGGGTCGATCTCAGCATAATTGAAGCTGGTGTGAGCTGGCTGTTCAAAGGGATTATATGCTGCTGGGCCAGTGTACGTGGGAATTGGGTTACCAAAACCCAATGGTGGTGACGCGCCATGCTCGGAGTTTACTTCTGGGACGGGGTTTGAAGGTCCCCCCATGTGCTGATCTTCTTGGAGTGGCGGGTAGTGGCTGCCACTCGATGGTTGAGGGGTGCTGATATGCACTCCTCTTCCTTGCACGGACATCCGTGCGTTTGTTCTCCTTTGCCTTGGTGGCTCAGGAGGCTGCTGCTGAGGTGGTGGTGGTGGCGGGGTAACTGCCACAAAGCGAGTGTCCCTGGAAGGATCCGATTGCTGCTGCTGAGGCGTTGAATGGTAAGAGGGAGTGAAATACCACTCAAACTGGTTGAATATAGCTTGATAACTATCAGGACCACGGTAGGGTGATCCACGAAACGATGATCCATCTGAGATTTCAATAGGATGTGTGGGGGGTACCAGTCGGTGGTTCAGTAGGGTCAGTATCCTCATCCATCTCCATGGCGTTATCTCCAGAAAAGTGATCTTCCGGTCCCAATGGGTTAACACCCACTGGTTCTTCGAGGTAGTTGGCCGGGTTGAACCGGCTACGGAAAATTTGTGACTGGTTATCAAAGAAGTGACGAGAGTTTGACCTCTGAAGTGGGATTAATGAAGGCTGGGGGTTTTCGGGTTCATTTTCTGAATGGGGTCCAAAAGAGTGTAAGTAAGAAGGTGACGAAGATAACGAGTCAGACCGTCTTGCTGGCTGCAGATGCGCCCTCCAGTCTCCCTGTGGACTGGTGCTAATAGGGACAGGTGAGGTTCGCCTTTGAGAAGTCCCGGCCTCCTGGTCGTGGCCTGCTACAGGTGACTTTCCTTTTCTTCTGAAGAATCTTGGCGGCATTTTTAGACCTGTCAACATAAACAATGATAACAACACAAATAATAAAAAGACAAAAATAAAACAAAATTAGGATTTGTCTTATGTTCTTTGTCTAGACTCGAAAATTTGAGGAATGTGCAATTGTGTAATTGACATTAAACACAAATGGCTAGTGTTTAATTCACTCAGAGTTGGCTCTGATACCAACCTGTCACACCCCGATATTTCCACGTATTACCGGTGGGCCCGGTGGGGAGTATCGTGACGTAGTTGATATCATCGTAGTCAAACAACACAATATATAAATGCACAGCGGAAGCAAAAGATAGAATCATTTCAACTTTAATAAATTGTAATATTAAGTATCACGATATAGTTGAAATAGATCCACAGGCGGATCAAAATAAAAAGGAGACATTATTCAACAGTTTTATGACATCCAAGCTTGCGAGACTTATTGTGGACGCTAGGAGAAAGCCAGCCTAGTTTGAGTAGTACCTGCACTTAACCTTTTTGGGAAAATACGTCAGTTTACACTGGTAAATACAATTTAACTGACTCATTTTGAAAAGTTTAATAAAATTGATTTGAATGCACGTGGCACAAAATATCTTTTATAACTTGGGATAATTATTTGAATATAATCTTGTAAAAGAATTACATGTTTCTTATGCGTTCAGTAGCCCGGTTTGTGCCGAGTTAAAGATCAATAGACACACCACATTATTGTTTTAGGCACTGACGGGTGTACGCCTACACCCCGTGCTTAGGTCGTGGCCATTTCGTAAAATGATGCCAATGATATCCGGGACATGGTCATTAAACCCCCAAAGGCTTTAAGCAAACAAAACATTTCCAAACGGAGCATATCAATGGTTTAAGCTCTATTCGATTAAAGATTCAATGCCCGACCAAGCGGTATTTTATATACCATACCCCAAGCCCGTATAGGGAAAATAAGTTAAAAGTATTTACCTTTGCAAGTATAAATCACAAATGGCAAGTGTGTGTAGCTTTTACTGGGTCCCCTATTCTGGAACAAAGGTTTATAATAACCTATTAGATTTCTAACGGGTCTTTAATTAAGCTTAAGCTTAGACCGGTTAATTTTAAAGGAAGATACGGTTCAAACGCGTGAATAAGCGAAGACCGGAATAGAATGTGATTTAGACCCGACAAGTTTGAAAACTTGTATAATATGGGTAAACTAAACACATTCTGGATTTTGAGACAAAAATGATAAGGTTTGACCCGTTTCGGTCAATTTATGCAAACTAGTTACATAAACCGAACCGAACGTGAAGGATGCGTAACGGATAACCATGAGAGCCATATACAGGTTTCCTAAGTTAACATGCCTTAAATATGTTGTGACATCAGTAAGATATCTTTTATTATGCCCGAAATGGATTTAAACTCAAACTATGCCTTGTAAGGGCATTTTGGTCATTTAAAAGGTTATAAAAGAGTTTAATTGGTAATCTAAGTTACAGGTCTGATTTATTTAGTAAATATACTTAATTTAATAAGTTATAACAGTAGGGTACTAGATATATGTGAAATTCATCATTTCAAACCAAACTATGCACCTTAGGGGTATTTTGGTAATTTCACTTAGGCTAAAAAGGTCAAAACTGGAATTCTGAGTTTAAAACTTTAGCTTACTATCAAAGTATAAAAATAAACTTAAAATATCAGTAGGTATCAACCCTTATATGATTAAAATAGTTTTAATACATACTATGCGTTAAAAACGCTTAAAAAGGCGATTTGGAGCCATTTCCGGGTTCTATATAGAAAGCTGACATTTTTTTTATTCCAGAAGGTTTAAAATAACTTATTTATCATACAAAATCAGTAGCAAAAGGTTTGGGGTCAAAAAGATTTGTAAAACTCATTTTATAGCTTAAAAGGGTAAAACCGGCATTAACCGAATTAAAGCTACAACCCTATGTTATGCTCGGCCTAAAAATAAATAAAAATCTCTAAAAATCCCAAAATATTATTTTATATCAGTGGGTATAAAGTTTGATATCAAAAATCGGGTTTAGATGGGCTATATGCTAATTATGCCATTTAATTCATAAAAAGTCTTCTAATTACGCTAATGAGCATAACTCCTAATCTAGACCTCAAACTGATATCAAATTTTTGGTACAAGTTTATAAATCAGTAACCAAGGTGTCTACTCTTTTACATTTTCAAAAATCATATTTTAAGGTCATTTGGGCATAATGGTCAACATATAAGCATTTAACGGAAACTTGCATAATAATTAGACAACTAGTGAACCAAGCCGTATAATCACAGAGGGTTATTCTAACATGTAACTAGGTTCAAAAGAAGCTCTAAGGCAATCCTAAACTAGGCTTAAACGGGTCAGAACTGAAAGTCAAAGCAAAAGTCAAATTATGCGACTTTCGGTTCCAAACCGGGTCTCTACTGAAAATTGGCGGGTCGAACATGTTTAGACATGTTCTTACATTAATTTCTAAGTTATATTAATGATAAAACAGGTTGTATGTGTTCTACATTGCTAATTATGCATTAATTTTAAAATAAGCATTATGTTGACTTTTTAATACCAAGTTTGACCCGACAATTGACCTAGTTAAAGTGGGAATTAAAGAGTACCCTTTTAAGGGTTTATTACCCACATAATTACCTACTTATAGGTACTTTTAATTCGAGATTTGACTGAACAAATATTAATTAATCTCGAAGTCAAACCTTAATTACGACGGTTTGACTTTTAGCTAATTAACTAAGCTAAACTGAATTAGGAAGGGTTAAGGACACTTACAAAGGTCCTAAGTATGATTAGGGACTTTAAGAAGACTTGTTGCTGATCAGAGGAGCTCCAGAGAAGTCTTGAAAAAGTTTCCAAGTGAGGAAGTGAGAATGTTGCAACTTGTTCTTCTTATATAGTGCACCCAATTGAGTTGGATGATGCCATGTAGCTCTACAAATGTTATGGGATGCTCCCAGGTGTCCCTATGTTGCTAAAAAACAGTTATAGGACCCCTGATTTTTGAATACCACACTTTTAAGGCGGTGTAACCTGTTTAACAGGCAGCTGTCCAAAAATTCGCCTAGATACAGGCCTTACGGACCGTAAGCCTTAGAGCCTTACGGTCCGTAACCGTCTTTCAAAACTGTCGCCCAGCTCCACTTCCTTACGGACCGTAAGGGTTAGACCTTTACGGACCGTAAGCCTTCTTCAGAGGACAAAAATTTGCAAACTTTTAGGTCTTGACCATGCATTTCTTACAAGTCCGAATCTTGTGCTTCTTTTCAGTAGAGGGGACCAAGTTTTCAGCCCTTGCATGCCTTGCATGTACTTACACAACTTGGACCTTTGTGGAAGGTTTTTAAATGTCAGAAATACCAAGAATTTACATTGGATCTATGTCTTAGGTTATAATCAATTTATTATTTAGGATAGCCAGATTTATTTACATAATTTAGATGTTGATTAATTATATCATGGTTAGGGATTTATTAATAGGTCGCTCAGAGGTATAAATTAACATGTCGACGTTTTTAAATCCTACCGTACATCTTTATCTGGATCCGTTTCCATAACACGTTTGTATTACATGACACGTGTCTTTATTTCATTGGACATGAATTTCCGAGGTGTTACAGTATGCTCGCCAATACATTTTTGTATTGACATTATTTTAACGTATGTTGCAGGATAAATGCAGGATATCTAGAATCAAGCTTAGGATTTCTTTAGAAACGCATGTAATAGAAAATCTAGGGAAGATCAAATTTGATATGTTTTATGAGATGCTATGTTCTGTAATAATTGATTATGAATTATTGGTTGATTGTATGGGAAATCGGACTATTTAAATATTGTCATTATTAGTTGTTATGGAATTTCTCGTGAAACAATCTGATTCGCCTAGTGCCGCGCCCCGATGATTCCGCCATCGGTTGGGGTGTGACAATAAGGAAAGCGGAATCAAAAAAGGTGAGTAAACACGCTAAAGCTTGTGCTGATAACCAACATGCCTTTGTCCCCTTCGCCTTCGACACATTTGGCTCCCTAGCTCAAGAAGCTATCCGTTTGTTGACTAGGGTCCAAAAGGTTGTCCACAGTAGTTGCTCATCAACAGGGGGGCAGGGGTTTGTCTTTAATAGGCTAGGGTTTGTTATTCAGAAAGGGGTAGCGGCGCAGCTTGTTGCTCGCTTACCTGCGATTTTGATGTAACTCGGCCAGTTTCTATATTAATGGAATATTTATGATTTTGCAAGAAAAAAAAATAGAGCCGACTAGAAGTTATATAAATTTCTTAGGGTGTAAGGGGTGCTTCCCTCGAGGGGAGTAGTCGCATCTCCACCCCAGTCAATCATACTTTGTCATGTCAACACCCATTTTTGCTTCTCATTTTGCCTCAAACGTAAGGGGTGCTCCTCTCGAGAGGAGTAGTCAATTTTTTTAATTTCTAAAAATTAATAATAACTAAATATTACGTTTATTTACATTAAAAATTTCATATTAAACTACCAAAAATATGTTTATATTTTCTTGAAATTAAAAATTATATAATTAAGATTAAAAAAATTAAAACTAAAGCTATTAGTTGTCGCCGGTCGCCTGGTAAATCTAGTCGTCCAAGATGTTCCACAGGATCATGTTTTAGTCTCCAATGCGTATCTTTCTCCATCAGCTCGTTAAAAACAGTATCATCACGACCTCGACTGGAGGATCCCGAATGTGTACCGGTGTTATCGCGTTTTCATCATCTTTTAAAATCATGTTTTGTAAAATAATGCACATATATACGACATACCTAATTCTTTTCACAGCCTTATCACGCATTGGTCGATTGAGTATACCCCATTTTGACTTTAAAACACCAAAAACCCGTTCCACGTCTTTTCTTGGTGCCTCATGTTGTTTCTTGAACTTCTTTTCATTCAAAATGTAAGGATATGGAAATGATTTCACAAACACCGACCCAGTAGGGTAGATTCCATCGATAAGATAATATCCATCTTTGTATAAGTAATTGTTCACGTAAAATGGACATTTTGGCGTAGTTTCATTGCGTTTAGTAAGAAATAATGGAGATTGTTGGAGCACATTGATGTCGTTTTGTGATCTTGGTGGAACACAAAAAGCATGCCAAACCCACAAATCTTGAGATGCCACCGCTTCGAGCATAACTGTCGAGTATTTGTGATCGCCTCTCATATAATGGTCCTGCAACTCTGTGGGACACATTCTCCAAAAAAAATGCGTACAATCAAGGCTACCCGACATCCCAAGAATGTGATGTTTCTCTTCATGAGCTTGGTACAAAAGCGCAACGTCGTGGCTTGTTGGTTTACATAAGAACTTGGGAGCATATATACCACATATTGTTTCGCAGAAAAATTGTAGACATTCACGAGAAGTCCTTTCGAACATATATATTCGTCGTTTTTATCTAGAGTATTACCGGTTGCAAGTTGTTTAATAGCCGATGTAACTTTTTGCAATGGTGTAAAACTCTTCTTCATTCTTCTGTCTATGCCCCTTTGAAACCACAAATTATTGGCTTCCACGTCGCTCACAATTTTTTAAAAACAACATTTTTAACATATGAAACCTATGACGAAAAAAATCATCATTGTATTTCGGCTCCTCAACAAAATAAATTGCCACAAGGATTTCGTGGCCTTTCTCCCGATCACGACGGACATATCTTTTTTTTACTAGATGTGCCTGTGTCTTCTAGTTCGGCTTATTGGATGAGATTTTTGAAAAAAAAAAAAGCTACTACCGCTTGAGGAGAAATCATCGTTGCTAATGTCAGGTGGAATAAACAACAGTATTTGATTCGCCATTTCGAAAAAATTGTGGTATAAAACGAGAAGATAAATCATTTTGTTTGTATTGTTTGGTTGAGAATGGTTTTGGTTTGTGAGAAATGGTTTGTGAATGGTTTGGTTTAAATAATAAATGGTAATTATTATTTAAAAAAAAACCAACAGCATTATAGTCGTTTGAAGATTGGCCAACGATCGAAAAAAGGGCTCAAACCCTTCGGTGACTACTCTCCGGCTTGCTTCGTTTACGGATCGAGATTTGGGGATGGCGGCGGTGTTACCGCACGGAGAGCGGTCACCGCAAGCCATCCCCGAGCTACACCCCTATGTATTCGTAATTAAAAATAAAATGAATTTAACCATGTATATGATTTTTAGGGTTGAGTTACAGTACAAAGTAGTTTAAAAATAAGAAGGGTAAAGAGCCACTATAGAGTGACAAGTGTCCAAGGAAGAATTAAGTGGAAAGGGTAATTTTGTCTAAGAGAAAAAAAGAACATGCACATGCAAGTCACATGCCTAGAAACGTGCAAATGGAAGTCACATGCTATCCCCCTTTTTTAAATTGTCCGTAACTTTTTATACGTCATTTGTTTTTATAAAAATATACAATAAAATCGAACGTTTTTTTATCTTTAATATGAGTACCCTATTGTTATACTTTTCAAAAACAAAAAAAAACAAAACAAAAACCCAGTTGCATATCACACAGTAGATATAACGTAAAGCACAATGAGTATCAAACTAAAAACACAATGGAAAGTAGACCAAAAACACAATCGATGACAACAGATAAAAGACACAATGGGCATAACGCAAAACATAATGAGTATCAAAATAAAAACGCAATGAAAAGTAGATTAAAAACACAATTGATGACAGCAGATAAAAGATACAATTTATGACGGCAGATACAAGACATAATGACACAAATGACAGCAGACTAAAAACACAATGGACAACAGACTAAAAACACAGTGAACAACACACGAAAACATAATGAACAACAGAATAAAACACGATAGATAACAAAACAAAAAACACAATGGACAACAAATTAAATACAATGGATAGCAGACTAAACATAATGACTAGAACCTATAACACAATGTATAGAAAACCCACCTAGTTAAAAAAACACAATAATCAGAACCAATAACACAATGTATATAAAATTCAAATATAACATCATCTTCATTGTGTCATACATTGTGTTATTGATTCTGATAAAAACGCAATGGGCATAACCCAAATTAACGTTGTGTTATAAGTTTTGATAATAACACAATGTCTAGAAACCCTAATAAAACCGTAATAACCAAAATCCATTTGAAAGAAACAATGACCAGAATCTTTAAAACAATGCAAAGAAAGCCCAGTAAAAATGAAAATTTTTATTTTATTTTGATCTAGCAATATTATATTCATATTAAAGATTAAAAAACACTCGTTATTATGGTGAATTTTTTTTTTCCAAAAAAATGTCGTATGAAAAAGTTATGAACGTTTTAAACTGATGGGAGAAATTGGTGTATGCCTTGAACGTGGAGATAGAAAGTTAATAAATGTTTGATTATCTTTATGGCCTTCCACTATTTTTTTTTTTTAAAACTAATCTCAACCCTCCAAATTTAAGATTAATGAACTAAATTCTTCTTACTATTTTTATTTAAACTTTTGTTTTGCTCCCTGTGGTTTGGTCATTTATCGGTTTTGCCCCAATAGTTTTAAAATGGTCATTTTCCTCCCTGATCTTTCTAGTTTGTCGCCAGTTTGCTCCCCGGCTCTAACTCAGTTAAAGGTTTATTTAGGTAAAAAGACTTACATGCCCTTGCTTTTATCTATAAAATTACCAAAATACCCTTCTAGTTAATAGATTTTTTTTGTTAGAGTTAAGAGACATGGAGCAAATTGATGATAAGTTAGAAAGATCAGAGAGTAAAATGACCATTTTAAAACTACTGGGGCAAAACTGTTAAAATGACCAAACCACAGAGAGTAAAACGAAAGTTAACTCTTTTTTTATTTTTCCCTTTGTATATGACTAGTAGGGTGCCCGCGCGATGCGGCGTGGACGACACTTTGGATTGCGGAACTCGTTGCCGGTAGTTTTCTTATTTGTATATGATAACATTATTGTGGTGGATATATGTCATAAGTGTTACACATGCGAGCCCTAACACCTATAATGTCTTGCAATGTTCGATCAACTGCCTCTATCGCCTAACGTTTCGCCATCGATGCCTCATCCCTTATAATTAACTTGGAGGACCTAATTAGTTGACTTATAATTCCTAAAATTTTGGGACATAGTTTACTATTTATCTACTAAATATCGTAAATTAGTATTAAATAAATATCATAAATTAGTATTAAATAATTCCTAAAATTTTGGGATATAGTTTACTATCTATCTACTAATATCGTAAATTAGTATTAAATAATTCCTAAAATTTTGGAACATAGTTTATCTTCTATCTACTAAATATCAAAGTTTTGTTTTGTTATAAAAATTAATAATAAATAAAGTATAGAAAAACTGTTTTAAACATGTAAAGATTCGTTTGTTAATAAAAAATACTAAACAAATGACAAAAGTATATTAGTTCAATCGAGATGTAAATTATAAGTGCAATAAAATAACACAAAACATAAACTTCAAATATAAAATAAACTTTATTATTCATGGGATAGTCTAGATCAAACAAAAACAACTGAAAATGAAAAAAAACATAAAAATACTTGATATATTTCATCTAATTTCTCTTCTTTTTTGATCCGTTTTTCTTGTTTGTGCTCGAATCAGCAGTATCATCTAATTCATCTTCTTTCTCATCGTCCTCAGAATCATCTAAATTTATAACCTCGACCCATTTCCATTCAGAGAGTCTCTTAGATCTTTTCTTTTGATTCTCATACTTCCGATCCTTAAAAAAAAATTTAATAAAAAAGTTAAAAAATGATTAAATAAATTTTATAAAAAAACAAATATTGAATAATTTTTTTTTAAAAAGATTAAATAAATTTTAAAATTACCTCTTTACTAAATTGACGTTGAAGATTAGACTTTTATGGACTGAACATTGCACCATAAGAAATAATTTCAACACTATTATCACCATCATCCTACAATAAAACACCAAATAATAACATAACGAACTTGTTAATATGAAAGATTATAAGCGAAAATATTACTTAAAAACTAACAAAAGCTTGTTCGACAACTGGGGTGTTTAAATTTGTGTGTTGAATCTGAAAAATCAAATAAGTTAGTATTCACATAAAAGTAAATAAAAGAAAACAATTATTCATTATTGCGATATAACAAAACTTATCATAGAACCGACCTTAGATTTTTCAATATCGCATGCTTGTTTTTTCGCATCAAGTGAATTCAGAACTGGCTCCATATTTTAAATATGTTTAGCAATAGAAATGTAGAATTGTGAGTGTTTGCTATGTATTTATAGTAGTCCATTAGGGTTTAGTTTTAGATTGGTCATCCACTTATTTAGGAAGTTTGTTGTGAGTTTTAAGTTTTTAAAATAAGATGCACATATCCTGTTTAGTTTGTTGTGGCATGTTTAATAGGAAATTTGTTGTGAGTTTTATCTATACTATATTAAACATGTCACAACAAACTGACTCTGTACAAGTAAAATTAGGGAATATTTTAGTTTATTAATGTCGTTCAAAACAAAAAAATTGGGTAAAAAACAAATATTAATGCACGGTAGCTAGGTAATGGTCAAAGCTGGCTTGGTTAAAAAACAAATGTTGGCTTTAATAAATTGTACATTTACGCATCGGCTATTTGTACTTTATGAACGCACGGCGAAACTAAAAAAGACAACTATCGAAACGTTTAAAAAAATGTGCCGATCGTCATGGTACCTTCGGATTTTTTTAAAACATTACGGGTTGTAAGATATCGCAGGAATACATTAAAGAATTAAAGAGGGGGGGAAGTGTAACTAATTACCCATAATTATGTTAAATGTCAAGGATTTAAATGTAATAGATTGAGGGACTAAAAAATAATTATGGTTTAAAAGACCACTTTACCCTCATTCTAGGGGTTTATTTATAAATAATGGGGGAAGAAGTTCTTAACTTTTGGGAATCCTTCCCTCATGTATTATAATATAGTATAGATTATAATACGGTGGTTTTTATAGATAAGTTGATTATACTATGTATAAAATAATGATAGGAAAATATTATAATAAGACATGGAAAAGAAAAAAGATGGGAAGGAATCTAGAAGTGATGAATGATAGGTGACATAGATACATAAATACATCTTTCTCTTTCTACGTATATTTGCCTGCCCAAAAACCCATAACCAATTTCCAAAATTCTTTTTCTAGATTAGATTTGCCAAATGGGAAAATCAGCGAATCATCGAATCACAACAATTTACTTCCTCGAGTATTTTTGTTAGTTATGGAAGCTTTCTCGAGAATGATAAGGAAAGCTTGTCGGGTTGGAGCTTTTAGGGGTATTTCGCTCTCGAAGGAAGGGCCTATTCTGTCTCACCTCTTGTACGCTGATGATTGTGTGTTGATTGGAGAATGGGCGAGGAACAATATTAAAAAGGTGGCGTTGTTGTTAAGATGTTTTTACATTTGTTCCGGGTTAATAATTAATATGAGTAAATCCTGTCTTTTTGGGGTGGGTGTGGATGGGGATGCTATCGAAGATATGGCCGCGGTTTTGAAGTGTTTGGTTGGTAATATTCCTTTTTTCCATCTTGGTATTTTGGTGGGTGCTAAAATGAATAGAGTTGCTAACTGGTATTTTATTTTTGATATCTTCGAATCTCGTCTCACGTTATGGAAGGCTTCTTTGTTATCTATTGGCGGCCGCGTCACCCTTATTAAATCGGTCCTTGAAAGGTTGCCTAATTATTATTTGTCTCTTTTCAAAGCTCCGGTTTCGGTTGTTAATAAACTGCAGGCAATCATTAAAAATTTTCTATGGAGCGGTGGGAGTTCGGTTAGAAAGCTTCATTGGGTCGCTTGGGATCGGACCTCGGCCCCAATTGATAAAGGCGGTTTGGGGCTTGGGGATCTTAGAGATATTAATATCGCTCTCCTGAGTAAGTGGGTGTGGAGATACTGAAATGAAGGAAACGCGTTGTGGAGAAAAGTGGTGGATTCTATCCACTTTTCTAACAGAAGGTGGTTTTCGGTTCCTTTAAACAGTAACATCGGGGGTGTTTGGAAGGGTATAGTTTCTATTGTAACTAAAATTAAAGTGGGAGGAGTCTCATTGTTGCAAAATTTTAAGGGATTGGCGGGCAATGGGCTCCGGATAAGTTTATGGCTCGACCCTTGGGTGTGTAACGTCCCGCTCAAGGAGCGGTTTCCGGCTCTTTTTCGGCTTGAGTCTGAAAAAAACTGTTTGGTTGTTTCCAGATATAATTGCTCCTTGCAGGAGTTTTCGGGGCGCTGGGGATGGTCTCGGAGCCTGACTTCGGCTGAAGAATGGAATGAATGGAACAATCTTACTTCTATTTTGGAATCGATGAAGCTTTCTGATAGTGAAGATAAATGGGAATGGATCGGTGGTAGTGATAATTCCTTTTCGGTTGCTGCGGTCAAACGGTTCCTCAGAAGCAACGATGATTTCAGCAATAATTATGTGTTCAAATGGTCTAGTTGGGTGCCGAAGAAAGTTAATATTCTGGTTTGGCTGGCCAAATGGGTCGGATAGCCACGTTGGATGCTCTTGTCAAACGAAATTGCTTTAATGGGGACGAGAGCTGTGTTTTTTGCAATGATGGTCGCGAGACGACGGACCACATTTTCAGATCGTGTGTGGTGGCTTCGGAGGTATGGCACCATGTTAGCCGTTGGTGTAATATTAGCCCGATCTTTGCTTTCTCGATGGAGGATTTGCTTGAAGTTCATGAATTCTCAGGTTTGGGTGCTAAATCGAAGGATATTCTAAAGGGTATCATTATGGTGGGTTGGTGGTGTATTTGGAAAGCGAGGAATGATAGAAGATTTTCTAATAAGCAATGTTCGGCCGCTAGCATTGTTCAAGATACAAAGGCGCTTGGATATTTGTGGTATAGTAATAGAGCGAAATATAGCGATGTCTCTTGGGAGAATTGGATTTCTTTTTTTTTTAATGTAATCGGTTTTGTTGTTGTTTTTGGCTGCCCTTGTTTTTGAGGGTTGGCCGGTGTGAATAATAGTTACATTTCAAAAAAAAAAAACAACAATTTAGACTATGGGGTATGGGGCTTGGGTTGGGGGAAAAAGCCCAAGCCACCACCCTTTGGGGCTTGGGTTGGGGTAGAGATGGGCATAATAACCGGTTCCAAACCCGACCCGGTGGAACCGACCTGGACCCGGTTCCGGTTCCTACCCGGCTAATAGTAGAACCGGTTCCGGGTTCGAAAAACCCGTAGGTTCCGACCCGGTTTCACATTTTATAAATAAAACCGGTTCATACCCGGTTCCTACCCGGAACCGGTTCCGGGTATTACAAAAAAACCCGATATGCCCATCTCTAAATTATCAATTAATGGTTTAAATAGTAACTTTATTGTATTTACCAGATCCAAAGAATGATTCATCGAGTGATGTTTAAAACCAACCATTCAATCAAATACGTGAAGCAAACGAAATTGTACATGTTATAAAAGCATAACATGATGAGATACAGATCAGTTCTACCAAAAATAAACATTAAAAAATACAAAACCAAAAATAGCAACAATCCTTATTAAACCTAAGACCTTTACAAACTGATGTTTACCACAAAAATGAGTTGACATGTGTTGTTGGTTCCGTTCGGTAGAAAAAGTAAAAAAAAAACAGCTTTTATCGAGTAAAAATGGGAGGAACCGGTTACGTACAGTATTGACAGCTTTTTGTATTGAAAAACTCAAAAAAACCGGTTTCAAACAATACCCGTACCCGGTTCCATTACCCGAAACCGGTTACGCCGGTTCTAAATATATTGACGTGTACCCGGGTTGTACCCGGAACCGGTTCCACAGAGAACCCGGTTCCACTCACTTGTATCCATACCCGGTTCCGGGTTGGAACCGGTTCCGGGTTTTAAGAATACCCGATTATGCCCATCTCTAGGTTGGGGCTTCAGTTGGGGCGTGACCCTTGGGGCTTGGGTTTGAAGCCGGGCGTGGGGCGGGCTTGAGATCCGATGTGGCGGCCTCCTATTCGCTGTCCACCGCCATGTCATAGCGGGTGTTTGAATTTTAATTTTTTGTAATTTTTTTAATAAACTGCCAAGCCACGCCCCCAACCCAAGCCCCGCCATACCCCACGGACACATCACTCACCGGTGGAGGGCTCCAACTCCACGTATCAACTCATGCCCCCAACCCAAGCCCCACCATACCCCACGGTCTTACTTCCCATTATTTAATATCACTCAACAGCACCTTCCCTTCTTCATCATTTTCATTTTCATCTCTAGAGAGAGAAACTCACACAGATTTTGAGAGAGAGAGAGAGGGATCTCTCTCCTTTTCTCGTACCTGTTCATCTTAAAAACTAGATTATGTTCTTCCTTTTATCGTTAACACAGTTGTTTGATTAATTGATTATTATGTTTGAATTTTGGATAATTTGACGAAATCGAGTTCGTTGAGCTGAAGATTTTCACGATTTGGTGGAGGACGAGAAGGTATTCTTCTTTAATTTTATAGAATTTGTTGTGATTTAATTGTGTATAGAATTTGTTGTTGATTCGATTTAGGTTTTTTTATTTGTAGTGTTTTCGATTTGTTCAATGCTTGTTGTTACGACTAGTTGTGTCTGTTTGTTGATTTTAAAATTATAGTTTTAATTTCTGTTCTAATGTTCGATCGGTCCAAAGAGTGGTTCACTTTGGGAATAATTACCGTACACAAAGGGTAAGGAACAGTACATGGTTATTGTGTGTGATTTTTTCACTGTGAGTTGACTTTTATTTTGGTCAAAGTACCAAAATTACAGGCATAATTTGTAAACATGGAGATGTTGGATTATATCTGGAGGTTTGATTGTAGAAAGCTTCATCATACATAACCTCCCTTGTTCATAGTGAATCGTTTTTTGTACT
Organism: Helianthus tuberosus; assembly: GCA_030545235.1. Lineage (NCBI taxonomy): Eukaryota > Viridiplantae > Streptophyta > Magnoliopsida > Asterales > Asteraceae > Helianthus > Helianthus tuberosus. The sequence goes on from CM060400.1 coordinate 152,257,655, forward strand.
TTCATTCGCGTATTTTACTGAAATTATGGTTTGTTTCAATCATAGTCACATAATTCGCTGATTAGGCCACGATTTCCGTTCTGGATCGTCCGTACCAATTCGCGGTACGATCGCGATCCGGGATCGCTCCAGATCGCGTTTCCAAGCAAAAAATTGGCGTTCCAATTGTATCATTCAATCGTAACAGTGATAAAGAGAAAAGTAATAGGGATGAAGATGAATATGAAGTACTGCATTAAAAAGGGAGATGGAGATGAACCTGCGAGATAGAGATGGAGGAAGAAACCTGTATGGAGAAGGAGATGTCATGCGATGGGAAGAAAATAAAGTGACGGCAGTTCTTTTTTAGGGTTTACCAATATAAATCATATTATTTACTTTATTTCTTTTTTAACCAAATAACGTTTTAACCTTAATGTTACAGTTTTGTCCAAATTTGACCCTAAATATTTTCTAATTTGTTAATTTTCTTCTTTTTTGAGTTTATTTACTGTACATATAGCTTGGTTAGTTTTACATCGAGTATATTAAAGAGTTTTTGTGCTTCTTTATGTTGTACATCGTACCACATTGTATGGTACATCGTACCAGAGCGACCCAAAATGAGCCTACCCCCTCTTGTACCGAATTTTACGGACCTAGCGAATTGCGATCCCGTTCTACGTTCCCGTACCAGAGCGTACCGCGAACTATGTGACTATGGTTTCAATTAAATAACGTTGTGCTTCGGATATTCTGGTCAATGTTGTTAATTTAACATAACTTGTTTTCCACTTTTGCAAAAAACAATGGTTTCTTTGCACAACAAAACATATTAGGATGGTGTGCGTAATCGAATTTTTGCAACAAGGTTCATCATTTAGCGTATTCGTAAAACTAACCGTTAGTTTGCACCGAAAACCCAAGCATGTTGTATAAAATGAGCACATAGCAATGCAATGAGCAAATAGCGCACTATTTTTTTGCCTTTTATTAAAGAATACCTTGTGCTTTTTGTATAATATGGCCTACGCCAATTTTTTTAGACTTCCTTTTTTTCTTGAAGGACTTGGTTGCCAATAAAATAGAACACTCATAAAGTAAACTTTTTTTGTTGATATGAATTAATTTGTTTGTTTCTTAATCTGGTTGCAGAAATGGGAGCCAAAGTACAATCTAAAGCATATTTTCCAGGTTCAATGACGGATCTAAACAACGGTTTTCACAATAGTGTTTGGGATCTATATCATGATGACAGAAGTCACAAGATTCCCGCCCCTGGAAACAGCCAGCATTATGACTACTTTCTAACAACGCAAGCCGTGGATGGATACAACGGATATGCCAAAGAACAAATTAGGCAAACTATTTTAAAGCAAGAAACAATCTTTAAGCATCAGGTCTGTTTTCTTTTTTGCCAAGAAACAAATTAGACTTCATTCTCCAAGCAATTTCTATGCTTCATACTTCCTAATTCAGATACAAAAGAGAACAACTAATAACAAAGTAACACCACAACAGTTTCTATGCTTCATACTTCCTGATTCAGCATTATCGCATCTACTTACTGATTCTCAAGCGCGTCTTCAGCTCCCACCTCCTGATTAAGCATAATCACATCCTGATTTCCTGCTTGCACTGCCTGATTCCCATTAATGCCTCCTGCTGCATTCATTAGATTCTCAAGCGCTTCTGCGGCTTCCACATCTTGATTTCCTGCTTGCACTGCTTGATTTAGATTCTCAAGCACTTCTGCGGCTTCCACCTCCTGATTCCCTGCGTGGACTGCCAGATTAGCAATAACGCCACCAGAGCTGCGTTCACTAGATTCTCAAGCGCTTCTGTGCCTTCCACCTCCTCATTTCCTGCCTGCATCGCCTGATTCCCAATAACTGCATTCACAAAGACAGGGGCTATTCGGGCGCGTTTTCGGGGCCAGCCCAGCTGGAGATACATACCAGCCCCTCTCCGCTCAAATCTTCTATTCTGCTCCTGATTCTGGTGTAAGAGTTCTGCTGCAATCACTCCAACTGAGTTTATGATATTCTGAAACTCTTCGACTATGTTCCCGAAATTCGAATCCATGCCGGCTTCCTAATTGAATTGGCGGATATGCTGTCTCAAACTGGCCACAGCAGCTCGTACTTCGTTAACACTTGAAAGTGCCCTTGGGAGCATAACGGACGAAGATGTTTCTGCTGCTGCAGCATCATCAATGACTTGTTCAACGAATGCTCTCCGGGAGTCGAAATCATCAAAAGATCGGAGCACGTTCATGTAATGAACACAATTTCTTCTAAAAATTTCAAATTGGTTGTTGCTCACAAACAAATTTTCGAGGATGCATGGCCGTTTACATCCCTTTCTCCTGATTCTACAGGCTAGACAGGGGGGTGGGGAGGAGGGTTCACCTGTTATCAAAACAAATTAAAACATCATTATCATTAATTAATAATAAAATAAAATAAATAGATAAATAAATAAAAAAACTTTTGCGTTAATCCTTTTCATGAAAACTGTATAAAATAAATAAATAATCATTAATCATTATTTTAACCTTTTCATGAAAAATATTTCATCAAATATCATCAAAAATTGAATAAATATATATCATTATACAAAATTCTTGTGACTATAATCTTTTCAAGAAAACTTTAGTGTTTTGTGGAAATATCATATCAATGAAACTGTAATCTTTGATCAAGAAACTAATAAATATATCATTTAATCAATAATAATAAAACAAATGAAAACTTTTTGCATGTTATCATTAAAAACTTACTCATATTTATGTCTTGGTTAAAATGTTCTAGCGGAACCGAGAGAGGGTTTCGGACAAGATGACCGTTTTCGAACAAGAAATTTAAAAACTTTTACGTAGAAAGTTGGTATGTGTGTGAAACATGTTCGTATAAGATCAAGAAAGAGGGTTTTGATGTAGGGTTTTCAGAGGATGGTTTTGATTAGTGGGGGAGGAGGGGGGGGGGGGGGGGTTGAATTGAAGATGGCGTGTTGTATGTACTTATAAAATTTTGAATGTGAGTGAGTGAGGTGGACGTACGGAGATGATAAGTGGTTAATGAATATAAAGGGTTTTAAGTTTTGTGTGTTAAGCGTTGTTAATGAGTATAGAGGTTTTAAGTTTTGTGTGTTAAAGCGTTGTGATAACTGGATAGAGAATGGGGCGGGGCAAAGTTCTCGTCGCTCACCGCTAGCTCGTCACTTGCTCGGAAAATGCTCCCTCTATTTTTCGCTCGATTGTAAACGAGCCGATCGGCTTGGTTCGGTTTGTAAACGAGCAAATCACGAGCAAAGGTTTGCTTGGCTCGATCGTCTCGAATAGTTTTATTTTATTATATATATTACAAGAGGCCTTAACGTACGAACCGTACGCGACCGTAGATCGCAGGTTATGTTTTTCAAAGACAAAATCGCATGTATTGTAAATAAGAGAAATCTCATGTACTAGCTTTCAAAAAGTAAATTCGCATGTGCAAAAATTAGAGGAATTCGCATGTAAAACAAATATATAATCGCATGAACTAAAAAATACGGAGGAAAAATGGAAATCGCATGTTACAAAGGAAATTTCGCATATTGATAACGCCTCGCGTACGGTTCATACTTTTGCTATAACAATCATTCCTTGAGGTATTTAAAAACAGTTGAATTATCAAATAGACTAAATTGAAGCAAGTTAGCCAGTTTAGCCGTTTTGAGTTCAAAACTTTTGGTTTTCACATGTCACGCCCTGCCCAAATGGACTTACCGTGACCAACTAATACCAAATTTAGCAATGTAAACGAAGATTTTATTTAAAATATAGGGTAGGTTTGATATATACAAGAAAACATAAAAATTTATATGAAACAAAACGTATTTACTTATAAACAGGAAATAATGTATCTCCCGAAATACACTTATAAATATTTGAACTTAATCGAATAGTGATTTGCTTGTATTTTAGTTCCAAAAATAGTAGTAATGTGAATTTATTAAGAAAACTTAGCTTACATGATTTCATATAATGGTCACATTGAGGCTTCATATAGTCTTTGATTCCTTAGCTTGATATTGTTATCCGAAACCTTCTAAATATGATAAAATTAAAAAAAAAAAATCTTTCAGAAGTTTCATACGGCTCGTATGAGATGGCACCCTCGATTGATGCAACTCGTATGTTATGTGTGTCATACGACCTCATATGGCATAAAATTATTATTTTGTTGATAACCTTAAACGAATATAACACTTCCATAAATTCATAATGTCTTATAATTCATATGAACAAAAGGGTTTTGTGAACTTAAACTTTCTTTTTACCAAATAAATGTTTAGTGAAGTCTTCAAGCATCCACAAACCTGTATAATGTGTCAATCTGACGTCACGTCATATTTTCAAACTTTCTTCAAAACCCTCACATTTTCGTCATATCACAGTTTGACGGTTTAACAATTTGGTATGAAGTGAGCCTTAGAACTAGCCACGTAAACAAAACTAACCGTAAACCACTTAACAATTCTTTTACTCTTTTTCTTCATTTTTGGAATGCATATACAAGTCATCTTTATCATTCTAATAATACTATTACCAACTAACGATTTTGAAGAAAAACATCCGTTTAAACTAACAAAACCAAAACATTAAATGGTCGACCACTAAAATTAAGACCGGTTAATTTGATTTGTTGTTTCATAAAACCATAGTTAACTCATAAAACCATAATTAACTGTTTAACCCAATCCAAAACCAATATACAAACATCATAGAGTATCAACATTTTTTTTCAAAAAAGTGTATGGATTCTTGTTCATGTATTTCACAAATATACCAAAATAAAGTTTATGGTAATAATATATTATTATTTTACATAAAAGGATATATTTGATTCATGTGGTAGAAAAAAGGAAGTCCCTACTCCCCTAGTAGGCCCATAATATATTTTTTTTACATAAATTAAATATTCGAACCCATGAATATTTACAGGTGGTAACCTAAGGCTATAGGGTGTAGTCATAACTCTTATGACCACCATGACCCTTCACGTCAATGTCATGTCACCCACCTCTAATCCACCATCCAAAACCATTACCCTAAGGGTATGGTCATAACCTAAACCACTAGCCTTTTATTGATTTTAATTTATCTTTGTCTAAAGAAAAAGGAAATGATTTATTTAAAAATGGAAATGAGGGTTATGGTTGCCATGGTTTAATCCATGCAAACCATGGTGGATCAAGCAAAGGGGTGGTATAGCATTCCAATCATGTTCCTAGGTGGCGAATCATGTCCCAACCATGACCCTCACACCCTTTAGCCTAATAGCTCATATAGAAATTGATGTAAACCTGGCCTTCAACTCCGAATTTCAAACGAAAAGGTCACTTCAACGGATTGTTTCTACGGTCGATTGGGTTACAGATTCACCACCCTAACAAGAGGGCTACGGGTTCAATTGTTGGATACAGATTCACCACCGACAATCAAACACGGTACCTTAGATCACCTACTTGAATTGCCAAATTCGAGTTAGCAAAGTCAAATCAGTTAACTCACTAAGAGCAACAGACGTATTCTTTTTCATAAACAAATTCACCACCTTCATTGATTATAAAAGTTAATACATATAGGATACATGCCACGACTTCACGTCCTAAACAAAAGGAAATTTAAATAACTAGGTACTACATAGAAAGCTGAAAGTACAACTACTAAAGCATTAAAAAAAACTAACTGCATTAAACATGCTATAAAAAGTGGGAAAAACTGCAGGTGGTGGGACGTGGGCATGCAATCGTGTGGTCCATTCAACCTCCCCCATGAAGCTCCGGTTGACCCGACTTGAGTTCGTTTAGTATTGGCCCATTCTTTTTAAGTGACCCGTAAGAAGCTATTGAACCAAACCCAACAAACTTTTGAAACCCAACGGCTATCTCATTTAATTTATCGTTTTCGAATCGAGGATCGCTGCGGCTATCAGAAATACAATTATTTACGTCTGAAACTAATGAGAAACATTTATACTATTTGTTTTTCCAAAAAAAGTGCAGATTACATATTCTTTCTTTTGGTTTGTGTGTTTTGTATACATGTGGGACCTGGTACAAATACGATTCACAAGTGAATGTTACAAGCAACTAAAGTTTTATTATTGAGTTAATTACTGTTTTCGTCCCTGTGGTTTGTCAAAAATCACTATTTCAGTCCATTAGTTTAAAAATTACAATTTCAGTCCCTGTGGTTTCACTTTCGTAACCATTTCAGTCCACCTTATAACCATTTCAGTCCCTGTACTTACAGAATAAATGGATTGAAATGGTTACGAAAGTGAAACCACAGGGACTGAAATCGCAATTTTTAAACTAATGGACTGAAATAGTGTTTTTTTGACAAATCACAGGGACGAAAACAGTAATTAACTCTTTATTATTAGATAAAGTAAGGTAATAACTATAATTATTTTACTTAAAACATAATTATTCTGGTTATTTGTTTCATTTCCATGTTAAAAAGTTTTTTTTATTTTATTCTAATATATATATATATAGGTAGAGGATCCTGTAAAAAGTGCTCAAAGTGTATTATAACACTATATATAATACTATATAACACCATATAAACACACTGTATAACAATATGTAACACCATATAATACTATATATCATTATATAACAAATATAACACTATAGGTTGTCTGATAGCATGTCTATGATAGATGTATAGTGTTATATTTGTTATATAATAATATATAGTGTTACATAGTGTTATATGGTGTTACATATTGTTATACGGTGTTTATATGGTGTTATATAGTGTTATAATACACTTCTCACACTTTGAGCACTTTTTACACTATCCTTACCCTATATATATATATATATATATATATATATATAATATATATATATAGGGTTGAGTTCATTTCAGAACTCTAAATAACTACAGAACTTTCAGAACTCCTAATAAACAATCATTTTATATATAAGTTTTTGTATTTAGGATCTTTTTATCATCTATTATATGTATTTCTTTGATTACATACATGTTAAAAGTAGTTTACATATGTTTAATTGCCAAAATTATATATATGAGTCATAACTAATTACATATATGTAAAAAAACTAGTTTACATATGTGTAATTATAAAATTACATATAAAAAATGATAAAATTACTCTTAACATGTTTGTAATCGTAAAAATACACATAATAAATGATAAAATTATCCTAAACATAAAAATATATAAATAAAAAGATTATTTATTAGGAGTTCTGCGAGTTCTGTAAATATTTATGGTTCTGAAATGATCCTGGCCCTATATATATATATATATATATATATATAGGATTAGGTTCAAGAGTGAACACTAGTGTAGTTTGTGAACTGAGCGAACTAATCCTGGCCATACATGTGTGTAGATCAATGGCCAGGATTTAATGATAAAATACACTAGTATATTTTACGATTTGATGATTAAATCCTAGCCATTCACGTGTGTAAATCAATGGCCAAGATTTGTTCACTCAATTCGCAAATACATTAGTGTTCACTCTAGAACCATACCCTATATATATATATATACTTTAAGGTTACTTTCAGATGCATTTTTAAATGTTTCTATATGTTACTAATCTTTGGAAATATATAGGGATATCATCATGAGAAAACTCTATTAGATGATCGATATTTGCGTTGAATTTTTATGAGGTAGTTTATAGGGTTTAAGGTTTAATTTTTAAATGTTAGTTGTTAGCTTTTAGAGTTTAGGTTTAGCATTTAGTTATTGCAGGTCCCGGTGCATAAAAGGAGGAAAAACCATGAAGAAACGAGCACCTGGGAACAAACACAGAAGAAAAGGAATTCCAAATTAAAAAAAATCTAGCAATGGACGATGTTGGCGCGTCGTGAATGAGAGAAGCATTGGCCGTGGCGACGGGCGAAGCTAAAATACGTTCAGATTAATTATGTTTTTGCCACTGTGACAATTTTGTCGCTTCGTGGCCCATTGGTGTGTCGCAAGGCATCTATACCACTCCCTCGCGACGCGCGAACATCATATAAGTCGGCAAAACCATGAATTCAATTGTTTAAGGTTGTTTTTCAACCTTGGTTCTTACTTTTGCACTTCTAGACGACTCTTGGGCGATTTTTAGGCGATTTGCAATTGGAGAAGGCGATTGAATCGAAGATCAAGCATAAAGGTTGAAGCTTTGACGAGTTTGCAATTCATTAGTCATTGTCTTCGATTCCTTCTTGTTTAACTTGGAATGAAATGATGTTTTTTTTTACTTTTATTCACTATTTTTATCTTTCAATCATGTTTATAGGCTAAGCTAAACTTTTAAAGCCACCTAAGTTTTGATAAACTATTGACGATGTTTTTACTTTTTAATTTGACTATTGATCAAGTTTGAGTTCTGAAGTTAAAATAGTTCTTGTTTGTTGCTGATTATGATTATGTATGTGTAACACCCCAAAACTCGAATTACTAAATTCGTTAGTAGGTTACCTTATGTAATTAGATGAACTACAATAACTAAGTTATTAAACTTAGTTAAATGTCTAATAAATAAGTAAAGGAATGAAGTTTGTGGCAACTATGATGATGTGTTAAAGTTGAGGGACCTAGATTGCCAAAATGTAAACTGAAATTTATTAAAAAAGAAAAATAAAACCACAACACGCACTGTGCGTGTGTGTGGTCGATCGCACAAGGCAGAGAGAAAGGGGTAAACCCTAATTCTCAAGAAATCTCCAAATTGAAAGGGAATTGAAGGTTTTTAGGATGCATGTATCAAGATTATCGATCTCCTAAGTGTTCTTCACTATCAATATAGGATCATGTTTAGATGGGAAAGCATGGAAGGCAAGCGGGAAAGGATATGAGGAAGCATGTACGAAACGGGCACTCGATGTGAGGTAATGTTCGGATGGCAACGTGTCAAACGAATGATAAAGCAACAACACTCCTACGGGCGAAGGTGAGTACTCGAATGTGTTTGGAGTCGTGTTGATTTAAATAGTCTTATTGTTGACTTGAAGTTCTTTTTATAGTTAAGTTGGTTTAATACAAATTATTGAATATGGTTCAACTTAACAATAGCGTATTGTTTTGGCGATGTTTTAGGGGTTTAAACCCATCAAAAAAGAGTGCAAATTGTTAATGGGTCGAGATACCCAAGTGCTGAAAATTCAGCTTATTTCCAGATTTTTGCTAGTCTTTAAAAATTCATAGAAAATCAACCGAATGTCCGTTCGGGGCGTATTTTATATCCACGGAAAGGTCTCGGAGTCACCGTTACTAAGAATTTTAGTTTGAAGTGAAATACTCAATGTAAATATGGGAAATACTGAATTACTACAGCTGCATTAAGCTGAGTGAAAAACATAAATTTTATAGTATTGCATAATCTTAAGGAATTTATAAGGAACCAATCGGATGTGATTATGTTGTTGTTTTTAACCTCAATGTAGTTATATATATTTACATGAGTTGAAGTGATTGATTCCTTGAATATGGGATACGTATGCTAAATTAAAAAGTCATGGGTGTTGTAACCTGTATGTGCAAAAACATGTGTTCATTTAGTAGTGCTTATGAATGAAACTTGTGTCGTTAAAACTATATAACCTATTTGAGTATGTTACGAATACATGTATGAACTATTAAAAGTATGTTAGGTAATAATGATTGTTGAAAATCGTATATGTTGTCTAATGAATTACAACATAGTTATGTGGCGGTTTACCTTTTTATTTATATTGACCGAAGCGTTTTGATAATGGTTTACTTTGAAGTGTCCTTGATTCTATATTAGCAGGGATATACATGAAATATGGATAAAAAGGGTGCCCAGATTAGAATGAGACAGTCACGAAATGCGTGACTCAAGATGATGAAGTGGTGGCTCGACATTGTTTCGTTGGGTGTTGGGTGTTATGAGCATTGAGTTACTCCGTTATGTTTGATACAAAATCATATTATGAGTCCTCACTTAGCAAAAGCTAATTTTTTTGGTGTTTTCAACGTAGGTGATAAGTCATGAGAATCAATGGGGTGGCTTGAACCGGAATCATGAAATAAGAAAAGAGCTCACGAGTCATTCACCAATAATCCGATTGGGGTGGTAGAAAGGCGAAAGTGATCAAGTCTTGGAAGCAGGTCAACGATAGGAGGATTTAGTGATATTTTGTTCACTAAGTATATGGGTTTCTTTATTGGGCCAATTAGATTTAATTATTTGTATTTTGGAGTTTAAGTCCAACATTTGTTTTAGCGAAATGCTAGTATGTCAATGTGGTAATGGGTTATGCTTGTTTTATAAAAACTTTGGTTGTTAAGCAGGTTTTGTTTTCGTAAAGATTTGTCGTTTTGCAAATGGGTCATGGCAAATTTTTTCTAAACACTTGTTTGCAAATGTTTTATTAATCCAGTTATGTGGATTCATATATTTTGGGAATATTATCCTTTATTACGTAATGTCAAAAAAAGAAATTGTGGGCCTATTTTCCGCAAAGTATTCTAATATTGGTTTTTAACGTGATGGCGTTACAGTATGTTTGTGTTTGGCAATGATTATTGGTTATCTGTTGATTTTGGTGTGTTTGGAAAGTCGAGATTCACCCTAGATACGTTAAAGTCGTTTATAGGTCGTTAACCTCCTCACAAGTAGGTAGCGTAATAATGAAATCAGACAAAACAAATGGTCATTATTAAATTATCAAAGGTTTTCTTTGTTTTTTTAGCATAAAACACTTTGTTACTATTAATTATCAAAGGTTTTCTTTGTTTTTTTTAGCATAAAAGACTTTGTTAGTATTAATAATGTTAAGTTGGAAGAGAGTTCAACAAAGGGAAAAGATGGGGTGCTACTAAATACACCCTCCTAATTACTCAATACTAGGAGTGTAAACAAGCCGAGCGGCTCACGAGCTACTTGAGATCGGCTTGAGAAAACGCTCGAAACGAGCCGAGCTTTATCGAGCTCAAGCCGAGCTTGAGCCTAAAATAAAGCCCGTTTGTTTATCGAGCCCGAACTCGAGCCTCGCATGTGAAGCTCGTTAGGCTCGTCGAGCCTTAGTGTAAACGAGCCAAGTCGAGCCGAGCTTATTTAAACTTGTTTACAAGCCGACCTCGAACCTAAAAATAAGCTTGTTTAGTAAACGAGCCCAAGCTTCACTTATCGAGCTCGCGAGCCTAAAAAGTCTATTGTTTATATTATTTTTATTTAATATATTAACTAATAGATAATAAACGAGCCGAGCTCGAACTTGAGAAAATACAAACGTGCCGAGCTCGAGCTTTGAAAACAAAGCTAAAATTGACCCCGAGCTCAGGCTCGGCTCATTTGCATCCCTACTCAATACACCCTCTCCTCTTACATATTTACGGACGTGCCCCGTGTGGAACTGGTACTTTTCATCTCACAGGGGGTATAATTAGTAATAGAGAGGGTGCATTTAAATCAAGTCAAAAGGAAAGAGGATAAGGAATAAACGATAGAAAATAAAGTTACATCTTTTCATGTGGTTGGTCATCATCATCATACCCAGTAAATCTCACCAATAGCAAAGCAAATGTATGATCTGAGGAGGGTAAGATGTAGACAGTTTTACCTCTACCCCGTAGGAATAGAGATGCTGCTTTCAGTGAGACCCTTGGCTCGATAGTAGTTTTGCATCAAGCCTTGGACATAAGGCACATAACACTCAGCAATCGGGACAAAGACCGATTAGTGCTTGTACCATTTTGTCTTTCAGCAATCAACGTCACCACATGATACATGATTAACCGTCTTCAACTTTTAACATTGTTTTCAAGAAAGTAGTAAAATAACTTTAAAATTCGTTCCTTTCATGTGGTTGGTGTAACTACAAAACCCAAAATGAATGGAACCAGGTCATCAATAAGCCCATTTGTTGGTTGTGGCCCATGCCTTTGTTGTGTTGTCATTTGGGGTGTAGTTGAGAAGACAACATGGTGTCACTAATAACGGGTGCTAATAGTTTAGTTTGGTATCCCCACTTGTGGTCTAGTGGTAGGAGACTTGGGTTTTCCAATTTAGACTCAAGTTCAATTCCAACTTGTGTCATATTGGAGTGGATATTAGGCAATGATGGTGACAAACCCACCGAGGGGGGTTTGATCCTGAGCTGCACCCCGGTTTTCATCCGGCTGTTGCTTCAGCAAGGCAACTCGTGTGGAGGGAGTACGGTTTCCGGGGGAACGCCGTAACCAAGTCTGGCCAACCCAGCGCAGGCTCGGTTAAGACAACGTAAGTCTGGGCAGACTTGGCTAGGGCCGCCGATTAGGCGGTGTGACATTGGGTCACTCAAAAAGAAAGTCACCATTCAAAAAAAAAAATAGTTTAGTTTGGTTCGGTTCGGTTTTTAAGGTAAAATCAAAACCTAATCAAAATGTTTGATTTTTGGTTTTTGAAAATTGTTAGATTTTGGCTTTTCGGTTTTATCAACGATTCGGTTCGATTTTGGAACAAAATTACGTAAAATTCAAAAATAAAAAGTCTTATTCAAAACTTAATAATCTTTCTTAGATGTTTAAATTTAAGTTATATACTTAACCTTTTAAATTAATATTGTTTATATAAACCTAACATTCTAATCTATTTTTATTTTTCTTCAAAGATTTTATTAAGATATTTGCTTTTATAATACTTTAAAGATCATTTAACTTTTATATAATTTTTTTGTTATTTCTTATAGGCAATAGATAAATATTTTAATGATAAATAAACATGTTAATATTTTTATTGTAGAAGGGATGCCCTAGGGTACTACTCTAGGGCCAACCAATGATACAATGTCATGTCATTTTTATACCCAAGTACCCTAGAAGTCTAGAATCACGAAAACATTGGTGACATTTACCCACAAATACCTTAGAATCATGGACCTCACCCTTTTATTCCACCCACTAATCACACACCATAAACTCTCCAACATCACGGCAAAATGTTCAATTCTTCAGCGGCAAATGTTTACCGCAAATCCCAAGCCTCAAGGCAAGCCACATGGGTGGCGGCGGTATTGCCTAGCGGCAAACAAGCCGCATATGATTCCAACTCGTTCTAACACCGGGATATATCATGTGCGGTTGTATGGTACCGAAAATTATTACAACGAGGATAGTGAATACATTAATTATGTTAGTTTGAAATATTGACAAACACTAGAAATAAGATGACAATTTTATTGTATAGAAAATTATGAAAGGAGAGCCTGTTATTTAAGCACACAAGGTGTTTGATAATATGACTAAGAACCGAATCAAGGTTGGAATATTAACGAAGGGAATATCATCAATTTGCTTTCAGCCTGATCGAATATAGCGTGTTGGCTAGAAGGCAGTGTATTCTAGGGATGAGCAAATCGTTCCCGATACCGGTACCGAATTTACCGAACCGAGTACTTTTTCAGTACCGAGTTTTAGCATTTTCGGTTCCGGTCCGGTACGGTACCGGTTTTTACCCTCAAATACCAGTACCGAATCGGGTATATTCGGTACCGGTACCCACTTTTGGGGATTTTCGATACCGGTTCTTTCGGTATCAGTACTGGTTCGGTACCGAACTCATCACTAGTGTATTCAATGCATTGGTTGACCTGACCCGTTTCAAATTTAATCGTTCACCCTTAAAATGCTGAAGTTGTGAAAAATATTTCAAAAATCTCAACAGACGGAAGTAAATGGCTAGGAAAATGACACATCCTCCATAAAGTGCTAAACTACTTCAGTGCCACATGTAATGTAACCCACCTACTGGCTATATCTTTTTCTGATGTTTAAAGGTTTATCCACTTGCCCATACCGATGATGATCTGGGATCCTACTTTTGGGCTAAATGAGCTCATGTTTATCATTATATAGGACCAAAATTAAATTTGGGTATAGCTCAATCTTGCATCATTAATCACCATATCTTGTTTGAAGAATTAAGAAAAATGGAGGCATGCTTTCTTTCTTCATATTCCTTCACTAAATCATTCAAAGTTGTCACCCCTTTTGTCGAATCAAGAAGCTTTGTGCAATCCAAGAGATCGTCTTGGATTAAGGAAACTCGTACTCACTCCTCAACGACATGTAAGTTTTTGGATATTCGCAGGTTGACACCAATACGACATGTTGAACTCGAATATATTTTTTTAACTTTTGTGTATTTATACTCTAAAGTTACATCAAAAATTCCAAATATGTATTCAAACAGTTACGTTTATATCATGAAAGTTGGTGCTAATTTCCCTTTTAGTTTTTAAAGCTTAGCCTAGAATACTCGACCATTTTAAGTTGGGACACAAAAATACAGGGCGGTCCTAAGAATTTATGTATCATGTTCGAGCTCAAAAAAATGTGCCCTTAGGCCTTAATGAAATTGGGTATTGGGCTCATTAAAGGTTTAAACCTAATGACAATGGGTTAATAACTAATCTAAACCATAAAAATAGTTTGGTAAGTGGGCCAATGTTGGTGTTTGTATGAGTATACCATATTAATTTATTTATTTTTACATTTACATATCTGATTTTTTTAAATAACGTGCCCTTCGAAGTATCGGGCCCTGACCGGTGGTCCTCCCTGCCCATTGGCGAAGGATAAAAGGGGCGGGGAGGGGCGTCCGACCCCCCGAACTTTTCGCTTAGTAGTGTTACATATGTAGTTTTCGTATAGAAATTTTTGGGTATATACGTTTTCGACCCCCCGGTTCTATAGAATTTTTTTGGTATATACGTTTTCGACCCCCCGGTCATTTGGGTCAAGTTTCGCCACTGTCCCTGCCCACCCTAAGGCCGGCCATGCAAAAAACACATTTAAAAAAAATAAACACGTCAACCCGCAAACCTGCCAAGTCAACCTGAACCCAACCCGTTTAGCTAAACATGTTGGCCGGTTCCACCCAAAACTGATTGGGACCTGTATAGACTTAACTAAGACCCGTGATTTATAGGTTCATGTCATGTTTTTGCGTCATGCCATTAGATCACACCCGTATGTAAAATAGAAGAATCATAAATGCCTTGCTATTAGTTTGTTTACCTTATCTTTCTATTTCCATGGTTTTTTCAAGTGTGGTAATAATTTGTATATTGTAGATTGTCAATCTCAGTCAAATTCACCATCACCCTCATCGGGAGACGAGGAAAATATGTTTCTTGATACCGATTGGCGATCATTCAGAGCAAGGCTAGTAGCCAGAGAACATGCATTTAGCTCAGAAGAATCTTCACCACCGGACAACCCCAATACCATGGCGGGCCAACCACCATCCATTTCAATAGGTGACAAATGGGCTCATGCCATACATGAGCCCGAAAAGGGTTGTTTACTGATTGCAACCGAGAAAATGGACGGGGTCCACATCTTTGAAAGGACAGTGGTCCTTTTATTATCAACAGACAATGTGGGCCCAATGGGCGTCATACTCAACCGCCCTTCACTTATGTCAATCAAGGAGATGAGATCAAATGTGCTAGACGTGTCGGGAGTATTTTCTGACCAAATGTTGTTCTTTGGCGGGCCTCTCGAAGAAGGGCTTTTTTTGGTGAGAGGGGATGAAAGAGTTAGTAAAAGTGGTGTGTTTGATGAAGTAATGAAAGGGTTGTATTATGGGACCAAAGAGAGTGTAGGGTGTGCTGCAGAAATGGTTAAGAGGAATGTGGTTGGTGTGGGTGAGTTTAGATTCTTTGATGGGTATTGTGGATGGGAGAAACAACAGTTGAGAGGTGATATAAGGGCTGGGTATTGGGCTGTTGCTGCTTGTAGCCCAAGTGTACTTGGGCTGGAAAATGTGGGAAATGTTGGGCTTTGGGAAGAGGTTCTTGGGCTTATGGGTCAGAAGGAAGTTTGGTAATTTATGGCTCAATACAACTCTAGTATTTTAATTTAAGTCATCTTTGTGTGAAAATGACATATTGTATAGTTGTGGTCCATAATTGATTATGAAGTTTGGTAGTTTTATTAATGTTTCATTGAATTTTTTAAACTATTGAATAGACACTATAACTGTAAGCATGTGTAGCATATCAATATATTAAAAAACAACTGCAGAGGAAGAAAAACCTATTGTAAGTGATATCATTGTTCAACATTAATTAAAATTCAGTTTTTTGCATCAAGAATATTTGAAATATAGTTTTATATTACTTTATAACCTGCATTTACTTATTTACTTTGGATGCAATACAATAGCTCCTGGAATCTCAAACTATCAATGCTATTTATCAGAATATCGTAGTAGGTTTCCCTAAGAAAGCCGGGCTTAAAATGAATAATGTTATTCCCATATAATAACCGAACCGCTTCATCCCCAAAGGTTCTCTGAATAGCTTCAGGCATGGTCAAGCCCGGTGGTAATACCATCCCGGCTTCACGCAAAAGCCTGCCGCACTCATTACCTATTTCTTGGTATAATTGGAAAAAGTCAAGTGGAGCGCTTCGCGCGTCGGACGCTGTTGAAGAGGCAGCGGAAGCCGCCGAAGAGGCAGCGGAATCCGCCGAAGAAGGGAAGGAATCCCAATCCGTCTCCATGAGAGCGTCCATCTCACTCCTTCGTAGTACGAGTTGTCTACTGGTAATCATTACCTGGCAAACGGGTCGGGTCGGGTCGGGTTGGGTCATGGGTCAAAACGGGTTAGGGTCAAAACGGGTTCGGGTCAAAACGGGTCAATTATAAAAAAGGGTTGATTTGGTTCGGGTCGAAACGGGTCCGGGTCAGAACGGGTCCGGGTCAGAACGGGTTTCGGGTCGGGTCGGGTCCGGGTCAGAACGGGTTTCGGGTCGGATCGGGTCAGTTTTTTTTTTTTTTTTTTTTTTTTTCTTTGAAAAGGTCAACTGTTATTATTCTTTGCATCATGTTTTACCATATTAAAATTTCTTGGCATTTCTTTCTAGGTTCTTCTCGTACGCTAATAGTCAGCATTTGACTATTGAAAAGTCAAACTATGTACTTTGACTTGACTAATAGTTTATTAGAAATAGAAAGTATTTGGCCATTTATAATATCCTAAAATGATCTTCAGACACAAAGAAGAAGTCTTTCTTTTTACCAAAAGGAAAGTACTGCAACTGTCATGAAGTTGAATATTGTGTTGACTCTTAGAAGTCAAACTTGGCATTTTTTGGTCATCTCCTATAATGATATTTTTGCAGTTGCAAGGTTGAAGAATCATCCAGGCGCGACCTTTTTTAGTCTAACAAAAAGCAATAGGGATGCTATGAAAGATCAAATATGTTCCCAGTTGGCGGGCCAGCTGGTTTAACCCGTTTACTCCTTTTTTGAGCTTCTTCCTAGACATCTAAGAAAATGTATTCGCTGTAGGCTGATTATGTGCAGATTTATAAAACCTTCTGATATGGCGATAACAAACACACTTTAAACATATATAAAAACATGACCTTTTAGCTAAAAGCTTAAATATCCTAACACAATAAAATCTAGACAAGAAAACAATTGAAACTATTATAGACATCTCATAAAACTAAAGATAATAATTATAGAAGTCAGGTTACAAATTACTAAAGTTGCAAAAAGTCTAACCAGAACCATAAAACTAAAGTTGCAAACCGTTAAGTAAACTGAAAATTACAAAAGATCTAGTTCGGTTCCTTGCATTTACAAAAGATCTGATTCAATAACATACAAAACGTCTTGACGAATTGCGCTTCTTCACGGATGCTTCCTTTAAAATCCCTGTGTTATAACGGGTCAAATTTATCGTAAATATATATAACAAATTGTTTTAACATAGTCTAAATTAATTACCTAAAAGTTGCCAAAAGTTGGAATCAATGCTTCAATGTCTTCAACAAGATCTTCATCAATTTCGTTCTCGTTTTCATCTGAACACGTAAAAAAATTAAAGTTGAATTATTAAATAATTTATAATTATACAAATTAAGTTGCAAAGAGAATGAACTTTAATACCTTTTAAATCAAATAACCAATCACGTGTGCATAGCAATGCTTCAACATTTGATGATAGCAATGAAGTTCGATACTTACTTAACACCCGACCTCCGATACTGAAAGATGATTCGGAAGCAACAGTAGTAATCGGGATGCTCAATATATCGCGAGCCATTATAGCCAATTTTGGATACCTTACTTGATTTTCCTTCCAATATTGTAAAACATCAAGTTCTACTTTTCTATCAACGTTTTGTTCCTCCAAATACAATGTCAACTGTGACTTTTCATTATCAACAACTTTGAATTGGCTTTGAAATGTATCGAACCCATCCATCTCATCGAGCGTATTGCCACCAACATTTGAACTCTCGGGTATTAAAGAATTATGCATTGTCTTCGATTGAATATTATACTCCGTATCATATAGCTTATGCATACCATCCACAATACACTTCAATTTCATTTCACGCTCTTCAAATGTCATGTTAAGCTTTGAAAAACAATATTCAACAAGCTTAACCTTGTACCGAGGATCTAGAATAACCGCAAAAGACAAAATCATGGAATAATTTTTCCAATATTTATCAAACTTTTCTTTCATGTCTTTCGCCATGTCACTAATAACTTGATCCGCATTGCACATCTCCTCTTCAATATACAACTGAATTCTCCACACGTGATGAAAATATAAGTTCGAGGTAGGATAGGAGCTTCCAGAAAACAAAGTTGTGATTTCATAAAAAGGCTTCAAAAGTCGTGTGATTATTTCCACCCTTGCCCATTCCTCTTCTGACGGAGAAGTTTTAAAAACTGAATCAACTAAGGCTAACCGAGTATAAGCCCGTTGATAAGCTAATGCACAATCAAGCATAAGATATGTAGAGTTCCATCTCGTTACAATATCTTGACGAACATGCTTCCCACACTGTAGTGAAAGTATTTGTATGCATTCCGCAAACTTATACTTCCTAGCAGCACTTGCTCTCACATATTTCACCGACTCTCGAACCTTTTCAATGGCCCCTTCAATTGCTTTCAATCCGGCTTGAACGATAAGATTTAACACGTGCGCTGAACAACGCACATGAGTAAAATCTCCATCACACACTAATGCGTTATTCAAACGCAAATGATCTTTCAAACCCATAAACTTAACCCGCCTCTTTTTTATTACAACCCGTTTCTCTTTAGATCCCAAACCCAGCTGACCCGTAAAAACATTTTAAAGTTTATGGGATGACCCAACTGGACCCGCTAATCACTAAAAGGAAGCCCAAACTGACCCAATGGAATTTAGAAATGACCCAAAATGACCCAAATATATTAGTTTGGGTCAGAATTGCCAGGTCTACAATACATGTAAAGTTAATATATTTTTCAGATTTTTTTTTTCTTTTTTTGCATTACACGATGTTTTTATAACCAGATCAATTATTAAACATGCTGTCTTATTGATTAATTTATCAGACATATTAAAAAAGTGACAAATCTAAATTCTAATAAACGACTCCTATTAATGTCGCGTGTCATTTTCTCTTCAATCTTAAAATTTTCAATTATATTTTATTATATGTCATTAATTCTTATCTTAATTCTAATAAATAATTTCAAATAATGCTTTGATAAGGTTTAGTTTAAAAAAAATCATTATCTTTATAAAATAAATTTTAAAAATCTACGAATTAACCCAACCTAAACATTAGTGCATTACATGTATATAGTTTGATATCAGATACAAATTTCCTAAACTGAATTTTTACCCAGTGCTAAATTATTTAGTCCAATGTTAAACACATATATAGTGAATAAATATTATTATTTCTATATATGATTATTGCATGAATTATTAAGCATGTTTAATATTATAATAATGAATTATTTGTTTTAATCAAGCATTTAGAAGATTATAAGTGTCATAAGTGACTATTAAATATTAACCAGTTTAATTAGTTTTTCAAAAAAAAAATTTCTTATTTTACATGTAAAAAAAAATACAACCTCGTATCGACTTGTCTCTAATTATATTTTAATAATTAGAAATAATCGTTTTACTTTTGTTTTTGGTTTATATTTCCTATATTGTTATTGTTAAATAGGTTTATCACGGTCGCCGTGTTGCGGCGAACTTCTTTTATTATTTAGTCTGTGTTTACATGTGTTTTGAAATCACTATGAGCGCGTTGCGCACGTAACCGTTGACAAGATAAAAAGAAAATTTAGAAAAAACACTAAAAGATAACCGAAAGAAAATCAATAAATAAGTTGATGGTAATGATGTTGTTCGTATGAAATATGTGGTCAAAAATAAGCAAACGGTACTGGGTGCCGGTACCGAATTTTCCGAACCGAAAGATGTTAAGTACCAATTCGGTACCGACTTTTGGCGTTCCTGGTACGGATTTTTATCTTCATATACCGGTACCGTAACCGGTATTTTCGATACCAGTATCGATTTGGTATCGGTTAGCACTGAGCTCATCCCTACCCTTGAAACTAAAAAAAAAAGAAATCATTAAAAGTTGAAGAAAATCTACGGCACCCGTGCCGGGTAGCAGTACCAAAATTCCCGAACTAAAAGATTTTTAATATCAATTCGGTACCGACTTTTGACGTTTTCTATACCAGGCTGGCTGATACTGGTTTTTACCTTCTTGTACCGATACCGAACAGAATCGTGTATGTATTCTATTATAATATTAAAAGTAATATTCATTAATAATAATAATAATATATAAGAAGAACTGTTCATTCAGTTCTTCTATTATCATATATGAATTCATTTAGTGAAAAGTAAAACGCCAAAAAAATTTCATGAGTATAGATCACTTTATCACTTTAATTTAAAAATGAAGCTTTTTATACATGAGTCTCGAAGAGTTTTTTTTTTTTTTTTCATTTTCACCCAAATGTCAAACTCAGTTAAAATGTATCGTTAACTCAAATGGACGATTTTAGCAATTCTCAAACCTTATGGACGATTTTGGCTCTTTCCCATTTATTCTTTTGTTTTCTAATTTTATAAATTATATTTTTATCTTTAAATAAAAAAATAAAATAATTAAAAATGAAATATATATATATATATACATACACATTTATATATATATATATATATATATATATATACATACACATTTATATATTTACACACTTTTTTTTCTTTTTTACCTTTAAATAAAAAATAATAATAAATTAATAATGTTTGGTACGACGGGTCGACGAGGGGAGATGAGGTACAAGTGCCGAGATAGAGGAGGTGGTTGTGACAGTGGCAGTGGTGATGGTGGTGTTGGTGTTGGAGGTGGGGGTGAAGAAGAGAGAATGATAAAAGAGAAAAAGTGTGAATGATGTGTGTATACAATGGCGGAGCCACGAAACTCAGTGACCGAACTCTCAAAATCCAAATCGGTGGGGGTTGAACTCTTAAAAAATCCAATATTTTACACTACAAAAAAAATCAAAAATTTTCAGTAAAACTATCACTACTAGTGAAAAATCGGTGGGGGTCGGGCTACCCCTACCCCAATAAAGCTTCTCCATTTTATGTATATATATAAAATAATAAATGTGTGTGTATATGTATATATATTATGGTTAATTTATTGTTTTTTATTTTAATAGTAAAAAAAGAAAATTAAAAAAATAAGTGTGTATATACAAATCGTATGTATGTATATTATATTTATAATTATTATTTTTTTGTTTTTTATCTAAAGATAAAAAAAAAAAGAAAAACAAAAAAATAATAAAAGAATAATGGATAAATTGCTAAAATTATAACTGTGGTTTGGGAATTGCCAAAATCGTCCATGACTTAACAATACATTTTAACTGAGTTAGTGATTTGGATGAAAATATCAACTAAAATAAAACCTCAAGAACCCATATATAAAAAAGTTTTATTTTTAGACTGAAGTAATAAAAGTGATTAAACTCAAGTACCATTTTAGCATTTTACTGTTTAGTGAATTAACTTAATAACATTTTCCAGAAATAAAGCTAAGCATGAGTAAAGTTGATTAAGTGTACTCAAATTTTTACACTCTTTTTAATATTTTATAATGGAGCGTTAATATAACATGGGAGTTCATATTTATACGTCTCTCTTCTCTATCTCTTTATACATTGACGCAAGTTAGAAGAGGCTGGGGGACGCCTAACCTCTCGAACGTTTTGCTCAATAGTGTAATATATGTGGTTTCGTATAGAAATTTTTGGGTATATACGTTTTCGACCCCTTGGTTCTATAGAAATTTTTGGGTATATACGTTTTCAACCCTCCGTCGGAAATTTCAAACTTCGCCATTGTCTCTATACATAAATCTATCTACTATAATAAAAGAAACCAACTTTTGGACACGTGTCATTCATTGAAGGTATCCTCAAATCTATACTTATCTTATATTAACTAACTAAATAAATAATAAATTAATATTAAATTATATCATACTTTAATAAAATATTATCCTCAAATCTAAATTGTTAATTTAAAACATTTTTAAAACAAATACCTCTCTTTCCTACTTATCTTATATTAAATATATAAATAATAAATTAATATTAAATGTTATCCTAATTTATTACAAATATAACTTTTTTTTATTTTTATTTGGTATACAAAATTTTATTTATTCAACTTGTGTAAAACACGGGGTTTTTTTAAAATATATATTTTTATTATTATTTACTATACAAAGTTACATTTATATAACCCGTGTAATACACGAAGTTTTTAAAGATATAACTTTTTATTATTTGCTATGTAAAATTAGATTTATTCAACACGTGTAATATACGGGTTTTTGAAAGGATATAATTTTTTTATTATTTGGTAGATTTTTCAACCCGACTATACACGAGTTTTTTAAAGAGACGACGTTTTTAGTATTTAATATGCAAAATTACATTTATTTAATCTGTGTAATACACATGGTTTTTAAAGATATAACTCTTTTTTTAGATCTATTCAACAAGTGTAATATACGAGGTTTTTTAGGATGTATTTTTTTATTATTTGGTAGATTTATTCAACCCGATCATACAAGGGTTTTTTAAAGATACGACGTTTTTAGTATTTAGTATACAAAATTACATTTATTTAATCTGTGTAATACACATGGTTTTTAAAGATATAACTTTTTTTATTATTTGATATATAAAATGACATTTATTTAATCTGTACAATATACGAGGTTCACAAACATATAATTTTTTTTATTATTTAATATATAAAATTACATTTACTTAAACCGTGTAATACACGGGGTTCTAACCTAGTAGATATATAGAGAGAGATAAAGTGAAAAAAGATATGAGAATAAAATGTAAAGATATAAGAAAAGTGAGAGTCTATGATAATAGTTACTTCTTATAACATGTTATTTATTTACTCCATGTCACTTCTACGGTATGCATATAGATTACATGATTGATTTAAGTTATGTTTTTTTATAAGCGTATAAATTTCAAATTGTTACATAAGATATTTTAGACCTAATAAAATCATATTTTCATCATGTTTAAAAATAATGTTACGCTATAATCCGGACCAATCAATGGTATGGAAAAAACCCACTATACTATCCAGATAAATGCTAGTTGAGCCAAAAATTGATCGGGACCATGAACAAAAACCACTACGTCATGCATTAAATATAATTTGAAACGTTGTTTTTTTTTTTGAACGGGAAAGATTGCATAATCACTACTTCTAACTTACACCAACTTTACCCAATGCCAGGAATTGAACCTTTGTCTCTCACCAAGAGGCACAAAGCCTCTACCACATACCCTTGCAAACAGCGATAAATATTTGAATCTCTACATGCTACAAAGTCTTCTTTATATGCCATATGACAAAGTGGGCTAGTGGTGTTTTGTATTTGCTAATCGCACTATAATGACTCCTTTGTTACAACATTTTGCGTCGCCTATGTGACCAACTTCTAAATATCGCACACAGTCACCAAACAAACCTCTCTATGAAAAATATGTTTGCGTCGCAACCTATGGTTCACATGAACAACCTTAATTACAAGTAAGATGTCACTAAAATCTCAACATTACTAGAAGTCTAGAACTATCCCAAGCCATGGTTCGACAAAACTTTCATGAGTTGAGAAAACAAAGGGAGAAAACAAGGCTGCGAAAGTTTATGGTTTCATGCATGGGGTAAGGTTAAAAATAGTTAATGTAATAACTTAACACTTGTGTACCCGAAAAGGTTTATGAAATAATAAAAAATGACTATATCCGGTATATGAGATTATGAGGTGTTGGTGAATATATGGTTAAACTTTGCGAAAGACACTCCTTATAAACTAAATCAAATATAAAATAGACACTCCTGTAAGATTAAATATATATTATGTTTAATATTTAATCTATAGCCATTATAATCATTTACATAATATAGATCAAAATATATAATAACCTATTAATTAATTAGTTGGTAATTGTTGATGGACCATATTACCCTTATTAACTAATTAGGTTTCCTTCTGGGTGCTTATATAAGGAGAATTATGTAGAGGTCAAAAGGTTACACAGTTACATAACCTAATCATAACATCATCATCGACCTCCTCTCCCATAACCGATTCCCTTGTCGGTTTTCTTAGTCCCCATCATCAGTTAGCACCCTAAGGAGGAACCAGATCACACTGACAATTATGTCGAACGGGATGTCATCTTCTCTGACTGGATTCTCCACTGCACTGTCTGCTGTAACAGGTATGTTTTTAATGTTTTCCCTTATGTATAAACAGAACTGAACCAACATGTGGTATCAGAGCATATGTTGATTAGTCAGTTCTGTTTTGTATCCGTAAATCTGGATTAAAACAGGAAAACAGGTTTTAAAACCATAATAAAATTCGGTTTTTCATCATCCGAAATCATTACTGTTCGATTTCTGTCATCCGGAATGGCATCTCGGATGACATGGGCTCATTCTTATGTTACTGTTCCGAAATCTGAATGTTCAAAATATGTTTAAATGTGTAAAATAATTCCAGATTTCGGATGAAAGTTTGAATAATTTTATTTAGGGTTCATAATGTTCTTAGTTAAAATTCGAAATTTCCTTTATGTTTTGGAATGTGTTTTGAATTGTGGAATGTTTTCCTAATTTTGATCTAATTTTATCTAATAAGTTTTTTCGAAATCTGTTAATAGGATAAACAGATTATGATTTTCGAAATTTTCTGATAAAATTAGATCAATGTTAAAATAGGAAACTCTATCACAATTCCTAATTTTCGAATTTTCTGTTATGATTTCACATTAACAGCTGTAACAGCTTGCAGAACACATTTCGGATGGTCATTGCGGATGATCATTCCGGATGAACATTGTTCGCCCATTACGGATCAGCAATCGTCTGATCATTCTGGATGAACATTGTTCGCCCATTACGGATCAGCAACTGACCATTTCGGACTAAGCAAAGAACTGATCATTTCGGATGAATCTCGGACTAAGCATTACCATCCGAAATCCATCACTGATCATCAAGAACTGACCATTTCGAATGAATCTCGGACTAAGTATCATCATCCGAAATCATCCGAAATCAACCGAAATGACTCGACTTGCACGTTTTGGACACATCCGAAATCATTCGAAATCATCCATTTCGGATAATCCGAAATGATTCGAAATTATTCATTTGGGATGAATCCAAGACATGATTCATCCGAAATCATGAGTGTTCATAAAATTTGGCAGTTAATGTGAACTAAAATTTGGCTATTAAATAATTGGTTTTTGTAATTAAATAATTGGTTAATCAGAATCAGATACTGCTTTACAAAACCAAAATGGCTTAACTTGAATAAGCTTCTGATATATCATTTCTGGTCAAAGCTGATTTGATACATCTACTTATCATTCAAGTATTATGAAAGCTATGTTAAGTGTGCATCATAAACATGAATGTCTTAATATCTGGCCAAAGCTGATTTAATTCTTTCATAGATGGCATACTTAACAAGTGCATAACTAAAGTGATTGTCTCAATTTCTGGCCAAAGCTGATTTGTTACAACCACTTTGCACATATGCTTAAATGATTACACTTCTGGCCAAAGCTGATTTGTCTTCGTTTAAGTAGAATTTTAACTAAGTCTATTATTTTGATGTTAGTAATAGAAAATATCACAGCTTCATAATGTAAAATGGTCATTATTTATGCCTGCCTTAGTATTACGTGCCCTTAGATCACATTAGAACTTCTTTCCTAGTATCATAACTTGCTCATCTTATTTCCACTATCAGCACCAAATTGCGGTATTCCACCTTTGACTGGTGATAACTTTGCTGCATGGAAGGATGCTCTCATGCTTACTCTTGGGCTGCTGGATTTCGATTATGCTCTAAGAGAGGATAAGCCAGCGGACCTTACTCCACAAAGTACTGCTGCTCAGCAGTTAACTCATGAAAAGTGGACTAGGTGCAACCGCATGTCTCTCATGTTTATGAAGCAGTCCATCAGCAATGCAATCAGAGGAGCTATTCCTGATTCTGAAGATGCTAAAACCTACTTGGAACATGTGGAGGCGTAGTTCAAAGGGACGTCTAAAGCACACGCTAGTACCCTTATCCTCAAGCTGGTGACAACTAAGTATGATGGGAGGAGCGGCATTCGTGAGCACATCATGATGATGAATGACATGGCCAATAAGCTGAAGGGGCTGGAAATGGAGATCAGTGATGGTTTCCTTGTTCATTTTATCATCACTTCGCTTCCTTCATCCTTTGAAGCATTCAAGATCAATTACAACACTCAGAAGGACAAATGGACGATGAGTGAGCTGGTCGTTATGTGCGTACAGGAGGAAGAGCGTATGAGGATGGATCGCCCTATTGATGTTGCAAATTTCACCACCTCCAACTCAAAGAAAAGGAAGAACAACTATCAGAGGAAGGATGCTTCAAAAGTCCAAAGGCCTAATCCTAATACAAGTGCACCCTCCAGCTCTAAGAACTCCTTAGGCAGAATCCGCTGTAAGTTCTGTAAAAAGACAGGACACATGCAGAAGGAATGCCCTGACTTTAAGGAGTGGCTAGCTAAGAAAGGTAACGATTATTTTATGATACTTGAGTCCTATAATTTAAGTGTTCCTGCTAATTCTTGGTGGTTTGATTCTGGTTCTATGGTTCATGTTACCAATTCAACTCAGGGATTCCTTTCAATCCGGAAGCTGGAAAGAAACCAAAGAACGCTTAAGGTTGAGGATGATCGAGAATTAGAAGTGAAGGCCATTGGAACATTACAATTAGTTATGAAAACTGGTTTATGTATTAAACTTTATGATACCTTATATGTTCCTGAGGTAACTCGGAACCTTGTATCAGGACCAAAGTTAGACATGGACGGTTTTATTGTTTCCCATGGTCATCGCAAACTCTCTATCCTCTATGATTCTGTTCTTTATGGTATTGGTATTCTGGATGGTGGCCTCTATAGATTAGAACTAGATGATGGCTTTTCCAAATCTTTGTTGTCATATAACATTAATGAATCACTCACAAAGATGAAAGAGAAACGAGACTTAGAGACTTCATCCATGTTGTGGCATCAACGTTTAGGCCACATTTCAAAAGAACGATTAAATCGTCTTGTAAAGGATGAGGTCTTACCTCCTCTCGATTTCTCTGATTTTGGAACATGTGTCAAATGTCTTAAAGGTAAAATGACATTAGCGAATAAGAAAGGTGCCACTAGGAGTTCTAATTTATTAGAACTCATTCACACTGACATTAGTGGTCCCTACCAAATCGCTGGCATAACAGGACATACTTCATTTATCACTTTTATTGATGATTATTCTCGTTACATGTACTTGTATCTTATTAAGGAAAAGTCTGAATCTCTTACAACTTTTAAAGATTACAAGGCTGAAGTTGAAAAGCAATTAGATTGTCAGATTAAAGTTGTGAGATCAGATAGAGGCGGTGAATATTATGGAAGACATACTGATGTGGGACAAGCTCCTGGTCCATTTTATGAGTTTTGTAAGGGCCAGGGGATTGTCAACCAATACACCATGCCTGGTACACCTCAGCAGAATGGTGTCGCTGAAAGAAGAAACCGTACCCTTATGAACATGGTGCGCAGTATGTTAGCCAACACTAATTTACCATTATTTCTCTGGACTGAAGCGTTAAAAGCAGCTGTTCATATACTCAATAGAGTTCCTTCTAAGTCTGTCTCTAAAACTCCTTATGAACTTTGGACAGGAAGGAAACCGATTCTTAAATATATGAAAGTATGGGGCTGTATTGCTGAAGCAAAACTTTATAATCCTTTCCTAAGGAAACTTAACCCTAAAACAGTTACCTGTTTCTTTATAGGGTATCCTGATAATTCAAAGGGTTATCGTTTCTATTGTCCTTCCCATGGCACCCGTATTGTTGAAACCAAGCGTGCTGCGTTCCTGGAGGATTTCAAGGTCAGTGGGAGCAGTACCAACCCTTACGAAGAATTGCAAGAAGTACAAGACGCGGGGGGGAGAGACTCGTCGCTTACCATTACTCCGATTACTCCTCTTGTACCCAATGCAACTACTGCACCTGCAGCTACTGCACCAACTGCAAATTCACCTCTACAATCAGAACCCATTATATCTCATGACGAAGGCACATCAAACACTCAAAACCAAGACAACGCTGAACCCGATAATCCACTCAGGAGGTCATCTAGGCAAAGAAGGCCTACTAATTGGGATGATTATGTTACCTACCTGACTGAAATGGATCCCGGAAAGCTCAATGATCCTATCTCTTACAATGAAGCCATTAGCAGTGATCAGTCTTCTGAATGGAATAAAGCAATGATTGAAGAGCTTGAATCCATGAAGAAAAATGACGTTTGGGATTTGGTAGAATTACCCAACGGTGTCAAACCAGTAGGATGTAAATGGGTGTTCAAAACAAAACTGGATCCGAATGGGAACGTTGAACGCTACAAAGCGAGATTGGTTGCAAAGGGCTACACTCAGAAAGAGGGAATTGATTATCAAGAGACGTTTTCACCTGTCTCTCGTAAAGATTCATTAAGGATCGTCATGGCCCTAGTAGTTCATTTTGATTTAGAGTTACATCAGATGGACGTTAAAACCGCTTTCCTTAACGGAGACTTAGACGAAGATGTTTACATGAAACAACCTGAAGGCTTTAAACCTGAAGGTCAGGAGCATCTAGCCTGTAAGCTGAAGAAATCCATTTACGGGTTAAAACAAGCATCACGTCAATGGTACCTCAAGTTTGATGAAGTCATGAAGAAACAAGGTTTTATGAAGAATCAAGTGGATCAATGCACCTACCTCAAGATGAGTGGGAGCAATTTTACTATACTTGTCCTTTATGTAGATGATATTCTATTGGCAAGTAATAGTTTAGATATGTTGCATGAGTCGAAGCGTTTACTCTCGCATAACTTCGACATGAAGGATCTCGGAGATGCTTCTTACGTCATTGGCATCGAAATTCACCGAGATAGACACAAAGGGATCTTAGGATTGTCCCAAAAGGCTTACATAGATCGTGTCCTTACACGTTACAACATGCAACATTGCAAACCCTCAGTCGCTCCAGTAGTTAAGGGAGATGTTTTCGGTTCATTCCAGTGTCCGACGACAGAGATTGAGAAGGAGCAAATGAGCCAGATACCTTACGCGTCAGTAGTCGGGAGCCTGATGTATGCTCAAGTCTGTACTCGCCCAGATATCGCTTATATTGCTGGAATGCTAGGCCATTATCAGACCAATCCTGGTCTAGATCACTGGAAAGCAGCTAAGAAGGTACTTCGATATCTGCGAGGGACGAAAGACTATAAACTGACTTATAGAAGAAGTGATCATTTAGAAGTGGTGGGTTATTCTGATTCTGACTTTGCCAAATGCAAAGATGACAAGAAATCCACTTCAGGCTATATCTTTATGTTAGCAGGTGGCCCTATCTCATGGAAGAGTCATAAACAACAGTTGACCACAACTTCCACAATGATGGCAGAGTACATTGTTGTTTATAACGCAACCTGTCATGGAATGTTGCTTAGAAATCTGATCACTGGACTCAAAATCGTTAATTCCATTTCTAGACCATTGAAGCTTTATTGTGATAATTCAGCTGCCGTTAGTTTCTCGAACAGTAACAGTTCGACTGGAGCTGGTTTATATCTCGATACAAAGTATATGTTCGTACGAGAACGAGTTGAGGAAAATGATCTTTGTATCGAGTATATTAGTACTAAAGATATGCTTGCGGATCCGATGACTAAAGGTCTCCCTCCTAAGGTTTACGAAGAACATGTTCGGAATATGGGATTTAGTAAAGACCTTATTTAAGCATATTGTACTAGCTTACGTTTTATGATTAATGAAATTTACTCAGTTTGATTTTGTATGTCTCTTAGAATATGTTAAACCGGTATAATGACATATAGACAAATGAAGTTACAAATCAAACAAAGGGCTTATGCGTATTTTGATCATGACGATTAGGTTTTAAATTAAGGCTATAGTATGACTAATGGGGGTCCTGAGTCGCATAATGATTCAACGGCTGTATTTCTCTGCTATAGTACTTGTTTAAGGCTAAAATGAGTGTTAACTCCTGATCAGGCTTATCTAATACTCATAGTAAATGATTACTCGGCTAAGTGGGAGAATGTAAGATTAAATATATATTATGTTTAATATTTAATCTATAGCCATTATAATCATTTACATAATATAGATCAAAATATATAATAACCTATTAATTAATTAGTTGGTAATTGTTGATGGACCATATTACCCTTATTAACTAATTAGGTTTCCTCCTGGGTGCTTATATAAGGAGAATTATGTAGAGGTCAAAAGGTTACACAATTACATAACCTAATCATAACATCATCATCATCATCGACCTCCTCTCCCATAACCGATTCCCTTGTCGGTTTTCTTAGTCTCCATCATCAGTTAGCACCCTAAGGAGGAACCAGATCACACTGACAATTATGTCGAACGGGATGTCATCTTCTCTGACTGGATTCTCCACTGCACTGTCTGCTGTAACAGGTATGTTTTTAATGTTTTCCCTTATGTATAAACAGAACTGAACCAACAACTCCTTGTAAACTAAATCAAGTCCAATAAAATAGATCAAGGTTCTTAAAAGATTAAATGCAAAGTTAAAAATGATCACTAAAACAAGTTTTACAGAATCAAATAAGTATTATAAAATTTAAGTTTTTTAAAATGAGTAAAATATATATGATCAACTTTGATACTTTCTATAGTGATAATTCTTGTCAAATTACCGGATAAATGGTTGAAAAGTTAAAAAACGATTTAAAAAAAAAACTTATGAGAGGACATGTATTGCTAGGTCTTACATGAATGTGTCATATGATGCTTTTCAAGTTTTTTTAAAGTTCAATTTTCACTCCATTTAAGCAGGTAATCTTTTCACATGTAGCTCCAAAAACACTTTCGTGAAAGGGGTGGTTGGGAAGAGGTAAACTTTTCACCCACCCAGTTATCTATTTTTTTTATTGAATGGCAACAAACTATATGCAAGTATAGCGCCAGTCAGAGGCTGAAAGGGAACAACAAAAAGACATTACAACATAGCCAAAGTTGTCATGTCAACTCTCCTCTCTAAGTATCCAATTGCCCAAAAACATACAGAGTGGTCACTCTCTTGAGTAGAGGTAAACTATTTTTTTTCTTTTTTATAAATTAGCATTAATAAATAAAACATATTTTAACAAATTAAACATAGAGTTAAATGTTATTTTAGTCCATGTGGTTTGAGCCATTTTGCCAGTTTAGTTCAAAGGTTTCATTTTTCGCTTGTGCGTCCAAAAAGGTTTCACCATTGCCATTTTAGTCCACTGGATTAACTTCATCCATTAATTCTGTTAACGAGAAACGCTATTCGGTCATTTTATATGGCTGAATTGCTCTTGTAGTTCACAGAATTACATATAAAATGACCGAATTGTCCTTGTTAATAAAAAAGTGTATGAAGTTAACCCATTGGACTAAAATGGCATTTAACTCTTAAACATATTTTTAACAAAATAAAAGTACAATAAAGTAAAAAAAAATTACATTAAATTAAAAATAACTAAAAGTACATTTATTTAAACTAAATAAAATTACTACTCTTCGTCGGATTCCATCAATAGGTGGGGTAAATCTAGTCTTCCGAGATCCTCAACGAGATCATGTTTTAGTCTCCAATGCGTATCTTCATCCATAAGCCCGTTTAACATACTGTCATCAAGAGCGGGCTGGACTAAATGATCCCGAATGTGTACCGCTATCGCATTTATGTCGTCTTTTAAAATCATGTTATGTAAAATAATACATGTATACACCACATACCTAATTTTTGTCACACTCCTAGCACGCATTGGCCGATTCATTATACCCCATTTTTACTTAAAAACACCAAAAGTCTGTTCCACGTCTTTTCTTGTCGCTTCGTGTTGCTTCTTGAACTTCTTTTCGTCTGATATGTGAGGATATGGAAACGATTTGACAAACACGGACCATGTAGGGTAGATTCCATCCACGAGATAGTAACCACGTTTGTATAAGTGGTTGTTAACGTAAAATGGACATTTTGGCGCAGTTCCATTTCGTTCAGTAAGAAATAATGGATATTGCTGAAGCACATTGATGTCGTTATGTTCATCTGGAGGACCGCAAAAAGCATGCCAAACCCACAAATTTTTAGAGGCCACCGCTTCGAGCATAACTGTCGGGTATTGGTGATCTCCTCTCATATATTGGCACGAAACTCTGTGGGACACATTCTCCAAACGAAATGGGTGCAATTAAGGCTACCGACCATACAAGGAAGGTGATGTTTCTCCTCATGAGCTTAGTACAAAAGCGCAATGCCGTGACTTGTTGGTCTACGTAAGAACTCAGGAGCGTATATTTTACATACCGTTTCGCATAAATATTCTAGACAATCGTGGGAAGTCCTTTCCGCCATATGTAAATACTCGTCGTTCTCGTCCGGAGGGTTACCGGTTGTAAGTTGTTTAATAGCCGATGTAACTTTTTGCAACGATGTAAAACCCTTCTTCATTCTCGCATCCACACCCTCTTCAAACCACGGGTGATTCGCTTTCACGTCGCTCACAATTTTTAAAAACAAACATTTTGACATACAGAACCTATAACGAAAAATATCATCGTCGTGTTTCAGGTCGTCGACAAAATAATCCGCCATAAGGGTTTCAGGGCCACTCTCACGATCACGACGAGCATATCGTTTTTTGCTAGATGTGTCACACCCTGGCTTTTGCGGAAGCGTGATTATGGTGTGACTTTCTTAATACCATTGCATTCAATCATAACAACAACTATATGATAAAACCATAGATGTTCATCCATAAATTAAGTTTAAAAACATGACAACATTGTTTGGAACATAGACTTCAAATTTAAGTTTGCAACCATACGAATTGTTTACGAGTTCACTAAAGACTCATCAAAAGATATTAAATAAAACCAAGGTTTGGAAGACGTGTCTCGTCCAGGATTAAGACGACCAACCCAAACCTCAAAACCATGGATGGCATCTTTATTCACAACGCAGCATGAAACTTCCAACGCCCGCCAGATCCACTTACTAATTTCCTGAAATACATGTATTTTGAAAACATCAACAAAAGTTGAGCGAGTTCATGTGTTTGTTTGTGTGTATGAGTAAACCTTTGAAAGTATGTCTGTATGTATGTAAATCCTGGTATGAGAGCAACAAGGAAAACAGATCACCAGTGGTTTGCAAGGCCATTGATATGTGTGAAGTGATGCAGGAAAACTCAAACCTAGCAGATTTATCTCCGGGAATAAGACATAGTCACCACATGGGCCACCCTGATCCGCATGGGTGTGGGCTCGCTACACCCAAATAGATCTATCACTCATGTCCCTCGGTCCTACAGCGAGGATTAATGGCCATAAGTGTTGTACCCACCACTCACATGATCAAGTAGTACCCTTCCTTAGCTAACCATACCATGTATAAAACGTTTGTAAACAGTTGTAACATGTATTTCACCCCCGAAGTTATAAAACTGAAAACAGCTAAAAGAGAAGGGGGACATGAAACTCACAGTCTTGCGTCTTCAACAATCGTAACTCGAACTTCTCCGGTGAACACGACTACCTACAACGTACTAATGTCTATTAGACGAACGGGCCGTGCCTTGACTTGGTGTTAACGTTTTTGAGTTACGTTTCTTTAATGCCTTTGTCATTATTCCAAGTTATATAATTATTGTCAAAATAATCAATATTTTAACTTAAATTATATTTATTACATTTTGGAATAATTGTTAAACAATATATATTAACGTAATACTTCCCAAGTATTTATACTTGTATTTCCTTCCCAATGATGGGGGTATCTTACACATGAGTATTCGCATTCTTGTATTTGTATATTTTGCCATGTATTGGTGTCGTATTCCGGTGTGTATTTATACGTGTGAGAATACGTATTTTATGGTATTCATTAAGTATTCATATACTTAAATTTATATTAAACCTTCCGGGATATTATTTCTAATAAAAGTCTACCAATATATATTTCCAAAATATATATTCAAGAAGTATTACTTAGAAAAATTATTTATAATTTTTCATTTGGCAAAATATTTGTATTTTCATATAAGTTCTAAAAATAATATATTTTCAAGTCTAACTTTAGAAAATATATATAAACTTATTTTTATCCAAAAATAATGTACTTCAAGTGTACTCAAGAAAATATATATCTTTCCCAAAAATTACATCTTCTAAAAATTCCAAGAAAATATGTTTTTACTTCCCAAAAACAAGATATCTTCTCTTTGCCAAAAATATGATATAACTTTGTAATAATTGTAAAAATCATATTTTCATTTCTTTGTGTCCAAAATATTATTTACCAAAATATACTTTGTGAGCATATTTTCCGGAATATTTTGTAAGTTACATTTCTTGTTTGGTTTCGCCAATATTTTGTGTGTAACTTGTATATTTATTCCTTGATATTTTGGTAATATTTTGGATTGTAATTCTTGGTGTTTTTGTGAGTTATATTATTACATGCCTTAAAATAATATAACTAATACACAAAGTATACAAATAATCACACACATTGTGTCTCCTAAATATATATTTCTCAAATACATATTTAGTCACTTTTATTTATGAAAACCAACCTCCAATATTTGTATTTTTGTAACAAAAAATTATGGCAAAGTTTGTGTAACCATTTATTGTTGAAAATACACTTGTAAGTGTATGTTTATAAATATTTTTCTAAGTGTTTATATTTTTAGAAAATTTTGCCATAGTTTCCCCTAAAAATGGAGGTTTCCATGCTTTCAAACATATCATTTTGTTTTGTAAAAATAATCACAATCAATTTACAAGCAACTCTAAACAACTTACACTTACCAATTTTGCCAAAATCATGCTTATTCCACTACTTCATGAACTTGAAAGTTTATGAAAACTTGTAGTAACTTGGTAGTGTGTTTAGTGAGTTTAGTTACCCTTAAAGTGTGGTTGTTTGTATAAAAACATCATTCTTGAAAGATTTAGATGTTTACAACTTGTAATCATGCTTTACAAAAATGTTTCTTTGTGAAATTTTCTTGTTACACAAGTGTTTCAACACTTGTTTAACCACCAAAAATAGTGTTTGTTCATGTAAGAACCAAGTTTTAACGAAAATTATATTTTTAACCCGGTTTCTTTAGAAATCATCCATAAAATTTCTAGATCTACAAGTATCACAACTTACTTTGATCATCATTTTACAAGAAAAACAATTTGTATTTCAAGTTCATGACTACATAAGGATGATCTATTGATTTCTTAACATAATCATTGTCATGGCCCCCGACCCGGTTTGACCCGTTTCAGGAGCCGCGGGACAGAAATCCCGTGGTATTTAATTAACAGCGGAAGTTTCTTCAGGATCTTTTTAAAACTGAAATATTTCCCTATTATTTTATTTCACAACTCGGGATAAAAACCGGTAATTTACAATCTTGAGATTTCACGAAGAAATCTTTTATTTTACAAAACATGTTTCTTTATTTTATACTGAGCCACTTCCTTAAGCTGATAGTGCTTCACGGCACTTTTCCTGGATCACAACAGATCACCTGAAACATGTTTGAAAAAGGTTTTGTCAGCGGGAAATACTGAGTGAATCATTCTTTTTACTAAAACGACTCGTTTGTTATAATTTACAGTATTAAGAGCGATTACAATGTTTCTGATATCAAACCAACTACCCACGGTATTTGTCACTCGACCGGATCTGTGACTATGGTCATATCCCCCATTGGCTGCCCCAATGGTGACGATTATCAAGTAATGTATACAAAACCCCACATACCGGCTGTAGCTTGGTGATTACAAAGACTTAATCTCCGTAATTATAACTTTGAAATAAACATGCCTTTGTAAATAGATTTGATAAAAAGAGAATGACTCACATTGCAGATTTAATTTTGAACAGAGCTTAGCCTACTGATTAGCCTTGATAACCTAGTTTAAATAATCAGGCACACAAACTAGGTTAGTAACTTAATACAGCATTTACGATAACTCACGAGATTAAAACCTTCACAACGAATGACAAAGTGCGATACTTAAACATCCATCGATTTAACGACGAATGACAAAGCATAAACCCTAATGTGGGCAGCACTTAAACATCCATTGGATAGTTTAATCGATCGGAAATTGAATCGTAGCAGCGATCGAGTTATTACCCTGAATTGCGGCGTCGATTAGTGAACCGTGTGTGTTAATTGTGGTAAACAGAACGTATCTCGGTGCATGCAGCGAAGTTTTACGTCGTTTCAATACCAAAATTCGATTGCCAATGTCTGCTATTTATACCCGAATTTTTCCCCTCCTTACGGACCGTAAGACTCAACCCTTACGGTCCGTAAGGGTCACCTATTTTTTATAGAGTAGCCACGGTTAGGACTAGCTTTGCTGACTTGGCATATTCTTAATTTCAAATTTTGACAGCGAGTAATTTAGATAATCGTTAACTAGGGTATACCCCCTTGAGTTTTAGGGGCCTTGATCCTGATTCCGATTGTTCTGAAAATTTTAGGGTTTGTGCAGAATCACTTGGGTGTCTCAATTAGGGTTTCCTATTGGATAAAATAATATAATAATTAGGACTTTTGATGAGAGTTGTTACATTCTCCCTACCTTAATAAAAATCTCGTCCTCGAGATTTACTGGAATAATTGAGGATACTTTCGCTTCATTTCTGATTCCAGCTCCCAAGTGTATTCAGCTCCTCTCTTTGAATTCCATCTAACTTTGACTAAAACTAGTCGTTTATGTTTGAGAAACTTGATCTTTCGATCCTCAATTTGAAGAGGTTTCTCAACAAATTTCAGCTTTTCGTTTACCTCTATATCTCTAAGAGGTACTACCAGTGATTCATCTGATAAGCATTTCTTGAGATTGGATACATGAAATACATCATGTACTCCTGCTAATTCTTTTGGTAGTTGTAAACGATAAGCAACTGGTCCTATACGTTGGATCACTGAAAATGGTCCTACGTACCTTGGACTTAGCTTTCCTTTCTTTCCGAATCTAACTACTCCTTTCCAAGGAGAAACTTTTAATAATACTTTGTCTCCTACTTGGAATTCAAGTGGCTTGAGCCGATTATCTGCATAACTCTTCTGACGATCACGAGCCGTCTTCAGTCTTTCCTTGATTTGAGTAATCTTATCAGTCGTCTCTTGCACTATTTCAGGACCTGACAATTGACTTTCTCCTATTTCTGCCCAACAAACTGGAGTTCTGCACTTTCTTCCGTACAGTGCTTCAAATGGGGCGGTTTCAATACTTGAATGATAGCTATTGTTATAGGAGAATTCAATTAATGGTAAATGATCATCCCAATTTCCACCAAAATCTATTACACATGCTCGGAGCATGTCTTCTAGAGTTTGGATCGTCCTTTCACTTTGTCCGTCTGTTTGGGGATGATATGCAGTACTCAGATTGAGTCGAGTTCCCATAGCTTGCTGGAAGCTTTTCCAGAAATGAGAAGTAAAACGACTATCCCTATCTGAAACAATGGAGAGTGGAACTCCATGTAAGGATACGACTTCATCTACATACAATTTTGCCAACCTTTCCATATTAAAGGTTTCTTTCATTCCTTCAGCATCATCCTTGATTGCTGTAGCTTGAACATTCTTCAATTGTTCCATTAAATCTATTTGTAGATTTAATCTGAGAGCACGAACCCGTCGTTGTTTCTCATAATACTTACGACTTAAGGCATCTGCAACTACATTTGCCTTTCCTTCGTGATACTGAATATCACAGTCCTAGTCACTTAAAATTTCCATCCACCTTCTTTGCCTCATGTTTAACTCTTTTTTCCCAAATATGTACCTTAAACTTTTATGATCTGTATAGACGGTAAATTTACTTCCATATAGATAATGTCTCCAAATCTTAAGGGCAAAAATTACGGCTCCTAATTCTAAATCATGAGTCGTATAATTTTCTTCGTGCTTTTTCAATTGCCTTGAAGCATATACAATCACGTTTTTGCGTTGCATAAGCACACATCCATATCCTAGTTTTGAAGCATCACAATATACTTCAAAATCTTCAGTTCCTTCTGGTAAGGCTAAGATTGGAGCATTTGCTAATTTCTGTTTCAAAATCCTAAAGGCTTCTTCTTGTTTTGGTCCCCATTCAAACTTAACGGCTTTACAGGTTAACTTAGTTAATGGTACGGCTATCTTGGAAAAATCCTTAATAAACCGTCGATAATATCCAGCTAAACCTATAAAACTTCTAATTTCCATTGCGGTTTGCGGAACCTTCCAATTGGTAATTGCCTCTATCTTAGCAGGATCTACGTAAATACCTTCGTGATTCACCATGTGTCCTAGGAATTGTACTTCCTTTAACCAAAATTCACACTTCGAGAATTTGGCATAAAGCTTTTCTTTTCTTAACAAAGTTAAGAGTGCATGAAGGTGTTCACAATGCTCTTCCTGATTTTTGGAATAAATAAGTATATCGTCTATGAAAACAATTACAAATTTATCCAAATACGGTTTACAGATCCTATTCATCATGTCCATGAATGCAGCAGGTGCATTCGTTAACCCAAAGGGCATGACTGTAAACTCGTAATGACCATACCTAGTTCTGAAAGCAGTTTTAGGTATGTCTTCTTCTTGTACCTTCAATTGATGATATCCGGAGCGTAAGTCTATCTTAGAAAAATATCTAGCTCCTTGAAGTTGATCAAACAGATCATCAATCCTAGGTAATGGGTATGGATTCTTAATTGTAATCTTATTTAATTCTCTATAATCGATACACATTCTCATTGAACCCTCCTTTTTCTTAACAAATAGCACTGGTGCTCCCCAAGGAGATGAACTAGGTTGTATGAATCCTTTACTTAGTAATTCATCTAATTGCTTTTTCAGTTCTAACATTTCTGTGGGTGCTAACCGATAAGGTGCCTTGGCTATCGGTGTAGTTCCTGGAATTAGATGAATCCTAAATTCTACTTCCCTATCTGGGGGTAATCCCGGTAACTCTTCTGGAAATACATCCGGATATTCTGAGACTACAGGAATTTCCTTAAGTTCTTTACCCTTAGTACTAATGATTACTGAAATCATATATACTATTCCTTGTTTTCGTTCATAATTAGCAATTTTCATTACTGATATGAACTTCATGGGCTTACGTGGTTTATCTCCTGTAATCCTAATTACTTCTCCGGTGGGTGATTGAATTTCTATGGAATTCTGATCACAAAAGATTCGAGCATGGTTGGCTACTAACCAATCCATTCCTAATACAACATCAAATTCAGCTAAATTCATTGGCAATAGTTTTGCAGAGAATTTATGTCCTAAAAGTTCTATATTTCCTTCCTGCAAAACTTTATCTATTTTAACTGAATTTCCGTCTGCCGTTTCAACTGTAAAAATCTGCCTAATATTGGTTAAAGGTAAATTAAGAGCTTGACAGAATGAAGTATTTATAAAACTTTGGTTTGCACCAGAGTCAAATAATACTTTTGCGTATACGTTGTGAACTATTGTTTTCTTTCTGCAGTTTTCTTCATGATGTCCTACAGTTTTGCAAAAATTGCAGGTTATATCGCATCTTCCATAATGTTTCTTCTTGCATTTCCTGCAGAATGACGGAGTTGAGAATTGCCCAGTTCCTCTTCTCTTGAAATTACTACTGTTACCCGCACGAAATCCTTGGGTAATTTTCTGAGCCAATTCTTTCTTTTTGTTTTCATCTTGTGTACGTACCAGTTCGTCAGTTAGGGTGTTAGCTAATTCCACAGCATCGTCAATAGTGCGAGGTCTCGCAGCTTTAACGATATTGCGGATTTCACTAATCAGTCCCCAAATGTAGCGAGAAATGAGTACCGGTTCTGGCGAAGCCAGCGTTGGTACCACTCTAGCATATTCAAAGAATGTCGAAGTATAACCGCGACAATCTACACCCATCATCCGATGATTTAGGAACTTATTTGTCATTTGTTCCTTTTCATACTCGGGACAGAATTTTCTTTCTACAAGACCCTTAAATTCTTCCCAATTCATGGCATAAGCTATTATTCTTCCTTTTGATTGTAACACAGTGTTCCACCATTCGAGTGCTCCTTCCTTGAAGAGATTTGATGCGTACATGACCTGATCATCTTTAGCACATTTACTTATTGCAATTACTGCTTCGGTTTTCTCTAACCAACGCAGTGATGCAGTTGCTCCTTCATTGCCTGCAAATTCAGTGGGTTTACAAGCAAGGAATTCTTTGAAAGTGCAACCAGGCGTTGCGGCTTTCATTTTCTTAGGAAATGGAGCTTGATGTGGTTCATCATTATGATTAACATGATCATTGCCTCCGTTTACACTATTACTGAAGTTATCTTCAGAAATACGTTTACCAGGAACGATTTGTTGCGGTTCGATTGGATTCTTTACAGCAGCAACGATTGCTGGAATAGCATTGGCTATCCCTTGAGCAACAATATTTTCGATATCTTGCCTAGTCATATATTGATCTCCTGGATGTTGCTCAGACTGATTAACCTCATTTACTGATTCGTTACCAATGTTTGCCATCTGATAATTAATTTTATATAAATAATTAGTATAAATACAAATATAATAAAACAGTTTGCACATAATCACCTTAACATGTATAACCAAAAATTATCGATTTCCCGAGTTTCATTTCTATATATTATATTATGCCTCGTACACACGATTATCATACAACGTTTTATTGTTAAGTTATTACACATACTGGTTCTTATGATTATTTATTAAACAAATATTCCTGCAAACTCCCATTATCTGGTCAGCTAATTTCTTAAAAACGACGCTCCCTTTCATCGTACTTCCAAGTAACTCTTTCTCCAACATCCCTAATCTTATTTCCTGCATTAATTAACTCTTCGCCCCAGAGACGAAGTTCAGTCAGATTCTCCGGGCTCATAGTTGGGTATAGTGGAGGTTCTGGGTCAACTTGTGGGAAAAATGTATCAGGGTTGTTTAAAAGATTTTGGTATTGCCAATCAGTTGTCCACCATTCATCTAATTCTACTAGTAGTGGTTGAGGTTGGAAAATAGGATCTGGAATAGCAGGTTCCAGATTGATTGGAATTGGAGCTTCTAGTGGGTAGCTGAAAAGATCTTCTTCAGTAAATATAAGGTTTGGATTAGCTGGTTCAAGATTTCCATCGGCTGGTCCGATGAGGTCACTCATTACTAGTTTATGATCTAAAACTTCCCAGGGAGTCATTTTCTATTTCTGTCTAGAACTTTCTCCGACTTTTCTTTCTGTTTGCTTAAAACTCTTCTCAGCTTCTATCTCTATTTGATTAACATTTTCCTCAATTTCTACCCCTTTTCCTTTGTCTTTTGGTTCTTCAGTTTTTGTAACCTTTCTTATTGCTGGCTTTTTCCTACGTACACGCCTCCAGCCCACAAATCTGCTTCTTTTCTTGGGTTTAGGTTTTGCCAGTGGTTTGGATTGAAATTCCATGGGTTCTTCTTTATCAGCGAAGTAACCAGTGAATTCCTTGGAAACTTCTATCTTAACGGGATAGAGGTTAAGATTTTCTAAAGCTTCAGATATCTCATTTATGCTGTTTAGCATATATGCAAAATACATACCAAATGTTAAAATAAAATAACAAAATTTCATAGATAACCCTTAAATATTATTGCATACCATACATAAAACAACTGACAAGTAAAATATACTACGATTTACTGTGAACTTATTTATTTACTGAATAAGGTTTCTGGATTGTAAATAAATAAAGGTGCTAAAACTTGAGTTTAGAGTATTTAGAGATTTGCATTTTCTGCTACTGTGGCTAGCATATAAAGATCTGCCCATTTCTCATCTAATTTGTCCTCCCAGGGTGTTTTACTGGTTAATTCCTGGGTTTCCTGTTTAACTTTCTTTTCTCGGATTTTCCT
The DNA here is from genome assembly GCA_030545235.1 of Helianthus tuberosus. Lineage (NCBI taxonomy): Eukaryota > Viridiplantae > Streptophyta > Magnoliopsida > Asterales > Asteraceae > Helianthus > Helianthus tuberosus. Next base: position 152,300,102 of record CM060400.1, read on the forward strand.
CATTTCCTCCTGACTTTTCCTAATAATCAAACTTCTTTTATTAGGAGAAAGTGGTTTCTCATAATGTGCCTTTCTCACAAATATTCCTTCTTCAGGAATTACAGAGTGATTTGAGGATTTGGGGATGAACTTCCCTTCTCATTGGATGACCTATCTAATTTAAGATAGATATTTGACAGTTTTTGTTTACCCATACTGTAATTAACAAATAATCAGTTAATAAAACACATAATCACATAATTGGCAATCAGTAAAATTAAGTATTTCTAAATACTTAATAGGCTTAGATCAGTGGCTCTGATACCACCTTTTTCTGTCACGGCCCCCGACCCGGTTTGACCCGTTTCAGGAGCCGCGGGACAGAAATCCCGTGGTATTTAATTAACAGCGGAAGTTTCTTCAGGATCTTTTTAAAACTGAAATATTTCCCTATTATTTTATTTCACAACTCGGGATAAAACCCGGTATTTTACAATCTTGAGATTTCACGAAGAAATCTTTTATTTTACAAAACATGTTTCTTTATTTTATACTGAGCCACTTCCTTAATCTGATAGAGCTTCACGGCACTTTTCCTGGATTACAACAGATCACCTGAAACATGTTTGAAAAAGGTTTTGTCAGCGGGAAATACTGAGTGAATCATTCTTTTTACTAAAACGACTCGTTTGTTATAATTTATAGTATTAAGAGCGATTACAATGTTTCTGATATCAAACCAACTACCCACGGTATTTGTCACTCGACCGGATCTGTGACTATGGTCATATCCCCCATTGGCTGCCCCAATGGTGACGATTATCAAGTAATGTATACAAAAGCCCACATACCGGCTGTAACTTGGTGATTACAAAGACTTAATCCCCGTAATTATAACTTTGAAATAAACATGCTTTTGTAAATAGATTTGATAAAAAGAGAATGACTCACATTGCAGATTTAATTTTGAACAGAGCTTAGCCTACTGATTAGCCTTGATAACCTAGTTTAAATAATCAGGCATACAAACTAGGTTAGTAACTTAATACAGCATTTACGATAACTCACGAGATTAAAACCTTCACAACGAATGACAAAGTGCGATACTTAAACATCCATCGATTTAACGACGAATGACAAAGCATAAACCCTAATGTGGGCAGCACTTAAACATCCATTGGATAGTTTAATCGATCGGACATTGAATCGTAGCAGCGATCGAGTTATTACACTGAATTGCGGCGTCGATTAGTGAACCGTGTGTGTTAATTGTGGTAAACAGAACGTATCTCGGTGCATGCAGCGAAGTTTTACGTCGTTTCAATACCAAAATTCGATTGCCAATGTCTGCTATTTATACCCGAATTTTGCCCCTCCTTACGGACCGTAAGACTCAACCCTTACGGTCCGTAAGGGTCACCTATTTTTTATAGAGTAGCCACGATTGGGACTAGCTTTGCTGACTTGACATATTCTTAATTTCAAATTTTGACAGCGAGTAATTTAGATAATCGTTAACTAGGGTATACCCCCCTTGAGTTTTAGGGGCCCTGATCCTGATTCCGATTGTTCTGAAAATTTTAGGGTTTGTGCAGAATCACTTGGGTGTCTCAATTAGGGTTTCCTATTGGATAAAATAATATAATAATTAGAACTTTTGATGAGAGTTGTTACAATCATCCTCTTATCTTGCCATATCATGTTTTTAATCATGATCTAGCAAGATCATATGATGGTCTACATCATTTACACAAGCTAACAACAATCATCAAGTATAACAACACATAAATAACATGATTTCTTCATGATTTCTTATAGTTTTAAGCTTATGTTCATGTTTCTTTCTTGTGATTCTTTAGTGTTCTTGTTATTTTTTATCATGATTCATCATTAACCACTAAAAATAGATGTAAAATAGAGTGTACAAGGATCTTACCACTAGCTCAATGCTAGGGATGAATCAAGTGAAGAAAATGAGTGGATAAAAGCAAATAGAGAAGGTCCTTCAAGATCCAAAGCCACCAAGCTTCCTTGTATGGACTCTAACACCCGTGTATGCTCTTGGAATGGATGAAGATGAATGATTGAAGATGAGTGTGTGTGGGGTGATGTTCGGCCGAGAGCTCCCAAGGAAGAAGAAGGATGAGTGTTGAAGTGTTGTGTAGATTATGAGATGTTATGATCTTCAAGGTTTACTTATAACCCATTCTAACCAATTAACTCTTGTATAATGTGTAGTAAAAAGGGAAACAAGATCCATTAAACAAATGAAATAAAATCAACAAGGTATGGGCCAAGCATGGTCGTCCCATAGTTGGGGGGGGGGGGGGTCTAGGTGTAGGCTTTAACCCTTTAGTTGCACTTTAGTTCAAATCCAAGTGTTCGTTACGTGTTTCAGTTATTAGATATTTTTAGGAGGTGTTATGATGTTCGGGGATCATAATTAGCTTGGAAACATTAAAACAGTGCTTCTAGTGCAAATTTGGTGTTTCGGGTAGTGTCCGGTTGTTCGGTTAGATACTGATTCGTTAAAGTGCTAAGCCTTGCAGTTTAGTGTGCTTTATGTATCTTTTTGTGACACTTTTAATTCCCGACACTTAGGAAAGCATTCAGGACCATTTTATCATGTTTTTGCATAATATTAATGTGTTAAAATGCTGATTTATGCTGAATTTTACTAAATTCAGCACTTTGGGTGAGTTTTAGGCACTTTCCGGCACTTAAACTATCACCTAGAAAAGCAGTTTTGTGATCCTTACTTCCCTACACTCTATGCTAGTGTAGTACTTAGTTTCTGACTCATATTGGGTCTCAAAACACTGTCTGTCTATGTACTGAATTCCGTCAGCATTTTCCCGGTTTGTCTGTTAACTGTGCTAACTGTGTTTCGCGCATCATTTGAGTCAATAAAGTTCTCATGCAATCAATGATATGTCATTTGCAATATGTGATGCACATGTGTGTATAAAGAAATAATCAAAAAGTAGTTAACTTGTAATTCAGCATAATTATTAAGCATTAATCAAGATTAATTAATTGTATGGATACCTGGATTTTTGACAGTTGTCATATTCTCCCCCTGTTAAGAAAATTTCACCCCGAAATTTTAAGCTTTACTATTAGCAGCAGGGGTTTTAGGAAATAAGTGCGGGTATTTTGCTTTCATGTGGTCTTCACGCTCCCAAGTAAACTCTGGGCCGTGACGTACGTTCCATCGAAGCTTAACAAGTTTAACACTACTCCTTCTAGTCTTGTTAACTTTCCAATCTGTGACCTCAACGGGTTCTTCTGTAAAATGGAGTGTGTCATCAATGCGAACTTCGTCAGCAGGAATAACCACCATTTCCTGTGTTGGACTCTTCTTCAGATTAGATACATGGAACGTATCATGTACACCATTAAGTTCCGCAGGTAGATCCAACTTGTAAGCCACAAGACCAATCCTTTCCAGGATTTTGAACGGTCCAATATATCGTGGGTTTAACTTTCCACGCTTCCCAAAGCGTGCCACACCTTTCCACGGTGAGACTTTCAACAAAACCATATCTCCCACTTCAAACTCCAAAGGTTTCCTTCTTTGGTCCGCATAGCTCTTTTATCGATCACAAGCCGCCTTAATGCGCTCTCGGATCTTCATGATCTTATCTGTCGTTTCTTGAACCAATTCAGGACCAACTAGCTGTCTATCGCCCGCATCTACCCAGCATAACGGCGATCGACACTTTCATCCGTAAAGAGCTTCAAACGGTGCAACTTGTATACTTGTATGGTAGTTGTTGTTATAGGAGAACTCAACCAAAGGTAGGTGAGTGTCCCAACTGCCACCCAAGTCCATTACACAAGCTCGCAACATGTGTAACACCCCGAAAATACAAAACTTTATATTAGAGTTATAAAGTGAAAAATAAACGAGAGTAAGCTGACTAGGATAAATAACCCAGTTAGTCTCAAACTTAGTTATAACAAAGAAACTAGAGATAAAACATCTAGAGATTTACTTGGTTTTTATTGAGGGACTAAAAATGCTAAAAATGGAAACTTATGTTATTAAAAACATAATAAATCAAAATCCAAACACATCCTCAGATGTGTCTGGAATCGATCAAGAGCAGAGCAGGGCGACCAACCACCCTCAAAACCCTAACACTCACTAAACTCACAAATTGAAGGCTCAAATCAGGGCAAAATCGAATTCTGAATGTAGATTAGCGATCACCTCATCGAAGGGATCATAGGGTATGTAAAATCTTGATGTTTTGATTCATCTCAAATTCTTGGTTAATTGTGAAGAACTAAAATTGAGCTTGATTATGTCTTGCATGGGTGAAATTAGAAGTAATATAGTGTCTAGGGATAAACCCTAGATGATTTCTTATCAAAATCTTGCATGAGGCTTGTAAGGTTATAATCACCAATGTGGGTGACTAATAAGTTTGTAGAAACTTGATGAACACTAGGATTGCGATTCTTGTTCTAATGTAAACTGAATTTCCAAGAGGTAAATTCTGAAATATAGAAGTTAAAACATGTATAAATATGCCTAATTGAAGTCGGTTTAGATAAAAATTACAAGCCATGAACTTGGTTATGATTATGTAAAAATTTAACCCGCTAGGTGTTTGTTGAAACACCTAAGTGAGGAATAAAGTGTTAAATCGGACAAAAACGCAGATTTGAATGTCATAATAATTGTCCGTTATTGATTGTAAAAGAGTTCTAAATTTGATGGTGAATGGAACTCTCTAGGTAAAGCATCCGGATCATCGAGTGGACAAGCCGGAGGTGAAACACGTTTGAAGGGTACACTTTGAAGGTACGCGACTTATAGTTTTGCTACATTTTGTTCAATAACTAGTCTTACTTCGTTATATTGAAATTTGGTAAACAAGGAAAACCCGTTAAGTCACGGGAGTGACAAAATGCCTTAGACAAGTAAAACGGGTCAAAACATGTGCTAGAAATAGAGTTGGGATGTGTCTTGCAATGGTGACACCCATTCGGCATCCAAACGAGTCAAAACAAGTTGAGATACAAACATATAAACTAATAATCATCACTTGTGATTGGCCATCTATTAAGCGTAGGCCGTAAAATGGACACGCTAATTCGTTGTAAAAGCATGAGCCCTTGTAGAAGGATTATTGCTCGGAACATTGTTTGTCAATCGATTCGGAAAAGCATGATTAAATCCTTGGAATTAAGCATGATGATTATTTCTTAAGCAACCCTCGGGAGGGGGAGCAAAAGTTCATATTTGGTAAATGTAGAAACGAGTACATTGGCCTAAGGTTATGTTGATAACAATGCTTGTTGTGGTACTTGTAAACAAGTGGGTCAATAAACAAGAGATAAATTAAAGAACAACTATTTTGAACTGATATTTTTATGCAAAACATATTAATAAACGTGTCCGTAATTAAATTACGGTCGCGTAGGAAAAAGAATCGGCTAAAACAGACCCCCAAGTCAAAAGTTATGCCGATTTAAAGTTTAGAACTAAGATAAATGGAGCTGGGCAGATTTAGCAGCAACAAACAACAACATTCTGTCGAAAAAGCTTGTTGGCGCCACGCCACGGAGTGAACCAAAGTCCGTCGCGCGACGCGACGGGTGCTGGAGTCACGCGACGGCCAACCCCTAAGTCCGTCGCGCGACGCGACCGTCCCAGATGTTGAATTTCGTTCGTTTTTTATACGTTTGAACCTGGAACTTGAATATACTTGATTTCTAAAGCGTCAAAACTAATAATTTACATGATTTTGACCGTAGGTGAAGATGGAATCTAACCCGGATGGTGATCAAGCTATTATCATGAACCGAACGCACTAAACGAAGCTTCCGCACTTGATCTATTTTGTCTTAGCAATATGTAGATACTTGAACTATGTTTTCAAATGTTATCTAGTAGACACTTGAACTTATGTTTTGTAAGTTTAATGGGTAGTTTGTTTTCAGCTGAAATATATTAGGATCAAATATGGTTCTTTAAAAATATTGAAAGTTTTTGTAAACTCTAATTTTTTGTACTAAATGTAAGTTTTATATCATTAAACTAGTTATATTAAGCCGGGTCTTACAAGTTGGTAATCAGAGATAAGGGTTGACAATAAAGTGTGTTCGGTTCAAGCTTGATCAAGCATCCGGTAAGAGTTAATTGTTTTAAGTAGATTTAGAGAATATAGAAATGAAACATGAATTAATATGCACGAAAAGAGTGTGTAAGCTCACTCAAACACGGGAAATGCATGAAACAAGAACGGTTGAATCAAGTTATGAACTTGATTAAATCAAAACAAATAAATCATATGTTATAAATGAAATGTTTAACAATTAATGTAAACATTTCAGTATTAAAGATGGCGGATAAAAGTAACGATGATGCGGTGCCAAGAGTCACCGAGCAAATTAGAGGAGTGATTGCCGAGGAAGTGGGAAAGGCAATCGAAAATAGTTTGTCTGGCTTCATCGATAAGATCCAGACCACGGTACTAACAGTGGTCGATGAAGGAATCAAGAAATTGGAAGATAATGCTAATATAACGAAGGAGAAGTCCGGAGTACGAAAGCCTTGTACATACAAGGAGTTCATGGCGTGCAAACCGCCAGTCTATAATGGGGAGGTTGACCCAATCGTATGCCAACGATGGCTAAGCGATATCGAAGGGGTATTTGAGAGGACCCAGTGTGATGAGGATGACTACGTAGCCTACGGTACGGGTCAATTAAGGGGTCAAGCGAAAGACTGGTGGGATAACAAAAAGAATGAGATTGGAAGCGAAGTGGCTAAGGTCATGACATGGGAGGAGTTTAAGACGCCGTTTCTTAAACATCATAGTCCCAAGGCGGTCATTAATAGAATCAAGGAAGAATTCATGCAACTTAGGCACAAGGGCGAGACCATAGACAAGATTACGGCAACGTTTATGGATAAGATGAAGTTTTGCAATGAATTGGTGACGAATGAAGAGCAGGAGATATACTACTACTATAACATGTTAAGCGCCGAGTATAGGGAGTTTATGACTCCTTCAAAATATGAGACCCTTACCGAGATCATAAATGTTGCTCGGGAATGGGAGATCGAATTGAGAAAGCAGGTTGAACGAGGTGAACGGAGGGCTCAAAATGTCAATCCGAGCCCTACCAAGAAAGCGTGAACGAATGAAACTGGGAAGAAATTTGATGTAAAAGGCGGGTCGCCTAGTAGCAAGATTTGTGGAAAAGGTCATAAGGGCGAGTGTCGCTTCAAGGATAAACCTTGTCCCATATGTCGGAAGACGGGACATATGGCTACATCATGCCCGGAAAAAGTGACGGTCTGCTACAATTGTTATCGACCGGGTCATAAGAAGTCTGAATGCCCAGAGCTAATTGGAAAGAAAGACGGGCAAGACACGAAAGGCGAAGCCCCAAAAGCAAAGGCAAGATCTTTCCATTTGACTGCCGCAGAAGCAAGAGTTGAACCCGAAGTGGTTTCAGGTATATTTGCTGTAAACTCGATTCCTGCGCGTGTATTATTTGATACGGGTGCGAATAAATCCTTTATTTCATATGGATTTATTCGACATCCTTCATCTGTTCTAACAAAATTACCTATGCCTTTAGAAGTAGAGATAGGTAATAACAAGAGTTTTATCGTTTGTGATGTATGTGAAAACTGTAAATTGAGCATTGATGACGAAGAGTACACAATAGACTTGATCCCGATGTCGATGGGAGAATTCCAAGTGATCGTGGGCATGGATTGGCTGTCCCGATACCACGCAAAAGTGGCATGTTTCCGAAAGGAAATAAAACTGACGTCTCCTAGCGGGAAGCACATTACAATATACGGTGAAAAAGGCGGTAACCCGGTGGTATGCACAATGCTAGAAGCTCACCGACTTATGAAACATGGATGCAAGGCCTATATGGTGTACGCAAGTGAGTCGGAAAATAAATCCCTAAAAATCGGAGAAGTGCCGGTGGTACGTGATTATGGGGATGTGTTCCCCGAAGATTTACCGGGAATACCACCAGAACGGGAGGTAGAGTTCGGAATCGAATTGATTCCGGGCACAAAACCTGTGGCCATGGCACCGTATCGGCTCGCGCCATCGGCGCTACAAGAATTAATGTCTCAAATCCAAGAATTGCTCGACAAAGGGTTTATCCGACCGAGTGTGTCCCCGTGGGGTGCACCAGTACTATTCGTGAAGAAGAAGGACGGTAGTATGCATATGTGTATCAACTACCGGGAGTTAAACAAACTCACGGTGAAAAATCGATACCCACTCCCAAGAATTGATGACTTGTTTGACCAGCTACAAGGAGCGAGTTGGTTCTCAAAGATTGATCTCAGATCGGATTATCACCAATTGAAAGTCAAGGAGGAAGACGTACCGAAGACGGCCTTTCGTACATGGTACGGGCATTATGAGTTCCTCGTGATGCCCTTTGGGTTGACTAATGCACCCACGGCTTTCATGGATCTCATGAACCGGGTTTGCAAACCTATGATGGATAAGTCGGTAATCGTATTTATCGATGACATTTTAGTGTATTCGAAGAATGAAGCCGAGCATGTTTACCATTTGCAAGAAGTGTTAGAGACACTCAGACGAGAAAAGCTGTATGCAAAATTTTCAAAGTGCGCTTTCTGGTTATGAGAGGTGCAGTTTCTCGGACATATTATTAGTGTCGACGGGGTACTAGTGGATCCGTAAAAAATAGAAGCCGTGTCAAAATGGAACACTCCAAGGAATCCCTCAAAAATTCAAAGCTTTTTAGGGCTCACGGGATATTATCGGAGATTCATACAAGATTTCTCCAAAATTGCTTTACCATTGACCAAATTGACTCGCAAGGAGGAAAAGTTTGTATGGGGCACTGAACAAGAGGAAGCTTTCCAAACACTCAAAGAAAAGTTAACTCACGCTCCGGTGCTAACGTTACCTGTCACGGCCCCAGCCCCGGTTTGACCCGGTCAGGAGCCGCGGGACAGGAACCCGTGGTATTAATTGATTGCGACAACGGAAGATTTATCAGGATCTTTTAAAACTTGAAAATTCCCGATTATTTTATTTCATAATTCAGGATAAACCCTGTAATTTACAATAGAGGAATTTCACTAGGGAATTCCCTGATTTATAAAACATGTTTATTCATTTTAACTGAGCCACCTCTTCAAGCTTGTAAGTGCTCCGTAGCACGTTTTCCTTGTTTTACAGCAGGTCGCCTGAAACATGTTTTAAAAATATTTTATCAGCGGGGAAATACTGGCGAGTCAATCAATTTGATAAAATGACACATAGTTATAAATTACAGCATAAGAGCGATTACAATGGCTTCTATCTTATTTTTATCTGGTGCCGTGTCACCTGGTGACGATGGTCATACCACTATTGGGTCCTTCCCCAAGTAGTGATGATTATCACAGTTAGGATTTATTAGCTATAACACCTCGTAATTTCATGTCCAATAATGTATTGACACGTGTCACAAGCTTTGAACGTGTGAAAGAATACTCTAGAGGGACTAAAGTTGACAAACAAGGAAAGTATGTGAATATAAGGGTTCAAAATGTCAACAATGGATAAATATACTTTACAATAACCCTACATGATGTTTATACCCTTAAACGAATGAATCATGGATCATACGAAACTAATTGTGAAAGAAAGTGAGAGATTACAAACTACAGGGGTTAAATGTGTCAACATGTTTAAGGTATACCTCTGAGTGACCTTTTTGCAAACCCGAAGCTTTGTAACGATTAATTATGCTCACTAGAATACATGATAAAAATTTCACCAAGTTTCGTTATCATATGAGAAAGTTATGATAAAATTCATATTCGAGGGGTTAAAACCGTCAGCGTTGAAATTTATGACTTTTCGAGTAATAAATAGATAACCAAGGACTTAACAAAGTTTGTATAAGTCTTGAAGTCCTTAGAAATCAATTTAGAGGGCTCAAAGTGCAAAACAAGAAGTTAAAACAACTTTTAGGAGGACCGGGGACCAAAAATGCAATAATTGAAAACTTGTTGACCTGACACCAGGTCTCACACGGGGCGCGTAAGACTTGCCCAAGGTCTTACGCGGGCCGCCTCAGCCTCCCAGATACAGAAACTCAGGACATGTGTCTGTCCAGCCCGTTTAACTGACTCTTATGGCTTGTTTTCAATACCATGGGCTGCACAGGCTTGTTTTTAGGCACTAGGGACACTTGTCTTGATCAGGGAACATGCCTAGAGTTGTTTGGCACCATCTTGAGCAATCAATGATCACTATATAAAGGCGACATTGTTGCAACTTTTTGATCATGCATTCAAACTCAACTTCTGGAGCTTTTTGGAGTTCAAGATCAGTCCCTAAGCATCTCTGGTCATAATTAGGACTTTGGTAAGTATCCTTAACCTTCCTTAATCGTGTTTTACTTAGTTAATTAGCTTAAAGTCAAACCGTCGTAATTAAGGTTTGACTTGACGATTAATCACTAACGGTCCAGTGATTAGTCAAATTGAAAGTAGTTATATGTTGGTAATTATGTGGGCATTAAACCCTTAAAAGGGCACCCTCTGATTCCCGCTCTAACTAGGTCATTTGTCGGGTCAAAGTTGGTTATAAAAAGTCAACATAATCTTAATTTTAGAATTAACACATAATTAACAATGTAGAAGACGTGTAACCTGTTTTACGACTCATATAACTTGGTAATCAATGCAAGAACATGTCTAAGCATGTCCGACCCGACAGTTTTCAGTTTAGGACCGGTTCAGAACCGAAAGTCGCATACTTTGACCACTGCTTTGACTTTCAGTTCTGACCCATATTAGCATGATTTAGAAATGCCTAAGAGCTTCATTAGGACCGGGTTATATGATAGTATAACCCTCTGTGATTGGTTCGTTGTTTGTCCGATTCGTTTACACGTTTCCGTTAATTGCTTAATGTTGACCATAATGCCCTTTTGACCATAAAACGAGAATTTTGGAAATGTGAGAGGACAATAATCTTTGTTACTGATTTATAAACATGTCCCTAAATTTTCAGATAAGTTTGAGGTCTAGATTAAGAGTTATGCTCAATAGCGTAATTAGAAAGCTTTTTTATTAATTAAACGACATAATTAGCGTAAAGCCTGTCTAAGCCCAATTTTTGACACCAAACCTTTTACCCACTGATGAAATATAATTTTGGGATTTTTGAAGATTTTTAGTTATTTTTAAACTAATCATAACATAGGGTCATTACCTTGATTCGGTAATTACCGATTATACCTTTTCGTTTATAAAATGAGTTCTACATAACATTTTGATACCAATCATTTGGCTACTGATTTGATATTATAAATGAAGTATTTTGAACTTTATAAACTGATCAGGAAATTCAGATTTCCTATTTTAAACTGGAAATCGTTTAAAACGACTTTTTACGCGTTTTAAACGCGTAATATGGGTTAAAACCATTCTTGTCATATAAGACTTATCACCTACTAATATAACTTATTAAAATAAGTAATGTTACTGATTATTTCAGACCCGAACATCAGAATTATATTTAATCTCTTTTATAATCTTTAAAATGACCAAAATACCCCTACGGGAATTTGAGATTAAACTCGTTATGGGCATAATGGAAGGTATCCTACTGATATCACAACATATTTAAAGCACATTAACTTAGGAAACCTGTTCTTGACTCATTTGGTTACCCGTTATGCGTTATTCGCGTTCGGTTCGGATTATGTAACTAGTTTGCATTAATTAACCAAAACGGGTCAAACCTTATCATTTTCACCTCAAAATCCAGAATGTGTTTAGTTTACCCATATTATACAAGTCTTCAAACTTTTCGGGACTAAATCACATTCTAATCCGGTCTTCGCTTAATCTTGCGTTTTGAACCGTATATCTTTCTTTAAAACTAACCGGTCTAAGTTTAAACTTAAGAAAGACCTGTTAGGAATCTAATAGGTTAATTAAAACCTTCGTTCCAGATTAGGAGCCCAGTAAAAGCTACGTGCACTTGCTGGTTGTGATTTATACTTTGCTCAGGTAAATACTTTTAACTTATTTTCCCTATACGGGCTTGGGGTACGGTATTATAATAATACCGCTTGGTCGGGTATGAAGTCATACAATTAGATATTGATTAAAAAGATGCATAACCCGTTTTATTCTGTCTTGTTTGATGCAATGCCTTTGGGGGGTTAATGACCGTGTCCTGGATATCCTCGGCTCATTCGCTAGAAATGGCCACGACTTAAGCACGGGGTGTAGGCATACACCTGACAGTTGCGTATGTAAAAAGGGTAGTCCACAAGAAGGGTATCTTCTTGTGGGTATTATACCAAGTGGTGTGTCTATTAATCTTATTAAACCGGCTCTTCAAACCGGGTTCTAAATGGACGACAAACATGTAAAACTGTATACAAGTTTATTTTAAAAGAATTATCCCAAGTTATAAAAGATTATTTGGGCCTTGTGCATTCAATCCATTTTCATAAACTCTTTTCAAAATGAGTCGGTTAATTGTATTTACCAGTGTAAACTGACGTATTTTCCAAAAGGTTAAGTGCAGGTACTATACGAAATAGGTTGGCTACTCCAGGCATCAATAATCAAGTCTTGCAAGCTCTAGATGTTAAAGTCTGTTGAACAATGTTCTTATTTATCTTTTGATCCGCTTGTGGATCCTTTACAGACCGTTGTAATACTTTGATATTACTATTTATTCGGTTTGTGATGTGATTATTATCTTTTGTTTTCGCTGTGCATTTACATATTGTGTTGTTTGACAATGATGATATCAACTACGTCACGATACTCCCCACCGGGCCCACCGGTAATACGTGGAAATATCGGGGTGTGACAGGTTGGTATCAGAGCCAACACTGAGTGAATTAAACACTAGCCTTTTGTGTTTAATCTCAGTTACACAGTTGCACATTCCTAAATTTTCGAGTCTAGACAAAGAACTTAGGACTAATCCAAATTGTTTTTAATTTTAACTTTGTCCTTTATATTTCTTTGTTGTATCCTTCATTGTTTTGACAGGAAATATGCCACCGAGGTTCCGAAGAGGAGGAAGAGGTAAGGGGCCAATCAGCGCCCCCAACGATCACGAAGCCGGGCCTTCACTCCGGCGAACTCCTTCTGCTACCATGAGTGCCGATCCTCAAGGAAACTGGAGGACCCATTTTGAGCCCGCTAGAAGATCTGTCTCGCATAGCTCAACGCCTCCTTATCGCCATTCCTATGGGCCGCAATCAGAGAATGAGCCCGAAGACTCACGCCACTCCTTCTTGCCGTTGCAACGGTCCTTTTCGCACCATTCCTTTGGCGACCCCACTCCTGTCTTCCAGGGCCGGTTCAACCCGGCAAACTATATTGAAGAACCAGTGGGTTTTAACCCACTAGGACCTGAAGACCATTTTTCGGGAAACCAAGCAATGGACATGGACGAGGACACGGATCCCGTCGAGCCTGCAACCGGGACACCCAACCACCCCATCGAGATCTCTGATGGGTCATCCTTCCATGGATCACCCTACCGTGGTCCTGACAGCTACCAAGCAAGGTTCAACCAGTATAAATGGTATTTTACACCCTCTCACCATTCATCGCCTCACCAGCAGCAGCAGCAGGATCCCTCCGAGGATTCGCGTTTCGTGGCAGTCACGCCACCGCCACCACCACTGCCAGTTCATTAAGCACCTCCAGAACCACCAAGGCGTAGAAGAACAAGCGCGCGAATATCCGCGCGAGAAGGGGGTTTTCACTTTAGCACCCCCCATCACTCAAGTGGCAGTCACTATCCGCCACTGCATGAAGACCCACAAATGGGTGGGCCTTCAAATCCAGTTTCAGAGGTGAATTCTGCACCAGTTGTACCACCACCGCCACCATTGGGATTTGGTAATCCAATACCTACATACGCCGATTCCACGGCGTATAATCCATTTGAGCAGCCGGCTCACACTAACTATAACTATGCTGAAGCCGACCCATACCTCGTAGCGGCAAACTACAACGCCCTTCATCCTGAAGGACCATATGGAACTCCCTGGGGAGTGGGATACCCAGCTCATGGGTATCAAATACCTGCTCGACCTCCGATTCAGCACCAGCCGCAGCCACCACGGTTTTCCCCACCGGAACAGGAGGAAATCCTCCAGAGGCTAAACAGGGTGGAACAAGAATTTCAAGAAGAGCGTAGGAACAACCGGGGATTTCTCAAGGACTTAGCAAGCTTGTTAAAAGGAAAGAAGAAGAGGGATCATTGAATCCCTATATGTATTGTTGTATTTCCTTATTTCAATCAAGTCCCTGCTTGGACATTTATCTATGTACTTAGTCCCTGCGTGGACTTGTCTTTCTTTAGTCCCTGCGTGGACATCTATTTTAGTAATCAGTCCCTGCGAGGACTTGTATGTACAGTTTAGCCCCTGCGTGGGCAAGTTATTTCTGTTAAAAGTTCCGTTTAGGGCAATATGTACTCCTTTTAATGTTTAATGGAATGTTAAATTTAAAAATTTTATTTTTATTATATGCATAATTATATTATACTTGAAATAAATCAAAACCATTCCTCTTAAAAATAATCTGCCTATTAAATATTAAATAAGAATCTTAAAGGTATAACCTAGCCTGCATGTCATTATAAGGCAACCAAGATGGTAAGACATGTTTAAAAAGATTCAAATCCCTGTTAACATCTGAAAACATGTTAACGCTCCTGGCAGACGTGATTCGTTAAAATCACACACGTCATTCATATAATAGGATTCTTCAAAAGATTCCTAACCTAACCTGATGATCTATAAATCTTGGATTTAAATGATCCTATGTTAATCATCCATTGGTAATATAGTGCCTACGGGCCATACTCATTGTCATATAAGACAAAAGACAGTAGTAGCCTATGACTCCCTGTCAGAGAAAGGTAATGAACTATGTTCAAACCTTAATGCCTTGATTCTCTGAAATCATGGCTTATGATTTAGAATGTCCTTGTGACTAGGCCTTTTGTGCCATTAATAATGCTGTTATTGTTTTATAATTAGGATAAGTTATAAAAAAAATCCTAAATAAATATGATTAACAGATTAACCAAATATGGTTTGTGTTTACCATGGTTAATGAATTGCCATAAAAGACAATTCCATAATAAACTTCCAAATAAATTATTGTCAATATTTTATGTAACAGTTCAAACTACATGGTTATTCGGATGAGATCAACAGTCACCCACGGGAGAATCATGATAATGCCCGAATTAACATTGCGGGTGCAGAACTGCAGGCATTAATAGACAATGCTGTTACAAAAGCTATAGAGCGGCAGTATAATGAATATAGCGGGACTCGAAGTAGGACCCTATCCGCACCGCATTCCAAGCCTAAGACTCATTCGGAGGCGCACAACAAGCCGCCCTCTAAGAAAGATGAGCCAAAGAAAGATGATGATCGACATTCCTCAAACCAAAACAGTGTTCCATCCAAGAGGATAGTATTTGATGATGAACCATGTACCAAGTCTTGTACTTATAAGTACTTTGTTTCCTGCAAACCCCGAGATTTCACTGGGGAGAAGGGGCCAATTGACTGTATGACTTGGTTAGATGAGATGGACACCGTGGTCGATATCATCGGTTGTGCTGAAAGGGATGTAGTGAAGTATGTATCCCAATCATTCAAGGGAGAGGCATTAGCATGGTGGAAGTCTCTCATTCAAGCAGCTGGGAAGATCCCACTCTACAATCTGACATGGGATCAGTTTGTTGCTCTTATTAAGGAGAATTACTGCCCTCAGCACGAGGTTGAAAGAATTGAGTCAAATTTCTTATCATTGGTTATGAAAAACCTAGATTGCCAAGCTTACCTTACAAGCTTCAACACGATGTCAAGATTGGTTCCTTACCTTGTGACCCCAGAACCCAAAAGGATTGCTCGCTTCATTGGGGGTTTAGCCCCAGAAATGAAAGCCAGTGTTAAGGCTTCAAGACCTGCTACTTTTAGATCAGCAACTGATCTATCTTTGTCTCTTACCTTAGATGCGGTCAGGTTGAGATCGCTAAAGAATTCTGAAGAAGGTAAGAGAAAGCGGGAGGATGATAACTCATGTCGTTCAGATAAGAAACACAAAGGGAACCATGAGAATAAGAAGAGTTCAGGGTTCAACAAAGGTAACCAACAGTCGGGTGAGAAACCCAGGTGCTAAGTTTGCCAGAAGCATCAATTTGGAAAGTGCAGATTGGAATCGAACTCGCAGACACAATCAAGGACTTTTGGATGTGGGATCTGCAAATCCAAGGAACACAAGACCTTAGATTGCAAAAAGTTGAAGGATGCGACCTGCTACAACTGCAACGAGAAAGGGCACATTAAGTCAAACTGCCCAAAATATGCCAAGAAACCAGAAGAAGGTAAAACGACCAACGCTAGGGTCTTCAGAATGGATGCCATGGAGGCAGTGCAGGATGATAACGTGATAACAGGTACCTTTCTTATAAATGATGTTTATGCGAGGGTATTGTTTGATTCAGGGGCGGATAAGTCATTTGTAGATAATAAGTTTTGTAAGTTGCTAAATTTACCTGTTAAAACCCTAAGTGTGAAATATGAGGTGGAATTAGCTGATGGTACCTTAGAAACCGCCTCAACCGTGTTAGATGGATGTTTCATATCCATTAGAAACCACTCTTTTCCGTTGTCCTTACTTCCTTTGAAGTTAGCCGGTTTTGATATAGTTATAGGCATGGATTGGTTATCTCATAGCCAAGCCCAGATCGTCTGCAATAAGAAGCAAGTAGTGATTAAGACTCCGTCTGGTGAGTCACTTACCATTCAGGGAGATACCCAGTATAGACTGCCTGAGCACGTGTCTATGCTCAAGGCATCTAGATGTTTAAAGAAGGGTTGTGCCATTTATATGGCACAGGTAACTATTGATGAGCAGAAGCCTAAGGTTGAAGATATTCCCGTCATTTCTGAATACCCTGAAGTTTTTCCTGAAGAACTACCTGGTTTACCACCAGATAGGCAAGTAGAATTCAGAATTGACATCATCCCCGGAGCAGCACCTGTTGCGAGGGCACCTTATAGGTTGGCACCAACAGAGACGAAGGAATTGAGGATGCAGCTAGATGATTTGCTAGCCAAAGGTTTCATTAGACCTAGTTCGTCTCCTTGGGGAGCGCCAATCCTATTTGTCAAAAAGAAGGATGGGTCGATGCGTCTGTGCATCGATTACCGTGAGCTTAATAAGGTCACTATCAAGAATAGATATCCTTTGCCCAGGATCGATGATCTGTTCGATCAATTACAAGGGGCAAGCTACTTTTCTAAGATTGATTTAAGGTCAGGCTATCATCAACTGAAGGTTAAAGATGAAGATGTACACAAGACTGCATTTAGGACTCATTATGGTCATTACGAGTTCCTAGTGATGCCTTTTGGGCTCACTAATGCACCAGCGGCATTCATGGATCTCATGAACCGTGTCTGCAAGCCCTACATGGATAAATTTGTCATCGTCTTCATCGATGATATTCTTATTTACTCAAAGAGTCAAGCTGACCATGAGAAGTACCTTCATTGCATTCTGAAACTGCTTCATCGAGAAAAGCTCTACGCTAAATTCTCTAAGTGTGAATTTTGGCTTCGTGAAGTCCAATTTCTTGGACATGTGGTTAGTGAACGCGGAATCCAGGTAGATCCCGCTAAGGTCGAAGCTGTCATGAATTGGCAAGAGCCAAAGACGCCTACAGAGATTCGTAGCTTTCTAGGTTTGGCAGGATATTACAGGCGTTTTATTGAAAATTTTTCAAGGATTGCTGCACCCCTAACTTCTCTGACTAGGAAGAATATTAAGTTTGACTGGGGACCGAAGCAACAAGAATCCTTTGATATCCTTAAGCAGAAGCTAAGCAATGCACCTGTGTTGATATTGCCTGATGGAATAGAAGAGTTTATGGTATATTGTGATGCATCACACACCGGGATGGGATGTGTGCTTATGCAGAAAGGCAAAGTTATTGCCTATGCTTCACGTCAGTTAAAGGTGCATGAAAAGAATTACACCACCCATGACTTGGAGTTGGGTGTCGTTGTATTTGCACTGAAGCTTTGGAGGCACTATTTATATGGTATCAAGTGTGTGATCTATTCTGATCACAAGAGCCTCCAGCACCTGTTTAACCAAAAGGATTTGAACATGAGGCAACGACGTTGGATGGAAACTTTGAACGATTATGATTGTGAGATAAGATACCATCCTGGCAAGGCGAATGTAGTCGCCGATGCCTTAAGTCGGAAGGAAAGAGTGAAACCTATAAGAATCAATGCCAAGAGCATTGAGATAAAGAATAGTTTGAATGAAAGGTTGTTAGCTGCGTAGAAGGAAGCTGTGTTGGAAGCTAACTATCCTGATGAAAAGCTTGGAGTAACTGAAGAACAGTTATCCTATGGCAAGGACGGAATTCTGAGGTTGAATGGAGGAATATGGGTTCCTGTTTATGGAGGACTTCGGGATGTTATCCTCCAGGAAGCCCACGGTTCTAAATACTCCGTCCATCCTGGAGCTGACAAGATGTACCAGGATCTGAAAGCAAATTTCTGGTGGATAGGCTTGAAGAAGTCTATAGCTACCTATGTAGCTAAATGTTTGACGTGTACGCAAGTCAAAGCTGAACATCAGAAGCCGTCAGGTTTGCTACAACAGCCTGAACTTCCCACGTGGAAGTGGGAAATGGTGACAATGGATTTCATCACCAAGTTGCCAAAGACAAAGAAAGGAAATGATACTATATGGGTGATAGTAGATAGACTGACTAAGTCAGCACATTTCCTACCCATTAAGGAGACCTATAGCTCCGACATGTTAGCCCAATTGTACGTAGATAAGATTGTATCTCTGCATGAAGTACCAGTGTCTATTATCTCTTACAGAGATACTAGATACACGTCAAATTTTTGGAAAAGTTTCCAACAATCTTTGGGCACGCGCTTAAATTTTAGTACGGCTTACCATCCTCAGACGGACGGGCAGAGTGAGCGTACAATCTAAACTTTGGAAGACATGCTTCGTGCATGTGTGATTGATTTAGGTGGTAGTTGGGATAACCACCTGCCATTGATCGAATTCTCCTATAATAATAGCTATCATTCGAGCATCAAAGCCGCGCCTTTCGAGGCCTTGTACGCTAGAAAATGCAGAACGCCCGTTTGTTGGGTGGAAGTTGGAGATGTCCAACTGACAAGACCTGAAATAGTCTTTAAAACGACGGACAAGATTGTCCAGATTCGTGATCGCCTGAAAGCTGCCAGAGATAGGTAGAAAAGCTACGCAGATTTAAAGCGTAAACCTCTGAGATTCGAGGTAGGTGACAAAGTGTTGCTTAAAGTGTCACCCTGGAAAGGGGTAATGCGATTTGGTAAGAAAGGCAAGTTAAGCCCGCGGTACATAGGACCATTCGAGATCATCGAATGTGTCGGATCAGTTGCTTATAAGTTAAACTTACCTGAAGAGCTCAGTGGTATTCACAATGTATTCCACATATGCAATATGAAGAAATGTCTAGCTGATGAATCACTAGTCATACCACATACAGATGTGCACATAGAAGAGAACTTGAAGTTTGTTGAAAAGCCTGTGTCGATCGAGGATCGACAGGTTAAGAAGCTTCAAAGGAAGCATGTACCGATCGTAAAAGTAAAATGGGATGCCCGTAGAGGTCCCGAGTACACGTGGGAGGTAGAGTCCACAATGAAAGAAAAGTACCCTCATTTGTTTCAGTAAATCTCGAGGTCGAGATTTCTTTTAAGGGGGTGAGGATGTAACACCTCGTAATTTCATGTCCAATAATGTATTGACACGTGTCATAAGCTTTGAACGTGTGAAAGAATACTCTAGAGGGACTAAAGTTGACAAACAAGGAAAGTATGTGAATATAAGGGTTCAAAATGTCAACAATGGATAAATATACTTTACAATAACCCTACATGATGTTTATACCCTTAAACGAATGAATCATGGATCATACGAAACTAATTGTGAAAGAAAGTGAGAGATTACAAACTACAGGGGTTAAATGTGTCAACATGTTTAAGGTATACCCCTGAGTGACCTTTTAGTAAACTCGAAGCTTTGTAATGATTAATTATGCTCACTAGAATACATGATAAAAATTTCACCAAGTTTCGTTATCATATGAGAAAGTTACGATAAAATTCGTATACGAGGGGTTAAAAGCGTCAACGTTGAAATTTATGACTTTTCGAGTAATAAATAGATAACCAAGGAGTTAACAAAGTTGTTATAAGTCTTGAAGTCCTTAGAAATCAATTTAGAGGGCTCAAAGTGCAAAACAAGAAGTTAAAACAACTTTTAGGAGGACCGGGGACCAAAAATGCAATAATTGAAAACTTGTTGACCTGACACCAGGTCTCACACGGGGCGCGTAAGACTTGCCCAAGGTCTTACGCGGGCCGCCTCAGCCTCCCAGATACAGAAACTCAGGACAGGTATCTGTCCAGCCCGTTTAACCGACTCTTATGGCTTGTTTTCAATACCATGGGCTGCACAGGCTTGTTTTTAGGCACTAGGGACACTTGTGTTGATCAGGGAACATGCCTAGAGTTGTTTGGCACCATCTTGAGCAATCAATGATCACTATATAAAGGCGACATTGTTGCAACTTTTTGATCATGCATTCAAACTCAACTTCTGGAGCTTTTTGGAGTTCAAGATCAGTCCCTAAGCATCTCTGGTCATAATTAGGACTTTGGTAAGTATCCTTAACCTTCCTTAATCGTGTTTTACTTAGTTAATTAGCTTAAAGTCAAACCGTCGTAATTAAGGTTTGACTTGACGATTAATCACTAACGGTCCAGTGATTAGTCAAATTGAAAGTAGTTATATGTTGGTAATTATGTGGGCATTAAACCCTTAAAAGGGCACCCTCTGATTCCCGCTCTAACTAGGTCATTTGTCGGGTCAAAGTTGGTTATAAAAAGTCAACAGAATCTTAATTTTAGAACTAACACATAATTAACAATGTAGAAGACGTGTAACCTGTTTTACGACTCATATAACTTGGTAATCAATGCAAGAACATGTCTAAGCATGTCCGACCCGACAGTTTTCAGTTTAGGACCGGTTCAGAACCGAAAGTCGCATACTTTGACCACTGCTTTGACTTTCAGTTCTGACCCTTATTAGCATGATTTAGAAATGCCTAAGAGCTTCATTAGGACCGGGTTATATGATAGTATAACCCTCTGTGATTGGTTCGTTGTTTGTCCGATTCGTTTACACGTTTCCGTTAATTGCTTAATGTTGACCATAATGCCCTTTTGACCATAAAACGAGAATTTTGGAAATGTGAGAGGACAATAATCTTTGTTACTGGTTTATAAACATGTCCCTAAATTTTCACATCAGTTTGAGGTCTAGATTAAGAGTTATGCTCAATAGCGTAATTAGAAAGCTTTTTATGAATTAAACGGTATAATTAGCGTAAAGCCTGTCTAAGCCCAATTTTTGACACCAAACCTTTTACTCACTGATGTAATATAATATTTTGTGATTTTTGAAGATTTTTAATTATTTTTAAACTGATCATAACATAGGGTTATTACCTTGATTCAGTAATTACCGATTATACCTTTTCGTTTATAAAATGAGTTCTACATAAAATTTTGATACCTATCCTTTAGCTACTGATTTGATATTATAAATGAAGTATTTGAACTTTATAAACTGATCAGGAAATTCAGATTTCCTATTTTAAACTGGAAATCGTTTAAAACGACTTTTTACGCGTTTTAAACGCGTAATATGGGTTAAAACCATTCTTGTCATATAAGACTTATCACCTACTGATATAACTTATTAAAATAAGTAATGTTACTGATTATTTCAGACCCGAACATCAGAATTATATTTAATCTCTTTTATAATCTTTAAAATGACCAAAATACCCCTACGGGGCTTAATTTGAGATTAAACTCCTTATGGGCATAATGGAAGGTATCATACTGATATCACAACATATTTAAAGCACATTAACTTAGGAAACCTGTTCTTGACTCATTTGGTTACCCGTTATGTGTTATTCGCGTTCGGTTCGATTTATGTTACTAGTTTGCATAAATTAACCAAAACGGGTCAAACCTTATCATTTTCACCTCAAAATCCAGAATGTGTTTAGTTTACCCATATTATACAAGTCTTCAAACTTGTCGGGACTAAATCACATTCTAATCCGGTCTTCGCTTAATCTTGCGTTTTGAACCGTATATCTTTCTTTAAAACTAGCCGGTCTAAGTTTAAACTTAAGAAAGACCCGTTAGGAATCTAATAGGTTAATTAAAACCTTCGTTCCAGATTAGGAGCCCAGTAAAAGCTACGCGCACTTGCTGGTTGTGATTTATACTTTGCTCAGGTAAATACTTTTAACTTATTTTCCCTATACGGGCTTGGGGTACGGTATTATAATAATACCGCTTGGTCGGGTATGAAGTCATACAATTAGATAGTGATTAAAAAGATGCATAACCCGTTTTATTCTGTCTTGTTTGATGCAATGCCTTTGGGGGGTTAATGACCGTGTCCTGGATATCCTCGGCTCATTCGCTAGAAATGGCCACGACTTAAGCACGAGGTGTAGGCATACACCTGACAGTTGCATATGTAAAAAGGGTAGTCCACAAGAAGGGTATCTTCTTGTGGGTATTATACCAAGTGGTGTGTCTATTAATCTTATTAAACCGGCTCTTCTAACCGGGTTCTAAATGGACGACAAACATGTAAAACTGTATACAAGTTTATTTTTAAATAATTATCCCAAGTTATAAAAGATTATTTGTGCCTTGTGCATTCAATCCATTTTCATAAACTCTTTTCAAAATGATTCGGTTAATTGTATTTACCTGTGTAAACTGACGTATTTTCCAAAATGTTAAGTGTATGTACTATACGAAATAGGCTGGCTACTCCAGGCATCAATAATCAAGTCTTGCAAGCTCTAGATGTTAAAGTCTGTTGAACAATGATCTTATTTATCTTTTGATCCGCCTGTGGATCCTTTACAGACCATTGTAATACTTTGATATTACTATTTATTCGGTTTGTGATGTGATTATTATCTTTTGCTTCCGCTGTGCATTTACATATTGTGTTGTTTGACAATGATGATATGAACTACGTCACGATACTCCCCACCGGGCCCACCGGTAATACGTGGAAATATCGGGGTGTGACATTAGCCTAACTGTGAGAAATTCGTAATGTGCACAATACCCCACTAGCCAGTGATTCAAGATAACCATGACTTAATCCCTGTAATTATAACATTTGAAAATGGAGTATTGTAAAATACTTTTGATAAAAGAGAATGACTCACATTGCAGATTTATACGGGCAGAGTTTAGCCTACTGATTAGCCTTGTAACCTAATTTAAATAACAATGCACACGAACTAGGTCAGTAACTAATACAGCATTTACGATAACTCACGAGATTAAAAACCCTCACAACGAATGACAAAGTGCTATACTTAAACATCCGTCGAATTCACGACTAATGACAAAGTATGGCCCTAATGTGGGCAGCACTTAAACATCCATCGGATAGTTTTCAATCGATCGGACATTGAATCATAGCAGTGATCAAGTTAATACCCTGTATCGTAGCAGCGCCTCGCTATTTTAATTGTAATTTCGACTTTTGAGCAGTGATACTTCGTATTTTTTATTGAAATTTCGACACAGAATGATAGCTCGGGACCAAATCTATTTATAGGTGAAATTTGGGTCTCACGCGGCCCGCGTGAACCTTGGCTCGACCCTTACGCGGCCCGCATGGAGGTCTAGTAGTAGATTAGGGCTAGCGTGTCATCGGTAGGCATGCCACGTGTGTGACACGTGGACCGGGAACGCTTATCCGGTCAACTTAAGGTTGACGCGGCCCGCATAGGCTATGCTTAACTCTTACTCGGCCCGCCTGAAGACCAAGAATCTTATTTTCTTTATTTTTGATATGGATTAGGGTTTCAGGGGTCCGGGTTCGTACTTACGGGTCAATTTGGGACATTTTTTGAGAGTCCTTACATCCTCCCCACCTTATTAAAATCTCGTCCTCGAGATTTATTGAAATAAGTGAGGATACTTTCGCTTCATCTCCGATTCCAGTTCCCAAGTATATTCGGGTCCTCTCTTTGAATCCCATTTGACTTTGACTAGCACTAGTCGCTTGTGCTTGAGAAACTTAATCTTTCTGTCTTCTATTTGAAGTGGTTTTTCCACGAACTTCAACTTTTCATTTACTTGGATGTCTTGAAGAGGGACTACTAATGATTCGTCCGATAGACATTTCTTGAGGTTGGATATGTGGAATACGTCATGTACCCTAGCTAGCTCTTCTGGTAATTGTAAGCGATAAGCAACTGGTCCTATACGTTGGATTACTAGGAATGGTCCTACGTATCTTGGACTTAGCTTTCCTTTCTTACCAAAGCGAACTACTCCTTTCCAAGGAGAAACTTTCAAAAGTACCTTGTCTCCAACTTGAAACTCTAGTGGCTTGCGTCGATTATCGGCATAACTTTTCTGGCGATCTCGAGCTGTTTTCAGTCTTTCCTTGATTTGAGTGATTTTGTCGGTAGTTTCTTGTACAATTTCAGGACCTGGTAATTGACTTTCTCCTATTTCTGCCTAACATACTGGAGTTCTGCACTTTCGTCCATACAGTGCTTCGAATTGGGCAGTTTCAATGCTTGAATGATAGCTATTATTATAGGAGAATTCAATTAAAGGTAGATAATCATCCCAGTTTCCACCAAAATTTATTACACGTGCCCTAAGCATGTCTTCCAGAGTTTGGATCGTCCTTTCACTTTGTCCGTCTGTCTGAGGATGATATGCAGTACTTAGATTTAGTCGAGTTCCCATTGCTTCTTGGAAACTTGTCCAGAAGTGGGAAGTGAAACGACTATCCCTATCCGATACAATGGAGAGTGGAACTCCATGTAAGGATACTACCTCGTCTACGTACAACTTGGCTAACCTTTCCATGCTAAAGGTTTCTTTCATAGGTAGAAAATGAGCTGATTTGGTTAATCAATCCACAATTACCCAAATTGCGTCATTACATCTTCTGGTCTTGGGTAACTTAGTAACAAAGTCCATTGTTAAGAGCTCCCATTTCCATACAGGCATTTCTAATTGTTGGAGTAGACCTGAGGGTTTCTGGTGTTCTGCCTTAACTTGTGAACAAGTAAGACATTTAGAAACATATCTAGCTATGTCCTTTTTCATTCCTATCCACCAGAAGTTATTTATTAAATCTTGGTACATCTTATTGTTACCAGGGTGCATGGTATACCTAGATTTATGGGTTTCCTCTAAAATCTTATTCCTTAACTCTCCTTGCTTAGGTACCCAAATTCTTTTCTTATGGAATCTCCAAATTTCATCACTTCCTTGTTCTAATTCCTTTATTCGTCCTTTCATTCCTTCAGCATCATCATTGATTGCTGTTTCTTGAATGTTTTTCAATTGTTCCATTAAATCTAATTGTAGATTTAATCTAAGAGCACGAACTCGTCGTTGTTTTTCATGATACTTACGACTTAAAGCATCAGCAACTACATTTGCTTTTCCTTCGTGATATTGAATATCATAGTCGTAATCACTTAGGATTTCCATCCATCTCCTTTACCTCATGTTTAATTCTTTTTGCCCGAATATGTATCTTAAGCTCTTATGGTCTGTATAGACAGTAAACTTACTTCCATACAGGTAGTGTCTCCAAATCTTAAGGGCAAAAATTATGGCTCCTAACTCTAAGTCATGAGTCGTATAGTTTCTTCGTGCTTTTTTCAATTGCCTTGATGCATACGCAATTACCTTCTTGCGTTGCATTAGCACACATCCTAATCCTAGCTTTGAAGCATCACAGTATACTTCAAAATCTTCTGTTCCTTCTGGTAAGGCTAGAATTGGAGCGTTTGTTAGCTTTTGCTTCAAAATCCTAAAGGCCTCTTCTTGTCTAGGTCCCCATTCAAACTTAACTGCTTTACAGGTTAGCTTAGTTAGTGGTACTGCTATCTTGGAAAAATCCTTAATAAAACGCCTATAGTATCCAGCTAACCCTATAAAACTTCTAATTTCCATAGCTGACTGCGGGACCTTCCATTTGGTGATCGCTTCTATCTTAGCAGGATCTACGTGAATACCTTCATGATTTACCATGTGACCTAAAAATTGCACTTCTTGTAGCCAAAATTCACACTTCGAGAATTTGGCGTAAAGCTTTTCCTTTCTTAACAAGGTTAAGAGTACATGCAGATGATCACAATGTTCCTCCTGACTTTTGGAATAAATAAGTACATCCTCGATAAAGACAATTACAAATTTATCCAAGTATGGTTTACAGATTCTATTCATCATGTCCATAAATGCTGCAGGAGCATTTGTTAACCCAAAGGGCATGACTGTAAACTCGTAATGACCATACCTAGTTCTGAAAGCAGTTTTAGGAATGTCTTCCTCTTGTACCTTCAATTGATGATATCCAGAGCGTAAATCTATCTTAGAAAAGTATCTAGCTACTTGAAGTTGATCAAAAAGATCATCAATCCTAGGTAATGGGTATCGATTCTTAATTGTAACCTTATTCAATTCCCTATAATCGATACACATTCGCATCGAACCATCTTTCTTCTTCACGAACAACACTGGAGCTCCCCACGAGGATGAACTAGGTTGTATGAATCCTTTGCTTAGTAATTCATCTAATTGCTTTTTCAATTCTAGCATTTCGGTGGGTGCTAACCGATAAGGTGCCTTGGCTATCGGTGTAATTCCTGGAATTAGATGAATCCTAAATTCTACTTCCCTATCAGGTGGTAATCCAGGTAGTTCTTCTGGGAATACCTCTGGGTATTCTGATACTACTGGAATTTCTTTGAGTTACTTACCCTTAGTGTTAATGATTACTGAAATCATATACACCATTTCTTGTTTTCTTTCATAACTAGCAACTTTCATTACTGAAATGAACTTTAGGGGCTTTCGTGGCTTATCTCCTGTAATCACCACTAATTCTCCTGTGGGTGTATGAATTTCTATGGAATTCTTATCACAAAGAATTCGAGCATGATTGGCTACTAGCCAATCCATTCCTAACACAACATCAAATCCGGCTAAATTCATAGGTAACAGGTTTGCCGAAAATTTATGACCTAAAAGTTCTATCTTTTCTTCTCGCACAACCTTATTTATTTTAACAGAAAATCCATCTGCCGTTTCGACTGTAAAAATCTGCCTAAGGTTGGTTAAGGGTAAGTTAAGAGCTTGGCAAAATGAAGTATTTATAAAACTTTGGTTTGCACCAGAGTCAAATAATACTTTTGCATAAACGTTGTGAACTAGGAACGTACCAGCTATTACGTCAGGAATTAATTATGCTTCCTGAGTAGTCAACTGGAAGGCTCTTACGTTTCTCTTAGTAGCTCCTTCTGCAGGTTTGGTTTTGTTGTCAGCTGGTTTGACCAGTTTTGGGCAGTCTGGCCTAAAGTGCCCAACTTCTCCACAGTTGTAGCAGACTGTTGCTTTCTTCTTCCTACAATCTTCTTCTTGGTGCCCCGGGATTTTGCAGAAATTGCAATATCCTTTGCATCTTCCAAAATGCTTCCTTTTGCAGGTATTGCAAAATGGAACATTGGAAGATTGCATGGTTCCCTTTCTCTTGAAATTGCTACGGTTACCCATACGGAATCCCTGGGTAATCTTTTGGGCCACTTTCTTTTTCCGGGTTTCTTCTCTTGTACGTACCAGTCCGTCAGTGAGGGTGTTAGCTAATTCTACGGCATCGTCAATAGTGCGTGGTCTCGCAGCTTTGACGATATCTCGAATTTCGCCAATCAATCCCCAAATGTAACGGAAAATAAGTACCGGTTCTGGCAAAGCCAGGGTTGGTACCACTCTCGCATACTCAAAGAATGTCGAAGTATACCCTCGACAGTCTACATCCACCATTCGGTGGTTTAGGAACTTATTTGTCATTTTTTCCTTTTCATACTCGGGACATAATTTTCTTTCTACTAGCTGCTTAAATTCTTCCCAACTCATGGCATATGCCATATTTCTTCCTTTGGCTTGAAGTACTGTATTCCACCATTCTAGCGCCCCTTCTTTAAACAGATGCGACGCGTACATGACCTTGTCTTCCTCGACACATTTACTTATCATAATTACTGCTTCGGTTTTCTCCAACCAACGCAGTGCCGTAGTCGCTCCTTCATTTCCTGCAAATTCAGCTGGTTTACAGGCAAGAAATTCTTTATAAGTGCAACCAGGCGTTGCAGCTTTCATTATCTTAAGGAGCGGGGCTTGCATTCTATCGTTGTTGTTATTAGTATGGTTGCCGCCTCCGTTTACACTATTACTGAAATTGTCACCGTGTGTGCGTTTGCTAGGAATAATTTGTTGAGGTTCTACTGGATTTCGAGCAACAGCAAGTATTGCTGGAATAGCATTGGCTATTCCCTGAGCAACGATATTCTCGATATCTTGCCTATTCAGAAATTGATCCTCATTGTTATGCTCAGATTGATTAACTTCATTATTGGGTTCATTACCAGCGTGTGACATCTGGTAATTAATTTATATAAGTAATTAGTATAAAATAATTAATAACCAAACATAACAATATAATTGCACATAATCATGTAAACAAATATAGCCAAAATTGTCGATCTTTCGACTTTTGATATTTTATATATATTAGGCATCCGTACAAACTGGTTATCTAACAAAGTTTTATTTTTAGTTATTTTACATAAGTATATTTTATTATGATATTATTATTAAACATATATTCCTATAACCATACAACCACAGTCACACTATTCTCGTCAGCTGGCATCTCAGAAACGACGTTCCCTTTCGTCGTACTTCCAAGATATCCTCTCTCCTACCTCTCGGATTCTGTTCCCTGCATCCACTAGCTCCTCGCCAAAATGGCGGAGTTCAGCCAGATTTTCCATGCTCATAGGTGGGTATAGTGGAGGTTCTGGGTCAAACTGAGGGAAAAGGGTATTAGGGTTATTTAGGAGATTCTGGAACTGCCAGTCGGTGGTCCACCCTTCTTCTAACTCTGCAGGTAGAGGTTGCGTGTGGATAATAGGATATGGGATTTCAGGCTCTAGGTCAACTGGAATTTGTGTTTCCACTGGGTAGTTAAAAAGGTTTTCACTGACAGGTCTGATGAGATCACTAAGTGCCAGTTTATGATCTAACTCTTCCCAGGGTGACATTTCCTGGTTTTGCCTGGAACTTTCCCCAATCTCTATGGTCTTGCCTTTACCTTTGGGATCCTCCGTCTTAACAACTTTCCGTGTTGTTGGTTTCCTCCTACGCACACACCTCCAGCCCCCAATTCTTCTTCTCTTCTTTGGCTTAGGTTTCTCCGGAGGTTGGGTTTGAAATTCCATAGGTTCCTCTATGCCAGCACAATATCTGGTAAAATCTTTGGAAACTTCCACATTAACAGGATAGAGATTGAGATTCTCAAGAGCTTCAGATAATTCATTCATGTTGTTTAGCATTTATGAAGAAACGCACAAAATTTTAGGTTAAAATTTTGTAAATTAAATTTTGACAGAATCACTGAATGCAAATCAGAAAATTTAATATTAATTACAAATATCTAATAAACCATTTTATTGAAACAAAATATTTATTTTTAGTACAACTAAAATTTTAAAGTTTCTGGCTTGTAGGTGACATAGATGATGGTACTGGTTTGGCAATTTAAACTATAAGTTAGCATTTACTGCTATAGTGGCTAACATATAGAGATTTGCCCATTGTTCATCTAACTCATCTTCCCATGGTGGTTTAGTGTCTATTTTCTGGGCTTTCTTATTAATTATTCCTTCTTTTGGTTGTGACTTCCTCATTTTCTCTTGACTTTTCCTAATAATCAAACTTCTTTTATTAGGGGTAAGTGGTTTCTCATACTGTGCCTTACGAACAAATATTCCCTCCTCAGTATCTGCTGAGTATCTTGAGGAATTTGATTGGGATGTAGTTCCCTTATCTTTCGGTGAACTATCTAATTTAAGATAGATATCCGACATTCTTTGCTTACCCATACTGTAACTAACAAATAGTCAGTTAAAACATATAATTACAAGATGATAATCAGGAAAATTAAGTATTTTAAATACTTAATAGGCTTAAATCAGTGGCTCTGATACCACCTTTTCCTGTCACGGCCCCAGCCCCGGTTTGACCCGGTCAGGAGCCGCGCGACAGCGGAAGATTTATCAGGATCTTTTAAAACTTGAAAATTCCTAATTATTTTATTTCATAATTCGGGATAAACCCTGTAATTTACAATAGAGGAATTTCACTAGGGAATTCCCTGATTTATAAAACATGTTTATTCATTTTAACTGAGACACCTATTCAAGCTTGTTAGTGCTACGTAGCACGTTTTCCTTCTGTTACAGCAGGTCGCCTGAAACATGTTTTAAAAATATTTTATCAGCGGAGAAATACTGGCGAGTCACTCAATTTGATAAAATGACACATAGTTATAAATTACAGCATAAGAGCGATTACAATGGCTTCTATCTTATTTTTATCTAGCGCCGTGTCACCTGGTGACGATGGTCATACCACTATTGGGTCCTTCCCCAGGTAGTGATGATTATCACAGTTAGGATTTATTAGCCTAACTGTGAGAAATTAGTAATGTGCACAATACCCCACTAGCCAGTGATTCAAGATAACCATGACTTAATCCCTGTAATTATAACATTTGAAAATGGAGTATTGTAAAATACTTTTGATAAAAGAGAATGACTCACATTGCAGATTTATACGGGCAGAGTTTAGCCTACTGATTAGCCTTGTAACCTAATTTAAATAACAATACACACGAACTAGGTCAGTAACTAATACAACATTTACGATAACTCACGAGATTAAAAACCCTCACAACGAATGACAAAGTGCTATACTTAAACATCCGTCGAATTCACGACTAATGACAAAGTATGGCCCTAATGTGGGCAGCACTTAAACATCCATCTGATAGTTTTCAATCGATCGGACATTGAATCGTAGCAGCGATCAAGTTAATACCCTGTATCGTAGCAGCGCCTCGCTATTTTAATTGTAATTTCGACTTTTGAGCAGTGATACTTCGTATTTTTTATTGAAATTTCGACACAGAATGATAGCTCGGGACCAAATCTATTTATATGTGAAATTTGGGTCTCACGCGGCCCGCGTGAACCTTGGCTCGACCCTTACACGGCCCGCATGGAGGTCTAGTAGTAGATTAGGGCTAGCGTGTCATCGGTAGGCACGCCACGTGTGTGACACGTGGACCGGGAACGCTTATCCGGTCAACTTAAGGTTGACGCGGCCCGCGTAGACTACGCTTAACTCTTACGCGGCCCGCCTACAGACCAAGAATCTTATTTTCTTTATTTTTGATATGGATTAGGGTTTCAGGGGTCCGGGTTCGTACTTACGGGTCAATTTGGGACATTTTTTGAGATTCCTTACATTACCGGAAGGAGTTGATGACATGGTGGTTTACTCGGATGCGTCGCATTCGGGGCTCGGATGTGCATTAATGCAACGAGGCAAGGTCATCGCCTATGCCTCGAGGCAATTGAAGATCCATGAAAAGAAATACCCGACTTATGACTTGGAGCTGGCAGCAGTGGTATTTGCCTTAAAAATATGGAGACACTACTTGTATGGAGTAGAATGTACTATCTTTACCGACCATAAAAGTTTGAAATATTTCTTCGATCAGAAGGAATTAAACATGAGGCAGAGGCGATGGTTAGAAACGGTCAAGGACTACGATTGTGAAATACACTATCACCCAGGGAAAGCTAATGTTGTAGCAGATGCGTTAAGCAGAAAGACAGATTACGCCCCGATACATGTACAATCAATGCAGCTCATTGTGACCTCGGGCCTACTAGAACGGATCCGAGAAGCACAAGTAGAAGCAGTAAAGGTAGAAAACTGGAAGAAGGAAAGAATCGTCGGTCAATTTAAAGATCTTGAAGAAGGAAATCATGGTTTGAAAACACGTTTCAACAGAATCTGGGTTCCCAACACATGTGGAGTTAAAAAGCTTCTACTAGATGAAGCTCACAAATCCCGTTATTCCATCCATCCGGGAGCGACCAAGATGTATAACGACTTGAAACAAAACTATTGGTGGCCCGGAATGAAAAGAGATGTAGTGAAATACGTGGAGAAGTGCCTAACATGTCTACAAGTCAAGGCGGAACACCAAAAACCATACGGTAAGCTCCAACCGTTGGAAATTCCGGTTTGGAAATGGGAACATATTACAATGGACCTGTTAACCAAATTACTGAGGACGAACCGCGGATTTGATGCTATATTGGTAGTTATTGATAGATTGACAAAGAGTGCTCACTTTATTCCAATACGTGAGACTTATACGTCAGAAAAGATGTCAGAGGTTTACACTAATGAGATAGTGGCACGCCACGGAGTACCGGTATCCATCGTGTCCGATAGGGATACCCGGTTCACTTCAAATTTCTGGCGAGATTTCCAAGAGCAAATGGGAACCAAATTGTTCATCAGCACTGCGTACCATCCTCAGACGGATGGACAGAGTGAAAGAACAATACAAACATTGGAGGACATGCTACGAGCATGTATTATTGACTTCGGAGGTAGTTGGGATGTTTATCTACCTTTGGTCGAATTTTCATATAACAACAGCTACCATACTAGTATCGGGATGGCACCGTATGAAATGCTTTACGGGAGGAAGTGCCGGCCGTCGGTGTGTTGGGGTGAAGTGGGTCCACGTGAACTCGCTCACAAAGATATAGTCCGAGCTACTAATGAAAAGATTGAGGTGGTTCGGGCACACTTGAAAGCGGCACAAGATAGACAAAAGTCGTATCCAGACAAAAGGCGAAGACCGATCGAGTTTCAGGTTGGCGACAAGGTCATGCTCAAGGTATCCCTATGGAAGGGGGTTATCCAATTTAGAAAGAGAGGAAAATTAAGCCCAAGATTTATTGGGCCGTTTACAATTGTCGAACAAGTAGGGAAGGTAGCATACCTCCTTGAACTACTGGAAGAATTAAGCGGAATTCATAGCACATTTCATGTATCACATCTTCGGAAATGTTTAGCGGATGAAACAACCTATATCCACTACGATGACATTGAGGTGGATGATAGACTTAACTATGTGGTGAATCCCATTGCGATATTGGATCGTAAGGTGAAAACCTTAAGGAATAAAGAGATCAATCAAGTAAAGGTTAAATGGGAACACAAGAAGGGTTCGGATACCACATGGGAATCCGAAGAGGAGATGCAATGGCTCTACCCTACATTATTTGATACGTAATTCTGTTTCGGGGACAAAACCCTTTTTAAGGGGGGTGGACTTGTAACACCCTGAAAATACAAAACTTTATATTAGAGTTATAAAGTGAAAAATAAACGAGAGTAAGCTGACTAGGATAAATAACCCAGTTAGTCGCAAACTTAGTTATAACAAAGAAACTAGAGATAAAACATCTAGAGATTTACTTGGTTTTTATTGAGGGACTAAAAATGCTAAAATGGAAACTTATGTTATTAAAAACATAATAAATCAAAATCCAAACACATCCTCAGATGTGTCTGGAATCGATCAAGAGCAGAGCAGGGCGACCAACCACCCTCAAAACCCTAACACTCACTAAACTCATAAATTGATGGCTCAAATCAGGGAAAAATCGAATTCTAAATGTAGATTAGCGATCACCTCGTCGAAGGGATCGTAAGGTATGTAAAATCTTGATGTTTTGATTCATCTCAAATTCTTGGTTAATTGTGAAGAACTGAAATTGAGCTTGATTATGTCTTGCATGGGTGAAATTAGAAGTAATATAGTGTCTAGGGATAAACCCTTGATGATTTCTTATCAAAATCATGCATGAGGCTTGTAAGGTTATAATCACCAATGTAGGTGACTAATAAGTTTGTAGAAACTTGATGAACACTAGGATTGTGATTCTTGTTCTAATGTAAACTGAATTTCCAAGAGGTAAATTCTGAAATATAGAAGTTAAAACATGTGTAAATATGCCTAATTGAAGTCGGTTTAGATAAAAATTACAAGCCATGAACTTGGTTATGATTATGTAAAAATTTAACCCACTAGGTGTTTGTTGAAACGCCTAAGTGAGGAATAAAGTGTTAAATCGGACAAAAACGCAGATTTGAATGTCATAATAATTGTCCGTTATTGATTGTAAAAGAGTTCTAAATTTGATGGTGAATGGAACTCTCTAGGTAAAGCATCCGGATCGTCGAGTGGACAAGCCGGAGGTGAAACACGTTTGAAGGGTACACTTTGAAGGTACGCGACTTATAGTTTTGCTATATTTTGTTCAATAGCTAGTCTTACTTTGTTATATTGAAATTTGGTAAACAAGGAAAACCCGTTAAGTCACGGGAGTGACAAAATGCCTTAGACAAGTAAAACGGGTTAAAACAAGTGCTAGAAATAGAGTTGGGATGTGTCTTGCAATGGTGACACCCATTCGGCATCCAAACGGGTCAAAACAAGTTGAGATACAAACATATAAACTAATAATCATCACTTGTGATTGGCCATCTATTAAGCGTAGACCGTAAAACGGACACGCTAATTCGTTGTAAAAGCATGAGCCCTTGTAGAAGGATTATTGCTCGGAACATTTTTTGTCAATCGATTCCGAAAAGCATGATTAAATCCTTGGAATTAAGCATGATGATTATTGCTTAAGCAACCCTCAGGAGGGGGAGCAAAAGCTCATATTTGGTAAACGTAGAAACGAGTACATTGGCCTAAGGTTATGTTGATAACAATGCTTGTTGTGGTACTTGTAAACAAGTGGGTCAATAAACAAGAGATAAATTAAAGAACAACTATTTTGAACTGATATTTTTATGCAAAACATATTAATAAACGCGTCCGTAATTAAATTACGGTCGCGTAGGAAAAAGAATCGGCTAAAACGGACGCCCGAGTCAAAAGTTATGCCGATTTAAAGTTTAGAACTAAGATAAATGGAGCTGGGCAGATTTAGCAGCAACAAACAACAACATTCTGTCGAAAAAGCTTGCTGGCGCCGCGCCACGGGGTGAACCAAAGTCCGTCGCGCGACGCGACGGGTGCTGGCATCACGCGACGGCCAACCCCTAAGTCCGTCGCGCGACGCGACTGTCCCAGATGTTGAATTTCATTCGTTTTTTGATACGTTTGAACCTGGAACTTGAATATACTTGATTTCTAAAGCGTCAAAACTAATCATTTACATGATTTTGACCGTAGGTAAAGATGGAATCTAACCCGGATGGTGATCAAGCTATTATCATGAACCGAACGCACTAAACGAAGCTTCCGCACTTGATCTATTTTGTCTTAGCAATATGTAGATACTTGAACTATGTTTTCAAATGTTATCTAGTAGACACTTGAACTTATGTTTTGTAAGTTTAATGGGTAGTTTGTTTTCAGCTGAAATATATTAGGATCAAATATGGTTCTTTAAAAATATTGAAATTTTTTGTAAACTCTAAATTTTTGTACTAAATGCAAGTTTTATATCATTAAACTAGTTATATTAAGCCGGGTCTTACAGCATGTCTTCCAGCGTCTGAATTGTTCTCTCGCTCTGACCATCCGTCTGTGGATGAAAAGCAGTACTCAATTTCAGTTAAGAACCAAATGCTTCCTGGAAAGATTGTCAAATCCTTGACACAAATCTTCCGTCTCTTTCAGAAATAATCGAGATAGGCACTCCATGACGTGCTACTATCTCCCTTAGGTACAACTTAGCTAGCTTACCAGTGTTATCCTTTTCCCTGATCGGCAAAAAGTGCGCAGATTTTGTCAGGCGGTCTACGATTACTCAAATCGTATCATGACCTCTGGGTTTCTTTGGTAACTTTGTTATAAAATCCATTGAGATCTGCTCCCACTTCCACATGGGTATCTCGGGTTGCTGCACCAGTCCTGAAGGCTTCTGATATTCGGCTTTTACCTTGGCGCAGGTTAAGCACTTTCCAACATAAGTTGCAACATCACCTTTCAATCTTGGCCACCAGTAGAAATCCTTCAAATCCTGGTACATCTTGTCCGATCCTGGGTGGATCGAGTACTTTGATTTATGAGCTTCATCGAAAATCACTTCCCTAAGACCACCGAAGAGGGGAACCCAAATTCGTTTCATAAAACACAATGTTCCTTCCTTATTGGGTACCAACTGTTTCTCCTTCCCACGGAGATATTCATCCTTAAGATTCTCCTTCTTAAGAGCTTCTCTCTGCGCAGCACGAATGCACAACGAGAGGTCTGTCTGCACAATCATCTCCAAAACCCTAACCCTTATGGGCTTAATCCTCTCTTTTCGACTCAAGGCGTCTGCCACCACATTCGTCTTTCCTGGGTGATACTTGATTTCACAATCATAATCGTTTAGCAACTCAACCCATCGTCGCTGTCTCATATTAAGCTCCTTCTGATCAAATATATGCTGTAGGCTCTTGTGATCGGTAAAGATCATGCATCGCGTGCCATACAAATAATGTCGCCAAATCTTTAATGCAAACACCACTGCGCCTAATTCCAAATCATGTGTGGTGTAGTTCTTCTCATGAACCTTTAACTGGCGCGAAGCATATGCGATAACCTTCTGTCACTGCATCAGCACGCAACCTAATCCCTGATGCGAGGCGTCACAGTACACCACGAAGTCATTGGTGCCTTCGGGTAGGGATAAAATAGGTGCATCGCAAAGCTTGTTCTTGAGCAGCTGAAAAGCTTCTTCTTGTTTATCTCCCCATTCGTACTTCTTATCCTTTTGAGTAAGGGAGGTCAACGGTTGAGCGATTTTCGAAAAATCCTCAATGAATCTGCGATAATACCCAGCTAAACCTAGAAACTGACGGATCTCGGTTGGCGTCTTTGGAGTTTCCCAATTCTTAATCGCCTCGATCTTGGTGGGATCCACATGAATTCCATTTTCGTTTACCACGTGACCAAGGAACCGAACCTCACGCAACCAGAACTCGCACTTTGAGAACTTTGCGTATAATTTCTCTTTCTTGAGCATCTCTAAAATGGCTCTAAGGTGTTGCTCATGCTCTCCCTTCATTCTTGAATAAATCAAAATATCGTCGATAAACACAATCACTAATTTATCGAGATATGGCTTGCATATTCTATTCATCAAATCCATAAACACTGCTGGTGTAACACCCCAAAAATGGGTTTAGTAATTTAAACCCGGTTAATACAAAGGAACGGGTAAAATACTGATAAAGGGTAAAAGTGAACCAGTAAATGAATATTTACTAGGAATAATTAACCTAGTTGAATATTAGTATCGTTAGTATTAAACGAAGGGTTATAGCCTTATTTAAATAAAACGAAACATGAGGGACCAAAGTAAACAACTTGAAAGTTGTTTTATTAAAAAGAAAACACACACATACATACACACACATCGTGTGTGTTCATCCACGAGCAGGGAAGGCTCCCATGGAGCCAAAACCCTAAACTTCACAAATTCTCCAAATTGAAAGGCTAAACGAAGTCCAAATTCACAACCGAACATGAATTAACGATCACCTTCACAAGGGGATCGTAAGGTATGTCTTCAAACTTAGATTTGATGATCTTGTTTGAAGTGGGTTATGATCAATACATGAATTTGTATGCAATTAAGCTTGTAGAGGTGTTAGAAACACCAAATAAAACTTGTGTTGTGAATAATTTCAAGTAATTGGGTGATTTAGAATGAAAACCCATTGCATGAGTGTGAAGATGATGATCATGATGAACTTGTAGATGTATTAGTGTGATCTAGTGATGTATAAGGTGTTATAAGATAGACTTAGATAGATAAACTTGATGTGGAAGTTATGATTATGAGATTTTGCTTGAATGTGATGGTTCATAAGATGAATTAGGGAAGAACATGCTTAAAGCACTTGTACATTATGCTTAAAAAGTGATACGCACACCAAGTGTTTGATGAAATGTCTAAATGACAATAATATGTGAAATTGTATGCAATTAATGGGCAAACATGTATAGAAAGTGGTATTAATGAAATTGATAGTAAACTAACATGAGGAATGTATTTTAGATATAGTTCATGTGAAGATTATGTTAGGTTGATGTTGAGTATGCTTTATGCTTGTTTAAATTGATTAATGAAAGTCATACGTGAGATATGAAATTGATATGAACGTTCATACGCACAATCATATATGCTAACAAGAATGTGAATGTAATGACATATACGGTTAGGAGTCATGTCAACGCGGACACAAGCATGGAAGGGCAACGGGCCAAGGATAAACACGGAGGCTATGCTCGAACTCGGACGCACGAGGTAAGTGAACTCCGAACTTACTCTTTTGTTTGGTAATGTGATTATGATATATGGTAATTATTGAATGTAATATAAGGAAATATGAATTGTTGTTGTTACTAAGTTAAGTTTTAGTGGAAATGAGTCGGAAATGGTTAAGAAAGAGATTCGATTAAGTTTGGGTAAGAAACGGAACTTACACAATGAATTATGCATAAAGATGAATTAAGGAGTTATATATGCAGGATGTAAATAGTAGATACGGGTGTGAATAGAAAATGAATACATGATTGAGAGAGGTATTTAATTATATGCTTGAATGAATAAGACGAGTTATGCATATTTGAGGACACACCCATATGAAAGGAAGTTAATGATACTAACCGTTTTTCTATTGAGAATTAATGTGAGACATAGGCAGGTTAACAATGGAAGTAAAGGTTGACTCTGCAATTCGATACGAGTGATGGAATGGATGGATGAAGGAGCTAGTATAAGAGAAAGCATGATATGTGGACGCTTTATTATGCATGTGTTAATATTTTGTATTATGTTACCGGTTACTAATGATGAGATTGAATGTGGTGACTGCAGGTTGTTCAGGATTTTGGATGTTTCACCAAGAATTGTACGCGGTTGAAGATCGAGTCAAGACATGGATTGTACGTGGATGCGTATGTGGTCACATAATTCGATATATGTATGATAGTGGTCAATCAAAATTTAAAAAGGAATTAATGTATTTAAGCGAAAGAAAGAATGTCATTAAAGAAATTTTAATTATGTGTTTTCCGCTGCGAATTTTGAGTTTCAACGTGTTAGGGCGTTACAGCTGGCGCGTTTGTCAAACCAAACGGCATTACTAGAAACTCGTAATGTCCATATCGAGACCTAAAGGTAGTCTTCGGAATACTTTCCTCTTGAATTCTCAACTGGTGATATCCTAATCGAAGATCGATCTTGGAGTAGTAACTCGAACCTTGCAGTTGATCGAAAAGATCATCAATCCTCGGTAAGGGATACCGATTCTTGATGGTTAACTTGTTTAGCTCTCGATAGTCGATACACATGCGAAAACTTCCGTCCTTCTTCTTGACAAACAGCACTGGAGCTCCCCAAGGCGAGAAGCTTGGTCTAATAAATCCCTTGTCCAAAAGCTCTTGAAGTTGCGTTGACAGCTCTTGCATCTCGGAAGGCACAAGTCGATAAGGTGCCTTGGCTACAGGCGTGGCGCCTGGAACCAAGTCAATATGGAATTCGACTTGTCGTTGGGGCGGCAATCCTGGCAAGTCTTCGGGGAAGACCTCAGGATATTCCCTTATAACAGGGATATCTTCCAGCTTCGGCTCTTCGGCTTCTTTGTCCACAACGTGTGCCAAGAAGGCAACACATCCTTTCTGTAAACACTTTCGGACCTTTAAACAACTGATGATCCTTAGAGGCGTATCATGCTTCTATCCATGCACTACAATCGTCTCTCTATTCGTCATTGGGATGCGAATGATCTTCTCGTGACATACGATCTCAGCTCGGTTGCTTGACAACCAATCCATTCCATCTACCACATCAAAGCTTCCCAACTCGACTGGCAGAAGATCAAGCGTAAACTCATGCTCTCCGAGCTCTATTACACATCCTCTAATTACTTCGTTTGCTTCTACTAGCTTTCCATTAGCTAGTTCTATCGAGTACGGAATATCTAGCTTACTAGCTACCAACCCAAGTATATTCTTAAATTCTAAGGATACAAAGCTATAATCGGCACCAGTATCAAACAGTACAGATGCAAAGTGTTGGTTGATAGGGAACGTACCCGTAACTACGTTCGGATCTTGGCGAGCTTCCCTAGCTCCAATGTTAAAGACTCTCCCTTGAGCTTGGTAGTTCTTTGGGCAATCTCTCTTGAAATTCCCAACATCACCACAGCTAAAGCAACCTTGTCTGTTCCCAGTACTGCCCTGATTGTTGTTTGCTTCATGATTTCCACTACCAGCTTAGTTTCCAAAACCACCACGATTTCCACTGCCAACTTGGTTTCCAAAACCACCACGATTTCCACTGCCATTTCCTCTCTGGCCACCATTCCCACGTCTAGTACCAACCCAACACGTCTCCTTCGAATGACAATTCTTTCCACAAGTTTCGCACTTCCTAACTGTACACTGGCCGGCATGATGATACTGACATGCATTACATTTGGGCAAGGTGCCCATGTATCCTTTTCCTTTGATCTCAACCCCAACAGCAGCATCAGTAGCAGCAACTTGTGCTTCAACTGGCGGGTTAGCGTCCTTACGCTTGTTGGCATTGCTCGCACGAGTACCCTTCTTGAAGTTGGAGAATTTCCACTTGTTCTCTCCAGACGACTCGACATGAGTCTCCTTCTTCTTTCCATCAGAGATTGAAAACTTGTTCAGCCTAATTGCTTCTTCCGTCAATGCCACGCTCAAATCAATAGCCTCAGTGATCGTTGAAGGCTTTGACGTCGTCACCATGCTCATGATTTGGGGTGCCAATCCCCAAATAAAACGCTCGATTCGCTTGAACTCCGGATCAACCATGTAAGGAACAACGCGAGATAAGTCTTGGAATCTTTGCACATACTCGACAATCTTTGGACCATCCATCTTAAGATTCCAAAACTCTATTTACAATTTCTGTATCTCAGCCCTTGAACAGTACTTCTTGCGCATGAGTTCTTTCATCTCGTCCCAAGTCATAGCATACGCAGCCTCTTCTCCCAGAGTATGAACTTGGAGGTTCCACCATGATAGAGCTACGTCTAGGAAAAGTCCAGAAATGTAGGTGACCTGGTGCTCCGGCGCACACTTGCTCATTATTAGCACATAATCGGTTTTCTCAACCCATCTAACGAAAGCTACAGCACCTCCAGTGCCGTCGAAATTCAGAGGCTTGTAGTCAAGGAACTGCTTGTAGGTACAGCCTGTACAAGCAACATCATTCACAGAAAGCATTAGCGAACGCACATGGAATATCCAATTGTAACGTAATGTGTCTTTAGTGACTTAAACATTACCATGAGGTGGGTTATTTCCTGAGGTACCTCCGCTGTGTTCAGAGCGCAAGGCCTCGTGCTATGCTATTGCTTGTGAAATCCGTTCTTGTAGTTCAGCCTCTGTTGTGGGAAATGGGTTGTTTCTTCGAGGAGGCATCTTCTAAAGAAGATTGCATAGGTCAGGTCTTATGCATATAATAAGTATGTAGTATGCGTACGTAATAGCATTTATCAATGCAAGTAAGCATATAACATCACATTCATATTACCAATGTATAATTCAACAATGTATATAATGAGAACGTTGCGATTGAGCTTTCATAAATCATCGACCATAAATACAGTTACATGTTCTACAAATGTATCGTATCACATCAAAAGGGACTACAGGGTCACACCACCTTTGTCCAAAATGTCTATCAGTCTACAACAGTCATATACTCAAAAAGCGGTCTCCAAAAGGCTTTGCAAGCTAGGCTCAATAGCGACACTCTCAACAAAAGCAAGCTACCTACAAAAAACCAAAAACCGGCTATGCTGATGGCGGTGGAGGAGGAGGTGGAGGAACAGGAAGCAAGCTACGCACATGCGCGAGCTCCTCCTCAAGATCATAAACGTGATGCAACAGATAACTGATCTGCTGCTCCATAGTGAGAAATCGAGCATCAAAATCTGGATAAGGCAAAAGAGGAGCAGGTGGAGTCGCAAAAGGTGTCGGACATGAACAAGGTGGAGGACGTGGAGTCCTCTCAAGCTCCATAACTCTACGACACAGGATCTCCTGCTGAAGCTGCAATGACAAAAGTAGCTCATCCCTCGTGTAACCAATAAAGTGGGAAGGATGGTATGGATCAGAAACTGGCATAGTGTTTGGCAAAAACCAT
This sequence comes from Helianthus tuberosus, assembly GCA_030545235.1. Lineage (NCBI taxonomy): Eukaryota > Viridiplantae > Streptophyta > Magnoliopsida > Asterales > Asteraceae > Helianthus > Helianthus tuberosus. The sequence continues at coordinate 152,342,416 of CM060400.1, forward strand.
ATGAGTGGCTCGCCTGGTGGTGAAGAAGTGAAATGAGTAGTAGGTGTATACTGAGGCATGTGAGGAAAAGCTGCTGACACGTGTGGAATGTGGCTAGGCTGCTGGCTAGACGGGCCTTCCCCTGGACGGGGTGCGGGAATGTCCTGCAAGAAAGTGACAGGTAGGTCGGTGCGGTGGACATCGGACATAATCGGGTGAAAAGGGGCAACATCAACAGGTGCAGGTGCAGGTGGGGGAGTGACTAGCTCAACAAAAGGAGGTACGTCATCATCATCGTCTATCCACCCATTGCTGGTGAAAGCGTATCGGGGGTCGATCTGACCGGCAAAAGCAGCAGGGTCAGCGGGTGCAGGAATCGGGTTTGGTATGAGTGGTGAAACAACAGGTATGTCAAATGGTATGGAATCATGACCAGGTAAAGGCTCGGGTGCAGGTATCGGCACAGGAGCTGGTATCGGCTCAGGATCAGCGGGTGCATCAATAGGCTGATCGACAGGAATAAAATCAAGCTCAAGTCCAGGCTCAACGTCATGTGGGGGAATCGGTGCGGCCGACATGGCTGTGTCATCATCAGTATCAGGGGCGTAACGTCGCAGTCCCACTGCATGCAAAGCGGTGGATGACACGGACTCGAAAGAATCTAGAACAGAATGATCAGAGGAAACCTCAATGATAGGAATCTCAATGAGTGGAATAACAATGACATCATCAGCTAAAACTCCATCACCCTGGGCATCACAAGGGGGACCATCAATGAAAAGATCGACATCATCATCAGACAAGTCATCAAAAGGCAAATCCTCGAGAGGAAAGGCCTCAAGAGGCAAAGGGGCGAGGATCGGAGCCACGACGTGCTCACCATCGGGATGTCCGAGAATGAGGTGGTCCTGGTCAGGAATAGGAATAAGAACGGGATCCTCGTCGAGGAAACCATCAGCATGCGGTACATCATCGCCAAAGTTAGGCAGCGCAAAAGGCTGAAAATCGTCGTCGTCATCTGACATCATCTCCGGGTCACTCTCGGTGTCGGAGGTAAAGATCTCCGGCTCTGGGATAATCTCATCGTCAGAAACAATGGCCATGGGGTCGTCAGTATCAGACAGTCCACTCTCAGACGAAGACATAGTGTCTGTAGCAAAACAATCACAACATATGCACATATATCAACAATCATCAAGCATGTAATTAATAACAATGTATTCACATATCCATCCTAGTCTTCCCAGACTATCCCACCCAGCCTCTCAGACTGAACTTCCTAGTCTCTCAGACTAAACCTCCCAGTTTCCCAAACTGAAATACCCAGTCTCTCAGACTGAACCACCCAGTCTCTCAGACTGTACCATAAACATAAACTTTGAAATGTGTTTCGTGTCTTTTGTTTGTGAAAATGTCTGTTTCCTGGATCAGGGCGTTTCGTGTATGCAATGAAATTATCTTGTGAAAACATTTTCGTGAGAACCCTAATGATTGTAGTCTAGACTCGAGAAGGAATCCTAGTTCGCTATAATCGAAGCTCTGATACCAAGCTGTCACACCCTGACTTTTGCGGAAGCATGATTATGGTGTGACTTTCTTAATACCATTGCATTCAATCATAACAACAACTATATGATAAAACCATAGATGTTCATCCATAAATTAAGTTTAAAAACATGACAACATTGTTTGGAACATAGACTTCAAATTTAAGTTTACAACCATATGAATTGTTTACGAGTTCACTAAGGACTCATCAAAAGATATTAAATAAAACCAAGGTTTGGAAGACGTGTCTCGTCCAGGATTAAGACACCCAACCCAAACCTCAAAACCATGGATGACATCTTTATTCACAACGCAGCATGAAACTTCAAACGCCCGCCAGATCCACTTACTAATTTCCTGAAATACATGTATTTTGAAAACATCAACAAAAGTTGAGCGAGTTCATGTGTTTGTTTGTCTATATGAGTAAACCTTTGAAAGTATGTTTATATGTATGTAAATCCTGGTATGAAAGCAACAAGGAAAACAGATCACCAATGGTTTGCAAGGCCATTGATATGTGTGAAGTGATGCAGGAAAACTCAAACCTAGCAGATTTGTCTCCGGGAATAAGACATAGTCACCACATGGGCCACCCTGGTCCGCATGGGTGTGGGCTCGCTACACCCAAATAGATCTATCACTCATGTCCCTCGGTCCTACAACGAGGATTAATGGCCTTAAGTGTTGTACCCACCACTCACATGATCAAGTAGTACCCTTCCTTAGCTAACCATACCATGTATAAAACGTTTGTAAACAGTTGTAACATGTATTTCACCCCCGAAGTTATAAAACTGAAAACAGTTAAAAGAGAAGGGGGACATGAAACTCACAGTCTTGCGTCTTCAACAATCGTAACTCGAACTTCTCCGGTGAACACGGCTACCTACAACGTACTAATGTCTATTAGACGAACGGGCCGTGCCTTGACTTGGTGTTAACGTTTCTGAGTTACGTTTCTTTAGTGCCTTTGTCATTATTCCAAGTTATATAATTATTGTCAAAATAATCAATATTTTAACTTAAATTATATTTATTACATTTTGGAATACTTGTAAAACAATATATATTAACGTAATACTTCCCAAGTATTTATACTTGTATTTCCTTCTCAAGGATGGGTGTATCTTACACATGAGTATTCACATTCTTGTATTTGTATATTTTGCCATGTATTGGTGTCGTATTCCGGTGTGTATTTATACGTGTGAGAATACGTATTTTATGGTATTCATTAAGTATTCATATACTTAAATTTATATTAAACCTTCCGGAATATTATTTCTAATAAAAGTCTACCAATATATATTTCCAAAATATATATTCAAGAAGTATTACTTAGAAAAATTATTTATAATTTTTCATTTGGCAAAATATTTGTATTTTCATATAAGTTCCAAAAATAATATATTTTCAAGTCTAACTTTAGAAAATATATATAAACTTATTTTTATCCAAAAATAATGTACTTCAAGTGTACTCAAGAAAATATATATCTTTCCCAAAAATTATATATCTTCTAAAAATTCCAAGAAAATATGTTTTTACTTCCCAAAAACAATATATCTTCTCTTTGTCAAAAATATGATATAACTTTGTAATAATTGTAAAAATCATATTTTCATTTCCTTGTGTCCAAAATATTATTTACCAAAATATACTTTGTGAGCATATTTTCCGGAATATTTTGTAAGTTACATTTCTTGTTTGGTTTCGCCAATATTTTGTGTGTAACTTGTATATTTATTCCTTGATATTTTGGTAATATTTTGGATTGTAATTCTTGGTGTTTTTGTGAGTTATATTATTACATGCCCTAAAATAATATAACTAATACACAAAGTATATAAATAATCACACACATTGTGTCTCCTAAATATATATTTCTCAAATACATATTTAGTCACTTTTATTTATGAAAACCAACCTCCAATATTTGTATTTTTGTAACAAAAAATTATGGCAAAGTTTATGTAACTATTTATTGTTGAAAATACACTTGTAAGTGTATGTTTATAAATATTTTTCTAAGTGTTTATATTTTTAGAAAATTTTTCCATAGTTTCCCCTAAAAATGGAGGTTTCCATGCTTTCAAGCATATCATTTTCTTTTGTAAAAATCATCACAATCAATTTACAAGCAACTCTAAACAACTTTCACTTACCAATTTTGCCAAAATCATGCTTATTCCACTACTTCATGAACTTGAAAGTTTATGAAAACTTGTAGTAACTTGGTAGTGTGTTTAGTGAGTTTAGTTACCCTTTAAAGTGTGGTTGTTTGTATAAAAACATCATTCTTGAAAGATTTAGATGTTTACAACTTGTAATCATGCTTTACAAAAATGTTTCTTTGTGAAATTTTCTTGTTACACAAGTGTTTCAACACTTGTTTAACCACCAAAAATAGTGTTTGTTCATGTAAGAACCAAGTTTTAACAAAACTTATATTTTTAACCCGGTTTCTTTAGAAATCATCCATAAAATTTCTAGATCTACAAGTATCACAACTTACTTTGATCATCATTTTACAAGAAAAACAATTTGTATTTCAAGTTCATGACTACATAAGGATGATCTATTGATTTCTTAACATAATCATCCTCTCATCTTGCCATATCGTGTTTTTAATCATGATCTAGCAAGATCATATGATGGTCTACATCATTTACACAAGCTAACAACAATCATCAAGTATAACAACACATAAATAACATGATTTCTTATAGTTTTAAGCTTATGTTCATGTTTCTTTCTTGTGATTCTTTAGTGTTCTTGTTATTTTTTATCATGATTCATCATTAACCACTAAAAATAGATGTAAAATAGAGTGTACAAGGATCTTACCACTAGCTCAAGGCTAGGGATGAATAAAGTGAAGAAAATGAGTGGATAAAAGCAAATAGAGAAGGTCCTTCAAGATCCAAAGCCACCAAGCTTCCTTGTATGGACTCTAACACCCTTGTATGATCTTGGAATGGATGAAGATGAATGATTGAAGGTGAGTGTGTGTGGGGTGATGTTCGGCCGAGAGCTCCCAAGGAAGAAGAAGGATGAGTGTTGAAGTGTTGTGTAGATTATGAGATGTTATGATCTTCAAGGTTTACTTATAACCCATTCTAACCAATTAACTCTTGTATAATGTGTAGTAAAAAGGGAAACAAGATCCATTAAACAAATGAAATAAAATCAACAAGGTATGGGCCAAGCATGGCCGTCCCATAGTTGGGGGGGGGGGGGTTCTAGGTGTAGGCTTTAACCCTTTAGTTGCAATTTAGTTCAAATCCAAGTGTTCGTTACGTGTTTCAGTTATTAGATATTTTTAGGAGGTGTTATGATGTTCTAGGATCATAACTAGCTTGGAAACATTAAAACAGTGCTTCTAGTGCAAATTTGGTGTTTCGGGTAGTGTCCGGTTGTTCGGTTAGATACTGATTCGTTAAAGTGCTAAACCTTGCAGTTTAGTGTGATTTATGTATCTTTTTGTGACACTTTTAATTCCTGACACTTAGGAAAGCATTCAGGACCATTTTATCATGTTTTTGCATAATATTAATGTGTTAAAATGCTGATTTATGCTGAATTTTACTAAATTCAGCACTTTGGGTGAGTTTTAGGCACTTTCCGGCACTTAAACTATCACCTAGAAAAACAGTTTTGTGATCCTTACTTCCCTACACTCTATGCTAGTGTAGTACTTAGTTTCTGACTCATACTGGGTCTCAAAACACTATCTGTCTATGTACTGAATTCCGTCAGCATTTTCCCGGTTTGTCTGTTAACTGTGCTAACTGTGTTTCGCGCATCATTTGAGTCAATAAAGTTCTCATGCAATCAATGATATGTCATTTGCAATATGTGATGCACATGTGTGTATAAAGCAATAATCAAAAAGCAGTTAACTTGTAATTCAGCACATTCATTAAGCATTAATCAAGATTAATTAATTGTACGGATACCTGGATTTTTGACAGTTGTCACAAGATGTGCCTGTGTCTTGTAGTTCGGCTTGCTTGATGAGATTTTGGAAAAAATATGCTACTATCGGTTGAAGCTAACTCGTCGTCACTGCTATCGGGTGGAAAAAACAGTGGTATTTCATCAACCATTTTAACAAGGGTAGAGATTAGTTTTCGAGAAATGAGAAAATGGGTTGGTGAGAATTTAGTATAAATTGGGTTGGGTTTATATAGTGTAAGAATATGTAAATTATTTTTTTTTATACAAAACACAGCTACAAAGTCGTTGCCTTCCTCCAACGGCTATAATTCAATCAAACGGTCAAATACATGCGCGGTGAGTAGTCACCGAAAATAACATCATCGCACGGTGACTTGAACGTTGGCGGCGGTGTTCCCTGCTGGTAAAACCATTTACCACTGGCTTCACCGCACTCACCATATTCACCCTAAGAGAAGGAGTGTTGAATGGCCTTTAAGAATTATTCATTTCAACACTTGAATGGTTATGTATAACAGTATAATTTGAATGGTTATTTATAACGGTATAAGTGATCACCCTAACCAACATTGTGTGATTTTGATTGGTGATTTCTACCAAATTAGAGAGACCCTTATAAATGTGATATGTACTTTAAACTTATTCCCATATTGTCTTCAAATCACAACTTCTTCGTGATTAATATTTTATAACAAGAAAACATATCACAATTTATTGCTATAAAATCATGAGAATAGCCATGTTGATAATATATTATCATAATAGCCATTATTTTTTGTAAAAACATATCACATTATATTGTCATAAAATATTTCTACCAAAGCAAACTTAATCAATACTAGTGATATTCACCCTAGCTTCGCGGCGGGGATTAAGTCGGTATCAATTTGGTTCGTTACAGTACCTGCACTCGATATAGTAATTGAAAGAGAAAGCATTACATCGACCGAAAAAATAACACATATTGATATGGTACCTATATATGTTGTACAGTTGATATCGGTTCGGTTCGCTTGCATTTTATGTTTATTTTATTTCAACATTACGAATTTTTTTTCGATAACGGATATTCTGCCGCTATCGTACCAAGCCCAATCGAAACCAATTGAACAACATTTGTATCGGTACCAATATTGTTTTTTAGTTTTTTTGCTTTCAATAAAATAAATTGATACTGTATCGCTACCATATTGTACCGAACATCATCGGTACCGGTATACATTCCGCTTTATTGTTTCCTATTTGATAACGGGTACTATGAACGTATCTTAAAAGTTATATGAGAGAACAAAATATATTTAAATTAATTAAAGTAATAAACTAATAAAATAATAAAACCTTAGAAAAAACAATATTGAAAAAACTCAAAAACAATTGTTCCCCTCTTTTTATTTCAACATTACGATATATATTTTTTAAACGGATATTGTGTCGCTATCTTACCAAATTCAATAAAAACCGATTGAATAACATCTGTATCCATATTTATTTTTAGTGTTTTTGCTTTCGATGAATTAATATCGTATCGCTACCATACCGTACTGAACAACATCGGTACCAGTATATATTCATTTTTGTGATTTCTTGTTTGATAACTGGTACTTTGATCGTATCTTAAAAGTAGGGATGAGCAAAGGGTATAAAATACCGTCCCGATCCCGATCCGTTTTCGGTATCGGTACGGTACGGTATCGGTAAAATACCGACTTTTACCCTTAAAATACCGATACCGTCCCGAACCGACGTATTTCGGTACCGGTATCGGTACCAAGTTTACACAAAATTCGGGATCGGTATTGGTCGGGATCGGGATGGTATTGGGACGGTATCGGTATTTACTCATCCCTACTTAAAAGTATATAAAAATATATGTTTAAATCAATTAAACGAATAAAATAATATAATACTAATAAAAACCTAAAAAAAATCAATATTAATAAAAAATCAAATTTACTGTTCATGAGCTCTTGCTATTAATATGTATAACTAGATTTTGCCCCGCCCGCGTTGCGGGGCACTAAACCGAATATTTCTCTCTCATAACATGTCCGTCAGTGTTCGATTACTTGTACATACTACTCATAACACGATCTCAAAAAAAAATTACATTGAGTCAACCAATTAAATTAAAACACTATCATAATTTTGCTTAATAAAAACAAAAACGATAGAAAAACAATAATTTTAAACTGGTAGAAAAATAAAAATTACACCGAGTCAAACAATTAAAACAAAGCACTACTATAGTTTTGTCAAAAAATAAAACTATAGCGATCGCATGACAGTAATTTTACACTGGAGTCTAAATCGTAATTTGACTGGGAAAGCAAAGGAAAACGATGGCAAAAATGTAAATTTAGATTGAGTGCAAAATTTTAATTTGGCTGGGTGGGGAAAAACAAAACTAATGGCAAAACTGTAAATTTCTACGGGTCAAAATCGTAATTTTGAATCGAGGGAAAAATGGTAATTTTTAGTTGGGGTCAAAAGCATAATTTTATTTTGAACTGAGGGTAAAAAAAGTAATTTTGAACTAATGACAAAATTGTAATTTTAAAGAGAGGATAAAATCGTAAATTGGTTGGGTCAATAGGGAAGTGTCATGCAGCTTCCTGACACTATTCCCCAATCTTGGTCTGTAGTTATACACTGGGGGCAAAATCATAATTTTACTGGGAAAGCAAACAAAAACGATGACAAAAATATAAATTTAAATTGAGGGACAAATGGTAATTTAGCTGGGAGGCACAAAACAAAACTAATAGTGAAACTGTAACTTTAAACGGGGATAAAAAGCATAATTTTATTTTGAACCGGAGGTAAAAATGTAACTTTAAACTGATGATAAAATCGTTATTTTAAAACGGGGGCAAAATCGTAATTTGATTTGGCCTAAATTAGGTGTGTAAATTTAAATTGAGGGACAAATGGTAATTTAGCTGGGAGGCACAAAACAAAACTAATAGTGAAACTGTAACTTTAAACGGGGATAAAAAGCATAATTTTATTTTGAACCGGAGATAAAAATGTAACTTTAAACTGATGATAAAATCGTTATTTTAAAACGGGGGCAAAATCATAATTTGATTTGGCCTAAATTAGGTGAATCAATTAAGAAATAAAATAATGTAATATTAAAAAGTATATATAATATTATAATAATAATTGATTACTGTTCATCACAACTATGTTTTAATATGTATAATAATAATATAATAATAACTAGACACATACATCACTTTAATATGGTAATTGAAAACTTAGTCACCTTGCTAACTTTTAACTTTTTAAGTACAAAAATTTCCATGTCTCTTGATATGTATGGTTTTCTCTTATCAATAAAATATGTAACATAGACAAATAGACTACAGTGATGATCAAATTAGTAAATTCGAAAAGAAAAGGTTACTAGCCATTTTAATATGCACATTTTTAATCAAATATATATCATGGTGTTTTTCATCATAATTTACAAGGTAAATTAGTTATCGAATTAAGTCACCTTTGAATATGGATTGAAGGTTACGCGCTCTTTAGGGTGTGGGAGTTGTCTGCCCCTTCTATGATGATGAAAGTACAAGACCTCCTACTATATGTCGGTTAAAAGTATATGAAGGGTAAAGTATGATCTTGGTGGTTGGTCCGTCTAGTACTATATTTTTTTGAACGACAAATAATTTCACGTGTTCACCTACACTACTCGGGGCTATATTTAACGTCGACTCCTCGACCATCATGAAATTGTGCCCCCCGATGCATGGGAACCGGATGGAATTCGTAAACCCTCGCTCCCCGTTAGGTTCGAAACCGGGATTAAAGCTCTGATTCGTCCATTCAACCAGATGTCACTTGAAAATGGCTCAAGTGAGAATCGAACCTGCGTCTCCACTAGGGAGGGCAGACAGTGGCGGACCTACCCAAAGTCGTGAGTGGGCGGCCGCAACCCATGAAAAGAAAATTAGTGTATATTTTAGGCAAAAAAAACCCGACCACACCCCTTGAAAATATGATTGAACGCCTCATCCGCACCCCCAACAAATAATTTCTAGGTTCGCCACTGAGGGCAAACTAATTTACCACTATACCAAGTTCTCAGGACGTCTACTACACTTGATTTGTAGGCTTATTCCTTATTTTGTTTTTTTTTTTTTTTTCTTTCAATTTAACTTGTCAAAGAAGTATGCAAAATCGAGCTTTACTTATATTGAGTTGAATTCAAGTATGAGTTTAAAAAACAAACTTCAAATACATTATGACTTACTAATGGGGTGGTGGTCCATTGGCAAAGACAAAACCTTTAAAAATACCTAAGTTTGGAAGAGGAAGGTCTTGGGTTCAAGTCACATGGACAACAGAGAATTAAAGAAATTAGCCATTTAAAAAAAAATACATTATGACTCGGGCTTGAGCATTGATGAGTGTGAACTATGAAATGCGATGTTTAACCACTGAGCTAAGTATATGAAACTGAGTTAACTTTTTATTAATAAAGTAATAATGACGATATTCTCATTATTCGTTTAGAAAATAAATATTACAATACCGTATATAAGTCTGAACAAAAAATAGCATAAAATACAACTTTATGTAAATAAATTGATTCAAACCGTTGTCTTCCACGAGAAGTTGCACCGTGACTTCTTGTATGATCATCACTACAAGAATAAACAAATTGTTGTTGATAGTTGTTACTAATCATTCATGTCTAAATCAAGTCCCTTAAAACAAATTTCGTCTCTTCTCATGGACGAACACATCTGTTTCTCAGGGTACAACACCGAAGCAAGGTGTACTGCCAGAAATGGTTCACACGTTTGAGGTTACACCAGGTTAAGGTGTTTACGATTTGTATGAAGTTGGTAATAGTAGAAGATTATAGAGCGTTCCTCTCTAAATTCTACACTGGGCATAACGTAAAACACAATGAGTATCAAACTAAAATCGTAATAGAAAGTAGACTAAAAATACAATTGATGACAATATATAAAAGATACAATTGATGACTACAAATAAAAGACACAATGGATAGCAGACAAAACACACAATGAAGAGCAAACTAAAAACACAATGACAAACATACTAAAACACAATTAACAACATACTAAAACATAATAGACAACAAAACAAAAACACAAGGGACAACAAATTAAAACACAATGGAAAACAAAATAAACACAATGACAAGAATCTATAACACAATGTATAGAAAACCCACCTAGTTGAAAAAACACAATAATCAGAACTAATAACACAATGTATAGAAAACCCAAATATAACACCATCTTCATTGGGTCATAAATTGTGTTATAGATTATGATAAAAACGCAATGGACAGAACCCAAATTAACAATGTGTTATAAGTTTTGATAATAATAGAATGTACCTTGTAAAATGTAATGAACAAAAACCAGTTGAAAGACACAATGACCAGTATGGATGAGCACGGTACCGCTACCAAAAGTACCGGTATCAAAATAGGGGAAGAATTGGTACCGGCATTTACCGGTGTTTTACCCGTAAATACCGGTACCGTACCGGTACCGGAAAACGGGGAAAATGGAATCCGATACCGGTACCCAATATACCCGGTACGGTTTGGTACCGGTATGATACCGGTTCGATACCGGGACCGGTACCAAATGCTCATCCTTAAAGACCAGAACCTTTAACAAAATGCAAAGAAAACATAGTAAAAATGAAAAATTTATTTTATTTTTATCTAGCAGTATTATATTCATATTAAAGATAAAAAAAAACATTCGTTATTATGGGTTGAATGTTTTTTCTAAAAAATGTCGTGTGAAAAAAGTTATGAACATTTTAAACTGATGAGAGAAATTGAAGTATGTCTTAGCATGTGGAGAGAGAAAATAAATGTTGGATTATCTTTATGGTCTTCCACTATTTTACCTTCTTTAAAATTAATCCCATCCCTCTGAATTTTAAGATCAATGAACTAAATTCTTCTTATTTTTTTATTTATTTATTTTGCCCTTTGTATTTAATCATAATACGGTCGTTTTTATAGATAAATTGATTATATTATGTATAAAAAATAAGAAAAATATTAAAAAAAAGATATGATAAAGAAAGAAAAAAGATGGGAAGGAATCTAGAAGTGATGAATGATAGGTGACATATAGATACATAAATACATCTTTCTCTTTCTACATATATTTGCCTGCCTGCCCAAAAACCCATAACCAATTTCCAAAATTCTTTTTCTAGATTAGATTTGCCAAATGGGAAAATCAGCGAATCATCGAATCACAACAATTTACTTCCCATTTAATATCACTCAACACCACCTTCCCTTCTTCATCATTTTCATTTTCATCTCTAGAGAGAGAAACTCACACAGATAGATTTTGAGAGAGAGAGAGAGAGAGGGATCTCTCTCCTTTTCTCGTACCTGTTCATCTTAAAAACTAGATTATGTTCTTCCTTTTATCGTTAACACAGTTGTTTGATTAATTGATTATTATGTTTCAATTTTGGATAATTTGACGAAATCGAGTTCATTGAGCTGAAGATTTTCACGATTTGGTAGACGACCGGAAGGTATAATACTTTAATTTTATAGAATTTGTTGTGATTTAATTGAGTATAGAATTTGTTGCTGATTCGATTTAGGTTTTTTTATTTGTAGTGGTTTCGATTTGTTCAATGCTTGTTGTTATGACTCTTTGTGTCTGCTTGTTGATTTTAATATTATAGTTTTTAGTTTGTGTATGATGTTCGATCGGTCCAAAGAGTGGTTCACTTACCGTACACAAAGGGTAAGGAACTGTACATGGTTATTATGTGTGATTTTTTCACTGTGAGTTGACTTTTATTTTGGTGGTCAAAGTACCAAAATTACAGCCATAATTTGTAAACATGGAGATGTTGGATTATATCTGGAGGTTTGATTGTAGAAAGCTTCATCATACATAGCTTCACTTGTTCATAGTGAATCGTTTTTCGTACTTTCATTCGCGTATTTTACTGAAATGATGGTTTGTTTCAATCAAATAACGTCGTGCTTCGGATATTCTGGTCAATGTTGTTAGTTTAACATAACTTGTTTTCCACTTTTGCAAAAAACAATGGTTTTTTTTTTGCGCAACAAAACATATTAGGACGGTGTGCATAATCGAATTTGGGGCAGAACGCTGTCGCATATCTCTAAACACGGATGTATAGCCTGCTTGCAAGATTAAAACTAACCGATAATTTGTAACAAGGTTCATCATTTAGCGTTTTTGTAAAACTAACCGTTAGTTTGCACCGAAAACTCAAGCATGTTGTAAAAAATTAGCACGTAGCAATGCAAATGAGCAAATAGCGAACTAATTTTTCGCCTTTTACTAAAGAATACCGTGTGCTCTTTGTATAATATGGCCTACGCCAATTTTTGTGGACTTCCTTTTTTCTTGAATGACTTGGTTGCCAAAATAAAATAGAACACTCATAAAGTAAACTTTTTGACTTTTTGTTGATATGAACTTGTTTGTTTCTTAATCTGGTTGCAGAAATGGGAGCCAAAGTACAATCTAAAGCTTATTTTCCAGGTTCTATGACGGATCTAAACAACGGTTTTCACAATAGTGTTTGGGATCTATATCATGATGACAGAAGTCACAAGATTCCTCCCCCTGGAAACAGCCAGCATTACGACTACTTTCTATCAACACAAGCCATGGATGGATACAACGGATACTTCAAAGAGCAGATTAGGCAAACTATTTTAAAGCAAGAAACAATCTTCAAGCATCAGGTTTGTATCTTTTTTGGCGTATTTTGTTAAATCTTGTTATCCGAGTTACTAACTCTAGCATTTAATATATTTATGGTGTTTCCTTTCATTCCAGCTCCAAGAACTTCATCGGTTGTATAAAAGACAGAAAGATTTGATGAATCCCGTATCCACAGAATCATTAAACATGGGTCATTTTCTAAATCAAGTACCGTCTAGTTTTCCTCAAATGAACACGAGTTTTAGTCGAGTGTCTACTTCAGGAACCGACAATACGTTTTCTCCTATGGATTCTATTAAGGGGAAAAGTGCATTACAAGAGTTCAATCCTCCCATTTCGAAAAGTTGTGTTTCTGAACGAAGAGTAATTGACCTGGAAGCGCCTGCTGACGTGGACACGAGTAACAAAGGGAAAGCTTTTAACTTGGCTGACTTGAATGAACCGATCCAGGTTGAGGAACGGGAAACGGCTTTTTCAGCGTTCTTTAGTAACAGAAGCAAAACCGATCGTGTTGTAGAGGAAACACAAAAGCGGGAATCATCTGCAAAAAGAACATTATTTGGTATAGAAATCGGTGAAAGAAACCACACGTCATCTTTTGTTTTACCATGGAGAAACAGAAACACTACTTTTCATCACAACAATTGGCTTAACTCCTTCGGTTCAACAAGTCAAACCCCGGGGTTCTTTGATGGCACTTCAAGGTTGACTACTAAGAAGTCAACGGGTCAAAACGCGTTTGTTGACTTAGGTTTTCTTAATGGTTCCAGTACCAAAGATTCTGTACCGTACAATCTTGAAGAAAGTCGTGCGCGAGATAAACACACGTTTCTCGACATGTGGAAAAACCGTGAAACACCTGAACAAAGACTGCCACCTTGGCTTACATCAAAACCGTGTGTGCAGACCGAACAGATCCAAACAAAAGTTCATCATATTAACTTGGATTCGTTGCAGAATCATTCTCAGCAGTTTTTCAAGAAAACCGAAAATGCAGATAGTAACGATACGCGTAACGTTAACAAAGAAAAAAATGATGATACCAAGAGCGTTCCGAAAATCCTTGGCGTACCGATTATCGACAAAAAAGCTGAAAATCGTTGTGAATCGAAGGATATTAAGCGTCATATCGATTTAAACTTATCTCTTGATGAAGAAGATGGTTCTCCAGCAGCACCGTCTTTCCCTGAGTCGGTTGTCAAGATTGCTACAATGGAGATAGACTTAGAAGCTCCAGCAGTTCTTGAACCCGACCCGGATGATGGATCCATGGATGATACGTATACGGATCTTGTTAAGGGTGCAGCTGAGGCTATTGTATCCATTTCATTCTCCAAGCCACCATCCAGTGACAGCGACACTTTGCTTTGGTTTGCTGAGGTTATTACATCTAACGATTTAAAGAAAAACAAAAATTCTATACCTGACGGCATGGATTACTTTGAGTACATGACACTGAAACTTGAAGATACTGAAGAAAAATACGTTAACTATGAACCGGTGATCGTGGAGGAACAGAAAGAAGACGAAAATGGCTGCTTGTCGAAAAGGACAGCTAGAAAAGGACAAGGAAAGCGGGGACGTCACAGGAAAGATTTTCAGAAAGATATACTGCCGAGCATTGTTTCGTTATCAAGGCGGGAAGTGACCGAAGATCTTCAAATATTTGAAGAGGCGCTTTCTGCTACAGGTGTGTCTTGGCAGTCTAGTTCGTCTAAAAGGAAAGCTGCAGCTAGGAACGGTAGGGGCAGGCGGCGGTTGGTAGCAGTGGAACCCTCGTGCAACACACCGCCGCCAGCGGCTGGGGGTGGGGAGCGGAGTATTTGTATGGAAATGTCGTTGGAGAAGAGTCTTGAAGGGTGGGGGAGGAGGACGCGCCGGCTACCTCGGCAAAGATGTCAGAATGGTGGTAATCATAATCAGGCTCTTGCTCTGAATGTCAAGTAGAGATGTTTTGTTGTTGGTTTCTTGTAGTCATTGTTGTGCATAATTAAATAGACCTTTTATATGATGTCTCCTTTATAAACTTATGAAGCTTGTCACAAACAAAAGAACATAATAGGAATGGTCATGAAACTGGTTGCCTTTATATGATATATTAAGGAGTCATTGTGATTGTGATACAGATTTAGAATGGTGCTTGGAAGAGGTGATAAGGAGTAAAAAACCACCAGCATGTGAATGTGTGTTTGGGTCAAAATGTATGAAATATAATGATAGGCGAAAATGGTCCGGTGGTCATTTCTTACACGACCTGAAACATGTCATGAAAAATATTCAGGTTTTGAGTTGACCAGTCTAACCAATTTAATAAACATGTCCTGTTTGGGTGACCTATCAAACCCGTTTATTAAATGGCTCATGTTCAGATTTAACTAAAACAAAACAGGGTGACTCGTTAACCATTCTAAAATACAAAATAACTTAATTTATAAGTTTAAACAAGTCGACCCTTTTAATCCGTTTGCAACATTATTATAAGTTGTTTATAGTGCGTCAACTTATCCTCAACTACATCATCTTACTCTTTATAACACATCAGCTCATTTTTTACTCGTTTTAACTTGTTTACGGTTGTATTACAATCTAACTACAACTCGTCTAAGGGTTTTTAAAAGACGGGTTTTACACGTGTGTTTAGGTTACATGGTTTAAACTTAAAAAAAAAGTTAGTTGTTAAAAAAAACTATGAACCCTTTTAACTGAACTTCCTGATATATATTGTGCTATAAATATCACGTGGATTTCATGAACCGCATCACGTATTATATATCAATATTGAACCGAGTTTTTTAGGCCCACATGACACTTGGTGGGTTTCCACTTTCCACCCATTAACTAGTTTGCCATTTTCCTTTTTTGTTTTGTTTGTTAAAATACAATACCTTTTTTGTTTTGTTTGTTAAAATACAATACAACAATAGACTAATATAAAAAAAAACCTCCAAAAAAGATATACATGTACTAAATCGTGCATTATACGGGGTTCTCTAATAAAAACGATATACTTATATAATATGTAAAAAAAAACTTCATATAATTGATGTATATTTATTTATATGAGAGTTTACACAATCAACTTGATTTTATTACAAAATCCGGCCTATACTAATTTTTTTAACATTGAAATATCAAATAGCTTGTGTATTACACGAGCTAAATATTAAAAAATATGTAATACACAAACATATATATTCTTCATATGATTTGAAATTACGTATTATATTACATATAATAATGTATATAATTATATTATTTTTATTATTATGTACCTATTAAAAATATATGTTATTTAAAGTAAATGAAAATTGGTATGTCATGAATTAGAATTGTTATACTTATTAATAATTGATATACAGAATAATTTGTTATTATAAAATAATAATCTAGGTTAACAGTTTATATTGACGAATAAAATATTTTTGTAGCTAATGGTTAATTTATTATGTCACGAATGGGTAAAAGAATATATTAATATTATTTAAATATAATTAGTATACTCTTTCATATTTTACAAAATAATATTTTTTTTATTTAAGGTCATAGAGAGATTTTGACAGCAAAAATTGAAGAGATGATGTATGATAGTGAAATAAAATTTGATTGCTTTGGTTTTAGATCTTTTAAAATAAAATTTGATTTTAGATATTAATGTTTAGGAGAAGGTTAACGTACAATATTCCTTGAGGTGTGATAATATGATATGAAATTACGCACGTTATAAAACCAAAACCCTGATCACGCATGTTGAAAAACCATAAATCACACATGTTGAAAAAACATAATTACGCATGGTTATGATTTTTCAACGTGCGCGATTATGGTTTTTTAACATGCGTGATTAGGGTTTTGAGTTTTATAACGTGCGCAATTTCATACCGTACATTAAGAAATATTGTATTGTACACTTTCACTTAATATTTTTATATATTAATTCACAACATCTTGAGGAATAGTGATGTTTTTTGTTTCTTGATTTGGCCACCAAACTTTTCAAAACTTCTTCATTTTAGTCCCTCCTTGGTTTGTGTTCTCGTAAGTCTTCTACAGCTGATCATTTTGTTTATACACGCATGTAAAATTATCCACTATATGGTCCACATGTTTTTTTTTAACTATAAGTTTTTGCCTATGCGTTAAATATTATTTTTGGTAAAAGTTTGGTATATATTAAATTCTTTTATTGTACATAACCGGCTTTTTATGTTTCTCTACTTATCTATAACATAATAACAAGGATACTGTAACGAATCGAAACAATATTGATCGGTTTTTCTACGTGTAACGAACCAAAATGGTACCAAACTACCAATCGAATCAACGTTGCACCGGGCGGAAAAATCGATGCCCGTCGCGAAGCGCGGTCTTATTTATAACTCTAGTTTGTATTCATTTACTAGGTTGTAATAGTTAATTGCATTTTTATGGCTTTGGTTTTAGATCTTTTGAAATAAAATTTGATCTGTGAACACAACGATCGGGCAGAAAAATCGTTGTCCGCCGCAAAGCACGGACTTATTTATAACTCTAGTTTGTATTCATTTACTTGGTGGCAATAGTTTTTTTTAAAGGTGTGAATTATTCGCGAATGTCGGGAGGTCTAGCATACGTTGTCTTAACCGGGTCCGCGCTAGAGAGCCCCCTCGCACAATAGATCCCCAATTTAAACCCCTCAATGAGAAACCCCTATCACCAAGACTCGAACTTGAGACCTTGAGGGGAAAACTCACCCGGGCCCACCATAGGTGGAACTTAAATACCCGTGGCCACCACTAGAGCACTAATGATGGTTTGGTGGCAATAGTTAATTGCATTTTTATGGCTTTGGTATTTTAGATCTTTGAAACAAAATTTCATCTGTGAACACAACGATTTTTATGCGCAATCACTTCTTCCTGCAACATTATAATTGCATTTGTGAACACAACGGTTTTTATGCGCAATCACTTCTTCCTGCAACATTGGAATATTTGATTAGTACTTCTTTAGATAAACGATAAAAATATAATTATATATTAAACACAATTACTATATATTATTACTATATATTAATAAATGAATTGAAATGAATAGTGATTTTAATATTACTATAATATATAGTTATTTTAATACTTTTATTATTTTAATATTTACTATATATTAATAAATGAATTGAAATGAATAGTGATTTTAATATTATAATAATATATAGTTATTTTAATACTTTTATTATTTTAATATTATAATAATAGTTATTTTCTTTACTTTTTAACTTTAATCCTTTTTTAATATCAGGGGTTAGGATAAGCTTGATGTCAACCGGTATCGGACCAGAACAGGTATCGAAAATACCGCTACGTTCCTGTTCGGTATCAGTACATTAAGGTAAAAAAAGGCATTAATACAGAAAACGCCAGTTGGTGCAGAATTGATATTGGAAATCTTTTGGTTCGGGAAATTCAGTGCTGCTACCCGGTACCATTTGCTCATCCCTGATCACGGTTACCATACGAACAACGGTATTGTACAACTTTTTTTGTTGATTTTCTTCAACTTTTATTTTTTTCTTTTTTTAGTTTCAGGGGTAGGGATGAGCTCGGTGCCAACCGATACAGAATCGATACTGATACCGAAAATACCGGTTACGGTACCGGTATATGAAGGTAAAAAACGGTAGTGAACCGGTACTAGAAACGCCAAAAGTCGGTACCGAATTGGTACTTAAGATCTTTCGGTTCGGCAAATTTGGTACCGGTACCCAGAACAATTTGCTCATCTCTGACCACGGGTTTCATACGAACAACATCGTTACCATACAACTTTTTATGTTGATTTTTTTTGTTATCTTTTAGTGTTTTTTCTACATTTTCTTTTTATTCTTGTCCGCAGTTCCGTTCGCAACACGCTCGTAGTGATTTCAAAACACATGTAAACACAGAATAAATAACAAAAGAAATTTACCGCAACGCGGTAAACTTCTTTAAACCTAGTTAAATTAGTTTAGAATAGAGGCAAATTTAATACAAAATCAATTTTAAGAATTCTAAAATAAAAAGCATGAGGATGGATATCGTACAAGATATACTTCTTGTACGAAGTATACGCAAGGATTTCATCTATTGAGGATGAATATTGTACAAGATATACTTCTTGTACGAAGTATACGCAAGGATTTCATCCATTGAGGATGAATATTGTACAAGATATACTTCTTGTACGAAGTATACTCAAGGATTTCATCCATTGAGGATGGATATTGTACAAGATATACTTCTTGTACGAAGTATACGCAAGGATTTCATCTATTGAGGATGGATATTGTACAAGATATACTTCTTGTACGAAGCATACGCAAGGAGTTCGTAACAAAAAGAAAGGAGCAATTGCACAGAGAGAAACACCATAACTATCTACATCAATTCGAATTTACACCAACTTGATCAGTAGACTTACATTTAAATCTATTTTTAAACCTTAAGAAACCCAAAAAGATACAACGTACATAAGCATATGACCATCTTTTTTTCCGATCTTTTATGCTACTTCTGATTATCTTTCTCTAATGTGAAGTGTGAACAAGTAATTTATCAAAATTTAAAACTTTTTTGATATATATATTTTTTTTATCAAACGTATTGCTTCATTTATGATAATTTATAGTATGATCAGAATATGTGAAGTGATTGACGGGTTTGAGATATTGACAAATAAAATGCATTAATGCAACGTCTATTCAGTGCAATGATTTTGAAATTGTAGACACGTGTTTATTTATTCATAATAAAAAAATATCTAGAAATTAAAAAAAAAAGAGAGAGTGTAAATGATGGAGCAAAAAGAGGTCCTACCGGGAGTCGAACCCAGGTCGCTGGATTCAAAGTCCAGAGTGCTAACCACTACACCATAGAACCTGTGTTATTTGATTTCGGTGACTCTATGTATATATATATACCTACAATGCACACAAACACAAGAAAATATTATTAGGGAAAATTACCAATCTAGCCAAGACTTTAATCAAATTACCAATCTAGCCACCTCATGCGTCCTTGGAAGGCCACTCACATGTATGGGATAAGTCTTTCAAGCATGGGATGAGTCATTGGGGAGAAACCCAATAAAAAATAGACACGTGGCCACAGACGCATGGGATGAGTCCGCGGACACATGGGATGAGTCTTTCAAACATGGGATGAGTCTTTCAAGCATGGGATGAGTCCGCGGACGCATGGGATGAGTCGCGGACGCATGGGATGAGTCTTTCATGTGTGGGATGGGATGAGTCTTTCCACGTGTCAGTTGGGGATTGGCGGACGCAATACTTGGCCATGCAGACGCATCAGAAGACTTGGGATCTGTGAGTGGCCTTCCAAGGACGCATGAGGTGGCTAGATTGGTAATTTGACTTTTTTCTTGGCTAATTTTGTAATTTTCCCGGATTTTGTTAGACCGATCAAGTTGATTATTATATGATTGAACTAGACCGGATTTTGGTTCATTAGTCTGACGGGACCGCTTTGAACAAATATAAAAAATATAAGAACTTTAGATATTAACTGTCAAAATATATATACAAGTTTCAAGGTTAATTAACCAGTCATTCAAAAGATAACACAACTTTAACAACCAACCATTTATAAATTAAAAGTTTTAAAAGGAGAAAGATAACATATTTATGTTTATTGGGAGGTAATACTTTATACTCAACAATGTTTTATCTTAGAACTAACACTCGTCATAACAATCAAAAGTCAAAATCAAGAAAAATAAAGTCGTGATATGTTAAAGGATATAGACCGTATCATAATATACATTTCGGTTGCATGTTGGTGTTTATTGCAAGCTCGAAATAATAGAGTGTTTTTTTTTTTCATAAAGAAAGTACACGTTGACTTGTCACTTGAATGGAATTAATTGGTGTTAATCTTGTTTAGATCATTCACTTAAATTTGCATGCTTCTAGGGTTGTTTTGTGCATAATTTCTCTAGCAACCTGCTAGGGGCCCTTTTGTCAACATTGACTCGTGATACTCTGCTTTAGACTATGGGGTGTGGTCCGTGTGGAGGAGCCCTATTCTCAAAGGATAGTCCTTCACGTCACCACGCAAGGAGGATGTCCCTCTAAGGATGGACCAAGGGTGTGGAGGATGACCCTCCTCCTCCTTTTTTTTATAAATTTTTGCAAGTAAAATTTGCGAATGTATTCCACTAAATCAATATATATAAGTTTTAAATAGAGGTTATAAATTCTTGAAATATAAAGGGCAATTTCTAACACCTTTGAAAGTTAAAATGGAAGTATACCAAAGCTAGACATTTAAAATGCCATAACACTTAAAAAGAAAGGACTAAACTGCAATTTGGCAAACCTTTTGAAAACAAAAATAAAGTATACTCGACCTGTTCTTCTCCGGCTTTAATTCCGGCCGGTATTTTTATCCAGCAACTCCAAGACCATCATGTTGACCGAATCAACTGAGTTAAATGTTAATGACTGTTTTTAAACATATTCTAAGCATAAAACCAAAGAAAAAGCAAAAAAAATAAAAAGAAAAAGGAAAGGTGGAGGAGCGTCACAATCGTCGAGCAAGCGACGAAGGCGACGAAAAGGACCTGGAGGGGGCAGTGGTGACTGGCCTCGTCGTGCCAGGACGAGCCCCACACCAAGTAGGCTTATATTTGAGTAAAAAAATCTCTTCGCCTTCCAAAAAAAGTTATTTAGATATCATAATCCTTATTTCCTTCTATCTCGTTAACATTTTGTCACGTCTATCCACATACCGTAAAGACTCAACGTGTAATGTAGTAATAACATTAAACCAAATTTGCAAACTTACTAACCCTCTAAGGACCATTTTGCAATTTATCATTATTATCATCTTCCTTATGGCGCCACCACCACCGTTTATCCTCAGTCTCCACCGTCATCCTCTCCGGCGAGACACTCACACATACACATGGCCGCCTGTAAATTCCTCTGCCGGTATTCTCTCTCTTTTCTACAATTCAGTACAACACGCATCGAAACTTGTACTCAGTCGTTGCACTTTCCCGGCCACCGTCTTCTCTTTCGCAGCTCAGGTAAACACTAACATCATCTCCATTATTTTCCTTATACATAATAATTTCATTTATAAAACTATGCATATGTATAATGTAACTATTGCAAATTTAAATATCTAGGGTTTAAACTTAAGTCCAACCGTCACTCCACAAGACCATACGGTGCCGTTTCAGTTGAATCCGTTGACGATAGCTGTGTATATCCTGAAGAAGATGAAGTTAAACAAACTAGTGTTAGAGATTTGATATGGAGAAACTCAAACGATGATGTAACGAGTTTTATGAAGATGGAGCGGGCGATTGAGCCTCGGTCCAACACTCGGTTTCCGTATTTGGATAAGTTTAAGACTGGAGACTCGTTTTTGAGTAGTCGAGAGGTGTTGGATGCGGTTGAGCCGTCGTTGATGGAGCTTAGGAAGGAGAGGTTTAGGAATGTTGTTAACAATCGGACGTACTCGGTGTGTCTGGTGGTGGAAGGATTGTCGGATGCGGGGAATGTTTCTGCTGTGTTTCGTTCGGCGGATGCGTTAGGGTTCCAGTCTGTTCATGTGGTGGCGTTAGACAGCAGGAAAAGGTGTTAACCCAATCTGAGGTGACTTAATGTTGATTGAATTAGTTATACGTTTATGTAATGTACTTGTTACTTTGATGATATGTTGCGAAAGAAGTTGTTTATTTGGTTGTTGGTTCATATGGATGGTTCATGATTTATCGGTTGGTTCAAACGTTTAGGTATAGAGAGCATCGTCATGTTAGTATGGGAGCTGAGAAGTGGTTGGATATTGAGCTTTGGGATACCACTAAAGAGTGCTTTGACGTTTTGAAGTCACGTGGTTATCGCATTGCTACAACACATTTGGGGATGGAGACGGTACTCTATGAATTTGATATGTTCTGCAAATCAAATGCTTTTGCAGACTTTAGTGTTAAATCTAATCCGTCATCTTATTGACTATTTTCAGGTTTCTGTTTATGATATGGATTGGTCGCAACCCACTGCTATAGTCGTTGGAAACGAGGGCAGGTATGTGCTTGTTGCATCTCTTAAAGAATCGTCTACTGTTTGAATCATGCTTTTGGTTATCTTGATCATAATTGTTATCACAGTGGCATTAGTGAGGAAGCTTTAAAATTGTCAGATATGCATTGTAGTATTCCAATGAAAGGAATGGTTGACTCGTTCAACGTCTCTGTTGCTTCTGGGATACTCATGCATCATGCCGTCTGTGATAGAACTACACGGCTGGTAAGAATCTCGAACCTAACATCATTCAAGTTTAGAAAAGTTTAAGCCTAATTTTAATGTTTAACTTGATGGTTTGAAAAGTCGAATAACTCGATTGGGTTTGATATGAAGGGTGCTCATGGTGATCTGACATCAGAAGAAAAACAAATATTACTTGCTGAGTTTTCTCTACGACATAGCAGGAGTTCAATCAGCATTGCCCATGAGTATGCCAAGCGTAAGATCGCAGCTTCACCCAAACTTTGAACGTTAGACTCGATCATCATTCGGATAATTATCGAACTGTACACTATTTTTGAGCTTCTTGTTGAACTTCACAGTTTAGACTTGTGATTGATGTACCCTTTTTTTCTGGCCCAACATGAAAACTTAAGTAACATTTGTAGTTTTGAAATGATTATTTAACAAAAGACCAGCACGTTATTCATTTGCTTTTCAATCAAACGTAGCCATAACTTATATATAATATAAATTAATATTTTACAACTTGATTATGCTAATATAAACAAAAATAAGAAAATGATTTTAATCAATGAGGGGCCTCGTGCCATCTGGTGATTGAATTGAAGACTTAGAGATGTTTTGCATACTCACATCTTCACCATGTTGCTTCCTTTGTTGCGACTTCACGAATTCTTCGATTTTATGCTTCAGTTCTGTGTCTGGAATCAGCATATCTGGTGTAAGATGTGATCGGTTGAATGGATCCGACTGCAATTTAATAAAAAAAATATTACAAAAACGACACTAGAAGTTGTAACAATCAATGAAATGTACTGTATAAACAAGCAGAAAGATCAAAATTTTACAGCATCGCTGAGAAGATGTCTCTGAATAACCGGTCGGTCCACTATGATTCTTGAAGATGGTAAGATGACTGGATCTTTCATCAGAGTGTACTGCAGTTTCAACATTTAAAATGCCCGTAAGATGATCTTGATTTTATAAAACTTGAAATATATCGAACATTGTAAAACCAAAACAAACTTACCTGGATTGGGTCAAGGAATTCATCGGGAATGTCTCCAAGAATGGCTTCAGCATCCATGGCTTCAGATGCGGCAGCTTTGGCCTTTTTACCAAGATCCTCAAAAGCCTGTATCATTCTTGGATCTTCACCGATTCTTCTAAGAACATTTGCAGCTTCCGTGAATAACTGCACACGATCCATGATTCATAATTATTGCGTACGGCATCTCACAAAATCTTCTTTAAAACAAATTGACATAGTTCCACGACTAGGAAAAAACAAAAACCTTAAAATATGTACCTGGTCATTGTAGGATCGTCCATCCTTTGTTATAGCAGATGGGAAAATATTCTCATGATCACCCCTCGCCAGATGAACATATATGTTCACAATCTTCAACATAGGAAATAATTAGACGTTGTAGTAATAGTATGTTTAACAGAGCATTTGTAGTTGTGTTTGTCAAATGTCTTGTATATATACAATAATACAAAAACAAACCTGCTTTAGCAACTGTTTTGGCCGAAACTCATACTTTTCAGGATCCTTCAAGCTTAATGATTTCCTCTGCGGGCCGACAAGTTGTAACAGGAAGTAATTTAACATGCTGGCAACTCTTTCAACCTGAAAACAAGAAGCAACACTCAGAAAACAAGAATACATACAAAAACATCTCAGCGTCGGAAAAAAAAAAGGATACCATTTCGGGAAGCAGAAAGGGAGCTGTAATTTGCTCGGTGGTGAAAGCAAGCATGCTCACATCTTCCATAGCCAACTTCATGTCGATTCTAATAATCTATATCCATAATAAACCACCATTTACTTAATACGTACTCGTAAAAATATAAAATATATTTCAAAGGTGTAGATATAAAAAACGAACATTTTCTTGAGAGTGGAAAAGTCTAGTTCTCTCCTGCCTCTCTTGTGCGGGTCTTTGTTCCCATTCGGTTGTGTTCGACATCTCGGCTTCCAGCTCCTTGAGCTCAAGAATTTTGTTGAGACTTTCATCAAGAAGAAAGATACTATCGTTTATCAGGAAATTAAGGAAATTCAGGTAAACACCCTTTTCCTCTTCCTTGGCAATCTGAGACAAAGTTAAATGATCTAAGTAAGTCGTTACAAAGTAGGTAAAACCGTAAAAGTAAAGCATATGTAGCAATTACAGATTTAAATTACCTGTTTCCACGCATTCTGGTGTACAGGAACCTGCCAAAGATACTCTAGAAGTTCGGCAATGTTATGGCGTATGTTAAACTTGTCATAGAACTGCACAACAGTCGGAAAAGTGTAAATCACTCGTTTGGTAATGACCCGAGGGTGCAAATATCATGACCCGCGATGGAAACTGGGAGAGAAAAATCACCTGAGTATGGGAGCCCGTAAATTCGATATCAACATAAAGTTTCAGAAGATTTCTGACAAGATATTGGACAGATAGTTGGTGCCCCTCAAAAAGCGTACTTGTGGCAGACAATGTGCCGCTACAGACACAAAGATGAAAATAACCGTAAGTACCCGAAATTTGATCTTTATATCCAAAAGAGTAAAATGCCAAAATCGTCCCCGAGGTTCGGTCATATTTGCTTGTTCCATCGAAAATAACTTCTTTTGCATTTGCGTCCTCGAGGTTTGCGTTTTGTTGCCATTTTCATCCAATTCGCTAACATTGTTTATTTATTCTGTTAAGGTGTGGGGCATTTTTGTAATTTCAGTTAAGATACAACATATTAAAGCTTGGTACAAGCTGTTAATGCATCAAAACTCTTAACATAAAAAATAAACAACGTTAACGAATTGGATAGAACTGGCAATAAAGTGCAAACCTCAAGGACGCAAATGCAAAAAAAAGTCATTCCGGATAGAACAAGCAAATATGACCAAACCTCAGGGAAAATTTTGGCATTTTACACTATCCAAAAATAGAAGTATCCAATTTTGGGCACAAAACAAAAGATTACGAGTATAAAGGTACCTCCTACGAGGCATCCAGCAGTTGAGTACTTCAACCATTTTTGCTCGTAAATACGGATTTCTAATGTACTCTGGACTTGCCATGAACATAATAATGAAGTTCATAAAATCATCCTACCAAATAAAGACGACATAATTTCATAAAGCAACAGAAACATGGTGCTGCAAAAAGGCAAAACAAAATCTGAATAATTTAATCTTTTTACCAGCTTGACACCATCCAAAGCTCGTGGAATCCTAGAAGCGAAAATAAGCAATTCCATAACATCTTCCACAAAATGTTCGGGCATACACGCAAATTCCATAGGGCAAGTTTGTGGTAAAGGCATTTTGAAACCGCCTATACGATCTACTAACCAAACCACCATTAACTGATAGAAAGATAACGCCTGTTGAAGAAGATCTCCGTCCTAAGACATAGAAACGCAAGTGTAGATACGTTAGATTAGTTTTAAAAGAAGTCAGCTTGCATAAACAATGAAAGGACTGTTTTACCCGCAATATCTGAGCTTCGTAACATAGTTTCTCTTGCGTGAATGATTCGATTTCCTTCTCGAGTCGAGCAATGTCCTGTGCTAGTCGAGGTAAAGGTGTTTGTTCTTGCATGGTTTTTAAGGTTGCAAGATTATCCTCACATCTTTGAATGTCCTGCAAATCAGTGTATTCAATGAATAATTGTAATAAGTAATAATATTGTTTCAATAATCAAAACTAATACATTAATTTTCTATAAACTGTTTACCTGCACAAGATGCTTGAAGTCCGAAAAAGCTTTTAGTAGCCCTAAATTAAGAACCCGTGCAGTCATAAAGAAGCATTCACAAATAAACGAATAGTTTGTAGATTCACGTTGACTTTGAACAGGATTGTTATTTTGTAGCAGACCGGAACTTGAAGTTTCTTGGGAATGAAGCAACCTGTTTTCTCCACTGCTCCCGTTGTTTGGGTTATTTATGTTTAACCATTCAGTAACTTCCTCCGAAGATGCATGAAGGGCAGTTAATTCTCTGTGTCGAGTTGAGACTGACGGTCAAAATAAAGTTAACGATATAAAAAAAACGCATATATTCTTGCTGTCGATAAGGTATCTTACTTGAAATCCAACCGAGAACCATAAAATACGTATTTAGGATCGATTTTGTCTTTCTTTGTTGAATTTGCATCCAAAAAAGGCTCACACAGTCTAAGCATAACAGCACTAAGGTTCACGAACATGCCCGAACTCGCAGAAGATATTGGATCAACCTATAACCAATTGCAAATTATTCAACGATAATGAAATGCAAGTACATAGAAAGTTAGAAACAACTACAATCGAATAAACTTCTTACCTGGATATGAGCCCTTGATGCATTTTTGTTGATCACTTCTGCAATATACTGAAGCACATTCTCTCGTGTGCTTGTGTTCTTAAGAAGGGTCCTAAGAACATCTGCCAAGCCAGCATATAAGTTATTCATAACCGTTTTAATCGTCGTGAACGAAGATAAAAGATCAGCAGGGCGTCGTGTCGATGATTCTGAAAAACACTGCTGACTGCACATCCCAAAAACAATTAGGTTTCATACAATTATTCCAAATACTAACATGACGTACGCGAAAACAGTTCCAAACTCACCCAACATCGGGCTGACCCTTGAAAATACTCTGATCAGGAAGAGCACTAACATGAAAAAACGGACCCAAGATACTCGTCATCTCAATCACTCTCCCGTTCAAGTAAGCACCTTTCGGAATCCACCACGGATGATTCACCAACGCTCTCGCACCAACCGGAAAACTAATCAAAAACATCAACGCCCTCAACGGCTGCTGAAAGTTCCCAAGCGCCGAACAATTCAGCACAATCCCTCTCAAATCCTCATACAACTGCTTCAACACCGGCTCAACCGACTCATGATCCGAATCCCTAAACAACTCATCCAAAAATCCAGGAAAAGACCCACCACCACCACCACCAAAAGCATCAATCGAACTCGCAACCTCAGCGAAAACCAACGGCAACAAAGGCGAAACATTCGACTTGTTTCGCTCCGAATCCGGAAACATATCAGGGTTACTTAAATGAATTCTAGAATAAGAAACTGACAACTTCTTAGCTTGATTAACAACTAACTCCATCTGGGTCCTAACTGATTTGTCTTTCATGTTAACAATCTTCTTTTGTTCTTCACACGCACGACGATAAATCCCAGTTAGGTATTGAAAAGGGGGTTCTGCAGATGTGAAATTACCAGAGAGACGATCAACAAGGACTCGTTCCATTAAATCTTTAGAGAGTTTCAAGTCACCACCTTCGCTTAATATCTCAGCTGCCGTCATCTCCAAGTAAACGATTCGTGGGTCGTTGTTGTTGATTGAGTCGATTAGGGTTACGAGAAAGATTTTGCGGAGGATTATGTCCTCGATTTCTTCGGGTGATCGCTGGGGTTTTGGGGTGGTTGCCATGAATGATTATGGGATTGAGGGTTGAGGAGGGTGTTGAAGAAGAAGATGGGTTGGGTCTAAGAAAGTTTAAGAATTTTGGGTCTCCATTGTCAACAAGAACAAACCTTTGTAAAGACTTGTGTATTAGTAATTACAAATTAGCATCGATAAAAATAAAAACACTATAAATTTTCCAATGAAATTCAACACATTAACCTTTCTTTTACTAACCACTTTCATACCTGTAAACTAGAAACGAAGCCTTCGGTGACACAATGAGATTCTTCAGCCCATCCATTTAAAAATCATAGCCCAAAGCTTTGTAAATTGTTAAGAAACCATAACAAAATACAATTAGTCATACGCCAGAATTCTCCTCGGTTTCAGGCACCCCATGAGTCGTTGGAATACTGCCCCAAAGAAATAGTTCCCGTCCTAGACCGATGATATTTTAGCTTCACACTTGTTCGACAATTGATAAACCAGGGAAGAACAAAAATAAGAGATTAAACTTACGAAGAGGGTTATGAAGAAGCGTTTGCATGTCACTATTTGAAGAAAACAAATTCACATGTATACGCCTCATACAACCCTGTACTATATCGGATCAAAGTCAAATCATTCAGATCTATATGCGGCGTACAGGCCTGTACGCAGGCTTGTACGCGGCGTACACAACTATCGTATGGCATCATCGTACAGGCCATATACGTGGCGTATATGTGATTGATTTGGCACTGTACTAGGTTTCACCCCATAGTCGGAGACATAAACCCTATACGCCGCGTACAGGTCTGCACGTGGCGTATATAAGGGTCCCACTCGTGGTATCTTGTCAGAGAAATAAACCCTATACGCTACGTACAGACCTGTACGTGACAAATATAGGGGACCCACTGTAACGCTTCGCATTTCTGTACTTTCCTTATTTAGAAAGCTGTAATCGTATTTCTATTTTTGGAAACTTGTAATCATATTGTACTCGTTATTCACTTCCAAGCTTGTAATCCGAGACTTCGATCATAATGAAATTAATCTTTTATATTTACACTTGTTATACTTATACTTATACACAATCAATCTTTGGATACATGTTCCGTGCAAACTGAGGCTTATTATACGCTTGATTCTCATTAATACATACACAATACGTAAACCATACATGCATCATACTCGTACAATACCTTGTTACACTTCAAATACCTAAAAATGGGCTAAAATACAAGAAAAACGACAGAAAATAACATAATTACAAGTTCAGGGGCCAAATTGTAACATTCCGAAATTATTGTATTATTCGTTTCCGTGTTTTTCATATTCAACCATTATAATCCGAGACTTATGATCATACTGAATTCATTTTATTTTTATATTTTTTTCTCTCAATAATAATCAAACATATGTGTATTCATATAATCATCAAGACACGTTTAAATCATTCAAAACCGACCTATGTTGTGTAAATTCGATATTCGAGACCCAACCGATCAACAATTCTGTCATACTATGTTTATAAATTATGTTGGAAACTCAAATCTATACAAATAACAAAAAAAAATGCATAAAACAAACAAGCCCATGACATTAGGCCCAAAAATAAAAATATATATTAATGGGTCAATTTTCAACTTTCCATATTTCTTTCACCATCTTAAACCCTAATCTATTTCCTATAAATATCACACTCATTCCACCACTTTTCTTTGCCATTTCTCAAAAAAAAAAATTTACTCCCTCTTGAAAGTGAGTTCCATCTCCTTTCACCTTCTTCTTGTTTTTCTTTATGTTTTCATACTTCCCCATCTTGGAGAAATTCTTATGGAATGTCACCAAATGTTTGCCATGGTAAACAAAGATGGTGCATCACCAAAATAAGGACCAATCTTGGGTTTTATTTTACAACTTTCAACCTTTCATTATATTTATATTTTATACATGACCAACCAAGATCATCACCTAAGTTGATGATTCTTGGTGTAACAAAGGGGTACAATGGATGACATTTATCCTACCTCTATAACATGGTTATTACATTACTAACCACTATTAATTACTATTATATTATCTAATTTATCTAACAAAGGGGTACCTCGAGCCGCCATAGATCAGTGATTTGTTCAAGAAATTCAACTGGTGAAAGACTATGAACGTTAAATCGGATAACGCCAATTAAAGATCCAAAACCGGATCGAACTATGGTTCAACCGCAATTAGATCTTGAAAACCTATGAGCTCGATGAACCTGCACAAGCAACATACCGTTAGGCTCGTCGCAGAGGTGGGAGGGCCACTCTACGACCACCATCCGGCGTGAGGATAAGTATTTGTTTAAAGAGAGAAAGTAGAGAGAGAGAGAGTTAGGATGAAGGTTTAGAAAAATTGTACTTGAAGAGAGTATTTATACTCACTTGAATAAATAACGTCATTCGGCCATGACGCACCATTTGATGTGTGTCCTTATTTAGGAGAAGGGGCGGACCTTTTTTAAAGACCTATGTGTAGATGTCTCAGATGTCGGACATTTTGTGAATACTTTACAAACGTTCGTCCGGTCCTGTTAAAGGTCCGAACTTGGGTATGTAGCTACACTATGTATCTGCAGCCGGGCTGGCCCCTAAAACGAGTCCGAAGAGCCCGTGTCTTTGTGAATGCAGCTGGAGACGTTATTGAGAATCAGGCTGTGCAAGCAGGAAATCAGGAAGTGATTATGCTTAATCAGGAGGTGGAAGCCGAAGAAGCGCTTGAGAATCTAGTGAATGCAGCTGGAGACGTTATTGGGAATAGGCAGTGCAAACATGAAATTAGGATGTGATTATGCTTAATCAGGAGGTGGAAGCCGAAGAAGCGCTTGAGAATCAATAAGTAGATGCGATGATGCTGAATCAGGAAGTATGAAGCATAGAAACTGTTGTGATGTTACTTTGTTATTAGTTGTTCTCTTTATATCTGAATCAGGAAGTGAAGCATAGAAACTGTTGTTGTGTTACTTTGTTATTAGTTGTTCTCTTTATATCTCCCTGAAGCATAGAAAATGTTTGGAGAATGAAGTCTAGTTGTGTTACTTTGTTATTAGTTGTTCTCTCTTTATCTGAATCAAA
Organism: Helianthus tuberosus; assembly: GCA_030545235.1. Taxonomy (NCBI): domain Eukaryota; kingdom Viridiplantae; phylum Streptophyta; class Magnoliopsida; order Asterales; family Asteraceae; genus Helianthus; species Helianthus tuberosus. The sequence goes on from CM060400.1 coordinate 152,374,402, forward strand.
AAGTATGAAGCATAGAAACCGTTTGTATCTGAATCGTCGTTTATGTCGATTTGACAACGAGCGGTGGAGCCTCCCGCACTATAACTTCCGGACTCGGAAGTTTTACTCCGTTTGGCGGTTGCGACCTCATTTGGAACCGGCTTCCGTTTGTTTTCTTTCTTTAAAATGTTCCATGCTCGGAGGTGCGGGAAAGGCGTTGAATTTTTAGAGTCCCACTTAGCCAAAGCAAGGTTAAGAATGTACTCGTCGTTACTCCCACTAGGAGGATTAATGTAAATTTGGTTATAATACCCGCTAAAGGTATTGATGGCCTTGCTCATTTTACGCCACTTGCCCGAGACGGAATCGAGATCACGCATCGGGCATTGCTCCATAAGCCCGTTAAATATTTTCGTTGTCGCCTTCCAAAAACTACTACCCGTTTGGTTGTTCCCTAAATTTAAAAAAAATGCATTAGTAAAAATAAAAAATAAATCTTTTTAAATTTAAATTAAAAAAATAAACTTTGGTTCATACCGATAATCGGGCAAGTTGAGGACTTAATAAACGCCATTGCTAGCGCCTCCTCCTCTATTTTTGTCCAAGGTCTCGGCTTTGCACTCGAACCGCTTTTTGGCGCGGTTTCGGCTACGGTTTCAACCGCCTTCCCCTTCCCCGTGTTTTTTTTTTGCGCTTGAGCTCTTTAGGTGGCGATTCGGGGACGACTTCTTCATCATCATCGTCAAGTTGAACCGGGGGTTGCGGTTGGTAAGTTGGCGGTTGCTATTGGAATTGTTCAAACGAGTTGCGTTGCATGAATTGTTGGAGTGCTTGGTATTGTTGCATTTGTTGAACTTGGGACATTTGTTTGAAGGCGTTGGGTGATTGTTGGAAACCCGAAAACGTAAATTGCGGAGACACCCATGAAGGATCGATAGTCGGAGTGTAAGCGGGAGTCGAAAAAAAGTTAGGTTGGTTCGGGTTGAGATTGTTCGGGTTAGGGTTGTTTGGGTTGAATGAATTCATGATTGTATAAAAAAAATGGAGTGTTTTTTTATAAAATTGAATGAGAATGGGAGAAGTATTGAGAAATTGATATAAAAAGGTTTTTTTTTAATTAAAATATAGTCGTTTGTAACGGCTAGAAATTTGAATTCAAGGCCCGTCCTCAGCGTCGAGTGGGAGCCGTTTGGGGCTAGCCGGGCCGAGGGGGGCGGTGTGGGAGACCGGCGCCGGGCCTAAGCCGGCCCCCATACCCTTTAGTCTAAGAGCATCCACAATAGAGTTGTTTTTTTGGTGTTTATGGCGGTGGGGGTGGCAGAAAATAACGCGTGATAGCAAAAAAATAACGCGTGGAAAATAGAAACCTTCCACCGCCACCAAAACATTCACAAGTGATAGGACCATTTCCGTGATAAAATCAACGCGTTATGGGTTAGCGTGATAAATGGATGTGAGGGGGTGTGGGGGTTTATTGTTGGGTGTTATGAGTGATGACCATTGCCACCAAAAAAAGGTTGTGAGTGATGGAAAAATTGTTGATGACATGGCGGAACTTGATTCGGTGCTTGTGAGTGATGGAATTCTATTACTAGTGACCACCCTCACTCCCCTTATAAGGAGAGAAAATGTGATATGGAGGAGAGAGGTTGTGAGGTGGAGGAGAGAATGTGTACTTTTGTTCTTGGCTAAAAACGCATATTTGAGTGAATGTGAGAAGGAGAGTGGAGAAAGGAGAGAGAGGGTTTGAGATTGGTGGGACCAAGTGCCATGTGACACCTTAAAAACACCCACTAAATACACTCTATTGTAGATGGTCTAAGAAAACCTAAGTCAACAAACGCATTTTGGCCCGTTGACTTTGTAGTAGTCAACCTTGAAGTGCCATCAAAGAACCCCGGGGTTTGACTTGTTGAACCGAAGGAGTTAAGCCAATTGTTGTGATGAAAATTAGTGTTTCTGTTTCTCCATGGTAATTGGTAAAACAAAAGACGATATGTGGCTTCTTTCACCGATTTCGATACCCCCAGGTAATCTAGCCGGCCAAAAAAAAAAAACGACAGGCCGCCTAGAAACACTCAACGGAGACATTGAGAAAAAAAAACTAAAAACCCTTGGATATCCGTTGCTTGTGTCATGTTTATCTTTGACTATTGTATTGTGGGTGTACTTTCGGAGGTAGCGACATGAGGAAAAAAGAACTACACGAGCATGGTTTTCTTCTAGTGCAAACAAGACCTCAACGAACAATGGGACTAGTAGGCAGCCTTTAAAACTAATTGGGAAAGTTGTAGGTGAGGATCTGAGTCATCTAATATTGTGGGTGATAATATCGTAGGGTACGTTTGCTATCCAAATTGGGGTTGCGATGCACCTTCTTACTCGTTTACGATGCACCTTCTTACTCGTTTACATGTCACTATATTAGGGGAAGGAACATTAGTTAAGAAAAAAGACATCATATTTTATAAAGCGACAAAGCTGTACATGTATTCTAATATTCTATACGGTGACAAAACTGTGCATATTGGACAACCAAAAAAAGTAACTTTACTAGAATAAAAAAATAATATTATATATTATAAATTAGCAAGTTTTTTGTGCATAACAAGTTGTACATTGTGTTTTCGACATTTTTCAAAAAAAAAACTTGATTTTTTACTTTTAACACAAAGGTTTTACCTTTTACAATTTTAACCCTATATAATTTGTTTTTTTAACTTTAACCCAAAACTTTTCATTATTTGCAATTTAACTTCGCAACTTTTGTCACTTATACTTTTCATCTTTCGCAAATTTTCGTTTTACGTATAGTTCTAAATTTTTCGAGTTAATACGACGCAACGTGCATGTGTGGTTCAACGTTTTTGCCTCTATTTTTCCATGTTTGACAGGTTTGTCGCAACGCGTATATCCTAGGTCGAGTCAGTGTTGGTGGTCGATGACGGTTGCGTGACATTAGTGCTATTTGACACCGTTTTACGCCCCACTGCAACGCGAGGTGTGCTTTGGGGGTTTTTCAAAGAAAAAATGGTTACGCATATGGTTGTCGTAACGTTGGCTTTGGGGGTTTTAAAAAAAAGATTTTTTTTTTTACTTTTCACCCAAAAGTATTTCATAAATTACTTTTAACCCAAAACTATTTTTTTTTACTTTTAACCCAAAACTTTTTATCTTTTGCAATCTATCCTCGTAACTTTTTTTACTTTCAACTTTGGTCCTTTATAGTTTTCATTTTCCGCAAATTTTTCGCTTTATGCTTGGTTCTAAATTTTGTGACTTAACACATCGCAGCGTGTGTCTTTGGCTTAACGTTCTTACGTTTCGTTCTAAATTTTGCGAGTTAACACGATGCAACGTGCGTGTGTGGGTGTTCGTTTTACATCGTCTATTTTTTCCCCGTTTGACAGGTTTAACATAACGTGTGGGTCCTAGATCAACTTAGTTATAACTAAATAATCTGCGCCGCATTGCGGCGGGTCACAATCCTAGTTAATAATAATTTTGTTCAAGGCCCTAAAATAGTAAAATACACTGGGCTGCAAGCCTGCAACTCAGTCTCACATTAAACCATTAATAAGTTATTAACCATAGTTTTAGACAAAAATAAAAAGTACCATTATTGTTCAAAGTAACATATGACAAGTTGTACTGTTGGCCAGTGTGAAAAATTGCCTTTTCATTTGTGCATTATTGACTTCACAAAAGCCACCATGATAAAAACTTATCTAGTTCTACCATCCACAATGAATTGGTAAGTAAATGCATGTTTGGTTAAACTTAACATGTTAAGACAAACCACATGTTCTACAATAAAGGCCTATGGCGATAGATACCTACACAACAAGATTCATGCCGGATAAAACATCTACCCATCTTGATCCGAACCTGTTTTTGACTCGTTACCTAGCCAGACACGACCCGTCCGTTTTTCCAGGCTTACCCATAACCCATCATCAGCAAATTCATCATGGGTTTGATTTGATCATGACACTATTCACTAATAAAAGAGCACAAAAAGATCCAACATTAACATGGGTTTGATTTGATCATGACACTATTCACGAATAAAAGAGCACAAAAAGATCCAACATTAACATGGGTTTGATTTGATCATAAGATAGTCACTTGATTTATAATTTATTCACACAAAGTTATAACAAACATCAAAAGCTCAGTTAAAACCACCACAAACACAGCCTCAAATCATTCTATTTTTGAGTATGTAAGACTCCCATCACATTCACCAGGCTCTTCCTCTACATTCCTTTACAAAACCTGAATCCTGTGAACGAAAGTAGCCGTCTTTTCATCAACCGGAAGACGGTTTACCATCTTGGAGCGAGATTACAGTTTCAAAAGCGCCAACCAATGCCTTCACTTTACTCTTCCTGCTTTCAACAAGCTTACTAGCCGTTTCTTCTATCACATTATTAAGCAAGCCTTGAGCATCTTTCTTTTCTTGCTCAGCTTGATGCTTCAAAACAACAGTTTCCGCGCCATTATTCGATTCATTTGTTTCTTCAACGTATTTCTTTTCAAAACTTCTTCTAGAAGCGCGTTGTTGGTCTTCGTTCTGAAGATCTAAAGTTTTGTTTTTATAAGTTTTTCTTGATATATTTTGATCATCTTCCTTACCGTCGATAACTCGCCTTCTGAATTTGAGCCTTGTAGGACTGTTATTCTCGGACTTAAGATCGAGAATTTTACCTCTTCGGAACCTTAGCTTTACGGCTGCATCGTCTTTGTCTTCAGAACTTACCATTTTGCCCTTTCTTAGAATCTTGTAGTTCCCAACAGAAGCTTCCATTTCACTAATATTAATTTCATTAATATTAGCGGTTTCAGACGCTTCTTCTGAAACTTTAGCTTCTTCATCGTCATTATAATCAGACTCGTTTTCTAGAACCTCATCATCATAAAAGGATTCAGAGCTTTCAGACACTGTAGGTGCGATTAATGCTTCTTCGATTATTTCTTTGTCTGAATACGATTGTGAGCTTTCTACAACCTCTTTATCCGAAAAAAGTTCAGAGCTTTCACAGACCAGATGGACGATTGGCGACTCTTCTTCGACCTCATTTTTGTCCGAAAAAGAATCAGAACTATTGCAGACCGTAGGATTGACCAATTCCATTGACGATTGCTTAAAGTCAAACTCCATGGTCTCATGTTTGACCTCGGATTCAGCCTCAACACCAATCAAGCTTTTTGCTTGAACCGTTTCAGCAATCGGTTGCTTACGCTCAGTTTTTCGCAACCTGTTTTGGTCCTTTAAAGGCGTCACCTGTTTAACGCCCCTAGATTTTATCGCCTTCAAACTTGCAGCCCTACTGATAGAAGTTTTAGGGGACTGTGATCCATTTAAGGTAACCTTTGCAACAACTTTCTTAACGGTACCCGTTTTAGATGCAATTCCTGTCTTTTTTACCGTTCTTACGTCTTTCTTTACAACCCCACCATTAAACCCTTCACGTTTCGCCACCACTGGACTTGATTTCGCAACAGAAGTAGAACAATTAAACGTCTTAACCTCATTCTTTGTTGTTTTCCCATTTGTGGATGAACTCTCTTTATAAACTAACGGTTTCTTAGATGACAACAAAACATCCTTTTTGGTTACCTTAACGGGCTCAACAGGCGTGTCGATTTCATTTTTCGTAGCAGTCTTGCGTGTCGTTATCTTTTTCTCTATCGGAACTACGGTTTTTGGAACCTTGTCTTTATTAACAATTGTTGTTCTTTTAAACTTTACAGGAACTGCTGTCTTTGAGTGTTCATGTTTCTTACCAAATTTACAAAAATCATGACAAGAACCAGTGGAAGCTCTGAGATAATTAGGAACAATATTACCTTCTTCCTCCATACTTTTTCGAGAAGTCGTTACACCAACGGAATACCGCCTGGTTTTGGCGTCACCAAGATTCGAACCAACACCAAAACCTATGGATTTCCTCCTCTGCTTTCCATTTTCGGCGGTTTCTTCGCTTGCAGTATTCATTAAAACAAACTTACAGCTTCAGAAATTGATGATCTGAGATTTAAAAACAAAAACAAATGTTAACTGAATATATATATATATCAGACTGTATGAATATATGTATGTGATGCATATAAATCTATAATCAACTAAATAACAGAAATCAAAGTTTGGATCTGCAGATAAAATTAAATCAGAATTCATAAATAAAAGTAATAATGATTTTACCAAGCTTTGAAACATTTCAACAAAAACTAATAATCATCAACTTCAAATTATAACAGAACCCATCCATATCAATCCACAAACAAACACAATAAAATTAGAATCCAAATAGTTTAAAGAATTACTATAATACCTCAAACCCAGTCCAAATTCAACGAAAAAGTGGAACAAAAAAGAAGTAATTTATCAACAAACAGAAGAATGAAGAACCCATTACAATTGTCAAGATAAAGCGATCAGAAACTTAATACCCAAATCAAAAGGATATAACAGAATACCGAAAAAAGAAGAAAGTGAAGAATCGGGTATAGCTTTTGTGTTTGGATTACTTTAGCTTAATAGGGAAGCTAAGAACAAAGAGGGTATAACAAACATAAATGGCATTAATAAGAGGGAATTTGGTAGATGAATAACCGAAATTAAAGAAGGGTTTTATTTATTTATTTATTTATGTTAATAATAAAAAAGAATATAGGGGCGGGGAAAAGAAAGAAACTTGTATACGAAATGTGGGCCTCACATACGAGTTATTGTCGTATCGGGTTCAATTTTCAAATGTGAGCTAATCGGGTCAGTCTAACTTACCCATTTTTTATGCTATTTCCTCTCAAACCCTAAGATAGCATAATTACAAAATAACATATTAAAACTTTCAATATGATCTAAATATTAGGAATATTGCTTAATCGTTCAGAGGCAAATGTCTGATCAATTCAGATGAGGAGTCTTAACCATTCAGACTCAGTATAATGCTTAACCATTCAAAGGTAAAGGTCTGAATCATTCAGACATCTGCTCGCGAAACAAACAGTCTGAACTATTAAGTGTTGAACCAGTAAGATGTCTGAAACATTAAGAATCTCATTAAGAGATAAACAAATAGCCCCTAAGACACTTACCATAACACATTATCTAACTAACTAGTATAAGTATTATTTACCTGATGTAAGTTAGTTAGGTCATTCACTCTCTCTTACATTCGTGTTTTTTTTTTTGGTGATAAATGAATATTCTTACGCCGTAGGGCATCGGATGATCACAGGGAGAATTCCCTTTCTATGATGAGGCTAAATATTTTGTATTGCGGATTAGATCCATGCCGATTCATTAAACAGTACTCTATAATCTCTCTAGTGAAAATTAACGATCGTAAGTACAATTGATTTGGGTTCTTGCTTCTTCTATAATTATTATTGTATTTCCATATTGATGAGCATGACTCACATCACATAAAATAGTTGTTTTAGGCGATAAGCTAAGATAATATGAATATTTTGCACCGCTCCTTGCTTCAAATAAATTCAAAATTTCCCATATCCAAAAAAGATAACACATGTTAGCCTGGCTACAATAAAAATCGTCTGGCGATAAGATAGTAAAATATCGTGAGAAATTGAAATGAGTGGTGGTCACCAAACTCCCCCTTTTTTTCCCTCGGGAAGTATGGATTCCACGTTCATTTAGACTTCAAAACCGACCATCAATATTCCCTTTTTTTAATTTATTTATTTCCAATATTATATTCATCATAGATTTGATCGAATTTATACCATTGTAGAAGTAACCTACAGAAATAGCCCCTATAGCTTGAAATAGATAGAGTTTCATAAACTTCAAAGGTAAATTAAAGCCAAAAGCCATTTCTTGGTGATTTTTTAAATAAAAAAAAAAGTTATGTGAAATTGTCTTGTACCATACATGACATTTAAATAAAAAACTTTTAACTGTTAGCTACCTTTAAAAATACAAAAGAAGGTAAAAAAGAAAAAAAATAACTTACACTTACTATGAAGCTTAAAAAATGTAGAGTAAAATGCACGGATAGTCCTTGTGGTTTTGTAAAATAACAGCTATAGTCCCCAACTTTTGGAAATTACACCAGTGCTCCCTGTGGTTTGAAAGTTTGTTACTCGGATAGTCCCTGGAGTGGATGGAGGTTAGTTTTCTCAGTTAAGTGGATGTGAAATGACAAAACTACCCTTACTTTTAAATATAATAACTTAAACATTAAAATAAATATATATCTTTTTATTATTTATTTAATCAAGTGGGGCCTACTATCACTATCTTCATCAACCCAGCCCCCTTCCACTCCATGTTCACTTCCGTAAGAGCATTCACATCCAATCCATCAAATTATACATACATTCCACTAAAAAACAACTCCTATATCAATATATTTCCACTAAAAACAAATATTTTTTCTCTCTCCTTTCAATTAAATAATATTATCATTACATTTTTCTCTCACTTCCACTCACAACCACTTTCAAAATATATTAAAAAATTATAACGGGTGAACAGTGTCTCCCCAAATATACAGATGAACAGTAGCATTTTCTCTCTCCTCTACTCACAACCACTTTTTATACCCTTTATAATATAAAAACCCCTCCTCACATAATTTGATGGTTAGGATGTGAATGCTCTAACCCAGCCCCCTGCCACCATCACCATAGCCACCCACCTCCACTATAGCTACCTACCTCCACCGTCACCCTAAAACCACCACCTCCAACCTAAACCCACCAGTAAGCCTCTCTGAAGGAGTTACCCATCTACATAAAATCATCTCCACAACACAATCGTTATCTAGGTCTTGTTCCGTCGCCGATTTGAGATCTGACGTTAATGCGTTTGGATTTACGTCATCTGAATCTGATTTCAGTGCCGGAAGTAGCGGTTACGCCGGTGTGTTGTGTAAGTGGACTAATTACGGTAAAGGATGGAGATCCAGATGGTTTGTGTTACGTAATGGTGTGTTGTCGCGCATTCTAAGATCCACCGATCGGAAAACGTAACCGCCGGTGATGACGTCAGATTCATCGGTGATGTGTCTGTTGGAAGACTTAAAAGGCTTAATAGCTGTGGAAGTAGGAGTAATAAGCATCAGAAAAGTGTTGGAATCGTTCATCTGAAGGTAGTCGAATTCATTTTTTTTTTTTTTGATAACTTACTAGTTGTGGAAGTAGAAGTAATAAGCATCACAAAGCTGTTCGAATTATTCATCTGAAGGTAGTCAATTATTGAATAATTTTGTCTTAATAGTTGTGGAAATTGAAGTAATAAGGTGGAGGTGGAGGTGGGTAGCTATTTGTGGAGGGAGAGGTAAGTAGCTATGGTGGAGGTGGAGGTGGGTGGCTATGGTGATGGTGGCAGGTTGTTTATAAGGGATGGGTGAATAAGGTGGGCCCACATTTTTAATAGTTCATATTGATTTTTTATAGGAAGGGGTAAAAAAGTAATTTCACATCCATTTAACTGAGAAAACTAACCTCCATCCACCCCAGGGACTATCCGAGTAACAAACTGTCAAACCACATGGAGCACCGGTGTAATTTCCAAAAGTTGGGGACTATAGCTGTTATTTTACAAAACCACAGGGACTATCCGTGCATTTTACTCAAAATAATTTCCAAAGCGAGGTACATACTAATTAAATAATCAGATGTGACTTATTGGTATTCGGCTTAGATTGCGATGGAAATTTTTTTTTTCTCTCACCGACACTATTAGGGTAAGAGGGGTGGGTGCGGCAAGGTGTGCGGGGAAGGAGTTTGCCGCGAGGTGAATGTGCCGCCAACACCCAAATTCCATGCGGTGAAGAGGGGTGTCTGTAACTTGTTACCACTCTCTTTCAATCAATCAAACATTTTTAATTTTTTTTTAAATAGTTCGGGTGAAACCACCCCTTGTGATTAAGGGCAAGAGGAGAGTTGGAGAGGGGAATTGACATGGCAAGAAATCATTGATGAGAATTTACCCTTATGAGTGGTCCATTCACCCTTAGGCCAGGGGGTGTGGCCTCGCGCCACCCCGCCACATCACCAATTTTGGCGCCCCATAGCACCATCCCCCACCCCCTGCTCGTAAACAAGGGGGCACTACCCCATGTTCACCAGGCAGCCCACTAACGGGCGTGAATGGGTGCATCTGGTGGGCCCCATGCCTCTTAACCAAGCAGATTTTTCTTTTTTAATATTTAATTAGTTGGGGGCGCTAGTGGGGCTTATCCCACATCATCATTGTTAAAGGGGTGCCATTTTTATCTCAAAATCTACGTGGCGCTTATTTGGCGTGATAAAACCCCTAGGGGCTTTAAACAACACCCACCAGCCTTATAACCAATACCAAATACAATTTCTGTAGGAACTAGGTTCACTTTTTATTAAAAAATATTAATAAAATAAATAATAACGAGACTCTCGTTATTTGTGGGAAATTCTTCTAGTACAATACCGGTTACAAAAATAAATAAACCAATATAAAATACAAATTAATTGTACCAATCTTGATTCAAGCCAACATCTTTGGAAGAACTTCAACCGCACCATCTTGTATGAACCTCCGCTGCAAGAATGAACAAACTGTCGTTGACGGTTTTGGTTGAGGATCGTGTTAGACACGGGGCCCTTAAAACAGATTTCGCGCCTCCTCTCAGACGGTCTGTTTCCAGGATACAACAACCGAAGCAGTAGTTGTACTGCCGGAGATGGCTCTCGCGCCCGAGATTACACCGGGTATAATTTGGTGTTATGGAAAAAGATGAAGTTGATAAAGGATAATTTAGAGAGTGCTCCTCTCTAAAATTTCCATGGAACAAACGACCTCCATGTTATGTGTATTTATTTTCTTCCTTTTTCTAATCCTCTAGAATGAACCATCATTCTCTTTTTATACTCACACACATAAAGAAGCCATTAAACCTCAATCATTATCGTCATGAATTAGACAATTAATTCTACAATAAACAAGGTTTAATATCATTTTAATGGATTTAAGTGGTAGTCAAAGCTGTCATGTAACTGACGGAGACTGGGTTGACTGTGTGTGACCCGCCCGCAGACAAGTCGCATGCTACGCAGTCTTCGCGCCACACGTGAGACATCCACCACGTGTAGCGCCATGCGCCGCCTGGAGTTGTACTGTCGCGCCATATCGACACGCGGCATGGCATCCGCCTGCGCCACCCAATGGTGCGCCAGAAGCGGACCCGCCATGTATTTGACCACACGCTCATGGGCAAAATACAAAGGCGGTGTGCGAAGTTCAAACTGCACCACATGCGCTCATATTAGATGTGGAGTCGCTCGCCACACGGATGCTACTGCGCATACCAGGACGCCACCTGGTCATGCGCCATCCATACTCTTGCGCATATGTGTGGGTGCGGCGCACCCTTTGGTCCCCACTAGTGTTTGCCTTGAAGGAAACAAATTATAAGGAGTGCTCCTCCTTATATACCACTTTGAGTTTTGTCATCCCACCTATCTGGGACAAGTTGACACAACTAATCCATTTTATTCATCTTTGTTTGTTCCAAACATACAACTTCAAGCTTCGATATCTCATTCATCTCAGCTCTATTTGGACATAGTTTGAACACAAACCATAAATAATTATTTATACAACACATATATAAATATTATTAATGTCCAAAATATTTAGTGAAAAACTCATTTTCACTAAAATTTCCAACAATTTCATCATACATACAACTAAATTAATGAAGGCCTAGCGGTTGGTTTGGGAAGGATAAAAATAAATTCTTTTGTGACATGGTTAAAGAAATTAAACTAATAGGCTAAACTTAAGCATTTCCATATATAATCCTAGGACGATTTCCCTTAAACTTCCAAATACTTAATTAATGCATAGTTCTCGAACAAATAAAATACGTGAAATTTGGATCTTGGGCCATTATAGTTTTCTTCAACAACTATTTGTATTTTATCGTACCTAGGAATTAACACATTCAAGATATTATTTTTCTAATGGGAGTTTGACAATACATACAACTCAAACATGTTAAACTAAACAACAACAAATTGAAGATAAATGCTAATTAAAAAGTATTTCGAATATTCATACTCACTGTTATCGTCTCGCCATTGCTTTCTTTGTCTAGTTTTTGCGGTTCTATATATACAAAGTCATTTCAAGCTCTATACATATAAAAATATTTTTATATATATTTACTATTTTAATTCATTTTGATTTTAATTATGTTACTTAGATTTTTCTATAATATTTGTATATCTAAGGAAGAGTTTCAATAACAATAAAATGTTTGATAACAATTTTTAAAGTTGTTTTTGTCGACTTATTTCATTATGTTACTTAGATTTTTCTATAATATTTGTATATGTAAGGAAGAGTTTCAATAACAATTTTTAAAGTTGTTTCTGTCAACTCATTTTAATTTAAAAAAAAAAGAATATTATAACCAGCATAATCATCTGTACATGCGTAATGCGTTCAAGTTTTTTACCATGTCTGAAAATGAAATGAAAATTAGAAATAATTGTTATGAACTATTTGGTTCTTTATTTGATTATAGTTCTTGTCTTTTTGATATGTATACGGTGTATGCTAACACAGTATCCAGATACATAGATATTACATGTGGTTGCATACTCTCTCACACACATATAATATCTTGATCAAATAAGAAAAACGTAAAATATATTTGGTAAGAGATTCAAGAACCATTATTGACCACTTATTATTTCATATGCACATGTGTAATTTAGACGTAAATGCATCTAACTTGGTTGCATTACATTCAATTCTACTGGTGCATACATGACATGAGAAATGATCATGAATTCTTATGATAATACAAAATATATATTTTTTTGAACAGTAATTTTATACAACCGAATACGACATTACTTTGCACAATTGCACTTATAATAATTTGAGCCTACATCACTTTTATGGTAGGGTAGGTAAATACTAGGTTACCGGTAATAGTATAATTGATCATCTAAAATAGTATATTAATTTTTTAACAACAATCTAATCTACACCTAATTCTACATCATTATTCATTACGAAACTGGAACCCTCAACCAATTATAAAAAACACCAATTTACACATTTTGATAAAAAAACAGTTAATTAGTAAAATATGTCCTTTGAGATTTACAATCTAACGGATTAGGTAATTGATCATTGGGTGTTGGAGCATTTGGAAGGCTAGAAACAATCTTAAATTCAATAACAAGCCTGTCATTGTCGAGAACATAATCAGCGAAGTCAAATCGTTGTGTTTTCTTTGATATTCTAATAGAACAAATCATAGGAATATGTATTGGAACGATTGACGTAGATTTATAATTATGTAGTTTCGTTGTCTGTTGTCGTCGGCCCGGTTTGGGTCGGCGTTTCCGTTTTTAATGAAATTTACAGTTAAAAAAAAAAAAACAGATTAGGTAACAGGTTCACATCCGCATCACTTTGCTGCATGTTTAAGAGTGAATAATGGGAGCACAAAATTCATCATTGTTTTTTTGAATATATCTATGAGTGGTCACTGAAATAAAAAACGTAACACCTTTTTATTTCTTTTCAACGTGTTAAAAAAATCCGTTTTTCAATGTGTATATCTGAATAATTTGATGTGTGCAGTGTGAAGTAACCGAGAAACATTCAATTTCCATGACATATTTTGTATACACACACATCAACTACAAGTTCAGAACGAAAACATTACCCCTTCATTATTGACTTACTCATTGCAGGGCTAACAATTTCTGACACGGATCTGTGAATAAGACACGATACGGAATTAAATGGGTTTGGGCTATACATGTTTTGTGTCTAAACATGTCAACTTGTTTATAACATGACTAAATTGGTGTCTAAACATTTTAAACCCGCCTAACCTGTTTATTACCATATTAAACCCATTCAAATATCTAATGTTAAAACCTTTTAAACTAATTAAACCTTTTAATATATTACATAAGAAAAACCCTAGCGTTATCGATGTGCTTACATCGATTCTTCCTTCCTCTTTGCAGCCTTGATATATTACAGCAGGTTCAGTCCTCAGCTTCGCAACCTTCATTTTTCCAATCGAGGCGCTTACATCTAAGATTATGTTAATCGTGTTTAAACGGCTCGTGTTGGGTAACACGTTTATTATATAGGTTTGTGTTTGTAGAAATGACATGTTCGGTTTTGACCCAAGTGCACAAAATTTAACCTACTAGCATACATTCTTTCTCACCGAAGCTGTTGCAACCGCACTAGCATTACTGCATGAGCATTACACATTTATAACACATATAAAAACATCCCCGAAAAACGAAGATAAAAACAGAAAACCATCAAATTTTCAGGAAAAAAAAAAGGGTCATCTTAAAAGTATTTTCAATTAAATTCACAAAATTTGACCAAAATATGCAAAACAACTTTTAAGTTTGTCAACCATGTTCATGAATGGTTCCCAAACACAAACCCAAAGCAATATGCAAAATTTAATGTACCATTTACAAGTCATTATAATAACATTGCTCTGGAATTGAAAATTGCAGCTCTCATGAACCCGGCCAAAACAATAAACAAATGTAATAATTAATAAATATATAACCTCTCACCAATTCCCTTTTTTTTATCTCTTATGAACTTAAATGGGAACCATTCATGAACATGTGTATTTCTTCATCTTCAGCATTCTTTAATCTGCAACAAGAACAGTAAAAATGTGAACTTTAGCGTTAATTAGATTAAAAATGAATAATCTTTGCCAATAATCATTGTTTTGAGATAAAAAAAACACCTGCAAACAGCGCACTTGGAGTTGATTCTCATAATATAACACACACGCACTTCTGCTGCTTCGGGTCACTTTTCACTTTCATTTCTGTTAAAAGATAAAGAAATCTTATGATTATAATAAGACAGAGTATATCTAATTTGTTTTATAACGATAGTGCATCATACTGATTAGTGATTACTATCCAAATCTTGGTTTTAAAAGACGCTAGACAAGATACACGAGGCGTTGGTCTATGTACAACCAAAAGTTTCATCTCTTTTACATATCAGTCTTCTTTTTCAAGTAAACCGATCATAATCTGTTCATCCTTTTGATCGTTTTTATATCTCAGCCTCATCTAGATCCTAATTTTGACCCACGTGTGCATGAAGCGCCATCTCAAGGCCGATAGGCCCGCTTTTTAAAACCAAGATCCAAACTCAAAAATTCGATATGCATTTTGTTACAAACTTAAAAGTATGTTAATATACACAATAACCTCTCCATCCAAAGAAAGCAACAATTTCCATTTTGTATCTTGTGAGAATTTAAGCATTTCCATTTCTAGAAAGTTTTCAAGTCCAATCAAATTGTACTATCCAACTCAGTTGTTAAAAGCGATCGCCTGGTCCGCCTAGGCGACCTGGGCGACCAAACTGCGATTTTGTCTCCTAGATAAAAAAAGCAACGTGTTTTTTTTTAAACCCTATCTTTTAAAAACAAGATTATATTTACAGCTAATTTAAAATCTTTTAGAATCATATCTCAGCAATTCTGTATATATTTTTAAAAGATATTTTGAATTTCAAAAAGTTAGGAGATATATTATCTTTATATTCAATATTCATTCATGTTATCTATATAACAACTAAGACGTATCCACAGCATTCAGTTCTGCTTTTTTTTTTTGCCGGCAAAAATACTACAGGTATGTGTATCGATTTTGTTAAAGTATTTTTGCCGGCAATTGCTGTGGATGACGACTCCGACTCGGATGATTTTTAAGTTGAAGAACATTTGGTTTTGAATTTTATTTACTTTTTGAAGTCTGAACTTTATTGTTTTCAAGTCCTTAACAGTTTTGGTTTTGGGATATTTTGCTGATTCATAATTATGTTGGTTTTATTTTTAAGGTTTATGATATTTGAAAACTTTTGGAATTTGAGGATTTGGCTTTTTTTTCGGTTCATAACTTTTTTTAATGTTTTTATTTGATTGCGCTTTTTTATTCTCAGGCCCTCGCTTTTTTTGCGCTTCTCGCCTAGGCGACAGGCGAGCCCTATGCACCTAGAGGGCGCCTAGCGCATTTGATAACTATGCTATCTAATGAAAATGTGGTAGTTGACTAGATTCCATCCTAGTTATTAAAGCCTAGTTATTAAAGCGAGCCCCCAGGCGCGCCTAGGCGCAAATAAGGCCCCGGGCCCGACAATTCGCCCTGAGTGCGACTCGCGCCTTTAATAACTATGTTCATGTCATAGTTATTAAAGTGAGCGCCCAGGCGCGCCTAGGCACAAATAAGGCCCCGGGCCCAACAAATCACCCCGAGTGCGCCTTGCGCCTTTAATAACTATGGTTTCCATTATAAAACTATCAATGTTTCTATTTCCTAACCAAGTTACATTTATCTACATGCCCACTATTAAAATTGCAATGCATAGATGAGACTATTTAAAAGATAATAAGAAAATGTAAAGATCAAATGAATATATTTGAAAGCGAGGCTAACCTTTTTGTTGAGGTGGTTGACTAACAACAACGTGCATGGTTGTGACGCCACCAGGGACATCACACAAAGGACTCCTGCATTCTCCTACTGTTTTGTTGTTCTCTAATATTTTCCCACCACTAATTATTTTCAAATCTTTTACCGTTCTTGGAGCATTATTCTTCTCTGCAAACATTAAAAACTGAGATGAATGAAACTCAGGAAAACATTTTTTATAGTCGTCAAATGTGTACACGAGTCTTTTGTATATTCACAAAAGGATTGTTGTTTAAGGTGGTGTTTGTTTTTTGCTAGAAGTACTTCAGAACCTCTTATGTCTGCGCCGCGCAGACCACGCGCAGACATAAGGGTCTGCAGCTTGTTTGTTTTTCAGTAGAGGTTAGGTCTTCAAACCTCTTCCCCACCTCTGCATCATGCAGACTTGGCCTGAGGTCTTCAGACCTCTTCTCAAGACCCATCTCCTTCTCAAAACACATCTCCTCCTCCAAAACACAGAACCTCCAACCCTAATCCTACCAGCCACACCTGAACCTCCTCCCCCACCACCTTCACCTCCGGCGCCACCACCTCCCCCACCACCTTCACCTCCGGCGCCACCACCTCCCCCACCGGCTCCTCTTCCTCGTCGACATACACCTCAGCCGCACCCCCTCCTCCTGCCACTTCTCCGTCAAAACATCTCCAACCCTAATCTTCTCCCAGCCGCACCAAGCTTCTCCGTCAAAACATCTCCAACCCTAATCTCCTCCCAGCCGGCCTGCTCCACCTCCTCCGCCGCCCCCACCACATCGGCCTCCACTCTACAGCCGCACCCCACCATCTGCCGCACCCCCACATCTCGACGACCTCCACATCAGCCCGTCGACTTTTGTACACTTCTATCTTATCACTTCTACATGGCTCTTCATCGTTTACTTGTTCCATGTTCTCATTTAATTTGTTTAAAGGGGCACCATTTCAACTCAAATTTTGGAAACAGGTCAATTTGAGTTCCTTTTTATCAACAACGAGTAAATATACAAAATAGCTTTGAAGGAATCAACTCAAAACTAGATTATCATTTTAATAAAAATAATTTGTGATGATATTTAATACATCAAGTATTTGTAAATTTCGAATAAAAATAGACAAAAAAATGTTGAGGTGAATAGAATGTGATTAGTTAATAAGTTGTTTGCATTATTGTTGTACTAACCTTTGGGCCATTGAGAAAGTAGGCTTTCCTTCAAAGATGCAACACTTGCAGCCACCGGGAAGCTTTTCGGACCAATATCCGATCCATCAATTAATCGAAATTTAATTTCCAATGAATCTTGCACTCCAGACATATTCCAATTTCGATAGATTATATTCCTTTAGCGTCTAAACACCCGAAATCTTCAGTTAGATGGCTAAACAGTTTTTAATAACTCAATAAGCCAACATAGATGCTACACAGACAAAATCTTGAGTGTAATCTAAGACCGTCAACTCAACGTGCACCACTGCACCCTGAAAAGTTCCAAACTTTGATATCAGAAAACAACATGCACACCCTGTAAAGTTTAATAATCACTAATGATGGTGTTGAGTGTATGACAAATTCTCATTATTGAGCGAAATAATAGTTAGAAACTAGTTAACTAACCTCTAAACAATTAGACAATCTAAAGCAGACAGATGTTATCCAAATGTTAATCACCTTTAAAACTCACAGCCAAACACCCTCTTAGCTATAACGTAATCAATCCATAAATAATAACAATTCCGGGCGTAAATCGATGTAAACAAGGGCAAGAATCAAGATGGCTACAACTTCAAAACCATCAAATACCAACAAATCTTTAATATAATTAGTTCAAGAAGACCAATAAATCACTAACAGGATCAACCAAATTAACCCCAAAAGACACTCAACTCAAATGTGCTAAATCTTTAATATGAGCATTTAAAAAAACCATACACCCACAAGATATTGAAATTGTTAATTCAATAAAATCAAACAATCACTCCAATCTTTAACTTAATCATCATTCATATCAATCCCCCACAAAAGTCAACGTCAACCAAAGAACAGACAATATACTAAATTATAAATCAAGAAAACAAATACCCACTAAATTTATATGTAAAAGAATCAACATTTTGGTGGAATCTTTTAACTGGATCTCCAAATTTGATCGAAAAAGAAGTCAACATAATAAACCCCGGCCCATATGATGATGAAAGAAATAGATTAAAAGGGATCAAGATTTTGAGGGAATTGTGCTTACCCCAACACTGATGAATCCGGTGAAGAACAGAGATGATTGGTATGCTTTGTCGATGAATTCGATTGAATACACAAGTTGTATATGAATCGTGTGAAGAGGAAGAAACGAAAGGATGAAGATTCGTATAAATAAAACTATAATAAATATTTTTTGATATTAAATATAAAAATGTGCCGACTCACCTCGAAAAAGTGAACATCGGGCTCATTTACTAAACTTTTTTATTTTTTTTAGGTTTGGGCTTGAGCCCGTACTCCTTTAAGCTCGGTTCGGTTTAAGTTTATTTTTGACTCAATCTCAAATAGGATGTGAATAGCTCGGCTCGTTTACACCCCTAGGCTCGCTACAGGTGACGACGATCATTAGAGCTGCGCTTTGCTTATATATATAACTAGGATTTTGACCCGCCGCGCGTTGCGGCGGCGTCGAAAGTTAAAGTAACTCGTATTTATATTGTATATTTGACCCGACTCTTTACTTAAAAAAATTACATTGCCATCGAATGAAAACGTAGTATATTTGACCCGACTTGCTTTCAAATATAGTTTACGAACGTACACAAAATAAGTAGAACATAGATAAAAAAAAAGTATAATAATTTGTCCACGTTGCGGTGTAAAGTCGTAAAAGTCATTTCAACCAAAGGAGGTGTCAAGTTATTAAATAGAAAAGGTTAAGAAGGTCAAAGTTGTCAATTACTGAAAGTTAGAAGTGAATGTACAACTTACTTAAAGATAAGGGTTATTAGTGTTTCATGTCAAAAAATTAAGGGTGTAAAGTGGAAAAAGTTGAAAGTGTAAGGGCCTGAAGGGGTATGGTCCCAAAAAGCCGCGCAAACCTCCGTCAGGATCGCGCGCGAGACCATACTCCTTATCCAACAAATTTCTTATTGCCAACCTCGCGCGGGCTATAGCACACTCTATTTTAACTGGCGCGAGTCCTGGACGATATGAAACTCCAATTACAACACTTACCATTCTGAAAGAGCACCCAGCCATCCAAACCCTGCGCGAGTTAGTTACGTGCCCATCAAGAATCGCACAGGGCAGCAGCGCAAGGCTGTTTCAGATAGTACACAAGGTACAAGTGGCAGAAGTAAAGAGCCAATAAGCGTCCTTCTGGCCCTGCTCAATCGTGCTCCGCGATCATCTGACACGCAGGAGACAAAAAGTACTTAAGGACGCCTACATGGCACCAATCACAGGGCAGAGACAACTGCCCCACGATCTCCACTTACCTGCTGATGGCAGAGGGGCAGCCAGGCCGACAACAGTGACACGTGGCTCCAATCACATTGCACCAACTCCAGAAAGCTCCTAGAGGCCACTAACGGTCGACACCAATAAGACAAGGAGCATATCCTCTATGTTGTGGCCTTCAGGCCCAAGGCCCATCAGCCCATATCCTCTTACACCTCTCCGGCTATAAATAGAGACCTCACTTCACAGGTTAAACATTTCATTCCCTCTACTCTCACTCTTAATACATATTTACCTCCCCAAAGCAGTCGTTTATTCTCACGCCGGAGCCCGGTTAAGAGGGAAACCCCCCACATTCCCCTCTTAACGAGTAACGGTGTTCTGTTTTGCAGGATAACCCAGTCATTAAAGAGCTCAGGAAGCCATAAAGAAGATTAACCACTATGATAGGAACATAAACCAAACTGATTAGCCACATAATTAGTTACGTGTTTCTTCATTGGCGCCCACCGGTTTTCTATAAAACACTTTCATCTTCTTTTTTCTGAGTTTTCGTGGTTTTTCTTCCTTTGATCATGGCTGGTCAAGGAATCATTCCCGAGTTTGGTTTCGGAGCAAACTCTAATGCGGTGTTGGGTGAGGGCAATCAAAATGTCCAACCCCAACACATCGAAGAAATTGGCAAAATCGAAGTAACCAACATGGGGGACCGCGCGGGAGCATCACCCGCATCACTCAAACGGTAACCCCAGGAAACAACGGCGCTGGACCTTCAAACCCAGCTCCACCTCAGAACATTTCGGCGCTACTAGGGCTACCAGAGGGTGAAACCCTAGCCTCATGGTACGCCAAGCAACTTGCCACCATTAACGAGGCATATCAATCTTTGAGCGCACAACAAGCAGTCTTAACGGCAGAACCGTCCTTGGTTACACCAACCGACCCCAGTCACGGGGCGCGCCAGATACCACCACCGCAAAACATCCAAGGAAGAGCTAACAGACCTCCCCCGACCAAAAGACTAAGCGTGCAGGACACGCGCGATACACGGGGAGAAACAGAAAGCTATTATGACTATCCGTCAAACGTCCAAAGAGGCCTAGTTCATAGCCGGCTCACGCCGCGCAACATGAACAATGAATGGGAAGATACTGACCCGAACGATCCAACTTGGCAAGACGATGAAGAATCTTCAGTCTTCAATCGTTTACAAAGGAACCATGAAAATTACAGACCACGACAACACGTCGGGTACACGGAAGAGGCAGAGCGCGACTTTCGCCTCGCCTATCGACCAGCAGAAGCTGTAGAACATTCAAAGTTCATTCCAAAGATCGCGCTGGCGCCACTTTCAAGAGAGAAGTTACCTCCGACAGTTGGAAAGTTTAACGGACTGACTGATCCCGATGATCACGTCAGAGTTTTCACAAGCGTAGGTTGCATGGGAGGATGGAATATGCCCATGTGGTGCCATCTGTTTATTCAACGCTTACAGGGGCTGCTCGCGCCTGGTTCGACAGCCTTCCTCCGGGAAAGATTAAGTCATGGGTGGATTTCAGGACGCAGTTTTTGAATCACTTCAGTCAACAGAGACGTTACCAGCATGATACAGCCGAGGTAGAGGACATCTGGCGCAGAGATAACGAGGGTCTGGAAGATTTCATCACTCGCTTCAACAAAGAGTGCTTGGAAATCGGTGGCGTAAGTGAACAACTCATGCGTTACCACTTCAAAAAAGCCATTCGCTGCGATAGTCTCATCAGAACTATCACTGGGAGAGATGGAATGCCCAAAGAATGGGATAAGCTCATGGAAGCCGCGAAAATAGTCGCGCAGACTGAAGAGTCACTTGCCGCAAACAAGAATTATTATGCTGAAGATCGATTTTCTAAGGGGGGCCATTCGCGCGACAAAAACAGACGAAACAAAGGCAAAAACCCTGGGTGGAAAGCCAACCACTCCAACGGTTATGGCGAACGACCTCGTTATGAAGAACGGTCTCGCTACAGAGAAGACGCGCGAGACACCATTGATCGCATTGGTTACCGGAAAGCAGTCAGGGATGATAACCGAGAAAAGCACTGGACTCCGCTCATAAAAACACCGAAAGAGGTGCTGATGACGGAGAATCATGATTTCAAAGCTCCAAGGCCTATGACAAACAAGAAGGGGCAAGACCCCAACCTGTACTGCGACTTCCACAAAGATACAGGACACCTGACAGATGACTGTTACAGTTTACGTCAAGAGATAGAAAGAGCGCTAAAAAGCGGGAAGCTAAGCCACCTTGTGAAAAACGTGCGCAAGGAAACTCGATAGATCCAACGCCATGAAGAGGGGAATCACAAGAAAGTCCGACGCTTAGAGACTCATATGGTCAACGGACCAAGATACAACACAAGGGAGAAGGGCAAGCGACCTTACGAACCCTCATGGCAAGAGCAACAGGTCATTTTCCCGGTAGTGCGCGGCGGCCCTCGCGCCACTCGACCCGTCGTCATTACCGGTATTATCGGCCATTATGAAATGGAGTATGTCTTCATTGACCCAGGAAGTACGGCTGATATCATCTATGAGCAATGTTTTAATCAGTTTGACGAGGATGATAAAGCGAGACTTGAGCCAGTTGATTATCCACTGTCTAGATTTTGCAACGAAATGGTCTTCCCACTAGGCCAAATCAGCTTCCCCGTCACGCTCTCTGACGGGAAGCATTCAAGAACAACAAATGTAAACTTCATGGTAATGCCTGTCAAATCGAGGCATGATGTGTTGATTGGGAGAGAAACCCAAGGCGAGCTGAACATGGTAACTTCCACGCCCCACTCAGCGATAGGGTTTCCAACAAGGACAGGGGTGGCGATTATCTACGCCAAGAAAGAAGTAATGTCCACAGAACAGATGCGCCCAACAAAAGCGGCAAAGGTTTCAACAACCGAGCCAGAGAAATGGGTGTTAAACCGCAAGTACCCAGAGCAAACGGTGACGATAGGCCATGCAATCTCACCAAACATCAGAACGCATCTCAAGCAACTCCTGTTCAAGAATATGGATATCTTCGCCTGGACCCCGGCCGACATGACCGGTGTCCCGCGCGACATTACCGAACATTGTTTAAACACCTACCCCTCTGTTGAGCTGAAAGTCCAAAGAAGGCGCAGCTTAGGGGCAGACAAAACTAAAGCAATGAATGAGCAAGTATGCGAACTACTCAAAGCTGGAATCTTTCGAGAAGTACATTATCAAAGTTGGGTCGCGAACCCAGTGATGGTGGAGAAGTCTAGTGGAGGATGGCGAATGTGTGTTGATTATACCGATCTCAACAAGGCATGCCCTAAAGATTGTTACTTTTTGCCTGAGATCGACAAAAAGATAGACTCTCTCGCGCCATACAGATGGAAATGCTTCTTAGATTGCTATAAAGGGTACCATCAGGTTCAAATGAAGTTAGAAGACGAAGACAAGACAGTTTTTCGAACCGATCTAGGAATCTTCTGCTACACAAAGATGCCTTTCGGCCTGAAAAATGCTGGCGCAACTTATCAACGCCTGATGGATAAGACCTTCGCTGGAGATATCGGGAAGCATATCGAGGTTTACATCGATGATCTGGTGATCAAAAGTCCTGAAGAGGACCAAATGTTGAAAGACATCGAAAAAACATTCAACTCATTGCGCAGCGTGAATATGAAATTGAATCCAGCCAAGTGTTCTTTTGGCATGGAGGAAGGGAAGTTTTAAGGCTTCAGAGTCACAAATGGCGGCTTTAAGGTGAATCCAGAAAAGGTCCAGGCGATAGAGCGAATGCCATCACCACGAACAATCAAAGAGATGCAACGGTTGGCCGGCCGCCTAGCCGCGCTTAACCGTTTTCTGTCAAACCACGACGCAAAGTCATATCCTTTTATCAGCACTTTGCGCAATTGTGTTAAGAAGCAAGAGTTCAGATGGATGCTTGAAGCAGAGGCCGCTTTTCAACAAATGAATGAGTGTTTGATCGAACTCCCTACCCTGACCGCGCCGTTCGAAAAAGAACCGCTCATACTGTACTTATCTTCTTCGGATAAGGCAGTACGGTCGGTATTACTTGTGGAGAGAAACGGAGTACAGACTCCAATTTATTACGTCAGTAGGGTGCTGACCGATCCTGAAACAAGATACTCCACAATGGAGAAATTGGTGCTTGCGCTGCTACACGCCTCTCGGAGACTGCGCAGATACTTTACAAGGCATGTGATCACCGTACTTACCAATTTCCACATCGGCACGATATTGCAAAAGCCAGAAACATCTGGGCGATTAGCAAAATGGGCGATCGAGCTGGGGGGCCACAACATTTTATACAGGCCGCGCCCAACCATCAAGGGTCAAGTCCTTGCCGACTTTATCACAGAAGTCCCAGCAGAAAAAATCAAGGATTGCGAGATTGTTGAAACTCCCTTGAAAGATACATCTGAAGAGTTGTGGTTGCTGTACACCGATGGGGCCTCAAACGAGGACGGCGCAGGAGCAGGTTTGGGCCTCGTGAGCCCTGAAAGACTTGAATTTACGTACGCCATCAGGTTGGATTTTAAGAATACCAACAACGAGGCAGAGTACGAGGCATTTCTGGCAGGCTTACGCCTCGCCATAAAAATGGGAGCTAAAAATCTACAAGCACACGTTGATTCACTCTTGATAGCCAGCCAAATTAACGGTATATATGATGCAAAGGGCGAAGTCATGGCCCTATATTTAGAGCAAGCAAGAGAGTTGCTTCAACAGTTCAAATCCTACAAGGTCGTCCACATCAATCGCTCCGAAAACAAACCAGCTGACGCTTTGAGCAAGCTTGCTTCAACCTCCTTTCAACATTTCGCAAAAGATGTAAGGATTGAAGTACTCAAAAATCCATCAGTCCTGCTGCACCAGGTAAATGTGATCGAAATAGGGCAGTCATCTTGGATGACCCCTATAATCCAGTATTTGCAAGAAGGAATACTCCCTGAGAGCAAGGCAGAGGCAAGAAAGATTCAAAACAAAGCTCTGCATTATGAGATGAATGGTGGTATCTTATACCGCAAATCCTTCTTGGGGCCACTGTTGCGTTGCGTGGACCCCCAAGATGCGAATTACTTGATCAGGGAGATTCACGAAGGGATCTGCGGCATCCATGCAGGACCACGCATGGTTGTCGAAAAGATTATGAACGCTGGATATTATTGGCCAGGGATGCACGTCGACGCCCTGAAGGAGCTGCGCAAATGCGACTCCTGTCAGCGACATTCTCCAAAGACCCTGCGCCCAAAAAATGATCTTATCCCAGTATCCACTGCTTGGCCTTTTCAACAGTGGGGGATTGATATGGTGGGACCCTTCCCAGACGCTCCCGGAGCCGTGAAGTTCATAATCGTCGCCATTGATTATTTCACTAAGTGGGTGGAGGCCAAAGCTCTCGCTTCAACCACTGCAATGATGGTGCGCAAGTTTATTTGGGAACACATCATTTGCAGATTTGGTCTGCCACTGAAAATTGTCACAGACAACGGTACTAACTTTGCTTCGGAAGACCTCCAGAAGTGGATGAAGGAAATGAAGATTGAGCATACCTTCTCCTCCGTTGCGCATCCTCAAGGCAATGGCCAAGTGGAAAGCGTCAACAAAAGTATCGTCGAGGGGATAAAAGCCCGACTGGGCACAAAGAGAAGAGGCTGGGTAGATGAGCTCCCAAGCATCCTGTGGGCTCATCGAACCATGCCGAAAACAAGCACCGGCGAAACTCCTTTCAGCCTAGTATACGGCTCGGAGGCAGTTATCCCGGCGGAAGTTGGACTCCCCTCGCCGCGCTTGACAGCAGTCAACACGGTCGATAACAAAGCGGAGCGACGTCTCGATTTGGATCTATTGGAAGAAAGACGCGAGATTGCGCGTATTAAAGAAGCAAAATACAAGACACAACTGGAAAGGTACTACAATGCGAGAGTCCGCATTTGTACCTTCACTCCAGGAGAATACGTTTTCCGAGGCAACGAAGCTTCAAACGCTGAACGCCCCGGGAAGCTAGCACCCAAATGGGAAGGCCCATACTTGGTTCACGAAGTGCTAGGCAAGGGGGCATATAAATTGCGCACACTGGATGGACACATCATCCCGCGCACATGGAATGCGCAACAATTGCGCAAGTGCTATACGTAACTACTCTAGGCCATGCGCCATTTCGCTCATGTTAGCCACGCGCCTCCTTAACTTCCTATGTTGGCTAAACGCCCTTTACGTTGACTTATCTACAAATGTATGATTGGCCTAAGCGCCTGTTTCCCAATTAATGAAAGCATACGACATGTTTTCTTTTATCATAATGCTTCTTGAGTTACAAATGCATGTTAAACTTTTGATTAGCCCGAAAACACTTCAGTGAATTACGAGCTCTTGAGTTATGCCTTCAAGGTCCTCCGCGAACATAGCGCGAGACCGGGCAGCTATACTCGCTCAAGAGCCACACTTGCATTTATTCGCGCTAACTTAACCAAAGTTTCTAACAACAGTGCAATAATTGTAACGAGGCAGAACAAACACAAATATCATATTTAATAAGCGCAATTGCGCTGCGATTACATAGAGGCTAACGATCGTCCATACGATCCAAAAACAAGCGCGACTACGCATCAAGTTACATTCAAAACCTAAAAGATAAAAATTACAAGGCACAAAGCCTGTCAACACTATCTATTCAAAGCCGTCACCGCCAGCATCATCGTCATCGTGCTTATCACCTTCACCATCGCCATCATTGCTGATGTGCTCGAAACGGGTTAACAAAAACAACTAAAATTACCCTAAATCTAGACTCTCTAAGTTTTAAATTTATAAGACTAAGACTCTCTAAACCCTAAAACACACAACCGGCAAGTGTACCGATCGTATGTAGTATAGCCTAAGGAAGTCCGAGTATCGAACCCAAGAGACTCTACTGATTACGCTAACGACTCTATCTAGACCTAGACTGACACGACTTAACTAAATGTTTGATTGATTGGGGGGTTTTCTAAAATTCCTAAGAATTCAAATAACGACTAAACTAGATTAGCTAAAAGACTAACACGAACTTGGACGAAGACTCTAACCAGTGGTGATGAAGACTACCTAGGCTAGACGCAAGCTAAACTCAGAATGGATCTCTATCTGACAATGTTGTGGTGTGGAACCGGGATCTTAAAATGCTAAACCTATTAAGACACCACTAAGCCCCTCGAACACTCTCAAGGCGATTCTTATGGCACTACCTAGGCTGTTACGTTTACCGGTTTGCTAGATTTCTTTTCCGTCCTCTAGTTTCTTGAAAGTGCTTATGTAAGACGCTCTACTTTGCCGCGCGAACGTCTAAAGCGACAATGGGTTCTAATCTTGGTTTAATAGGCTATGGAATGTTAAAGACTTATAACCAAACCTAGACCTATTAATATCCTCGAGCCTTTCCGCGACGAGTCTAGCAGCACACTTGATTTTATTAGATTACCGAATATTACTTCTAAGGTTACTTACTAGATTTTCACCCTAAAGGATTAATGATCTATTATGTGATATAGACAGTCACCTAAATCAAGAACCCTAGCCCGAAACTATTCCGTGATAAAGACCGTCACCAAGATTCGAACGAAGCAACAAACAATAATAAAATAATCACAAGCACACATACGCACCAAGATAGAAATCCAAAGCTTTTACAATTCAAGAAAGATCCACAACCACGCTAAAATCAAATAAAGATCCAAACTTTGTTAAACTATTGTCATTACCTAGGTAGTACGGGAAGTTTAGCCGATTATCATGTCTAAAAACATAGCATCAAACATAAACAAATCTGAATTCATCTTTGAATCAATTAAAAACAAACGAAACACAAAGAAACAAGATAAAACCCGTATTCTTCGATCCCGAGTGCTCCTGAATGCTCTCCGATGATTCCTTAGCTTCCCGAGCACTCCAACGCCTCCAATCAGCCTCTAAAATTCGTCCAAAATTCGTAATGTCATCTCCTCCTCGGCTGTGACCGATAATGATTGTTATATAACTCCAAAACCCTACAATTCCTTGCTGTTCACGATCTGGGCCGACATAATACCCTCTCGCGGCCCGCATGAATGTTTAGATAAGTTAAAGCGGGCCGCCCGGCCGATTACCATCCGAAACATATGTCAAGTATACGCGGCCCGCCTCAAATGTGCATGTAAGTTCATGCGGGCCGCCTGGTAACTCCAGTTGTGCTTTTTCGCTTTGTTTTCGCTCACGAGTCTCCGATTCTCGACCCTAACTTTCTCCTATCCAGATTTTGCTTGTTTCAGCTCCGTTTTAGCTCCAATTACCTGAAAACATAAAGAAATCAAAAGTATGTACATTCTATCTAAGAACCGACACTAAAACTAACTAAAACCGAACAAACCAAGACGCGAATAAAGATGTATTTTACAATACATCAATCGCCAACAACTTCCTCATCAGATAATTCAACGGTCTTTGGGGGGTCAAGGATAGTCTTCAACCGTTGACACCAGTCATCACGCTTCAGCGCGTCAGTAACCAAATCCATCACAGGTATTGATAGATGGTCATAACTATGTTCCGCGCGAGCTAATTTCGCCTCAGCCTGATCAGTCACTGAGCAGTGACTAGTGTCGAACTCCTGTCCAAGCATCGCTGTAGCATGTTGCGCACATTCAAGATAGCCTCCACGATGACCAACCGCGCGGGAAGCATCTATAACGGCGGCAACAGCCTTATCCAATTCTCCGGCATTTAGGATGGAGTTGGCCATCTACAACAAACGTAACTCATAACTAACCAGGTTTTAGAAAATAAAGCCAAAATAGAAACATCATACCAGAACAATGCCTCTGCCACGCAACCACTCAGCCTCAGAGACCAAAGTATCAACGATGCCATGAGCTTCAGAGTAGTTGTTTGTGCCACATTCAGAGCAGATGTGCTAATATCCCGCGCTTCCTCCGCTCTCTGTTTGGCCTCCTCGGCAGTGGCAGCCTTAACCTTCTCAGCTTCAAGGTCGATCTCTAAGGACTCGCTTCTGTCAACCTGCTCTTGCAAGCGGCGTTTCAACTCAGCGATCTCGACGTCCTTGGCACTCAAATCCTTGTCCCTACTTGACAGTTGCACCCTCACCTCAGCCAGCTCAGCCTGCAAGGGATAAAAGACTCAGATAATTCTGCCAACAAAAACAGAAACTAAGAAGAGAAGTTTCTCAAACCTCAGCCTGCTCTTTAGCAATTTGCGCAGCTTGCGCACCCTCAACCTTCGCGGTCAGTTCAACAACCTTGCCTTCAAGCTCGACAATCTTGGTTCGAGCAGCATAAGCGCGCTTGTTGTCCTTCTCACATATTTTCTTCCATTCTGCCTTCTCCTTCGCCAGCAACTCTTCAGCAGCGCGAAGCTTGCCCTTAAGGCCTTCACGGCCCCACTCCTCCGACTTCCGATCAGCCTCGAATTTTGCCTTCTCCTCATCAAAAGCAGCTTTTGATGTTTCAAAGTCATTAACGCGCCTCAATATCCGCTCACGGTATTTCTCCCAATCGTCCCTCTCCCTAACCATGGTTCGCCACTCGCGAACAATTTCTTGGTTAGCAGCACGGGTGTTGGCCTCACCAACAACATAGGCGTGATACAACCCGCTGTGGGTTCGTGCCCTTTGACGATCAATCTCACCAGGAGGAATAGAATTCAGAAGCCAGTTACGGCAAGGCGCGAACTCGAGAAAAGTATATTTTTGCTTTAAACCCCATGGCGGTTGGTGCAGAGCGTCACCACGGCTCTCTTCCGTATACGAATTATAATAAATATCCCCCAAAGTATCCCAGGGGCCTATTGGAGAGCGCGGCGGCACACCGTGTTTTCCCACACCCGCGCCTCTTGCAGTAGAAATTCCAACAGACTTGTCGGCAGCGGTTTTTTCCTTCTCCTTCTCCTTAGTTCTCTCTTTTTCCTTCTCTCTTTCAGCAGCCTTTTTCTCCCTCTCCTGCTCAGCTCGCCTCTTCTTCTCTTCATCAGCTTTTTTCTCCTCCTCAGCCTTCTTCCGTTGGTCTTCCTCAGCTTTCTTCCTACGCTCATCAGCTTTCTTCCTGTCTTCCTCAGACTTACTCTTCTCTGTCGCAGCAGCTTTCCCCTTCTCGACCTCGACAACATGTTTTGCCTTATTAGACTCCACAGTTTTAAAAGGTTTAACGGTAACCCTAGGCCTCTTATGTGCCGGTTCTGTGGGATTTGTAAACACCACACCCTTCTCAGGGGTCTTCTTTTTGGCCTCTGCAGAAAATGAGTGTTAAAAAGAGCGGAAGTAACAAAGAACAAAGAAACTAAAGAAAATTAACCAGGAGAAAATTTGTAAAGGGAGCGCAAGTTTCTCCGTTTTCCAAACATGGGAACCTCACCAGTTTTGAGCGCAGTTAACCCACCTACTGTGGTCTCGCTCCTACTCCTTTTCCTGACAATCAAACTTGCAGCAGACTCCTCTTCGTCTTCTTCTTCCTCCTCTTCTTCAACGTGCGCAACAGAGGGCGGGGTCACGCCAGCATCTGGGTTGCGAGAACCCGCGCTACCTGAACTTTTCGAGCCACCTGCTCCAGTTTTCTTCTCGCCTATACGCGACAAGCCTTCAAGTGAGTCACTAATTATCACGTAATCTTTCAAGTTACTTTGACGAAGGCGAAGAATACCTTTATCAGCAGCACGAGAAGCTGCGCGGCTACTCCAACCTTGTTTGCTTATAACCTCAGGCTCAAGGTTGATCACCTTCTTCTTCCTAGAAGGTTTCTTCTTCTTCTCTTCGGGGTCGATGCCCAGGTCGCGCAACACACCTGCAAAGACGTTAGACCACGAACTTAGCTCCCCATTCGAAGATCCTACTGACTCCTTGCTGGAAAGATAGAGAATCTCTTTCCCAGCAGAGGTCACAGACCGCAAGGGGCGGGGATTGGGAATACGCGCACCTTCAGTTGCAGTAGGTGGATCGGCGAACGCATCAGCAACTGGATACATAAAATGACCCTTAATTTGGTCATACCAGTACTCTTCTCCAGCCCTGAGCGGGCGCACGCCCATGAACCCACCAAAGGTGGGGAAGGCGGCTTGATACAGATGCGCCTCTACACGACAAATCACATAAATGAAAACGAGTTACGAAGCAAGAAATCAAAGAGGCTAAGAAAATTACTAACCTTTATCGTCGAACATCAAAACTGGAACGTCTTCGCTATTTGCCGGCCACTGATCACTCATCCGCGCAGCTACCAAAACGTTCTCACCAAACACCCGGTTGGGGGTGGCAGTAAGCTTCTGATACCAAGCCTCAGTCTTGGGGATCGCCAGGTCTTCCTTTAAAATTGGTTCAGACCATGCACGGAAAGTCATAGCAATTGGGATCACCTCCTCGCGAATATAAAAGAATTTTGGTTTCCAGCTATGGAAACTCTTAGGAGGATTCAAGAGTATCTTCTTCGCAGCCCCTCGACTGGCGAACGAGAAGAAGCCTATATTCCGGATAAGCTGGTAGAATGCCCTAAACCTCTCAACCGTCGGCTCAATATCATGAGATCGACATAAAAACTCGAAATGTCGAACTCTCACCATACCCGGTGGACTCAACTGGGAGATGTGAAATCCATAGAAGTGCAAAATATGTGCCAGAAAATCCGTCGCCGGCAACCGGAAGTTTCCCTGATGGAAGAAATCTTCAAATAACGTGATATAACCCGACGGTGCATCGGCGGCCGTCTGATTTTGACCAGGATATTTGGCATCCCACTCCGGTGGAAACCGGAAACTCCGTACTATCTGCTCAAAGAGACCTAAGTCCCACCGGAGAACGGGTACAGGACCTTCCTCACCGGGATTCTCCTGTTGATGTTCTTCAGCCATCGATGATAAAACAGAAATTTTTTTCAAGAAACTTGAGGATCTGCTACTATGTTCTTCAAAGGTTTGAAGATTCAAAGAGAATTCAAGAACAAAAACAAAGAAGACAACGGATGGAAAGTGATTTGCTCTCATCTCTCATCGCATATATATACCCATCGCATTTAATGCGATGGGTAAACGTGCCGAAATCGCCGCGCACGTGACCAATCAGAGGACGACACGTAAGGCGAGAATCCCGGAGTGACGGTTACCACGCGCGCGTGGAGCCCACTCTCCTGACGGAATGACCAACCGTCAGAGACAACTTGATGACAGCAGTGTAAGTGGTCAACTCAAACGTCACCATCAACGACGTTTCTCACCAACTTGTCAGAATTCAAATTTCGAGGGTTTCCCGCCCAAAATTACTACAAAAATTCATGTAGAAGCTATCGGGGCGCGCAGTATTAAGAACGACTCGATAACCCTGTGCGCCTACAACCAAAGGCAGTGAACCACCTGGAGCCATACCTGGTAGCCGTGCCGTAGTAACCAATAAAGCTTACACGCGCGCCGTCTACCCGAGTCAAGGAAGCATTTTCTACAACTTTATTTTTCTAAGTCCAGAGCTCCAACCACTTGCCTCGCGCATGGTGCAGCACTGGACTGGGGGGACTTGAAGGGGTATGGTCCCAAAAAGCCGCGCAAACCTCCGTCAGGATCGCGCGCGAGACCATACTCCTTATCCAACAAATTTCTTATTGCCAACCTCGCGCGGGCTATAGCACACTCTATTTTAACCGGCGCGAGTCCTGGACGATATGAAACTCCAATTACAACACTTAGCATTCTGAAAGAGCACTCAGCCATCCAAAACCTGCGCGAGTTAGTTACGTGCCCTTCAAGAATCGCACAGGGCAGCAGCGCAAGGTTGTTTCAGATAGTACACAAGGTACAAGTGGCAGAAGTAAAGAGCCAATAAGCGTCCTTCTGGCCCTGCTCAATCGTGCTCCACGATCATCTGACATGCAGGAGACAAAAAGTACTTAAGGACGCCTACATGGCACCAATCACAGGGCAGAGACAACTGCGCCACGATCTCCACTTACATGCTGATGGCAGAGGGCAGCCAGGCCGACAACAGTGACACGTGGCTCCAATCACATTGCACCAACTCCAGAAAGCTCCTAGAGGCCACTAACGGTCGACACCAATAAGACAAGGAGCATATCCTCTATGTTGTGGCCTTCAGGCCCAAGGCCCGTCAGCCCATATCCTCTTACACCTCTCCGGCTATAAATAGAGACATCACTTCACAGGTTAAGCATTCAATTCCCTCTACTCTCACTCTTAATACATAATTACCTCCCCAAAGCAGTCGCTTATTCTCACGCCGGAGCCCGGTTAAGAGGGAAACCCCCACATTCCCTTCTTAACGAGTAACGGTGTTCTGTTTTGTAGGATAACCCAGTCATTAAAGAGCTCAGGAAGCCATAAAGAAGATTAACCACTATGATAGGAACATAAACCAAACTGATTAGCCACATAATTAGTTACGTGTTTCTTCAGGGCCTTAAAGAAATGAAAAGGTCAAAAACTTGAGGGTTAAAAGAGAAAGGTCTCCACCGACCTTTCTCTTTAATAATATATAAATTAAATTAGTGTGTTATTCTTATTTGTAAAACTATGTGTAACTTAGCAAGAAAGAAGGAAACGAAAGCGACACGTGCACTTTAATTATCGGTACGAATAAATGAGTATTACCTAGAAAGGATGAAAGAAAAAAAAACAAACATAAGTAAAAGGATCAAAGTGTAAAAATAAAAAGCAGGGACCAAATCTAAAAATGACACCGACATTCATCTTTAATATATAGATAATTTGGTTCTGAAATCAGTTTAACTTTCTGGACCAATTCATTCAATTCATAATAAACTTCAACGCTCCAACACAATTAATTTTAATATAAAAATGATTAAAGAAACCAAGTAAATTATCATAGTGCATGTAATCTGGAACTAAACAAAAGTTGATTACTTGAGTATATGTTATAGGATGTATTTGATGACTTCTTCGTAATTTTACTCTTTCCACAAACTTATACCTATTCGTGGTCAAACAACACATGATGCCTTTATATTAATCCTATGGTTTTACTATATAAACATTACCAAGTTACATCCTTGGTTTCATAGATTTCTTGAGCTATCAAAGTTCCTAGTAAACAAGTTTTTCGCCTCAACCTAATGATGTCTCGTTTTCTTATATTCGGTCTCCTGTTGACAACATGTTCGATTGCTTTGGCTTCGGACCCTAGTCCTCTCCAGGATTTCTGTGTGGCTGATCCTAATAGCCCAGGTAAATTAAAGATTATCACAACTTAATTATGGTTTCATGATACGCAATATTTATAGTTGTCCATAATAAGGCTTCTAAATTTGTTTATCCAGTATTCGTGAATGGAGTGGTTTGCAAAGATGCAAAGCTTGTGAAAGCGGATGATTTTCTTTTTAGAGGGCTTCACCTAATGGGAAACACGCATAATGACGTGGGCTCTAATGTGACTTCTGTGACTGTAGCAGAGTTACCCGGACTCAACACTCTTGGTATTTCCATGGCTCGTATTGACTTTGCTCCATGGGGTATTAACCCACCACACACGCACCATCGAGCCACTGAAGTCTTGACTGTCATTGAAGGTCGTCTTCTGGTTGGTTTTGTCACGTCTAAC
This sequence comes from Helianthus tuberosus, assembly GCA_030545235.1. Classification (NCBI taxonomy): domain Eukaryota; kingdom Viridiplantae; phylum Streptophyta; class Magnoliopsida; order Asterales; family Asteraceae; genus Helianthus; species Helianthus tuberosus. The sequence continues at coordinate 152,408,925 of CM060400.1, forward strand.
CCTGAAAATCGCCTCATCACACAAGTACTTGAGAAGGGTGACGTGTTCGTGTTTCCACAAGGTCTAATTCACTTCCAAAAAAACGTCGGAAATGGGAATGCTCTTGCTATTGCGGGCTTAAGTAGTCAAAATCCAGGTGTGATTACTATTGCGAATGCCGTGTTTGGATCAAACCCTGATATCGATGTGGATGTTCTTGCAAAAGCCTTTCAAGTTGACATCAAAGTGGTTCAGCAAATCCAATCAAAATTCTGAACATTTATGTGATCATAGGATGTTGATCTCTTTAGCTTGTATTTGTAACATTTGTTTCGTTTCTTATTGTTTATATTTAAAGGTGAATAAGAATATTATTATCTGATTGTGGTTAATTTATAATATCTGTCTTTCAAACACTTTTCTACTTACTGTGTTGCATCAAAATTACAATTTTGAACACATGTAATATGTTATGTTATAAACTATTACAATCAAATGTAGGACTAACTAAGACCAAGTGTAAACTGTTTGCGGTTATATACATCGCATGAATACGAATATTATTAAAGGAGAATATGCCTTCCATAGCTCTCGGCATAAGTATCTAGTTTCATATCCACGGTAGAAAGTTCTCTTTTTCTATGTGCTAATAATATCCTTGAGGTATTAGTAATCTAGTAGTAATGTAAAACTTATTTTTGGTCGTCAACAATTGCGAACACACTTTATGATCACCAACCCTTTATATTTTATACTTGTGAACTTTGACAAAGTAAAATTAAATTATTTTATACGGCTATCCAAAAATGCTTCAACAAATTCATTGTTGCTTGACCTCGTCCAATTAACATTTGACCACATCAATAATGTTGACTTTAACTAATTAGGAAATGAAGTACTTATGGTTTGGTTGTGTTGACTCTTTACTCCATCTTTAGCCATCAATTTCATATTCATTGGTCCTACACCAACCTAAGGGTGGAAGGGGCATCATGCGGGAGGGATGAGCTCGGTACCGACCGGTACCGAAAGTACCGGTACTGAAAATCCCCAAAAGTGGGTACCGGTACCGAATATACCTGGTAGAGATGGCATGCGGTTACCCCTTCGGTGAGCCTCTTTCCTGATCGGCAATGTGCCGCCAAGTAAATCGGTGAACAGTGATGGGTTGAAACGGTGAGTAGTCACCGATGAGAGAGGGGAGAAAGAGTGGTGGGGCCCCACTCTATTCCAACAAATCACACATTTATTTATTTTTTTTAAATAAAAAATTGTTTGGGTAAGACTGCGGGGAGGGGGGCTTAGGTTGGGACATAAAGCGACAAGTGGCAGTTGGTTGGGTCACATGGATGGTGTGGCGTGATGGGGCTGTTGGCTGGGTGTAGGTTGGCATGGCCAGCCATGTGTTATTTCTTATATTTTTTAACTATTTATAAAATCTATTAACTAAAACATAATAAATGTTCCTTTTGGTCCAACACCATTTATTAGATCATTGAAAAGGGGCGAGTGATGTATAATGTTTATATCGTTATGTGAATCTGGCATACCAAAGAATGCATGCCAGATCCAAAGATCTTGTGATGCAACATCTTCAAGCATCATACCAAAGAATGCATGGCATACCGACGAAACGTCACAACTCCGTTCGGGCGAAGGGATGGTTCGCACGAACAGAAGGTACCCTTCGAGCGAGTGGGAGTACCCTTCGTGCGAATGGGTCTGTTGGTGCGAACGGAACTTCGTCTTGAACTTTTTAACCATTAGTTGGTTACGTTGTGAGTCCAGTTATGTTGTACATTATATTATAGTATAGTAGTAGTCCATAATGTCTTGTAGTTCACAGAAGTCGTGTATGGAGGTAATAGCCTCGTATGTTTCACCAAAGCTCAAATTCGTTAACTTAGTTAACAAACCGGTTGGTCATGAATAACAGAAAGTAAATGACAGAATGTAAATGCCAAACAACCGAACAAGGACAACCCAGGTGTGCCGTCTCAACATAGAAGGTATGAACCAAGTGTTGGAGGCTGGACGGGGTTAACACATTCTAGGTCCGGGAGACTGTTTGAGTGTTCGTTTACAAGTTCAAGTGAGGCGGTGGAACTAGATTGGAAGCCAAGGCTTCCACAGTTCACACTATGTTAACACAGAATCATCCATATCGAGAATGGGGATTTGAGTTACATTGAACACTTAGAAAAATGCCGAAACGAGAGCAAAACAGACCCTTCCCACGAATGGGCTAACCCTTCGTGCGAATGGCTCTGTTTTGGAGACGAAACAATTCGGTTTTGTTTGAACAACTCATCTTCTTGGCCGGACTCAACCTCAACACTAACCCACAGCTATGGACTTAGCTTGTGAGCTCGGTGGGTTCTTGATTCGACCAAGTTTCAATATCAGAAAGTTGTTCTACAAAAGTTTTGAAATAAAAGAACTTCAATCTTAAACTTGAACCTCAAGATGGTGAGCTTCATTGCTCAGACTGCCATGACAGGCCTGTGAATGCTCCCTGGAGGATAACCAAGCTTATAAAGATGTGAAGAAATGTATAAAGGATAAAAGAAAAGTAGAAAAAATAAGATAAAATATAAAGTTAGTAAGATAAAACTCACCTAGATGATTCTGGAAAAGCTCAGCTGATAATGCACGAACTCAGGAAGTTAGAGAGAATTTCGGAGTGTGGAAGGTGAGAAATGAGGGTTATGGTTCGTATTTATAGGCTGAAATGGACCTTGGAACGAGTTGGGCTTTGGGCGAAAGGGCCTTTGGGCGAATGGGGTCAGCCATTTGCGCGAAGGGGTATGGTCCCTTCGTGCGAAGGGTCTTGCCCATTTGCTCGAAGGTTCAAGTTTGCCGTTTTCGCGTATTTCAGCCGGTTTTAAGTGTTTTAAGCGTGTGAGTGCAATGTGTATGTAAAATGTATAATTAAAGACATGTATAAACTGAATTTGCATGTATAACAAGTATAAGTTTGCGTATAAATATGTATCAAGTTTGCACGTATAGCGAGTATTGTAACGAATGTATAACAAATATGTACGAAATATGTATAACACCATGTATAAAAGATCGAGTTTTATTATGATTAAAATCTCGGATTACAATGCTTGGAAATGAAAAACGAATAAAAAAGAATACTAGTTTCCATAAATAAAAATACAAGTGAACTTTCTAAATAAGGAAAGTTCCAAAATGCGAAGCATTACATATGTCGTATAACCAAAAGAAATTAGGGGGAGTGCCTTCAAAAAAAAACATGACATAAATGGAGTTTGACCACAAAGGAAAGATGAGAGCATGCGGTTTATCACGTAAGCAACCATAAGGACAACATCACCCCAAAATCGAATCAGAAAGAAATATGATAATAAACTATGATGTTGCGAGCAACATCCAATAAATGACATTTTTTGCCTTTCGACAATGCCATTTGTTTAAATGTATTAAACTAATTTTTGGCATAAGGCTGTGAGGTATGGTTGGAGCCCCCTAGGGGCTCCATTGTGAAATGTAGGTGCCACGTAGGAGAAGGGGCTCCATCGCCACTTCTCAATAGCTAGCATGGTATGGGATGGAGCTCTCTGTTTCCCATTCTCTACAATAGTGCCCCCATGTTATACATCATACACACACACGAGTTCGCTATTGCTCGTCATTGCGTTCACATTTCATCAATAGCGCCCCCCGAATGGCGCCCAGTGTATGGAGGGGGGCGTTGCTGTTCAAAAAATGGTGAGGTGGCATGGGGATAGCGTCCCATACCGCACAGCCTAAGAGTGAAACTTACAAAACATGCAAGTGATCCTAGATTTAGGTAGGTAGACCCATATAGCATGACAATAATCATCAATCAAAGTCATGATGTATTGAAAAACATAAGGTGGCCTTAGTAGGACAAGAACCCATGCTTCAGAATGTAAAAGTTCATATAAAGTATTGGCTTGACTCAAAACACTTACTACGATAGGAACATTGGCATGTTTACCGAGTTGACACGCCTGACAATAGAAATGATCAGAAGAAGGAAAGTCAATCTCATTCTCCTCAGATTCGTTGCAAATGGATGACCTAACCAATCGTAAGTCTCCCTAATACCGAAATCACATATGTTTGATGTAGGGCACAACAACAAAGACGTGCGGTAGAGACCTACTGAATCAAAATCACTATCAATCACTTGGTTCCTCCCTGGTAGTTCCCTAAAGACAATGAGAAGGATAAAAGGTTACATAACAATTATTTTGTTTAGTAATTTACTAATTTGGCTAACTGAACAAAGGCTATAAAGAAATTTAGGAACAAATAGGACAAAAGAACGGTTTAGGCCTTTTAAATTACTGATGGACCCAGCACCGTGAACAAGGGCATAAGGATCCATTGGCAAGTCGAACCAACGAGTGAGAAACATCATGCAGTCAAGAGAAAATTACCTTGATTCCTAATCATGCAATGTGCATCCATAATCGATTATCAATTATGAGTGAAGGTTAGATCACGCACTTGAGTGTGCCAAGCTAGTTTGCGGACTAGGATCAATCAACTGAGAGTTGAGCAACTGTTGGAGCCTATTATACTCCTTTTGGGTGCACATGTAAGTACGAGCAGTAGCAGTCTCGACGTCCTTTTTGTCTCCCATTGAGATAGATGAAAAAGACGACTTAGTATTGTGAACCAAATCGAACTGTAAACTGAAGCAAAGAGGTGAACAAGCACTTGGTGAGAACCAATGAGAAAAAGGAGTGGATGCTAGAAAAGCTTATATTGGGCCATTAACGAATAAAATAAATGCTAATGCTAATGCTAATACTAATACTAGTAATACAATATATACAAATAACAAGATGTATATAAATCAAGATTCTTGTCTCATATGCAACAACAATACCATTAAACTTAGAATAAAAAGAATTTACTGCACATTTTATGTCTCTCATGAATCATACATGACCATTTCCCACATATAACCTATAAATAATGTTCCTGTGACATAAAAATTTCAACCATCTATGGCCTAGAAATTGACATAATTATATAAAAAAGAAAAACTTATATGGGAATAAATAATCATATCTTTTTCTGAAGCTAATTGGGCTGGGCTAAAGTTGAGGATATTCATCTTCTTCTCAATAGGCATGCCCAGACTTCAATTCCTATTATTTCATCCTATCAATTACCGTATACGGTATACCCTTCTGATATTGAGGGCTAAATATTGTCTGAATAAAGAAACGATTGTGTTACAGACCGAAAGAATGTGGGCTCAGCTTTCTCAACTTGCACTGCCATTCTGTCAAATAAATGTTTGCAAAATTCTTTGTTCTTCCGTCAAGTGTATATCAATCGCTATTACTCCAATATGTGGCAATTCTTGACAAATTCGTTTGAGTAGTTGACGTACTTTGACCAGAAAGGACGAAGATGCTCGTATCCAATCTCTAGCCACGGTTTTGATTGCCCATTGTAATGAATCACAGCAGCCTTTTTTACACTCTCGATGCTCGTATTGTTCTGGTACCCCAAGCCCAACATGTGCCATGATGGGTCGATCGGGTGAACGTAACCTCTAAACGCAATTAGGGCTGGTGGTAATGTTCCAAGCTTCCATAATGTCAAATTTGACTTCAAATTCTGCAAACAACAGAGTTAAAAAACTTACAATACTTGCAACTATTTATTTTACGAATGACGATGTTTGTCTGCTTACCTCTTGCAACCACGAGTGATATGTTTCTCTAATATTGGTTTTTCTCCATGCGCGTAAGTCGAAGATATTCATACCGAAAGCCCAAGCACATTCTTCTGGGTCCAAACTTTCTGCTACTCGTGGGTGAGAAAAATTGAAGTAGATTTTGAACCGTTTGCCCATTACCCACGGGTCTTCGCCTTTACAAGTTTCAACCGCTCCATTAACTTTTCCGCCAAGATCAATATCCCAAAGTGGTGACAAATCACGTTGTATCGCGATGTCATCGTCTAAGAAAAGCACCTTGTCGAGGTTTGGGAAGAGCTGCGAAAATTGGAAATAACTAACGCGTTAAATATAATCTGAAAGAAGAAAAGGCATGGGTCTGACATATAATATATATATATATATATATATAGGGAGGAGCTCATGCGAGAACCACCTTTATTGTGAGAACCGCGAGAACCAATGTGAACACAACCTAAAATAGCTAAAAAACCCTAAAAAAAACCTAACCCCCCCCCCCCCCCCCAAGCTAAAATGCTAAAAACTAAACCCCAAAAAACCTAAAAAAATACAAAAAAAGTAGCGATTTTTTGCTTCGAAAAGTAGCGATTTTTTTTTTTTTTTTGCTTCGAAAAGTAGCGATTTTTTTATAAAAAATATTGAAAAATTCAAAAAAAAAAAAAAAATTTGTGTGATTTTTAGCTATTTTTAGGCATTTTTGGTTGTGTTCACATTGGTTCTCGCGGTTCTCGCAATAAGAGGTGGTTCTCGCATGATCTTCTCCCTATATATATATATATATATAGAGCCAATTAACGTACAAGACCACCCTATCGTACGATGCGTACGCGAGCATCTCAATCGTACATTTGACCTAACCTAGGCCTTCAATTGAACGCGGTGGCCAAATAGAAATTAACTTTCCATAAATACGCACGTTATATTTGTGGTCGCGTACCGTCACATGTTAAGAGCCTTTTGTATTTAAACCTTTCATATGGTCAGGGTAAATGAAAACTTCTATGAGTTGTGAGAACTTAGAGAACTCAGCCAAAACGAATGTTTTTTTCTAAAAAAAAATATTTTACCAAAAATCCTCAAAAAATCAAATTTTCCAATATATATATATATATATATATATATACAGGACAAAGATCCGTTAGGAACCACCCCTTATTGCGAGAACCGCGAGAACCAATGTGAACACAACCAAAAATACCTAAAAATAGCTAAAAAAACACAATTTTTTTTTAATATTTTTTATAATAAAATCGCTACTTTTAGTAGCCAAAAAATATTATTTTTTAAATTAAAAAAAAAAAAAAAAAATTGGCTACTAAAAGTAGCGATTTTAACTTAAAAAAAAATTGTGTATTTTTTTAGATTTTTTGAGAGTTTAGCTTGTAGCATTTTAGCTTTTTTTTTTTTTTGGGGGGGGGGGGGGGGGGTTAGTTTTTTTTAGGTTTTTTTAGCTATTTTAGGTTGTGTTCACATTGGTTCTCGCGGTTCTCGCAATAAAGGTGGTTCTCGCATGAACCTTACCCTATATATATATATAATTTTTGTTGATTTACACTATCGTAAAAAACCTTTACAGTGGGTGTAAATGCTGATGTCAAACAGCTTTTTACAACAGCGTAAAATAGGCTGAAAACGCCTCTCAGATATTTTTTTACAGCTGTAACACAGCACGGGATATTTTCATCTACGTTTGTGCAAAAAATGGTGGCAAAACTCGCACGGGAAGTCGGAGTTCTCTAAGTTCTCACAACTCAAGGGAGTTTTCTCTTGATCTCTATCCTATATATATATAATAACTTATCTGATTACCTCTGGCAAATATATGCGAAGATGATTGAGCAACGACATGTATTTGGGACTTCGAGCCTGCAATTTGGAGGCAAATAATCTCGGAGATGTGGCACTACGATTGGCACCGGCAACATGATTCCCATGATAGTAATTTCGAACTCCATCATGATTTTCCATGGCTTCAAGAACAGGAATATTATCTCTGGTCAACCAGTCAAACTGATGAACACCTTTGACTTCCACAATGCTCGGTGATGTAGGGTTTAACGCAAACCATGAGTGCATGCCTGCGTAAGTTTTCTTGTCGGTTATTACATGAAACACGATCTTTTCAGGCCGAAGAGATGACCGGACAGCAGACGAGACAACCACTGAAGCCGCCAGAATATTGTCGGTAAACACGACAAAGTGGTGGTAGGAATTATCGGAAAGAAGCGGGAGCAATTCGGGTGAAGGCAATTGTTTTCTTGCATGAGCGTTAGAAGAATACTCGTCGGTTAAACGCAAAGAGAGACAGTGAATGCCTTTGGGAATTGAAGTTGCCGCAAAGTGTTTGTTCATAAGTTCTTGAAATTTAGATTCTCTGATCTCTCTTTCAGATCTTTCCATCTGTCAACAGTAACCCAACATTAGATACAAAATCCAATAAAACATATTAACACAAATACGTCGAGTTGACATACCATTCCTTTCAGAGTAAGCGCGAATGTCTTGGCGTTGTATTTGTTGTTTTTCATTTCGGAAACGAGCTGTTTAAAGTTATCAGGAAGCTCTAGATCATCTGGGACTTCTTCAGAATGAACTTGATCGAGGATCGTGTAGAAATCTGTAAGATACCTCTGTTTCCACCAGAATGCAAATGTTTAAGTTGTAGATATATAGTGGCGTTTGACATAATTTTCTAAGGAACAGCTTGGTTTAAAAAAGCGTGAAACGTACAAAAGCGACAAGGTCTAAAATCAAAGCGCGAAGAGCAAATCGCAAAAGCGGTGGGCTTTTCGTACGTGAGGCGCAAGGTGCTTATATATTTTTTTATATATATCCTATAGGCTTTTAGCATCCCTTACCCAAAATATAGTGATAAATAAGGTTTATATATGATTTAATGTATAAATCATATAATGTACAGCCATTTTAGCTGCATGTATAACACTTTAAAGCACAAAAACACCTTCTGTACAAAAAGCGCGCACCTCAGTCGGATTTTTTTTCCAAAAAAGCTCGCTTTTTGTGCGCTTTTGGTACATAGCTCGCTTTATGTCACACAAGGCACAGCTCTTTGCGCCTAGGGTCGCTTTGCACTTAAGCGCGCTTAAGGCGCGCTTTTTTAAACCAAGAGGAACAGTCGTTCACGGATAATAACTTGTAGTAATCTTACCTCTGAATCATCACCCCTCCCGAGAAGTTTTGGTCCTAAACGCCTTCCTAAACAATCTGAAACATGGAAGAATTAGATAATGACTATCTAAATACCAACGGCAAGACAGAGAGTACTAATAATAATAGTAACTACCAATAGTATAAACCTACCTAAAGGCATCTCTAAAAAGTCTCTAATCCAACACAGATCTAAGGCAAATGGTAAATCGAACTATCGAGCGGAAACACAAAAGAAACTTAATAAAAAATCAGACAACTTCTTCTAACTGGCAGTCACAAGAGAATCTAATAATCTACTTAGATACATCTCAACCTATTCCAATAGCATCATTCAAAGATATAATTCGAAACCGAATTCAGATTGATAAATAACACATAAAGTGAGCCAAGAAGATCTGAACTGAATGAATCCCAATTTCCAGCAAACCAATAACAAAGAAGATGAAAAAAAAAATATTACCAATAGATGAGCACTTGTTGACACCTTCCAAAGTAACAAGAGCAGTAAGAATAAAAACAAAGGGCAACAAGAAAGCCAGAATGAGAATGGTATGAAATATAGTACGGTAAGAAATATGACGAGCTGCGATTTTGATCTTCATCAAGTCAGTAAACCCATTGTTACTCGATATTGTTATACTTCTCATACTATGTGAGATATGTAGCTGCATATTGACCCTTTCAAAACCCTAGATACAACACCGACATTCATCAATCTCTTCGTCATCGTAATCAGATCTGCTCAATCCAGATTCATACTCTGCTGTTGTATTGTTGATCGGATTGTTGGTGTAACACCAATACATTGGATTCGATTCGATGAATGCAGGAAGTTAGGGTTTAGAGAACATATGTATGTATGTATGTATGTAAATCTAGGAATGTGAAGATGCGTGTATGTATCTGTAATTAAATCAGAATCGTTGTGTAGATTTGTTGTTCATTGATGATTGACTTTTCTCTCTCAAGAGGAGAGAGAGAGAGATGATATATGTATGTGTGTATGTATATGTGTTATTTTAGTTGTTTTGCGTAGGCTTTCCTTTTCCGAGTTCGTAACACGGGTTATCATTGGTTCTTTACTCGGATCTACTCTTATTTTCCATCCATCTTTATATTAGGAAAAATTACAAGTTTTGTTATTTATCAATATTTTAGACGGTATTCTTTTTAATGAATTTTGACAGATCCTATAATGTGTTGACACGTGTCATAGGTTTGAACGTGTGAAAGAATGTTATTGAAGGATTAAAGTTGACAATCATGGAAAGTATGTGAATATACGAGTTCTAAATGTCAACAGTGAATAAATATATGGTACATTAACCCTACATGATGCTCATATCTTCAAACGAATAAATCATGGATCATACTAAGCTAAATATGAAAGAAAGTGAGAGATTACAAACTACAGGGGTTAAATGTGTCAACATATTTAAGTTATACATCTGAGTGACCTTTTGACAAACCCGAAGCTTTGTAACGGTTAATTATGCTCACTAGAATGCATGATATAAATTTCATAAAGTTTCGTTATCGTATGAGAAAGTTATGATCAAATTCGTATACAAGGGGTTAAAGCGTCAACGTTGAAAGTTATGACTTTTCGGGTAACAATAAAGTTAACCGAGGACTTAACAAAGTGGGTATATGTCTTAAAGCCCTTATAAGTCAATTTGGAGGGTTCAAAGTGCAAGAAATAAAGTCGTAGCAAAGTTCCCAAGAGCCAAGGACCAAAACATAAAAAATCAAAATTTGAAGATTTGATCAGAAGGGGCGTCGCGCCACGCGAAGGCCCTGGGGGGGGGGGGGGGGGGGGGCTACGCGTGCCGCGAGGGGCCTTCTGCTCCGAATTCTTTGGGTTCTTTTCTGCCATGGCCATTTTAACCGACTTTAATCCGATTTTCCACATCTTGCACGACCCCTAAGCAACCCCTAGACACTTAGGGACATCTGGAAGTGATCCATGGCCATTGTTAGGCTTGTGTGTCAACAATCCATGAGTTCTTGAGCACTATATAAAGGACCAAGATTGCAACCATTTCTTCACACCTTCCTTCATCATTTCTGGAGCTCCAAAGCAGACTCAAGTGATCACTAATCGTGCATAGGACTTCAGTAAGTATGCTTAACCTTTCTTAGTTAAGTTTTTGATTAGTTTTAGCTTAAAAGTCAAACCGTCGTAATTAACGGTTGACTTAGCGATTAATCACTAATGGTCCGGTGATTAGTCGAATTGAAAGTAGTTATAAGTTGGTAATTATGTGGGCATTAAACCCTTAAAAGGGCACCCTCTGATTCCCACTCTAACTAGGTCTAATGTCGGGTCAAACTTGTTATTAAAAAGTCAACAGAATGCTTATTTTCTAATTTATGTATAATTAGCAATGTAGAACACATACAACCTGTTTGATCATTAATATAATCTGGTAATTAGTGTAAGAACATGTCTAAACATGTTCAACCCGACAATTTTCTGTTTAGACCCGGTTCGGAACCGAAAGTCGCAAAGCTTTGACTTTTGCTTTGACTTCAGTTCTGACCCGTTTTGGTATGTTTTAGAAATGCCTTAGAGCTTTAATTGGACCAGGTTACATGCTAGTATAACCCTCTGTGATTATACACCTTGGTTCAATAGTTAACCAATTAATATGCATGATTCCGTTAATTGCTCATATGTTGACCATTATGCCCTTTTCACCATAAAACGTGATTTTTGGAAATGTAAAAGTGTAGAAACCTTAGTTACTGAATTATAAACTTGTACCCAAGATTTGACATCAGTTTGAGGTGTAGATTGAGAGTTATGCTCATTAGCGTAATTAGAAAGCTTTTTAGCGATTTAATGGCGTAATTAGCATATAGCCTATTTAAACCTACTTTTTGATATCAAACCTTATACCCACTGATGTAATATATTATTTTGGGATTTTTGAATATTTTTAATTAATTTTAGGCTGAGCATAACTTAGAGTCATAGGCTTGATTCGGTAATTGTCGGTTTTGCCCTTTCGGGCTATAAAATGAGTTTTACATATCCTTTTGACCCCAAACCTTTTGCTACTGATTTTGTATGATAAATAAATTATTTTAAACCTTCTGGAATAATAAAAATATCAGCTTTGTGTATAGAACCCGGAAATGGCTCCTAATCGCCTTTTTAAGCGTTTTTAACGCATAGTATGTACTAAAACTATTTTAAACATACAAGGGTTGATACCTACTGATATTTTAGGTAAATTATAATATTTTAACAGTAAGCAAAAGTTGTTTAACTCAGACATCAGTTTTGAGCTTTTCGGCTTATGTGAAATTACCAAAATGCCCCTACGGTGCATAGTTTGGTTATAATTGATAAATTTCACATATATACTTTACCCTACTGTTATAACTTATTAAATTGAGTATCTTTGCTGATTTCATCAGACCTGTAACTCAGGTTAATACTTAAACTCTTTTATAACATTATAAATGACCAAATTACCCCTACGGGGCATAGTTTGTGTTTAAATTCGTTTTGGGCATAATGGAAGGTATCCCACTGATATCACAACATATTTGAGGCATATTAACTTAGGAAACCTGGTTAGGACCCTTATAACTACCCGTTACGCCTCTTGCGCGTACGGTTCGGCTTATGTAACTAGTTTACACAAATTAGTCGAAACGGGTCAAACCTTATGGGTTTTACCCCAAAATTCAGAATGTGCCTAGATTACCCATATAAGGCAAGTCTTCAATCTTGTCGGGTCTAAATCACATTCTATTCCGGTCTTCGCCTAATCGTGCGTTTGAACCGTAAAATTAACCGGTCTAAGCTTAAGCTTAACTAAAGACCCGTTAGGATTCTAATAGGTTATTATAAACCTTCGTTCCAGAATAGGAGGACCAGTAAAAGCTACTTGCATTTGCTGTTTGTGAATTATACTTGCAAAGGTAAATACTTTTAACTTATTTTCCCTATACGGGCTTGGGGTACGGTATATAAAATACCGCTTGGTCGGGCATTAAATCTTCCATCGTTTGGTGGTTGATTGATATTTGATCGGCCCGTTTAAATTGTTTTGTCTGCTTAAAGCCTTTGGGAGGTTAATGACCATGTCCCGGATATCCTTGGCATCATTTTACGAAATGGCCACGACTTAAGCGCGGGGTGTAGGCGTACACCCGTCAGTGCATGAATAAATAATGTGGTGTGTCTATTGATCTTTAACCCGGCACGATCCGGGCTACTGAACGCATAAGAAACATGTAATTCTTTTACAAGTTTATATATTTAAATAATTATCCCAATTTTTAAAATGAGTTAATTGATTGTATTTACCAGTGTAAACTGACGTATTTTCCCAAAAAGATTAAGTGCAGGTACTACTCGTAATTGGCTGGATATCTCCTTAGCATCAAAAGAGTCTCGCAAGCTTAAGATGCCTAAAGTCTGTTGAACTACTGTTTCCTAATTATTTCTGATCCGTTCTGTGGATAAACTTTCGACTGTTTGTGATACATGATATTACAATATTATATTCAGTTGAAATATATCTTTCATTTGCTTCCGCTGTGCATTTCAAATATTGTGTTGTTTGACTATTATGTTGCCAACCACGTCACGATACTCCCCACCGGGCCCACCGGTGACACGTGGAATTCGGGGTGTGACAGGTTGGTATCAGAGCCAACATTGAGTGAATTAAACACTAGCCTTTTGTGTTTAATCTCAATAACACAATTGCACATTCCTAAACTTTCGAGTCTAGACAAATAACATAGGACAAATTCTACTTTGTTCGATTTTGTTTTGACCTTTATTTTATATATTCTTGTCGTTATCTTATGTTGTATTGACAGGATTAAATATGCCGCCAAGATTCTTTCGACGAAGAGGACGAGGCAAGGGGCCAATCACCGCCCCCAATGACAACGAGGCCGGGCCTTCACACATGCGAGCTCCTTCCGCCACCGCGAGTGCTGACCCTAGAGAGAACAGGAGAAACCTTTTTGAGCTTACGAGACGGTTTATCTCGCACAGTTCGACGCCCCCCGTTCATAACTCTTATGGGCCACATTCGGAAAATGAGCCCGATAACCCTCAACCTTCTTACATACCTCTACAGCGATCCCTATCGCACAATTCCTTTGGTGACCCTACACCTGTTTTTAGGGGCCGGTTTAACCCGGCAAACTACATACAAAAACCAGTGGGTTTTAACCCATTGGGGCCAGAAGATCATTACTCCGGCGATCATGCAGAGGACATGGACGAGGACACCGATCCAGTCGACCCCGCAACCGGAACTCCGAACCATCCTATCGAGGTCTCAGATGGTTCGTCTTTTCATGGATTACCCTACCATGGTCCGGACAGTTACTAGGCATGATTTAACCAGTTCGAGTGGTATTATACACCCTCGCACCATTCGTCGCCTCATCAGCAGCAGCAGGATCCCTCTGGGGATTCACGATTCGTGGCAGTCACGCCACCGCCTCCACCGCCACCTGTTCAGCCAGCACCTCCGCAACCGCCGAGGCGTAGGAGAACAGGAGCACGTATGTCTGCACGAGGAGGGGACTTTCATTTTAGCTCTCCTCGACAATCAAGTGGCAGTCATTATCCGCCACTTCAAGAAGATCCACAAATGGGTGGACCTTCGAACCCAGTTGCACCGCAACCACCACCGATGGGTTTTGATAACCCGATTCCAGCATACACGGGTTCGATGGCGTACAACCCGTTTGAGCAGCCGGCTCACACCAACTATGGTTACGCTGAAGCCGACCCATACATGGTAGCGGCCAATTACAACGCCCTTCACCCGGAAGGACCGTATGGAACTCCTTGGGGAGTAGGTTACCCAACTCATGGGTACCAAATACCTACTAGACCTATAATTCGGCAACAATCGCAGCCGCCAAGGTTCTCCCCACCAGAGCGTGAAGAAATTCTACAAAGGTTGGACCAAGTCGAGCGAGACTTTCACAGAGACCGCAGGGAGCGACAAAGTTTCTTCCAAGGATTGACAAGCCTAATAAAAGGGAAGAGCAAGAAGGACCACTAAATCCTTCAACAGTTGGTTGTACTTTCCTTGTATCAGTTGAGCTCCTGCGTGGGTCTGTCTTGCTGTATTGACCCCTGTGTGGGTATGTTTGTTTGTTTTGACCCCTGCGTGGGTCTATCTTTCAGTTAACCCCTACGAGGGTATGTTGTTTGTTTAAGTCCCTGCGTGGACTAGTATTTCAGTGTGACCCTGCGTGGGTAAGTATTCTGTTAAAAAGACCCGTTTAGGGCAGTGTGTACTTTGTATGATTATTGGAATGTAAGTGTATAAATTTCATTTTTGCTATTATATGCATAAATATATTACATGAAATAAATAAATAAAAATCATTCCTTTTTAATAATAATCTGCCTATTAAATATTGAATAAGAATCTTAAGAGTGAAACCTAGCCCAAGTGTCATTAGAAAGACCTGGCCAAGATGGTAAGACCTGTTTAAAAGATTCGGATCCCTGTTAACATCTAAAAATATGTTAACACTCCTGGCAGACGTGATTCGTTAAAATCACACACGTCATTCTTATATAAGGAATTCTTCAGAAGATTCCTAACCCAACTAAATGATCTCTGAATCATCGGTATAAATCATCAATTGAGATGATCATATTTTAACCATACATTGGTA
Organism: Helianthus tuberosus; assembly: GCA_030545235.1. Taxonomy (NCBI): domain Eukaryota; kingdom Viridiplantae; phylum Streptophyta; class Magnoliopsida; order Asterales; family Asteraceae; genus Helianthus; species Helianthus tuberosus. Next base: position 152,424,469 of record CM060400.1, read on the forward strand.
ATATAACGCCTACGGGCCCTTCTCATTTCCATATGAGACGAAAGACAGTGGTAGCTATGACTCCCTGTCAGAAAAAGGTAATGAACTATGTTCAAACCTTCATGCCTTGATTCTCCGAAATCATGGCTTATGATTTAAAATGTTCTTGTGACTAGGCCTTTTGTGCCAATAATAAAACTGTTATTGTTTTTATAATTAGGATAAATTATAATAAAAATCCTAAATAAATATGATTAACAAATTAACCAAATCTGGTCTCTGTTTACGGTGGTTAATGAATCGCCATAAAAGACAATTCTATGATAAACTCCCAAATAAACTATTGTTATTGTCTTATGTAACAGTTTAAATTAAAATGGCTGACTCGGATGAAATTAATAGTCACCCAAGGGAGAACAATGATAACGCCCGAATTAATATAACGGGTGCTGAACTGAAAGCGTTAGTAGACGACGCTGTTACAAAGGCTTTAGAGCGGCGGTATGAAGAATATAGTGGGACTCGAAGTAGGACCCTATCTACACCGCATTCAAAACCACCTTCCAAGAAGGATGAACCCAAGAAAGATGATGACCGACACTTCTCAAACCACAACAATGCTCCATCTCAAAAGATTGTTTTGAATCAGAGACCCCGTGACAAGGGTTGCTCTTATAAATACTTTGTTTCATGCAAACCCAGGGATTTCACTGGGGAAAAAGGAGCCATTGACTGCATGACGTGGTTAGATGAGATGGACACATTAGTGGATATCAGCGGGTGCGCTGAGAGGGATATAGTCAAGTTTGTGTCACAATCTTTTAAAGGCGAGGCCTTAGCCTGGTGGAGATCGCTGATTCAAGCCACTGGGAAGATCCCATTGTACAACATGTCTTGGGAACAATTCGTTGCCCTCATCAGGGAGAACTACTGTCCTCAGCACGAGGTCGAAAAGACTGAGTCAGATTTTCTTTCGTTGGTAATGACCAATCTAGATTGCCAAGCTTACCTCACAAGCTTTAATACAATGTCGAGGTTGGTTCCGTATCTGGTGACCCCGGAACCCAAACGAATAGCTCGTTTCATTGGGGGTTTAGCCCCCGAGATAAAGGCAAGCGTGAAGGCCTCTCGGCCAGCTACTTTCAGATCTGTAGCGGATATATCTTTGTCCCTCACGCTGGACGCGGTCAGACAAAGATCGCTGAGGAACAAAGATGCTGAGAAAAGAAAACGTGAAGATGATAATTCACGGAGGTCAAACAAGAAGCACCGAGGAAACAATGACCACAAGAAAGGGTCTGATTCCAAGAAGGATGGGCATCAGTCTGGTGATAAGCCCAAGTGCAAAGTCTGCAAGAAACAGCACTTCGGGAAGTGCAGGTTAGAATCGAACTCGCAGACTCAGTCAAGAACTTTTGCATGCGGTATATGCAAGTCCAAGGAACACAAGACCTTGGATTGCAAGAAGCTGAAAGATGCAACGTGCTACAGTTGCAACGAAAAGGGGCACATTAAGACAAACTGCCCGAAATATGCAAAGAAAGCCGATGAAGGAAAGAAGACCAATGCTAGGGTCTTCAGGATGGATGCAAAGGAAGCGGTTCTAGACGACAATGTGATTACAGGTACTTTACTTGTAAATGATGTCTATGCAAGAGTACTTTTTGATTCAGGCGCTGATAAGTCTTTCATAGATAATAAGTTTTGCAATCTGCTGAACTTACCTGTTAAAACCTTAAGTGTAAAATATGAGGTGGAATTGGCAGATGGCACCATACACGTCGTCTCAACTGTGTTAGATGGATGTGTTATATCCATTAAGAACCACTCTTTTCCTTTGTCCCTCCTTCCCTTTAAGTTAGCCGGTTTTGACATAGTATTGGGTATGGACTGGTTATCTCATAACCAGGCCCAAATTGTCTGCAACAAGAAACAAGTGGTGATCAAGACTTCGTCTGGTGAATCACTTACCATTCAGGGAGATACCCGGTATGGACTGCCTGAGCAAGTGACTATGCTCAAGGCCTCTAAGCGCTTGAAGAAGGGTTGTGTCATCTACATGGCACAAGTGACTATCGATGAGCCGAAACCTAAGATGGAAGACATCCCCGTCATTTCTGAATACCCTGAAGTTTTTCCTGAAGAACTACCTGGTTTACCACCAGATAGGCAAGTGGAATTCAGAATTGACATCATCCCTGGAGCAGCACATGTTGCTAGAGCACCTTACAGGTTGGCACCAACAGAGATGAAGGAATTGAGAACGCAATTAGATGAATTGCTAGCCAAAGGTTTCATTAAACCTAGTTCGTCTCCTTGGGGAGCGCCAGTCTTGTTTGTCAAAAAGAAGGATGGATCGATGCGTCTGTGCATCGATTACCGTGAGCTTAATAAGGTCACAATAAAGAATAGGTATCCTTTGCCCAGGATCGACGATTTGTTCGATCAATTGAAAGGGGCAAGTTATTTCTCGAAGATTTACTTTAGGTCAGGCTACCACCAACTGAAGGTTAGAGATGAAGACGTACACAAAACTGCATTTAGGACTCGTTATGGTCATTACGAGTTCCTAGTGATGCCTTTTGGGCTCATTAATGCACCTGACGCATTCATGGATCTCATGAATCGCGTCTGCAAGCCTTACTTAGATAAATTCGTCATCGTTTTCATTGACGACATCCTCATCTACTCGAAGAACCAAGCTGACCATGAGAAACACCTTCGCTGTATTCTTAAACTCCTACATCATGAGAAGCTCTATGCCAAATTCTCTAAGTGTGAAATCTGGCTTCGAGAAGTCCAATTCCTTGGACATGTGGTTAGTGAGCGTGGTATCCAAGTGGATCCCGCTAAGGTCGAAGCTGTTATGAACTGCCAAGATCCAAAGACACCTATAGAGATTCGTAGCTTTCTAGGCTTAGCAGGATATTATAGGCGTTTCATTGAAAATTTTTCAAGGATTGCTACACCCCTAACTTCCTTAACTAGGAAGAAGATTAAGTTCGACTGGGGACCTAAACAGCAAGAATCCTTTGATATCCTTAAGCAAAAGTTGAGCAACGCTCCTGTACTGACATTGCCTGAAGGTACCGAAGAATTCGTAGTTTACTGCGATGCATCACACACTGGCATGGGGTGTGTGCTTATGCAGAAAGGCAAGGTTATTGCCTATGCTTCAAGACAGTTAAAGGTACACGAAAAGAATTACACCACCCATGACTTGGAGTTGGGTGCCGTTGTATTTGCACTGAAGCTCTGGAGGCATTATTTATATGGAATCAAGTGTGTGATCTATTCTGATCACAAGAGCCTCCAGCACCTGTTTAATCAAAAGGATTTAAACATGAGGCAGCGCCGTTGGATGGAGACTTTAAATGATTATGATTGTGAAATCAGATACCATCCCGGCAAGGCAAATGTAGTCGCTGATGCCTTGAGTCGAAAGGAAAGGGTGAAACCCATCCGAATCAATGCCAAGAGCATTGAAATAAAGAACAGTTTGAATGAAAGGTTGTTAGCTGCACAGAAGGAAGCTGTGCTGGAAGCTAACTATCCTAATGAAAAGCTAGGAGTAACTGAGGAGCAGTTATCTCTTGACAATGACGGAATTCTGAGATTGAATGGACGAATATGGGTTCCAATTTATGGAGGACTTCGGGAGGTTATCCTCCAGGAAGCCCATAGTTCTAAATATTCCGTTCATCCTGGAGCTGATAAAATGTACCAGGATCTAAGGGCAAACTATTGGTGGATAGGCTTAAAGAAGTCTGTAGCTACCTATGTAGCTAAATGCTTGATGTGTGCACAAGTAAAAGCAGAACATCAAAAGCCGTCAGGTTTGCTACAACAGCCTGAACTTCCTACTTGGAAGTGGGAAATGGTAACTATGGATTTTATCACCAAGTTACCTAAGACAAGGAAAGGAAATGATACCATATGGGTAATCGTAGACAGACTAACTAAGTCAGCACATTTACTGCCCATTAAGGAGACTTACAGCTCCGACATGTTAGCCCAGTTGTACATGGATAAGATTGTAGCTTTACATGGCATACCTGTGTCTATTATCTCTGACAGAGATACTAGATACACGTCACATTTTTGGAAAAGTTTCCAACAATCTTTGGGTACGCGTTTGAATTTTAGTACGGCTTACCATCCTCAGACGGACGGTCAGAGTGAGCGTACTATTCAAACTTTGGAAGACATGCTTCGAGCATGCGTGATTGATTTAGGTGGTAGTTGGGATAACCACCTGCCGTTAATCGAATTCTCCTACAACAATAGCTACTATACCAACATTAAAGTTGCGCCTTTCGAGGCCTTATACGGTAGAAAGTGCAGAACGCCCGTTTGTTGGGCGGAAGTTGGAGATGTCCAATTATCAGGACCGGAGATAGTCTTTGAAATGATGGACAACATTGTCCAGATTCGTGATCGTCTCAAAGCTGCCCGAGATAGGCAGAAGAGTTACGCAGATCCAAAGCGTAAACCTATGAAATTCGAAGTAGGTGACAAAGTGTTGCTTAAAGTATCACCCTGGGAGGGGGTGATGCGATTTGGTAAGAAAGGCAAGTTAAGCCCGAGGTACATAGGACCGTTCAAGGTCATCGAACGTGTCGGATTAGTTGCCTATAAGTTAAACTTACTGATATGTGGTTGAAAAACCGGTGATCGTTTATGCTTAAGTTGATGTTTTACATAGCTTTTAATCGTGAATAGCCTACTTTTAATGGTATTTGTGTTTTACAGGTCTAAATGAGTTTAAGGAGCTAATTGGGAGCTAAACGGAGCACCGGGAGCGAACGGGATCAACCGGGGATGTGAAATGAACAAAACCAGGTTAACCACGAAGATTAGATGAATTTTTGGGGGATGTTAATGGATTTAAAATGAATATATTGGAAGATGGCATGATAGAGGGCTGAATTACGAGTACGTGGGCGAAAACGGTGAGTAAAACGGAGCTATAACGAAGAAGTTATGAAGAAAACAGTTTCAGACAAAACTGGAAAAACTAGAGGTCGTCGGCGACGGCCTAGCCGACGGGCTCTAGGCCGTCGCCGACGGGCTCTAGAAACACCCGTCGGCCAGAAAAACGCGTATACAGTCAGTTAAGCCGTCGGATGGTTTCAGCACTTAGGGAGGCCGTCGCCGACGGGCAGCGGATCTCTGAAACGCGAATTTCATTTATTTGGGTGATGGGAACGGTTCTAAGGGGTGGTTTTTGCATTGATTTCGGGGAGTTACACTTGTTTTGAGTTTGAAACTTGATCTTGGAGCCATCACCATCCATCAATCACCTACCATTCATCTACAATTCCATCTATCATCAACCTACAACCGGAATCACATTCATTCATCCCCAATTCACCATCAAAACCCTAATTCATCCAATCCATCATCCTTTTCACCATCATCATTCCATAAACCCTAACTTTCCATCATTCCTTCATCCTACAAGCTTCAAGATGACTCCATCCGCATTCCAAGCATCCGGTGATCAAAGTGGGTATATGTCTTAAAGCCCTTATAAGTCAATTTGGAGGGTTCAAAGTGCAAGAAATAAAGTCGTAGCAAAGTTCCCAAGAGCCAAGGACCAAAACATAAAAAATCAAAATTTGAAGATTTGATCAGAAGGGGCGTCGCGCCACGCGAAGGCCCTGGGGGGGGGGGGGGGGGCTACGCGTGCCGCGAGGGGCCTTCTGCTCCGAATTCTTTGGGTTCTTGTCTGCCATGGCCATTTTAACCGACTTTAATCCGATTTTCCACATCTTGCACGACCCCTAAGCAACCCCTAGACACTTAGGGGCATCTGGAAGTGATCCATGGCCATTGTTAGGCTTGTGTGTCAACAATCCATGAGTTCTTGAGCACTATATAAAGGACCAAGATTGCAACCATTTCTTCACACCTTCCTTCATCATTTCTGGAGCTCCAAAGCAGACTCAAGTGATCACTAATCGTGCATAGGACTTCAGTAAGTATGCTTAACCTTTCTTAGTTAAGTTTTTGATTAGTTTTAGCTTAAAAGTCAAACCGTCGTAATTAACGGTTGACTTAGCGATTAATCACTAATGGTCCGGTGATTAGTCGAATTGAAAGTAGTTATAAGTTGGTAATTATGTGGGCATTAAACCCTTAAAAGGGCACCCTCTGATTCCCACTCTAACTAGGTCTAATGTCGGGTCAAACTTGTTATTAAAAAGTCAACAGAATGCTTATTTTCTAATTTATGTATAATTAGCAATGTAGAACACATACAACCTGTTTGATCATTAATATAACCTGGTAATTAGTGTAAGAACATGTCTAAACATGTTCAACCCGACAATTTTCTGTTTAGACCCGGTTCGGAACCGAAAGTCGCAAAGCTTTGACTTTTGCTTTGACTTCAGTTGTGACCCGTTTTGGTATGTTTTAGAAATGCCTTAGAGCTTTAATTGGACCAGGTTACATGCTAGTATAACCCTCTGTGATTATACACCTTGGTTCAATAGTTAACCAATTAATATGCATGATTCCGTTAATTGCTCATATGTTGACCATTATGCCTTTTTCACCATAAAACGTGATTTTTGGAAATGTAAAAGTGTAGAAACCTTAGTTACTGAATTATAAACTTGTACCCAAGATTTTACATCAGTTTGAGGTGTAGATTGAGAGTTATGCTCATTAGCGTAATTAGAAAGCTTTTTAGCGATTTAATGGCGTAATTAGCATATAGCCTATTTAAACCTACTTTTTGATATCAAACCTTATACCCACTGATGTAATATATTATTTTGGGATTTTTGAAGAGTTTTAATTAATTTTAGGCTGAGCATAACTTAGGGTCATAGGCTTGATTCGGTAATTGTCGGTTTTGCCCTTTCGGGCTATAAAATGAGTTTTACATATCCTTTTGACCCCAAACCTTTTGCTACTGATTTTGTATGATAAATAAATTATTTTAAACCTTCTGGAATAATAAAAATATCAGCTTTGTGTATAGAACCCGGAAATGGCTCCTAATCGCCTTTTTAAGCGTTTTTAACGCATAGTATGTACTAAAACTATTTTAAACATATAAGGGTTGATACCTACTGATATTTTAGGTAAATTATAATATTTTAACAGTAAGCAAAAGTTGTTTAACTCAGACATCAGTTTTGAGCTTTTCGGCTTATGTGAAATTACCAAAATGCCCCTACGGTGCATAGTTTGGTTATAATTGATAAATTTCACATATATACTTTACCCTACTGTTATAACTTATTAAATTGAGTATCTTTGCTGATTTCATCAGACCTGTAACTCAGGTTAATACTTAAACTCTTTTATAACATTATAAATGACCAAATTACCCCTACGGGGCATAGTTTGTGTTTAAATTCGTTTTGGGCATAATGGAAGGTATCCCACTGATATCACAACATATTTGAGGCATATTAACTTAGGAAACCTGGTTAGGACCCTTATGACTACCCGTTACGCCTCTTGCGCGTACGGTTCGGCTTATGTAACTAGTTTACATAAATTAGCCGAAACGGGTCAAACCTTATGGGTTTTACCCCAAAATTCAGAATGTGCCTAGATTACCCATATAAGGAAAGTATTCAATCTTGTCGGGTCTAAATCACATTCTATTCCGGTCTTCGCCTAATCGTGCGTTTGAACCGTAAAATTAACCGGTCTAAGCTTAAGCTTAACTAAAGACCCGTTAGGATTCTAATAGGTTATTATAAACCTTCGTTCCAGAATAGGAGGACCAGTAAAAGCTACTTGCATTTGCTGTTTGTGAATTATACTTGCAAAGGTAAATACTTTTAACTTATTTTCCCTATACGGGCTTGGGGTACGGTATATAAAATACCGCTTGGTCGGGCATTAAATCTTCCATCGTTTGGTGGTTAATTGATATTTAATCGGCCCGTTTAAATTGTTTTGTTTGCTTAAAGCCTTTGGAGGTTCATGACCATGTCCCGGATATCCTTGGCATCATTTTACGAAATGGCCACGACTTAAGCGCGGGGTGTAGGCGTACACCCGTCAGTGCATGAATAAATAATGTGGTGTGTCTATTGATCTTTAACCCGGCACGATCCGGGCTACTGAACGCATAAGAAACATGTAATTCTTTTACAAGTTTATATATTTAAATAATTATCCCAAGTTATAAAATGTTTATGCCACGTGCATCCAAATCAATTTTTAAAATGAGTTAGTTGATTGTATTTACCAGTGTAAACTGACGTATTTTCCCAAAAAGATTAAGTGCAGGTACTACTCGTAATTGGCTGGATATCTCCTTAGCATCAAAAGAGTCTCGCAAGCTTAAGATGCCTAAAGTCTGTTGAACTACTGTTTCCTAATTATTTCTGATCCGTTCTGTGGATAAACTTTCGACTGTTTGTGATACATGATATTACAATATTATATTCAGTTGAAATATATCTTTCATTTGCTTCTGCTGTGCATTTCAAATATTGTGTTGTTTGACTATTATGTTGCCAACCACGTCACGATACTCCCCACCGGGCCCACCGGTGACACGTGGAATTCGGGGTGTGACAGGTTGGTATCAGAGCCAACATTGAGTGAATTAAACACTAGCCTTTTGTGTTTAATCTCAATAACACAATTGCACATTCCTAAACTTTCGAGTCTAGACAAATAACATAGGACAAATTCTACTTTGTTTGATTTTGTTTTGACCTTTATTTTATATATTCTTGTCGTTATCTTATGTTGTATTGACAGGATTAAATATGCCGCCAAGATTCTTTCGACGAAGAGGACGAGGTAAGGGGCCAATCACCGCCCCCAATGACAACGAGGCCGGGCCTACCCACATGCGAGCTCCTTCCGCCACCGCGAGTGCTGACCCTAGAGAGAACAGGAGAAACCTTTTTGAGCCTGTGAGACGGTCTGTCTCGCATAGTTCGACGCCTCCCGTTCATAACTCTTATGGGCCACATTCGGAAAATGAGCCCGATAACCCTCAACCTTCTTACATACCTCTACAGCGATCCCTATCGCACCATTCCTTTGGTGACCCTACACTTGTTTTTAGGGGTCGGTTTAACCCGGTAAACTACATACAAAAACCAGTGGGTTTTAACCCATTGGGGCCAGAAGATCATTACTCCGGCGATCATGCAGAGGACATGGACGAGGACACCGATCCAGTCGAACCCGCAACCGGAACTCCGAACCATCCTATCGAGGTCTCAGATGGTTCGTCTTTTCATGGATCACCCTACCATGGTCCGGACAGTTACCAGGCACGATTTAACCAGTTCGAGTGATTTTATACACCCTCGCACCATTCGTCGCCTCATTCAGTACTGTCAATCCTGACTTGTGGGACATATTACACATTGGCTAACTCGTTGTCCAATGGTAACGTACTGTCATCCCCGACTTACTACTTTACAGAGTAGTAAATTTTGTATACAAAACCCCAACATACCGGCAGTAATTGAAGAACTACAAAGACTCAATCACTGCTTAATCATATTATTAAGCATTAAAGGTTTTGTAAATTAGTTATAAAAAGGTTATCAAAAAGAGGATAAACTCACATTGCTATCTTAGACTTCGAGTAAGGGTTTCTTGGATAATATCTATAATTTATACAAATGTACATTGATTAGTATCATAACCCTTTGAAAATATTAATGATATCCTCCCCGAGACGGTATTCCAACAACTACGTCGGGCAGAACCACGACAATTGCTACGGAACCCTAAATCAATCGGGCAGCGTATCTACTATGAAATCGGGGATTATAATACTTACAACGGAGCAGAACCTCGCTAATTAGGGGGTATAATACCCGAGTATTATAACTTTACTACAGAATTCGTGATTGAGAATTGAGAAATGAACGACGGAAAATGAAACTCGAGGCCTCCTTTATATAGTGCTGAAATCTGGTCTCCACGCGGTCAACGCGTAGCTTAGCTGATTCGACAACTAGCTTAGCCGGGTGTTGGGCCACGTGGCGGCCCAGGGCTGCCCCACATTTTGGGACACTCGCGGCCCGCGTTAACTTAAACGGGATCTTACGCGGCCCGCTTGGACTAAAGAAATCAACGATATCATGTATCCACCTTGATACCGCCCGCGTGAATGGTTGGGGTGGGTCTACGCGGCCCGCCTAAACTTAATATTTCTTGTTTTTAATTATTTTTAAATGTTATAACATATTTCGGGCTTGGTTTTCACAAACGGGGTGTATTTAAAGATATTTATGGGTATTTTAAGATATAATAGAGTGTCGGAAATATTTTGAGAGTGTCGGTTTTATCGAGGGTTGTTACAACATCACCCTTGATCTTGCTCGGTCTCTTCGCATCGTGCCGTATCAAATCCTGACCTGGTTTGACATATCCTATTCAAACCTAGCGAAACCACTGTCCGGTATTCACAGACTCAAGACATTACGCATTACAAATACAGACAGATTTATAACTATGGACCTACAAATCATGCACTCACAGACCCCCTGGACATAGCTTAGAAATCTGCGAAGTTTAGTCTTGAACTGCCTCGGATTACATATTCAAGCAATCAAAGTAAAACTGTAAACTTCCTCTTGAATATTGCTTCGATTCTCTAAACATTTTAGATTTGACAATTAATCTTGCTCCCCCGTACTTTCAGCTTCCTGAAAAATCTTATTAACATTCAAATAAATGTTTTCGATTTTGCTTGTAAGAGTTTTCTAAATATATACATGTCTATTATCATATTTGACATTTAAGCATGATCAATTTCAGTAACCCTCACAGATAATCAAGTTCAACTTAATGACCTTGTGTCACGGCCCCCGGCCCGGTTTTACCCGGTTCAAAAGCCGCGGGACGGAAAACCCGTGGTATTTATTATTTAATTTGGCAGCGGAAATGTTGAGAGGATCTTTTAAACTGAAAACATCCAATTATTTTATTTCACACTTTTGAGATAAAACCCCATAATTTACAATAAAGGAATTTCACGAGCAAATTCCCTGTTTTACAAAACATGTTTATTTGTTTTATTTACTGAGCCACATTCTTTAAGCTGGTGTGCTATGCGACACCTTCCCTGGTTCACAGTAAATCACCTGAAACATGTTTAAAAAGGTTTTATCAGCGGGGAAATATTGGCGAGTCACTCAAGTTATAAAATGACACGTTAGTTATAGATTACAGCATAAGAGCGATTACAATGGCTACTATCTTATTTTTATCTGGCGTCGTGTCACACCCTGGTGACGATGGTCATACCACTATTGGGTCCATTCACCCAAGTAGTGATGATTATCACTGTTAGGTTAGAAAACCTAACCGTGAGAAATTAGTAATGTGCACAATACCCCACTTGCCAGTGATTCAAGATAACCAAGACTTAATCCCTGTAATTATAACTCTTGAAAATAATTTGAGTATTGTAAAACATTGTTGATAAAAAGAGAATGACTCACATTGCAAATTTAGACGGGTAGAGTTTTGCCTACTGATTTTAGCCTGATAACCTAGTTAAATAACAATGCACACGAAATTAGGTCAGTAACTTAATACAACATTTACGATAACTCACGAAATTAAAACCCTCACGACGAATGACAAAGTATAGCCCAAATACGGGCAGCACTTAAACATCCATCGGATCGGTTTCAATCGATCGGACATTGTATCGTAGCAGTGATCGAGTTAATACCCTTTATCGTAGCAGCGTCTCGACACCTTAATACTCGTTTTTAGGCAGAAAATGGACGTTTTGAACTAAAATTTCGAACACAGAAGCAATGTCCCATGCACAGGCAATTTATAGCAGATTTTTAGGTTTTACGCGGCCCGCGTAAACTTTAACAACAATCTTACGCGGCCCGCGAGGGCCCCCTAGTCTACGGTTAGGGCTAGCGTGTCACGTGTAGGCCAGCCACGTGGCTGACACGTGGCCCGGAATGCGTCCCGGTCTCCAGATGTCCTGTCGCGGCCCGCGTAAGCCAAGGCTTAAGTCTTACGCGGCCCGCTTGAAATCCAAATTCCTTGTTTTCTTGGTTTTTCATGAGCATTAGGGTTTCAGGGGTCTAGGTTTTCACTTACGGGTTGTTTTTTTGGACGTTTTTGCAGGTCCTTACATCCTCCCCACCTTATTTAAAATCTCGTCCTTGAGATTTACTAAAATAAGTGAGGATACTTTCGTTTCATTTCCGATTCCAGCTCCCAGGTATACTCAGATCCTCTTTTTGAATCCCACTTGACCTTGACTAGTACTAGTCTTTTGTGTTTGAGAAACTTGACCTTTCTGTCTTCTATTTGGAGTGGTTTCTCAAAAATTTTTAGCTTTTCATTTACCTCTATATCTTGAAGAGATACTACCAGGGACTCGTCAGATAAACATTTCTTGAGGTTGGATACATGAAATACGTCGTGTACTCCAGCTAGTTCTTCTGGTAGTTGTAGGCGATAGGTGACTGGTCCTATGCGTTGGATTACTGGGTATGGTCCTATGTACCTTGGACTTAGCTTTCCTTTCTTACCAAATCAGACTATTCCTTTCCAAGGAGAAACTTTCAAGAGTACCTTGTCTCCGACTTGAAATTCTAATGGCTTGCGTCGATTGTCGGCATAACCTTTCTGGCGATCTCGAGCCGTTTTCAGTCTTTCTTTGATTTGAGTGATCTTGTCGGTGGTTTCTTGCACAATTTCGGGACCTGATAATTGACTTTCTCCTATTTCTGCCCAACAAGCTGGAGTTCTACATTTTCGTCCATATAGTGCTTCGAATGGGGCAGCTTCGATACTTACATGATAACTATTGTTATAGGAGAATTCAATTAAGGGTAGGTGGTTATCCCAGTTTCCACCAAAATCTATTACACATGCTCTGAGCATGTCTTCCAGGGTCTGGATCGTCCTTTCACTTTGTCCATCTGTTTGGGGATGGTTGTAAGATTAAATATATTATGTTTAATATTTAATCTAGTAGCCATTATAATCATTTACATAATATAGATCAAAATATATAATAACCTATTAAATAATTAGTTGGTAATTGTTGATGGACCATATTACCCTTATTAACTAATTGGGTTTCCTCTTGGGTGCTTATATAAGGAGACTAATGTAGAGGTTAAAGGGTTACTCAGTTACACAATTAGACACACCCTATTAGCATAACATCAATCGACCTCTTCTCCATAACCGAATCCCCTATTCGGTTCTCATCATCACCATCATCAGTTAGCACCCTAAGGAGGAACCAGATCACACTGACAACTATGTTGAACTTGATGGCATCATCTATCACTGGATTCTCCACTACACTGTCTGCTGTAACAGGTATGTTCATGTTTTCCATTATGTTTAGAACAGAACTGATCCAACATGTGGTATCAGAGCATATGTTGATTAGTCAGTTCTGTTTTCGTATCCTTAATTCTGGGATTGAAATCTGGAAAACATAAGTTTTAAAATTTAATAAACTAAACAGCCAGTTTCGAGTCATAAAGGACGACTCGAGATCCATGTTTTCGGAAAAAGATCAATTATATGTTCGTTCGAAATCAACTGGGTAATCTTATAACCGAAATCTGTTTTAGAAAAGCTTTAAAATTCAGGTTTCGGGTTCCAGAATTTATGTTTTATTTTTTAGGGTTCATCATGTTCTTAGGAAAATTTCAAAAATTCCTTTATGTTTTGGAATGTAATTAGGATTGATGAGTGTTTTTTCCTGTTTGATCCAAATTTATCTTTTAAGTTTATTCGAAAACTGTTAAAAGATATACAGTTATAAATTTTCGAAATCCTTGATAAGTTTAGATCAACTATAAAACAGGAAACACTATCACACAATCCCTTAAATTTCGAATTTTCAGTTATGTTTTGCATTAACAGCTGTTAACAGGAAGTTTCGAGGTCCCTTTCAACAAGCCGAGACCAAGATCTGGACTCGAGACCACGAGATCTCGAATCGAAATCATAAATGTTCTCAAATATTCACAACTCGAGACAACGATTTCGACTCGAGACCATAAGGTCTCGACTCGAGACCACTAAGGTTTCGACTAAGGGCTTCTATCTTCACAACTAGAGACCATGGTTGCGACTCGAGACCTCATCAATCACTCGAGACCTCATAACTGAGTCGAGACCATGATTACGACTCGAGACACTAAGGTTGCGACTCGAGACATTAAATGAGTCGAGACCTCATAATGTTACAAGATGAGTCGAGACTGGACTCGAGATCTCACTCGAGACCTCATAACTGAGTCGAGATCTCACTCGAAACCTCATTATTTTAGGCTGTTTAATGTGAACTAAGATTTAGCTAACAGGTGGTTTGCTACTAAATAATTGGTTTTTGTAATTACTTAGTTAATTAACCAGAATCAGATAATGTTTTACAAAACCAAAATGGCTCAACTTGAATGAGCTTTTGATGTATCATTTCTGGCCAAAGCTGATTTGATACATCTACTTATCATTCAAGTATTCCGAAAGCTATGTTAAGTGTGCATCATAAACATGAATGTCTTAATATCTGGCCAAAGCTGATTTAATTCCTTCATAGATGGCATACTTAACAAGTTCATAACTAAAGTGATTGTCTCAATTTCTGGCCAAAGCTGATTTGTTACAACCACTTTGCACATATGCTTAAATGATTACACTTCTGGCCAAAGCTGATTTGTCTTCATTTAAATAGAATTTTTTAACTAAGTCTATTATTTTGATGTTAGTAATAGACAATATCACAGCTTCATAATGTAAAATGGTCATTATTTATCCCTGCCTTAGTTTAACGTGCCCTTAGATCACATTAGGACTTCTTCCTTAGTATCATAACTTGCTCATCTTATTTCCACTATCAGCGCCCAATTGCGGGATTCCACCTTTGACCGGTGATAACTTTGCTGCATGGAAGGATGCTCTCATGCTTACACTTGGACTGCTGGACTTTGACTATGCTCTAAGAGAAGATAAGCCAGCGAACCTTACTCCACAAAGTACTGTTGCTCAGCAGTTAACTCATGAAAAGTGGACTAGGTGTAACCGCATGTCTCTCATGTTCATGAAGCAGTCCATAAGCAATGCAATCAGGGGAGCCATTCCAGATTCTAAAGATGCTAAAACCTACTTGGCTTCTGTGGAGGCGCAGTTCAAGGGGACGTCTAAAGCACACGTTAGTACTCTTATTCTCAAGCTGGTGACAACTAAGTATGATGGGAGGAGCGGCATTCGCGAGCACATCATGATGATGAATGACATGGCCAATAAGCTGAAGGGGCTGGAAATGGAAATCAGTGATGGTTTTCTCGTTCATTTCATCATTACTTCGCTTCCTTCGTCCTTTGAAGCATTCAAGATCAATTACAACACTCAGAAGGACAAATGGACGATGAATGAGCCAGTCGCTATATGTGTACAGGAGGAAGAGCGTATGAGGATGGATCGCACTACTGATGTTGCTAACTTCACCACCTCCAACTCTAAGAAACGGAAGAACAATCATCAGAGGAAGGATGCTTCTAAAGTCCAAAGGCCAAATCCTAATGCAAGTGCACCTTCCAGCTCTAAGAACTCCTTAGGCAGAATCCACTGCAAGTTCTGTAAAAAGGCAGGACATATGCAAAAGGAATGCCCTGACTTTAAGGAGTGGCTGGCTAAGAAAGGTAACGATTATTTTATGATACTTGAGTCCTATAATTTAAGTGTTCCTGCTAATTCTTGGTGGTTTGATTCTGGTTCTATGGTTCATGTTACCAATTCAACTCAGGGATTCCTTACAATCCGGAAGCTGGAAAGAAACCAAAGAACGCTTAAGGTTGGGGATAATCGAGAATTAGAAGTGAAGGCTGTTAGGGGTCATTTTCTTAACATACGTATCCTGGCCAATATCCTGCCTTTGTTTGTTTATTTGTGATCAGAATGCTGGAAGAGGATATTGCTAACATCTTGGGCGATATCATGAGGCTTATTGAATTAACCACGTGCAGGTTAAGGGTTGAGGCTTGCTAACGGTCAAGAGGACTTCTTCTCCTCAACACTCGGACGAATTTGTTGAGAAAGAGACGTTGAGCCCGAAAGACCAGGTCTACAATGTTCCAAGAAGGAATATTCGGTGGATCCCACAAGTTTAGGGTAGTTAGTTATTTTATCTTTACTATAAATAGATGAGGTCGGATCAGCTTAGAACACGACAATTCACACTTACACTCTCGAACACTTTCACTCTCTAGCTAATTGCAAACACCACACTTGTATTTCATTTTCATTGTAACACTTAGTCGATCCGTACCACATCCCGCACTGTATCCTGATTTTTGAAGCAATTGAAGAACAAGGCAGCTGCGATTGTCAGCTCCCGAGGTTTTATGCCGGCGATCTAGTTGATCAAGGGCTTTCCTCGTACATCTCGTGTCATTTACTTTATTTTCGCTCATTGTTTGATCATAGATACAACTCAATATCCTGAGCCGTATCCTGAGTACTGTTTTTCCAAATAACTTAACAAGTATATTTTCAACACACTTTCTAGCACACTACCTCACTTAACTAATTTGATCACTTAATTACTTCGGTAATTTTTGACCAAAACAATTTGGCGCCCACCGTGGGGCAAGTGGTGCTCTTTTTACTAAAACTTTTTGTCAAATCGCTAATCGGTTTTCTATTTTCAAAACTTTTTGCCACATTATCTATAATGGCCTCAAGATCAAACATGAGTTCCTCTACTGTGTCTGCTATGACTTCTGCTACTACCGGTTCGGTGCTTCCACCACCTCCTCCAAGGATGCCAGCCTCTACACAATCTCAAGATGTTATCCCAACTCGGAGTGTCCAGGGATCTGCTCCCGTTTTAGCTTCTAATGATGAAATTTTAACCTTATTTGGAAGTGTGCAGGAACAAATGAGGCAGCAACAGGAAACAAACCAAATGCTTTTGAGGGAAATACAACTCCTGAAGGCTGGCTCGAGCAGATCTGCGGAGGACAATGTCACTCCGTTACACCCCAGAGCGTTGAACTTTAGTTCAGCTGTATATACCGAGGATAATAGGGGGAATATCGTGCCCAGTCTTCCTCAGAATCATACTCCTGAAATACCCTCCTTGGTTAGGATGTCAACCATAAGGAGCTCAGGATATGCTTCAGGATATGGGCAGAATCCTGCAACTGGTAACGTGTCTAATAATAATAATACTCATGCTGCTAACAGTGGTGGATCTTTGCAGGATACAGGTGTGACATCTGCACTTACCAGGGAACTTCAGAAGTTAAAGGACATGATATCTAGTGTACCTGGGGTGGTCCAACCGATCCCGGAAGTGTCTCAAGACAGCCACAAGATATCTCGTTTCGCGTATCCTATCTGTGATGCTGAGATCCCAAAGAGATTCCAAACCCCCAACATGAAGCTTTATGATGGGACTACGGATCCTGAGGAGCATATTGCCCAGTATAGGGAAAGAATGGAGATTAACCCTATCCCTCCGGAGCTCAAGGAAGCGTGCTTGTGTAAGGGATTTGGTTCTACTCTAACAGGATCAGCCTTAAAATGGCTGTTAAACGTTCCTCCTCACTCAATTACTTCATTTGCTCATTTGGTTAATTTATTTAACAGTCAATTTTCTTGTAGTCGGAGTTTTGAGAAACTAACCAGTGATCTTTACAGGATAACTCAAGGGCCTCAGGAATCCTTGAGGGATTATGTGAACAAATTTAGTCGAGAATCCTTGGATATCCCACATCTTGATGTTGCAACAGTTGTGCAAGCTTTTAAGATGGGATTACAAAAGGATTCTCAGTTTTATCAGGATCTTGTAATGAATCCCTGCAGGAATCTCGATGAAGCTCGTAACAGGGCTTTGAGATATATCCGTCTGGAAGATGACAAGAAGATGCAAGAAAGGATGAACTCATCCAACACTTATGAATCGACTAATAGGAAGTCAGAATCCTCATTTAAGTCATATCGGCCTAAGCCATATGGTAGAAATGAAAACAAGAGAGTGAATGCTGTCGAAGATGAGGATCCTGAAGAGTATCCTGAGTTGTCTGAATATTGTTTTTCTGTTAATATTCCTGAATTGATGTATGCTATGCAGGGTCTAGGAGACAAGGCTAGATGGCCTCGAAAGAATCAACAAAAGGCTGACTGGAAAGATAAGTCAAAATGGTGTGCTTTCCACGAAGATTTCGGACATATGACTGAGGATTGCATTGCTTTAAGGAAAGAAATAAGCTATCTTCTAAGCAAGGGATATCTGAAAGATCTCTTAGGAAAAAAGAAGAATAAGGGTTAGGATACTGACAAGGATCCTGAACGAGCAGCATCACCTCCCTCGGATGCCAAGATAATCAACTTCATTTCGGGAGGATCCGACATTTGTGGGACCTCGTATTCGGCAGCAAAGAGACATGCAAAGGAAGCTAAGGCCGAAAGGAGAGACAGACCTGTCAGGATGACTACCCTCACGACTGACAAAGTGATCACTTTTGATGCAGATGACAGGGATACTGTCCAGGATCCTCACCATGATGCTCTGGTAATAACGTTATATGTGGCTAACCATTTTGTACGCAGGATATTGGTTGATAATGGCAGCTCCGTCAACATAATCCAACTAGAAACTCTGAAGAGAATGAATGTATCTCCAATGGATATCACTTCAAAGTCTACCGTGCTTGTTGGATTCAGTGGAGAGGCTAGAAACACAGTGGGAGAGATAAAGTTGCCAGTATACGTTGAAGGAGTCAATTCGATACAACGTTTCTGTGTGATGGATTCTCTATCCTGCTATAACATCATATTGGGAAGACCGTGGATTCACGATATGAAGGCCGTGCCATCAACATATCACCAATGCATCAAGATACCAACCCCTTGGGGAGTGGTCAAAGTTGATAGTGATCAGCAGGAGGCGAAAGAGTGCTACTCATCCTCGATGAAATCCTCAGCCAAACCTAGTGCAGCATAGCAATTAAAGACGCGGGCCCAGGATATTGTGGAGGATCCGGAGCAGGATGTGAAGAAAGTTATCCTGGACCAGGATAACCCCGATATTTCGGTGCTCGTAGGGACCAATATCCCTCAGGATATTGAAGAGCAGTTAATTAACTTTTTAAAATGCAGGATGTCAACGTTTGCATGGAAGCATGAGGATATGACAGGCATATCCAAAGATATTATCACTCACAAGCTTGGAATTGATAAGTCATTCAAGCCTGTGCAACAAAAAAGAAGGAAGTTTGCTCCTGAGCGGAACACGATTATCCAGGAGGAAGTTGAAAGATTATTAAAGTCAAGAATGATCAGAGAGGTTAAGTTCCCAAGGTGGCTAGCAAACGTGGTTGTAGTGCAGAAGAATGGGAAATGGAGAGTTTGTGTAGACTACACAGACTTGAACAAAGCTTGTCCTAAAGACCCATTTCCTCTTCCCCATATTGATGCAATGGTAGATGCCACTGCCGGGCATGAAATGCTGACCTTCATGGACGCATCCTCAGGATTTCAACAGATCCAAATGGAGCCTTCTGACCAGGAGGATACCGCCTTCATGACACCAACAGGTATTTATTGTTATACAGCTATGCCTTTTGGTTTGAAAAATGCAGGTGCAACATACCAAAGATTGGTGAACATGATGTTCAAAGACAAACTGGGGGACACCATGGAGGTATATATCGATGACATGGTGGTGAAATCTAAAAAGTCTGAGGATCACCTCCAGGATATCAAGGGAGCATTTGATATCCTGGATCACTACAACATGAAGCTAAATCCTGCTAAATGCCATTTCGGAGTGGGGGCAGGGAAGTTTCTTGGATATATGGTGACAAAAAGGGGGATAGAAGCAAGCCCAGAGCAGATCAAAGCTATCCTAGACATAAAATCACCCTCAAATATGAAGGACGTACAAAGATTAACAGGCCGGGTAGCAGCTCTAAACAGATTTATCTCAAGATCCTCAGAAAAATGCAAAGACTTCTATGATATCCTAAAGAAGAACAAAAGATTCGAATGGGGGGAAAAGCATGAAGCAGCCCTGCAGGATTTGAAACGGTATCTTTCAACCGCACTTCTATTGATGAAGCCCGAAAATGGTGAACCACTATCCCTGTACCTTGCTGTGTCAGGGAATGCTGTAAGTGCCGTTCTTATAAAAGACCATGAAGGTCAGCAGTATCCTGTTTATTATGTTAGTAAAAGTTTGTTAGATGCTGAAACTAGGTATTCTCATTTAGAAAAATTGATATTAGCTCTAGTCATGGCATCAACGAAACTTAGGCATTATTTCGAGACACATAGGATACATGTTAAAACAAATTATCCTGTCAAAAATGTGCTTAGGAAACCAGAGATGTCAGGCAGGATGGCCAAGTGGTCAGTAAAGTTGAGTGCTTATGATTTAGTATATGAACCTAGAAGTGCCATAAAATCTCAGGCTTTAGCTGACTTTGTGGCTGACTTTAGTAGTGACATTCAGGACGAGGTAGACCTAGAAGTTCAACAGTTAGGAGAATCCTCAGGATCCTGGACATTATATACTGACGGTGCATCTAATGTAAGAGGAATAGGATTAGGAATACTACTAAAATCGCCACAGGGGGACATATTACCCCAGGCTATTAGGTGTGAATTTCCTGCTACTAATAATGAAGCAGAGTATGAGGCTTTAATTGCAGGATTAGAGTTGGCTAAGAGCATGAGTATCAAAAATTTGCAAGTGTATGTTGACTCTTTGTTAATTGCTAACCATTTTAATGGATCCTATGCAGTTAAGGGTGAGAAATTAATCGAATATCTCGATATTCTCAAAAAATTAGCAGGATATTTCGATGTTTTTATACTTGAACAGGTACCAAGGGAGGATAATGCTGAAGCGGATGCCCTAGCAAATTTGGGATCATCGATCAGGATACCTGAAGGGACGCAAATACCAATATTACATGTCTTATATCCTGCAACGAATCCTCAGGATAAAGAAGTAGCTAGTATACAGAATCCTGGAGCAGAACATCCTGAGGAGGATCCTAAATCCTGGACGGCTCCAATCATGAGATATCTCAAAGAAGGACACATCCCTGGAAATGAAAATCCTAAGGCATTTAGGATGAAGGTATCACGATTCACTATTATAAATAATATTTTATACAAGAAATCTCTTGCAGGACCGTATTTGAGATGCTTGGAGGATCCTGAAGCCAAAGAAGTACTTCAGGATATACATGAAGGGGATTGTGGTAACCATGCTGGGGGCAGATCGTTATTCTCAAAAGTATTAAGGACAGGATATTATTGGCCAACAATGAGGAAGGATGCAGCAGAACATGCTCGAAGATGTGACGCATGTCAAAGACATAGTAACATACTGCATCAACCGGCTGAACCATTATATCCTATTGTTTCCCCTTGGCCATTTATGAAGTGGGGTATGGATATAGTGGGAAAGCTACCAAAAGCTCCGGGAGGAAAAGTCTTTATGCTAGCAATGACGGATTATTTCTCTAAATGGGTTGAAGCAGAAGCATTCGTTCAAGTAAGAGACCAAGAAGTAGTATCCTTCATCAAGAGAAATATCCTGACCAGATTCGGAGTACCAGCCGAGATAATTTGCGACAATGGTTCTCAGTTCATAAGTAAGAGGACTACAGACTTTTGCAAGAGTTGGGGAATCAAAATGATTACGTCTACTCCGGTACATCCTCAAGCAAATGGACAAGCAGAATCCTCAAACAAAATAATTGTCAATAACTTAAAGAAAAGGCTTGGAGCCAAAAAAGGAAGATGGGCAGAAGAATTACCCTTTGTTTTATGGGCTGATAGGACAACGGTAAAGAATGCAACAGGTCAAACCCCATTTTCGTTGGTGTTTGGAGCAGAAGCAGTGATTCCAACGGAGATGACAATACCTACTGCAAGATCTATCTTAAGTGATCCTGAGCAGAATCCCGAAGCCTTAGGTCAGGATTTAGACACTATAGATGAAAAGAGAGATGCGGCAAGGCTAAGGATGGCAGCATATCAACAGAGAATATCCAGGGCATATAACAAGAATATTAGAACCAGAAGATTTAAGATTGGAGATTGGGTGTTAAGAAAGGCTTTTCAGAATACTACTAATCCTGCCGATGGCAAGTTAGCCCCAAAATGGGAAGGACCATATGAAGTTGAATCCGAAGCAGGGAAAGGAGCATATAGACTCAAGAACATGGAGGGGGATATGCTACCGAGATCTTGGAATGCTATACACCTTAAGCTCTATTTCAAGTGAGTTAGAATTTAATTTCTAACTCAGGATGCTATGAATTCTACTTCTTTTAAATATGTTTGGTTTAATTTGTTCTTTGTAACCCAATACTGACTTAATCATCGGAGGGGTGTTAGCTAAGCTAACACCCACCTTAGTTTACAATTGTTTTGCAAGATATGTTTCAGGATATAGCTCCAGGATATGTGCTCAGGATAACTCGAAAGACTAGAGGATTGGCCCCCTCTCTCACGTTTAAGGGATACTGATCCCTTCACAGGTTTAAAGGTATTCACCTTTCTTCCGAATTGGGTTTAAACACCCCTCCTGGAGCGCAAGTTATTCAGGGATAGTTCAAGGTGGCGGGACCAGTCCATGTAAAAGTGGCTGGCAATTTCGTCACTATTGGCTATATCCTGAATCCTAACGGTATATGAGGATTGATCACCCTCTCTCACGAAAGGGTATTTTCATACTCTCTAAGGTTTAAAGGTTTTCACCTTTCTAAGTCTTGGAGTTTATACACTCCCGCCTGTAGCGCATGAAAAATTGGGATTTTCCCCAGGATACAAAGGATTTATCTCCAGTACATCCTTGGGTTATACCCTCGGGACGTGAAAAATTGCTTATGCCATGGAAACTGACATTAAGTAGATTTCTAAGATACTTGAAGACATTGTACACAGGGGACATCCCTGCCAAGATGGTGGTGTAAAGCTAAAAGAATGAAGTTTGCGACTAATGCACTAAGTACCTTGCATTGGGGACATCTTCATTGGAAGAGTTGCAAAGGGATTGAAGTTCGGTAATAGGTTTATATCCTATGTCTGGTATGATCTTTCCTTTGTAAGCCTCATTTAAGTTTTTAGTAACATTATGTTAAGTATCCTGACATATATCCTCAAAGTCCTTTTAAGGATATTTGATTAGGATGTTTGAAACTAGTATTGGCTTGGAACTTTGATCATCATCAAAACTTGGTTTTGAAGAGATAAACTATATTTTACTTTCTAAAGAAATTTTTATAAAGTTAAAGGAACGTCTGGAAGATCTATTTAATAAAAGGCTTCTGCAGTATGTTTCTGAGCATACTAGTCAGGATATTTTGTAAAATAACAGTATGAAATTTTTACAAAGCTAAGACTTACACTAAACAATGCAAGGTAACAGAAAATAAGTCAAAAGATGAAATTATTCTTGATGCAATCAATACTGGTTGATAACCGAAGGTTTCATCCTGAAACCCAGGACCCATCCACCTTCGGCTATCAAATTGTTTAGATATAGAAATAAAAATTGTTCATAAAAACGTAAAATTGTTCAAATGATTTAAAGAAAATAAGCTCTAGGGGGTGTTGCCTTCTTGGTCCATAGCGGTTTCAGCGACATCCATCTTGGGACCCGTCTCAGCATTTTTCTCAGCATCGGTTGCCTTTTCAGCTGCTTTAGAAGGTTCATCGACAGTTGATTTGGAAGAGGTACCGCCAAGATTCTTCAGCTTGGTCTCCCAAGCACCAACGTCCCAAGAAGGGCATTCGAAGCCTAATGTTTTGGCTTCATGAGCCATCTTCAACCTAGCCTGGAGAAGAGAAATGACGACGGAACTTTTGAGGCTTTCTCGGTAACTGACCATATCCCGTTCGTACTGCACATGGGCAGCTTCCAGATCGGCCTGGGCTTGAAGAGTAGCTTTGTTGAGAGCAACTTGGTGTTCCTGGGTCATAGCTTTGTATTTCTCCTCGTAATGACGAGACTTGGCGGCCGCGATCATACCTTGGTCAGAGATTGTGATCTCTGCTTCCTTTAGCTTAGATTCAAGTGTTTTGTTAAGCTTGCAGGATTCTTGATATAAGTGAACCAAACGCTCAAGACCCTACAAAGGTAAAAGGACAGGGATCAATATTATTAAGTCTTTGAAAACAGTCTAAATTGCAGGATATGATATAAAGATACTAACCTGGTTGAGAAAAGAAGTCATAAAACCACTGGCTTCAATGAATCCATGCTTTTCATAAGGAAAGGTGTCAGAAATGACAGGGGAATCAGGTTCTTTCCTTTTGCGAGAACTTGAACTCCGAGGTTTGGTAGCCAGTGAAGGTTTAGGAATGATGATGGCTTTGGAGTTGCTGGGTTTGGATGTAGCAGTGGTCTTAGAGCCAGGTTCTTTCTTGACTTGGATCTGGTCAGAATAGCTATCCAGTTCGTCAAGATCGAAGACTTCAGGGATCTTAGCTGGTGCTGCGTAAAGGGAAAAGTTTTACTCTTTATCATTATATTGTTTTGACTAATTATTTTGAAAGGAATTCTTACCAGACATCTCGGATGATGAGTACTGACTTGAACTCGGAACGTGTGTGGTAAAAGTCCTGTCTATTGTAGGTAACCGGTAAACGGTATTGATTCTCTCTTCTGACTCAGCGGTAGGAGGAGCAACTTCCTTAAAGTTCACTGCATAAAGGTCAAAAAGAAGAATATTAATAGAGGATAACAATTAAATCGTCTATAAGGATATTTATGATCCTACCGGTGGTTAACCACTCCACCGGAAGGTTGGCACCCTCAGCAATGGAATCTCGTTTGACAAAGAAGAATTTGCGTTGCCATCCGTCTTCGTTTTTGGTGGCTTTGAGAATCAGGGGTTTGCTGGAGGTTGAAAAAAGCAAGAACCGGCTAGAGCCGTGGGATCGGAGGCGATAAGCAATAGGTTGATCCTCGATGCAGAGGTCAGAACAATGGAGGTTTTTGATTTGGTTGAGTACAATTAGTACTCTCCAAACCATGGGCATGGTTTGAGCAAAAGAGATGCCAGTAATACGAAAGAATTGCATCATGAATTCAGGAAAAGGGTATCGAAGACCTAGTGAAAAAGGATATGCTGGAAAACAGATCCATTCGGTAGAAGAAACATCCGATCGGATTGACCGATCAAATGGCCTAAAGACTGTGCTGTCAGGGAAAGCGCCGGAGGCTCTTAAAGCTGCAATATCTGCGTTGTCAAAAGCGCAGATCTCCTTCTCAGGATTTTTGAGAAGATTCTGCTGGGTGAAGGTCTAGGCGGCCATTGCTAGAAAGATGAAGTAAATTGACAGGAAGAAAATCAAAAATGGAGATTTACCTGAAGGGTCTGTTGAAGATATCTGCTTTTCAAACAAGAAAAGAGAAGATATAGGGGCATCGTGGATCTCCATGGAGTAAAAAACGCGTTGGAAGTTATGATGTGATCTTGACCGTCGCTTCATTTTAAATGCCTTAAGTTGTGGGATAAGATTTTTGAAATATATCCGTTGGATTGGTATCCCAACCGATATATTTGGGGACAATTGTTAGGGGTCATTTTCTTAACATACGTATCCTGGCCAATATCCTGCCTTTGTTTGTTTATTTGTGACCAGAATGCTGGAAGAGGATATTGCTAACATCTTGGGCGATATCCTAAGGCTTATTGAATTAACCACGTGCAGGTTAAGGGTTGAGGCTTGCTAACGGTCAAGAGGACTTCTTCTCCTCAAGACTCGGACGAATTTGTTGAGAAAGAGACGTTGAGCCCGAAAGACCAGGTCTACAACGTTCCAAGAAGGAATATTCGGTGCATCCCGCAAGTTTAGGGTAGTTAGTTATTTTATCTTTACTATAAATAGATGAGGTCGGATCAGCTTAGAACATGACAATTCACACTTACACTCTCGAACACTTTCACTCTCTAGCTAATTGCAAACACCACACTTGTATTTCATTTTCATTGTAACACTTAGTCGATCCGTACCACATCCCGCACTGTATCCTGATTTTTTAAGCAATTGAAGAACAAGGTAGCTGCGATTGTCAGCTCCCGAGGTTTTATGCCGGCGATCTAGATTGATCAAGGGCTTTCCTCGTACATCTCGTGTCATTTACTTTATTTTCGCTCATTGTTTGATCATAGATACAACTCAATATCCTGAGCCGTATCCTGAGTACTGTTTTTCCAAATAACTTAACAAGTATATTTTCAACACACTTTCTAGCACACTACCTCACTTAACTAATTTGATCACTTAATTACTTCGGTAATTTTTGACCAAAACAAAGGCCATTGGAACATTACAATTATTTATGAAAACTGGTTTATGTATTAAACTTTATAATACCTTATATGTTCCTGAGGTAACTCGGAACCTTGTATCAGGACCAAAGTTAGACATGGACGGTTTTATTGTTTCCCATGGTCATCGCAAACTCTCTATCCTCTATGATTCTGTTCTTTATGGTACTGGTATTTTGGATGGTGGTCTCTATAGATTAGAACTAGATGATAATTTTTCCAAATCTTTGTTGTCATATAACATTAATGAATCACTCACAAAGATGAAAGAGAAACGAGACTTAGAGACTTCATCCATGTTGTGGCATCAACGTTTAGGCCACATCTCAAGAGAACGATTAAATCATCTCATAAAGGATGAAGTCTTACCTCCTCTTGATTTCTCTGATTTTGGAACATGTGTCAAATGTCTTAAAGGTAAAATGACATTAGCGAATAAGAAAGGTGCCACTAGGAGCTCTAATTTATTAGAACTCATTCACACTGACATTAGTGGTCCCTGCCAAATCGCTGGCATAACAGGACATACTTCATTTATCACGTTCATTGACGATTATTCTCGTTACATGTACTTGTATCTTATTAAGGAGAAATCTGAATCTCTAACAACTTTTAAAGATTATAAGGCTAAAGTTGAAAAGCAATTAGATCGTCAGATTAAAGTTGTGAGATCAGATAGAGGCGGTGAATATTATGGAAGACATACTGATGTGGGTCAAGCTCCTGGTCCATTTTATGAGTTTTGTAAGGGCCAGGGGATTGTGAACAAATACACCATGCATGGTACACCTCAGCAGAATGGTGTCGCTGAACGAAGAAACCGTACCCTTATGAACATGGTGCGCAGTATGTTAGCCAACACTAATTTGCCTTTATTCCTCTGGACTGAAGCGTTAAAAGCAGCTGTTCATATACTCAATAGAGTTCCTTCTGAGTCTGTCCCTAAAACTCCTTATGAACTTTGGACAGGAAGGAAACCGAGTCTTAAATATATGAAAGTATGGGGCTGCATCGCTGAAGCAAAACTTTACAATCCTTTCCTAAGGAAACTTGACCCTAAAACAGATACCTGTTTCTTTATCGGGTATCCTGAGAACTCAAAGGGTTATCATTTCTATTGCCATTCTCATGTTACCCGTATTGTTGAAACTAAGCGTGCTGCGTTCCTGGAGCATTTCAAGGTCAGTGGGAGCAGTACCAACCCTTACGAAGAATTGTAAGAAGTACAAGACGCGGGGGGGGGGGGGGGGAGACTCGTCGCTTGCCATTACTCCGATTACTCCTCTTGTACCCAATGCAACTACTGTACCCGAAGCTACTGCACCAACTCCAAATTCACCTCTACAATCAAAACCCATTATACCTCATGACGAAGGCACATCAAACGCTCAAAACCAAGACAACGCTGAACCCGATAATCCACTAAGGAGGTCATCTAGGCAAAGAAGGCCTACTAATTGGGATGATTATGTTACCTACCTGACTGAAATGGATCCCGGAAAGCTCAATGATCCTATCTCTTACAATGAAGCGATTAGCAGTGATAAGTCTTCTGAATGGAATAAAGCAATGATTGATGAGCTTGAATCCATGAAGAAAAATGACGTTTGGGATTTGGTAGAATTACCCAATGGTGTCAAACCCGTAGGATGGAAATCGGTGTTCAAAACAAAACTGGATCTGAATGGGAACGTTGAACGCTACAAAGCGAGATTGGTTGCAAAGGGCTACACTCAGAAAGAGGGAATTGATTATCAAGAGACGTTTTCACCTGTCTCTTGTAAAGATTCATTAAGGATCGTCATGGCCCTAGTATCTCATTTTGATTTAGAGCTGCATCAGATGGACGTTAAAACCGCTTTCTTTAATGGAGACTTGGATGAAGATGTTTACATGAAACAACCTGAAGGATTTAAACCTGAAGGTCAGGAGCATCTAGTCTGTAAGTTGAAGAAATCCATTTACGGGTTAAAACAAGCATCACGTCAATGGTACCTCAAGTTTGATGAAGTCATGAAGAAACAAGGTTTTATGAAGAATCAAATGGATCAATGCACCTACCTCAAGATGAGTGGGAGCAACTTTACTATACTTGTCCTTTACGTAGATGATATTCTATTGGCAAGTAATAGTTTAGACATGTTGCATGCATCGAAGCGGTTACTCTCGCATAACTTCGACATGAAGGATCTCGGAGATGCTTTTTACATCATTGGCATCGAAATCCACCGAGATAGACACAAAGGGATCTTAGGATTGTCCCAGAAGGCTTACATAGATCGTGTACTTACACGTTACAACATGCAACAGTGCAAACCCTCAGTCGCTCCAGTAGTTAAGGGAGATGTTTTCGGTTCATTCCAGTGTCCGACGACAGAGGTTGAGAAGGAGCAAATGAGCCAGATGCCTTATGTGTCAGTAGTCGGGAGCCTGATGTATGCTCAAGTCTATACTCGTCCAGATATTGCTTATATTGCTGGAATGCTAGGCCGTTATCAGACTAATCCTGGCCTAGATCACTGGAAAGCAGCTAAGAAGGCACTTCGATATCTACAAGGGACGAAAGACTATAAACTGACTTATAGAAGAAGTGATCATTTAGAAGTGGTGGGCTATTCTGATTCTGACTTTTCCAGATGCAAAGATGACAAGAAATCCACTTCGGGCTATATCTTTATGTTAGCAGGCGGCCCTATCTCTTGGAAGAGTCATAAACAACAGTTGACCACAACTTCCACAATGATGGTAGAGTACATTGCTGTTTATAATGCAACATGTCATAATGTTGCTTAGAAATCTGATTACTGGACTCAAAATCGTTAATTCCATTTCTAGACCATTGAAGCTTTACTGTGATAATTCAGCTGCCGTTAGTTTTTCGAACAGTAACAGTTCGACTGGAGCTGGTTTATATCTCGATACAAAATATATGTTCGTACGTGAACGAGTTGAGGAAAATAATCTTTGTATCGAGTATATTAGTACTAAAGATATGCTTGCAGATCCGATGACTAAAGGTCTCCCTCCTAAGGTTTATGAAGAACATGTTCGGAATATGGGATTTAGTAAAGACCTTATTTAAGCATATTGTACTAGCTTATGTTTTATGATTAATGAAATTTCCTCAGTTTGATTTTGTATGTCTGTTAGAATATGTTCAACCGGTATAATGGCACATAGACAAATAAAGTTACAAATCAAACAAAGGGCTTATGCGTATTTTGATCATAACGATTAGGTTTTAAATTAAGGCTATAGTATGACTAATGGGGGTCCTGAGTCGCATAATGATTCAACGGCTGTATTTCTATGCTATAGTACTTGTTTAAGGCTAAAATGAGTGTTAACTCCTGATCAGGCTTATCTAATACTCATAGTAAATGATTACTCGGCTAAGTGGGAGAATGTAAGATTAAATATATTATGTTTAATATTTAATCTAGTAGCCATTATAATCATTTACATAATATAGATCAAAATATATAATAACCTATTAAATAATTAGTTTGTAATTGTTGATGGACCATATTACCCTTATTAACTAATTGGGTTTCCTCTTGGGTGCTTATATAAGGAAACTAATGTAGAGGTTAAAGGGTTACTCAGTTACACAATTAGACACACCCTATTAGCATAACATCAATCGACCTCTTCTCCAAAACCGAATCCCCTATTCGGTTCTCATCATCATCATCATCAGTTAGCACCCTAAGGAGGAACCAGATCACACTGACAACTATGTCGAACTCGATGGCATCATCTATCACTGGATTCTCCACTGCACTGTCTGCTGTAACAGGTATGTTCATGTTTTCCATTATGTTTAGAACAGAACTGATCCAACAATGGTATGCAGTACTCAAGTTTAATCGGGTCCCCATTGCTTCTTGGAAACTTGTCCAAAAATGTGAAGTGAAACGACTATCCCTGTCTGATACAATGGAGAGTGGGACTCCATGTAAGGATACTACCTTGTCTACATACAATTTTGCTAATCTTTCCATGCTAAAGGTTTCCTTCATGGGTAGAAAATGAGCTGATTTGGTTAATCGATCCACAATTACCCAAATCGCATTGTTACCTTTCCTAGTTTTAGGGAACTTAGTAATAAAATCCATTGTTATTAGTTCCCAATTCCACACAGGCATTTCTAGTTGTTGAAGTAAACCTGAAGTTTTCTGGTGTTCTACCTTAACTTGTGAACAAGTTAGGCACTTAGAAACATATCTAGTTATATCCTTTTTCATTCCTATCCACCAGAAGTTATTCCTTAAATCTTGGTACATCTTATTATTACCAGGATGCATGGTATACCTAGATTTATGGGCCTCCTCTAAAATTTTATTTCTTAAGTCTCCTTGCTTAGGTACCCAAATCCTTTTCTTGTGGAATCTCCAAATTCCATCAATCCCTTGTTCTAATTCTTTTATTCTTCCTTTTATTCCTTCAGCATCATCTTTGATTGCCGTTTCTTGAACGTTCTTTAGTTGTTCCATTAAATCTACTTGAAGATTTAATCTAAGAGCACGAACTCGTCTTTGTTTTTCATGATACTTACGACTTAGGGCATCTGCTACTACATTTGTCTTTCCTTCATGATATTGAATATCACAGTCGTAGTCACTTAGAATTTCCATCCATCTTCTTTGCCTCATGTTTAATTCTTTTTGCCCAAATATGTACCTCAAACTTTTATGATCTGTATAGACTATAAATTTACTTCCATACAGATAGTGTCTCCAAATCTTAAGGGCAAAAATTATTGCTCCTAATTCTAAGTCATGAGTCGTATAATTTTCTTCGTGCTTTTTTAATCGCCTTGAGGCATACACAATTACCTTTTTGCGTTGCATCAACACACATCCTAATCCTAGCTTAGAAGCATCACAATAAACTTCAAAATCTTCTGTTCCTTTTGGTAAGGCTAGAATTGGAGCGTGTGTTAACCTTTGTTTTAAAATATTAAAAGCCTCTTCTTGCCTAGGCCCCCATTCAAACTTAACTGTTTTACATGTTAGCTTAGTTAGTGGTACTGCTATCTTAGAGAAATCCTTAATAAAGGGCCTATAGTACCCAGCTAATCCTAGAAAACTTCTAACTTCCGTAGCTAATTGCGGGACCGTCCATTTGGTGATCGCTTCTATCTTGGAGGGATCTACGTGAATACCTTCGTGATTCACCATGTGACCTAAGAATTGCACCTCCTGTAGCCAAAATTCACATTTTGAGAATTTGGCATAAAGCTTTTCCTTTCTTAACAAAGTTAAGAGTGCATGCAGGTGCTCACAATGCTCTTCCTGGCTTGTGGAATAAATAAGTATATCGTCGATGAAGACAATTACAAATTTATCCAGGTACGGCTTACAGATTCTATTCATCATGTCCATGAATGCTGCAGGAGCATTTGTTAGTCCAAAGGGCATGACTGTAAACTCGTAGTGCCCATACCTATCTCTGAAAGCAGTTTTAGGTATGTCTTCTTCTTGTACCTTCAACTGATGGTATCCGGAGCGTAAGTCTATCTTAGAAAAGTATCTAGCTCCTTGCAATTGATCAAAAAGATTATCAATCCTAGGTAATGGGTATCGATTCTTAATTGTAACCTTATTCTATTCCCTGTAATCGATACACATTCGCATCGAACCATCTTTCTTTTTCACAAACAACACTGGTGCTCCCCACGGGGATGAACTAGGTTGTATGAATCCTTTGCTTAATAATTCGTCTAACTGCTTCTTTAATTCTAGCATTTTGGTGGGTGCTAACCGATAAGGTGCCTTGGCTATTGGTGTAGTTCCAGGAATTAGATGAATTATAAATTCTACTTCCTTATCGGGTGGTAATCCCGGTAGTTCTTCTGGGATATATCAGGGTATTCTGATACTACTGGGATTTCCTTAAGTTCCTTATTTTTGGTATTAATAACCACCGAAGCCATATACACTATTCCTTGTTTTCTTGAATAACTGTCCATTTTCATTACTGAAATAAATTTCATTGGCTTTTGGGGCTTATCTCCTGTAACTACAATTACTTCTCATGTGGATGTATGAATTTCTATGGAATTCTTGTCACAGAAGATTCGAGAATGGTTGGCTACTAACCAATACATTCCTAGCACGACATCGAATCCAGCTAAATTCATAGGTAACAGGTTTGCAGAAAATTTATGGCCTAAGAGTTCTATCTTTCCTTCTTGCAAAATCTTATCTATGTTAACAGAACCCCCATCTGTCGTTTCTACCGTAAAAACTTGTCTAAGTTTAGTTAAAGGTTGCTTAAGAGCTTGGCAGAATGAAATATTTATGAAACTTTGGTTTGCACCAGAGTCAAATAATACTTTCGCATAAACGTCGTGAACTAGGAACGTACCAGCTATTACGTCTGGAATCAGATCTGCTTCTTGGGTTGTCAGCTGAAAGGCTCTTGCGTTCTTCTTACTAGTTCCTTCAGCAGGTTTAGTCTTGTTATCAGCTGGCTTGACCAGTTTAGGGCAGTCTGGTCTAAAATGTCCAGCTTCTCCACAATTGAAACAAATTGTTGACTTCTTTCTTCTGCAATATTCTTCTTGGTGCCCCGGAATTTTGCAGAAGTTACAGTACCCCTTACATTTTCCAAAGTGCTTTCTTTTACAGGTACTGCAAAACGGCGGGTTAGACGATTGCCCAGTCCCCTTTTTCTTGAAGTTGCTACTCGTATTACCCCCGTGAAATCCTTGGGTAATCTTTTGAGCCAATTCCTTCTTTCTGTTTTCTTCTCGCGTACGCACCAGTCCGTCAGTCAAGGTGTTGGCTAATTCCACCGCATCGTTGATTGTGCGGGGTCTTGCAGCTTTGACGATGTCACGAATCTCGCTATTCAAACCCCAGATATAGCGAGAAATAAGTACCGGTTCTGGCGAAGCCAGAGTTGGCACAATTCTGGCATATTCGAAGTATACCCTCGACAGTCAATGTCCACCATTCGGTGGCTCAGGAAATTATTCTCCATTTGTTCTTTTTCATATTCGGGGCAGAATTTTCTTTCCACCAATTGCTTAAATTCTTCCCAATTCATAGCATAAGCCATGTCACTTCCTTTGGCCTGTAATACCGTATTCCACCACTCTAATGCCTCTTCTTTGAAAAGGTGGGAAGCGTACATGACCTTATCCTCCTTGGCACATTTACTTATTTTAATTACTGACTCGATCTTTTCCAACCAACGCAGTGCAGCAGTCACCCCTTCATTGCCTGCAAATTCGACAGGTTTACAGGCAAGAAATTCTTTATAAGTGCAACCAGGTGTTGCAACTTTCATTTTCTTAAGTATTGGGGCTTGGATCACTTTGTCATTATTGCCGCCTCCGTTAACACTATTACTGAAATTATCGTCGCGCATACGTTTACTGGGGTTGGCTTGTGAAGGCTCAACAGGACTTTTAACAGCAGCGACGATTGCTGGGATAACATTTGCTATTCCCTGGGCAACGATGTTTTCTATATCTTGCCTATTAAGAAAGTGATCTTTATTGTTTTGCTCGGATTGGTTAACTTCGTTAACTGGTTCATTAACAATGTGTTCCATCTGATAATTAACGATATATATAAGTTATTGGCACAAAATAAATAACAACCAAATGCAATAAAGTAATCACACGTAATCACGTTAATACATATAGCCAAAATTGTCGACTTTGCGACTTTCATATTTTATATATATTTTAGTATGCATCCATACACACCAAATATATTACAAAGTTTTATTTTAAGTTATTTTACATGATTATGATTTTATTTTATTATTATTATTATTTAATTATTATTATTAAACACATAACCACACAACCACACACTCCCACAGTCAGCTGGCTTTTTAGAAACGACGTTCCCTCTCGTCGTATTTCCAGGAGATCCGTTCTCCCACTTCCCGGATTCGATTCCCTGCGTCCACCAGTTCCTCGCCGTAGTGACGGAGTTCAGCCAAGTTTTCTGTGCTCATAGGTGGGTTTGGTGCAGGCTCAGGGTCAAACTGGGGGAAATAGGTGTTAGGGTTATTTAAGAGATTCTGAAATTGCCAGTCTTTTATCCACCATTCTTCCAGCTCTCCTTGTAGAGGTCGGGGGTTGGTAATAGGATCTGGGATAGTCGGTTCCAAGTTAACTGGGAGTTGGGATTCAGCGGGGTAATTGAAGAGGTTTTCATCGGCAGGTCCGATGAGTTCATAATTTGCCAGTTTGCGATCCAGCTCCTCCCATGGTGGCAGTTCTTGAGCTTGCCCGGAACTTTCCCCGATCTCTTTTCCTTTCCCTTTATCCTTTGGATCCTCAGTCTTTTTAACTTTATGTGCCGCTGGTTTCTTCCTACGCCCACGTTTCCAATCCAATATTCTCCTTCTCTTTTTCGGATTTGGTTTCTCCTGAGCTTGGGCCTGGAAAGTTAGTGGTTCCTCAGTATCCACCTGGTAACCAGATGGGTTTCATGTGGTATCCATATCGGTGCTATGGATAGTAAAGTTTCGGAGTGCCTCCGATAGTTCATTCATGCTGATATCACATATGAAGAAACACACACAAATTTAAGTTAAAATTTTGTTTATTGTAAATTAAATTTTCACAGAATCACAGAATGGCAATCAGAAAAATTAAGTATTTCTAAATACTTAATTGGCTTAAATCAGTGGCTCTGATACCACATTTTTCTGTCACGACCTCCGTCCCTGTTTTACCCGGTTCAGAAGCCGCGGGACAGAAAACCCGTGGTATTTATTTTTAACGCCCCATAAATCGGTTAATATTAAAATAAATGAAAGTGAACAAAAAAACTAACTTAGTTGATGGGTTATAATAAGATATAAGTTAAATGTTGGGAAAATGCTTGAATTAGATACTTATTAAACTTGGAAGGGTGTAATGTGTAAAGTTTTATTAGTTAGGGAATTATAATGTAGAAACCCAAAACACACACCTTGATGCGTGTCTGGGATCGATCGAACAGGAGAAAGCAAGGTGAAAACCCTTGCTCTTGCTAATTCACTCAATTGATCAAGGAATTCAAGTCAAATATGTTGCATGTCTCAAGATTTTCGATTATCTATACATACATAGTGAAGTGGTAAGTTTAATTTTCTGAAAATATGATTTGTAGAATGAGGGGTTAAACCCAATCTCGATTTCTTGTATCTAATGTGGGAAATCTGAGTTAGAATTACTTTCTAGAACAAGAATCATGTTTGATTTAGGTTGCATGAGAGGTTGTAGTGAAAACCCACTTTGTGAAATTGTGTTATGATTAGGAAGATCATAATGATTATGATTGTATGTTATCTTGATATGTGATCTTGTTTGTAATACTTGAATGCTAGATAAATTGATGTAGGAGGAAATAGTTATATAAATTAGAGTAGATGTGAATGTTGGATGATGATGAACTAGTAAAATTGATCTTTAAAGACTTGTACCTTATACCTTAATTATGATGCCTACCAAGTGTTTGATGAAATGCTTAAGAGATGAATGTATGTGTAACATGGAAAATGATAGAATGAAGTAAATAGACTAAATGAATGAATGAATGTTGTAATGTAGGCGTGAAGGAAGAAGGTACGAGCACTAGGAAAACGGAAGGCACGCAAGACCGAGGTATGTTCCGTTGCATACGAAACCTTACTTAAACTTTTGATAATCATGTAAAACAACCCTTGTTATAATGATTATGGTAAATAGTAAGAAGGTAACAAATCCCTTGCGGATTTGGTTATGATAACGAAGTTATAATAAGCTATGTAAGTCGACCGGTTCGAGTTGAACAAGTCGAGTAAGAATAAGGTACTATCCAATTAGAATGGGTGGTCATGAATGAATAATAGATGTGAGAAGTTCAATTCGTTATACGGATAGAATGAAAGAATTATGTCGAAAGCGATTAACCCGATGTTATCGGGTCGTAAGTGATATGCTTGAATCTCATTATGAGAGTATATGACAACCCACTTAACTGGGTAATCGAATGCGTAAGAGAAATGGAGAAAATAAAACGAATGGAATTTTAATGATGGTATTGTAAGCGAAACAAGTATTATGATTAACTTTTTAAAGCTTTGTTGTGTATGTAGGTAAATCCTCATCTTAGGCGACTTGGAGAATTGGAGCGAGCACGTGTTCATGATATGTCATACCAAGCGCTTCCGCTAGTTGCATTAATGTTTTGTGTCAAATACTTGTTCATTTTGTATAACCTTGTTAGTGGTCGTACTTTTCAAAACTTGAAGTGATGGGTCTTAGTTGTGTTTAGTCGAATGGTTCTTAGACATTATCTTTTGAATATTGTAAGCAAACAGGGGTACCCTCGTCTTACAAATGGGTCATGCCCAATTTTTGTTTTAAATATGTACTAGTGTTGCTAAAATTAAAGTCTTAAAATTTTAAAGTTGCTATTTTATAAAGATGAATAAGCGGTCCTAACAAGTTGGTATCAGAGACAAGGTTTGAGGGATTCGAGCATAAGATGTGATGCTTGAACTCAAACCAATGGCTCGTTCAAAAGTGTGCTCGCTCCAAGATCGCCAATGAGGTAACAATTTAAATTTTTGGTAAATACGGGTATGTGTAATGTGCTTATAATGTAAATATTAAGTTAAATACGTGAAGGGATAATTATGGAGGGCGAAACGATGAATTCTGGGGATCGCACAGTTGGAAATGGACTAGAAAAGGATTAAAACATGTAAAATAAAAACTCAGCAGCGAATTAACAAACGACGGGCCGTCGCCGACAGCTGGATACCCGTCGCCGACGCCCCCTGGCTGCCGACGCCTTATCTACCTGTCTACAGACAAAGTGGCCGACGCCACGTTTAGGGAGCCCGTCGCCGACGGGGTATGATGCCGTCGCCGATGGGTAGTGGAAACTGATTCCGCTGGGAATTTTTATTTTGTTTTGCTTTTCATATTTTGAGTTTCCAAATAGTCCAGAGGCTTATTAAAAGTTTGTTTAAGGTCTATACAAGGCCTAGAAGAATTATGTAACCCCGACTAGTGGTTACGATAGAAGGAAGTGTATAAAAGTCGAAAGTAATGCGTCGAAAGACACGAATGAATGATGAAAGTTTAAAAGACGAGTAAAGCTTAAAATGTAAGAATGTGAATGAAACAAACATGGATTATGTAAAACCCGTTCAGGATCTTTCAAAGATATCGATCTTAACTTGTGAAGGTGCGGAAAACAATCGCAAGTTGATTCAAGAACAAATAACAATAAATAGACAATGATGTGAATAAAACACAAACCAGAGATCTTGCATTCAAAGTTTAACAGTGACTGATACAAGAATCTCGACCAAACTCGATTCCCTTGAGTCGCAACCTTCAGATTCACGAACAACCTCAACCAAGAGGTTGAGGTTTGTTTAAATACAAAACAACTAGACTATACCCTAGGCCCATTGCGACATCAAGTAGACTAGCCCAAACCCTTACAAAATCGACCCAAACATGTAAACTAAACAAATTCATAATCAACCCTTAAACTATGCTAACCTACATGAATAAACCTTCAGGTTCCAACAATCTCCCCCTAGGTTTATGCATGCAGGTTCTTGACACTTTAACTTTCACGATCATCTTGCAACCGATCCTTAAGACCACCGAAACCCTTTGTACGAATATGAATGGCTGATGCAACAGCAGCAGTCCAAGCTTTTGCAATTTCTTCATATTTTTCAGTAGCCCTAATTTGATGACGAGCTAACACTTCCAAATCTTCACGAGCAACATTTAGCAAATCAATTTGATCCACTAAGCGAAAACACACATCATCATCACAAACAATCACCGCCTGCCCTAGACGCTCATCATAAGACCAAAAATGCAAGGACTTCAGAGCACCCTTTGGAATCTTTTCCACCAATGGAATAACCTTCTCTTTATCAGTTACAGGCCAGCGCACAATCTTCATTCGCTTGTTCGTGTATGGATCTCGAATGCCTTTAGCTGGTTTAACAATGGACTCTGCAGTACGCATTGAAGGAAAACCCTTAAGAACTTCCCTCTTCAACCTCTCGAAAAACATATATCCAACACCTCCAGGATTATCATCTACATAAGGTGCTTTAGACAAGTTTGTCAAGTCCACCTTAGTAAATGACTGAAACTGACCTGGATGTTTGTACCACTCAACAGGTCCAATTTTCCTTTTTATCCACCATCTTTTGCGATCATGATCATAACCCCAGCTAACTACACCAGAACGATTTCCAACCTTATCATAGAGAGTTTCACCAACATCCATTAAATGATGAGTTGCATGAGCATCATCATCATCTGGATTTAGATTCAGATTTTTCATAATTACAAACTCTCTTTTCTTCTTGATTCTTTCAGCCTTCTCTTTGTCCGCAACAGGATCAATAACTCTTTTAAAGTATTGTTCCATAGCAGCACTTCTTTCAGCATCATCTTTTTCAAAGGCCTTTTTCCTGTTTTCAACATCAGTTGGATCTGAGAACTCCTGTCCAAATTTCTTCTCCAACTTTCCACGTAAGTCATACACCATGTTAAACAACAAACTAACATCTCCTTGAAGCTGCTCAATCTGTTGATCTTTCTTCACAACCGTATCTTCAAGTTGAATAATCTTCGCATCTTTATTAATTGAATCTTGCTCAAGGACAACCATTCTTTTCTTCATATCTCTCATGCTGATAAACTCATCTTCATCACTAGAATCATCATCAAACGGCATTCTAAATGGCTCTTCAGGTCTTTTACCACTTGAACTACTAGGTACATCAGGAACAATTCTAGAAGGACCTGTAGATTCAGGAATACCAAGTGGCATAGTATCAACTACAGGATCTGTATCAACATTTGTAACCTGAATATCAGCAGCAGTAGTCTCTAAAACATTTCCTTGAGAGTCAATGTTGGAATCAAATATATCTTCAGTAGAAGTGGTAGTGTCAGCAATACTTCTCTCAAAATCAAAATCATATAAACCGTCATCGTCTTCAGCAATAGTTATGGATTGATTTTGGTTTTGTTCAACATACATTCCAAGTCGAGGATCCCTCCTTTTCCGTTTCAACAGCATGGAATCAGAATCCTTTGGGTCTTCACTAGGCTTTTCACTTGACACTGAAAGATCAGAAGGAGGATTTCCCATCTTATCAGTTACAGATTTTAATAACAAAGCCAAACTTTCAGCAGTAATCACAGGTGGAACAGCAGAAACAGCAGTATCAACTTCAGCTTCAGGAGGAAGCTCTTCATCTTCCCCAGAATCACACATAATCTCAATTCCTTCATCATCAGAGTCAATTATCAAAATCTCTGTCTCAGGCTCATCTTCAGTACCCATTTGGATATCATGTTCTTCAGCAACTATAGCATTTCCAGGTTCAACATTCACTGGAACAGGTTGCACAATGACTGGATTAGCAACAACATCTTCAGTCTCTGCAAATTGACCAAATTTCTCTAAATCAATCAATCCTTCAAATTTCTTCTCAGTACCCTTCTTCGGAGTGAGTGCACCAAAACAAGCTGGACCCATGGGCTTCAACTCCAATGTATTACCAGATCTCTCCAACTCTGGATAACGAGCATTAAAAATCATTTGCAGAAACCTTGGATACATGAGAAATTTGTCTTTCCTAACTCCCAGCACATTCCTTTTCATAGCTTCCAAAATATACTTCGAATAGTTGAATGCTTCATTGGTTATCACACAGACCAAGGCAGCAGCCTGTGTACTGTTCAGCTGATCTGTGCCTCCTCTGTTCTCGGATATACATAAGAGAAACATGTGCAGCAAAAGTCGCCAATAAGGATGCACAAATTTCTTAATCAGAGGTGGATATCTTTCTTCATAACTCAGTCTCGGCAATATTGCTTCAACTGTGCCAGCTGGAAGCTCAATCGAATCTGTTTCTTGATCATTGAACTGCAATACTTCTCGAATCATCTGCTCTGACACAGTAACAGTCTTCTTTTGAATTTCAGAAACAATAACTCCCTTTCCCTCAACAACTTCAATTTTTGCATTCTTCCAGAATTCTTGAACAAGACTTTCATAGATAACCGGATTGTCTCGTAATGCATGAACGATGCGACAATTGTTGAGACCTTTCATCAATGAGGCATATAATCTTCTATGCTTCTCGGGAGGAGGTGCAAAATATCCAGCCTGATTGTGTGTTGCTATGAACTTTAAATCCATAATCTGCACAAAACAGAAATGCATCACAAACATTTAAACTTATAACTTAGATTTCAAAGTCAACATGTTTGATTTCAACAATTCAGAATTTTCTAATCTTGACTCAAGATCAGTTACTGTTGACTCGGAACCGTGATTCGAGACCATAAGTTCTCAAGCCGCAATCAAGAATAACAACTGAGATCTCGAGTCGAGACCTTGAGTCGAGACCTAGAGATCTCGAGTCACAATCATGAGGTTGCGACTCGCAATCAGCTGGTCTCGAGTCCTTGTGTGTTTTGAGTCGAAACCCCAAAAACACTTTGTCCTCTGAATTTTTTTGGATCAAAACCCCATAACATCATCAGATTTATTTGAAGACCAAAATATATTCAAGATTAGGGTTCTTAATCATCTTCAAATCTTCATCAGAACTTCATCAAATCTTCATAACACCTGCAAATCTTCAAGAAAATCATCATCATACCTTGAATCAATAGTTAATCGAGACCGGAAACACCAATATCAACGACTTGAAACCGGAGATTTAAGTCGAAATAAGTCGGAAACACAAAGAACAGAAAACTCGCCGGAATTTTGAGAGAATTTCTTGAAGGTCTCGAGTGAGAAATGAGGTCTCGACTCGAGACCCTGAACTTATACCTATACCCAATTAAATGGGCTTGGGCCGGATCAACTGATTAGGCTTATAAACATGGATTATCTTTGAAAAGATTTTATATAAAATCAAATTTAATCAAATCCATTAAGCAGTTAACATTTATAACCCATTAAACCTTCTGAGCATGATTTACAAAAACCTAAAAACAAAAATAAATAATAATAAAAATATTATTTAAAAAAAATAAATTAGGAAAATCACGGAGATTACTCAGGGATCAAATCACGAGGTTTTGGGCTTGACATCACTTATTGACACTGATCTACTACCGAATGATCTAGACGATTGCCAGTATATTTGTCCATCTAAACTCATCTCCCTAGACCTTTTCCATATAACTGCCTGTAACAAATTTATCATGTTTTGATTTCTTAACAATGAGCACCCAAACAAATACTAATCAAATCTCGGAATTACAGACAGCACACCCTATCATGTAAGTAGCTTCCCTACCACATATTTCACAAGTCCAATCCAGATCTCTGAAATCTTAACTGGGAATAGATTAAGAAGAGAACAGAATAGAATAGATCTTTAGCAGAGATGATATAATGTACAAGATCAAATGAGTTTTTCTCAATTTGATATAGGTTTCTAGGGTTTCTTTTGGGCACTTGAGGGCCTCTTTCGGGTGTTTAATTGATCTACAGAGCGACAACGTACAGCTAGGTCAGCATGTATCTGGATGCAGCAGAAGCTGACGTTGCCTAGCACCTCCAGGTCAGCATATATCTGGATGCAGCAAAGGAGATACACGACTTTTTCAGAGAAGATTTCAGAGTCAGACCAAAATTGTGTGTATCGGGACAGCATACAGACATTCAAATATAGATGAGCTAATTCCAAGTGATTTTCTTTCCTGAGGTCATGAACTATTTTAGTTCTGAACAGAAACAGCCAATGTTTCCAGCCTAAAGGATAGAGCCTACCAACACATCATACTAGAGTCAAACTATTTCGATACTGGTCTTACATGAGTCAGCCCTTAACCATGATGTGAAAATTCATTTCATTTCCCAGTCATGCCACACACCTCTTTTTGTATTTTTCTATTTTTTAATGTTTTTGTATTTTTTAAAATTTCTCCCCCTAAATTTGAGCATAAATAAAAACTACCTAAGAATAGAAAACTTTATGAACAAATTTACCTACGAAAAACAAAAACATGCTCAGTCAGTAAAGCGGATCATTTTCAGAAAATCCACAAGCACCTTGAATTTTGAACTGCTGACAGGTTTGGTGAACAAATCGGCAGCATTTGCATCTGTGTCGATTTGCTCAAGTGTAATAAGACCTCTGTCAAAGCAATCTCGAATAAAATGAACTTTGATGTCTATGTGCTTGGTTTTGGAGTGAAAAACAGGATTTCTAACAATTTGTATTGCAGCATCATTATCGCAGTAAATAGTAGTGTTGAGATAAGTCAAACCGTAGTCCTGCAATTGATGTTGCATCCACACCACTTGAGAGCAAGATGCAGAAGCGGCAACATACTCAGCTTCAGCTGTAGAAATGAGCCTATCACCCAGAAACTGACATCCAGCTGATGTAGATTTCCTGTCACTATCAGTACCTCCAAAATTGCTATCAGAAAAAGCAAACAAGTCAAAATTGGAATCCCTCGGATACCACAGACCAAACCTAGGTCGGCCTTTAAGGTACCGAAAGATTCGTTTAACAGCAGTAAGATGAGAAGTTTTAGGATTAGCCTGATATCTTGCACAGTTGCAGACAGCAAACATAATATCTGGACGACTAGCTGTCAGATACATCAACGATCCGATCATAGACCTATACTGACGTTGATCCACAGAAGATCCTTCTTCATCTTCAGTCAATAGTGGTCTCTCTGCCATTGGTGTTTCAGCAGGCTTTGCGTCCGAAAACTTAAATTTCGCTAGCACGTCATCCACATACTTCCCTTGATGGATAAGAATCCCTTGAGAATTCTGCTTGACTCTCTCAAACTCCTTGCAAAGTTCCTCACTTGTAGATCCGAAAATAATATCATCAACATAGATTTGAACTAAGATCTGATCCTTGCCCACCTTCTTGATAAACAGAGTCTGGTCTATCGTGCCACGTGTATACCCATGAGCCAGAAGATGTTCAGTTAGTGTGGCATACCAAGCACGTGGCGCTTGGTGTAATCCATACAATGCCTTATCTAGCTTGTAGGCATATTCTGGATGCACGAAACCTGGTGGCTGTTCAACAAAAATTTCTTCCTTCACATCCCCATAGAGAAACGCTGTCTTGACGTCCATCTGATACACAGTGAACCCCATATATGACGCGTAAGCTAAGAAAATCCGGATAGCTTCAAGTCGGGCAACCGGAGCATATACTTCATCATAATCCAATCCTTCTATTTGTCGAAATCCCTGAACCACCAGCCTTGCTTTATTTCGAACAATAACCCCTGCAGAATCTTGCTTTTTCGAAAAACCCATCTAGTTCCAAGTTTGCGCTTTCCCTGTGGCAACTTGACAAGTTTCCATACTCCAAGCTTCTCAAACTGGTTTAGCTCTTCATGCATAGCATCTACCCAGCCTGGTTCCTGCAAAGCTATATCAACAGTTTTAGGTTCGATTTGAGAAATATAGCAAGAATATAAACAAGTATTGATGGTTCCTGATTGGCTCCTGGTTAAGACTCCTGCATTCACAGGACCAATCACATTCTCTATAGGATGATTCCGTTGAACACTTGTGGGTATTGCCAGGTCAGGTACGGTCTCGTCTTCAGTGGTGGTGTTGCTAGACTCCCCCTCACTAGATGCTGCAGTATTATGAACGAATGGAGTGGTAACAATGCAGTCCTCAGGAATTGGTTCAGGAAATAGTGCAGATCCAGAACCATTAGATGCAGAACCACTATTTGAAGCACCTTCAGGGGATTGATGGGATGTTTGTTGACACGTAGTATGCTGCGTAAACACCATTCATGGTGGATCAATGGTATGATGTCTGACGCTTCCTTCTGTCTGGTCTTCATCCTCAGTATCCTCAAAAGACAGAGGTTGTTTTGGAATAGACACACCTGCATCTGAAAAATCACTTGACAAAATGTTAAATGACTTAAACAATTCAGCATAATCATATAACCAATCTGGTCCAACTCTAGCGTCCGTAGCATTTTCCTCGAGCCATTCAATGTTGCACGACTCGACGACTTTTTTAGTTACCTTGTTGTATACTCTATAGGCTGACCCTTTAGCATATCCAACAAAGTAACATTCATCCCCTTTGACCTCAAACTTTCCATTAGAGTCCATAAGTAATAACACACATGGACAACCAAAGATGCGAAAGTGTGAAACCGAAGGTTTACGTCCTTCCAGAATCTCATATGGAGTTTTCATATGTCGTTTGTTTACTAAAGCATGATTCTGGACGTAACAAGCCGTGCTAACAGCTTCGGCCCAAAAGAAACTAGGAAGCTTCGAGTCAGCCAGCATAGTTCGTGCTGCCTCGATAA
The DNA here is from genome assembly GCA_030545235.1 of Helianthus tuberosus. Classification (NCBI taxonomy): domain Eukaryota; kingdom Viridiplantae; phylum Streptophyta; class Magnoliopsida; order Asterales; family Asteraceae; genus Helianthus; species Helianthus tuberosus. Next base: position 152,469,099 of record CM060400.1, read on the forward strand.
GAGTACGATTTCTTCTTTCAGCTACTCCATTCTGTTGAGGAGTCCGTGGTGCACTATACTGACGATCAATTCCCTTATCAGTGCAGAATGTGTCCAAAGTAGCGTTCTTGAATTCTGTCCCATTATCAGATCGAATAACCTTCACCTTAGCACTCGCTTGATTTTCAGCCAGAGTGATAAATTGTTTTACCAAGACTGCAGTTTCATTCTTGTGACTGAGAAAATATACCAGGTGTAGCGAGAATAATCATCGACAATTACAAGACAATAAGCTTTCTTGCCAATACTCAACACATTCACTGGACCAAAAAGATCCATGTGAAGTAGTTCAAGCACGGCCTTCGTCGAGGGTGCTGGTTTAGTCTTATGAGGTTTTCGATGAGCTTTTCCTTTTGCACAAGCAACACACCTTTCAACCAACATGAAATCTTTTATCGGAAGATCACGTACTAATTGACCTTTTGCCAGTCGATTCAAATTCTTCATGTTCACATGCCCAAGGCGACGATGCCACAATAGACCATCATGTTCTGAAATCTTCGAAAATAGGCAAGTAATTTCTTCACACGGTTTCTTGTTCATATCAATCACATAAGCGTTTCCTCGTCTCTCTGCTGACATTAAGAACCAGTCTTCTGGAATGACAATTCCAGGTTTAAGAACATGACATCCTTTCTTTGTAAAGTGAACTGAATTCCCACGATCACAAATCTGAGAAATGCTCAACAGATTGTGTTTCAGTTCTGGAACATAATTAACATTTTCAAAGCTTAACACCTCGTTTCGTACAGTTCCTTTTAGCGTGATTCTGCCTGAATCTCCTCCCGCAAATGAGACATATCCACCATTAAATTCTTTGACATTTTCCAGTTGGGATAAGTCTCCTGTCATGTGCCTGGAACAGCCACTATCCATGTACCAGAGGCGCACGGTAGTCCTCCACAGCTGTTCCTGCACGATTAGCGGGATTAGTTAGATTTAGGAACCCAGCCCATAGTGGATCTGGGTTTTCCTTGTGCATCAATATAAGTTACTCTCTGCCACACTAAGTTTTCTTTATTTAAAAATTTTGAAGTATTTTGAAAGACAGAGTTTCGATGACATGTATGATATGGATTGGATTGCTTGGCCTTAGCTTTAGGTTTCCAATGCTTGTTTGACCAGTTAGAATTGTAGTTACCAAAAGCATTATGTTGAGATCTTCGAAAATCATTTTGTTGCTTTTGATTTTTGCATTTGGCTGCATTCCAATCCTGATCAGAAGGTTTAGTCTTGCGATAATTGTTTTTCATTGTCTTGGTCTTTCCAGTCGCCATTGACTCAGAACAACGATATCGATTAGACCTGACCTTCTGATCTTGCACTGACTTTTTCTTGTACGATGTCCTTGGGAGTTGACCACAATTTCTGGCAATGTGACCAGCGATGCCACAGTTAAAACATGTTTGACGCTTCAATTTGTGTGTATTTTGAAAGCTTTTGCACGAATTGCTTGATTTTGAATGATTTGACGTCTTGTTTTTCTGAACATGTTGTGTTTGTGGTTGATCTGAACATTTTGAAGGTTTTTCTTCTAATGACTTCTCACTTATATCAATATCCTTTTCTTTGTTATTTAATTTTGGTTCAATATTTGAACAAGGAGAAGTTTCATCAATATGCATTTCATCAATGCATTTGTCATGTGAAACTAATTCAGGTTCGTTATCTGAACGTGCAGAAGTCTCATCAATATGCATTTCCTCAACGCATTTATCATGTGAAGACGATTCATGTTCAATTTCTACTATAGTTTCCAATGGGATCCCACTAGATTCAACATTAGGGACACCCACTGAGACAGGTTCAGAAGAACAATCAGGATACTCTTGATTTTCTTGAGAATTCGTTTCAGTGGTTTCACTGAATGCATCCTGAGGGACCTCACCTGTAACATTTTCATTAACTGAGACGTTAGAAGCATTAGAATCACACACATTAACTGAAAAACAATCATCACCACACTTATTGTTCAAATCATCAACACAAACATCATCAGTTTTGCCCAAAACAACAGGCTCACAAGGCGAAACACAAGACGAAACATAAGCAGAAAACGACGCAAATAAAGAACGACTAAAAGCCAAGTCAGATTCAGTTGGTTCAGAATAAGGTTAAAAATAAGGTTCAGAAATATTTGAAATAACGACTGGTTCACTCCCATGAACATCTCCACACTTTACTTCAGAAACAACATCTGCACATGAAGATGAAACGTTAGGATCAATTGAGCCTTTGGAAACAAAACTTAATGAAGTAGATTTCTGTTTCTCAACTTGTCTGTCATGAGAAGATGACTTGTTGGTTTTGGAACCAAAAGTCATGTTACTCTCATTCATCATCTCCTCCTCAGTCATTGGCAGATAAGTATAATTATCATTATGTGGAGGAGGAGTCTGATTATAACCCAAACCACGCCCTTTATTTTCTTTGTACGCAAGCTGTTGATCGCACAGGTTTTTAACTAGTCTGCTGGAAGAATCAAATTTCTTGATATTAAGTTCATTAATTTGATATCTGTCTCTAATATCTTCCAGTTCCTTAGTTAAAATGCACACTTTTTCCTGAGCTTCTAAGAAATGGGCTGTTTTTACACTCACACCATCCTTAAGTTTGATGATGTCTTTTCGCTGAGCCTCAATCTTTTCTTTATAAAGTTTCTCATTTTTCGATAAGGTAAAATTTTTATTTTTTATGTCTTGATAATCTTGAATGAGCTCAGCGTTGTGTATTCTATAAACTTCAACCCTTTCCCTACACTCAGGAGTACAAAAAACAGAAAGTACCTCTTCTTTGGTGAGACCTTTAACAGGAGCTGAAAGAATTTGAGTCATGAAAGCAAAGTTTTCAGCTGAAGTCTCTTCTTCGGGCTTAGGGTTTTGATCACTTGAGGTCATGAAAGCAATGTTATTTGAAGCAGCTTGATTTTCTGGAGCTGAGATGTTCAGACGCTCAATTTCAGAAGTCCAATCAAAGTTGATGTTGGGCTGAACCACCAAAGCTTGTGCTAATCCTTGCAGTTGAGGGCTTCCCGCAGCAGCAGCATCCGATACACTAGCAGTGGTCACAAGAGCTCTCTCTCGATTAGGTGTCACGGGCTGTGCAGGAGTTTGTTCTCTATTCATCAGTGGTTTTGTACAATTTCGAGCATAATGTCCTTCCTCATGACAGTTGTAACATCGCAAGTTAAAAGGCACCTTAGCAGCTCCATTCCAAGCAGTCCCCCACCTGTTTTTACCTGTTTTTTTAATAAACTTTTATGCCCTGAAAGCAGCCATTGCCATCTGCCAGGTGATGTCCATTTCTTCAACGTCATCAGGATGAATTTGATATAGGTCCTCGCTACACCATTTTGGAGGATCAATTTTTCCTGCAACGAAAGCGTTCAAACAATTTATAACAGAGGCTGCGATATCCAAATTTTCCTTTGACTGTTTAGTAAAGAAAGCTATCATCTCATTGTTCGCAATGGAGGCGGAAGCAACAGCGGAGGCATTCCCAGCGTTTGTAGTGGAAGTGGAAGCAGCTGGAGAAGCAACTTGATTAGAGGATCCTGAGCAATAGACATTTGCTGAAGTGGGAGCAGTCTTAGCAGAAGTAGCATTGCGAAACATCTGAAAACCTCCTTGAGACAACAAAGCTGTGTTGTTGTTATTTGATGAAATGGGAGCAACAGAAAAACCTGCAGCCAACATGCTATTTTTGTAATTGGTTTCTCTTTGTTTATCATCTAGTTCACAAGCTTTGATATGAGAGATCATCTCAGACAGACTGCATCTTGCGAGGTCTTTAGTTTTCTTGATCATAGCGACATGATGATCCCAACTCTTTGGCAATGCATTAAGAAGCTGTCTATTGGTAGATGCATTTGATGTATGAATTTCTTCCATTTGCATTTGAGTTACTAACTTCACAAACCTCTGAATTTGATTGTCTACAGTTTCACCATAAATATGATTGAAGTTGTTGAAATTTTGTTGCAGCAGATTTCTTCGACTCTCCTTCATATCTTCATTTCCTTCATAGACGTCAATCAATGATTCCCACAGTTCTTTGGCAGATTTGCAGGTGCGAAATCCAATAGCAATGTCAGGACCCAAACCCATGGTTAAGTATGAAAGAGCTCGGTCATCTTCTTCAACGATAAGTAAATCATCTTCGGTATATTGATCTCTAGGTTTCTTAACCTTAACACCTGGTTCAGTGGAACTTTCCATCATAATCTCCCTTGGACCCCTTAAGATGCTTCGCCACAGTTTATAATCTTTGACCTTCAAGTGCTTTTCAAAGCGCCACTTCCACTCAGGAAAATCATTTGCATCAGTTAACCTTGGAATGCGTGTTGTGGTTCCAAGCTTTGAATCCAATTCTTGTTGGTGATTAAGGGCAGCCGATTCAGTGTTATTTGTTGACATGTTTAATTAATTAGTTAATTAATTAATTAAATTTTAAGTCCAAATAGTCAACAGGTCAAAAGTCCAGGTCCAAGTAACGTTGTGAAATGACGTTGCGAGTCGAGATCACAATTGCGAGTCGAGACTAAATCCACACAAGCCGAGACAGCGACAGTTGCGAGTCGAGACAAGAGCAGAACAAATCAAAAACTGTTGATGGTTGTGAGTCGAGACTGGAGCAGTACAAACCGAGACCTCTGTTGATTGCGAGTCGAGACCAATGCAGCACAAGTCGAGACCACGAAAGTTGCGAGTCGAGACCGGAGCAAAACAAATCGAAACTGTTGAAGATGGCGAGTCGAAACCAAAACAGCACAAGTCGAGACCTCAGTTGATTGCGAGTCGGAACCTGCAAAACAGATATGAGATAAACATTGTTGACTCGTAATCCCTGATTTTCAGCACTTTCAAAATTCAAAGATATCGAAATCTTTGAATTTTCTTTGATCACCAACTCCGAGAAATCAGCTAACAGATTTTCTGAAATCACACAATCCAAAATCAGTAATATTTTTCAACAATTTCACCAAGAACAGTTTGAATATGTGTGACACTTTTCACTGCAAAACAGACACCAAAACCGTATTAGTAACAACTGATGTTCTTGAATCTGATTGATATCAAAACCGAACCAAGAATGGTTTCTTGGCTCTGATACCAATTGTAAAACCCGTTCAGGATCTTTCAATGATATCGATCTTAACTTGTGAAGGTGCGGAAAACAATCGCAAGTTGATTCAAGAACAAATAACAATAAATAGACAATGATGTGAATAAAACACAAACCAGAGATCTTGCATTCAAAGTTTAACAGTGACTGATACAAGAATCTCGACCGAACTCGATTCCCTTGAGTCGCAACCTTCAGATTCACGAACAACCTCAACCAAGAGGTTGAGGTTTGTTTAAATACAAAACAACTAGACTATATCCTAGGCCCATTGCGACATCAAGTAGACTAGCCCAAACCCTTACAAAATCGACCCAAACATGTAAACTAAACAAATTCATAATCAACCCTTAAACTATGCTAACCTACATGAATAAACCTTCAGGTTCCAACAGATTAATGCACCATGATGTAATGAAAGTTTGAGATTTGTACTAAACGTAAACATGACAATGTGTAGATGGCCGATACAAGAAACGTTAATGAGGATGAAGATGATACTACTAGACAAGAAGCATTTAATAGTAAGGCCACAGAAGTAGCGGAAGGGGTTATGCAAGCTAATCTTCCACGATTAGCTCAGGAAGTAGAAAGTCGGGTGTTGGGAGTTGTGGATGCCATGATGACTAGCAAGATCGAAGAATTAAAGGAACTGATTGAAGGATCTAAAAGTAAAAGCAAAGAACGACGGTGCACGTACAAAGACTTCATGGCGTGCAATCCTGAAACGTATGATGGTAAAATCAATCCGATTGCATGCCAAAGGTGGGTTTCAAACATAGAAGCGGTATTTATACGAAGTCGGTGTGATAAGGAAGACCAGGTGATGTTTGCTACTGGTCAACTTACTCTTCAAGCGAAAGATTGGTGGGATGCACATAGTAAGGAAGTTGGGGAGGATAAGTTGCAAGAGATGACTTGGCAGGAATTCAAGGAACCTTTTATGAAATACCACTGTCCTCAGTCAGCCATTGATAAGATTCAGGAGGATTTCTTATGCCTCCGACAGAAAAACGAAACGATAAACGAAATATCAAACACGTTCATGGATAAGATGAAGTTTTGCGGAGATTTTGTGAAGACGGAAAGAATGAAGATCAACCGCTTTTATGGTATACTAATGTAACACCCTAGTTATTTTATACGTAAATACCAACAATTAGATGTGTAGTTGAGACTACACATGCTATAAAAATACGGGTTTATTAAAACTTTTACAATTCATAGGTTATTCTACAAAACGTGATCGAATTCGTTGATTAAAATCTACAACGTTGCAATGTGCGGAAGCGTGTATCTTTATCGTGTTCGGTTCTTCACTGAGCTTGATCGTCTTCCGGCATCCCAGAAAGTACCTACATTTCATAAACATGAAATGCTTTAGTCATACGGTATTTAAAACGCATCAAAACGAGTCCGGAAAACAAAACTGATCAAAAATACATTTTTGTACAAGGTCCACCGTAAATTACGGTGGACACCGTAATTTACGGTAGTCCTTGTTTTGCCTTGATTCCACCGTAAATCAGGAGTGCTTCACCGTAAGCCATTTCAGGTCCACCGTAATTTACGGTGGCACCGTAATTTACGGTGGCACCTGCATCTCACCTTTCCATTTTGCCGTAATTTGACACGAAATCTTTCGTATCTTTCAAACCGCTTATCCGTTTGACCTACCGTTTCTTCCTACATGTTTGTAATTTGATTCTCCATCAAATGGAGTTAAAATCCGACATCCGGCTTGATAAAATTTAAGACTTCTAAGTCTTCGGTTTATTACCCTTATACCAAACTTTGACCCGGTTATGCTTTTTATCAAACAAACGTATTTATTTGATTCCTATATTTCATATGCTTCATCAAATAATTGTGATATACCATATTAGGTTCTAATCATAGGTTTAATACACATATTAAACCCGTTTTCACTAGTATGCTTATTTTGACCCGTTAAGGATATTTTAAGCACTTTTAAGCTCGATTTCGCTTTCATCTAATCTAGCGTTGTAACCTATATCTCTTATCTAGTACTCTTCCATCACAACCTAAATGTGTGTTGGATTTAAAGTAGTCATCTATGTGTTCCGAATTTATACTTCTTGAACTATCATTTTACGGCAAAGACTCATATGGAGTCTTTTGGCCCAAGAATTACATCTTTCACTACTCGTACTCGTTCTAAACTTTTGTTTAATCATAAGACTCCTTTCCAAACAACCTCTAAGAGTTGTTTGTTCAATTTAGCCTACAAGGGCGTTTTGGTCGATTTTGGTCCTTCTTTTACAAAGAGGGGCTATTACCAATTATTCGACCAAATTAGCACTTTTACATACATCATAAATAAGCGTACCTGGCTCGGATTAACAATAGACCCGATTTTAATACCTTGCTTTATATTCTCTAATTAAGAACGATGCGAATATCCATTGGATATCTATTCCTGTAAGCATATGACTCGACAAAAGATTCATTAGTCTATATAGTCAAAAGGTGTTGTCTACACCTTTTGACCCGTTTGGCCGAAATGACCATTTAACTTTGTGAAATGATATTTATTATCATCTCCTCTACATGACTCTTCCCGTTTAACACCGTACGGAAATTTTAAATATAAACCATGTATTTCTTTCGACATAATATGACCAATTTATCGATTTGCTTCTTTTTAACCATTATTATGGTTTCTATCATCTTTGATTTTCTTGTTCCGTTCGACTACACGACGGAACATCATATTTCAATTGTTTAGATATTTCATTCATAATTTATATGACAAGAAAACATTCCACAATTTAAGACTAGTGTAAGCTATACTTACCTTGCATCCGAATTATGCTTTTCCACCATTCTTGCTTCGTTTGACCCGCTTCCTTTCCAAGCCTCCACCTAGCTTGTCAAGCGTCAAACTATCATCATAATTCGTAAGACGGTTATATTAGTCATCATTAATTATGACTATTCCATCTTACATATTTTCTATCACAAATACCATTTGATTTTATTAATGGTCGGTTTGACTACTAAAAGTCAAACGCCCCTTAGCATATAATGCACATTCAAGTTCTATCTATCAATTAGTAGCTAACATGATCTTATACACTTAGTTACATGAACATGGCTACCAAATTTCATCATAACATTCAAACCCATTTCAATCATGTATGAACAAGTTCTCAAATCACTTAATTTGTTTGAGTGCCTTGTTTCTATTATCCAATATGATGATTTTAAACATAAACTTATCATCATCTTTACTATTACATAAAAACCCACTTCCTAGTTTACTTGTTAATCACATACAAGTGATATTACTTCAAGTTCTTCATGATTTCATCATTTCTAACAAAACCCACTTCTAGTTACTTATGAACTCTTAACAAAATCTCTAATTTGTTCAAGTAGTTCATTCATATGAATTAGTATGATGTTTATAAACACCATTAGAACATCAATTTCATCAATTCAACCAAAACCCACTTAGCTCATAATAGGGTAATTATCAAATCCCTAGTTTGACAACAATTCATCAAGATTTCTACTAGGGTTTGTTTCTTGACTTGTACCCACACTAATATCACTATAACATTGAACATCCATGCAAGAATTTCGTTCATGCAAGTTCATCATAATTTCGAAATATTACTAAACATCAAAATTCAACATACCTTGTGATCCCCTAAGCTTGGTGATCACGATTTTATTAAAAGCCCCAAATTTCCGGCTCGATTTCCCTTTGATTTTGGCCAATTTTCGTGAATTAGGGTTCTTGGAAGGGAACCCCCTTTTTGCTCCTGATGTTGATCGACCTAAAACACACACAAAGTGTGTGTTTTGGTTTTTATTTCGTTTATCTTAAAACATTTTCATGTTTGCCTCTTTTTAGCCCCTCAAGTTCCAAAGTTTATAAAATGGTTAACTATTTCAAGTTTCCTTCCTTTCTTTATTGTTTTCAAATAATTAACTAACTAGGTTAATTATTCCAAGTTAACTTGGTGGGTTCTGGGAGTTATAACCCGTAGTATTTCTAAGTCCCGTTAACTCGGGCTTTCTAAGCTTTTATTTCTTAAAAGCTTTTATTCATTTTTTTTTATTTATTATTAGGATTAATTATTTAAATCCTAATATTTACCGGGTAAATTTTACCACTAACGGTGCTTTACCCGTCTTTTATTATTAACGGAGTTTGATTACCAAACCCATTTTCGGGGTGTTACAAGTCTACCCCCCTTAAAGAGGTTTCGTCCTCGAAACCTTTTCTTACATAATTTATCGAGTTTAACTCCATGCATTTGCTCTCGTTAATCAATTAGGCATTCCTCATACTTTAACTGATTGTTAGTATTACCATAAAAGTATGGTCATATCCTTTTTGGTTATTGATCATCCACTTAGCTTACATGACATAATGTGTCTTGAAATCACGTAATCTCGTTATTTCCACTAGTTTAATTAACTTAGAAATATTCATCGCTCGGCTTTAACATTCATCACTCGGCTCTAATGTGATTATATTTCACATTACACTTCTTGACCGTGATCATGTCACGTCATGCCAACTTTTACATCAACTTTCTATTTTCAGAATTATCACTTTTCGGATATATCGTCTTGCACCTATCCGTGTCAAGACTTATATCTTTCATGTTTACCGTTTATAATTCCATCATAATTCATTTTTGTAGAAACGTTATTTCTTACCAAAACCGAAGTTTTAGTTTAGCGTCTTCTCTTCACCTTTGTCAATTATTCATACCGGGATATTGACAGTCCAAAATTTATTCTTTTTCAGTCTTTGTTTTATGCGAGGATTCTCCATTTATTCCCTCGCTTTGTCTTATAATCCCGTAGGTTTTATCACTTAGCCTTATGGGCTATTTTTGATTAGACATTCACCTCTTTAAGGCGAAGTCCTTATAACTTCTTTCTAATCATGACCCGTGGGTCGTTTTAGTCCGTATATCTCTCATTTGTTTATAACCCTAAAGGTTATATTGATCCCATAGATCACTCTTTTTACTCGTGTCTTATTAAAATATATATTTGGTGTCAAAGCACTCTTTTTACGTTTGAAATTCATTTGTCTCAAGCTTACCATTATCCGGCTTGCGCTTACTTACGCCTTCAAGCATTATACTTTATTCAACCTGTTCAATCTCAAAATAGTTGAATATAATTATCAGAATTTCTGTTTACGAAATTTTTATGGTCTTTTAGTCATAACTCATAATCCGAGTCTTTTGACTTTAGATTCATGTTCTCGTTTCTCGGTTTACGCATGTGTTTAATTCTTACCCATCAACCGGGTGTTTTACCAAAGTCGTTATTATTGCAATCCTCCCGGTATGCATTAAGACCTCGCTTCATTTTTATATTCTGACTTTGTCTTTAAGTTCGACGTTTTACAAAAATGACCCGTTAAGGGACATATTTGCATTTTCCAGGTTCGAGTGTAAGTACACTCCCTCCCAATGCTTGTCTAAATCATTTTACATGCTTGCGTTTTCTGGGTTCGAGTGTAAGTACACTCCTTCCCAATACTTGTCTAAATCATTTTACATGCTTGCGTTTTCTGGGTTCGAGTGTAAGTACACTCCTTCCCAATACTTGTCTAAATCATTTTACATGCTTGCGTTTTATGGGTTCGAGTGTAAGTACACTCCTTCCCAATACTTGTCTAAATCATTTTACATGCTTGCGTTTTATGGGTTCGAGTGTAAATACACTCCTTCCCATTACTTGTCTAAATCATTTTACATGCTTGCGTTTTATGGGTTCGAGTGTAAGTACACTCCTTCCCAATACTTGTCTAAATCATTTTACATGCTTGCGTTTTCTGGGTTCGAGTGTAAGTACACTCCTTCCCAATACTTGTCTAAATCATTTTACATGCTTGCGTTTTATGGGTTCGAGTGTAAGTACACTCCTTCCCAATACTTGTCTAAATCATTTTACATGCTTGCGTTTTATGGGTTCGAGTGTAAATACACTCCTTCCCATTACTTGTCTAAATCATTTTACATGCTTGCGTTTTATGGGTTCGAGTGTAAGTACACTCCTTCCCAATACTTGTCTAAATCATTTTACATGCTTGCGTTTTATGGGTTCGAGTGTAAATACACTCCTTCCCAATACTTGTCTAAATCATTTTACATGCTTCTTTGTCCCTTAGCTCGGGCTCATTATCCTGATGTAATACGCTTCAGTCACTCGGTTGTGTGTTTACATTATTATCAAATATTTTGCTTATCTGATTCATTTGGGTACTTTTTAATTAGTCCCATTTACTCCGCCCTTACTACATCGGATGTAAATGTAAGTAACGCCTCTATTCAGTTTTCTTGGAAATTATATCCTGGATATGTATTTCTGTTCAGGCTTTCCAAGTTTCTAATTTACCCATGCAACGATCATTCTCTACGTGTTTGTTGCATATTGCTAATTGTGCGATTATTTAAAATGTGCACCTTGTAATGTTTGCCCCTACGGGCGTTCCTTGCTATTAACCTTGTTCGCGACCGTTACGCGATTTTGGTCCTTGATGAGTATGCTCTTCCTGTCATACCTCGTACCGTTCCATCATCATATCCATAATTCGTTCAACTCCCGTCATCTTCAGACGCGAGTGTCCTTCAATTAAAACATTCACAAGAGTTAGTAATGTCAACTTCAATAATCGCCCGTATTATAATACAAGGCTTTTTCTACTATACGCGTCAACGCGCGTATTTTCGTCAACCATATCAATCATTTAAATTGGGGTAACATATACCACACGATAGCTCTATGTGTTGTTTACAACACTTTAGCATACTAACTATTAACGTACTTGTACTTACCGGATTTGCGATCAAGCCTCGAACCGAACACTATTCTTTGTCAAGAGCATAAGGTTTAAGTCCAAGCATGGTTCCTCCCCACCATACTCGGATCTCTTAAACCAAGGCTCTGATACCAACTTGTAACACCCTAGTTATTTTATACGTAAATACCAACAATTAGATGTGTAGTTGAGACTACACATGCTATAAAAATACGGGTTTATTAAAACTTTTACAATTCATAGGTTATTCTACAAAACGTGATCGAATTCGTTGATTAAAATCTACAACGTTGCAATGTGCGGAAGCGTGTATCTTTATCGTGTTCGGTTCTTCACTGAGCTTGATCGTCTTCCGGCATCCCAGAAAGTACCTACATTTCATAAACATGAAATGCTTTAGTCATACGGTATTTAAAACGCATCAAAACGAGTCCGGAAAACAAAACTGATCAAAAATACATTTTTGTACAAGGTCCACCGTAAATTACGGTGGACACCGTAATTTACGGTAGTCCTTGTTTTGCCTTGATTCCACCGTAAATCAGGAGTGCTTCACCGTAAGCCATTTCAGGTCCACCGTAATTTACGGTGGCACCGTAATTTACGGTGGCACCTGCATCTCACCTTTCCATTTTGCCGTAATTTGACACGAAATCTTTCGTATCTTTCAAACCGCTTATCCGTTTGACCTACCGTTTCTTCCTACATGTTTGTAATTTGATTCTCCATCAAATGGAGTTAAAATCCTACATCCGGCTTGATAAAATTTAAGACTTCTAAGTCTTCGGTTTATTACCCTTATACCAAACTTTGACCCGGTTATGCTTTTTATCAAACTAACGTATTTATTTGATTCCTATATTTCATATGCTTCATCAAATAATTGTGATATACCATATTAGGTTCTAATCATAGGTTTAATACACATATTAAACCCGTTTTCACTAGTATGCTTATTTTGACCCGTTAAGGATATTTTAAGCACTTTTAAGCTCGATTTCGCTTTCATCTAATCTAGCGTTGTAACCTATATCTCTTATCTAGTACTCTTCCATCACAACCTAAATGTGTGTTGGATTTAAAGTAGTCATCTATGTGTTCCGAATTTATACTTCTTGAACTATCATTTTACGGCAAAGACTCATATGGAGTCTTTTGGCCCAAGAATTACATCTTTCACTACTCGTACTCGTTCTAAACTTTTGTTTAATCATAAGACTCCTTTCCAAACAACCTCTAAGAGTTGTTTGTTCAATTTAGCCTACAAGGGCGTTTTGGTCGATTTTGGTCCTTCTTTTACAAAGAGGGGCTATTACCAATTATTCGACCAAATTAGCACTTTTACATACATCATAAATAAGCGTACCTGGCTCGGATTAACAATAGACCCGATTTTAATACCTTGCTTTATATTCTCTAATTAAGAACGATGCGAATATCCATTGGATATCTATTCCTGTAAGCATATGACTCGACAAAAGATTCATTAGTCTATATAGTCAAAAGGTGTTGTCTACACCTTTTGACCCGTTTGGCCGAAATGACCATTTAACTTTGTGAAATGATATTTATTATCATCTCCTCTACATGACTCTTCCCGTTTAACACCGTACGGAAATTTTAAATATAAACCATGTATTTCTTTCGACATAATATGACCAATTTATCGATTTGCTTCTTTTTAACCATTATTATGGTTTCTATCATCTTTGATTTTCTTGTTCCGTTCGACTACACGACGGAACATCATATTTCAATTGTTTAGATATTTCATTCATAATTTATATGACAAGAAAACATTCCACAATTTAAGACTAGTGTAAGCTATACTTACCTTGCATCCGAATTATGCTTTTCCACCATTCTTGCTTCGTTTGACCCGCTTCCTTTCCAAGCCTCCACCTAGCTTGTCAAGCGTCAAACTATCATCATAATTCGTAAGACGGTTATATTAGTCATCATTAATTATGACTATTCCATCTTACATATTTTCTATCACAAATACCATTTGATTTTATTAATGGTCGGTTTGACTACTAAAAGTCAAACGCCCCTTAGCATATAATGCACATTCAAGTTCTATCTATCAATTAGTAGCTAACATGATCTTATACACTTAGTTACATGAACATGGCTACCAAATTTCATCATAACATTCAAACCCATTTCAATCATGTATGAACAAGTTCTCAAATCACTTAATTTGTTTGAGTGCCTTGTTTCTATTATCCAATATGATGATTTTAAACATAAACTTATCATCATCTTTACTATTACATAAAAACCCACTTCCTAGTTTACTTGTTAATCACATACAAGTGATATTACTTCAAGTTCTTCATGATTTCATCATTTCTAACAAAACCCACTTCTAGTTACTTATGAACTCTTAACAAAATCTCTAATTTGTTCAAGTAGTTCATTCATATGAATTAGTATGATGTTTATAAACACCATTAGAACATCAATTTCATCAATTCAACCAAAACCCACTTAGCTCATAATAGGGTAATTATCAAATCCCTAGTTTGACAACAATTCATCAAGATTTCTACTAGGGTTTGTTTCTTGACTTGTACCCACACTAATATCACTATAACATTGAACATCCATGCAAGAATTTCGTTCATGCAAGTTCATCATAATTTCGAAATATTACTAAACATCAAAATTCAACATACCTTGTGATCCCCTAAGCTTGGTGATCACGATTTTATTAAAAGCCCCAAATTTCCGGCTCGATTTCCCTTTGATTTTGGCCAATTTTCGTGAATTAGGGTTCTTGGAAGGGAACCCCCTTTTTGCTCCTGATGTTGATCGACCTAAAACACACACAAAGTGTGTGTTTTGGTTTTTATTTCGTTTATCTTAAAACATTTTCATGTTTGCCTCTTTTTAGCCCCTCAAGTTCCAAAGTTTATAAAATGGTTAACTATTTCAAGTTTCCTTCCTTTCTTTATTGTTTTCAAATAATTAACTAACTAGGTTAATTATTCCAAGTTAACTTGGTGGGTTCTGGGAGTTATAACCCGTAGTATTTCTAAGTCCCGTTAACTCGGGCTTTCTAAGCTTTTATTTCTTAAAAGCTTTTATTCATTTTTTTTTATTTATTATTAGGATTAATTATTTAAATCCTAATATTTACCGGGTAAATTTTACCACTAACGGTGCTTTACCCGTCTTTTATTATTAACGGGGTTTGATTACCAAACCCATTTTCGGGGTGTTACAACTAAAAGCAGAATTTAGGGAGTTTATCACTCCCTCAAAGTGTAAAACCCTTGACGAGCTTATCAATCTGGCACGTGATAGAGAAATTGAGATTAAGAGGCAAGAAGAACGTGGTGAAAAGAGGTCGTTAGAAAAGGGGACAAACGCAAGTCCATCTAAAATGGTGAGGTTCCAAGATCAGGGAAGGAAAGATAAATCGAAGGGTAATATTACTCCTTGCAAGACATGTGGGAAGCTACATACGGGGGAATGCCTTTTGGGTAAGAAGGGGTGCTACAAATGCGGTGAAGAAGGGCATACCTCCTACAAGTGCCCAAACAACCCGAAGATTTGTTTTAACTGCTTCCAAAAAGGGCATGTTAAGTCAGAATGTCCTAAACTTCAGCAAGGGATGAAGAAAGAAGGAAAGAATGAGGATAGCTCTAGGGCGAAAGGAAGAATGTTCCAAATTACATCTGAAGAAGCTAAGTCTCGCCCGAATGTGGTCTCAGGTATCTTCTTGTTAAATTCCTTACCAGTATACGTATTGTTTGATACCGGAGCCACCATGTCGTTCATTTCGAGTGAAATAGTGCAACACCCTTCCTTTAAAATTGAAAGAATGATGGCACCCTTAGAAGTAGAAATAGCCGATAGTAAAAATTATTTGTTGCACGAAATCTGTAGAAGTTGTAAGTTAACTATAGGAGATGAGGAATTTGACATCGACCTTATACCTATGGTTTTGGGGGAATTTAAAGTAATAGTGGGTATGGATTGGATGTCCCAAAACCACGCGAAGATAAATTGCGAAAATAAAACCATAACTGTCCAAACTCCGGGTGGAAACCAATTAAAAATCCAAGGAGAAAGAAACGTAGAAGCGAAACTATGTACTATTGCCTAAGCGGTCAAGTATGTAATTAACGGAAGTAGGGCCTACTTAGCCTATGTAGTAGACGCTCGACAGAGCCTCCCGAAGTTTGAAGATGTTGAGGTCGTGAACGAATTTCCGGATGTATTTCCGGATGAATTACCGGGACTCCCTCCCGAACGAGAAATAGAGTTTTGCATCGAATTGAACCCGGGCGCGAAACCGGTAGCGAAGGCTCCCTATAGATTGGCTCCCACCAAGATGCGGGAGTTAATGACACAACTACAAGATCTACTAGATAAGGGCTTTATACGCCCGAGTGTGTCGCCTTGGGGAGCGCCTGTCTTATTTGTTAAGAAGAAAGATGGGTCGATGCGCATGTGCATCGATTACAGGGAATTAAATAAGCTGACCGTGAAGAACCGCTACCCTTTACCTCGAATTGACGATCTTTTCGATCAATTACAAGGGGCGAGCTGGTTCTCAAATATAGACTTACGTTCGGGATATCATCAAGTCAAGGTACGAGAAGAAGATATTGCAAAGACCGCATTTAGAACCTGATATGGACATTACGAGTTCTTAGTTATGTCCTTTGGGTTAACGAACGCTCCAGCAGCGTTTATGGATCTTATGAACCGGGTATGCCGACCCATGTTAGATAAATCTGTGATCGTGTTCATAGATGATATTCTAGTCGACTCGCGAAGCAAGACTGAACATGCAAGACACTTGCGTGAAGTACTTGAAGTTCTCCGTAAGGAGAAACTTTACGCAAAATTCACAAAATGCGCCTTTTGGCTCAGAGAGGTGCAGTTTCTCGGCCACGTGATAAACTCGAAAGGTGTCTTGGTTGATCCATCGAAGATTGAGGCAGTAATGAAGTGGGTTTCCCCAAAAACTCCAACTGAGGTAAGGAGCTTTCTAGGCCTTGCTGGCTATTACAGGAGGTTTACACAAGACTTTTCAAAAGTAGCGTTACCCTTAACAAAGTTGACGAGGAAGAAGGAGAGGTTTGTGTGGGGAAAAGATCAAGAAGAAGCCTTTCACGTATTAAAAGAAAAGCTGTCTAGCTCTCCGGTATTAACACTCCCAGATGGAACGGAAGATTTGGTTGTCTATTCAGATGCTTCACATCAAGGTTTAGGATGTGTTTTAATGCAAAGGGGAAAGGTTATCGCGTATGCATCAAGACAACTTAAACCGCATGAAGGAAACTACCCAATTCATGACTTAGAGTTGGCGGCAGTAGTTTTCGCCTTAAAGATCTGGAGGCATTATCTCCACGGTGCAAAATGTACAATCTACTCGGATCACAAAAGCCTCAAATATTTCTTCGAGCAGAAAGACTTAAACATGAGGCAACGGAGATGGTTAGAACTTATCAAGGATTACGATTGCGATATCCTTTACCACCTGGGAAAGGCGAATGTGGTGGCCGATGCGTTAAGCCGAAAAGAGTATCCACCTCCCATCCAAGTAAAGTCCATGAAGATGATTGTTACACCACGTTTGTTTGATATGATAAGAGATTCCCAAATAAAGTCTCTTGGAGCGTAAGATTTAAAGAAAGAAAGATTAAAAGGTGTGGTCGATAAGCTAGAAGAAAATTCGACCGGACTCAAGACCAGATATGGCCGAATTTGGATACCTCGTTTCTGTGAAGTCAAGACTGCGTTACTTGAAGAAGCTCATAAGTCACGATATTCGATCCACCCCGGGGCTACAAAGATGTATCGGGACTTGAAGACCAATTATTGGTGGCCGGGCATGAAATGTGATATTGTTAAGTATGTCGCGAAATGCTTAACATGTTCCCAAGTGAAAGCAGAGCATCAAAAACCATACGGGGAATTGCAACCCTTAGAGATTCCGGTATGGAAATGGGAGGAACTAACGATGGATTTGGTAACTAAGCTTCCTAGAACGAAAAAAGGGGCACGATACAATATGGGTAATCGTAGTTTGACTTACGAAAAGCGCTCATTTTCTACCCATCAAAGAGGCTTACTCTTCCGAGAAAATGGCAGAAACATATATGAATGAGATCATATCTCGACACGGAGTGCCCGTGTCAATCGTCTTGGACCGGGACACTAGATTTACCTCTCGCTACTGGCAAAAGTTTCACGAGAGTGTGGGCACAAAGCTACACATAAGCACCGCCTACCACCCTCAGACTGACGGTCAATCAGAAAGAACCATTCAAACACTTGTCGATATGTTGAGAGCGTGTGCCTTAAACTTTGGGGGAAATTGGGATGACCATCTACCACTAGTGGAATTTTCTTATAATAATAGTTACCATAGTGGCATTCAAATGGCTCTTTATGAATTACTGTACGGGAGAAAATGTAGAACTCCCGTATGCTGGGGTGAAGTGGGGCAAAGAGAGCTTGCTCCAAGTGATTTAATAGGAGTAACAAATGAAAAGATAGAATTGATTAGAGCTCGACTGAAAGCAGCCCAGGATCGGCAAAAAGCTTATGCAGATAAGAAAAGGCGCCCTATTGAATTTCAAGTCGGAGATTACGTTCTGCTGAAAGTGTCCCTATGGAAGGGTATAATCCGTTTTCGCAAACGGGGTAAGTTAGGCCCTCGATATATTGGACCATTCAAAATCTTGGCTCGAGTTGGAAGGGTTGCATATCGATTGGAATAACCGCCTGCTCTAGACGGGATTCATAATACCTTCCACGTGTCGCAGTTAAGGAAGTGTCTTGCGGATGAAACCGCGTTAGTGCCTCTCGATGATATCGAGTTGGACGAGGGGTTGAACTATGTCGAAAAACCAATAGCCATTAAAGACGTCAAGGTGAAGAATCTCCGCAATAAAGCTGTTAGACAAGTGTTGGTTCAATGGCAACACCGAAAGGGGTCGGAACTGTTGGTGCAGTCATCTGTCGACTACGTCTTAATATCGAGTCTCGATCTCGTTGCGGGTCCGATCGGGTATGACATCACGAGTGACATCACCAAGGTGACATCACAAGTGATGTCATGATACAAGAAATGGCCGTTTACATTATCTTACACAAAAGACAAATATATGTGTTGGTTTTGATTGGACCACTAGGAGGTCCAATGAGAAGCATTGGTTTGAAAGTCAAATGAAGTTCATTATGGAAGTTCACAAGAAGACAAAAGAATAGATGGTCAATGAAGAGGTTCGCTTATATGGCAACATGGTGGTTCGCTTATACGGCAATTTTGTCAGTTCGCTTTTACGGCATCCATGTGGTTCGCTTTTATGGTAATGCTCTATGAGCGGTCCAGAATTAGTATAAATAGGCTTATTGTCAATTCATTTGTAACGTTGTTCAGATCTGATACTAGGGGTGAGCAGAAAACCGAAATAACCGAACCGTAACCGAAAAAACCGACAAAACCGAACCGAAGTAAAAACCGACGGTTCGGTTTTCAAATTTTTAATAACCGAAAATTTCGGTTCGGTTTTTGGATATCCATTTCCAATAACCGAAAAAAACCGAACCGAACCGATAGGTTACAAGGCCCGATACATATGTTTTATGTTTAAGTTGTTAACTTGTTAGCCTTAATCCTTTAATAGTTTAACCCACACTAGTTGTTAATATGTTATAGTCTTTAACCCATCCTAGTATGCTCAGCCCAATACATAACATTAATAAAAACACACAAGGCCTAATAATCAAATGAAGTTCAAAAGTTTGTAACTATTAATGGAAATCCTTGTTAGTTGTTACTTGCATGTTAGTTTTTAGTTGATGATATAATATACATAATCTACTGATGTCTTGTGTAGTTGGTAAAAACTAGTTAAATTCTAAATCAAGTATTTATTAATTAGTACACAATCATATGATAGCACACTGCACATCTAGTAATGAAAGAAAAAAAAACGGTTATTTAACCGAAATAACCGAAACCGAACCGAAACCGAAAAATAACCGAAAAAAACCGAACCGAAATAACCGAAACCGATCGGTTATAGAAATGTAAAAACCGATTATAGCGGTTACGGTTTCGGTTTCGGCTCAAAACCGAACCGAACCGACCTTTGCTCACCCCTATCTGATACCGAGGTATTGCCGGTGTTCCTTGTCAATGTAAACGCTGTAAAATCAATATACAAGAGATTTAAAGTGTGATTCTAGTTGTGTACACGTCCGTTTCTTTGTTTCCGCCTCTGAAACGTATTTGAGCTCTTCCGAACGACTCGTTTAGGTCGAAATCGATCCTACAATTGGTATCAGAGCCAAGGAGGAGGAGATCTCGCATATACAGCTCGTTTTCATCATTTTTTCTGTTTCTACACCTTTCTTTTTTGAAAAAACAGAACTTTTTACGGTCAAAATCGCTTAAAATTCACACAGTGTATGCGTAATCATGAATTAACAAAACCTGGAAGTTTTCAGAACTTAAATCGGCCTAAAATTGGTTCAAATTGAGTTTTCGCTTGCATTTGGTTCGCTAGTACTGACGTCATCGAGATCCGCTCTTAGATCACAGTCTGGTTCGCTTTTCTGGTCGTGTTTGGTTCGCTTATTTGTTCATGTTTAAGTCTGGTTCGCTCAAATGGTAAAAGTTTTGGTCCGCTTTAAGTGACATGCTTGGTCCGCTTTTTCGAACACCAATTGAGATTCGCTCTTTGTGACACTTGAGATCCGCGTTTAGTGCAATTTGTGATCCGCTTATAAGACTAGTGAGTTCGCTTTTTGAGGAAAATTGAAAAATTATCATATTCACCGTTTGAAAAAAAAAATTACTTTGATAAGTACATTGTGTTGTTTGATAAATGTATTGTCAGGTTACATGTGATTAGTATTGAAGTTGTCGTCTATTTTGAAACAGCACCGCCCCCTTGAATATCATTGGCCCAAGTCGTCGGCCCAATCACAGCAAACTATGTTGATTAGCCCACTTGATCACTTGACCACCGCCCCACTATTGTGTAAAGGTCCAATCCCATTTGTTGTCTAAAATTTTGGTCCTATCACAATCAATCAACCGCACCGACCATTATTACCTATCTGATCATTTAACCACCCATGTTGTCAGTTCATTCATTGTTATTGTGAAGGTTGCCATCCACATTGATTGGAAGTCAGGCAAGGTCATTTGAAAGTCAGTCAGTTTACACGAAAAAGGGTCACGCCATTCGTATTTGATCCAAGTCATATCAGTCTGCACAGTTTGTCAAGCTTCAGTCCGCACAGAAATTTCACCAGTTCAAGTACCAGTTCGTTTCCATTAATTGATAAATTTTTAAACTGATTGTGTTTTTTGTTTGTGTGTTATCAGGTATTTCCCGAAGCATCATCTGCGTTTTGAGACATGGCTGAAGAGTTCTACAATGCATTCGCGACACCCGTTGCCCCTGTAACTCCTGCTGAAGCGTTGTATAATGAGAATGAGACAGGCACTCATCAAAAACCGCCGAAACTCATGTATATTGAAGATTTTCAGGGTTGGAAGAACCGATTCGAGAACTGGGTTCAAGCTTACAGATTCGAAGCATGGTGTTCTTTACTGAAAGATTACGAGAAGCCAAAGAATGAACGTGGTTTGGAAAAGGGTTTCAATGATTTTACAGAAGCTGATAAGTTGAAGTACACTAGTGAGAAGATGATGATCAGCATCCTTCAGCAAGCTGTTAAAGAAGACATCTTTGTCTTACTTCAACATAACGGAACTGCTAGATCCATCTGGGAAGCTTTGATTCAGAAATTCAGAGGGAGTGCTGATATGATCAAAAACAAGAAGGCATTATTGAAGAAATCATTTGACATGTTTACTGCATTTGATCATGAAACAACCAAACAGACTATAGATAGATACTGTCATTTAGTTTTGGAAATGGGTAGGTTGGATATCAAGAAAGAGGACGATGAGTGGGTTGACAAACTAGCTGAGGCGTTGACGGGTGGTCCGTTGGACAACCCTTAAATGGTTTAAAAAGATTAAAATTCCATGCTTTACTTGGTTATTTGCTTGAATATAGTAACTACGAGTGTTTGTGGCTTTTGTAGGTAAAATGCATAATTCGGTGATGTTAAGTATGTGGAAGCGAGAGGAATGATCGAGGATGATTATTGAGAGACAAACGAGATTGTTCGAGAGTTGTTTCGGGTCATTAAGAATGTTGGATGTGTGAGAAAAATAAAAGAGTAAAGTTCGGGGAACTAAATGTAATTCATGGAAAGTTGTGATGTGAAGCAATAGTGGAGTCACATGTAGGATTGAAGGTTGGCGGCTCTCTTTACAAATGCAGATGGCTTGGTATATGTGGGGAATTTTATTGATTCCATCAAAGATTAAATGAGGAATCATCACAAAATAATAAAACTCACAAAGACTTCTTGGAATTGGAATCATCTTCACGTGAATATGAGGGAATGGATTAGACCCCACAACTTTTGGCAGCACAACATCATCACAAAGAAGCAAAAGTCAACAACATTAATAGGGATCAAGGGCAATTAATAAGGCAACACTATTTTGGGCAGGAAGTTGACAATACACACAAGAGTTGGCGGCACATTATTTTCAGCAAAACATCATCATAAGTGTTTGACGGTAGTTGGACTTCATTGGGCCGCCACACGAAAAAGAGGGACCAACATTGGAGACTTTGGATTGGGCCGCTAACAAGAACATCATCATTGGGCCGACTTCTTAGTGGAGAGAGGCAGTAGTCACGTGAAGGGGTTGTTGGGTGAATGGAACAAAAGAAACCTTAATTAATAAAAAAAGAGAGTAATTAGCAACAACATATAAGTGGCGGCAATTATTAGAATAATATTCATCAACACATCATGATATTTTAGAGGCACATACATCACGTGGATTTCTTTTGTTGGCGACGACTTGGAGAGTTTTTGTAACTTACGTATTAATTGGTAAAGTTGATTGGTCTTTATGTCTCTAATTATTAATTATGATTTTTCGGTTACAAAACATGTAGAGACGAATTTTGGCTAGTGGTTGGAGCTTGAAGTTAATTGTCTTTGATCTTGATGAACAATATTACTTTTGTTATGATGTTGCTTCAAGCCATGTGTGGCTAAACACTTTAAGATCATCCTAGATTGAAGGTTTGCTTGAGACACTTTGTATTTGATTTCCTAATTTCTAGAATAGCAATCCTTATCTTTATGGTTGGTTTGTTATGGTGTGTGATTGTTTGTTAGTAGCTTGTTAATTCTTATGTTAATCTAGTTTGAAACCATACGTTCTTGGTGCCGTTGGCAATCGAGATATCATGGGTATAATTAGGATTGGGTAAGGGTTGATTGATCATCGGGTAACAACCTCACGTTCTAGGAATCTGAGTACTTAGTTCCCTTTCATCACTGCAAGTAATCACACATGAGCTATGTCTATGTAGTTCTTTCTAGTGGAATGATAATATGAATGTCGAAACAAACCGGAAATCTAGGACGGTCTTTTGTCTCTAATTTGCTTACAACCAAACTTTTCTCTTGCAATTTAATTAGTTAAATTTAGTTTTAAAATCACACAACCCAACTCTTGATTTTACTTTTCTTGCAATTAGTTTAATTTTAGGTAACTTAGATAAATCTTCAAATAACACACATTCCACAAACTCCCTGTGTTCGATACCCACTTACTGCTATCTACTTAGTTGTAATTGGATTAAATTTGATTGTGACCGCGACATCACGTCAAATTTTGGCGCCGTTGCCGGGGAAATTGGATCACTTACAATATATGTTGTGTCAAATTTCACCAGGTCAATGTACTCTTTCCTTAGTCTTGATATGCTCATTAGCTTTGAAATATTGGTAGTTAGTTTGTTTGCTTTTGTTTAAAAAAAAAAATAAATAAATACAAAAAGAAACTTGGGGTTTGAGAGTATAAGCAAGTGTTGATGTTCTTGGTTAAAGCGATCTTTTCCTCAAAACCATACATTGGGACAATGTATCCCAAGTGTGGGGATGAGGGGAAAATTTTGAGGTTTTGAAAAAAATAAATAAATTAAATCAAGCAAAACGATGTGAGAATTTGAACACTTTGAATTAACCTCAAATGATGCACCGGCAACCCTTAATACCCTTTGTTCTTGGTGAGAGTTGAAGCCACACATGTCAATAAATAATACTTGTTTTGATGAGAGTGGCGACGGGTGGGGGTGCATTAGAACTTGTGCCTTGATACGGTTTGAGTCCTTAGTTGATGTGAATGTAAAAAGGATAAGGGCAATTAGGTAGCCTCGTCTTGGTGAGTGCGAGTGTGGGATTTGGGGGGTTGGACCTCATTAATTATATATATGAGCATGGTTGCAAGAGGGGCGGGGGTTTGGACATTTAGTTGCCCAATTTTGTGCCTAAAAGCCTATCGTTTGTTACCCCTTAGCTAGTTTCCTAAAAATTTACCCGACTTGACCCGGTCTTATAGTGCTAGTAGTTATTTTAGTAGTGTGTAAATACGTTCGATGTTATGTTGAATGTTTAGAGAAAAAAAAAGTGATGAAAAAAGAAAAAAAAAAGGAGAAAAGAAAAAAAAAATGGAAAAAGCAATGAAAAAAAAAAAGTAATGTTGAGTTGTCTTGTATATAAGTTTAAGTTTGTTTGTTTATTTATTTCATTATGTAATAAAAGACCGGGCAAGTCCTTCGCTACTTCATATATATTCCATGTCCTACCCATTTACCTAGCCTTGTTACAACCTTAAAAGCCCCTTTGATTTGCATTCATATTTGACACTCGTAGGAGGAGGACCGATTTAGGTACAAGCCTATAGTTGTGCAGCTGCCCGTTTGCCTTTTGTGTGTCTAGCTTATCTATGCTAGTGCTTACTTGTAGCCGAGAGGAGAGATTTAGAGAGGGGTGTGTTGTTTGGGTGTTAAGAAAAGAGCTAGTAAAAGGATAACATGTTTTTGCTTGGTTTTTGTTGATCGCGTATGTTTTTGAATAATTTTGAATGGGTTGCTTGGGACAAGCAACGGGTAAGTGTGGGGATGTGACGGGTGGTCCGTTGGACAACCCTTAAATGGTTTAAAAAGATTAAAATTCCATGCTTTACTTGGTTATTTGCTTGAATATAGTAACTACGAGTGTTTGTGGCTTTTGTAGGTAAAATGCATAATTCGGTGATGTTAAGTATGTGGAAGCGAGAGGAATGATCGAGGATGATTATTGAGAGACAAACGAGATTGTTCGAGAGTTGTTTCGGGTCATTAAGAATGTTGGATGTGTGAGAAAAATAAAAGAGTAAAGTTCGGGGAACTAAATGTAATTCATGGAAAGTTGTGATGTGAAGCAATAGTGGAGTCACATGTAGGATTGAAGGTTGGCGGCTCTCTTTACAAATGCAGATGGCTTGGTATATGTGGGGAATTTTATTGATTCCATCAAAGATTAAATGAGGAATCATCACAAAATAATAAAACTCACAAAGACTTCTTGGAATTGGAATCATCTTCACGTGAATATGAGGGAATGGATTAGACCCCACAACTTTTGGCAGCACAACATCATCACAAAGAAGCAAAAGTCAACAACATTAATAGGGATCAAGGGCAATTAATAAGGCAACACTATTTTGGGCAGGAAGTTGACAATACACACAAGAGTTGGCGGCACATTATTTTCAGCAAAACATCATCATAAGTGTTTGACGGTAGTTGGACTTCATTGGGCCGCCACACGAAAAAGAGGGACCAACATTGGAGACTTTGGATTGGGCCGCTAACAAGAACATCATCATTGGGCCGACTTCTTAGTGGAGAGAGGCAGTAGTCACGTGAAGGGGTTGTTGGGTGAATGGAACAAAAGAAACCTTAATTAATAAAAAAAGAGAGTAATTAGCAACAACATATAAGTGGCGGCAATTATTAGAATAATATTCATCAACACATCATGATATTTTAGAGGCACATACATCACGTGGATTTCTTTTGTTGGCGACGACTTGGAGAGTTTTTGTAACTTACGTATTAATTGGTAAAGTTGATTGGTCTTTATGTCTCTAATTATTAATTATGATTTTTCGGTTACAAAACATGTAGAGACGAATTTTGGCTAGTGGTTGGAGCTTGAAGTTAATTGTCTTTGATCTTGATGAACAATATTACTTTTGTTATGATGTTGCTTCAAGCCATGTGTGGCTAAACACTTTAAGATCATCCTAGATTGAAGGTTTGCTTGAGACACTTTGTATTTGATTTCCTAATTTCTAGAATAGCAATCCTTATCTTTATGGTTGGTTTGTTATGGTGTGTGATTGTTTGTTAGTAGCTTGTTAATTCTTATGTTAATCTAGTTTGAAACCATACGTTCTTGGTGCCGTTGGCAATCGAGATATCATGGGTATAATTAGGATTGGGTAAGGGTTGATTGATCATCGGGTAACAACCTCACGTTCTAGGAATCTGAGTACTTAGTTCCCTTTCATCACTGCAAGTAATCACACATGAGCTATGTCTATGTAGTTCTTTCTAGTGGAATGATAATATGAATGTCGAAACAAACCGGAAATCTAGGACGGTCTTTTGTCTCTAATTTGCTTACAACCAAACTTTTCTCTTGCAATTTAATTAGTTAAATTTAGTTTTAAAATCACACAACCCAACTCTTGATTTTACTTTTCTTGCAATTAGTTTAATTTTAGGTAACTTAGATAAATCTTCAAATAACACACATTCCACAAACTCCCTGTGTTCGATACCCACTTACTGCTATCTACTTAGTTGTAATTGGATTAAATTTGATTATGACCGCGACATCACGTCAGGCGTTACCACAGCACAAGTGGGGAACATATTTGATGTTTGTGAAACTTATGAGAAAGTCTGAGAATATGAATTTGGCTCAGTTTATTCAGAAAATCGAAGAGCAGGAGCTGGATATTCAAAAGACAGCTATCATGACCAATCCAAATGCAAAGCAAGATGTCAGTCTGTACTATCGAGGGAACAAGTTTGAGACCACTCATAATCAAAGTCCAAAGATTAGTACTGCATTCAGTGCTGATGGTTCTGCAAGTCCAAATGCAAGTACTACAACTCAAAGTGGTGGATCTACTTCATCATTCTCAAGCTTTGATCCAAACAACAATACACCTAGTCCTCAAAATCAAAATTCTACAAATCTGCAGTGCAATGTGACACTGAACATCCAGAATGGTCAAGCTCTTTCTCCTGAGGTGGCAAAGCAACACATGGCATCTCTTGTCGCCATGTTAGAGTCGTATGAAAGCCTGATTGCCGGAAGAATTGGTAATCCGATGCTTACAAAAGAAGATTACGGCCAAATTGATGCAGAAGAGCTTGAGCTGATGGATGTGAAGTGGTGCTTAGCTAGTGCCTGCAGGAGAGCTGAAAAATTTCAACAAATTACTGGCAGAGACGAGTTCCGAGGAATGGCTGCTTCTCCACTTGGTTTTGACAAGTCAAAAGTTACCTGTTTCCGATGTAAAGGAAAAGGTCACTTTAAACGAGAATGTAAAAACCAAGAGTCAACTGGAAGTCAAGAAAAGAGCAATTATTATCAGAAATCAATCTTTCATCAAATCGATCAAAAACCTCAACAAAAGGAACCACAAACTGCTCATGGGAGAATGATTGAAGAAGCCAATAGGAAAGCTTATTATGGGATAATTGATCAGAATGATGAGGTTGTTGCAAAGGAATTTAGCTGGGACAAGTATATACCTAGTGAAACTAAATCTAATGTGGCACTTGTTACCAGGATTCTGGATCAAAATGAAGATTGTCATAAAAGAATTCCGATATTTCCAGATCTTGGAAGTGATGTTGATACGGATGATGAGGAAGAGTATCTTAACAAATGTAGAAAAAGCATTGATCCTGACAGTTTTAATTTTTTCTATGCAGATAAAGTTGAGATACTGAATCAGAAGAAGATTGCTCGATTGCAGAGAGAGCTAGAAGCAGCAAAGCTACTCGCTGATGAAAAGGCGAAGACTGAAGCTGTAGAAACAAAAGATGAAGCAACTGCTGAGATTGCAATAGAGAAGATTGTTGAAGTAGAGAAAGTAGTGGAGAAAATTGTCGAAGTCGAGAAACTCATGGAAGTCGAAAAGATAATTGAAAAAGTAGTTGAAGTTACAAAGCCTTGTGAGAAATGTTCAGAATTTTGCAAAGTTTGTGAAGAAAAAGACAAAAAGATTGCTGAGCTAGAGAAAATGAAAGAAGATTTACTGTTTGATGTGAAGTATATGAAAGAGTCATACGACGTATTAAACAGGACAGTTGACAGTTTAAAAAGAGCAAATGCAGAATTTGAAAAGGCAAATGACAAGATGAGTGCAACTTTAATGACAAAGCAAAGCGTCATCAATGACTATATTGAATACTGTGCTAACTTGAAGAAGGAGTTGGAATTTGAGAAAATTGAGAGTGAAAGGATCAACAGATTACTTTTGAGTTATACTACTTGTGATTATCTGATTGATCGTGTTTATCCTACTGTTGCAGGTCTTGAAGCGTTCAAGAAGAAAGAAAAAGAAGAGGATACTGGTAAGAAACCAAGTGTCAAGTATAACAGATGTCCGCCTCCTATCTTTGAGAGTTATTCCCCAGGAAACCAAACGAGGAACAAGTAGACAAGGCTCTAAACATCAAATTAAAGTCTGAAATCACTGATGAATTACCAGACAATATTGATGTTACATTCACAGCGTCTGACACTGATCATGAGTCCGAATTAGTTAAAAGAGTTGTCGATCAGGTGTTGGATATGGATGAAGAGTCAAAGTCGGAGTCTAAGTCTGATAGTTTGAGTTCGTCTGAGAAAAGTCCAAGTTCGCCGGTTAAGAGGGTTTACAATAAAGAATTCTTGTTATCAAAATTTAATTTGAATGACGAATCAATCAAAGTAGTGTATACATTGAATGATTCAGACAAATTATATTCTGATGAGGAATTTCCAATAAGAAGTGTCAAAACTGAAATGATCAAACAGGTTTTCAAATTAACAGAAATTAATATTTCTGAAATAAAAGATTTAAATCTTGCTGAAAAACCTAAAAAGTACACTTCAAGAGTTCAACAGAGATTGAACAAGAAAAAGGGTTACAGTTATGGTTCAGGTTATCGAAAGAAACCAAACCACAACCGTAATTTCAAAAAACAAGGTCTTGGTTTTAATTCTTCAGAAAATTATAAAAATCAGAAAACTTATAAACCAAAAACAAAATTTGTTTCAGGAGGAAGTTCAGAGGATGAACAGAAGAAACCGTTCTGGAAGCAGTCAAACCAGGAGTTTCTTGCTGAAGTGAAGAAGAATGTGAGAAGGTTTGCTGAAAAAGTTGATAGAAGAACATGTTTTAAATGTCAGGAAGTTGGACACATAGCTTGGAATTGCCCCAAGACCAACTACCAAAAACAGGAAGTTTCTTCTAACTCTGTTTTGAGAAAGACTTGTGTTGATAAGAAAGAACTACCTGTAAAAATTGTTAAAAAGTTTGAAAATTCTACTTCTGAGGAAGGAGAAAGTTCAAAACGGTTTTACAAAAGAAAAGGTGATTTGAGTAAACAAAAGTGGGTGGTTAAATCTGAGGGTAATTCTGACAATGAATCTGATTCCATAAAATCAGATGAGTCATCTGTTGAGAAAAAGATTGTGAATTCCGTTCCAGAAGTGAACGATGAGAATTTTCCTAAATTGTCAAAAGAAAATTTGATGAAGAAAGTGGGAAAGGTAGAGATCTCAAATCAATTCTTCGCTGATGAGGGAGAATTTGATGTTGAGAAGGCTTTCAACGGGAAAGTCAAACATATTTTTGGTAAGATGGTAGACAGGAAGGTAAAGGATGCTAAAGAGTTTTACAAATCAAAGTGTTTGTGGGATAGATGTGTTCCAAAATCACTCAAGGCTGATGAGGCCTGGGTGGACATAATGTTTGAGTAAAAACCGGACTTGCCGGAGCTCCCAGGTTGGTAAGAGTGGAGCAGGAATCGGCATCTTTCTTAGCAAATGATCCTACAATTGGTACAATTGGTAAAGTACAGGTGGTATTTTTGAATTGTTATATTTTGATGTGCAAGTGGTTATGGTTGGTAAAGTGAACCTGCTAGTAGTTGTTGAAGGTTTTCACTGACAAGTGGTTAATAAAGGTCATTTAGTTGAACTTGATTGGACCATATTTACAAATGATTGTTTGGAAAAACAACATGATGAACCCCTAACTTTACAAGTGGTAAAATCAACAAAACTAATTTTCCGGAAAAACCATTTGATTAAAACAAACTTAAGTGTTTTGAAATCACAATGGGAAAATAGTTTGTTGTAATGGGGAGTTCTGATTGTTTATGCCAAGTGGATGGCGATTTGAAGTGATTTGATATCAGTTGTCACTTTATTGTATAGTTTATTTTCAAATTTCCTAAAATGTGTTTGCATTTTAGGGGGAGTAAAATTTTTTTCAGAAAATCCAAAAACATTTGAAAATTTGAAAAAGCCAAAAACATGATAAAATCAAAAATGAGTTTTGTTGACAAAAAGAGGAAATGATAGTACATCAGTGGACGATCACGGCATGCTAAAGAAATGGAAAGTCAAATGTGATAAACAATCTCACTGTGGATATGTCAGTAGGTTTTTGCACATTTAGTAAATTGTGACGAGATATAAACATAAAATTTACTTACGTCTAAGTGGGGAACACCTCCAGGATATATAGGTAACCCCTGAAATCTTGTTTGAAGGGTCCCGTATTCTGAGATACTAGGTCTTTATGCTTAGTGATATCTGGGGTATTATCCCGGGACTTCTGATTTTGCGGAAGCAATGGCCTAGTCCCTGGAGAATACTTTACGCTGCTTTGAAATATAAGCCTCCCCTCAGCATAAAAAAATGATAACACATTGCAAAATGGTTAATCATGTGCTGTTGAAAAGAAGATCCCCAAAGGGGACCCACCAAAAGTCGAAGCCGTCATCTCTCTGCGTATCGAAAGATCGACCTGAGCTCTCACGACCCTCGCAATTAACCCCTTACAGATATCATTTAGGTATACTCACCTGTAAGACTGAATACTGGGGTCTGGATACGGGAGTATATACTGAGGTGGGACACATGTAGATGTTTAAGTGCTAAAACACTAATTCGTATCTCGAAGCAGTTGAACTTTGTGTGAAAATTTAAGTGGAAAAGTATACTGACAATCTAGGTGAATTGTTTAGAACTTAAAATGAAATGAAGCTTAACGGTGTTGGTGAATTGTCTCATAAACTGATATGATCCTCTTACGCAAACTCACAAAAATATTGTCTGTAAATATTTCTTTACTGCATTTCATTCTTTTCAAAAATCCAAAAAGGTTTTCGGTGTGTTTTAGCATAAATTTTGAAAATTAAAAAAGATTTTAGACAACTGATGTTGAAAAGCTGATTTTCAAAATTCCGAGTGCTGAACATGACGAACAGGTTTGGGAAAGTTTGTTTGAAAATGTGTGAAATGATAATGATAATCATTCTAGTGGTTCATCAGAAATTGACATGATAAATCTTTCTATTCAGGGTTGTATCTTCAAGTGATTAGTGAAGTTTCTAAATTTGTTATATCTTATCTTTTATGAAACTTATGTTTTGGGTAGAGAATATGCAGGTGAGTCAGATTACGATACCTGAACCTGTGAAAGCCAGACTACGATCCCAGCACAAGTTGAGGGGGAGTCTGTTAGAGAAAGAGAGTCTGAAGATGCTAGAGCTAGGAGCCAGAGATCCTGAAAGAGAATTGGAAATAGGATAGAGCCGGTTAGAGTGAAGGCAGCTCGAAGACTGATCAAGACTGAAGACTTAAAGATACGACATTGTCAAAGACTCGACACTTAAGACTCCGTCAACATCTGAGGGGGAGTTTGTTGGTGCAGTCATCTGTCGACTACGTCTTAATATCGAGTCTCGATCTCGTTGCGGGTCCGATCGGGTATGACATCACGAGTGACATCACCAAGGTGACATCACAAGTGATGTCATGATACAAGAAATGGTCGTTTACATTATCTTACACAAAAGACAAATATATGTGTTGGTTTTGATTGGACCACTAGGAGGTCCAATGAGAAGCATTGGTTTGAAAGTCAAATGAAGTTCATTATGGAAGTTCACAAGAAGACAAAAGAATAGATGGTCAATGAAGAGGTTCGCTTATATGGCAACATGGTGGTTCGCTTATACGGCAATTTTGTCAGTTCGCTTTTACGGCATCCATGTGGTTCGCTTTTATGGTAATGCTCTATGAGCGGTCCAGAATTAGTATAAATAGGCTTATTGTCAATTCATTTGTAACGTTGTTCAGATCTGATACCGAGGTATTGCCGGTGTTCCTTGTCAATGTAAACGCTGTAAAATCAATATACAAGAGATTTAAAGTGTGATTCTAGTTGTGTACACGTCCGTTTCTTTGTTTCCGCCTCTGAAACGGATTTGAGCTCTTCCGAACGACTCGTTTAGGTCGAAATCGATCCTACAGGAACTCACATGGGAAGCGTAATATGAAATGAGGAAGCACTATCCTTTTCTGTTTGGTATGTGCACATTTAAATTTGTTATGTGCCCAGGTTTCGGGGACGAAACCTCTTTTAAAGGGGGTAGACTTGTAACGCCCCATAAATCGGTTAATATTAAAATAAATGAAAGTGAACAAAAAACTAACTTAGTTGATGGGTTATAATAAGATATAAGTTAAATGTTGGGAAAATGCTTGAATTAGATACTTATTAAACTTGGAAGGGTGTAATGTGTAAAGTTTTATTAGTTAGGGAATTATAATGTAGAAACCCAAAACACACACCTTGATGCGTGTCTGGGATCGATCGAACAGGAGAAAGCAAGGTGAAAACCCTTGCTCTTGCTAATTCACTCAATTGATCAAGGAATTCAAGTCAAATCTGTTGCATGTCTCAAGATTTTCGATTATCTATACATACATAGTGAAGTGGTAAGTTTAATTTTCTGAAAATATGATTTGTAGAATGAGGGGTTAAACCCAATCTCGATTTCTTGTATCTAATGTGGGAAATCTGAGTTAGAATTGCTTTCTAGAACAAGAATCATGTTTGATTTAGGTTGCATGAGAGGTTGTAGTGAAACCCCACTTTGTGAAATTGTGTTATGATTAGGAAGATCATAATGATTATGATTGTATGTTATCTTGATATGTGATCTTGTTTGTAATACTTGAATGCTAGATAAATTGATGTAGGAGGAAATAGTTATGTAAATTAGAGTAGATGTGAATGTTGGATGATGATGAACTAGTAAAACTGTGCTTTAAAGACTTGTACCTTATACCTTAATTATGATGCCTACCAAGTGTTTGATGAAATGCTTAAGAGATGAATGTATGTGTAACATGGAAAATGATAGAATGAAGTAAATAGACTAAATGAATGAATGAATGTTGTAATGTAGGCGTGAAGGAAGAAGGTACGAGCACTAGGAAAACGGAAGGCACGCAAGACCGAGGTATGTTCCGTTGCATACGAAACCTTACTTAAACTTTTGATAATCATGTAAAACAATCCTTGTTATAATGATTATGGTAAATAGTAAGAAGGTAACAAATCCCTTGCGGATTTGGTTATGATAACGAAGTTATAATAAGCTATGTAAGTCGACCGGTTCGAGTTGAACAAGTCGAGTAAGAATAAGGTACTATCCAATTAGAATGGGTGGTCATGAATGAATAATAGATGTAAGAAGTTCAATTCGTTATACGGATAGAATGAAAGAATTATGTCGAAAGCGATTAACCCGATGTTATCGGGTCGTAAGTGATATGCTTGAATCTCATTATGAGAGTATATGCCAACCCACTTAATTGGGTAATCGAATGCGTAAGAGAAATGGAGAAAATAAAACGAATGGAATTATAATGATGGTATTGTAAGCGAAACAAGTATTATGATTAACTTTTTAAAGCTTTGTTGTGTATGTAGGTAAATCCTCATCTTAGGCGACTTGGAGAATTGGAGCGAGCACGTGTTCATGATATGTCATACCAAGCGCTTCCGCTAGTTGCTGATGTGTGCAAAATGCAACATATAAATTACATCAAACAAGGCATAAAACTAACCCTTTTTAAGTACTAATATTGGAAAAAGAGTGTTTTTGTCTTCCTTTTGTATTTTCAGGATTAAATGAGCTCAAAAACACAAAAGAAGCAAAAAGACAGCTAAATCCAACATAAATACAAGGAAAGGAACATTAGTGGACTGCCCGACCCCTCAACGGCACCTTCCAAAGCAAATTAGAGAAGTCAGATGACTGAACACGCCCCGTGCTCAGCCAGCACGGGGGCGTGCCCAAGAAGCAGCAGAAAAGACAAATCTATAGAAGCTTCTATTGCCCACCACGGGGCCGTGCCCAGCGGACACGGGGGCGTGTCGAAAGTACAGCAGGCGCATTTATTGTAATTGCGAATTACAATTAATGAGGAGAGAGAGTGTCAGACAGACACGGGGCCGTGTCCAGCGGACACGGGGCCGTGTCCAGCTCTCTGTTCAGCCTATAAATAGGAGTGCTTGGATTCATTTCATCTCATCCCTTGGCACACCACCTCTCTCACACTTCATCCACCACCCACCACCATCACAACACCATCATCCACCACCATCATCCATTGTCCATCGTAGAGTGTGTGAGTCGTCTCAGGATCCAAGATTGATCGTAAGAGTTCTTGACAATCAAGGCCATGTTTGCCTAAGTCTCTTACATCACTTGGTGAAGACAAAGTGTCTAGTATAATACTTTTTATTTCTAATCTTTTGCACTTTTTATTTGGTTTTGTATTAATGACTTTAATAACTAGTTACTTATGTTGAAGGTGATCTTTCCTTATCGTTTGTCCGTGGTGTCTTGGCATTATTTTATTGTCTATATAAAATAAAGGATTTTCACCATTCATATCTCCACGGTCTATATGGAGGTATGTTGGCTACCTGGTCGGGGGTTAAGGGAACGGTTTGGTAAAGGTCTTGCCATTGTTCAACGTTTAGAGGTCCTGCAATGGACCTGGGTCAAATTTAGTAGGACCTCCTTCAATGCTTCACGGTATTGGATGGCGGGGGTCCAAACTCTTTGATCCCCTCATAAGTTAACTACTATTAATACTATAACCCGGCTATTTAGGACTGTATCCCTGCTGACTCAGACTACTTAGCCGAGGGTAACGTCACCGCCAAAAGCGGGGCCTACCACAATACTGCATTAATAACTTAATTCATTATCTTCCAATAATCCACCCTTTTAGGATTGTATCCTTGCTGACTCAAACTACTGGGGTGAGGGTAACGTCACCTTCAAAAGAGGGGCCTACTACAATAACTAAGATAATCTCTTAATTATGTGCAAAAGTGCGGAAATAATCAAAGGTTATACTAGATACGAGTCGGAACCAAGTGATTCATCTTGTCTATCTGTTTTTATTTTATTTTTATTTTCAGCATTTTAGTTAGTTTTTATTTTTCTTAGCTTAAAACATTTTTCTAAACTTTTATTTTTGATTAGACGTTGAGGATAAACCGGTACTAAAAGCTCTTGTGTCCTTGGACGACCTCGGTATCTTACCAACGCTATACTACACTCAACGATGGGTGCACTTGCCCATATGTGTGTTTAGTGTTAGTGAAATATCGTGTTTTATAAATTTAAAACTTGGCTAAAATAAGTGTTAAAAAGGGCTTAAAATATACACCTAATATATATAACACTTTACCGCACATCAAGTTTTTGGCGCCGTTGCCGGGGACACAAGGATTTTAAGAAAGTTAGGAATCAACGGCCTAATCATCTTTTATTTTTCTTTTTAATTTTTTAGGATTTTCTTAGTTTTTCAGCTTCTGCAACGCTTAGCACGGGCCGTGCCCGGTCAGACACGGGCCGTGCCCAGCATCATCACTGGCAGTTTTTATTTTCTGAGTTACAGAGAGCTGAACACGGGGCCGTGTCGGTGCAACACGGGGTCGTGTCCACTTCCCAGTAACAGGGATCCAGAAATCAATTACTGTGCCTCTGAACACGGGCCGTGTGCACTGAGCACGGGGCCGTGTTGAATGTTCTGACCAACGTTCTTTTCTGTTTTTATTGCAGGACTTGGAACCTAGGCGCCACGTCTGAACCTCCTACGTAGTGCATGAGCTCCAGTTCTAGTAGAGACATAAAAGAACCTCTAGAAGAACCCGAACGCTTTCTCAGAAAAAGACTTAAAGCCAAAAATCAAGAGAAAGTTTCGGGGGACCCACTTCCGATGGCGGACCAACGTACCCTCATGGATTACCTACGGCCCACCGTAGGCAATCTCGGCGCCGCTATCAATGCACCGAATGTCGAAGCCAATAACTTCGAACTTCGGCCGCATTTGATACAAATGCTCCAAAACTCCGCAACCTTCCACGGGCTTGCGGACGAGGATCCCCATCTACATATTACTAACTTCTTAGAAATATGTGATACCTTTCGGATCAATGGAGCATCAAATGACGCCATCCGCCTTCGAATGTTTCCATTTTTACTAAAAGACCGAGCTAAGGCTTGGCTTAACACCCTCCCAGTTGGATCGGTAAACACTTGGGATGAACTTGCCCAAAAGTTTCTATATAAGTATTTCCCTCCTGCTAAAACGGCTAAATTAATGACTGAAATTAATACATACTCACAAGAGGATGGGGAGTCCTTATATGAAACTTGGGAAAGGTTCAAGGAGCTTCTAAGAAAGTGTCCTCATCACGGTCTAGCGGTGTGGCAACAAGTATCCACTTTCTACAATGGGTTGTTGCCACACACAAGACAAACACTTGATTCAAGCTCCGGGGGACTTTTAGGTAATCGTCGCCCAAATGAAATATATAACCAAATTGAGGAAATTGCTCAAACCAATTTTCAATGGCACACCCCCCGAGGTAATAAATCTATTGCCCCGGGCGCCCATAAGGTTGATGAAAGCACCTCTTTACAAGCCCAAATCGAAGCCCTCTCTTCAAAAATCAAAAAGCCAGAAATGACAAAAGTGGCCTCGGTTATGGCTTGTGAAGGATGTGGTGGGTCACATGAAAATTGGAGTTGTATGAAAGAATTAGATGAACAAACAGAAACAGTAAACTACATGGATAATAGACCTAGGCCGTCGGGTCCTCCAACGGGTACCTACAACCAAGGATGGCGTAACCACCCAAATCTTGGTTGGAGAGATCCCGGTAATAGTAGTAACCAACAAAACCAACGAACTAATTTTCAACAACCGCAAAATTTCTCTCAACAACAAGGTGGAAGAGAAAGGCTTGAAGATACCGTATCTCGCCTCATCTCTGACACCGAAAAGAAAAACTCGGATCGATTTCAACAATTGGAATCGAATTTCAGAAATCAACAAGCTAGCATTCAAAACGTTGAAAAACAATTAAATCAACTAGCTCAAAATTTATCCGAGAGACCACAAGGCGCGTTACCTAGTAATACCGAAACGAACCCGAAGGCACAAGTACATCTCATCACATTAAGAAATCGAACCGTGGGTCCCGAGGATGCTCCATTGCCGCCAAATGAAGGAAGCCATTCTAGCCAGCCTATGACTCCTCCTGCGCCAGAAAAGGTTTCTACACCAAATCAAGAGGCCACCAAGACTCCTCCAATTCCGTACCCCGGTAGGTTAAATCGTCAAAAGGCCGATGAGCAATTCGCGAAGTTCGAAAGTTTACTAAAACAATTGCATGTTAATATTCCTTTTATTGAGGTCCTAACCCAAATGCCTAAATATGCAAAATTCATGAGGGATTTCCTCACTCACAAAAGGAAAATTGAATCATTGCAATTAGTTAACTTAGGCGAAGAATGCTCAGCTTTAGTACTCAACAAACTTCCACAAAAGAAAATCGACCCCGGGAGCTTCACAATCCCTTGTTCGATTGGGAAGTCTCCCGTCCGAAATGCTTTAGCCGATCTTGGGGCTAGCATCAACCTCATGCCCACATCAATGTTCAAGCGACTCGGCCTAGGAACAACAAGCCCTACAAAGATGAGCATACAACTCGCCGACAGGTCCGTCAAATTCCCACAAGGTATTGCCGAGAATCTGCTAGTCAAGGTTGACAAATTCGTCTTTCCAACCGACTTTGTCATCCTAGACATGGAAGAAGACACCGATGTCCACCTCATCCTCGGTAGGCCATTTCTAGCCACCGCCCAAGCATTGGTGGATATGAATGACGGAACTCTAACATTGAAGTTTGGGGATGAGGAAGTGAAATTTGAATGTGGAAAGCGAGTAGAGGAAAAAGATCTGGTCAACTACATGAAGGTCATAGACTCAAGCTTGGATGACGCTCTCCGACGGTGTAACATGGGATGCAACACATCCCACTTGGGTAACATATGACCAGGCTTCGGGTCTAGCCAAGGACCCTTATAAACGTGGCGCACCATGGAGGCATTCCACGGAACTATCCTTAGTTAATTTAGATTAGTTTTTATGTTTTCTAGTTAATTTTAATTTTCAGGAATAAAACACACTCATGGTGGTAAAGGATGAAAAGGGGAACGAGAAAAATGAACTCATGCACAAGAACAAGGCAACCCGACAATTCTCTCCAGTCCAGAAGGTACAACACGGGCCGTGCACAACCAACACGGCCCCGTGCCGAACCACCTGCAGAAAAACGCCCAGTTCAGGTACCTGGACACGGGTCGTGTTCACCCAACACGCCCCCGTGTCCAGACTTCTGTCTCTCTTATTTTAATTTTGTTACTGGCACTTGAACACGGGGCCGTGCCCGGATAACACGAGGGCCGTGTTCAGTGCCCAGTAACACAATTTTTTGCTTTTTAAACACTATTTTACACTTCTAATCAACCTAAAAATTTATTTTTGGGACACATTGAGGACAATGTGTAATTTAAGTGTGGGGGGGAATGCTAAAATCTTGAATTTTGCAAGTCCTAAATACAAGCCTTACACAAAACTCTATTGGAACCGCTAATCACCCCAAATTTTTTCAAAAATTTCATTTTTTTTACTTGTCTAGGTTTAACTCGGGAAATTCAAGTTCTCAAAAAAGGTTATATTTTTAAGAATTTACAACCAATAGCGTAGTGATAAAAAGAACCAACATAAGAAAATTATGAAAAGGCATGACAAACCTAGTTAAAATTTGATTATATATACTTGATCACATAAAAACCCATTCCCACAAAAGTGAGTTTTGAGCCTTTATTGAGCATACAAATTTACATCTTTAGACTAAATGCTCATTTTTTGTTTCTTGTGTGAATAGCCGCTTGGTTCTTACGACTCTAGAACTTGCCATGATGATACATTCCCGGTCCTTATCAACTTAAACCCGAGTAAGTAAATGATGGAGGCATTAGGACTAACCCCTTTTTATTTCTACACCATTATTTTTCTTTTTCTTTTACCACCTACCCAAAAATCCCCCTAGTTAACCCCTTTGAGCCTAAACCTTTTCATTTCATCACCCAAACCAAAAACCCTTTTACCCACCAAAACCTTTTTCATTTTTAACCCTTTGTTTTAGTAACAAGTTCGGTTTTTCGTATGATCAAAAAAAAAATGTGTGTTATTAATGAAGCAAAAAGAAAATAAACAAACAAAGTCATCAAAAATAACTTTGTTTGAATAAAAGCTTCATTAAAATAAAAAGTTACAAAAATAGGAAGTCCTACAAAAACCGACACTTGTTACGTCTTTTCGCCCTTTTTCTACTAACTACTAACCACTTTCCCAACCACCTACCTTTAACCCAAGCCTAACCCTTAACCCACAAAGTCCTCTTGATATTTACAACGGTATAAAAGTTAAAAAGGAGGAGGATTGATTGCTTGGCAAGCCTATGGTAGGAATAAGTTCCATGCCGCTCTCGAGTGATTCACTAAAAATACACCTTCGGCCGAGTGTGAGTGATTTCTCCCGTGAGGTATGTGAGCTTGTATATAAATGGAATTTTAAAAAAAAAAGGCATGTTATGCCCAAATAAGTAATTTCTCCTATGAAACGTTCTAAATAAATCATTACGAATAGGAGTGTAAATAAATAAAAATAAAACCCAAAAAGATCTTGGACATCCCGACACTCTACGACAAGCCCAAAACCTTCTCTTCTACCTATTCCATTTGGGAGTGTAAGCCACATATTAAAGAGTTTTGCTTGAGGACAAGCAAAAGTTCAAGTGTGGGGGTATTTGATGTGTGCAAAATGCAACATATAAATTACATCAAACAAGGCATAAAACTAACCCTTTTTAAGTACTAATATTGGAAAAAGAGTGTTTTTGTCTTCCTTTTGTATTTTCAGGATTAAATGAGCTCAAAAACACAAAAGAAGCAAAAAGACAGCTAAATCCAACATAAATACAAGGAAAGGAACATTAGTGGACTGCCCGACCCCTCAACGGCACCTTCCAAAGCAAATTAGAGAAGTCAGATGACTGAACACGCCCCGTGCTCAGCCAGCACGGGGGCGTGCCCAAGAAGCAGCAGAAAAGACAAATCTATAGAAGCTTCTATTGCCCACCACGGGGCCGTGCCCAGCGGACACGGGGGCGTGTCGAAAGTACAGCAGGCGCATTTATTGTAATTGCGAATTACAATTAATGAGGAGAGAGAGTGTCAGACAGACACGGGGTCGTGTCCAGCGGACACGGGGCCGTGTCCAGCTCTCTGTTCAGCCTATAAATAGGAGTGCTTGGATTCATTTCATCTCATCCCTTGGCACACCACCTCTCTCACACTTCATCCACCACCCACCACCATCACAACACCATCATCCACCACCATCATCCATTGTCCATCGTAGAGTGTGTGAGTCGTCTCAGGATCCAAGATTGATCGTAAGAGTTCTTGACAATCAAGGCCATGTTTGCCTAAGTCTCTTACATCACTTGGTGAAGACAAAGTGTCTAGTATAATACTTTTTATTTCTAATCTTTTGCACTTTTTATTTGGTTTTGTATTAATGACTTTAATAACTAGTTACTTATGTTGAAGGTGATCTTTCCTTATCGTTTGTCCGTGGTGTCTTGGCATTATTTTATTGTCTATATAAA
The DNA here is from genome assembly GCA_030545235.1 of Helianthus tuberosus. NCBI lineage: Eukaryota > Viridiplantae > Streptophyta > Magnoliopsida > Asterales > Asteraceae > Helianthus > Helianthus tuberosus. The sequence goes on from CM060400.1 coordinate 152,510,192, forward strand.
ATAAAGGATTTTCACCATTCATATCTCCACGGTCTATATGGAGGTATGTTGGCTACCTGGTCGGGGGTTAAGGGAACAGTTTGGTAAAGGTCTTGCCATTGTTCAGCGTTTAGAGGTCCTGCAATGGACCTGGGTCAAATTTAGTAGGACCTCCTTCAATGCTTCACGGTATTGGATGGCGGGGGTCCAAACTCTTTGATCCCCTCATAAGTTAACTACTATTAATACTATAACCCGGCTATTTAGGACTGTATCCCTGCTGACTCAGACTACTTAGCCGAGGGTAACGTCACCGCCAAAAGCGGGGCCTACCACAATACTGCATTAATAACTTAATTCATTATCTTCCAATAATCCACCCTTTTAGGATTGTATCCTTGCTGACTCAAACTACTGGGGTGAGGGTAACGTCACCTTCAAAAGAGGGGCCTACTACAATAACTAAGATAATCTCTTAATTATGTGCAAAAGTGCGGAAATAATCAAAGGTTATACTAGATACGAGTCGGAACCAAGTGATTCATCTTGTCTATCTGTTTTTATTTTATTTTTATTTTCAGCATTTTAGTTAGTTTTTATTTTTCTTAGCTTAAAACATTTTTCTAAACTTTTATTTTTGATTAGACGTTGAGGATAAACCGGTACTAAAAGCTCTTGTGTCCTTGGACGACCTCGGTATCTTACCAACGCTATACTACACTCAACGATGGGTGCACTTGCCCATATGTGTGTTTAGTGTTAGTGAAATATCGTGTTTTATAAATTTAAAACTTGGCTAAAATAAGTGTTAAAAAGGGCTTAAAATATACACCTAATATATATAACACTTTACCGCACATCAGTTGCATTAATGTTTTGTGTCAAATACTTGTTCATTTTGTATAACCTTGTTAGTTGTCGTACTTTTCAAAACTTGAAGTGATGGGTCTTAGTTGTGTTTAGTCGAATGGTTATTAGACATTATCTTTTGAATATTGTAAGCAAACAGGGGTACCCTCGTCTTACAAACGGGTCATGCCCAATTTTTGTTTTAAATATGTACTAGTGTTGCTAAAATTAAAGTCTTAAAATTTTAAAGTTGCTATTTTATAAAGATGAATAAGCGGTCCTAACATTATTATTTAATTTGGCAGCGGAAATGTTGACAGGATCTTTTAAACTGAAAACATCCAATTATTTTATTTCACACTTTTGAGATAAAACCCCATAATTTACAATAAAGGAATTTCACGAGGAAATTCCCTGTTTTACAAAACATGTTTATTTGTTTTATTTACTGAGCCACATTCTTTAAGCTGGTGTGCTATGCGACACCTTCCCTGGTTCACAGTAAATCACCTTAAACATGTTTAAAAAGGTTTTATCAGCGGGGAAATACTGGCGAGTCACTCAAGTTATAAAATGACACGTTAGTTATAGATTACAGCATAAGAGCGATTACAATGGCTACTATCTTATTTTTATCTGGCGCCGTGTCACACGCTGGTGACGATGGTCATACCACTATTGGTCTTTTCACCCAAGTAGTGATGATTATCACTGTTAGGTTGGTGAACCTAATAGTGAGAAATTAGTAATGTGCACAATACCCCACTTGCCAGTGATTCAAGATAACCAAGACTTAATCCCTGTAATTATAACTCTTGAAAATAATTTGAGTATTGTAAAACATTGTTGATAAAAAGAGAATGACTCACATTGCAAATTTAGACGGGCAGAGTTTTGCCTACTGATTTTAGCCTGATAACCTGGTTAAATAACAATGCACACGAAATTAGGTCAGTAACTTAAACATCCATCGGATCGGTTTCAATCGATCGGACATTGTATCATAGCAGTGATCGAGTTAATACCATTTATCGTAGCAGCGTCCCGACACCTTAATACTCGTTTTTAGGCAGAAAATGGACGTTTTGAACTAAAATTTCGAACACAGAAGCAATGTCCCATGCACAGTCAATTTATAGCAGATACTTAGGTTTTACGCGGCCCGCGTAAACCTTAACAACAATCTTACGCGGCCCGCGAGGGCCCCCTAGTCTACGGTTAGGGCTAGCGTGTCACGTGTAGGCCTGCCAGGTGGCTGACACGTGGCCTAGAACGCGTCCCGGTCTCCAGATGTCCTGTCGCGGCCCGCGTAAGCCCAGGCTTAAGTCTTACGCGGCCCGCCTAAAATCCAAATTCCTGGTTTTCTTGGTTTTTCATGAGCATTAGGGTTTCAGGGGTCTGGGTTTTCGCTTACGGGTCATTTTTGGACGTTTTTGCAGGTCCTTGCACCTTGGTTATCCAATTATCTCCTAAGTCCAAATTAATGACATTGGTTGATAATTTCAAACAACTTTAAAATCTTCATTTTAAAATTCAAGTTTCAAATTAATGAACTTGTTATTTCAAGATATGCTCATCATCTTCAGATTTTGAAATTCAGCTTTCCATCATCGGTTGTCTAAACATAAAATGAACTAAAATCTTTTTGTATTTTACAAACTTTATGCTAAAACACATCGAAAATCTTTTTGTGATTTTATCTGTAATGAAATGCACAACAAAATATTTACAGACATATTTTTGTTAAGTTTGTGTCAGAGGATCATATCAGTTTATGAGACACATCACTAACACCGTTGTTCTATTTAAATTGTAAGCTTTAAACGATTCATTTAGATTGTCAGTATACTGATCCACTTAAATTTTCACCAAACTTCAATTGATTCAAGATACGAGATTAGTGTTTTAAGAACTAACTTAAACGCGTGTCCCATCTCAGAATATACTCCCGTATCAAGATTCCCTAGATTCAGTCTTACAGGTGAATATACCTAAATAATATCTGTCTCTGGGTTAGTGTAAGGCCTTGAGAGCTCAGGTTAGAACTTCCGTTCAGATAAAGAGATGAAGGCTCGACTTAAGGTGTGTTCCACTTAGGAATCTTCTCAACTGCACTTGATATATATCTCTTGATAATTTCTCAATTTTTATGCAGTTGGGTATTAAGCGCAAAAGCATTATACAAGGTCTAGGTCATTGCTGACGCAAAATCAGAAGACCAAGTATAATACCCCAGATATCAACAAGTATAAAGACCTAGTATCTCAAAATCAGACAACCTCTCAAACGAAATTTCGGAGTACTTAGTCCATATATTTGAGAGATGTTCCCCACGAAATAAGAAAGTTATTGATTTAGGTTTATATCTCGAAATCAATTTACTAAATGTGTAAAAACCTACTGGCATATCAACAGTGAGACCGTTTATCACGTTTTATCTTTCCATTTCTTTAACATACTGTGACTGTCTTACTGATGTACCATCATTTCCTCTTTTTACACTAAATTATTTTTGAATTTTTTTCATGTTTTTGAACTTTTTCAAATTTTCAAATGATACTCCCCTAAAATTCTAAAACATTTGACAAACTGATGTAGATTGCTTCATCTCGCCATGACCCCGTCTGATTCGTGCGAGTCTGCCATGTTCACATCCGTGCTAATTGGTTAAATCCGGTTCGTGCGATTTGGCTGGACTTTTACGTGCACAATTAATTTTCCATGCAAATTTACATTTTGAGTATTTAATATTGTCTATGATGTCATCATGTAATCATGATGACATCACCCTTGATCTTGCTCGGTCTCTTCGCATCGTGCCGTATCAAATCCTGATCTGATCTAACATATCCTATTCAAACCTAGCGAAAGCTCTGTCCGGTATTTTATAGACTTAAGACATTAGACATTACAAATACAGACATATTTATAACTATGGACATACAAATCATGCACTCACAGACCTACAAACATATAGATTTGTTACCTTCCTGGCCGATAACCACCCAATTCAAGTGAGGGGGTTGTTGATTTTGCGATACTCGGAGTCAAATCAAACCTTAACTGCTCTTCATTGCTTTCAATTGAACCTAAGTTAGGCGTTTCTGCAACACACATAAAGGGTTGATCATTCAAGTAGGTTTCTGATTATCAGTCTCTGTTTAACCAACATGTAAGGTTTCATGGCGAGATCTAATTAATATCGGTGGTAGGGATTGGGCAGTGGCAGGTGGTTGTGGACGGTGGCGTAAGGTGATGATAATGTTGGTTTAAGTGGTTGGATGGATGGTGATGGTTGGGTGTTTGGTTAGGGTTGGATTGGGGCGGCGATGGCTAGACAATGGTGGTTGGGTGTTTGGTTAGGGTTAGGGTGGTGGTTCTGTGTAGATCAGTTATCTGTGAAGACTGAGGTGGCGGTGGACGGTTGTGTTGGTGGTGGTGGTAGATGAAGGTTCAGAGAGAGAGAGAGAAAAAAAGAGTTTTGTGTGTCTTTAGAGAGAGAGAAAGCGAGTTTATTAATTTAGAAAAAAATGTTATTAGTTATTTAAATTTTCTTTTGTTTTATTTATTAAAAGATTTATAAATAAATGGGAACAAAGACTAAACTATCCCGGATTGATTAGATTTAACAAAAATAACTAACATGGTTAGGGACAAAGAACAAAACGTGCAACAAAATTCCCTATAAAGGGCAAAACCTGTCAAAATTTGTTAAAATGATACAAACTGAAATATGGTATCAAGGCAAAGAAGAAAATGTGTAATTTTTCCGGATAAATGCAAAGATGATTAAATAGTGTTTTAGTCGTCATTGCTTCGGTTGAGGATTTGATTGTTGCTTGTCCACACTTTATTTTCTAGGAATCCGTTCAAATACATGATTTATTCAATTTCATTTTCTAATTGCTGCCATTTTGGTAAAATCACGAATAAGTTACGTGATTGATTTCACTCGTTTATGATCAATCATAAATCACGAATCAATTACGTGATTGATTTCACTTGTTTTTTTTTTATTATGACCAATCATGAATTAAGCAAATAAATTTATCATGAACATATATTGTGATGAGCTTTGTTTCTTCAAGACTCACATCAAAGTCACGCCAACTGAGGAGATGGTAATGAAGATTGATGGAAAAGTTTAACCTTCATTTCAAGAGTCAAAATTATCAATTTTAAAAAATTATCAAAGAAAACAAGCTTGAACATTATATGCGTCTTATTGCCAGGGCCGGCCCTGAGAATTCATTTACCATGTTCGAGCTCGAAAAAGCATGCCCGGGTTCACGAAAGGTCTAAACCTAATGTCAATGGGCTAATAACTAATCTAAACCATAAAATAGTTTTGCAAGTGGGCTTATATTGGTGTTTGTATGAATATACCCTATAAATTAATTTATTTTTAAATATACATATCGAAGTTTTTTAAAAAAATAACGTGCTCTTCGAAATATCGGGTCCTGGCCGGTGGTCCTCCCCGCCCACCTTTAGGGCCGGCCAAGCTTATTGCCTCACGTGGCAGACTGTTATTGGGCCACATTAAAAAAATTGTTTGCTTTTGGTCGGAATTTCCAAGTCAGTTTCCATAGTTGGCGAAAATTTCAAGTCGAATTGATTAATCCGGTATATTTTCCACGTTTATAGGAGTGCATCTCTACGACAAGAAATCACACCGATCACCGTTACTCTCTCTTTCCACACAGATCTGACATAATGTCAACATACGATTTGTTAGATCTTACCTCAGTTGCCGAAAAACCGAGTAGTGTCACATGTCGGTGTGGCTGGAAAGTGCCACGATCGGTCCAAGTCCAACTCCCACTAATCCGCTCACGCCTTCAGTTCTCCACTTAATCGCAAGCTGCCAACCGTCGTACTATGTATTTTCTTTTAAAGCTTGATTTCTCTAAAAAAAGTATGATTTTATTACATCTTAGATAACTATACAAAAAACTGTTCTACTATAATTACATTTAAAGCCGGATTTTTTATTATAAACCGCACAATTTTTGTTTATTCAACTAGTAAGATTCTCCGGGCTACGTAGCAAGGTTTCGGCTGGTTTGGTTCGGTACAATACAGACGCTTGGTATAGCAACCGAAATAAAACGCTAAAGATGATATCGACACATGTATTACTTCGAACGAAAGCCGTAAAATGAAACTTATAACGATATCGTTTTGACACGTTAAAGCACGAAAAAAATACCGAACCAAACCAATACGGACCGCACACTCACTGCGAAGTACCATTAATCCCACTAGTTGCTATTATATATAATAACAATATAATTAACGTAGGGTTTGACATTAAAAAAGAAAAAAAACTGTTTCAATCAAGTTACAATTATGGGGGACGTATCCCCATTTATATGTTTACAAGACCGAATTAACTCAAGAAGATGACTATGCGGCCCATAAACTGTTTGTTGTCCACTTGTTCTTGACCACCGGCCGCTCTATTTGGACCTGACCGACAGACTCTAGTCAACATGTTTAGTTGAAACCTATACGTGTTTTCTTTACCTTCAATTTGTCTTGCACCGACACATTTACAGCTGCGTACCGTAAAAGTACAACTCTCTAAATATACAAAACTTAAGGCTCATAAATCTAAATTCTCCCCCGCTCCTTATACTTTAAATGTATTATTAAAAGAAATATAAATTAGTTTTAAATAGAGTTAATTTCGTGGATAGCTGTTATGGTAAATGTTATTATGTTAATTACAAGGTAGTGATTTGCGAGTGGTAGCGATGAGAGTGGTGTGGTGGCTGGATGCCGAAGAAAAAGTGGAAGGAAGGGGTTCGTAGAAAGACGAAAAGAGGATATTTAAAGTTTTTATGCTTTTATTTATCTTTTTATTTTTCAATATAGCGGTGGTGTAATGTGATTGGGTGAACTAGAAAGATTTTATCCTCAAAAGACTAATCACAAACAACATTCATGTAATTAACTCCTTGAAGAAATATGAAACAAGACAAAATGTATCACCCGACATAACCGGCACTGATTGACAACTTATTATGAAAGTAACAATAGTGGGGCTGTGGGGGCCACATCATTTGGCCACCCGGGGTGAATGTAATTTTTAACGTGATAAACATATATCACGTATGATATAATCCAATAAACCGCCGCCACCCATCAAACTTAACGCATAATAAATGGAAGATTGTGAAGAGATGTGAGAGTTTATTGTTAAATGTTGTGAGTGATGGGCATTTTTACTAAAAAAAACTGTGAGTGATGGAATAATGGTTGATAACATGGCGGAACTTGATTGTATGTTGTGAGTGATAAAGGGGGAGGGGGTGGTCATCACTTGCAAAAATTCTATCACTCATAACACACCCAATCAAGTTCCGTCATGTCATCAACCATTTTTCCATCACTCACAACCTTTTTAGTGGCAATGGTCATCACTCACAACACACAACAATAAACTCTCACACCCCCTCACATCCATTTATCACTCACAAGCCCATAGCGCGTAAACAATAGTTAACCACCCCGCCTCTCCTAAATGGGTGGTGAGTGATAACCACCCCTACCCCCTTAGACATGTATTTAACTCCTTTTTCACAAAAAAAATAGTGTTATAACACTATTGGTGTGGAGGAGGGTAGTCCTCAAATGATGTTTCACCACGTATGATGGGTGTGAGAATGAGCCTATATATATATATATATATATATGTGTGTGTGGGGGGGGGGGGATATATATATGTGTGTGGGGGGGGGGGTATGGTTCTAGAATGAATATTAGTTTGAGAGTGAACTGTGTGAAATGCTCTGAGCCATTAATTGTTTAGATCTTGGAAATTTTAATAATGACAGTTTTGTAATTATTTATATGTAAAAAATAAATGAAAAAAGTATAAAGCTAATTTGTTAAGTAATTCTCTCTACAATTAAATAATTAATTACATTCTCTCTCATTTTTTTCTCTCACCAATTAACTAATTTTTTAATTCTGGAAAATATAACCATTATATAATATATTGTTTTATCTAGAACATGATTAAAAACATTGTAGAAGTGAATGTAGATATATATATATTATCCATATTTATAATTTAAAAACGTATGTACATATATGTACAATAACAAATATTGTTCCATCTGATCATCTTCTTTAAGTGTACATGTCCGATTTGTAATGTGCACGTATGTACATTCATAATATACTTCTAAAAAAAGTTAATGACATGGTTGTTCAACATGGTACATATGTGTGTAGCAAGTATCTGAGATGATTGTTCGGCATTGTACATATGTGTACATAACAGTCTCAACACACATATACATATATGCAGTGGCGGACCCATAAATTATTTGTTGGGGGTGCGAAAGAGGTGTTCAACCATATTTTCAAGGGGTGCGGTCGGGTTTTTTGCCTAAAATATACACTAATTTTTTTTTTCAAGGGATGCGGCCGCCCACCCTGGCCAAAGGGCAGGTCCGCCCCTGCATATATGTACATTAACAAGTCATAGTCTTAACATGTATGCACACATATGTATATTATCACACCTGTGTTTAGAACAAGTGTACATTATAACACAAGATTCATGATGAGTACATGAAGAATAATCATGGATATGCAATTGTAAAAAAATGAATATTTAATCCAAAAATAAAAAAAATATGTAATCAAACGTTCTGTAAATAATCCGTTCTTGCATGAATATGCAACTGAAAAATCCATTATTTAGAATTAAGAGAGATAGAGAAGATAATTATGCAATTTAAGAAAACTACAAAATTAAAAGTGCAACTGAAATTCAATGATTAAAATAAAGATTTAAAACTAATTTATTGTATAATTACAATCCTACCCTTAACAACTAAAAAGAAAATCAATGGTCCTGATTAGTTCACACAGTTCACTGTGAAGATTTGTTGGATCTTTGTTTGACCCTATTGAGTCGATCAGAAGAGTTTAAGTCCAGTTCAAAGGCGGAATCAGAGAACTAGACACTAACACAGCTTGTTAATCTTTAATCTGTCTATTATATTGCTTTTACAATGATTACAACCTTGACAGAAATTCAGCAGCACTTCGTTACACTTTCGGAAGTCGCATGCCAAATGAATGACAAGTGCCCTATATATAGAAGCCTAGATTTCGCTTGAAGGGAACCAGGATTGGTTCAAGCGAAATCAGATGTATATGATTTCGCTTGAACTTATCTTCAGCCCACTTGAAGCGAAATCATCACCTATACTTCAATTTACAATTTCACAAACCTTGTGCACTAGAAATCCTATCCTATCTAAATGAAACAAGACGAAGTCAATAGACATAGTGCACTAACAGACTCCCCCTTGGATATTGACGCAGTCTTCAGTGACTAATCTCTGTTATGACACCTTCTTCAGTCTTGATCACTCTGCCTTTTCTTTTGATCAGATTCTAACAATGTAAGCATCCATCACTCTCTCTCTTCTTCTATCAGCTGTAGGCTCCCCCTTTCATCAAGCTTCCGTGCTTCGGGATTGACACCTTGCTTTCCATCTACAAGCTTTTCTATGCTTCAAGCTTGTCTTCAGACTCCCCCTTAGACTCAGCTTCCGGGATTGTAATCTGGACTATCTGCAATCACTCATACGTTTATAAGTAACAACATTTTAAATTTCAGCTATCCAGGAATTGTAACCTGGCAATTCCAATCAAATTCTCTAATCCACTTCCCCTATCAACAAACTGTATAGATTTAGCATTATTAAAGAATCCAACTCCCTCACAGTTTATCATCCAAGTTCAAGTTAATGACCTTGGAGATATCACAAACTGTTTTTTTTTTTTTTTTTTTTTTTTTTTATAAAAGGTTTCAAGTTTCAAATTAATGAACTTGTTTTATTTTCAGAAACACAATCAGCTTACTTAGATTTTGAAACTCAGCACTCAGATAACGATTGTCGAAAATAAAGCAGAAATCAAAATCTTTTTGTATTTTCTGAAAATATAAAGCAATAACGAAATATGTACAAACATATTTACAGACAATATTTTTGTTTGAGTATGCGTCAGAGGATCATATCAGTTTTTGACAAGTCACAAGTACCATTGAGCTTAAAATCACATTATGCATTAAACAATTCACTTAGATTGTCGATATATTTGTCCACTTAAATTTTCATACAAAGTTCAACTGATTCAGGATACGAATTAGATGTCTTATGAACTTAGCTCATTCATGTGTCCCACCTCTTGAATATACTCCCGTATCCAGAATCCCAATAATCAGTCTTACAGGTGAGTATACTACAATGATATCTGTATATAAATTAGGTATGCGAGGGCCGAGAGATCTCAGATCGATACTTCCGTATACGCAGAGAGATATCAGCTTCGACTTTAAGGTATGTCCCCTTTAGAGGATCTTTTTACTTACAACAGCAGCATATATCAATTTAATTGTTTCAGCATGCTGAGGGTGTAATGCTGTGTTTCAAGCATTTAAGCAAGTATTAGCCAAGGACTAGGTCAGAACTACCGTTCAGCAGAAGTCCCGGAATAATACCCCAGATATCATAGAGTATAAAGACCTAGTATATCAGATTAAGAGACCTTTCAAACGAGATTTCAGGGGTTACCTATATATCCAAGTAGTGTTCCCCACGAAATAAGTAAGTGTTTGAATTTAGGTTTATATCCCGAAAAAGTTTACTAAATGTATAAAAATCTACCGACACATCCACGGTGAGATCGTTTAACACATTTAAACTTTCCATTTCTTTAGCATACTGTAACTATCTACTGATGTACTATCATTTCCTCTTTTTACGCAAAAACTCAATTTTTTTAATTTTATCATGTTTTTGACTTTTTCAAATTTTCAAATGTTTTTGTATTTTCTAACAACAATTACTCCCCCTAAAATGCAAAATCATATAAAGAAAATTTGACAACAATTTTTTGTCAAATATTCAAAAATTACAAAAATATGTGTTGATTGAATATGCCGAAACCCTCACGGCTGAACAAACATGATTACTTTCACCAGATTGAAAAACGGTTTTCAAACTGTTAAGATCAATGGGTTGTATATCATGGGGGTACTTTATGTTATATTTTCTGCAAAACAGAGCATGAGATGCAGAAAATGGATGGCGAGACAAAGCTATCAGTGTTGGTTGTCAAATTTTCTTTATATGATTTTGCATTTTAGGGGGAGTAATTGTTGTTAGAAAATACAAAAACATTTGAAAATTTGAAAAAGTCAAAAACATGATAAAATTAAAAAAATTGAATTTTTGCGTAAAAAGAGGAAATGATAGTACATCAGTAGATAGTTACAGTATGCTAAAGAAATGGAAAGTTTAAATGTGTTAAACGATCTCACCGTGGATGTGTCGGTAGATTTTTATACATTTAGTAAACTTTTTCGGGATATAAACCTAAATTCAAACACTTACTTATTTCGTGGGGAACACTACTTGGATATATAGGTAACCCCTGAAATCTCGTCCAGATTGAAAAAGAAGGTGTAGAAGTCAGAAAATAGATGATATCAAGCTAAACTCTTCTTCCTGAGCTCTGATACCACTTGTTGGATCTTTGTTTGACCCTATTGAGTCGATCAGAAGAGTTTAAGTCCAGTTCAAAGGCGGAATCAGAGAACTAGACACTAACACAGCTTGTTAATCTTTAATCTGTCTATTATATTGCTTTTACAATGATTACAACCTTGACAGAAATTCAGCAGCACTTCGTTACACTTTCGGAAGTCGCATGCCAAATGAATGACAAGTGCCCTATATATAGAAGCCTAGATTTCGCTTGAAGGGAACCAGGATTGGTTCAAGCGAAATCAGATGTATATGATTTCGCTTGAACTTATCTTCAGCCCACTTGAAGCGAAATCATCACCTATACTTCAATTTACAATTTCACAAACCTTGTGCACTAGAAATCCTATCCTATCTAAATGAAACAAGACGAAGTCAATAGACATAGTGCACTAACAAGATTTTGTTAACAAATGGATCTAATCCTATATGTGTGTGTTGTATGTATATGTGTGTGTGAGAAGAAGAAGAAGAAGAGGCACGACAAGAACGGCTGTAGGAGGACGATGAAGACGAGGACGGGCCTAGGGGGCGGTGTGCTAGGGCGGCGCCGCCGTCCCTAGGCCGTACCCATACCTAATGGCCTAACATTGCTTTATAACTATTACATATTGCTATAGCTATATGTAAGGTTCAAATGATATCATAAAATAAACTACTTTTATAGCATTTCAATTATTATAATGGATGATGGATATCTTTTTTCACTAAATAAATCATGGCCGTTTCCTCATTTGTACATTAAACAATCAATTCTTTTGATAGGTAGTAGAAAAAAGCGAGAAATGGAAAATGACTTTAATTATGTTATAGTAAACACAAGAATTCAATATTATCAACTGTTACACATTGTAAAGTAAAAGTAAACATAAAGTTTTTTAAACACATATCACACACACGTTTTTTAACTACCAAAGAACAAAATCTCAGGTAAAGAAAATTAGTAACTAGTAAAGAATTCAACTGACTAGTCCCCATATGTTTAGGCAATAGCGGGCATATCCTTGAGCCAGGCGTCCAGTGGCTTACCGATCGAGTAAACAATGAACCCGATCTCCCTTAACTTCTCGGTGTCCACAACGTTTCTTCCGTCAAAAACAAAAGCCGGTTTCTGCATGTTATCATATATCCTTTTGTAGTCTAGACTTTTAAACTCATCCCACTCGGTCAAAATGCAAATAGCATGTGCGTCTTTAGTGGCTTCATAAGCGTCCCAAACAACCGCCACTTGTTTCACCGTGGTTGGGCTCATGGGCTGCAGGTGAAGTGGATGGTCCCAGTCGAACTTGTTCAAGGTTAAGTCTCGTTGGATCTGATCTTCAGTGACTTGCGGGTCATAGATGCTCACACAAGCCTTGTCACCCAACAACCCCTTGCAAACATCAATGGCTGGTGTTTCACGAGTGTCACCGGTGTCCTTCTTGAATGCAAATCCAAGAATGGCGATTTTCTTGTTGGAAACCGTGTTGAACATAGAAGCTACAACACGGTTGACAAATCGGGATTTTTGGTAGTCGTTGATCTTGATGACTTGTTTCCAATATTCCGCCACTTCAGGGAGACCGTTGCATTCACAGATGTAAACCAAATTCAAGATGTCTTTTTGAAAACAAGAACCACCGAATCCCACACTAGCGTTCAAGAACTTTGGACCAATTCTTGTGTCTTTTCCAACAGCGTAAGCCACCTGACTTACGTTTGCGCCTGTAGCCTCACAGAGTGCTGACATGGCGTTAACAGACGAGATTCTTTGTGCCAAGAAGGCGTTGGCGGCAAGCTTTGAGAGTTCAGCAGACCATAAATTGGTTGTGATGATGTTTTCTTCAGGGACCCAATGAGCGTAAACATCTTTCAAGGCTTGAATTGCTTTCTGGCCTCCAGGGGTTTCCCGTCCACCGATAAGAACCCTATCGGGTTTAAACAGATCTTCAATAGCAGTTCCTTCAGCAAGAAACTCCGGGTTTGAGAGAATTTGAAAGTTGATTCCTTTACTGTTATGGGTCAAAATCTTTTCAATTGCTTCAGCTGTTTTCACAGGGACGGTTGACTTTTCAACTACGATTTTGTCTGATTTCGACACGTCAGCGATCATACGGGCAGCGCTTTCCCAGTATGTCAGATCTGCGGCTTTGCCAGCGCCAAGACCTCGAGTCTTGGTGGGGGTGTTGACCGACACAAACACTATGTCGGCTTCACAGACGTGTTTCTCGACATCGGTGCTGAAGAAGAGGTTTTTGCCCCTGCATTGCTTCACGACATCATCCAGACCTGGTTCGTAGATCGGGAGCTGGTCGCTGTTCCAAGCAGTGATACGAGGGACAGAAATATCGACTACAGCCACTTCAATGTCGGGGCATTTGAGTGCTATGACAGCCATAGTGGGCCCGCCGACATATCCGGCTCCAATGCAGCAGATCTTCACCATTTCTGTGTGTTCCAATAGACAAGTAATCAGAATAATAAGTATCAAGTCACATGGTATATAAGATCAAGAAACAAAAAATAAACCAATTCGCACACCCTTAAAGACTTTAAATCTTATGTTTAAGAAAGTAAACTCAGCTTAAGCTACAATTTAACATCATAACCGAACAGTCTGGACAATGTTGACAGCTAATGCTTAATGACAATGTCATGTAACGCTGTTGGCCCAAAAGTCAAATTATTAAATTATGATTGAACCAGATCTACTTTCATAAATATCCACTAAGCTAGATAGGAACTAAATTACAGAGAACCACTGGCAGGGGCGAATCAGAGGGGGTTAAGAGGGTCTGCTGACCCGTCGGCCACGAAATTTGTTATATTTTTTAAATAAAATATGAGATTTTCAAAGAAAAAACATGATCTGGACCGTTATGATGACACCTAATAAAAAAAAGTTCGGGTTCCGCCACTGAACATTGGTTACATGTGCTCTAATTGAAAGTAAAGAACTGAAACCGACATAGCATTTGCTATAATTCTCTAAACTGCTTAATGAGCTAAACCTACACTATTGCTTAATACTCAGATCTACTGCAATTGAACAGCTAAAAATCACAAACAACTGCAGTAGAGAATAAACTAAAGCAAAAACTACCAAAACTCTAATCTGATTACAACTAAAACTCACAGATCTAACGCAAACACTTCCGATTCACAACACACAACCTAATTTCAGTTCACAAACAACATGAAAATCACAAGATCTTACATAAACACTCAATTAACATCACACAAACTGGATCTATTCTAGAAAAAAAACAACAATTAACCGTAACTCGACTAATAGTTGATCCAGATCACCAAAATTGTCAATAATTTACAGAAAAAAAGCAGTAGAAATAGGAAAAATGAATGAAGAATGAGATGATGGATTGGATTGTTACCTGTTAGATCGGTTGATTGTAGATTGCAAAGTAATGTGTAAGGTGAATGGAAGAAAGCGGGCACATGTGTATGTTTATATACTTGTTGAAGAAGGTGCTTGCTGGATCTACCCAAAGGGAGACGCGTAACTACCCTTTTGTTACCTTTTTTAAGTCTGTTGCATTAAATAACTACCCTTGCTTTTTCACCATATTACGAATAAGTACAATTACTAAAATATCACAGTCAAAGGTGGTTTTATCATGCTGGCTGAAGTGAAGGCTCAAGCAAACGCAACTTAGATAATATGTTATGGATAAAGATCAAATACAAATAAATTTAACGTATTAAACATATAAACGGAAGGAAAAGATAAAAAAGCACGGTGTCATTTTTGTAATTATGAGTAACTATCAAAGTTACTCTTGTAGAGTAATTTTGATCTTTTGTAGAGTAATTTGTAAAATTACTTTACTTTTACAAGAGAAAAAAGCACGGTGTCATTTTTGTAAAATTACTTTATTGTTAGCATTTAGTTATGGGGTTTAGCTTTATGGTTTAGTTGGGGGGGGGGGGGGGTTAGTGTAATTTTGATAATTACCCTACAAGACCAAAATTACTCTACAAAAGATCAAAATTACTCTACAGCTTTTTTTGGGGTGGGTGGGGGGGGGGGGGGGGGTAGTGTAATTTTGATAATTACCCTACAAGAACATAATTACTCTACAAGACCATTTTACAAAATTACTCTACAAAAGATCAAAATTACTCTACAGGAGTAATTTTATAGTTACTGATAATTACAAATTTGCCACCGCCTCCTTTTCTCCTTTTCATGCAATTCGTATGTTTAGTACGTTAAGATTATTTGTACAGTAACTTTACCCAATATGGTATTAATTACAAACAACGAGTATTAAGACCCCCGTGTTGTATGCAAAGTAGCACCAATGCGTCACCACTGCCAGCGATCAATACCGGAAAAACTCATAAAAAGAAAATAAATAGAAAAGGAAAAAAATAAAACCGAATGAAAAGCATATGTAAAATCATTGAACCACGCACTCTCATTGCGGCGTGTTAATGCGAAAAATTTAGGCTAAAACGTAAAACATAGAAAAATAACTAAGTCGATCTAGGACCCGCGCGTTGCGACGAACTTGTCAAACGATAAAAAATAGACGAAAAAACTTTGAACCCCACACGCACGTTGCGGCGAGTTAACTCGCAAAATTTTGAATGAACGCAAAACAAAAAACTTGCGAAAGATATGGGGGCCAAAGTTGAAAGTAAAAAAGTGTTGGGGTTAAATTGCAAAAGATGAACAACTTTGTGTTAAAAGTAAAAAAAATCAAAGTGGTAAAATTTCGAAAATGAGTTGTTTTAGGTTAGAAGTGAATTTTTTTTAAATACCCCCTAAACATAGGGTACAACACCATAAAGCCCACAAATGTTGTTAATTTATAGTACGGAAATATTGTTTTTAAAGTAGGAGTACGTTGTTAAATACAAACAGACTAAAATGACAAAATGGTCTCTGAGTTTACTATATTTTTGTCAGAGTTAATTACATAGTTAGTCCCTGTGGTTTGCACAAAATAACAAACTTAGGTACTAATAGTTTAAAATCACCTTCTAGGGTATTAACTTTTCATTTTGTAACGTTTGGAGGTATTAACTTCTAAGGTAATAACATAGGTAGTCCCTGTGGTTTGCACAAAATAACATACTTAGGTACTAACAAAATGTGATTTTAAGCCTACAAATAAGCTTAATACCCTCAAACGTTACAAAATGAAAAGTTAATACCCTAGAATGTTATCAGAAACTATTAGTACCTAAACTTGTTATTTTGTGCAAACCACAGGGACTAACTATGTAATTAACTCTTTTTGTCACTTCAGTCTAAAAATGAAACTTTTTGTATCTGGGTATCTGTGGTTTCATTTTTGTTGCCATTTTCATTCAATTGACAAACTAAGTTAGAATTTTCTGTTAACTCCCCCCCCCCCCCCCCCCCCTTTGTCGTTTTCCTCATTTAAATGAAGGGTATAATCATCACTTTATGCCATATTATATTTTAATTAAACGACAAAAAAGGGAGAATAATTCTAACACAGTTTGTCAATTAAATGAAAATGAAAATGACAATAAAAATGAAACCTTAGGAACCCAGATGTAAAATGTTTCATTTTTAGATTGAAGTGACATAAACCCAAGGACCATTTTGGCATTTTACTCTTACAAGTATAATATATTTTTAGGGTGATGTTATTGTACAAATAAGCTTAAAGCATTCACATCTATTTCTTTATTATTATACTAAAAATAATTATCTTTTTTATCTTATTTTCAATTAAATAATATTTTTATACCTTTATTATTACATTTTCTTTCTCCTCCATTTACAACGGCTTTAAAAAAAATTAATATGTGTGAACAGTGTTCCCGTAAATATACAAATGAGCGGTAACATTTTCTCTCCTCTATTCACAACCACATTTTATAATATACAAAACTCACTCACAAACAGATAACGATTGGATGTAAATACTTTGACATATTAAACGTGAGAAGTGAAGAAGATTTTTTTCTTATCTTGTTAAACACGTATTCTAGTCTCATAATCTATATAAATTACGTATTTACATTAGTAGAGTAATTATGTAATAACTCTAGCGTATTTGCACATTATTCTTCTACTAAAGTAAATACACGATTTTCTTAATAAAATTTTCAACTAAACATCATTCTTAGATAGATAGAAAAAAAAAGACTATTTAATATATTAAGACCCATTTTTTTACCTTTTCAGTCTAATTTTTGCGAGTTAATAAATCGTAACGTGTGCGCGTGATTTGTCATTTTTACGTTTTCTTTTTGTTCGGCTTAACAATCCTGCCGCAAAGCACGGGTCCAAAATACTAGTTGTTTTTATTTGACAATATGGTTAGGATCTAAAAGAAACGCACACAAACATACAATATTATTTCACATGTTTGATGATATAATACAATACAATATGATGTTGTGATGGTTTATGTAACTACTATATGAGAAAGAAAAATACCACGTGCTAATTTATTAACATCTACTTATAACATATGTGAAACTAGTGGTTAACCTCATGTTGCGGGGACGAGGTCGTAATACCATACTAAGTAGTAAGTAAACACTGATTAACTCACACGATTCCTAAGATCCTACGATAATTGTTATATTATTAAATAAATTAGCAAAGACTACAAATAATAAATTTAATTCTTGATTATTTGTTAATTTATTTTAAACCAACATACGTATATAGGGCCGTTCAAATCGCTCGCCGCTCGCTCGACGCTCGTTCGGAAATTGCTCGGAAAATACTCGTTCGATTTGACGCTCAGTTGTAAACGAGCCGCTCTGCTCGGTTCAGTGTGTAAATGAGCCAAGCATGAGCAAAGGTTCGCTCGGCTCGGTTCAGCTCGAATTATTATTAATATTAATTAATAATTGGTATATATATATATATATACATACATACATACACATATACAGATACATATATAAACATATATATACACAAATATAAATTATACATATATATACACACACACCTATACATACACACACACTACATATACATATATACTTAAATATAAATTAATTTATAGTTTTATATATGCCACTCTATTAGATTTTGGTCCACTATATACAAATTTACAACTATATCTATACGTACTAGCCCAACCACGTCAATAAAAAAATTAATATCAAAACCTAAAAGTTAAATCCTAAACCGATAAACGACAAGCTGCTCATCGACTCAATGTTTCATGTCGTTACCCTACGTCGATCGTCTCCTGCTCTCAACGTAATTGTTCATGCAATATGATCATCGCCTCATCGGCCACAACATTGTTATTCATGAGAAAAATGTTGCGTCATGAAACGTGCATGTTTTTAAAGACATAAAAACTTGAGACCAAACATTGTCACTAGCTCTCTTAGCGAATTTCAATCGGGCGACACGGTTGTCCAAATCGCTCGAACTTCGCTCGACGCTCGCTCGGAATATTTACTGCTCGAAAAATGCTCGCTTGATTTGAAGCTCGGTTTTAAATGAGCCGCTCCGCTCGGTTCGGTTTGTAAACGAGCCAAGCATGAGCAAAGGTCCGCTCAGTTCGGCTCATGAACAACCCTATACGTATACACACCATAATCTTCACTGGAGTAGAAAATGGACTGGCTAAGGCAGAAAGTTGGGTTAAAGTCAACTGTGTTGTTTTTTAAGTCTCAAAGCTTGATAAGTTCAACAATTATTTTTGGGTCATGCTATTCACACACCCCCACCTACCCTTTTGTCTATTCACACTAGGGGTGTGCACGGTTCGGTTCGGTTCGGTTCGGTTTTGAGCCGTAACCGTAACCGATTTGATCGGTTATTACATATCCTTAACCGATCGGTTCGGTTATTTCGGTTTCGGATAATTCGGTTAATTTTCGGTTAATGTTCGGTTACGGTTAAATAACCGTTTTTTTTTTTCAATTTTTTTTTATAGTTTGTGTAAGCTGTTGACTTGTTGGGAAACTGTGAATGATACAAATACAATTAAAAAAAACTAACAGCCCACATGAAATAATTAACAATTAAAGCATAAAGTCATAAACAAAATGCAACTTAAACCATTGCAAGATAGCAGCTAACTAGAAGTAGACAAGCAAATGTTATACAACCCAACATAAGGGTTTAAATCCAACAAAATAACATCATAATGTTAACCCGAAAATCTAAAGTAGGCACGTGTTACGTGAAGCCACAACAATACAAAAAAAGTGGCTAGAGTTTTAAAGTTAACAAAGTTTTAAAACAAAAACGCTAAAAGTTCTACTTCTAGACGTTAGTCCCAATCTTCATCTTCATCATCTCCAGTAATCGAGTCTTTGGGCGTTTTCTTTCCGGGTATGCAATCTACAAAAGCGCACATAAATAATTAATATCTAAGTAAAAATAAGAACATGTAAATTAAAAATGTTATTACCAATTTCCATTTTCTCCAAAGCATCAACCAACACCTCTAGTTGTTCACCATGCACGTAAAGATCTTGCAAATCTTTTGGTGTAGACCGTAACCAATCTTGGGCACAAATCAATCCCTCTGCAGTTTTAGGAGTAAGAGAGCTCCTATATTTATCAATCACCCTACCACCGGTGCTAAAAGCCGACTCGGATGCAACAGTTGAGATCGGCATTCCTAAAACATGCTTAGCAATTTCAGAGAGGACAGGGAACTTAATCTTATTTGCCTTCCACCAAACTAAAACATCAAATGTTTCCTCTCTTTTTTCCGTTCCATCCCGTAAATAAATTTCTACTTCATGATCATCAAGAACTTCTTCACCTTCCTCCTCTAAATACTTCTTGTAACCATCTTCTAAGTCAACATACCCAACATCATCAACCAAATTACGCGAGGATGATGAAGTACTTTGTCGCTCCTTTGTCGCTCCTTTATAATGATCAAACAACTCCATTAATGTTTTTTCACTAGCTCCTTGATTAGCTTGATTTTTATGGAACCTTTGCCATGTATCAAACTTAAAGAATAACCAAGATAAGACATCTTATTCCGTGGGTCTAAAACAAGTGCCACATACAACAAATGGTTAATATTGTCTAAATTATCCCAATACTTCTCAAACTTTGTGTTCATATACAAACCCATGGCTCGCTTCTTCTCATCAATACTTAAACACATACTTGCTATACTTGAGTGCATTTTGGAAAGCTCAACAAAAAACCAATTTGCGGTCACATATTTAGACCCCGAGCAGAGCCGGAAAGTTGAAGCGTCGTCTTCTTTGAGCGGGAGAACCAGAGCGTCGTATTATGATCAGATTTAGGGTTTGAATTGGTTTTCACTTTCATTTGTTTATTAGTGTAATGTAATGGACCTGACATTTGTATTTTATTAATGTAAATGGGCTTAGTAACTTGGGCTTCTTAAAAACTTAGGACTATATATAAATATAATCACAAAAATATGCATTGGGCCAATCGGTTCGGTTATGGATAAATCGGTTCGGTAAAATGGGCTTAACCGTAACCGACCCGATTTTTTCGGTTATTATAAAACGGATAACCGAACCGTCGGTTAAGGCTCGGTTCGGTTATTTTCGGTTTGGTAATTTCGGTTATACGCTCACCCCTAATTCACACACCCCCCAGTGTTGAGATGTGGTCAGAGCGCGGCGTTTTGGTCCGGTCAACCAGGCAAAGACTGACAGGTGTCTGACGGGTCTATTGACCGGACCAAAACACCGAGCTTTGGCCGCGTTCTGGTCCTGTCAACCAGCCAAAAGACCGACACCCCGGACCAAAACGCCGAGCTTTGGCCGCGTTCTGGTCCTGTCAACCAGCCAAAAGACTGACCGGGTGTCAGTCTTTTGTCTGGTTGACAGGACCAGAACGCGGCCAAAGCTCGGCGTTTTGGTCCGGTCAACAGACCTGTCAGACACCCGTCAGTCTTTTTCTGGTTGACCGGACCAAAACGTCGCGCTCTGACCACAGCTCGACACTGGAGGGTGTGTGGATAGACAACATGGGTGTGTGAATAGACATGCCCTTATAGTAATGTCATTATTGTAAAAAAGTTAAATTTTTAACTATTTGGTATACTGTTCATAAGAACGTACCTGAATTGTATATATACTGGTAGAATTCACCCGCAGTTCGTGCGGGGAATTAAGTCGGTATTTATACACTATAAATTAGTAAGTTTTGTATGCATAGTGTGTTGTATTAAATGCTTTGGGTGGTTTTTAAAAAAAATTGAAACTTTACTTTTACCCAAATCTTTGAATTTTTTTGCAATTTTAATTTGACAAAAAAAATTACTTTAAATCAAAACTTTTCTTCTTTTACAATTTAACCTTATTTTTTTTGTATTTAACTTTGATCCCTTTCATCTTTCGCATATTTTCGTTTCACGTTTTGTACTAAATTTTGCGAGTTACCATGAAGCAACGTGTGTGTGTGTGTGTGTTTCAACGTTTCGTTCATAATTTTGCAAGGTAATACGACGCAACGTCCATGTGTAGTTCAAAATTTTACGTCTATTGTTTTTCATTTCATAGGTTCGTCGTAACGCGTGAGTCATTGATTGACTTTATTATTTTTTATATGTTTTATCTTTCGGTTTCTTAATTTTAACCTCACAAAAATGATTTTTTTTACCTTTAACCCAAAATTTTTTATCTTTTATAATTTAACCTCACAACTTTTTTTACTTCCTACTTTTTTGGTCCCCTATACTTTTCATCTTTCCCAACTTTTCGTTTTATGTTTTGTACTAAATTTTGCGAGTTAAAGCAGCGCAACGTGCGTGTGTGATTCAACGTTTTTACGTTTCATTCATAATTTTGCGAGTTAACAGGGCGCAACGTCCATGTGTTGTTCAATGTTTTTACGTCTATTTTTTCTCATTTGACTGCTTCGTCGTAACGCATGTGTCCTAAATCGACTTAGTTATTTTTAAATTTTCTACATTTCGGTCTATTTCTTCGCTTTAACACGCCACAACTTCAGCGTTGGCGGTCGCTGACGGTTGTGTGGGATTGGTGCTATTTGACATGCTTTTACGCCCCCGCTGCAACACGGGAGTGGTTAATTCTAGTTAATTATGTTAACATAGAGTCAGTCACTTGCTATAGCAATCGAAACAAAGACCCCAAATACCCAGAATAGGCATGCAAATATTTGGGATGAAAATATAAATAAAAGAAATAGAAAGGTAGAAAAAAATTTCTAATTTTAATACTAAAAAGTGAAATAGGCACATAATATCTTTTATTTGTTTGACAGTTGCCATACATACATAAAACACAACTATGTTTTCACAAATAAATTAACATGGCATGAGAAATATGGTTCAATAAAATGAAAATGCTCCCATAAGTAATCTGGAGAAATTGAAATGGTTTAATAAAATGAAAATGGTCCCATGAGTAATTTGGAGAAATTGAAAAGGTGAGCAAAGAGCCAGCGAAGCAAGGGCTTGTCTAAATTTCCCCTATATAATTTAACAAGTTTCTTACTACAGTCATATTTACTGTTCAATTTTCCTTCAATTCTATTTGTCCACCTGTTAGATTTTCTCTCACCTGTTTGTCCACTCTTCTATGTTCTATCTATGTATCATTATAATTATATTTTATTCGGAAACATGGTACAGACTACAGACCACCTTGCTGAAAACCAAAACCACCACCATCATAGTTGATTAAATAAATCTGTCACCGGGGTTACTTGGTGGTGGTCGTGGTGATGATCTTCGTCTGGATCAGCAAACAACTCTCCATCGACATATTTCCTCGAAACATCTGGACTTGGTTGTGACCGGTGGTATAACCACCGTCGTGAAACTAGCCGGGACATCCACTGAACACCATAACCGCTAGAAAGAGATGAGATGAACCATGGCTACCGGCGACACGACGATGGATCTTACAGAAATATGCAAAAATGATGGTGATGATGTGTTGTGGTGACGGTGGCCTTGCGGTGGTGGTCCTCTGGTGGTGATGTGTTGCGGTGTGCTGTAGCAATTTTTTGATGGTTGTGTTGTTGATAATCGCAAAGAGAGGTCGTCATATACTTTCTCCGTTGCAATCTTGAAGGACTTTTTGCCGTGTTTCCCACATGGTTTCATGATGAAAGCTAATCTAATAAACAATTATAATCTAAGATAAAAAAAAGGTAAAATGTTTTTTCATATGTTCAGTATTTTCACTTTCTTACTTCTATAGTATGTCCTTTTTTTATACTTTTGTCAAATTTTACAAAAAATAAAAAACTAAGTTGATGGATATTTGTTTCAATTGCTTTTAGCAGTTAGTAAATATATAATAAACATATTACCTTGTAAAAGAAAATCTAATTAAATATATGTTTTTGAGCATTTGGGTTTTCTCTCCTGTAGTAGTAAGTGTTCGTATCACAATGAACCAATGTTATCGTTTCGACTTAGTTATTTTTTTTTACGATAATATTTTACGTAACCGCTTGCAATGTCCATGCGCCTTGAACATTTTAACATTTATTTTATGTTTGGTAAAATGTTCTCGCGGCAACGCGTGGGTCCTAAAACTCGTGTTATATAGAATACAATATGATGATGTGACGGTTTACGTAACTACTAGATGAGAAAGAAAAATATCACGTGCTAATTTATTAACATCTACTTATAACATATGTGAAACTAGTGGTTAACTCCGCGTTGCGAGGTCGGGGTGGTAATACCATACCAGTCAATTGCAGCAGCGCAAGTTTAGAATAGTAACACTGTTACTAAGCAATACTCTAAATGTTTATAGAATAATAATAATAATAATTATATAGAATAATAATGTGAAATTGGTTTACAAAATAACAATCTATAGTTCATTACATAGTACAATAGGGGAAGATATGTAATTAAATTAGAAGAAAGTTTGGCTCCTAAGTTAGGCCAATAGTTTATAGTTGAGTGGAAATTGCAATTTGATCAAACACAAGCGGTTGGTGGCATATCATTGACTGACGTGGAGAGATCAACGCGTCAAACCACACACATTTGGCGGAAAAACACCGCCAGGGGTAATATTGTAACTTCATTTCTGATTCTGTGGTTGGAAATAAAAATTGGTACTTAATAGAAGAAGATATTTTGAAATAATCTTCATTGCTAGAGTTGACAATTTGAATATAAAGTTATTTACATTTTCCACGACGGTGCTTAATTCTAGGGGCTTGTGGTCGGTGTTAGACAGAGGGTAACCGTGTTGATTTTGAGAGAAAAACACATACAAGTACATATCATTTTTGACTATTTCTCTGTACAAAAATTAATAAATAAATAAAGAAAACTTAAACTGAAATATCTCATAACATACACGTTGGAATATTAATTATCTCACAAGTGAATCTGAGTTATCAAAACCCTAATCACCAGGGATGGTAATGGGTCGGGTTCAGGTTGGGTATTGGTAATCCTATACCCATACCTGCTTGTAAAATCGTGTCTCATACCCGACCCAATACCCGTCGGGTATCGGGTATACCCATTAATTTGTTAAAATATTTACGTTGGGGTTTCCAAATACATTTTTTTTACAATTATAATTATTATAAATTAAAAATGTACATTACATAATATAAGTTTTATCATAAATTAATAATAACTTTATAATACTTATACACTTATATGTATATACATCACAACATACAAAATATGAATACTATTATCAAATCTATACTATATAATAAAAGAAACCACTTTAGGACACTTGTCATTATATTAGGTCATCTCTTATAGATAATTATTATTTTAGTTTAATTTTTTTTAATTAATTATAGATAACACCCCTACTAAATATTATTTAGTTTAATATCTTATATTATAGACAACCGGTCTACTAAATATTATTAGTTTAATATCTTATAGATAAATATTATTAATTATGTCATGTGCAAAGGTATTTTAATAAATAATCTAAATGAATCTTTAGTGCATAAAAATAATATCACGATCCAACAGTAAAAATATTAGCAAAGGTATTTTAATAAATAATCTAAATGAATCTTTAGTGCATAAAAATAATATCACGATCCAATAGTAAAAATATTATTATGATGGATGATGGTAGCCTAATGTTAAATTATAAATGTACATGGCATGGTGTTATAAACCTAGATAATTTAGACATATTCATACAACATTATTTTACCCCGACAACACACCATGGCGTGGTTAGAAATTATTTTACCCATAAACAAACTTGATCATTGAGAATCCTTATTTACTAAAATACCTCTGCAGATGTCTATCATGTGAAAAGGATTTAACAATAACTTAGATGGAGTTAGTGTGGTGGATTAAAACCGCAATAAAATCGAAACATTGATATTAAAATTGCAAAACATTTGGATTTTGTAAATAATAGCAACAACCATTAAACCACATGGACCAAAACCGCAAGTTACTCTAAATCTTAAGTATAAAACCACTTATTTCACTCTTCCATATTTAGACAATGCACACTTTACTTTGTTATTTCACTTTACTCCATATTTAGACCATATACTCTACTTTAGTTCAATTTCTTTATAGTCTATTCGGTTAGCTTTATACTCGATATTTCATATCCACCTCCCTTTTTGTAGTGTTGTTTGTCACATTTGTAGCGTTGATTATCGATCCATGATATGAAAACAAATTATGTTATCGATTGAAACAACCGATGATGTGAACATCTATATCTATATACTTACTATATAATAAAAGAAACCAATATGTGACACGTGTTATTCATTGGAGTCATCTATTTTTTGGGTTTTCCGCCTTTCTTTTATATTTATTTTTTAGTATATAAATTAGATTTTTTACTGTTATTAGTATTTTTATTATTTATTAAATATATTGATTACTTAAAATTTATATATAAGACTTTATCCAAAATTATATTTATTTAATACACTATTAATCCAAAATTATATTTATTTAATATACTATTAATCTAAAATTACATTTATTCAACTTGTGTGATACATAGAGTTTTTAAAGATTTAACTTTTTAATTATTTGGTATATAAATTACAATACACGAGGTTCTTAAAATTATAATATTTTTTATTATTTAATATATTAAATTACATTTATTCAACCCGTCTAACAAATGAGGTTTTTAAATATATATTGTTTTATTATTTAGTATGTAAAATTACATTTTTTCAACCCGTGTAATACACGGGGTTATAACCTAGTACATATACTAAAAGAAAATTTATTTTTTCACAAGGGTTAATGGAAAATAAAAATATAAATTAAAAATATGGGTATATGATCGGGTATGTAGTTCGGGTAAACGGGTATGTGGTTTCGGGTAATCGGGTCGGGTATCACCTAATCCCATACCCACGAAAATTTTTAAAACTAATCCCATACCCGGCCCATTACCCGTCAGGTATCGGGTTTACCCGTCCCATTTGTGTTGGGTTTCAGGTATACCCGTCGGGCTCGGGTATTTTTGCCATCCCTAATCGTCATTCCTGTAAAGAGAGAAACATACTTTAGAGATATGTTGTAAGACTGAGTGAATGAATCTTTTGGGAGCGGCCATAGGCCATTAAGCTTGAACCGCAACTGCTACAATCCTCAGCAACACATCCACTTAACCCACAACTACAAGCCCAGTTCCTTGTCCTTAGCCAAGCCCATATGACGAAATTTAAAAGATGTTTTCTGTCGAGGCTCATACATGGCCTATGTTCAAAACCCTAGCCCGTATAGCTTTTACGCAATGACCCGTATAAGTCATGGACCATATGGCCTATAGTTCTATTGATACATGGACAAGTTTTGGTTTGAGTTTCTTACCTAAAGTTGTAATCAACACTCCATGTTCCTGCTTTCAGTCTTCAAAATATGCACATATCTGTTTATAGTTGATCTAAAACAAGAATGACATCTCCATTTGAAGTATTTGGAACTTTGAAGAAGTGAGTTAAAACTTGTCCCACCATAGTTGAATCCAAATGGAGGAAACATGTATAGAGTGAGTGGTGCTGGAGCCATACCACCATAGCACTCGGTATTGCAGAGATGACTTGTGATGTATACGAGTATTTCAGATAGCCGGTTAGTTAGTTAAAAGTCAAAACGAGCACATGTTTTCTAGGGTGGCGGTCGCGTATTGCATGATTTAAAATCCCAACATTTTGGTCATGGAGCACACCTCAGTATTGCAAAGATGACTTGTGATGTGTGCGAGTATCTCATTTAGTCGGTTAGTTAGTTAAAAAGCACATGTTTAGCCGGCTAATCACATACCTAAGCCATACCATCAAGAGTTTCTTCTGTTATCCAAATTATACAACTTAAGCGTTTGGCCATTTAGGTCTCAATCCTAAACATACCTAATCACATACCTAAAGATATAATGATGTGTGTTCAGCAATCCGCATGGCTGTAACGCCTACTTCTGATCATGGGGTTGCAGCAATCCACATTGCTGTATCGCCTTCTTCTAATCATGGGCTTGCAGCAAAGATATAATGAATAAACTTATGGCCATATTGATTCAGAACTCGACACACGGTGTCACTTTTTCCATTGTTATGTCAAAACGCTTTTTCTAAACTGCAACTTGCGCTAATTTTTCTGTAGGTTGACTTTTACCACCAGATGTTATCAATATAGGCGGGTGTTTAAAGAACCAAAAAGCATGAAAAAAGCTGGAACCCAGATGACACCTCAAAAGGTAATTCATTAAGAGAATGACACGGGCGATTACCTGTGTAACAAATCAAACATTGTTCACCCAAAACTGCAGCCAGTTTCAGTTGCATCATTTACACAAATTCAATAGAAAAGAATATTCTTTTGGACCAAAAGAAAAGTGGATCATATTTCCTTTGTTCACTAGTAGCAGTCCCCAACAATGTCACTGGGATTGAGCACACATGTCACTCCAAGATGAGATGCTGCCACAGCACTTGACCTTCTTATGCTGAGGGTGGTTGTGAAACTTTGGTTCCTTTGGTATTGTAGGTTGCTTTTCTGACCTGAGACAAACACATATTTATTACACCGCATAATAAAACAACTGTAAGTTCATCTTCCTTTAACAAATATGTTTCTTAATATGTTTTTTTCTTACCTTCGTGGAATGAATGGTCTGTCAAAGTACGGCATTGGTTGAGCCTTTGGTACAAGCTCCTTCCTTAACCTCCTTAATTCCTCCTCTTCTTCCATCTACAACGAAAGCAAAGACGCGTAGAATGAATAACACAGTAAGGATAATTATCCAAAATTGGCTTGCTTACCTTCTGTAATCTCTCTCTTTCCAATCTGTATTGTTCAATATACGATAGCTTTTCCAGCACCTGGCGTTAAAAAATAAAACAGTAAATTATCCAAAACTAGGATTGCGACCCGCCGCAATGCGGCGGGGATTCTTTAGTTATAACTAAGTGGATCTAGGACCCGCATGTTATGTTAAACCTGTCAAACGGGGAAAAATAGACGATGTGAAAACGTTCACCCACACACACACGTTGCGTCGTGTTAACTCAAAAAATTTAGAACTAAACGTAAAAACGTTAAACCAAAGACACAGCTGTGACGTGTTAAGTCACAAGATTTAGAACCAAGCATAAAGCGAAAAATTTGCAAAAAAAAGGAAAATATAAATGACCAAAGTTGAAAGTAAAAAAAGTTATAAGGATAGATTGCAAAAGATAAAAAGTTTTGGGTTAAAAGTAAAAAAACAAATAGTTTTGGGTTAAAGGTAATTTATGAAATACTTTTGGGCGAAAAGTAAAAAAAAAAACTTTTTTTTAAGTCCCCCAAAGCCAACGTTACGACAACAATATGCATAACCATTTTTTCTTTGAAAACCCCCAAAGCACACCCCTGCCCCGCGTTGCGGCGGGGCATAAAACGGTGTCAAATAGTACTAATGTCACACAACCGTCATCGATCACCAACACTGACTCTACCTAGGATATGCGTGTTGCGACGAACCTGTCAAACTTGGAAAAATAGAGGTAAAAATGTTGAACCACTCATGCACGTTGCGTCGTATTAACTCGAAAAAATTAGTACTATACGTAAAACAAAATTTTGCGAAAAATGAAAAGCATAAGTTACAAAAGTTGCGAACCTAAATTGCAAATGATGAAAAGTTTTGGGTTAAAGTTAAAAGAGTAAACTGCCATTTTGGTCCCTGTGGTTTGGGCACTTTTGCCATTTTAGTCCAAATCTCAAACTTTTTAAATCTGGGTCCCTGTGGTTTCACTTTTATTGCCATTTTAGTCCAAAATTAAGAGTAAACTGCCAATTTGGTCCCTGTGGTTTCACTTTTATTGCCATTTTAGTCCAAATCTCAAACTTTTTGGAACAGTCAAAAAAGAGGGGATTTTGAATTTTGGACTAAAATGGTAATAAAGATGAAACCACAGGGACCCAGATTTAAAAAGTTTGAAATTTGGACTAAAATGGCAAAAATGTCCAAACCACAGGGACCAAAATGGCAGTTTACTCAAGTTAAAAAAACAAATTATGTAGGGTTAAAATTGAAAAAAGTAAAAACCTTGGGGTTAAAAGAAAAAAAATCAAGTTTTTTTTTTGAAAAACTCACAAAGCACAAGTTACAACTAATAATGCACAAAAACACTTGCAAACTTATATATGGAATAATTAGCAAGGTATTGAACTTAATCAAGTGGAACCTTACCTGATGGTCGAACTCGGCTCGTTCCACAGCTCTCACATCACTATGCAACACCAAATCAACGGGTTTTGTACTCTCTTTAACAGGCGGTTTCACCAAGCACTGAAATTGCTCAAACAAGTGAGATAAAAGAAAACCCTATGATTTGAATGGTTGTTGAAGAGTTGCTCACCTCTGGTTCATCGGTTGTCCATGGGAGGCCTTGGGCAATGGGGATCCTTTGCTTTTCTTGCTCGATCATCATCTCCTGGACCTTTTTCATGAATTCTTCTTGCTTTGACCTTCCTCTTTGCTGCAGAGAGAATAAAGTGTTGTTATTAGTGAATAACAGCAGTATGAACTCTTGGTAATACATCTAGAATATAACACTATGGTTGTAGACCTTGCATTATAGTTTTGACTTGCTACATTAGTATGCTTTTTTAATGGAGGCAAAACTAAGGATTAATAAGAACGATGGTGGATAAAATATTTAACCAGAATTAGAAAGCTTATCAATTTACTATACGAAAAGGAAATGAAGAGTTTTGCAGGAGGGAGGAATATTAAGTAAGACTATGTTAAAAAGTTTAATTGAACAACAATGTCGTGACTGTCTGTTTTAGCATCAGAAGCCAGAAATTCCTATAGATTCTTGATGGAATTGTTGATTTTTTTTGTAACCATCAGATTTGGTTTTTAATTACTAACTAATTTATGTTTGTGTCAAGCTGCCGAAAGATGGCGAGTGCAAATATAAATAATTTTCAACAATTATGGAATATGTTTAAGAAATTAATTGAACAACAATGTCATCACTGTCTGTTTTAGCATCAGAAGCCAGAAACTTAGAATTCCTGTAGATTTTTTATAGAATTGATGATTTTTTGTAACTATCAGACTTGGCTTTTCATTACTAACTAATTTTTGTTCATGTCAAGATGCCGAAAGATAACAACAACCGTACCCAGTATATCCCACCAATAGCAGAGCTAGTGGTAGGATCAGGGAGGGTGAGATGTAGGCAAACCTTACCTCTATCCCTTGGGGGTAGAGAGGCTGCTTCCAGAAAGACCCCCGGCTCAAAAGCAAAAGCATACGAACAAACAGACGTGATACAAGCAGAAAGGACGGGTACCATTGTGAAATAAAACTACCAAATAGCAACAGGAGTGAGCATATACTACATAAACATTTATAGCATCATAAAACAACCAATGCACATGTTACCTAAAGACAATCATATGCTAATTCCACCCTTAACCAAAAACTAGGTCACCTATATGCTATATGCAAATATGTATAATTTTCAACAATTATGGAATATGTTTAAGAAATAAGCTGAACAACAACAATGTCATCACTGTCTGTTTTAGCATCAGAAGCCAGAAACTTTAGAATTCCCGCAGATTCTTGATGGAATTATTGATTTTTTTAACCGTCAGATTTGGCTTTTCATTACTACCTAGCTATTGTTCTTGTCAAGATGCCAAAAGATATAGTACAGTATGCAATAATGAATGATTTTCAACAATTACGGAAATATATGTCACAAAAAGCAGTTGAACAGAACTTGAGTGTATATTCCATCCTCCAAACTAAAATAGCATCATTTACGAATCACAAAAATGAACATTCGGCAAAGTCATAGCGACTGTAAACACTAACCTCTGTTCTGAGCTTGAACGGTTGCTGGGAAGTAGCCCTATTTGTCCTCCTTTTCCATCTGCTTCCACCTAAAGTTGAAGCTGATTCAGAACTCTGCAAAAAAAGTTAGAATCCAGTTACCAAAAGAAACAATCTCAATTCTAGAGAAATTTTGATAAACAATGACTTACATTCCGTCTGCTTCGCCTCCCGCCATTTGATGTCCTGTTCGAAATGCTATAACATCCAATTAAACAAACAACACAGAATCAAAATTAAACAAATTCAACATAAATTTAAAGGCATTCATTTCAATTAACTTAATAACAAACCTCCCACGCTTGCTATCCAACGAAGACGAAACACGCGAATTCAACCCTAAATTCTCCGCAGTGAGTAAAAGATCAGGCGAACAGAATGAAGACGATGAAAACTCCCATTTCGAATCACCTTTCTTCCAATCTTGAACCCGCTCCTCCTCTTTCTCCTTCTCAACATCATCATCATCATCATCCACCTTGGGTAATGTCAGTTTATTCTCAAACGCCTTGATCAAACTCATCACTCTTCCAGATCCATTTCCTGAATCCAACAACTTCTCCCGTCTTCTCTTCTCACCAGACGTCTCAACCACTCCATCTTCTTCCGATTTCGCCTCACTAGACACCGGTAAATTAGGGTTTCCTCTCTCAGTCTCCTTCTCTTCCTCTTCTTTCACATCAGCTTCAATCTGACTCTTAAAAAATCCCTCCTGTGAAGCCCTAAGCGTCTCATAAGCAACACACAAACACCTACTCGAATCCACACCAGCCTTACACTTGCAATTGACTGAACCTAGGGTTTTATTACCCTCTCTCTTCGCGTTCTTCTTCGCCACCACAAACTTCCGCTCACGGATCTTCTTCTTCGGAGAAGGTGAACAGATCTTCTCAGATCTCTGGCTTTTAATTGCCGATTTAACCGCCAGAGATTTCGAAGCTTTCAAATTAGGGCTCGTAACGTTAGGGTTTACATTCTCCGGCAGTTTAGATTTGCCGGTTTGTTTCAGCTTCGAGGGTGTTAGTGAGGCTGTTTCAACTTTGGATTCCATCAGAGTATCGCCGGAAAGTGTTGCCGGAAAATGGGAAACGGTGGTTGTAGAGAGATAAAATGGGGGTTTGTGAGATTCGTTTTTCAACGGATGATCATTGACGTGGCGGCTGAGTGGAAGAAATGGTGAACGTTTGAGATATATTCACGCTTTTTGTAACGGCTACTTTTTGGCTCCTGTTGGGATTAAGCGACGTCGTATTGATAAACTGATTTTAAATTGTGTTTTTAGATGGGTGGATCATTTGGATGATTGGATCTGATTAAATTTTATAGACCATTTTATAGTTTAATACATTTTAGAGATTTGATACTTCGATGAAATGGTTAATAATTACTTTAAATTACCACATTTCCGTTGTAACCGGGTCGAGGTGTTACAAATTTTTTGAAATCTTTTACAGGATTACTTTCAAACTACTTACAAATTTGTAGACCCCTCACCTAATGTGTTGCTCTTTATGCATGTGAGGATTAATATGTAGCCAAAACACATGCTTTATGGGGGTATGATTGGGTATCAAATTTGCATTATTTGTCATTTTTAGATAATTGGCGTAATTGACTAAACAGACTTGTAACCAATGGTGTCAAATTGGGTCAGATCTTTATATATAATTGTTTTATTTTAGGAAGAGTCAAATTAACCTTAGAATTATGTTCCCGCCCTGTATTATCGACTCTGCCGCAACGTGCGGGTTCCCCACTAGTGGTTGTTAATTGAGGGTGGGCATATGCTATATCCGTGACACTTAACACTTTATGATTCACAAAGCACCAAAATCACCATGTAAAACACTCATCAAGTGTAAGGATGAAAATGTATTAAATGGCGAATCAAGACTGCGATGATCAAAATTGGGAAATGAACTGCGTCAACTTATCAAGTGCAATGACCGTTAATTACAATAATCGTCAAGTGCAATAAATCATCAAAGGAAACAAATCACCAAGTGCAACATCTTGTTAAAGATTACCATATGTAAAGGTGAAAGATCAAAGCAACATGTGATATAGATTCAAAGTCTACAAGTTCCAGGATGAAAGATCATCTACAATCTACATATATCAAAGCATGAAACATCAAGAAGATTAATAGAGGACTAGAGAGATAACCGATCAAAGTTTAATTACAAGGTTACAAACTAATCTTTCTCTAATCTTTACTAGTAAAGTTCCTATTAAACTAAACAAGTTAATAACCAATTGACGGGCCTTTAAATTTTGAGAATGGAATAGTCTAGTTGGTTTCTTTCCATGTGTGGGATGTAATCACAGTGGGAGAGAGAGTTACCATAAATGGGAAAAAATAACCATAAACCACCTCCATGCTTTGAAAAGTAAACATCTATCTTGATAGATGTCAAAGGGTTGATTTGAAAGGTCAAAAATCAAAGGCATGGGTGTGGAAAAGGTGTTGGAGGGAGTTTATAATCGTTACCCAATGTTCAAGATTCAAAACAAACTAAAAGACAAATATGGGTGTTCCACGGTCGATGATACGATAGTGGGATCGACCGCGGGTCTGTTAGTTTGTTTTTTTTCTTGTTTGTTGTGTCTTGCCTACAAATACAAGCTTTCTTCAACCTTTTTTCACTTACCCTTTTTGATGAAGACGCATTTATATACACATCTAATAATATCTCTCCAGTTCCCTTGTTATTTACACATCTAATCAAAGAGAAATTGAAGACCAAAGATCACGAGAAAAAGAAGAGGTTATGAGGTTATTGTTTAACTTAAACATTCAATTATTGCACACATGAGGTTATTACTAGCGTGTTGAGTGATATCTTTGTAAGGGGTCTTACCATTGGTTAATGATTATTGTAAAACATTATTGGGAAGATAGTGTTGTGAGGGAGTTCACTATTGTGATATAGCGGTGTGTAAAAAACGCAAAGCTAGTAACTTGGTGTGACTAGTGAAGAAGGTGATCAATACCTTGAGCTAGTGGAGGAATGTAAAGGCACGCTATAAGTAAAGGCACGGTATAATGATAGTGGGTTGAAGAAGGTGATCACTACTTTGGATTAGTGAATGAGTTTGTACCGGTGATCATTGGCGCATGTTATAGGGGGTCGGGGGGGGGGGGGGGACCCCCAAACTTTTCGCTTAGTAGTGTAATATATGTGGTTTTCGTTTAGAAATTTTTGGGTATATACATTTTCGACCCCCTGGTTCTATAGAAATTTTTGGGTATTCACGTTTTCGACCCCGCCGTCGGAAATCTCAACCTTTGCCACTGCCAGTGATCTATTCCGTAAAGGTTTTAGTAGAGATACTCTCGATTGGAGAATTGCGGAGAAGACGTAGAGTGAATTAGTTAACATCCACTTAAACCTATATAAATCAATTTTGACTTTCTTACATTCACTTGTTTATTATTATTGTTGAGTTTTAAAGAAGCTTCAATCACTCAAAATTAGTGGTTAATTGATTCTTTAAGAAACCTATTCAACCCCCTCCCATTAATTTTCTAAAGTGATCTTGTGACCAAGACTCCCTAACATGGCCACTTTACTCGAATTCATATATGCACATCGGCAATGTAATCGTGTAATGGTGTGGCTTTTAACTTCAATCTCACAATGATTTTCATTTCCAATCAAACCGACTCTTTATAAATCATTTTGGGTTTTATAAACTTTCTCACTATTATTTCAGTTGATAACTTGTCACCGGTAGGAAATTTATCAAGTATTTGAAAACCGTGTTCAATTAATTTGGTATATAAGATCACCCATTTAACAAATTTGGACTCGCTCCAAAGGTATAAATCATGATTTTTTTTGTTATCAATTTTCAGTATCAACCAAAACATCACTCACTAGGCTATTTCTACAATAATTCTCGTGTGAATCATATCTAAATGTAAAAATATAGCATTTAAGTATAGCTTTTAATCAAAATCTCTCTCTAGCTCAAAATTGACCGGTTTTCGACATGAATATCTACATAGATGAACTTGAATGTTTTTTAAACCAATATAAACTAGGTTGTTTCCCCGCACGTTGCGTCGGTACGTTATCGCGGGCATTTGAAGAGTGTTGGTTAGGTTCGTTATCGTACCGGTACGATATATGCCCTCGGTATATAAATCAACACATGTTTTACATCTACTGAAAACGAAAAAAAAACGAACACTGGTACCGACAATGATGTTGTTTGCATGGTATCAATCACTTCAGATCGTCACGGTATTGGTAATGATATCCGTTTATAATCGCAAACAGAGTTGTATAAATAAAAATATCAAAACTGGGAACCATAAAAATGAACACAGGTACATATACCAATCTTGTTCGGTAGGATACATCAGTTTATCGAAAGCAAAAGCAATAAAAATAAGTACCGGTACCAATACCGATTTTGTTCGGTCATTTCGATTTGGTGAACTACAGTAGCGACATAAAACTTATTACCAAACAGAAACCATACAAATGAGTACATGTACAGGTACCGATGTTGTTTGATACGATGTCAATTTATCAAAAGCAAAAACAATATAAATAAATATTGGTACCAATACATATATTATTCAGTCGGTTTCAGTTGTTTCTCGGTACGACAGGGGCACAATATCCGTTTCAATAAAATTTATACTGCAATGTTGAACAAAAAACAATCAGTTTTGGTTCGATTTAGTTCGATAGTGGCACATAATCCGTTTTCAATAGATTTATACTGCAATGTTAAAAAACTAAACATAGAACGCAAGTTGTCAGAAAAATAATAAAAATATATGATAAATAAAATATTATTAAGAAAACTAAAACAATTGCTTAAAAATAAAAAAATCACTATTCATGGCAACTTTATAATAATATGTATAATAATAATAATAATTAAGTGATAAATAAAATACCACTAAAAACAATTATTTAAAATTGGTTAGCAATTTCAATTAACTAAATAAAATATATATAAAAAAAACAAATACTTGATGGATTACTATTCATCAAGGGTTTCAATTCATATAGATAATAATAATAATAATAATAATAATAATAATAATAGTAGAAGAAAAAGTGGGATCAATATGACTTAGACGTTGATGTTTCTTAAAACAATAGAAGATTGAGTCCATTAGCTTATAATAACTAGTTACATAATACACTAACGTTTTTGTAGAGATATGTTTGCTTTAAAACTAAACGTCTTTATAATATGTTGTTCTCAAGATACATGGTGTGGTGGTAAGGTATATCCTCGTTATTCAATGATTCAAATCCTTCTAAGTGAACATATAAGATTATTTAGGAGAAGATTAGTTTGTCGTTAAAAAAGAAATATAACACGACTTTACATTAAGGGGCTGTTTGACAACTTCTGAATGGTTAAGTGTTGAACCATTAAGATGTCTGAACCATTAAGAGCCAATATAATGCTTAACGTTCAGAGAAAAATGTCTGACAAATTCAGATTAGAGGTCTTAACCATTCAGACTCAGTATAATGGTTAACCATTCAGAGACAAATGTCTAGACCATTCAGACATTTGTTCGCGAAACAAACAGTCTGAACCATTAAGCGCTGAACGAACCAATAAGAAGTCTGAACCATTAAAAGCTTAACCCAAAACTTGCCTGAAGACTGAAGAGTTGGTTCTAGTGGTGCACAAATCGGGTTTTTTTAAAAACCGGGTTTCGGGTAGGATCGGGTTCGGGTAGGATCGGGTTTTACAAAATCGGGTTTTTTTAAAAACCGGGTCGGGTCCGGGTCCTCTATAAAAAATGTATACCCTATATACCCGGGTTCGGGTAGGGTTTTATAAAACCCGGGTATTATAATACCCTATTTTCGGGTTCGGGTCCGGTTCGGGTATTCATCGGGTAGGGTTCGGGTATGCATCGGGTTAGGAAAAAACCCGCACCGGGTATTAAAAAACCCGACCGGAACTATGCTTATAAAATGTATCAAACATAACTCTCACACATAGACATCAAATCTATTGATAAACAGAGACACAATTTATAAACAGAGGCACAATTTATAGTTCTTCATGTGGTTATTCTTGAACTTTATAAACAGAGGCACACTTTATTAAATACAAAAACTAATAATGATATTAAACAAACAAAGAAAATAGAAGGGCCAACATATATTGGCATATTTGTTTCCACTTGTAATGAAATATACTAAATAATTAAGTAGCGGTGGCAAATATCATTATAAACCTAATAATTAAACAAGATTACATCAAAGTGCATACATAATTTTGTTAAATCATAAGAACTAGAAGTCTTAATGCATACATAATTAAACAAGATTACATCAAAATCGGGTTTTCTTAAAAACCGGTTCCGGGTATTTATAAAACCCGGTTCCGGGTTCGGGTTCGGGTATTTATAAAACGGGGTTTCGGGTATAAACCGGGTATAAAAAAAACCGGTTCCGGGTTTGGGTTTTAGATCAAATATGCATACCCGGTCCCTACCCTACGGGTAGGGTCGGGTTCGGGTATAAAAAACCCGGGTTTTATAATACCCGGTTCCGGGTTTTTTTTCGGGTCCGGGTTCGGGTTTTTTGTGCACCACTAGTTTACTTCGTTAACTTTGGGGGTTCCACCTGTGGCCCAACAAGCAGAACATTCATAAAGATAATGGGCTGTTTACTTCGTTAACTTTGACCTCATTTTACTCCACATTGGCCCCAACTCGTCAACCATAAATACATAACATTGAACCCCCAAAGAAACCCTAGCCAGTTTATCTTCTTCGCGCAGTGCTTAAACGCAGCAGCAGCAGCTACCATGGCGACGGCGAGAACTGTGAAGGATGTTTCTCCTCATGAATTTGTCAAGGGTTACGCCGCTCACCTCAAACGATCTGGCAAGGTACAAATCGATCTCATTATTTCATTTTAAAAAAAAAATAATTTAGAGTGGTTTAGCAGGTTTTTGTTGAATGTTTTAACCTAGAATCAAGCGTTCGATATGTTTTGTAATAACTGTGATATCGTGTTTGGTGAAATCTGGTTCTAGTTGACATTTTATTTTTGTAATTTAGTGTTTAGGGTTTTTGTAAGTTAGATTGCTCGATCTGATTTATTTCAGTTGCGTCAATAAGTGATGGAGTGTTTTATATTTTTTGTAATTTTGTGCTACTTGTTACCTGTTGAACATTCATTTATGGTTCAGCATGTTGATTTTACTTGATAAATTGGTTAAGTTGCATTTTACTATTGTAATGAGTGTTTTGACTTTTGAATGATAATATTGGTTAAGTATGTTGATTGAACTTGAAAGTTGAAAATTAGTTATTGAATTGCACTGTTGGTAATCTTTGTCAGTTCATCTACAACAATTGGTGTTTTTGTTATTAGACCATGTGTAGTGGTAGTGGGTTATAATGCCCCCACCATGGGGCATTATCTGACACGTGGTGTGGTGTACTAGTCAGCAATGGGGCATTATAGCAAAAGTGGCGTAGTGGGGCATCATGCCAATAATGCCCATATTATTTTTAATGAAAAAAAAAGGAAAAGGGATGACAGTTGAAAAGTGAAGTGGGCATGTGGGTGTCTCAAATTCATTGGTTGAAAAATGGTGGACAAGACCATTTTGTCAGAGGCCATTCACTCCTTCAGCGTTTTAATATACACGCCCACAACCAATTTTTCCAAAAATAACGCCCCAAAACGCCGGGTGTAATGGGGTGGGGGGCGTTTTGGGGCGTTTTTTTTCAATTTTAAAAAAAAAAAACGCCCCACTACGGGTGGTCTTACTGGGATTTTTGTAAAAGGTGCATTTGACCTTTTTTGGGTATTACTTGTTTTTAGTTATGGTCTGTTTTTTATACCGTTTAAGTACCGTATCTAATTGCTGCCAAACATGTTATGTTTTGTGTATATATTACTAGATGTTGATGTTGTTTACGATTGTATTTTTTGTAGATGGAGCTTCCTGAATGGACGGATATAGTGAAGACTGCTACCTTTAAGGAGCTTGCTCCCTATGATCCTGACTGGTACTATATCAGAGCTGGTGAGTTTTGTTTCTGTCTTTTAAAGGCACGTTGGATTGGTTTTTTTAGAATACTCATATAAGTATTGCACTTTTGTTTGCAGCTTCGATTGCTAGGAAAATCTACTTGAGGGGTGGTCTTGGTGTTGGCGGCTTCCAGAGAGTCTATGGTGGACGTAAGAGGAATGGCAGTGCTCCACCACATTTCTGCAAAAGCAGCGGTGGTATCATTCGCCACATTCTTCAACAATTGGAAACAATGAAAATCATTGATATGGATCCCAAGGGGTGAGTGTTTTTTTTCTGTAATTCATGTTTTTTTGCTTAAGAATCTGATGGTTAACAAATCACAGGTTTTTTTGAATTGAATACTCATGTAAAAATGTTAACTTGTTTTTTTTTTGTGTATTTTAGTGGAAGAAGAATCACTTCAAATGGCCGTCGAGACCTTGACCAAGTTGCTGGGAGAATCGTTGTTGCACCTTGAATAGCTCAATCATCTGATTCTGGTCATCATTTTTGATGCTATGTAGCTTAATACTTTTAGTAAGAATGAACAAATTTTGGTTATTTTTGTTATGAATCGTTTGTGTTTGCTCTTCTTAAATGTCGGCACTGGTAATTTGAGTTGATCTATAATCATGTTTGAACTGATTGCTGTTATTTCGTTTACATTCAGTATCAGTTTTTTTAGTTTAAAACGAACTAGTTTCAGAAGCAGTGTCAAACCAAACATTTAACCGTTGAACTTGTTTATATGTAGTCTTTCGACTCCCAAAACATATAAAGTATATATTGCTGCAAAATATTTGTTTTGCATTGTGCTTTTGAGTCATTTGTATATAGAGGTGCACAAACCAGGTATTTTATAGAACCGGAACTGGAGAGGAACCAGGTTTGAGTTTTGCCAACAAAGTCAACAACCGGTTCCTGGTATGTTCAGTGTTTTTATCAGGCTTTGACCAGTTTGACATGGTTTTTTTGTGTTATGGTCTGTTTTGGTTTGGGTTTTGACCAGATAGAGGTGGAACCGGTTTTGGTGGTTCTGGTTTGGTTCTCTTTTTGAAACCCGGGTCTGTACCTGCGGGTCGGACGGGGTAGGAACCGGGTCGGTTCGAAACCGTTTTTTGTGCGCTTCTATTT
This sequence comes from Helianthus tuberosus, assembly GCA_030545235.1. NCBI lineage: Eukaryota > Viridiplantae > Streptophyta > Magnoliopsida > Asterales > Asteraceae > Helianthus > Helianthus tuberosus. The sequence goes on from CM060400.1 coordinate 152,551,027, forward strand.
GCCTGTAACATAGTAGTTAAAAGATTCTGAATATTCTATTTGCATGTAACTAAGTTGTGAAAGGTAGTTAAAAGATTCTGAAAATTTGAAATACCAAGATAAATGGAGCGACCATAGGGCAAATGCATACGATGAATCAACGTTTGTATATAGTGCTTCTATCATACCTTCTATACTGTATTCTCACCACAGCTAAATAGGACAACGGGCCAATCAACCACCTAGCATACACTTGCACCAAAGTAGTGTACATGTACGATTGTACGGTGTTCAGCGTACACTTATGGTTGGGAAACGTAAGTGCACAATGGAAACACCGCCATGTAAATGCCATGTAGGACATTGAGCAATAACTAAAAACACAATAACTAGGTGTTGTGGAATAACCACCCAATAAATATAAAATTAAAGAAAAGAAAAGGATGTTGATTTGAATGGTCAAAAGGGTGTTGATCCCAACTCTCATCCGCCTAGCGCCCGTTAGTTATTGGGTTGATGTGGCATGTCTTGTTATTCCACCACGACCAGCCTCATTTGTTTGTGATAACTATGATGAGTTGACACCTGTGTCTAAACGTCAATGATTGTAGTCATTCACTCATTTGCATTCGTGGTGCCTAAGGTTAATCTGGAACTGAGATATGCTATATCTATATAGTTGGACTAGATGTTATCACATGTCAATTTTTTTTACAATTGAAGATCAAACATGAATCTGAAAGTGATTGCACTTCCACATATACCGTATACGTGCTCATTTAACTCTTCAGGTACTTTTGGTTTATGCAAAAGTAGATTTAACTATTTAAATCATCAACTCAACGAGCAATCCATCACCTTCTTTAATCAACATGCATTGTTTGCTAACCACACACGCCTTGTGAATACAACACCTTACTTACCCTAGCTAGTACGGTAGTGATCAATCAAAGTCCATATTTTTTGGCCAGAGCATCAGCGCGACAGCACCCATCAAAAGCGCATGCAAAAGAAGAAATGAGAAGAAACCACCGACTCCAAACATAAATTGTTGCCTGACTTGGACCGTGGCGATCATCCAGCAACACCTGTACCTAGACCAAGGTGTTCCCTTCACTGTCTCTTTGTTCAGCAACTCGGCCCGGGTGAATTCAGTCCCCTAGGCCTCACCTCACTTAAGCGTTGAGGCAAATTTAGCTTTAATTCCCAAGTGAAATGAAAAAGATAAGGAATTGAATAGTTACCTAGAACCTCATCCCATAAGGACCTTTAAGAGCATTCACATTTGAGTCTTTATTCTTAGAGAAAAATGCCGGGATAGTCCATGTGGTTTGCCCATTTTTCACCTTTAAACCCTAACTTTCTACATTAGGTTCCTTATCTTTATTCCTTATCCATAAAATTTTAAGGAAAACTACAATCAATTCATATATTTACAACTCACTATTCATCCCTTATATATTTTATTTTAGTGAAAGAGAGAGAATAGTAAAATTTGATTAAAGGAGCTTAATTGAATAAAGATAGATGCAAGGAGTCAGATGTGGGAGGTTTTTTAAAATCTTCAAATTGATACGATAAATGTCTTTTTTAGTTAAATTATAAGGATATGGATAAGAACTCGGATGCGAATGCACTGACATTCGCATCCATATCAGGGCGCCTGGGCGGAATTAAACAGCTAGCTGTTGTGGCGGTTGTGCTACATTCAATTCATATATTTACAACTCACTATTCATCCTTTGTTTGTTTTCTCGCAGACCTTTCTTTAAAAAAGGTCTGCGAGACCTCTTCACCACACAGACATTCACCCATGTCTTCTTGGCACATACCTCTACCTCTTCTTGGCACAGACTTCTTCTTCCACACCTCCACCCCCACATCCCCGCCACCACCTCCACCACCACATCTCCGCCACCACCGCCACCTGATACATCACCACCACCATCATCATCGGAGAGAGAGACCGTAGAGAGAGAGGGAGAGACCGTAGAGAGAGAGACCGTGGAGAGAGAGAGAAAGAAGAGAGAGAGATCGGTGAGAGAGAGATACCGTAGAGAGAGGGGGAGCGGCAGGAGATCATCATCATCGGAGACCATCAAAAATCCCCAAATCGAACCCCAAATCGGAGATCATCAAAAAACCCCAAATTGGAGAGGGAGCGGTGGATGGTTGTGGTTGTGGTGGTAGATGAAGGCAGACGGGGGTGGGTCGTTGTGGTTGTTCTTGGCGGTAGATGAGGCCGAGGAGAGAGAGACGGTGGTGGCGGTGGTGTAGTGGTGACGGTGGTGGTGGTGGGTTTGCGGTGGTGCTTGGTGGTGGTGATGAAGGCAGAGAGAGGGATCGAGGGAGGAGAGAGATCTGTGGAGGAGAGCGTGTTGTGTGTGTGTGAGAAGTGGTTTATGTATAATAAAAAAACAAACCCTCTTCTCCTTGCAGACTGCAGACATTTGGTCCACCTCTTCTCCTGCAGATGCCTGCAGATGTGGTCCGCAGACTGCAGACCTTTTCCTGCAGAAAAAACAAACACCACCTTAAGTCTAGATAGTGAGAAAAGCCGAATTTGTTACCGTTAAGTAAACAGTACAGCCCATGATGTAGTCTTTGAAAGAAATGACCGAACCTACGGAACCATTCGTGTAATTAACTGCATTTTTTCGAAAGTGATCGAGGAGGTGAAGGTAATGAGTTTTTTATGGGTCAAACACAGGTCCAGGTTCTCGGTTCCCACGTGGGAGCAGTGGCAAAGCTTTGATGTGTGTATGGACTGAATTGTTTTATGTTTGTGGGGATCTGTTATTCTGTTTGCTGTGTGGTGTATTTGGGCTAGTTACTGGCTTGCTTTTGATTTCATAATAAAAGGTTTTGGTCGGCCGTTCCACAAAAAAAACTGCATTTTATTCCATACCAACGCGTATTAACAACAGAACCAAACATTAACATTTAAGAAAATAACACATGTTGGAAAGACAAACAACAACATTTACACATCCCTGATACAAATACCGATTCAAACCCAAAACCTAGTTTACTTCCAATCAAGCATATCCAACAGCCATAGCACCTCTTCCTCCGAATTTGCAGCATCACAGAAATCCACTTCAATCCCAAACACATCAATGTCACCATCATCACCATCCTCGACAAACAACAAAGCAATCCAAGCACGGATTCCGGACACAAAAGGGTAAGCCCGAGAAAGCACCAGGTAATCAAACGCTAGCTTTCTACACGATGACCGCTCAACATAATCAAACGTGGCGTCATGGATTACACAAGCAACTTTGTTAGTGTCTTTTCGTGCAACGAGCACGGAAGCAGTAACTATTTAAATCATCAACTCAATGAGCAATCCATCACCTTCTTTAATCAACATGCATTGTTTGCAAACCACACACGCCTTATGAATACAACACCTTACTTACCCTAGCTAGTACGGTAGTGATCAATCAAAGTCCATATTTTTTGGCCAGATCATCAGCGCGACAGCGCCCATCAAAAGCGCATGCAAAAGAAGAAATGAAAAGAAACCACCGACTCCAAACATAAATAGTTGCCTGACTTGGACCGTGGCGATCATCCAGCAACACCTGCACCTAGACCAAGGTGGTCCCTTCACTGTCTCTTTGTTCAGCAACTCGGCCCGTGTGAATTTAGTCCCCTAGGCCTCACCTCACTTAAGCGTTGAGGCAAATTTAGCTTTAATTCCCAAGTGAAATGAAAAAGATAAGGAATTGAATAGTTACCTAGAACTTCATCCCATAAGGACCTTTAATTAAAAGCATTCACATTTGAGTCTTTATTCTTAGAGAAAAATGCCCAGACAGTCCCTATGGTTTGCCCATTTTTCACCTTTAGTCCCTAACCTTTACATTAGGTTCCTTATCTTTATTCCTTATCCATAAAATTTTAAGGAAAACTACAATCAATTCATATATTTACAACTCACTATTCATCCCTTATATATTTTATTTAAGTGAAAGAGAGAGAATAGTAAAATTTGATTAAAGGAGCTTAATTGAATAAAGAGAGATGCAAGGAGTCAGATGTGGGAGGTTTTTTAAAATCTTCAAATTGATAAGATAAATGTGTTTTTTAGTTAAATTATAAGGATATGTATAAGAACTCGGATGTGAATGCTCTGACATTCGCATCCATATCTGGGCGCCTGGGCGGAATTTAAGCAGCTAGCTGTTGTGGCGGTTGTGCTACATTAGCTGCATGGTCGGATAAGGGGAAGAAGAAAAGAGGGACATGCCTTTGGTTGGGTATTCAACTTGTTTATTTTTTTAATAAGGATAAAAACTAAGGCTAGCTAGTGAAAAAAGCCAAATGTGTTACCGTTTAGTAACTAAACAGTAAAGCCCATGATGTAGTCTTTGAAAGAAATGACCGAAACTACGGAACCATTCGTGTAATTAACTGCATTTTTTCGAAAGTGATCGAGGAGGTGAAGGTAACGAGTTTTTATGGGTCAAACACCGGTCCAGGTTCTCGGTTCTCACGTGGGAGCAGTCGCGAAGCTTTGATATTGTGTGTATGGACTGAATTGTTTTATGTTTGTGGGGATCTGTTATTCTGTTTGCTGTGTGGTGTATTTGGGCTAGTTACTGGCTAGCTTTTGGTTTCATAATAAAAGGTTTTGGTCGGCCGTTCAAAAAAAAAAAAAAAAACTGCATTTTATTCCACACCAACGCGTATTAACAACAGAACCATACATTAACATTTAAGAAAACAACACATTTTGAAAGACAAACAACAACATTTCCACATCCCTGAGACAAATACCGATTCAAACCCAAAACCTAGTTTACTTCCAATCAAGCATATCCAACAGCCATAGCACTTCTTCCTCCGAATTTGCAGCATCACAGAAATCCACTTCAATCCCAAACACATCAATGTCACCGTCATCACCATCCTCAACAAACAACAAAGCAATCCAAGCACGGATTCCGGACACAAAAGGGTAAGCCGGAGAAAGCACCAGGTAATCAAACGCTAGCTTTCTACACGATGACCGCTCAACATAATCAAACGTGGCGTCATGGATTACACAAGCAACTTTGTTAGTGTCTTTTCGTGCAACGAGGACAGAAGCAGTAACGGATTGTGAATACGGAACCGAAAACTGAGGTTTCACAGGCAGTGTAAGTTTGTATTCTGGACTGTCTAAATGATACCTCATCACCGGACTGATTCCAGGTGGTGGGGTCCAGTTGCCCTTCTGGAGAGCGGGCCCGGGAACAACTTGTGAGAAGAGTGAAGTCCCGTCTGCCCAAAAGTCGATGTAGAACTCGAGGTCGTGTAAGGAGATTCTTGGAGGAAGGAGCGTTCGGTTGATTTCACGCTTGTAAAACGTTTTGAACAGTTTGTGGTAAGTTATAGGAGGTGCTGAGTTCTTACATGTTGAAGGCCATTTTTTTGCGCAAAGACATTTCCAGAAGTAATCATCTTGAGCTATGTTTTGCCATTGTTTACATACTGCCGTACAAGCAGCTAAATCGGTGCCTTCAAGTAATGGAAAAACAGCCTTCAGTATCTCGTTAGATGGCATGTCGGCAGAAATTGTGAAAAATCATGGACTTGATGGTTATTCCTGCAAATATATATACACTTATCAGAAAAATGTGCAGATAGAGGATATTGCATGATACTTGCACATTAATTTGGTTGGTAGATGTGTGGATTTGTATGAGTTATATCATGTGCAAATATATTTAAGCAACAGCTGCTAAATGCTAATACAATAGAAAAGTGAGAACTATCTAAAAAATTGACACAAATCCATAGATACTCTATTAAAGATCAAGCACAAAAAGGGTATGCTCTACATAATAGAAAGAACTTGAAGATAAATTTCAAGAGACATCATAGATAATTAGATATAAACCATCACAAAGACCATATACTAAAAACTGCGAAAAGCGATCAAGTCTAATCTTCTTGGGAGAGAGGGATGTCATCATTGAAGATTATGTGCAACCCTATAGTTTAAGGCACGATGAGGCATGATGAAAGTCGCCTTGAGCGCAGAAAGGCGCACTGCCTAAAAATCTGTCTAAACCAGCCGAAAACAAGTCTTAAACAGCTAAAAATGGCCTGAACCGAGCGCTTCTTTCATCGCGTGTATCAGTGATTAACTATTAAGCTTACCAGAACCATACAAGCAACATGATCACTATCAACATTCATAACATCACATAAATTACAAAATCAGGCGAAATGATCCACTACCACAATTAAACTACAAACTTTTAAAATCAATTGTGCAACTTTTCATAACCAGAACCGAATCAAACACCTTAATTATCAAGCAAATTGATGAGAACAGAACAACAAGTGCATATTAACTCACAAAACTTGATGAAATCATTCTACAATCAACTCTAACAAAACTAAAATGATGCAAATTAAATGAACAACGAGAAGATAAGGTTACGATGCGCATCAAATTCGGTAAAATATCGCGATCGCGCACAGAAAACCCTAGAAATGTTAATTTATGAAACATTTACCATTATTAATTACGAAAGGAATCGATAATTTGTTGTAATAACATCGTATCTGAAAGATTGTTAGAGCAATTTCATGAAAAGGAATCGAGATTAAAGAAGGAGGAGACACCTTTGATGATTGGGAAGGAGAGTTGATCGTGAAAAGGCCGACTATTAAATTGTTGTTGATTGATTAAATAATGAGAAAACGTAAGCAGCCGAAAAACTGTGAGAATATTAAGATAAGATCGTTGATTTTATTCATGGAACTAACGAAAAATCAAAAAACAAAAAGTATTTCATTTCAAAACAACTTTCAACAACGGGTATTTATTGTAAAAAAATCTAAATGGTATCTGACAACAACTAAATACATAAATTTGTATATTTGGAATTAAATGGTTCAATGCCCATTATAATTTTCGTTAAATATCAACAAAATATATAGACTATATTTCGTTTATTTTAAGGCAAATTGGATTTAAATAATCCAAACTCACTGTTATTGGCCAATAATAATCTCAACTTATTTAATCACCAATAATAATCCGAACTATTCACTTTTGTTTGTAAAATACTCCCAGTTAAAAAAAACACTAACTAGGTTAAAAAATTGCTGATGTGGCATGCCACGTCACCTGCCACATCAGTTGCCACGTCATAAAAATGCCACGTAGACTGCCACATCAGCTACCACGTCATAAAAATGCCACATCAACTGCCACGTCAGCAATTTTTTAACCTAGTTAGTGTTTTTTTAACTAGGAGTATTTTACAAACAAAAGTGAATAGTTCGGATTATTATTGGTGATTAAATGAGTTGAGATTATTATTGGCCAATAACAGTGAGTTGAGATTATTTAAATCCAATTTGCCTTATTTTAATGCATCTAAAAATACAGATGATACTTGTAGAAATATTACTTTCTATGACGATTTTTGCATGGGATTGTTAGTGAACTTTTGGGACGTAATACTTTGACCTAATAATTGTTGAGATTTAGATGAAATCTATTCAGGGGAGACGTATTAAGGTGGGAGGGACGAATCTGAATGACATAGTGCACTGACGAAGTGTGCACTTGGAGGGCACGTTACAAGGCCATGGGTCCGGACCAGACTCCTTTTCCCTTCGGCTCTTATCTACCCATATATTTGTTTTTCAAAGAAAGCAAAGTGGCAGGCCTCTTGTTTTGATGTGACTTGAAAGGTGTAGGATAAGTGGGAACCCGTAATTAGTTATATTATATAGCTTAAAACAAGTGTACACTCCACACCTCCTAAGCTAAAGTTGAAATTCCTTCGCTCTCGTGTACATTTAAGTTACATAAAACGATTAATGAAACAAAAATAACCAACACATTTTTCTTTATTTCTTGAAACTTATGGATAGTAGTCAGTGCCCATTGCACACTGCCACCACATAGCTAAATTGGAGAGATCATTTAGTAACTTTTTAATACATTGTGCTTACTATTTCAAGTCCTCCATGTGTTATTAGAGTGATAGTCAAACCATGTATCTCATTCCTGTATCCAGTCAATGAAGCTGTTGAGATTTATATCAGAATGGCCACCCCTTCTGACAGCAGTTTTAACCTTTTCTTTAAGTTCAGCAGCTCTAACCTTACATTCCTTGTCTTCTAGAAGCTGTTCCACTTTATTCTTGATTTCATATCTTGAAATGATACCACTTTCATCTTTACCGAACTCCAATCCGGTCTTCCAAACATCAGAAACGTATCCATCGTTAATAAACTGATCGGCAAAGTAAGGCCAGCACATGAACGGTAGGCCACTGCTGACACCTTCCAAAACCGAGTTCCAACCACAGTGACTGACAAAGCATGCAACAGAAGGATGATTCAAAACCAGTTGTTGAGGCGCCCAACCAACTATCCGCCCACGCTCATGTATTCTATTCATATATCCTGTTAGGTAGTTATTATTCATCTCGTCAACCATGTCAGCGCGTACAACCCACAGGAACTGTCTGTTGGTTAGTTCAAGTCCTATTGCCAGTTCATGAAACTGGTTACGGTCCATAAGTGTGAAGCTGCCAAATGCAACATAGATGACTGAGTGTGCTGGCTGTTGGTCTAGCCACGTCAGGCATGTCGGGTCCTCTTTCCAGAAGTAGCCGGTTTGCTTGGCTAGTCTGTTGCTTGCCAATAGGGGGGCTATTGGTAAGATCTCTGGTAATGTGGTAAATGTTGCACGCTCCAGCTCATAAGCGGAATTGCAGATAATACGCTCTGCCAGTTTCACAAACCCATTTGCTTTTACTATCAAATCAAAAAGAGCATTTTGGGTCTTCAAGTCGCCAATGCAGACCCATGAAAAGTGTGCAGGGTTTATAGCAGGCACAGTTGGTGCTAGTTTAACTTAACCATCTCCTTCTTCATGGGAGTACCTGTGATTAATGTTTTGACAAAAAAAGAATAAAGGAAAATTAAATTTAAATAATCCCAATTATTACTTACTGGGCGGCAACAGTCCCAACTAACCGAATGTTTTGTGACAGTCTCAACTTTTAATCTATTTTCTCCCAACGAGCTTTTTCTAACTAGGGGTTAACCCAGTTAGTTTTTGTTGACGTGGACTGCCACAAGAGCAGGCAGTCCACGCCATCAAAACTTTGCCACATAAGCAGTCAACGTCAGTAAAAAACTAATTGGGTTAGACCTCAGTTAGAAAAAGCTCGTTACGAGAAACTAGGTTAATAGTTGGGATTGTCGCAAAGCATTTCATTAGTTGGGATTGTTGCCGGCCAATATGTTATAGTTGGGATTATTTAAATCCAATTTTTCAAGAATAAAATAATACTGAAAAATCTTGATCCTAATCCTCGCTAATAATAATTAAGGAGTTGCAATTATGACCCACTCTTCTAAGAATGGGTTGATTTGGGCAACAAGAACTTATATATGGGTTCATTCGGGTCAACTCAAATTATACAATGGGTCAAACGGTCACTCTTATAAAAACTTGTTAACTTAAAACTTGTCCAAATGGGTCAGCACCACTCACGAAAATTGTTTTTCTGAATTGTCTCCACACCTACTCATCGCCGCCAAATTTAATACTTTTTTAAAAGCGACCCCATTTTGACCCAACTCATTTTGCTGAGAAGGTTTGACCTGTTACCCAATCCGACCCACCTGTTTTGCCACGCTTAGAATACACTTCAGATCATCTTTTACTTTCTTGAGTTATTTTTTTCTTCGAGTGAAGCTCACCGTTGCTGTTAATGATTCCATCTTCTAGCAAGTTGGGGATGCTAAACAACGAGGCCAAAACCACAGCAGCTGCGGGCCAGAAGGCGGCTCTTCTTATTTTCATCTTCTCCGCGACTCCAAAGGCCCAACCCATACAGTGGTCAGCAACAATGCATGTAACTTTATCACCATCACTTCCATTAATTTTGTCAACAAGCTCTTCAAGCTTTGCAGGCATGACTTGAAATATTGCATCTGTTAGCTTGCCCAAATCATTCCTGTCTTCTGCAGCTTCCACGCCATCCGGAAGTGAAAAAAGACTTACTAAATCATTCACGCTCTCATCATTGGATGCTGCATTAGTGACCAGGTTGTGAGTGAAATCAGTATTAACAAATGTCACTTTGACACCATGCTCGACTAATTGTTGCATAAGCTCCATCATCGGGATGACATGACCTTGGGCTGGATAAGGTACAAGTACAGCATGTGGCTTTCCCGTATCTATTTTTCTCATGTGTTCATACACATATCTATTCTCATTTTTTATAACTAAGCTTCTGAAGCTCAAGTTTGTCCTGCCTACCTTATAGACTCTTGTTCCAGGTTTACTCCGTTTTCATTGTTTTACCTAGTGGCATTTTTTATGAGGATTAGTTTGTCCTTCTGCTGAACTTTTGTATCCATATAGCTGGCCTAATCTGTTTGTATCATCTACTTACTTTTTGTTCATCTTGTTTTTGCCACACTGTCTTTTTGTATCGCTGTTGCTTTGCTTGTGGCATTGTGCACATAGGTTTACATCTGAAGAGGTATGGTCCCAATTCCTTGCCAACATGGCAAGGACCACACCACTTTTTCCATCAGACGTGGCGCTGACATCGACGAAGTCATCCAGAAGCTTCTGGGAAATATCTAGGTGGCTCCAAAGATGCTCCACCCGACATAAAGGACACAACGTGTCACCAGACACCAGGCGCCACGTAGGCCTGTAACAAATCTAAGGGCAGCCCGACAACGCCAGTACGACGTCCCCAAGATGGCCAAATGCGAGCGCGCCACGTGTACCACTACACTGACCACAGCAGAGGAGACCAAGAGGATATTCCCCTTGGTCGGACAGCTGGCGCGCAACCACAGCTGGCATCGCTGCTCTTCCCTCTCTCACCCTCCGGCTATAAATAAAACCCTTCATCATTCAGGTAAAAGGATTTGGCTCTCTCTATTCTCACACTTAACACACACTGTTATCTCTTCCTCGGAACAGTACTTATTCTCACGCCGGAGCCTGGTTAAGAGGGAAACCCCCATATTCCCCTCTTAAGGAGACTAACGGTGTTGCTGTTTTGCAGGAAACGAGCCATTTCACGAGTAGAAAGGGAGATTGAACCCACAGAAGAAATAACCCCACAGATTAACCGTAGTGTTAACCTGTGTTTCATCATTGGCGCCATCCGCTTTCAGCAAAAACCACTCTCATCTCTTTTTCTTTGCAAAAAACACTCGTCAAACATGGCTGAACAAAACCCTTCCCACCAAGTAGACGGAGACGTTTCTTCCTTCGAACTCGTTTCGGACAACGTACACGTCCAACGAGGTCCAAGGAACGAAATTATCCAAGAAGGGCCGATGAACAATGAGTTTCCCAGCATCTTTGGGAGTACATCCAGGATTGCTACTCAAAACGCACCTGGTGCTACTTTTCAAACTCCACCCAGAATCATCACTCAGACCACAAACGGAGCTACGTTCCAACCTCCGTCAGAGGTAGTCCAACAGACACCTCCACCAGTGCAAACTCAGAGCCATGGAGTTGGCCCCTCAACTCCATCGGACCAAGAACAACTGAACTTCTCTGCACTACTAGGGCTACCCGAAGGAAAAACTCTGGCTTCCTGGTATGCCGAACAAGTGGCGTCTATAAACCTTGTTTACACACAACTCAGTGCGCAGCAAGCTTTGCTTCAAGCACAAGCTCACCAGTCAGCATTTGTCACTCCACCGCAAAGGCCCTTGAGCGCTCCCATGCCTCAACAGGTCAATACATTCAATCTGCGTCCTGAGTCAATACCTCCACCACATATTAGAAGGCCAAGCGCGCATGACACGCGCGATACTTATGGTGAAAAGAAAGCAATTACGTGCAGTATTCTCAACAACCGAAGAAGCCAATACAAAGCCGTTTAGGCCCGCGCAACATAAACAACGAATTTGAGGATGACAACGAGACGAACACAGTGTTCAGTAGGCTACCACCAGAGTATGAAGCGTACAAACCTCGCAAGCGCGCAGGCTATGACCCAAAAGCTGAACATGATTACACTCTAAGCTATCGTCCAGACGACATGGCTGAGAATTCAAAGTTCATCAGAGAGATCGCCACGGCTGCCATAGACAAAACAAAATTGCCACACAACGTGGGCAAGTACAACGGGTTGAAAGACCCAGACGATCATCTCCAAGTTTTTAACGGCGCGGGAGCAACGGGCGGATGGAACTTGCCAACCTGGTGTCATCTATTCGCTCAAACCTTCATAGGCGTGGCACGCATCTGGTTTGACAGCTTACCAACAGGAAAAATCAAATCATGGGTTGATTTCCGAGAGAAGTTCCTGGCACACTTCTCACAACAACGACGACACACCAGGGATCCAGCCGATTGTTTGAACATATGGCGCAGAGACCACGAAAGCGTGGAAGATTTCATTACAAGGTACAACAAAGAATGTTTGGAGATCGATGATGTAGGCGAAAAGATGATGCGCGCACATTTCATGAGGGCTGTCAAGTGTGATGATCTCATCAAGCGTGTCAAAGGAAGAGATGGAGGACCCAAAGACTGGGAGACCTTCATTGAGGCAGCCAAAACCATCGCGCAGTCGGATAGACAGTTGACCGGTGACGACCACCGTCAGCGTAGTTACAACCATACCGACCGGCACAGCAAGAAGGGCAGAAACCAACCTTGGAAAGCATCCGGTCACAGAGAAAGAAGCCCGGTAAGAGAGGATGCGTGCCACACGATCAACCAAATAGCACACCGAAAAGAGGTGAAAAGAGAAAACAGAGAAAAACAGTGGACACTCCTAACAAAAACCCCTTCAGAAGTCTTGGCAACCGAGAACCACCAGTTCAAGCCACCATTACAGATGCGCAACAAAAGAGGCTAAGACCCGAATCTTTTTTGTGAATTCCACAAGGACACCGGCCACTTAACCGACGATTGTTTCAGCCTCAAACAAGAAATCGAAAGGGCCTTAAGAGACGGAAAGTTAACTCACCTGGTCAAAGGTGGAAGGCGTGATTACCGTCAGATTCAAAGAAAAGAAGAAGGGTCGGATAACAAAAAGCTCCGAAAGTTAGAAACCCACATGGTTCAAGGGGGTCCACGAAGGCCAAGAAAAAACTACAACAAACGCGCGCAAGATGACTCATGGCGCGAGAAACAAGTCGTTTTCCCAGTTGTAAGAGGAGGCCCACGAGAAAGAAGGCCCATAGTCATCTCGGGCGTAATAGGACACTACCAAACAGATTACATCTTCATCGATCCGGGGAGCACTGCGGATATCATATACGAACAGTGTTTTAATCAATTCGATCAGGAGGATAAAGCGCGCTTAGAACCAGTCGATTACCCGCTCACTGGTTTCTGCAATGAAGCCGTCTTTCCTCTAGGACAAATATCGTTCCCAGTGTTGCTCTCAAACGAAAGAAACTCAAGAATAGAAGAAGTCACGTTCATGGTGCTGCCAGCACATTCAAGACACGATATTCTGCTGGGAAGAGAATCCCAAGGTGATTTCAGCATAATTTGCTCTGGCCCACACTCAGCAGTGGGATTCCCGACAGAAACAGGAGTAGCCATCATATATGCAAGCAAAGAAGTATTAGCGACAGATGAGCTAAGACCTGCAAAGTCAAGAAAACCAGAAGCACGCCAAGAGGCAGAAAAATGGGTGCTAAACAGCGCATATCCAGAACAGACAGTAACCTTGGGACCTGCAATGTCCGATCTGACGCGCGCGACGCTAAAAAAACTGCTGTTCCAAAATATGGATGTCTTTGCCTGGACGCCAGCAGACATGGTGGGTGTTCCACGGCACATAGCTGAACACCGCTTGAACGTCTCGGAAGAAGCCAAACCGGTGGTGCATGCTAAGCGCCATTTGGGAGACATAAAGCACGACGCCATGAAAGAGCAAGTGATAGAGCTGCTAAACGCGGGAATCATCAGGGAGGTCAGGTATCAAACATGGGTGGCAAGCCCAGTGATGGTCCAGAAGAACAACGGTAGTTGGAGAATGTGCGTGGACTACAAAGATCTGAATAAGGCATGTCCGCGCGACTGTTACGCCTTACCAGACATCGATGAAAAGATCGATTCACTTGCCACATTCCGATGGAAATGTTTCCTCGATTGCTACAAAGGGTACCACCAGGTACAGATGGCCGTACAGGATGAAGACAAGACCGCGTTCCGCACACCAACAGGGCTATACTGCTATACCAAAATGCCTTTTGGTTTAAAGAATGCGGGCGCGACTTATCAGAGGCTCATGAACGAAACCTTCCACGATGCCATCGGCAAGTATATAGAAGTGTATATGGACGATCTGGTCATTATGAGCAAAGAGGAGAGTACAATGTTGCTGAACATCCAAAAGACGTTCGACACCTTACGCGGCGTCAGTATCAAGTTAAACCCAGCGAAATGCTCTTTCGGCATGGAAGAGGGGAAATTCCTGGGTTTCATTGTCACGAAAGATGGTTTCAAGGTGAACCCTGACAAGATACAAGCAATAGAACGCATGCCGTCACCTTCAACGATCAAGGAGATGCAAAAATTGGCAGGACGGTTGGCAGCACTTAACCGCTTCCTGGCCAATCACGCAGCTAAATCATTCCCATTTATAAAAACTCTCCGTAACTGCATGAAGAAGAGCCAATTTCAGTGGACTCCGGAAGCCGAAAGCGCATTCCGCGAGATGAAAGACTGCCTCATCAAGCTGCCAACCTTAACTGCACCAGTCAAGGGCGAACCACTGGTACTATACTTATCAGCCTCTGACAGGGCAGTAGGAGCAGTGTTGCTTGTAGATCGACAGGGTGTCCAAACGCCGGTCTATTATGTGTCACGAACTCTAACCGACCCAGAAACCCGGTACGCAATCATGGAGAAACTAGTACTCGCACTGATTCATGCATCAAGAAGGCTGCGCAGGTACTTTGCCAACCACGTCATTCACGTGCTCACAAACTACAACATTGGCAACATACTCGCAAGGCCGGAGATTTCAGGGAGGCTAGCAAAATGGGCAATAGTGCTCGGAGGTCACAACGTAGTGTTCAGACCAAGGCCGGCGATCAAGGGCCAAGTACTCGCAGATTTCATGACAGAGGTACCGGATGACAAAGATCGAGAATGCAAGGCGATGGAGAAAGCCGAGAAACAGCAAGTGAAAGAACCATGGCTATTATACACTGATGGCGCGTCAAACGAAGACGTCGCAGGTGCTGGTCTCCGGCTGGTGAGTCCTGACAAACATGAGTTCACCTACGCCATACGCCTGGATTTTAAAAGCACCAACAATGAAGCTGAATACGAAGCTTTCCTTGCTGGTTTAAGGTTGGCAATAAAAATGGGAGTACGACATATCGAAGCGCATGTGGACTCCATGTTGGTAGCAGGGCAAATCAACGGGCAGTACGAAGCCAAGGGAGATACAATGGCACTTTACTTGAGCCAAGCAAAGACACTGCTGCAAACCTTCTATTCCTACAAAGTGCATCACATCAATAGAAGCGAGAATAAGCCAGCTGACGCGCTGAGTAAACTCGCCTCTACAAGCTTCCAGCACCTAGCAAAAGATGTACGCATAGAGGTTTTAAGCAACCCGTCAGTGCCACTACGAGAAGTAAGCGTCGTTCAAACAGGGACAACGTCTTGGATGACTCCGATAATCACATACCTCCAATCTGGGATACTCCCGGAGAACAAGGCAGAAGCACGGAAAGTCCAGTACAAATCCGAACACTACCAGATGGCTGATGGGATTTTGTACAGAAAATCATACCTCGGGCCCTTGTTAAGATGTGTTGATCCCGAAGACGCACGTTACTTGATCAGAGAAGTGCACGAAGGAATCTGCGGTATACATGCTGGACCAAGAATGGTGGTAGCAAAAGTCATGAATGCGGGATACTATTGGCCCGGAATGCATTTGGACGCGGTCAAAGAATTGAGAAAATGCAGTGGATGCCAAAGACATGCCCCCAAAACGATGCGCCCCAAGAATGAGTTGGTACCAGTTACCACGGCGTGGCCTTTTCAACAATGGGGGATAGACATGGTCGGACCTTTTCCCGAAGCCCCAGGAGCTGTCAAATTCATAATAGTCGCAGTCGACTATTTCACCAAATGGGTAGAGGCAAAGGCCCTCGCGTCGACCACAGCCGCCGTTGTCAAAAAATCATTTGGGAACAAATCATATGTCGTTTTGGTTTACCTCTCAAGATAATCACCAACAATGGAACCAACTTTGCCGAAGACAACCTTCAACAGTGGTTCAAGGAATTACACATCGAGCACACCTTCTCCTCGATCGCGCACCCGCAGGGGAACGGTCAAGTTGAAGCCGTCAACAAGAGTATTGTCGACGGAATTAAGGCAAGGCTAGGAGAAAAAAGAAGAGGTTGGGTAGACGAACTGCCCAGCATCTTGTGGGCCCACAGGACGATGCCCAAAACAAGCAACGGAGAAACACCGTTTAGCTTGGTTTATGGGTCGGAGGCTGTAATACCAGCAGAGATAGGATTGCCGTCACCCAGAATGCTCTCCATGAACATGATCAACAATGAAGAAGAAAGGAGGATCGACCTTGACCTCCTAGAAGAACGGAGAGAAATGGCGGCAATCAACGAAGCAAAGTACAAAACAAAGTTGGAAAAATATTACAACTCTAAAGTCCGAGTATGCACCTTCAACCCGGGAGAATACGTCCTCAGAGACAATGAGGCCTCAAATGCAGAAAAACCCAGGAAGTTGGCCCCCAAGTGGGAGGGTCCATATGTCATCGACACCGTGCTCGGAAAAGGAGCCTATAAGCTGCGCACCATCGACAACAGGGAGGTTCCTCGCACATGGAACGCCCAACAGCTGAGAAAATGTTACCTATGAAGGAAATTTTTGTAATCGCAATGGCCAAGTCGCCAGCACATTTATAATTATACAAGAAGTGTTTGGCTATCTCTCTATCATACAAATTTCTTTGTCACAACTGCATATATTACTTTGGGCATACACGAAAACATCAATGGCTCGACCATTAGGAAACGTTGTAGACCTCCAAGGCCTGTCACAAACAAGTGCACAGCCGGGTCAGACACACAACTAAAGCCTAACAAACGCCAAACAAATACTTCGTGCCCACATAAACACGAAAACATCGAACACAGGTGTAACACCCCGTGTTTTCACAAGTGAAAGTCAAAGTCAAGGTCAACGTCAACGACCGATTTCGCGCGACGTGACTAGTAGAATTGTTTCTATTATATTTAGATTATGTGGAGTAAATGTCGTACATTACAATAATCAAGCCTCACCAATCATAATTCGATCGATCTACGACTGTGAACGATAGGAAGTAACAATGCGATAAAGATAATCAAGCAAGCTAATCAAATCGACACCAAATCGTAACTCGAACTTCGTATTTTATTTGTCAGCTATACGTGTGTGTGTGCCTTACGTGTTACTTGTGCATGTTTATTTTATGTTATGTTGTGTGGTAATAATCAAGCGAACTCAATCGAACTCGAAGTCTAACTCGAATATGATCGAACCCGAACTCGAATCCCGAATCGAACCGTATAAGAAGTAGTTGGGACTGAAAGTAATTTGAATTAGGAAACCCTATCAAACCACTCGTAAATCCGAGCCGAATCCACATCGCATCGAGCTCGCCCAAGGTGGTGGCATCCGCACGGATGGCCCATCCGCACGGATGGCCAGCCCGCGCGGATAACCTACCCGGGTGCGTGCCGTGCGCACGGCTCACCCCCTTTCCCTTTTTGGCATCCTATAAATACACGGGTCACTCTCCACTTTTTCCACTTTTGGCAAGTGACGTCCGAACCACACGCATTCTTCACCTTTTTCTCAGATTTCTCTCAATCCAGGTAAGATCTTGCACTGATTCTTGTACATCTTTGATCACTACACCATTCTACACATTTCCATCTTTCAAATCTTCAATTTTAACCATGAAATCATCCGGATTTGAGGTAATCAGGGGTGACGTCATCATGAAGTTCGTAAGGACTTCATGTTTGGCCTTATTCCACCAAAAATATCTCAGATCTAAACGATTTCTACAAGTTTTTACAATAAATCCACCTAGATCTAAACTTTTCTAAGGATAAAAGAGTTGAAAGAAATAAATCTAATGTTCTCTCCTTCTTTTACCCTTAGAACCGGTACAAATCCGATCGGTCCTAGTGTTTTGCTCGTCAATAGTGATACCCTAGCTCCAGATCTGGAGTTGTACCCTAGACAACTGATTTCGGGGTTAACCGGGACGGCCGTTCTGAGTCGCCGGCAGGCCGAGTTAGGGTGGTTCCTAACCGGTCTAGTCACGCGGGTGAGAGCACAACTCCAAGTGGTTGCCACGTAATCAGAACGTCTCGATAAACGACAACAGAAACCAAGTGTAGACGAACGGAACAACCAGAGCAGTTGTCCGCACGGACAGGCTACCCGCACGGGCTAGCCACCCGCACGGACAAGCTGTGCGCACGGGTTACCATCCGCACGCACAGGTCATACGCACGGATTGCCACCCGCACGGACTACCCTTGGGACCCACTTTCCAAGCGAGGTTTGAGTATCGACGAACGAGTAATCCGGACAGACGACCTCTGAATGGATTACTCATCGGATCATGAGATACTAAGGCCTTAAAATGAAAATCGAGCAAACCCCACCCGCACGGCCAAGCCGTGCGCACGGACGGGCTATCCGGACGGATTGACTCTGCCCGCGCGCACAGGCTGCCCGCACGGACTACCATACGCACGGACCACCGTCCGCGCGGCCGGCTTGAAAGGTAGAAACACTTTGGTGTTTTCTAAATGCTACAACGAAAACTCCAAAGCACAAGCCATCATACACAAACACATCTTAGGAAGAAACAATCCACTTGGACGTTTATCCACACAAGCAATCTAACCATACGGGTAAGTCGTCCGCACGTATGACTCGTCCGCACGGGTTGCCACCCGCACGGACAGTCACACGCACGGATGACCTAACCGGATGAAACACCATCCGCACGCATCACCATCCGTACGGATAGGTCATGCGCACGGATGACCCCTATTCACGGACAACTGAACCGCACGATCAGTCATCCTGCCCACTCTCACTTGTACTGTTTTACGCGTCACTTATCGTTACGTTATCGAATCTATCCAGGCTAATCGTACTCGCTGTAAAGCGCTCCCTTCAATCCATATCGCTGTGAGTATACTCGAACCCTTTTTGCTTTAGCACTTTTGGGTGTTACATACGTTACAACTATTCAAACTACAACTATCACACTACTCAAGCTATTTTAACGCTTAACCATTATCGCATGTTATACGTGGCTTATGAATGCTTGTTTGTTATGTTTACACATGGAATACTGTCTACCTGCCTTAGCAACGATAGTACTATAGTTTGGACTCAGCACCCGTTTTCCACGGGGGTTGTTAAGGATCTTTTACTTGCATGGATTACAGTGGTAATCGTGTATTGCGAACTGCCTCGGGCAGTCAACCCGCAGTCATTGGTATCGATGGATCTATGTCGATAACTAACGTGCTTCATTTCACTATGTGTACGTGCTGGTTATGCGTAAACGAATTCGAACTCTATATGCTACTATCAAACTTGTATGCTCACCTTTACATTTTATGTATTGACATTATTTTAACGTATGTGACAGGTGCCTAGGTTGTTTATATACTTCTCGGGCTGTGATGAAATTGAAGCTAGGAACTGGAGTCCTAGAAACCAACGAATAATTCAGTTATGCTTAAATCTGAGTTGTCGGAACAGAATATTTGTTTAGTTTTTGTCTGTAATAACTTGTTTTACTATTTGAGACATGGTATGGGACATGTTAACTTAAATTGAATGGTAACGATAGTTGTTATGGAAACTTCTGGACAATCTGTTTCGCTCAGTGCCGCGCCCCGATGATTCCGCCATCGGTTGGGGTGTGACAGATTGGTATCAGAGCCATAACTATAGGGAATTAGGCAAGACTCGACCTAGTCCGGGTCGAAGTCTTAGAGACCTAGGCTATAGTTAAGAACCAACAGACCAACTCACGCGTATGCGTAAACTCACCACTATCACTCACTCTTTTCTAGCATTACACTCGAATTTTCAAGTTGTGAATAGGTAACGAGGTCGAGAATAGGTGTGAAAACCGCAAACTCCCGACTAAAGTTGCCTAATCAGCTTGCGTTTTTAGCTACAAACGAGGGGAATTATACCAAATCAGGAGTGAAATCCATATTTTGATGAATAATCTCCTCAACTTTATCCAAAACAAGGACGGAAGTTGCAAGATAGGGGTGAAACCCTAACCTTGACGACTCGTCCCGCTTTTATACAAAACTCCACCAAAGTTCGATGGACTCCAACGGTCTAAAGACACAACCTAACCAAAGGGAATTGCGCCAACGCCCAAGAATCGAGGCAAAGGCATAGTCCTGGAGGTCGTTGTGCAGGATCCTTGTGAATAGTCGAGCTACTTTGGTTAGTCGAAGTCTATTAGCCGCAGACAATCTACCTTCGATTTTCGACCTTTATGAAAATTTTATGCTTTTTCTGTTATTTGTTAAACGTTTTGAGATACTATTGGTTTCGACCCAACACTACTTCTCCTGCTAAAACACAAAACTCACTCAACACAACATTTGCAGATCACTCGCGTTACACTGCTTTCGAACACTCGCAAACTCTGAATACTAGGTTTCTGTTTTCTGACTGCCTTAGTGACTAGGAAAATATGTGTTTCTTGCTATTGTGCTTACACGTTTAGGAATATTGTGATTACGTGCTCTATGTGTTTATGTGATTTTGTGCAATTATGTGATTTTGTGACTATATGCGTTTACATGGTACGTGTTACTGAGCTTTAGTAATCCTAGACGTGTGAGGTGAGATTCGAATACATGTGTTGAGTTCCATGGCGGTGTCTATTGCAGACAATGTCTTCTGGATCCCATCATCGGCTCTCTTGTCAGGAAAAGAGGGACAGACGCCTTGCGTCCATCGTCGCGAAGGCGGTGGCAAAAGCTGTGAGCGGTGTCTGCGAGAATGCCAGCAAGTCATCCGAGGAATCAAGGACTGAAGGTCCCAAAGCTGCTGCGAGACCTTTCAGTTTCAAACAATTCAAGTCATGTGGGCCGAAAGAATTCACAGGCGAAGGAGGTCCTACTGCTCTATTCCACTGGTTTGACTCTATCGAGGTCACTCTGCGACAAAGTGGTTGCCCTGATGATCTTCGAACTCTGAATGCTACCGGCGTCTTTCAGTCCCGTGCTCTGGACTGGTGGACGGCCGAGAGGAACAAGAGAGGGAATGATGCAGCCTACGGTTTGTCGTGGGATGAGCTCAAGGCAGTCATGCTGGAGGAATTCTGCCCTCCTCACGAACGACAAAAGCTTGAAGATGAATTCTGGCACATACATCAGAAGGATGGAGACAATGCTGGTCTCACTGCTCGCTTCAAACAGCTCAGCATTATCTGTCCTGACCAGGTCAAGACCCCTGAGATGACCATCAAGAAATACATCCGAGCTTTGCCCGACTGCGTTGCTGATTTCGTGCAAGCGGCTAAGACTACCACGATCGAAGAAACCTATCTGCTGGCCGCTGAAATCAATGACAAAAGGGTCAAGGCTGGGATGTGGGATAAGACCTCCAAGCATCTACATCAAGCCACTGCTGCTACACCAACTGCTGAACCCACGTCCACAGGCAACAAGAGAAAGAACAAGAGAAAGAACAACTCCACCAACAAGAACTGTGCGATTTCTGCTGCACCGATCCAAACGGTACCTGCTCAACAGCGTCAAGTAGTGGCGCCTGTGGCCAATGCACCGCCTGCAAAGCGTGCGTATACTGGACCACACCCACTCTGCCCTACTTGCACCTATCATCATCCAACTGCTATCCAATGCCGCTTCTGTGCTCATTGCAACGCCTACGGCCACTTTACTGCCAACTGCCGTATTCGTCAAGCTCCTGCCAATCAAGCTCTACTCACAGCCCCACAGGGCCAACAAGCGCCTCCGGCACCCGCAGTCAAAGCCAGAGCATGCTTCACATGTGGCGACCCGAACCATTTCGCCAACATGTGCCCAAACAGGGTGGTGAAACAAGAACCCCAGCAGCAACAGCATCAACCACAGCAACCGCAGCAACCACAGCAACAGCAGCAACAACAGGCCGCACGTGCCAGAACTTTCAATCTCAACGTGCGTCAAGCCCAGGCCGACAACAACGTGGTCAATGGTACGTTCCTTGTGAATGGTATTTATGCTTCATGTTTGTTTGATACTGGAGCCGATAATTGCTTTGTGTCACACGAATTTGAGAAACTCCTTAGTCGTAAGCGCTCTCGACTCCCCTCTGCATTCGAAGTTGAAGTCGCTACCGGAAGAACCGTCGCGGTGAACTCTGTTATTCGTGATTGCACACTCGAGCTCAACAATCACATCTTCTCAATCGATCTTATTCCAATGCAACTAGGAAGCTTTGATGTCATAGTAGGCATGGACTTTCTTCGCGAAAACCATGCCGAAGTTGTGTGCTTCGATAAAATGATTCGTTTTTCCCTCGCCAACGGGGATTCATTGTGCGTCTATGGAGATACTACTTCGAAGGGTCTCAAACTTATATCATGCCTACAAGCCAGCAAGTATCTCCGTAAGGAGTACAGGGCCTTCTTGGCTCATGTCGTAGCAGCGGAGAAGGAAAAGAAAGAGAAGAAGAAAGTGAAGGACGTTCCAGTGGTTCGAGAATTTCCTCGAGTCTTTCCCGAGGATCTTCCGGGACTACCTCCAAAGCGTGATATCGATTTTCGCATTGACCTTATCCCCGGAGCGAACCCTATTGCCAGAGCTCCCTACCGACTTGCGCCGTCCGAAATGCGTGAACTCTCAACCCAACTCCAAGAATTGCTTGAAAAAGGCTTTATTCGCCCGAGCACCTCTCCGTGGGGCGCACCAGTCCTTTTCGTCAAAAAGAAGGATGGGACGTTCCGGATGTGCATCGATTACCGGGAATTGAATAAGTTGACTATCAAGAATCGCTATCCTCTGCCTCGAATCGACGATTTGTTTGACCAACTACAGGGCGCTACGTGTTTCTCGAAGATCGACCTGCGTTCCGGATATCATCAGCTACGTATACAGGAGGAGGATATTCCCAAAACAGCGTTTCGCACTCGTTACGGCCATTATGAATTCGTTGTCATGCCTTTTGGCCTAACCAATGCACCAGCTGTTTTCATGGATCTGATGAATCGAGTGTGTAAACCGTATCTTGACCGTTTCGTCATCGTGTTTATCGACGATGTCTTGATCTATTCCAAAACGAGATCCGAACACGCGCAGCATCTACGTTTGGTTCTCGAGTTACTTCAGGGAAACCAACTCTACGCCAAATTCTCCAAGTGCGAATTTTGGCTGGGGGAGGTTCAATTTCTGGGTCACATCGTAAATAGTCAGGTCATTCACGTCGATCCTGCGAAGATTGAAGCTGTTAAGAGCTGGGTTACGCCTAAGAACCCGACTGAAGTCCGTTCCTTTCTCGGACTGGCGGGCTATTATCGACGATTCATCGAAGGATTCTCGAAGATTGATGTACCACTCACTTCTCTCACTCATAAAGACCAGCCCTTTTTCTGGGGAACCAAACAAGAGTCTGCCTTTCGAACCCTCAAATACATGCTTTGCAATGCCCCTGTTCTCACGCTACCCGACGGAAACGATAATTTCATTGTCTACTGTGATGCTTCTAACCTTGGTCTCGGTTGTGTCTTAATGCAACGAGACAAAGTTATTGCTTACGCATCCCGTCAGCTCAAAATCCACGAGAAGAACTATACAACCCACGACCTCGAACTAGGCGCAGTTGTCTTTGCATTAAAGATTTGGCGACACTACCTGTATGGTACCAAGTGTACGATCTTCACCGATCATAAGAGCCTACAACATATTTTTAATCAGAGGGAACTAAATATGCGTCAACGCCGATGGGTAGAACTTCTCAACGATTACGACTGCGAGATTCGTTACCACCCAGGCAAAGCAAATGTTGTTGCCGACGCACTTAGCAGACGGAGTTATCTGCTTAGCACTCGAAATGTTCAAGCCCAGCACAATCTCGAAGCTCTTATTCGCGACGCCCAGCATGCATGTTTCAACGAGCGCACCCTGAAGAAAGAGAGAATCTACCACGACGGAGCCCAACTGGTGAGCAAATCAAACGGGATATTCCATTTCCTAGACAAAATCTGGATTCCCAAGCGAACCAACCTGCGACAAATCATCATGGACGAAGCCCACAAATCCCGATACTCTATTCATCCCGGTGCTGACAAAATGTATCATGACCTCCGGTATAGGTACTGGTGGCCGGGTATGAAGCGGGATATCGCTCTTTACGTCGGAAAATGCCTAACCTGCGCTAGAGTCAAGGCTGAACATCAACGACCCTCTGGCTTGCTCGAACAACCTCCAATCCCCATGTGGAAGTGGGAGAGCATAGCTATGGATTTCGTAACCAAGCTTCCAACCACGTCATCAGGTCACGACAGCATTTGGGTTATCATTGACCGTTTGACCAAATCAGCCCACTTTCTGCCAATACGAGAGGACTACAAGGTGGAACGATTAGCCCGAATCTACACCGACGAGATCATTTGTCGACATGGTACGCCTCGTGACATCATCTCTGACCGTGATGCTCGGTTCACTTCACGATTGTGGGGAACGTTTCAAACGGCACTAGGTACGACGCTTAATCTAAGTACCGCGTTCCACCCACAAACTGACGGTCAGAGCGAGAGAACGATTCGTACGCTTGAAGACATGCTCCGTTCATGTGTTTTAGATTTTGGTGGTAATTGGGATAGACACCTTCCGTTGGTCGAATTCTCGTACAACAACAGCTACCAGGCTAGCATCCAGATGGCTCCTTTCGAAGCCTTATACGGAAGAAGATGTCGATCGCCTATTGTGTGGCACGAGATCGGTCACTCGCAACTAACCGGTCCGGAACTACTACAAGAAACGACAGACAAAATCTTCCAAATTCGGGACAACCTAGCGAAGGCTCGAGATAGACAAAAGCTTCTCGCCGATAAAAAGCGCAAGCACCGCGAGTATGGCATTGGTGACTACGTACTCCTAAAGGTATCACCTTGGAGGGGTGTAGTCCGATTTGGCAAAAAGGGGAAGCTAGCGCCTCGGTATGTGGGACCTTTTAAGATCCTGGAAAGGATCGGAAAAGTCGCCTACAGACTCGAATTACCGGAAGAACTTAACAATGTCCATCCAATCTTCCACGTGTCAAACCTCCGAAAGACCATCTACGAACCAGCCGTACATGTTCCTCTAGATGATTTACGAGTGAACGAAACGTTGCACTTCGTGGAAAAGCCTGTCGAAATCATGGATCGCCAAACCAAAGAACTCAGGCGCTCACGCATTCCTATTGTGAAAGTCCGATGGGAAGGCAAACAAGGCGCGGAGTTCACTTGGGAACTCGAAAGCGACATGAAGGCAAAGTATCCACAGTTGTTTAACGAAGAAGCAACGTCCAACTAAGTAAGGCAAGGTGGCAATATTGTAAATAGAGAGTATTCGAGAGAGATTTCAGAGAAATCTGAAATATGATAATATGTATGGAAGCCAACAGAAACCGCCGAAACTAATGAGGATCGAAATAAGAGAAACTAGAAAGAGAAAGTAGAGAAACAAAGGCAAAACATGATTCTTGGAGCTTGTACACGTCAAACGGATCTATTGAATCACGATTATTTATGCATTGTGTATGTTTAATAACGAAAGTGTACTGATTTCGCACGTTGCACGGTCGGTTACGCAATCGAGTCAGGCCCGGAGCCGACCCTGCAAGGACGAAGAAATAGCTCAAATCTGAGCGTGTTTGATCATCGCAATCGAGCAACCTGCTCAGATACCACTTGTAGGATCGATTTGACACCATTACGATTGTGTTTAGTCACACACGTTCACGGATTCCGCACGTTGAACGTGTTGTTACGCAATCGAATCGGAGACGAATCCGGACCTACAATAATTCGAACTTCTTCCAAACGATTTCAAATTAAAATCTGAAACTTTATAGGTTTTAGATCACGCATATTCGCTCAGCATATCCAAAATCAGCCGATTCTAACCGTGAAATCCTGGTTAATTTGACGATTTTCCACAATCCAAACGAAGGACTCTCACATGTGATTCACGAACTAGTTACAGCTCCAGCTTAATTTCGGGACGAAATTTCCTAAAAAAGGGGAGGCTGTAACACCCCGTGTTTTCACAAGTGAAAGTCAAAGTCAAGGTCAAAGTCAACGACCGATTTCGCGCGACGTGACTAGTAGAATTGTTTCTATTATATTTAGATTATGTGGAGTAAATGTCGTACATTACAATAATCAAGCCTCACCAATCATAATTCGATCGATCTACGACTGTGAACGATAGGAAGTAACAATGCGATAAAGATAATCAAGCAAGCTAATCAAATCGACACCAAATCGTAACTCGAACTTCGTATTTTATTTGTCAGCTATACGTGTGTGTGTGCCTTACGTGTTACTTGTGCATGTTTATTTTATGTTATGTTGTGTGGTAATAATCAAGCGAACTCAATCGAACTCGAAGTCTAACTCGAATATGATCGAACCCGAACTCGAATCCCGAATCGAACCGTATAAGAAGTAGTTGGGACTGAAAGTAATTTGAATTAGGAAACCCTATCAAACCACTCGTAAATCCGAGCCGAATCCACATCGCATCGAGCTCGCCCAAGGTGGTGGCATCCGCACGGATGGCCCATCCGCACGGATGGCCAATCCGCACGGATTGCCAGTCCGCACGGATGGCCAGCCCGCGCGGATAACCTACCCGGGTGCGTGCCGTGCGCACGGCTCACCCCCTTTCCCTTTTTGGCATCCTATAAATACACGGGTCACTCTCCACTTTTTCCACTTTTGGCAAGTGACGTCCGAACCACACGCATTCTTCACCTTTTTCTCAGATTTCTCTCAATCCAGGTAAGATCTTGCACTGATTCTTGTACATCTTTGATCACTACACCATTCTACACATTTCCATCTTTCGAATCTTCAATTTTAACCATGAAATCATCCGGATTTGAGGTAATCAGGGGTGACGTCATCATGAAGTTCGTAAGGACTTCATGTTTGGCCTTA
The DNA here is from genome assembly GCA_030545235.1 of Helianthus tuberosus. Taxonomy (NCBI): domain Eukaryota; kingdom Viridiplantae; phylum Streptophyta; class Magnoliopsida; order Asterales; family Asteraceae; genus Helianthus; species Helianthus tuberosus. The sequence continues at coordinate 152,578,242 of CM060400.1, forward strand.
TTCCACCAAAAATATCTCAGATCTAAACGATTTCTACAAGTTTTTACAATAAATCCACCTAGATCTAAACTTTTCTAAGGATAAAAGAGTTGAAAGAAATAAATCTAATGTTCTCTCCTTCTTTTACCCTTAGAACCGGTACAAATCCGATCGGTCCTAGTGTTTTGCTCGTCAATAGTGATACCCTAGCTCCAGATCTGGAGTTGTACCCTAGACAACTGATTTCGGGGTTAACCGGGACGGCCGTTCTGAGTCGCCGGCAGGCCGAGTTAGGGTGGTTCCTAACCGGTCTAGTCACGCGGGTGAGAGCACAACTCCAAGTGGTTGCCACGTAATCAGAACGTCTCGATAAACGACAACAGAAACCAAGTGTAGACGAACGGAACAACCAGAGCAGTTGTCCGCACGGACAGGCTACCCGCACGGGCTAGCCACCCGCACGGACAAGCTGTGCGCACGGGTTACCATCCGCACGCACAGGTCATACGCACGGATTGCCACCCGCACGGACTACCCTTGGGACCCACTTTCCAAGCGAGGTTTGAGTATCGACGAACGAGTAATCCGGACAGACGACCTCTGAATGGATTACTCATCGGATCATGAGATACTAAGGCCTTAAAATGAAAATCGAGCAAACCCCACCCGCACGGCCAAGCCGTGCGCACGGACGGGCTATCCGGACGGATTGACTCTGCCCGCGCGCACAGGCTGCCCGCACGGACTACCATACGCACGGACCACCGTCCGCGCGGCCGGCTTGAAAGGTAGAAACACTTTGGTGTTTTCTAAATGCTACAACGAAAACTCCAAAGCACAAGCCATCATACACAAACACATCTTAGGAAGAAACAATCCACTTGGACGTTTATCCACACAAGCAATCTAACCATACGGGTAAGTCGTCCGCACGTATGACTCGTCCGCACGGGTTGCCACCCGCACGGACAGTCACACGCACGGATGACCTAACCGGATGAAACACCATCCGCACGCATCACCATCCGTACGGATAGGTCATGCGCACGGATGACCCCTATTCACGGACAACTGAACCGCACGATCAGTCATCCTGCCCACTCTCACTTGTACTGTTTTACGCGTCACTTATCGTTACGTTATCGAATCTATCCAGGCTAATCGTACTCGCTGTAAAGCGCTCCCTTCAATCCATATCGCTGTGAGTATACTCGAACCCTTTTTGCTTTAGCACTTTTGGGTGTTACATACGTTACAACTATTCAAACTACAACTATCACACTACTCAAGCTATTTTAACGCTTAACCATTATCGCATGTTATACGTGGCTTATGAATGCTTGTTTGTTATGTTTACACATGGAATACTGTCTACCTGCCTTAGCAACGATAGTACTATAGTTTGGACTCAGCACCCGTTTTCCACGGGGGTTGTTAAGGATCTTTTACTTGCATGGATTACAGTGGTAATCGTGTATTGCGAACTGCCTCGGGCAGTCAACCCGCAGTCATTGGTATCGATGGATCTATGTCGATAACTAACGTGCTTCATTTCACTATGTGTACGTGCTGGTTATGCGTAAACGAATTCGAACTCTATATGCTACTATCAAACTTGTATGCTCACCTTTACATTTTATGTATTGACATTATTTTAACGTATGTGACAGGTGCCTAGGTTGTTTATATACTTCTCGGGCTGTGATGAAATTGAAGCTAGGAACTGGAGTCCTAGAAACCAACGAATAATTCAGTTATGCTTAAATCTGAGTTGTCGGAACAGAATATTTGTTTAGTTTTTGTCTGTAATAACTTGTTTTACTATTTGAGACATGGTATGGGACATGTTAACTTAAATTGAATGGTAACGATAGTTGTTATGGAAACTTCTGGACAATCTGTTTCGCTCAGTGCCGCGCCCCGATGATTCCGCCATCGGTTGGGGTGTGACAACAGGACAAACAAACATTGTGAGCACCCCCAAGGCTGAGAACAACCGGGTACACACAATAACCTGTAACTCGATCACTTCGTATTCACGACCCAACCTGCGCACAAATACGACAGAATAAAACGTTGTAATAAACACAACACAACCTGTCAGCGCCATTATTCATTCGTGATACCTGAATCAAAGTAATTACACATGCACATATTATGACGATAACAAAATTCGCATAAAAACAGACAACTATTAGCATAACATATGTCAACACACAACCAAATATCCACAAGCATAACAAGGAAGTTAAAATTGTTTATCGAATTATCAAGTACAAGACCACCCATGGTCATACGCGGCGCGCAGGCCGGAGTTCTTCATTCGGGATGACTGGGTCCAACATCCCCAGTCGCACCACCTTCATCACCTAGCGCTCTCTTTAACATAGCAACACCATCCGGTTTTCGAGCCAGTTTTTTCGCAGCTTTAACCATTGCAAACTCCAAAGATGAAAACTCTTGTCTTTTAGCGGCGTAAGCAGCAGTGCAATCCTCTTTCCACAGCTCGAAATGGTGCTCTTTCTCCTTATTAAGGGCTGCAGCCCTACCTTCGTTGTACCCATCCTTACGACCGCTGCTGTAACCAGCTTGCCCCAACTCATACATATAATGGGCAAGCTCATGCGAGTTGACAATACGATCAGCAATCTGCAAGAAACACACAAATAAGGGACAATTCACAAAAGTCACACCAATAAAGTGAAAGAGATTACCAGAGGCACTGCGCGCGAGAGCAACCACTTGCAATCAGCTGACGCCTCCTCGGCAAGGACTTCGGAGGCCTTGCATTCAGCAGTCTTCTCTTGAAGAAGACGGTCAGCAGTCTCATATTGCCTGGCAAGATCTTCCAGCTTAGCAATACGCGCAATGTACTCTTTTACCTTCTCTTCAAAGGCAACACGTGCCTTTTGGGCTTCATCAGCAAGCTCAGCCTTCTCTCCGGACAAACGAGTAATAGTACCACGCTGAGATCGAAGCTCTGCATTGGTACGCTCGCACGCAGCCTCCCAGTTCTTTTGCTTATCAGCATTGGCTTGTTTTTCTTGAGCAAGTTTCTCCTCCGCATCGGCTACCCTCCAGATCAACCCTTTCTTCTCAACATTAAACCGTTCCTTCTCTTCCGCAAAGAGTTTCTTCTCATTCTTAAACTCCAGATAGTCTTCCCCCATTTCCCTCCACTCACGGACAATCTCCTGTGAAGTGGACCAGAAATTAACCCCGACTTGAACATGCTCGTCCAAGAGCTCTAACCGGCGGCGCCTCTTCTGGAACATCCTTTCACCTGGGGGGAGAGACACGGAGAAAAATTCATGACAATTATCCAGATTATCCATCCTGGAACCCTGGGTCAAGTTCCATCGGGGGACGTGCGGAAGATCATCACAAGCAGGATTCGTTGTATCAAAAGAATCAGCATGAACTTTTCCAAACTGGGGGCTGCGGACAGCACCTGAGGTTGCACCACCACCATCACCCGGTGGGCGTTTGGTATACACCGTTTGATGAGGAGTAGTTTCACTCACCTCTACTTCAACCTCAACATTCTTACCGCGATCACTACCAGCAGCACCGCCCACAGCACCACCTGCATTACCGCCATCTTCTGCAACCTGCTCAACCCTCACATCTCCTTTTTTCGTCCCGTCAGGAGTGTCATGAGGAGGAGACAACCCAAAAGTCCTCGACGGCGGAGATTCCGGAGGAGTAATTTTGGAAATATCAACCTTGTGTCCAGTCTTGGCTGTTTTAGCACCTGCTCCAAAACGAGCAGTACATTCAAAGAAAAGAAGGACAAACATACAAAAAATGTAAAACAGACTCAAAGAAGCTTAAACGAATACCGGAAGCTTCGAAAATCTTCTGCAGCAAATCCAAGGGTTTTTCAGCAAAAATACCCATATCAATGTCCGATTCAGAGGGGGCGGGAGGATTCTCTTTTTGAAGCTTAATCTTCTTTGATGCAAGCACAACAGCAGCCTGCTCATCAAGTTTTCGCTTCCTATCCTCAAACATCTTTTTCTGCATAATCTCAGTTAAAGTTGCGCGGTCCTCGGGGTCCGACTCAGGGCGTTTCTCTCCAACCCCTAAACCGGGCAACGTGTCAGAAAGGACAACATAATCAAGGATACGAGGAGTATGAAGTCGCTTACGAGGAGACTTAGAGGAAGTTCCTTCAGTCTTTTTCCCTTTCCCTTCCGCCTTGTCAGCTTTCGCCTTCCTCTTCGTTTCCAATGGGTCAACAGGTTCGACCGGAATCTCCAAATCATCACCCACAGCCTCGTTCACCGGCTCATGCACAACCCCCTGCGCCGGACCTGCACGCGCGGAACGAGAGGTTAGATCTTCAAAAGATCTGCCAGACCCATCACTCGAGAGAACGATAACTTCCTCTCGAATGGAATCAAACGCATCATCTTCATCCTCACTATCTTCACCTAAGACAGTGTTGACGTAAGTGGTGAAACTCTCGTTGCTTGGATGCAGAAACCGGCCACGGATCTGATCCAACCAAGGTCGTTTATCAGATTTTTGTATCGCCTCAACCATCGCACCCGGAGCCTTAAGATCCAAAACGTTCAACAACGTGAACCCTACTGCAAAAAACGACAGAGATAAAGAACAATGCACAAGCAACACAGCGTACAACATACAACAAAAAAAAAGAAGAGAGTAGGATTACGGAACGAGACGTACACTTGCCCTCATAACCATAAACCGGGACTCCCAATGGATGTTTAGGGATCCACTTCAAACTCATCCCGGCACCAACCAACGCCATCTCCTCAAGCTGGATTATCGGAGTGGCTTTACGGGTTAACCTCTTGTACCAGTCTTGATCAGCAAAATCTGCAACCACATCAACTTTTGGGATACCCTCATCCACAGATCTGTAATGCATGTCCACAGGAACAACACCCCGGCGAATATAGAAAAACTTCTGCTTCCAGTCATGGAGACTCTTCAGTGGCACAGAGCAAACCGGAGAAACATTGGTATGAGCACTGAAAGAGTAAAACCCACTCGTATACGTAACAGTGTAGAAGAAGTTGAACATCTCAAACGTCGGATCTAAACGGTTCGCCATACAAACGAACTCAAAGTGAGTAATCCGAGGGAGTCCGATGGCATTTATCTGAGAGATGTGGAGACCATAACCTCTCAACACATCGGCAGTAAATCGGGTCATCGGCAGCCTGAAGTTACCCTCCCAGAAGAAGGCAGCATACAGCGTCATATGACCGGGAGGAGCATCCATGGCTGTAGAACCAGGGGTAGGATACTGAGCACCCCAATCAGGGAGAAAACCCATCTCCCTTACTAAATTCTGGAATTCCTCCTCTTTCCATCCTATCACCGCCTGATCTGGGCCGGGAGGAGTTTTCCCCTTGTTCCTCCTTCTCCTTGAAGACGGATTTGCAGAAGACATGGTGGGAAAACTAACAATAATGCAGAGGAACTCACACGGAAGAAGAAAGAAAATGAAGGAAGGAGAGAGTTTTCCGGAATTCAAATTTTGAAAAAGTGGAGAAGAAAGAGAAAACCACCGTGTATTTATACCCATCGCATTTAATGCGATGGGTAGTGGAGGCGTCAGACTCCGAAAAAGCAACCAACAGGGAGAGGACACGTCAGGGGAGAGAGAAGGCGGCACCTCTTTTTCCGGAAGCAGGCGAACAGACACCTGACATGTCGCCGAAAAAGCAACTGACGGTTACTGAAAAGACAACTGTTCACCTGACACCAGACAGTCACATCAATCTTTCCCAAGACAGACAGCTTCCTCCAGACGCCAACTCTTTTAAAGGGCCAAAACCCATGCGCGGCACGCCATGCGTCCATTTGGCTCAATTTGTTAAAAGGCCAAAACCCATGCGCGGCACGCCATACGTCCATTTGGCTCAATTTTTTAAAGGGCCAAAACCCATGCGCGGCACGCCATGCGTCCATTTGGCTCAATTTTTTAAAAGGGCCAAACCCATGCGCGGCACGCCATGCGTCCATTTGGCTCAATTTTTAAAAAAAGGCCAAAACCCATGCGCGGCACGCCATACGTCCATTCGGCCCAACTTTTCAAAGTACCAAAACCCATGCGCGACACGCCATGCGCCCATTTGGCTCAGCTATACAAGTTGCCAAACTCCACGCGCCGTGGGCCCATTAGGTGCAGATTTCTTAGGGACCCCATGAAAACCTCACGCCATAACGAAATACCACACTTATAAGTCCAGAATCCCTCCTAGACGATCAACTCAACTAGAAGGCACACTGGACTGGGGGGACTTGAAGAGGTATGGTCCCAATTCCTTGCCAACATGGCAAGGACCACACCACTTTTTCCATCAGACGTGGCGCTGACATCGACGAAGTCATCCAGAAGCTTCTAGAAGCTTCTGGGAAATATCTAGGTGGCTCCAAAGATGCTCCACCCGACATAAAGGACACAACGTGTCACCAGACACCAGGCGCCACGTAGGCCTGTAACAAATCTAAGGGCAGCCCGACAACGCCAATACGACGTCCCCAAGATGGCCAAATGCGAGCGCACCACGTGTACCACTACACTGACCACAACAGAGGAGACCAAGAGGATATTCCCCTTGGTCGGACAGCTGGCGCGCAACCACAGCTGGCATCGCTGCTCTTCCCTCTCTCACCCTCCGGCTATAAATAGAACCCTTCATCATTCAGGTAAAAGGATCTGGCTCTCTCTATTCTCACACTTAACACACACTGTTATCTCTTCCTCGGAACAGTACTTATTCTCACGCCGGAGCCTGGTTAAGAGGGAAACCCCCATATTCCCCTCTTAACGAGACTAACGGTGTTGCTGTTTTGCAGGAAACGAGCCATTTCACGAGTAGAAAGGGAGATTGAACCCACAGAAGAAATAACCCCACAGATTAACCGTAGTGTTAACCTGTGTTTCATCAACATCATTGGTACATTTTTCTTTATTTTAATAAAACTAAGACTATAATTCTAAAACATACTTATTACTATATTTACCTGAATTATACATAAAGATATAGAAGTGGAAAAATTACAAGTTTTGTCCTTTATCTTTAGGGTACTTTACAGGCGGTGTCCTTTTTTTCAAAACTTTACAGGCGGTGTCCTTTATAGGGAATTTTGTTGCAAGTTTTGTCCTTTGAGCCTAACCTAGTTAGATTTTTTTGTTAAATCTGATTACCCAAGGGTATTTTAGTCTTTTTACTTATTTAAAGGACAAAACTTGTAATTTTTCCTAAAACAAAACATCATCATATACACCACCATTCAGATCTTATCATCATCACCTCCCACCTCAAACACCATCAACAGATCATCACCACCATTAACCCACCACACCATCTGCCACCGTCCTCCCACCACCACCCCAACCCTAACCAAACACCCACAAACACCCAGCCACCACCGTCCACCCAACAGACGAAACCGCCCCCTTCTTCAGGTTCAGGATTTCAGTGAACCAATACAAGATCTCCATTTTTGGATCATTTGTATGCAACTTTACAGACATAAGTGGATCGAAATTCGACGAAAAAAGTATACAACAATCAGAATACACAGCAAAATTACTCAACTCGGATCAAAACAATCAGAGCGAATACCGAAATTTCAGGTATCTCAGAATGTTCTGAGCGAAATCAAACACAGAATATCGATTGCATTCTTTAAGACCATGAACAAACAGCAAAAAACTTGTATAACACCGTCTTCGCCACCACCTCTTCAATTCATCCCCAAATCTCCTCAATACATGTGTTGCACAAATCTAATCTGAATTGTATAACACCGCTACCACTGTCTTCGATACGTTATCCCCAACAAACCCGAACCGTAAACGGTTTGAACCAAACAGAACCTGAGAGACAACAGAAAGTTCTGTTTTGTGGTTGTCGTGAACGGCCGTCGCTTCTTTACCATCGCCGACGTCTTCTGATCCACCACCATCATCATTAACACCCTTGTCAGCCAACGCCATCATCGACATCATCAGTAAAGGAAAAGAAATGAACGAATCTTAAAAGAAATACCATAATCAAGAGCTCACCGGAACAAAAATAAGCAGATCCGAGCGGCGCCGTTGATGTCTGTTGCCGGAGCTGTCTGCTGTTGCCGCTGAAACCAGCTCCGTCGTCGGCCACTGTCTTCTTATCTTCATCGGCTGGACCCGTCACCGACAACCCGCTGGTGTGGCTCTGGGGGTGTTGCTGGTATCAGTTGAGAGAGAAGGAGGAAAACGAGAGGGTGAGGAGCAGAGAGTGTGTCTGAGTGGTTTTGATGAAGACGGTGGTGGTGGTGGTGGTAGGTGAACTGGTGGAGGGAGAGAGAGGGGGAGGGGGGATAAATACCTGGTTTCATTGTTATACAAACATATATATGTATATAATTTTTTTTTGAAATATTTTTTAAAGAATAAATTACAAGTTTTGTCCTTTAAATAAGTAAAAAGACTAAAATACCCTTGGGTAATCAGATTTAACAAAAAAATCTAACTGGGTTAGGCTCAAAGGACAAAACTTGCAACAAAATTCCCTATAAAGGACACCGCCTGTAAAGTTTTGAAAAAAAGGACACCGCCTGTAAAGTACCCTAAAGATAAAGGACAAAACTTGTAATTTTTCCTATAGAAGTTGAAGAAGTGATTTATTATTGCAAAATGACACCACATAACACTGTCTATGATACATCGACGTGGATAGACGTCTGTACCAGGTCGTACGACCCACAAGAATCATGATATTAAAGATGATTTGGTTTGTGACCGGGTCACTTGCACATGCCCATGCAAAATTTGCGGGGGTCCATGGATGGCATGGTTGTTGACAGCTGAACCATTTCATCCTTCCAAGGTACTCCTGAATGAAAAACAGCTTTGTAGCATTCGGGAGGATTCTAGACATAAAACACTTGTTTTGCGCGAACAAGAAGAGCAAATATATCATTCAATTTTCGTTTATGAAAATGGTTGAAATGCAATGTTCATTCATCGAGTCCTAAAGTTCACAAAATAAATATATACTGACAAATTTCGTTTATATATAGCTACTACACATGTGTAGGTAACGCTTTAAAATTTTAAAAACATATAAACAAACTAGTTTAATGGTTATTTTTTATGTACATGAGATAAACGTGTGTATGTAACAAGTACAAAATTCAAAAAGTATGAACCATTGATCAAAAAAATAAACGATTTAGGTTTGTTCTTTTATTCTCGCAATAATTTAGTATTCTATAATGCATAATTTCATAAGTTAAGAACAACTAACAAGTAATCTTACCATTGTTGTCTATAACTTCATCTTCCATGAGCTTCTGAACGCCCATGGTCAAGGCCAGATCTGCAGCCGAGCTGGGTCAGAAGGTTGCTTGTCTAATACCCATCTTCCGTGCAACTTGTGTGACCCATCCCATGCAATAATCAGCTATGATGCACATAATTTTCGCGTCATCTTTTTTGTTAATATCTTCTATTAGCTCTTCTAGTTTGACCGGACAGACTTCGGACATTGCTTTGGTAACTTCCCATGATCATTCCTATCATCCCATGGTTCCATCCCATCTGTGAATACAAACCATTTGCGTCGAGTTCAAAGTTGAACCACTCTGACCGTCTTTCTCGGACCAGGCACTTCTAACCTGTTTGTGAGTGAACTCAGTGTTCACAAATGTGACCTTGAGACCATTGCTAGTGAAGCAGTGTGCTACCTCCATAAGATGAATCACCTGGCCTTGTGCTGGATAAGGTATTAGCAGAACATGTTTATTTTTCATTTTTGTTTCTTTGTAGTTATTAGAGTGTTATGTTTTGCACTTGTAATTAGTGACTATCTCCTTTCTCAAATAAATAGACATATATAGTTGAGGTTGAGTAGTGTAAAAGTGGACTGAATCAATTAAAAATATATACATGAAAGAAGTCATGTGCTAAATACAAATAAACCCAAAAAAAAAAAAAAAAATCAACATTAATATCTATGTTTAACAAGTACAAGAGCTAAAATGGACCTACATTCATGTTGGTCGCTGACATTCAAGATGGTTAGTGGAAGCTGGATTCGAACCAGACAAACTCAAACATTTATCATTGCGCTGCTCTAATCATATATCAATTACTCAACTAACTAAGTCAATTTTTCTTAGTCAAAAGGACTAAACTCTTCATTTATTTTCGTTAATCTAAATAAAGATTGGGCTTAAATGATCATGTAATTGATGTGTACAATTCAAATTAAATTAATATCTGATTTATTTAATTGTAACAATATTATTATTTTTATTTATATAATCAAAACTTGACATCATAGGCATTCATATTAAATTCATAAACGATTACAGTGCGTGTATCCCGAAAGATTTCAGAACTTTATTTTTGGCATTGTGATGTGATGTCATAAGCCCATCTGTAGTGGTAAAGCTCATGTGAAGGGTATTCGTTGTCTCCAACTCGTTAACGATCTTCAAAGCCGCATTCGTGAAGCTCAATATGCCTCTATGAACGAAGGTAGTCTCACCGTCGAGATACGAGGTGGTGTTGAAAGAGACCTTGTGTCTAAATCTGATGGTATTTTATACTATCTCAATCGCATTTGGATTCCGAATCATGAAAACCTTCGAGACTTTCTGATGAATGAGGCACACAAATCGAGATATTCCATTCATCCTGGTGCGGATAAGATGTACCAAGATATGCGTACGTCCTATTGGTGGCCTGGAATGAAGAAAGATATCGCCACCTTCGTTGCGAAATGTCTCACTTGTTCAAAGGTCAAAGCTGAACATCAACGTCCCTCTGGCTTGCTCGAACAACCAGAAATTCCAGTTTGGAAATGAGAGAGTATTGCAATGGACTTTATCACCAAGCTCCCTCGTACGTCTTTTGGTCATGACAGTATTTGGGTGATCGTCGATCGATTGACCAAATCAGCTTATTTTCTTCCCATTCGTGAAGATTTCAAAGTCGAGAAATTGGCTAGAATCTACACTGATGAAATCATTTGTCGTCATGGTATCCCTATTGACATCATTTCCAATCGTGATGCTCGCTTTACGTCTCGTCTTTGGCAAACCTTTCAATCCGCTATGGGTACTGTTCTAAACCTTAGCACCGCTTTTCATCCTCAGTCTGACGGTCAAACCGAGCGTACTATCCAAACGTTAGAGGATATGCTTCGTTCATGCGTAATCGATTTTGGTGGCAACAGGGATTCAAACTTGCCTCTGATCGAATTCTCGTACAATAACAGCTATCATGCGAGTATACAAATGGCACCCTTCGAAGCATTGTATGGTCGAAAGTGCCGTTCGCCTATTTATTGGCACGAGATTGGGGAATCTCAATTCACCAGTCCCGAGCTTATACAAGAGACGACGGACAAGATTTTACAGGTTCGAGACAACTTACTGAAAGCCAGGAGCCGATAAAAGATTTACCGGTTCGAATATGCTTACCTTTGTATTTAAATCTGAATCCTTCGTCATAACCCGATTACTCACACCCCTTCATCTACCCATTGTAGGGTAACCTCAGTGTACCAACTCTCAACTCGTCAACTGTCGGTTTTGTTGGAAAGCTACACAAAACTGTGAGTATACTCGATCCCATTTTCCATTTATTATACTTTGGGTGCAACATGTACACTTTATACAAATCACACAATCACAATTAAACTCGTTATAATCACACTTTATCCATTCAAACATGAGACTTGTATTATTCCTGTTATCTTGCATGCTATGTATACTTGTGTCTATAGATTATCAACTTTGCTAGCCTACCTTAACAATTATAGCACTATAGGACTAACGCACCGCCCGTATTCTTGTGGTATTGTTAAGTAATCTATTTTACACCATTGTCGTTTCGACGACATTGGTAATCACGATTGCGTTAAACTCTGGTTTGACATATAGTTTACACTTGTTAGTATGTTAGTAACATTATATGCAAATTACCATGTTGGATATGAGCACCCTTTTTCATTATTATGCTATGTTATCAAATTGGTATACTCGCCAACTTTTGTTGATCATTTTTTTAATACATGTTGCAGGTCGCTAGTTGATGTTGATGAAGAAACTTATTTAGGGTGGATTAGATACACACCTAAAGTTAAACTTATGTATTTGTTTCGTGTTTTCAATTTGTTGCATTTTACCTTTCAAGACAATGTATTTTTCATTTTAGAATTTATGAAATTGAATTAATTAAATATTGTCACAACTAGTGTTATGAAGCCTCTTGCAATCTTATTTTCGTCTCATTCCGATGTCTCCGCCATCGGTTAGGGTGTGAGATCGTGGCCATTGTACTTGTTGTACTATCTAAGATTTGCATATCTGGGAGTTGACCACGGCTCGTGTCCCATCCCCATGTCTTTTGTCTGCTTCTGTTTGACTTTTTCTTTCTGGAATCTTGAGTGGGCATGACCCATTGCCTTGGTGGCACGACCCTGTGCTTGCTTCTGATTTGTTATTTTTGGTCTTGGGGTGAAGCTCAGTGTCACACCCCAACCGATGGCGGAAACATCGGGGCGCGACACTGAGCGAAACAGACTGTCCAGGAGAATCCATAACAACTATAATTACCAGATAATTAACGCTATGTCCCAAACCATAACATATCAAATAAATGTAGTTATTACAGGCATTTTGTTTCTCAAAAGACAATCAATTGTTCCGATAACTCATGAATTATTTAGTTTGTTACTAGACTCCCCTAGCTTGATTCCATAAAAGCCAGATATAACATAGCATCCTAAACACCTGTCACATACGTTAAAATAAAAAGGTCAATACACATAGTGTAAAGGTGAGCATACAAGTTTGATAGTATAATAGTAGCGAAAGCGATTTACGCATAACCAGCATGTAACATGTATAGCGTGAAGCAGGTAGGTTATCGACAATGAAATATGCACAGACGTAACTGCGAGTTGTAGAATGCGCAACACATACCACCAATGTGACACGTGAAGAAAAGCCCTTAACAACCCTTGTCCACGACAGGTGCTGAGTCCAAACTATAGTACTATCATTGCTATGGTGTCAGGCAACAATCACTGTGTAAACATTGTGACAACCCTCACTAAACCAGGTATCCGTACGACTTAATTGATAATTAATTACTGCTTAATTACTGTGCTTGCTTGAACTTGTGAATAAACTGCTACTTGAATACTGATACATGTACCTACTTGCATCATACTTTACTTGCTGTCACTCCATGTTTTGCTTACAACACTTTTGTGACAACCTTGATGCACCAAAAGCACAGTAGCACAATGAACGGATAACCTATTAAACGTGCTGTCATAACTAGCACCAGACAGGTACTGCCTCTAAGGCCTGTAAGAGCCTGAGATATTTTACTACACTAGTGGTGAGTGTAGGGATACAAGGGTTGTAGAACTGCGTCTCTAGGAATAAGTTACAATGACTGGATGTGCCTAAAACGTACTCTAAGTACAAAATTCAGCACTTTAATAAACAATCCAGCTTTTAGCTAACTAATAAAGTGCCAAGACATGAGAAAAATATTACTAGACACTTTCCAAAGTGTCAGGAATAAGTTGTGTCACTAAAAATAATAATAACGACACTTTAAAGCTTTGTTAAGCACTTTAACGGATTACTATCCAACCGAACAACCGGACTATACCCGGAACATGAAAATATTGTTAATGACATTATTTTTCTTTTTCTGAGCCAGTTAGGGTCCCTGAATACCCTAACACCCACTGTAAAGCACAACACACTACTAACCGGGTTAATCACTTAACTAACTAGATTAACCTAACTAATTACTTAGTGTTTGGTTGAAACCTAACTAGACTACCCCCCCCCCCTAACCGAAACCGTCCCCAAGGGGACACCCCTTGTACTTTGTTGATTTATTTAATCTTCTATGTCTAATATCTAGTAGACACTTAATCCAATGGTTATTGCACACACTAATTGTCTATAAGTAAACCCTTTAACCCACCATAACATTTCCATCACACAACTCAATTTCACAACTCTCTCTCTCTAAGAGCTCTCGGCCGAACACCCCTCTACCATCCACCCATTTTCGATTTTTGTTCAAGCTATTCCAAGATCATACAAGCGTTAAGGATCGCAGACAAGGAAGCTTGGTGCAATCAGAAGGCGAAGGACCTCACTCTATTGCTTTTATCCTCTCATTTTGCGTCTAGATTCTTCCCTAGCCTCGAGCTAGTAGTAAGTTGCTTGAATCATACTCTCGAACTATTTTAAAGTGGTTAAAATGATAAGTAATGGTTAAAAGTCGCAAACATACAAGATGAAGCATAAAAGTCTACTAAAAACACTAAAAATGGTGGTTAAAAGCTTGTTTGTTGTGTAAATTATGTAGTATTTGGTTTGTGTAGTTATTTAGGCCCGATCTATGTTGTGGTAGCTCGGATCGTCATTTAACCCGGGGTGGTCATGATCATGGATCATGACATAAGGTTGTTTTGGAAGTAACAAGGGTTAAAGGATGAAACTCTACCACACATGAATCATGAACTTGTGTAAAATCGATTTAGCTTGTGAAATAATGTTTAAAACTAGTAGATCTACGTATCTACAAGCGGTATTTTCAAAGAACCAAGTATCAAAGAAATCATGTTTTCTAAAGACGGATCTTACACTAACACGAATGATTTTTAGAACACACAAGTGTGTAAACACTTGTGTAGCACACACTTTCGACAAAATAACTATTTTTGTAAAAGATGACGAAAAGTTGTAAAAACGGGATTTCTCTAAAAACGAGGTTTTTACAAAATCGGATGGATTTATATAGAGATCCGCTAAAAGTAATGGGATTTACTTCATAATATTAGAAAACCACAAGTTCATGTGATTTTTGCGACTTATATATATATTTGTTGACTAATTTGATGCGTTGAATATTGTTTTGGTTAAATAAGAAAGATGGTTGATTTGATTTATAAAAGAAAATGATACGCTTGAAAGCGTGGCCACCTCCAGTTACAGAGGAAACTCTGGCGAAATTTTTCTAAAATCCTAACACTTTGAATTATTTTCACTATAAGTGTTAGAAATACTTTTCGACTTGTTTTCAAATTATAGACTTCGCCACGACTTTATTTACAAAATATCGGAGGTGGGATTTCACAAAATAAAACGCGATAAATATATAAGTTACACCGGTAATTATTATTACCACTCGTACATTAAAACGTAACTTACGCATTTTGAGAAAATATGACTTAACGCGTATTTTTGTCAAGGTATTATTTTGGGAAAATTTATGTAATAGAAAATATAATATTTTTGAGAAGAATATTTATATTTTGGAGTTAGAAATAAAATATATTTTAAGTGAGACTTAATAATATATTTCGAAATTATACGAACACACATGTATTAAATCCCCCATCCTTGGGAAGGAAAATGATTACCAAGTATACAGAATGTAAACACGAAATAGTTGTCTAACTATTTCCCAAAAACTTAAACCTTAAAGCTAAGGCACGGCCGTCCGTCTAATAGAGTTAGTACGTGTAGGTCGTCACACAGCTGCTTGATTTGGAGGTATACTTGGTAGAGACGCACCACTGTGAGTTCATGTCCCCATTTTCTCTTAACTGTTTTCAGTTTTCTAAACTGCGGGGGTGGAATACATGTTGCTTTGATTACAAGTACTTTATACATGGTATGGTTAGCGTAAGGAGGTTTACTACTTAGATCATGTGAGTGGGTAGGAGCAATATGAGGCCATTAGTCCTCTTGGTAGGACCGAGGTACAGGAGCGGTAGATCTATCTGGGTGTAGCGAGCCCAGCCCCAGGCCAAACTAGAAACGGACCTCGGGGTGACTTTGTGCCCAACGCATAAATCTGCTAGGTTTGAGTCTCCCTACTTGCACTTCACATATATCAGTGGCCTTGCAAACCATTGGTGATCTCAATTCCCTTATTTGCTACATACCAAGACTATTTTTATACTTACAAAGGTTTATTTACTCACTTACACATGAACTCGCTTAACATTATTGTTGATTTTTCAACTTACATGTATTTCAGGGAATTAAAGGATCTGGCGCGGTATGACACGTTTTCCCGCTGCACTAGTTACGAGGTCATCCGGGTTTAGGGAATGTGACTCTTTCCTGGACAAGTCACAGTCCTTAAACTATGCTTATGTTATGTTGTGTTTGTTGAACAATGTTTATGTCGTTAGGATGTGTTTCCGTTGAGACAATGTTGTTGTATTTGGTTTTTAAAACTTAATCGAATGGATGATCTTGCATGGTTTTATTTCATATAGCTTTGTTATGGTTAAGCTATGGTATTAAGAAGTCACACCAAATTAACCATGCTTCCGCAAAGCCAGGGTGTGACAAACATAGCATACTTGCATTCATCGAATAACACGTATAACATGCAGAGCGGTTAGCGTATAAAAGTGTTTGCGTTGTGTGTCGATTGTGATTTTGATATAAGTAACGTATGTAACACCCAAAATTGCTTGAAGCAAAAAGGGATCGAGTATACTCACAGAGCGTGTTTAACAATACACACAGTCTTGGATTAAAGGGAGCGCTGAGGGATTAGCCTGAACATAGTACGACAGTATGAGCGTTGAACGGTGCGTAAAACGGTGCGTAAAATGGTGCGTTGGTGAGTTAGGGACGGATGCTGGTCCGATCGGATGACCTTCCGGACGAATGGTCATCCGGACGGACGACCATTCGGTCGGAGGGTCTTTCGTTTATGATAGATGTGTTTGTGTATGATGGAACTTTAAAGTTTTCGTTGTAGCATTTTAAAAGACATGGAATGTCTCTACCCTTCAGGTTGTCCGGTCGGACGGTCATCCGAACAGATGGCCGTCCGCTCGGATGGCAATCCGAGTGGAGATTATATTCTTTGAAACTTTTGAAATTGTTTAAGTGTTGAAAACAATCATCAGTCATCCGTCCAGATCGCCGTTCGATCGGATGGTGATCCGATCGGACGGCAATCCGTTCGGCGATCTGTTCGTTTTGAAAACTGGTAAAATTTGTTAAGTTTAGAAAGTTGTGCGATTGAACCGAGACGGTATGACAACGTGTTAAGCGACGGAAACCTCAGCAAGCCTAGTCATCCGTTCGGATGGGAATGACGTGATGTCGCGGTCACAATCAAATTTAATCCAAATACAACTAATTTGCTAGCGGTAAGTGGGTATCAAACACAGGGAGTTTGTGGAAAATGTGTTATTTAAAAATGTATCTAACTTGACTAAAATTAAACTAATTGCAAATAAAGTAAAATTCAAGAGTTGATTTGAGTGAATTGGTTTTAGAACTAAATTTAACTAATTAAATTGCAAGAGAAAAGTTTTGGTTGTAAACAATTTAGAAACAAGTAACCATCTTTAGTTTCCGGTTTGCTATGACACTTATGCTAACATTCCACTAGAAAGAACTACATAGACATAGTTCATATGTGATCAATTGCAGTGATAAAAGGGAACTAAGTACTCAGATTCATAGAACGTGAGGTTGTTACCCGATGATCAATCAACCCTTACCCAAGCCTAACTATACCCATGATATCTCGATTGCCAACGGCACCAAGAACGTATGGTTTCTAATTAGTTCAGCACAAGGATTAACAATTTACTAACAAATAATCACACACCATAACAAGCAATTCAATAACGAGAAGATTGTTATTCTAGAAATATGGAAATAAACATAAATGTCTTGCAAACCTTCCACCAAAGATAGTCACAAAATACTTAGCCACTCATGGCTTGAATCAACATCATCAACAAAGTTTTATTGTTCCAAGGAATCACCAACATAAAAACTAGATTAACAAGTGTTCTTCCAAGCTCCAAGTCTCCAACAATGCCCAAAATTCGTTCACCAGCCAGTTGTAACCAAAAACCAATGACAAGCCCCCATAAAATCCCATGAAATGGCCATTAAATACAGAGGTTACACATTTGGTAAGGTAGGCGCCGTAAGCTACGATAAGCGTCGTAGCTTACGGCGGTCAATGGGTTCAAAAGTCAACATATGGTGCCGTAAGCTACGGCACCCGCCGTAGCTTACGGCGAGCAGCAAAGTCCTACGGCATGTATATACTGTCTTATGACAGTGGTTTTGGCACAAGTTGGGGGCCGTAGCCTACGGCAAGAGCCGTAGGTTATATTTTTTCTTGTTCCCTTCATTTCACTTAATTTCTTCACATCTTGATTATGCCAACTTCTAGCATCCATCCATGCCTCCTAAAACCCGCATCTTGAACACTTTAACACCTGCACATCAAAACATCTAGTGATTACCAAGTTCAAGCAATTAACCGGGTAAAGTATGAGATTTTAATCTATTTAACGACATTAAGGGTTGTCCTACGGACCACCCGTCACATCCCCACACTTACCCGTTGCTTGTCCCAAGCAACCCATTCAAAAACTATTCATAACCAAAGCGATCATTCATGCAAACCAAGCTAAATGTGCCGTCCTTCTACTAACCTTCAATCATACCACAAGACACACCCCTCACAAAAAACTCTCGGTGACAAGAAATATTAGCTTATAATGCTAAACCACTCAATGCGTGTGTGTGTTTGTACGACAATAAGCTTGTATAAAGATCAAGTTTCCTCCTAACAAATACTTAGCATGCTTATGAATCAAAAAAGACTTACGGGTTGTAATGGGGCTAGGTGCAAAGGTAGGAAAATGGTGGAATACATATGAAAGAGCTAGCTGATTCGACCCGGTTCTTATTTCTACTACTAAACAAGGAAACACCCAATATATACAAAATATCATCAACTTCACAACGTCTATTACAACTAAATGCTTCTTTTTGTATTTTTTCTCATGTTTTTCTCTTTTTTTTAACACATCAAACTTCAACAATATATGCAAGAACATCAACATTACATACTAAATCTCCTAAACTGGGTCGTCTCAAAAGGTAAAATTTTGTAGGAAGTAGGTTTGGGTCACAACCAAATGGTATAAGGCTCAAACATGGCTTTCTAAGGACCAAACCCCCACCCCTCACAATACCAAGCTCATATATGTAACGTATGAGGTCCAACCCACCAATCCCGCACTCTCACACATCTAGACGAGGCTACCTACAAGTCCCCTATCATTTTCAAAAGCATGCTAACTCTAGGATTTAACAAGAATTCGTACACAAGTTCTATTAACACAATACACACACCGCCACTCAAAACAAAGAAATATCTATAATAATCATATGTGGCTCAAATTCTCACCAAGAAAAGACTTGGAATGGGTGTCGGTGTGTCAAGTGGAACAATATCAAGATTTCAAATTTTGACAATTTTCGCTTGATTGCACAAAAATTTTAAAATTCTCAAAAATCCCCCCCATCCCCACACTTGGGATACATTGTCTCAATGTATGGTTTTGAGGGAAAGATCGCTTTAACCAACAACATCACACAAGCTTACATCTCAAACCCCAAACTTCTTTTTGTAATTTTTTTTATGAAAATTCAAACACACCACCACTAACACATCCCAAAATAAACACATCAACATCTAAACACCACCCTACCTCCCAACCATAACATAAACATATGAGATAAAAATATACACAAATGTACAAAGGAACAAGATACGACCTGGCTAGTAGTACTTCGGCTGTGGAGGCCCGAAGATGGATGTCATCATATCATTCCACTCGCCAAAGCCAAATGCTCCGCTGCTACTGCTACCACCTTGATCACCACTTTGACTCGCCTGCTGACAATTCATTGCGTGTGGATCCACCCATTGAGAATGGTGCAATGGTGGGGTGGGATACGACACACTACCGTCATAGGGCGGCAATGTGGTATAATCCATAACTGGCGGGTCCGCTTCGAGTGGTTGACCCGCATGCCACTGATCATGCAAGCGTCTCTGGCGGTCGTCTAGGTAGCGATTGTTCACTTCTTCCTCATGGGCATACATATGAGCACGGTTCCATTGCTCATTTCTGTCGTAGCTCTGATTCAGTGCTCTCTCCATACTCGCCCCCAATAAAAGTTTGTTGATCGAAGAGCATTTGATTCGGTTCAGTCCATTCGCCAAAAGTGGGTGGTCGCCTTTGTTCAATAATCTGGCCCATATTCCCCGAATGAGCCCAATAGGGATCATAGGCCTGTTGTGCATAGTCGAATGCACTCCCCACATAACCAGATTGTACACCTGCTCCCTGAACTCCACCTGGGCCAGCACCCCCTATCTGAGCATCAACCATGAACGTGTCTTCACGGTAGTCATCGTCACCACTAACTTCTTCATCAGTAGTTTCGGGCTCATCAGCCTCGCCCGGTCGTAGTGGTTTCGCATCCGCTTTAATAACTCTCCATCTTCTCCCGTCTGTCTTCAGCTTATGATACCTTTCCGATTCCTTGTACTCCCATCCGGATCCCAAATTCTTTATGTCAAACGGGCTAAACATCTTATAAGAGCCTTTTTCATGGCCTTCAATTACCCCATATTTCTTTAACAATGCCGTGATCAATCGGCAGTGGGGTATGATTTTTCTTTCTCCGCTATTTCGGCTCAACCAAATGTTGTTCAACACTAGAAATCAGAAAGGAACCTTGGGAGAACCATTCATCATCATATACAAGATCGGTACCTCTTGGAATCGAACCTCCATCTTGTCACCCCGTCGCGGGATGACATTGTGCGTGCACAAAACCAACAACAACTTCGCCTCCATTCTCAAGTTTCGTCTATACAATTTACCATGTGTCGTACCCGGAAGAAAGAGATAATCCAACATTTGTTGCCATTGAGGATGCTTGTCGGGCTCGAAGTAGAGATCCTTAAGGCATGGGTAGATGTATTGACCGGTTGGTAGGTCGTCAAACTTTGCTATTCGGCGCAATGAATCATAAGACATTTCGACCTTTACCCCATTACACCATCCAACAAGCTTCATCTTTTGTGGGGCCTTAAACGGGGGACATTCGAGTGTAGCCATCCACTCTTGAATCTGAGAGTCATACATCTTCTTTACCTCGTTATCGTAACACTTCAAAGCTGCCCCCAACCCAATTCTTTAAACTTTGCCGTTATCCCGAACGGCCCAAAATCAGCTTCCCGGATCTCCTTTTCACAAATAAATGCCTCAGCCCTTTGCTTCAAGTTGTTCATTTTCTCGTGAAACAAGTCCTCTCTCCACTCCGCGGGTTGGTCTAGTAATGAACCGGATGTCCAATCCGGCTTTGGACCCCTTGGAGGTGCATCCTCCTCCGAATCTGGGTCGCCAACCCGTGTCAATCTCCTCCTCTTTGGTTGCTCCTCTTCCACTTGAGGTTGTTTAGACGAACTCGATCCCGCTTTATCTTTTGTTTTCACCATACCTACACACATTCATAAACCACACACAACAATTCAAGTTAGTTTAACTTCCCAATCTTCCCCACACTTGCTTTATGTTATGGGTATAAATGTACAAAAACCAAAAGTTTATCTTTTCAAACAAAAATTCGGCATGATGTCTCTACAAATTAGAATTTTCTCAAAACATTTTCACTAGACATCAAATACACTTATACCCAAACATTCAATGGTTCAACAATTTCCTATCATCTATCATATACAAGTAAGTGTGTAAGCAAAAACATAATGGAAACTTACAAACCTCAATGTACATCAAAAAATGAAGTGAAACTGCATACCTTGGTGTTGTAGAAGATGAGAATAACAAAATCTTGAAGTTCACGCAAAAACCCCCAAAATTTTGGCACCCCTATGCTCAAACCCGACCCCAAAACAATGGAATCTTCGAGATACGAGTGTAAATCTGGATTCCTTGTGAAATTTCACCCAAGATGGACTCAAAAATCACTGGATTCGGACAAGATTTGAGAGAGATATGAAGGTTTGAAGTTTTGGGTTTTAGGGTTCTTGGGTAGAAGAATGGAGAAGAAGAAGGTGAATGAAAGATATGTGGTTGGGGTGATTTGAACGAGATGTGTGGTTGGGGTGACTTAGAGATTTTATTAAAAGTATTGTTATTATTATTATATTATTTTCGGGTTTTGTTTTTTTTATAACTGACGATAAGGCCCCAAAGACCACCCCTCACCTCGTTCGGCGCCGTAGCCTACGGCGATTGCCGTAGGTTACAGTGACATCTGGGACAAAAATGCTCGTCATACGACAATATAGAATGACCGTAAGGCTCTTTTCATTGATTGGCCGCCGTAAGCTACGCCCCCCCACCGTAGCTTACGGCGGGAACTGGGCACAAGGGGGGCGACCAAAACTTTTTATACTTGCAAAATTTTTTATGTTTTATGTTTTTTTTTGGCTTATAAAAAACTTAATAATTTTTATTGGTTTTCTTAACTTTTTGAAGACATGAAAATTATCACCCTACCCCCCGTTAAAAACCCGTGTTGTCCTCAACACTATGTTCGGGAAATTCGTATGAATTTCCCCACACTTGTTTCGAACACAAGTTTTAAACGGAACGGAATTTATTCAAAGCAAAACAAACTAAACTAAATATATACAAACACCAAACCTGGGCCTCTCATGCTTCCTCGTCATCCAATGGGCGTAAAATGTAACCCACTTTGTCAAGCTCGAGATTGTTGATGTCATTACCTTCCAAATATGGTTTGAGCCGATGCCCGTTCACCGTTTGTTGTTTATTGGTTTGTTCGTCTTGTATATCAACATCTCCAAATCTTCCCACTCTTCGGATGACGTAAGGACCCATCCACTTACTCTTGAGTTTGCCTGCGAACATTTTTAACCTCGAATTGTACAACCACACCTTTTGACCCACTTCGAAGTTCTTTTTCCTTAACTTTGCATCGTGAACTTTCTTCAGTTTGTCTTTGTATGCGGAAGCACATTCGTAGGCTTCATCTCTAATCTCCTCGATCTCATTCAATTGCAACTTTCTTACTCGACCCGCTTCGTCATAATCCGCATTAACAGTTTTGATGGCCCAATGCGCTCGATGTGCTAACTCCATTGGTAAATGGCACCCCTTCCCATACACCATCTGATAAGGGGTGGTACCAATTGGAGTTTTGTAGGCCGTCCGATATGCCCACAACGCATCGTCAAGTTTACTTGACCAATCTTTTCTATCCGTTCTTACCGTCTTCATGAGAATCCCTTTAATTTGACGGTTGGACACTTCAACTTGTCCACTTGTTTGCTGATGGTACGGTGTTGCCACTCGGTAGTTCACATTATATCTTTTTAGCAATTTCCCAAAATTAAAATTCTTGAAATGTGAACCGCCATCACTTATTATCACCCTTGGCACACCAAATCGAGCGAAGATGTTGGATTGCACAAACTTACATACAACGGAATGATCATTGGTCCTTGTAGCAATGGCTTCTATCCACTTCGTCACATAATCTACCGCAACCAATATATACAAGAACCCGTTCGAGTTAGGAAACGGACCCATAAAATCTATCCCCCAAACATCAAACACCTCATCCACCAAAATTGGTTGCAAAGGCATCTCATCCCGCTTCGATATGCTTCCAACTTTTTGACAATTTATGCAATTCCGGGCGAACTCGCAAGAATCTTTGAAAATTGTGGGCCAATAAAACCCACATGATAACACCCGGTACCCCGTCGTGTTCCCACTAAAATGCCCTCCACATGCCGACGAATGAGCATGGGTCAAAATCTCTAGAACTTCAGTTTCGGGAACACACCTTCTTATCACTTGATCGGGTCCAATTTTGAACAAATCCGGTTCATCCCAAATGTATTGTTTTACTTGACTTAGAAATTGCTGTCGTCTCTTCTTCGTCCAATGACTCGGAATTGCACCCTTGGCCAAATAATTCACATAGTGGGCATACCAAGGTGCAACGAAAGTAGAGACGGCTAACAATTGCTCATCGGGAAACCGTTCATTAATTTCACTCGGGTCATCAACACCTTCCAATGGGATCCGGGACAAATGATCCGCAACGACATTTTCACACCCCTTTTTGTCCCGAATCTATAGATCGAACTCTTGCAACAAAAGCACCCAACGAATCAACCGGGGCTTTGCATCCTTCTTTTCCATTAAATATCGGACCGCGCCATGATCCGAATACATGATCACCTTGCTCCCCCAAATGTAAGATCTAAACTTGTCCAAGGCATACACCACCGCTAATAATTATTTCTCGGTTGTGGTGTAATTCAGTTGCGCCTCGGACAAAGTTTTACTTGCATAATAAATTACCACCAGCTTCTTGTCAACTCTTTGACCCAAAACCGCTCCAATGGTCGTGTCGCTAGCGTCACACATAATCTCAAACGGCTTCGACCAATCCGGTGGTTGCAAGATAGGAGCTTTCACCAACTGTTCCTTCAAAACACGAAACGCTTGCAAACATTCGTCAGTAAAATCAAATGGAATATCTTTCAATAACAAGTTACATAAAGGTTTTGTAATTACACTAAAACCTTTAATAAATCTTCTATAGAACCCCGCATCTCCCAAAAATGATCTCACCCCCTTAACATTCTTTGGTGGGGGTAAAGATGAAATCACCCGAATCTTCGCTTTGTCTACCTCCATTCCCCGGTCCGATATCACATGCCCCAACACAATACCCTCTTGAACCATAAAATGACTCTTTTCCCAACTTAGCACCAAGTTTGTCTCAACACATCTTTTTAAAACTTTTTCTAATTCGTCAAGACAAGAATCGAAACTTGGGCCAAATATGGAAAAATCATCCATAAACACTTCAAGAGATTCCCCAACCATGTCCGAAAATATACTCATCATACATCTTTGAAATGTGGCCGGGGCGTTACATAGTCCAAATGGCATTCGCCGAAAAGCAAATGTACCATATGGACATGTAAACGTGGTTTTGTGTTGGTCGTCCGGGTGAATAGCAATTTGGTTATTTCCGAGTACCCATCCAAAAAACAATAGTATTTTTGACCGGAAAGTTTCTCAATTATTTGGTCAATGAAGGGTAACGGGAAATGGTCTTTGGAGGTAGCAGCGTTTAACTTTCTATAATCAATGCAAACTCGCCACCCGGTGACCGGGCGGGTGACGATTTGCTCACCTTGTTCATCTTTTATTACCTGGATGCCGGATTTTTTAGGTACTACCTGAGTCGGACTTACCCACGCACTGTCCGAAATGGGATAAATGATCCCCGCATCCAACCACTTGATTACTTCTTTCTTGACCACTTCTCTCAAGTTTGGGTTCAACCTTCTTTGTGTTTCACGGGTTGGCTTCGCATCTTCACTTGTAATGATTTTATGCATTACAATAGATGGACTAATACCCTTTAAGTCGGCTATCGTCCACCCAATTGCCGCCTTGTTAGCCTTCAAAACCCGTATCAAATCCTCTTCTTGAGCTACCACCAAATTAGAAGCAATGATCACCGGTAAGGTGTCATTCTCCCCCAAGAATGCATACTTTAAATGTTTTGGTAGCTCTTTCAACTCCACACTTGGTGGACATTCCAAAGAAGGCTTGGTACCCGAATCAATTCCCACCGGTAAAGTTTCCGTTTGGTGGGTCCATGGCGGCCTTCCTTCTTTCACCGCAAGAGCCTCTTGCTCCTTCTCTTCCATTTCTAACAGACATGCATGAACCTGCAAAGACACGTCACAAACACACGAACCCAAAATCTCTTCCTCGAACTCCTTTGGGTCGTATCCATCTATGAAGTCTGCTAGAAAACACTCATCACCATAAACGTTAGCACCGTTAGTAAAAACATTTAATCTCATCTTTCTATTACCGAATGTCATGTCGACCGTACCATATCGACAATCAATAACGGCATGTGCGGTGTTCAAAAATGGCCGACCCAAAATAACATTTTGTTGTTGAATTGGGTCCGCAGATGAGTAATCTAACACAAGAAAATCCACGGGATAATAAAACTCATCAACTTTAACTATCACATCCCGTACAATACCCCGAGGAAGTTTATGAGACAAATCGGCTAATACCACCGTTGTCTCAACCCGTTTCAATGGACCAAAGTCGTATTGGTCATATAACCCCCCCGGTAAGATACTTACTCCGGCTCCAAGATCCAATAACGTCCTTGCAGTTTGAAAGTTTCCCACTTGAATGTTTATAAGAGGCGTTCCCGGATCTTGTAGCTTAGGAGGAATATCTCCTTTCAAAACCGCGCTTACCCGCTCCGTCAAGTCAACCAATTTAGGCACTTTTTGTTGCCTCTTTTGTGTACATAATTCTTTTAAAAACTTGGCGTAAGCGGGTACCTGTTTTATTGCTTCAAGTAAAGGAAGATTGATTTTAACTTGTTTGAAAACCTCCCACATTTCTTCCTTTTGAGGACCCCGTTTTGAAATAAAATTTTTCTTACCCGGATCTAATAAAGCCGAGGGAAATGGTACTTGACTAGATCCCTCATCCTCATTTTTCTTTTCTTTTTCTTTATTAATTTTTGGTTTTTCAAAATTGGGTTTTTTAGAAGAATTGTTAGTTGGTTCATTTTCTTCCTCACTTTCTTGACCCGTTATGTCTTCAACCACCCCATC
Source organism: Helianthus tuberosus (assembly GCA_030545235.1). Taxonomy (NCBI): domain Eukaryota; kingdom Viridiplantae; phylum Streptophyta; class Magnoliopsida; order Asterales; family Asteraceae; genus Helianthus; species Helianthus tuberosus. The sequence continues at coordinate 152,604,769 of CM060400.1, forward strand.
AACCAAATCCGGCGAAGGATTGGTTTTGTACTCTTTGCCACTTCTCAAAACACTTACATGGTGAATATTAACATTGTTACCTCTAGAAGTATTATGAGAAGGGTTTACCTTAGTTTCGCTTGGTAATTGACCTTTAGTTTTCTTCAAGTCCGCCACTTCGGTTGCGAGTTGACCCATTTGGGTGGTCAAAGTTTGAATTGCTTTGTCTCGGGCCTCATCCTTTTGTATACGTGCATCATCCATTTGGTTTCTCTTTTGCATATCCGCTTGCATGCTTTTTAACATTTCCATCATCTCGTTTCCACCCGAAGACCACCCTTGCTCTTGACCCGTTTGATATTGCCTTTGGTATCCTTGATTGTTCCCACCTCGGTATCCACTTTGATTGTTGTAAGGTTGGCGCGGACCAAAGTTACCTTGACTTCCTTGAAAATTCGGGTTTGAATGATTTGAAGGGTTCCCTTACCGAAAATTTGGGTGGTTTCTCAACCTGGGGTGGTAAGTGTTAGAATTCATATTGAAGTTTCTACCACCCCCTCCTTGACCTTGCACCGCATGAACCTCTTCATATTGCCCTTCCACTCCTTGGCAACTTTCAGCCGCATGTCCTATTTCATTGCAAATAGCACAAACATCATAAATTTGATTAGAGGTTTGAGTATTACCATCGTCTACCGCATGCACTTGGGTTCGGGTAATGGCCGGTCGTGCTCTCCTTGATGCTTGAGCTTTCCTTTTTGATATAATTGCCATTTGCTCCAAGAACTCCCAATCGTCTTGCTCATAGTTCGTACCAAAAGTGCCACCTGTAATAGACATTAAGTCGCGAGCATCTTCGGCACTCAACCCCTCATGGAAAGCGTTCATCAATTCCCAAAGTTCAATTCCATGATGAGGGCAATTCTTGATTATCATGTTGAAACGCTCAAAGGCCTCATGAAACATCTCACCTTGTTGTTGTTGAAAACTCCTCAACCCCTTCCTAGTATCATTGGTCTTTTGAGCGGTGTAAAATTCATCTAAAAATATTTGTTGCATCTCCACCCATGTATAGATAGATGCTGAAGGTAAAGTGTAAAACTACTTCTTTACCTTGTCTTCTAAAGAAAATTGGAATAATACCAATTTGACATCGTCGGCCGAAAATCCTTGACTCCCAAATGTGTTGCAAATCGAGTCATAAGCTTCCAAGTGAAAATAAGGTTCCTCCATTGCTAGACCCTTATACTTCGGCAAACTTTGCAATGAATTGGTTCTCACTTCAAAGGTCCTCCCTTGATCATTGTGAGGAATAACTACCGGTGAGGGATTGTGAGTGATTACCGGCCTAAAATGCGCTTCAATGCCTCTCGCATGTTCTCTAAGATGCCTTCTTGGCACACCCAACCGAACCCTTGGTCGAATAAGACCCATTGGCCTTTGCATAGGCCCTTGTGGTACATGTGGTTGAAATTGTTGTTGTGGCATCGGTTGGTGTTGAATTGGCCTTTGAAATTGTGGTTGTACATTTTGTGGACGAACTTGTTGCAATGGTATAGGGCGTTGCACTTGTGGCCCTTGTGGCCTTGGCCGAATATGTTGTGGTATAATTTGTTGTTGTTGAAACCCACCAACACTTGGCATTCTTTGAGTTTTCCCTTGCACGTAAGTAAGTTCTCCTTGTTCCCCATCACCCCCATAAGCATATCCTTCTTCCTCATAACCCTCAAAATCTTCATATCCTTCTTCATATCCATCTCCTCCTATAGCCGATGATTGCCCAAATGGAAGAGTCGTATATTGAAAACCCGACTGGTTCGATGGTCTAAATGTAGAAGTAGCATGAACGACAGTTGAACCTTGTGGTAATGTATAGGTTGAGGATGATTGACCTGAAACTGGGAAGAAATGAGTGAATGGTGGAATTGTAGTAGAAGGGTTAAAGGTAAGTGTAGGTTCTTCTTGAGTGGTAATGAATTGGATGGTGTTAGTTGGTGTTGCATCATGAGGTGAAATAGGATTGGTAGTGGTGTTTGGTATGGTAATGTTTGGTGAAGGTTGAGTGGATGATGGTATAAAAGGTGGTATAAGTTCACCCATAGTGGGTGGTGGTGGTGGTGGATCCATGTATCGAAGTGGTGAGATTGGTGTAGTTGGTGTTGTTGGTGAACCACTGATTATGTTTTCTCTCAGCAAAATTTTGTTTCCTCTTAATGTTCGCTCAATCTCCGGATCAAATGCCAATGGTGATAGCTTGTGAGAGCTTCTAGTACGCATGCACCTATAAATACCTGCACACTAACACACCTAGCGTAAACCAGAAAAATAACAAACTAAAAAGGATCAAAAATAACACACGTTGCACACTACTCCCCGGCAACGACGCCAAAATTTGACGTGATGTCGCGCTCACAATCAAATTTAATCCAAATACAACTAATTAGCTAGCGGTAAGTGGGTATCGAACACAGGGAGTTTGTGGAAAATGTGTTATTTGAAAATGTATCTACCTTGAATAAAATTAAACTAATTGTAAATAAAGTAAAATTCAAGAGTTGATTTGAGTGAATTGGTTTTGGAACTAAATTTAACTAATTAAATTGCAAGAGAAATGTTTTGGTTGTAAACAATTTAGAAACAAGTAACCATATTTAGTTTCCGGTTTGCTATGACACTTATGCTAACATTCCACTAGAAAGAACTACATAGACAAAGTTCATATGTGATAAATTGCAGTGATAAAAGGGAACTAAGTACTCAGATTCCTAGAACGTGAGGTTGTTACCCGATGATCAATCAACCCTTACCCAAGCCTAACTATACCCATGATATCTCGATTGCCAACGGCACCAAGAACGTATGGTTTCTAATTAGTTCAGCACAAGGATTAACAATTTACTAACAAGTAATCACACACCATAACAAGCAATTCAATAACGAGAAGATTGTTATTCTAGAAATATGGAAATAAACATAAATGTCTTGCAAACCTTCCACCAAAGATAGTCACAAAATACTTAGCCACTCATGGCTTGAATCAACATCATCAACAAAGTTTTAATGTTCCAAGGAATCACCAACATACAAACTAGATTAACAAGTGTTCTTCCAAGCTCCAAGTCTCCAACAATGCCCAAAATTCGTTCACCAGCCAGTTGTAACCGAAAACCAATGACAAGCCCCCATAAAATCCCATGAAATGGCCATTAAATACAGAGGTTACACATTTGGTAAGGTCGGCGCCGTAAGCTACGGTAAGCGTCGTAGCTTACGGCGGTCAATGGGTTCAAAAGTCAACATATGGTGCCGTAAGCTACGGCACCTGCCTTAGCTTACGACAAGCAGCAAAGTCCTACGGCATGTATATACTGTCTTACGACAGTGGTTTTGGCACAAGTTGGGGGCCATAGCCTACGGAAAGAGCCGTAGGTTACGGCGTTGTAGGTTATATTTTTTCTTGTTCCCTTCATTTCACTAGATTTATTCACATCTTGATTATGCCAACTTCTAGCATCCATCCATGCCTCCTAAAACCCGCATCCTGAACACTTTAACACCTGCACATCAAAACATCTAGTGATTACCAAGTTCAAGCAATTAACCGTGTAAAGTATGAGATTTTAATCTATTTAACGGCATTAAGGGTTGTCCTACGGACCACCTGTCAGGGAACCACCCCGTTCGTTCGGTGACTGTTCTTGACGGGATTTCATGTTCAACCTGTGAATCGGTCGTCTCGTCGTTAGGAATCCATTCTCTGTCCGGGTCTACACTAGAGAATGAGTGGCGAACCCGAACTAGTCCAGATTCTAACGGTTTTCAGTAAAAAGTTAGGAAAGTTGAAGAAACGTTTGAAACATTAGAAAATTGTTTAGATTTTTGGCGAAATCAGTGTTTAAACATTGTAGAAATCCTTTAGATTTGAGTTGTTCTTGGTGGAATGAGCTCACACTTTGATGTTCATGAACACCCATGGTGACGTCACCCTAAAACAACCCGAATCAGACAGATTTCATGGTGAAAAGATGAGATTTGTTGGTGGAAAAGATGAAGTAGTGTGTATAGATCAAAGAAGTACAAGATTTGGGGTAGAAACTTACAAGAATCGCGAGGAATCGAGCGAAAATAGCTTGAGAATGAGCTGGGTCGGAGGAGAGCTGTCACATCAGTGAAAAGCTGACGTGACATGTGGTATTTATAGGCAAGAGGAGAGAAAGACGGTGTTGGTGATTCGGTCGGAGGGCCTTCCGATCGGATGGTCATACGGACGGATGACCATTCGATCGAATGGTTCTTCGATCGGATGGCTTTTTCCAGTTGGTTTCCGACTTTTTGTTTCGTGCGTTGAGCGTTGTGATGTGTTACGTGTAAGCGGTGCGATAGTATTACACATTAGTTACACAAATAATATAACTACTAATAATCACAAAAGTAAACCTTAGATTTCGAGTTCGCGATGAGACTGCGTTGCGATGGAGTTGCATTTGCGTTTTCGAATAATCACCTCAAATAACATGCACAAGTAACACATAATAGCACACACACGTAAACAATATCTGTAACACCTCGAAAATTCATGTGCAATGAAATAACGACACGTTTCGTGCAAGACAAAAGTATTATAAACCCTGATCTAGTCAAAGATGTATGGTAGGATTTAAAAGCGTCGACATGTTAATTAAATACCTTTGAACGACCTAATTATAAATCCCAAGACCCTAATCTATATTATAAACATCTGATATACATTCAAATCCGGTAATTACAAGTAATAATTGATTCATATTTGCAAGAGTGGGATCCTATGAGGATATGCACGATAAACCTTCGTTTATGGCTTTTCGTTAAAGTCCAAGACAATATTACAACATGGTAGGATGTACATGACTGTTCAAGCATGATCTAAAGGCCCCATACTGATAATTCATGGCCCAAAATCGTAATACACTAGTTGCCTGTTTGAAGCTTGAAAGGGCAAAAAAATTTGCCCCTGATAAAGGGCTTACGGACCGTAAAGGACCCCCTTACGGTCCGTAAGGCAGGCCCAGCGACAGTAAATTTGACAGTTGTTGTTATGAACATTATAACCGACTTAAAAAGATATTTTCACTTCCATGGGCGACCCCTAATAGTTCCTAGGCACTAGGGACACTTGTGGATGATCCATGATCAATTGTAGCATTGTTTGTCATGATCACAAGCAATCAAACTCACTATAAAAGGTCCCTCATGTTGAAACTTTGTGATCATGCTTTCCATATGCCTTTGTGGAACTTCCTGGAGCATAAGATCAGTCCCCAAGCATCTCTAATCGTGCATTAGACCTTGGTAAGTATCCTTGGCCTTCCTTAATTGAGTTTTGCTTAGTTATTAGCTTAAAAGTCAAACCGACGAGAATTAAGGATTGACTTATTGATTAATCACAAATGGTCCAGTGATTAGTCAAACTTAAGGTAATTATAAGTTGGTAATTATGTGGGACCTAAACCCTTAAAAGGGCACCCTCTGATTCCCGTCCTAACTTAGTCATTTGTCGGGTCAAAGTTGTTTATAAAAAGTCAACAGAAACTTAATTTACGAATTAACAGGTAATTAGCAATGTAGAAGGCATGTAACCTATTTTACCACTCATATAACTTAGTAATAAATGTAAGAACATGTCTAAGCATGTTCGACCCGACAATTTTCTGTTTAGACCCGGTTCGGAACCGAAAGTCGCAAAACTTTGACTTTTGCTTTGACTTCAGTTCTGACCCGATTTAGATGGGTTTAGAAATGCCTTAGAGCTTCCTTAGGACCAGGTTACATGTTGGTATAACCCTCTGTGGTTGGTTCATTGATTGCCCGATTCGTTTACACGTTTCCGTTAATTGCTTAATGTTGACCAAAATGCCCTTTTTACCATAAAACGAGAATTTTGGAAATGTGAGAGGACAATAATCTTTGTTGCTGAATTATAAACATGTCCCTAAAATTTCATATCAGTTAGAGGTCTAGATTAGGAGTTATGCTCAATAGCGCACTTAAAAAGCTTTTTGTTAATTAAACGGCGCAATTAGCATAAAGCCTATATAAACCCAATATTTTGACACCAATTCAGTTGCTATTGATTTTATATAATAAATGAAGTATTTTGAACTTTATAACTTGATCAGAAAACTCAGATTTCCTGTATAACCCGGAAATCGCTTAAAACGTCTTTTTACGCGTATTAAACACCTAGTATGGGTTTAAAACCATTTTGTCATATAAGACTTATCACCAACTGATATAACCTGATAAATTAAGTTATTTTACTGATTTATTCAGACCCGTATCTCAGAATTTAATTTAATCTCTTTTATAATCTTTAAAATGACCAAAATACCCCTACGGGGCTTAAATTAAGATTAAACTCGTTTTGGGCATAATGGAAGGTATCCTAATGATATCACAACATATTTAAGGAATATTAACTTAGGAAACCTGTAAATGACTCTCATGATTACCCGTTACGCTCTTGCGCGTTCGGTTCGGTTTATGTAACTAGTTTGCATAAATTATCCGAAACAGGTCAAACCTTATCGTTTTTATCTCAAAATCCAGAATGTGTTTAGATTACCCATATTATACAAGTATTCAAACTTGTCGGGTCTAAATCACATTCTATTCCGGTCTTCGCTTAATCGTGCGTTCGAACCGTATCTTTGTTTAAAACTAACCGGTCTAAGTTTAGGCTTAATTAAAGACCCGTTAGGATTCTAATAGGTTATTATAAACCTTCGTTCCAGAATAGGAGACCCGGTAAAAGCTACACACACTTGCTATTTGTGATTGATACTTGCAAAGGTAAATACTTTTAACTTATTTTCCCTATACGGGCTTGGGGTATGGTATATAAAATACCGCTTGGTCGGGCATTGAATCTTTAATCGGATAGAGGTTAAACCATTGATATGCTCCGTTTGGAAATGTTTTGTTTGCTTAAAGCCTTTGGGGGGTTAATGACCATGTCCCGGATATCCTTGGCATCATTTTACGAAATGGCCACGACCTAAGCACGGGGTGTAGGCGTACACCCGTCAGTGCCTAAATAAATAATGTGGTGTGTCTATTGATCTTTAACCCGGTCTACGGATCGGGCTACTGAACGCATAAGGAACATGTAATTCTTTTACAAGATTATATTTAAATAATTATCCTAAGTTATAAAAAGTTTGTGCCACGTGCATTCAAATCAATTTTTTAAACCTTTTCTAAATGAGTCAGTTAATTGTATTTACAAGTGTAAACTGACGTATTTTCCCAAAAAGGTTAAGTGCAGGTACTACGCGAACTAGGCTGGCTTTCTCCTAGCGTCCACAATAAGTCTCGCACGCTTGGATGTCAAAACTGTTGAACAATGTTTCCATTTTATTTTGATCCACCTGTGGATTAATTTCAACTATTTTTGATACTCGATATTACAATTATATTCGGTTGAAATATATCTATCTTTTGCTTCCGCTGTGCATTTAAATATTGTGTTGTTTGACTATAATGATATCAACTACGTCACGATACTCCCCTACCGGGCCCACCGGTAAAACGTGGAAATATCGGGGTGTGACAGGTTGGTATCAGAGCCAACATTGAGTGAATTAAACACTAGCCTTTGTGTTTAATCTCAATGACACAATTGCACATACTCGAGTCTAGACAAAAACTTAGGACGATTCCTAATTTTGCTTAATTTGTCCTTTATTGTTTGTTGTTTATTTCAATTGTATTGATAGGAAATATGCCACCAAGATTATGATGCAAATGGCTAATTGCGGGATATTGAGAGAGAGTGTGGAAGAAGTAGACGAGTGGCAAGTCTACCAGTATTCATTGGTTAAGGAAGTAGATGTTGAAGATGAATTAGATTTAGGAGATTCCTTAGGTAGCCTGTTTGATGATGAGGTAGACGTTGAGGTAGAGAAAAAAGTGTTAAGATGGGAAGATGAGTTTTTAGGGGAGTTAGAAGGTTTATCAGAATCTGAACAAGTAGGGGAATTTGATCCATTAGGTGATTTAGCAGATTTAGAAGCCCTACTAGTAGGTAAACCCGAGAATATAAGTGAACTCACACCGCACGCAGAAATTAAGTGTGGGGATCTTCCCGAAGAAGAAGTGGTGGTGGAAGAGGAAGAACACCACAGCTGGCCCGTGGTACTGATAGCGAATGCAAGTAAAAGTTCAAAACCAAGGGAGAAGGCAATGAGAAGAACACCTGGGATCGTGTTTCAGCGGCTCCTTCCAGGTAAGTTCAAATTTTTGTGTTCTAACCCGTTAAAAAATTTAAAATTCTTTAATAATTCCACTATAATATTTTTAAATGTGTTTGAAGACCGGGTGGAATTAAATGGGTTAGACCGAGTTCAGATAAAAGAGAGACCTCCTGATTAAGTTCAAGTGTGGGGAGGTTTTGTAGAGTTTGTATAGAGTCGTAGTTTTTGTATATTGAGTCTTAGTAGATTTTAAGTCGTTTTTTTTTAAGAGTCGGTACTGCTTTGGGTTTTGTTTTGTTGTGATTGTGCAGGTTTGGATTGTACCACCCGTACTCAATCTCCATTCGGGTGATTTCGGAGCTGCCTTATTGATATAACCCAAGTAGACTAGGCAACGATCGCGAAGGAAATGCTATACGATCGTTCATTGGATTCAAGACTTGTACGGCTGGCACTGACTTTTGTCCTAACCAGCTAAGTCTTTTCCAACTCTCTGTATTTTTATTTTATTTCTTATTTTTTTTAGTTTCCATCTCTGCATTGGGGACAATGCTAATCTTAAGTGTGGGGATGGGTAACTGCTTTTTAGGTTAGTTAGAGTAAAAAAATAAAAATTTAAAATTTCAAAAAAATAAAAAAAAATTGAAAAAATAGAAAATGTCTTTCGAATAAAAAAAAGAAGTTTGCAATTAAAACGGAAAATGATAGAAAAAATGAATTTTTGCTCGGGTTAGAATAATAATAATAATAATATGAGATTATAATAAACCGAGCTTGCGTCTAGTTTGGGATATGTGGATAGGCCCGGGTTTGGTTTTAAGTCCCTTTGAGTTAATATACCTTAATTGTCGGTCTGCTAGTGGGTTTTCGCCTGGGAAATATGGGAAACTAAAACCGCCAAAAATAGTATAATGGATGCCGTTATAAGCTAAGATAGTTAGAGTTTTTTATCATATCTCCCTGAAAAAGAAAAAAAATAGAATAAAAGTGAGCTAGAAACTAAATGAAAGTAACACAGGCCTATGTAATCCGAGTTGGGGATAGCGACTCTACAGCCGGAATGCCTCTGGGATGTGTGAAATCGACTTGCCGAATAAAAGTACCGAAACCTATGTAATCTGTGATTGGGGATAGCGACTCTACAGTCGGAATACCGCTGGGTTAGGGAAAGCATCGTCTAGTCTCACGAATGAAAAAAGAAAAAAAAAGCAAGAAAGAAAAAAAAAATGGAAAAAATAGATTTGATTTCAAACTCTCTTTATCTTGGTATAAAACGGTTAGGAAATAACCCAGTGGTTGTTCCTTTTGTCCTATAAGCTTGAGGGGGGATTAGGTGGACTGTAGATTCTAGTGTGAGACCCTAGGTAGACTGACCGCACTTAAACTAAATTTACATGATAAGGGTTTAGGATTGAATTCGGGTTTAAAGGGATAAGTATATTCGCAATCGCGGCTAACGCAAATCTTGGTTTTAATTAATTATACCTATACTTTTGACCCGGGTAATTGTTTGTTTCTGATTCCGTTGCATAATTCTTTTTCGAGGACTAAAAAAGAGTAAGTATGGGGATATTTGATGTTGGGTAAAATACACATATTTGTCCCGTGTAAATTGTATAGTTTTTGTATAATTTTTATTTGTTTTATTTAGTTTTTAGTATTAGATTACATTATTTGGTGTTTTGGCAGGTCCTGGCGGAAACGAGTGATAAACAAATAACCAGCCAGTTGAGTGGAGTAGACCGCTAGTGACCGAAGGGAGGTTACCGCTATTTTCTGTGAGTGAGCCAGAGCCACTGTCTATATTTTATAAATAGTGGGCTTTGAAAATAATAAAAAAAAACCTAGTGGAGGGTGGCCATTTATTTTCGTGAAGTCAACAAGCAAAGGTTAGAAAAAAAAAGGCAATATATTATATGATTGTTTTTGGAGAACATTGGAGCAGTCAACATCAAAGCAATTGGTGGTTTTCGAGATAACAAGACAGCAGCAAGCAACAGTAGGCAAAAAGCAATTGGTGGTGGTTTTTTGGGATTTGACTATTATTTTCGAAAACCAAAACAGTTTGACCGCCATTTATTTTATTTCTTTGAATTGGGTTTCTACAATAACATGCCTGGCCCAACATCAGTTTTGTGACCCGCCAATAATAGAAGCCCAACTTTGTGAAGATGGTCCATGATAATTGACATCAGCCGCACATATTTGAAAAAAAGATCGTGCATCATCAGGAACGGAGGAAGAACCCTAATTACGAAGAAGAGGACATAGGAGGCGAGTTGGGAGCCATCTTGGAGCTGAATCGGAAATCTTGAAGCATTCGAATCATTGGATCAAGTTCAGGACGAAGAATCGAAGATTTCTCGGGTTTTCCAATCCCTTGTTTTGTTGATTTCTTTCTTGAAACTTGTTACCATGAATTCTAGTTTGATTATCTTTGATTTGTTTTCGTTTATAGACATGCTTGGCTAAACCTTTAAACCACCTAGACTATGATGAATGGTAATCTCTTAAAAACAATCCAGGATTCTTGTCTAGGTGGTTTCATTCTCATATAAGAAAATTCTTCAGTCTTCATTCGTTTTTAGTCTAGCTTTAGTCTACTTAGTAGTTTAATATAGATTTCTTAGATTTTCCGTACCCCCCCCCCCCAACCAATTAAACAGTTAGAGTCTGTGTCAGTCTAGGTCTAGATAGAGTCTAATTAGCGTAATTAGAGAGTCTCGTGGGTTCGATACTCGGACTTACTGTAGCTATACTGCATTTACCGGTACAGTTGCCGGTTGCGTGGTTTAGTTTTAGATCGAGTCTAAGTTTATAAATTTAAAGCTTAGAGTGTCTAGATTAGGTTAATTTTAGTAGTTTTTATTTAACCACTTTTAGCACATCACTTCTCAGCAAGTTGCCTTCCATTGTCGGTGACAAGTACTCCTGGCAATCCATAACGGCAAATGATGTTTTCCCAGACAAAGTCAATGACTTGCTTTCCTGTGATCTTGGCAAGTGGCTTGACCTCGGGCCACTTGGTGAAATAGTCTACCGCCACCAGTAGGAATTTCACTCCCCCTTTGCTTGGGGGAAATGGACCAACAATGTCCATTCCCCACTTATGGAATGGCCATGCCGAGGTTATCGGAACTAAATCATGCTTCGGACTTTTGGGATTGGTGCATGGATCTGGCAGGCATCACATTTCTTCAATTCTTCGGCTGTGTCGCGATGCATTGAAGGCCAGAAATATCCGAGGTTCATGAGCTTTGCAACTACCGACCTAGCTCCAAAGTGAGCTCCACACACTCCTTCATGAATTTCCTTGATCAAATACTTACTTTGCTCGGGACCGACACATCTTAGCAAGGGAGCAAGGTAACCCTTTTTGTAAAGGGTTTCTCCTTGCAGTATGTATTGCCTTGCCTTGATTTCAACCCTTTTAGCTTCCACTTGATCATTGGGTAATTCACCATTTTTGAGGAACTTTCTTATGGGAGTCATCCAGTTTGGTTCTTCTTCGGTAACTACATCTTGAACCTCCAATTAATTAATGGATGGGGCCTTCAAAACTTCTACCAGTACCTTCTTGGTGAGGTGGGCAAAAGTGAGAGATGCAAGCTTAATCCGTGAACACTTCAAGCTTTTCAACCTTCATTTCTTTGGCCAGCCTTAGGCCGGCTATTAGTGCTTCGTATTCAGCCTCGTTATTGGTGGTCTGAAAATCAAAACGGAGAGCATATGTGAATTCCAAACCTTCTGGGTTGATTAAAATTAATCCAGCCCCTGACCCTTCAACGCTTGAAGCCCCGTCGATAAAAAGCTTCAAGGCTTCATGATCGGAGTGTCGTGCTCCGGTCAAAGATAATATTTATATGCCCTAGTTACCCTTAACAAATAGCTAGTGGTAGCAAGGGGTCGAACCACGAAGAGTATGTGGTTTGTGTATGGATTTGACTGAATTATAAAGAATTGTCACAATTATGAAGCTTGCCAGATATTTTTGTATTTTTGTTTAGGAGAAAGATGTGAATTTAAACTAAGTGAATTGATTAGACTGATTAACAACTAATGATTAACGATTGCAAGAAATTTGGATACTAGAACAATAATAATAAAAAGGAATCACACCCGGTTTCGGTAATTGTTAACCTAGGATTTCTACAAGTTTTAGTTTCAACTCAAATGCATTCGATTAACGGATTTAGTGTACCGTGACTTAGGTGCTACTAACTATCAACGCCCCGAAGAACGGACAAAAAGACACTTTGTAATCAACACAAGTAAATCCTAACAACGACAACGTACAATTACATATCACCGTTTCGCAAAGTCATAACTTTTAACATCGCTCGACAATTCACGAATTCGTAACAAATGTAATACTATTGTCAAAAGTTTCAAAAACCAAATACAAATTGTCACTAAGATGAAACAAGAACAAATTGAAACCCTAAAATTAACAACTACCTACACCGGGGTGAAACCGAGATGATTAGCCGCTCATGGTTGATGCAACTTGATCACCGGATGTTTGGAATGCGGATGGAGTCATCTTGAAGCTTGTAGGATGAAGGAATGATGGAGAATTAGGGTTTTATGGAATGATGATGGTGAGAAGAATGGTGGATTGGATGAATTAGGGTTTTGATGGTGAATTCGGGATGAATGATTGTGATTCGGTTGTAGAGATGATAGATGATGGAATGGTTGGTGAATGATTGATAATAATCGCTCCCAGAACAAGTTCAAACTTCAAAACAATGTGTAACCCCCGAAATTGATGACCAACAACCCCTTAACTCCCATATGTCATAATTCTTGGCCATCCAAACCGCATTTCACTTTCCAATAATGATCGAAAGGTCTCTGAACTTCAATCTTTGAAATTACCTTCGATTCCACGTTGTTATTTGATCCAAAAACATTCCCGAATGCTTCCATTGGCTACAATCATCAATCTCACACGTTCCGCTTCGTCTTTAAACCCCGTAAATTCACCGAATTACGCGTTTTACCTGCAAGAACACAAACACTCGCAATAAACATATTCCGAGCATATCATCACGTAAAACGGACTAAATCACATAAAATAACCACTTTAGCACCCGTGTCTCACACTCTCCATCACATCCCCACACTTACCTTTGATTGTCCTCAAGCAAACCAATATGGCACTACTCACCACAGTAACAACACCTCTAACCCCTTAACCGATGCAACAGTTTAAGTCCCAAGTCATACCCGTTCCATAGACTAACACAATCGAGATTGACAGTCCGACAAGCAATTGATGCAATTTATAAAACTTAAGACTTGTCTATTCAAAACTAACATGCTTAGGATTCTAACACATGCTACACGGCCCTCACAATCAACTCTCCTCTCGGTTTAAAATATGAACTAGCGTGTAATGTGCTAGCAATTATAACACTCAAAACCATACATGAAATCCTGAAATCATAGGCTTGTATAACAATCACACCTCCACTGTATCATATAACACGGCACACATCAAAAGGACTTTCGGTTTTGGGCTTAGGCTTATGGTGGGAATTTTTTTTTTATTTATGTTTTTATGTGGCGAACAGACAAATGACCAACCGTGACAACTTTATTTGAAAACATAACATACTTGTGGGTTGGTTTCTACCCAAGAACATAAAAAAAATTCACAACACTTTCTTTTTGTCTTTTTCTTTTTTTCTATTTTTTTCTTTTCTTTGTTTTCTCTTTTTTTTCAATTATTCATAACTATCGTTCACGGTCGATATCAAACAATTCACATTGGGTGGACAAACGAAAGGTAAACAGGCTCAACAGGGCTACTAAGGGTAATGGTTTGGTAAACATGAAACAAACATAATGGGTGTAAGGGATATCCTAATGCCTTTATCATTTACGTGCACATATCAAACCACAGTCTCAGCATGCATCAAATCATACAAGTTCTAACACAGAATAACACGCGGCCTGCACTCAACAAATGAATTCATTGTGTAAATCATTCTATCATTCTACAGGCTCAAAATTCTCACCAAAGAAGGATAAAAGGGTTGCCGACACGTAGCATATGCAATCTAAAGCATGTTACCCCTAAATAGACATCTCTTCTCAATTCTTTTTTCCTAAAAACACCTATCGGACCTACTCTCATGAAACTTAAAGGAATGACCATGACAAGGGACTATGTTAGTTAACTACCGGCAAGGAACCCATTAGTGATTGAAACGTTCGGTTTTTTTATCCATTTAGCTTATTTAAGGCGATGAAATTTTTCAAAATTTTCAATTTTTTTTTCACTTTTCATCGTTCTCAATCACTTTTAACCTCTTTCAAACCTTTCCCTTCCCGGGTTTCCCATATCCCCACACTTGGGCGACATTGTCCCCAATGTATAGTGTTTTTAAAACAAAACCCGGGAATACCAACTAACAACCCCCTGAGTGGCTATCCCTAACACAAATAACGTAAACACATTCCCTAAACATAAATAGTTAAACACCACCAAAAACAAAAATAAAAATGCAATAATAAAAGTGGAACAGACTCCCCTGGTTTAAAGCGTAGAATCCTCATGCGTCATGTTCCACCACGACCGTATAGCATTTCATTCGCGGCCGTGTCCAACAAGTACTCGGGTCAATCTCTACAATTAGTGTACAAATCATCCCCGTCCAAATGGAGATTGAGTATGGACAGTTTTGACTGAACTCTAACCCGTGCATCGTCCGCCACTGCACTAGAACGTATTGGGACTTCACCAAACATCCCCACACTTGGACCATTGCACCCGTAGAGATTAATAACCTGGTAACCTGCCATAATACTCAAACAAAAACAAAACAAAACAAATATACACTACTCTACATCCTCGGGCTGCCTCCCGAGAGCGCTAAGTTTATAGGTCTTCAGCCAGACCATACCTGATATGCTCAAGGTGGTTTAAATGGCATCTCTCGTGGAAATAACACTTGTGTTGGTGTATGGTTAGTATCCCACTGCCATCCTTCACTCCATATGGCATCCCAATGATCCGGGTTATCTGGATCTGCATCATCGAAAGAATATAATAACTCGCCCGTACGTGTCTCTATGGGATTCTTCTTGGAATTAGTTGCTTCCTTTGGTGGCTTCTTTTCTCACTTGGCTAATTGTTTTTTAATTCTCAATTTGAGCCACCAAGGTGACTTGACCTCTTTATCCTTCACGATCTTGTCATCTTTAGACCTATCAATCATAGCAACACTCTCTTTCGGGCCATCGTCACACACTCGAGATTAACTCGTGTTAGTAACAAAATCCCATGAACAAGTATTTATAAATGAATAATCAAAAGAATGTGAAAGGAAGTCAACAGAAAGCTTACGGCTCCCGTATGTCATATCAACTGTACCTTTCCAGCAACAGATCTGAGCATCTGCAGTGGCCAAGAATGGTCTGCTAAGTATCACCCTCAGTTGTTCCTTCTCTGTATATGGATCTAAGACAACAAAATCTTCAGGATAATAAAAGTCACCTACCTTTACAGTCAATCCCTTCAAAATCCCTCGGGGCCTTCCTCGTGAGTATTCAGCTAAAACCATAGGATCATTAACCTGTTGCAATGGGCCCAAATCATACCTGTCATAAATATACCCAGGAAGAACACTCATACTAACTCCAAAATTCAATGAAGCGTCTGTCTTGAGATCCCCAAGTTGAATTGGGATGAGTGGTTCCCCTGGATCTATATCTGTCTCTGATCCAGCATCCTCAACCAGGCTAACTGTAGCTTTTCTTTCTGCAAAATTGTCAAACTGATTAGTTAGTTGTTCAATTCGCTGGTTAAGTGATTCATTAATATTTTGCTACTCCTTGAGAGACTGGGTGAGTTCCTCTACATGCTTGAGGAGGGTTTTGAATAAATCTAAAATCTTATCTTCCTCAATTGCGTTTCGATTCTGCTCGTTACCGCCTTTATCGGATTGATTGTAATTTTGATATCCTCTGGAGCCATGATCCGGGTGGTAAGAACGTGGACAATCTTGAGCCCAGTGATTGTGACTCCCGCAACATGAGCATGGTTCAACATCATAATCCCATTCCATAGTTGCTGCACAAGTAACAAACTAAAAGTAGTACTGAAAATAAATAAATTAAAAAAATATATTTATTTTTGTGGTTTTGTAAATTTTTAATTTTTTCTTCTTCTTTTTTTTTCGAAAAGAAAAAAAATAAAAAAATTAAAAAAAAATCAAATAAACAATATAACACTAAGCGCACTAGCTCCCCGGCAGCGGCGCCATTTTTTGATCGGAGTGTCGTGCTCCGGTCAAAGATAATATTTATATGCCCTAGTTACCCTTAACAAATAGCTAGTGGTAGCAAGGGGTCGAACCACGAAGAGTATGTGGTTTGTGTATGGATTTGACTGAATTATAAAGAATTGTCACAATTATGAAGCTTGCCAGATATTTTTGTATTTTTGTTTAGGAGAAAGATGTGAATTTAAACTAAGTGAATTGATTAGACTGATTAACAACTAATGATTAACGATTGCAAGAAATTTGGATACTAGAACAATAATAATAAAAAGGAATCACACCCGGTTTCGGTAATTGTTAACCTAGGATTTCTACAAGTTTTAGTTTCAACTCAAATGCATTCGATTAACGGATTTAGTGTACCGTGACTTAGGTGCTACTAACTATCAACGCCCCGAAGAACGGACAAAAAGACACTTTGTAATCAACACAAGTAAATCCTAACAACGACAACGTACAATTACATATCACCGTTTCGCAAAGTCATAACTTTTAACATCGCTCGACAATTCACGAATTCGTAACAAATGTAATACTATTGTCAAAAGTTTCAAAAACCAAATACAAATTGTCACTAAGATGAAACAAGAACAAATTGAAACCCTAAAATTAACAACTACCTACACCGGGGTGAAACCGAGATGATTAGCCGCTCATGGTTGATGCAACTTGATCACCGGATGTTTGGAATGCGGATGGAGTCATCTTGAAGCTTGTAGGATGAAGGAATGATGGAGAATTAGGGTTTTATGGAATGATGATGGTGAGAAGAATGGTGGATTGGATGAATTAGGGTTTTGATGGTGAATTCGGGATGAATGATTGTGATTCGGTTGTAGAGATGATAGATGATGGAATGGTTGGTGAATGATTGATAATAATCGCTCCCAGAACAAGTTCAAACTTCAAAACAATGTGTAACCCCCGAAATTGATGACCAACAACCCCTTAACTCCCATATGTCATAATTCTTGGCCATCCAAACCGCATTTCACTTTCCAATAATGATCGAAAGGTCTCTGAACTTCAATCTTTGAAATTACCTTCGATTCCACGTTGTTATTTGATCCAAAAACATTCCCGAATGCTTCCATTGGCTACAATCATCAATCTCACACGTTCCGCTTCGTCTTTAAACCCCGTAAATTCACCGAATTACGCGTTTTAGCTGCAAGAACACAAACACTCGCAATAAATATATTCCGAGCATATCATCACGTAAAACGGACTAAATCACATAAAATAACCACTTTAGCACCCGTGTCTCACACTCTCCATCACTTCAGGGTTGGAAGGTTCAGTGGTGGCAGTGTTTACTTCAGTGACTGTTTGGTTTGGGACTTCCACAATGAAATCAGCCAAGACTTGAGCCTTGATAGCTTTCCTTGGGACATAGGTGATGTTATGTTCACCTAGTTCTATGGCCCATTTGGCTAATCGCCCCGAGTTTTCAGGTTTTTCAAGCACACTCTTAATAGGTTGGTCGGTGACCACTTGTATGGGGTGTGCTTGGAAATACCTTCGAAGCCTTCTAGTTGTTTGAACTAAGGCTAAGGCAAGTTTTTCAAGGGGAGGATATTTCGTTTCAGCTAATTTTAAAGTTTTGCTGAAAAAATAAACGGGTACCTGGGCCTTGTCTCGCTCAATGGTGAGGACTGCACTGATGGCCTCGTCCGTGATTGAGAGGTACACCGATATTAACTCCCTGGTTTTTGGTGCCGCGATATTTGGTAGGGAAGCTAGATGTTGCTTCATCTGGTTGAAAGCTTCTTCAGCTTCTTCAGTCCATTTGAAATCCTTTTTATCTGAGCAGTTCTTGAGCGTTTTGTAGAAGGGCAGAGATCTTTCGGCTAACTTTGAGGTAAAACGCTTCAAGGCTGCGAGCTTCCCGTTCAAGCTTTCAACCTCCTTTTTGGTCTTTGGTGGTTTGGTTTCAAGGACGGCTTTCACTTTGTTAGGGTTGGCTTTGATGCTTTGTTTTCCAACAATGTGGCCCAAGAATTTTCCTTCCTCAAATCCAAATGAACACTTTTCCGGATTAAGTTTTGATGTTAACCTTTCTAAGGTTCTTGAAAGTTTCTTGAATATCATCGAGCATTTGATATTCCGTCTTGCTTTTAATAACCAAGTCATCGACATATGCCTCCATGTTTTTGCCAATTTGGCTTTCGAAGGCTTTGTCAACGAGCCATTGATAGGTTGCTCCTGCATTTTTGAGGCCGAAAGGCATCTTTTGATAGCAAAAGATCCCTTTGTCCGTGTGAAAGGCTGTCTTTTCCTCATCCTCTTTTTTCATGAGGATTTGGTGATAGCCTTTGTATGCATCAAGAAAGCATTTGAACGAGTAACCTGTGAGGGAGTCAACTTTGAGATCAATTTCTGGTAGTGGATAGCAATCCTTAGGACAAGCTTTGTTAAGATCCTTAAAGTCTATGCACATCCTCCAAGAGTTGTCAGGTTTCTTGACCATAACCGGGTTTGCAACCCATGACTGGTACTTGACTTCTCGGAGAATACCGGCTGAAACAAGTTTTTCAACCTCTTGGCAGGCTGCCAGACTTCTCTCAGGTGCCAAACTTCTTTTCTTCTGGACCACAGGCTTGACCTCCGGTGGTATTCTCAACTCGTGCTCGGCAATGTCCCGGGGGATCCCGGTCATATCTTCAGGACACCAAGCGAATACATCGCTGTAGTGTGTTAGCAATTTTTCAAGGTATGAAAGGGTCTCTTGAGAAAGGTCTGGGTTGACCCTTATTCTTTGCTCAGGGTATTTAGGGTTTATGACCAACCTTTGCCTGTCTTCTTCACTGTTTGAACTTTCACCTTCAACCATGTAGGCTTCCTGAGAGGGTTGAAGGGTTGCTATGCCCCTTTCGGTGGGAAATTTGACTGTGCCATGGCCGACAGACACGGCCATGTAAAATGCACACTGTCCTGGTCTTCCGATGATCACATCATAGCTTGAGGGGATTTTGATAACCACAAAGGTGAGTGGTTGGGTTCTTTCTTTTAAACCTTCACTGAAACAAACATTAAGTGTCAGTTGCCCTAAAGGCTTGAGGGGTATGTCAGCGATACCTTTTATAGAGGTTCTAGAGGGTTGAATCCTTGAACGCTCTTCGTTGCTCAATCGGTTGAAGAATTTTTCGAACATGATTTCAGTGGCTGCCCCCGTGTCTATGTATGCCTTGCATGTTTGCAACGTTCCCACGGTTGCTTCTACCACGAGAGGGCTAGAGAGAGGGTCATTCTCCGTAGGGGGGAAACAGACACACTGAAGCTCCCAAGCTTCCAACCTCTGCCTCTTGTGAGGAACCTTTCCATCGAAATCTACCATACTGACTTCCTTACCCTTTCCTTCAGCCATTTTGTCCCGGACTCCCTTTACCAAATGAGCGAGTTCTCCGGACTTAACAGCTTCTTCTATTCTTTTCTTGAGTTGGAAGCAATCATTGGTGTGGTGACCTTTTTCTTCATGAAACTCGCAGTATTGGGTGGAGTTCTCGTTTTTTCTGCTTTTGGGGAGAGGTCTAGGAGGCCGAAAGTTTTGTTTAACTTCTTCTGTTGCAAGGATTTCTTGAGGGGTCTTTGTGAGGGGTGTGAAACTTATGCCTTTTTCCCTGCTTGAAAGGTTCCGACCTTCAGACCTTCGAGGGTCTGAACCCTTTGACCGCCGGTCATAGGAGTTGAAGTTTCCTCTTTTTCTGGCTGGACTGTTGCTTCTCCAGCCGGATCCTCTTTTTCTTTGTTCCTTAATGTCTACTGCCTCC
This sequence comes from Helianthus tuberosus, assembly GCA_030545235.1. Taxonomy (NCBI): domain Eukaryota; kingdom Viridiplantae; phylum Streptophyta; class Magnoliopsida; order Asterales; family Asteraceae; genus Helianthus; species Helianthus tuberosus. The sequence goes on from CM060400.1 coordinate 152,625,043, forward strand.
TCTCCCCGGATGTGGGCTTCAGCCCTTTCAAGAGCTTCTTCTAAGGTCTTGGGTAGAGATTTGTTGAAATCCCTTGTAAGGTACTTAGAGGTGATGGCATTCATGAAGCCAGCCACCCTCATTTTCTCATCGGCCCCTACATAAGTCAGACCTTCCTTCTTGTATCGTTCAATGAAAGCACGGAGACTTTCATCATCACGTTGTTTTATCTGAAAGATCACTGTTGCATCTTTGACATATCGTCTTTGTTGGGAGAAATTGGCCAGGAAACCCTTGCTGAGATCGTTAAAGCTTCGAACGCTTTGAGCAGGTAAATCGTTGAACCAGATCCTGGCGGATCCAACAAGAGTTTGCATGAACATTAGGCAACACTCAGCGTTGGACCATTTCTCTATCCGAGCTGCACCGGTGAAGATCTGAAGATGGTCCTCAGGATCTTCAGTCCCATCATATGTCCTGATATGGGCCGGCATTTTGATCTTGGACTGGAAATCATAATCGGCTATCTGCCTTGAAAGGCATGAAAGGTTACTTGGCTTGTATGGTTTAGCCAAGTCTTCTTCAGTCCTTGCATCCACATTACTGCTATTGCCGTTGTTTCCCTGAGTGGCAAGCACTTGATTAATGAAGTGTTACCATGGGAAGCTGGCCATCATCTGGGTCATAATGTTGGTCATGGGGTTGAAGCCTTGAAGGCTTCCTGGGCCAGCGGAGCAGTTTATCCCGAGGGGAGCACTCATAACAGCACTCCGTGCTAAGGGGAGCACGGACAGAGCTTGTTCCCATGTAGTTGTAGTAGATGCTGGATAGCTTGTCACTGGGGATTGTAGGAGCTGGTCAAGAGTCAGCTCATGTCCCAAAGGAGCACCACTAGTAATCGGTTGGGAAGAGAAGATAGGATGCACCGTAGGATTTGTCATAGTGGACAGATAAGGGTGAGGGTTTGAAAGGTTACTGGGGCCAACCTCACTTCTTGTTGCAAAGAGAGGGGGAGGTGGCCCAGGGGACAATGTTGGTTCAGGTTCATCGTAGTCTAAACGAATCCTCACTCCCTTTTCTCTTTCTTTACTCGCGTGCTGGTTGAGAAGGGACCTTAGCACAAGGAAATTGTTGGCAACCCCTTCAGGGGTGAGTTCAACACATGATGGGGCATCGGAGACACCGATATTGGGAGATGGAACTCCAGATCTGGACGGAGTTGGTGTGTTGAAGTTGAGGAACTCGGGTGTGCTCCCCGGAGTTGAGAAAGAAGTTGGTATAGCCACGTGAGCTTGGCTACTACCCGGAGTAGAAGCGTTTGGGATCTGATTTACTTCTTCCGGGGATCCACTTTCAGACATGGTGATTTTGAGTGAATAGAGCTACACTACTAGGTCTTTTTTTAGAAGAAATAGCGGCGTAGCCCCACGGTGGGCGCCAACTTGTTGATGCAACAAATACAAGACCAACGGTGGTAGCTGGACTGGCTAGGCAAAATGGTTGAAGGGTTCAACCTTGCCTAACGCAGGTCGTGGGGTCCCCCCACGTTTGCGAGACGTGGAAGGAGGTTTACTAGTTTATTGTTGTTCTTTGCTACGGATCCTCCTCTGAATTGTACTCAGATTCGGAAGTGGTAGCAAAGGGAATGTGTTTGTTGGATGTGAAAGGGAATGACTTGTGTGAAACAAGCATTCGATGCGAATGACCAGAGATCCGAGAATCTGAGCTGGTCAGGAGATGTCTTGTGAAGTAAATGAAGTGTCATTTTATAAGAGAAGACATCTCCCGAAGTGGAATGTATTAGACTAGTAACCTTGCTTGCAGTGGAGGGTTTCCCCTTTCGGGGGTTGAAGGCTTTTGACCCCCGGATAATAGTGTGCATTGTGCAGACCTGCTTTGCTTTTGCGGCTGCGGGTTGGTGAAGCGATCTCCAGATGTGACCGGCCACTGTTTCCGCATTGCTTTTCCCAACTCACAACTTTTCAACCGTTGAACCGTTTAACCTTTTGATCGTTTACATATTTAATCATTTTATTTAGTCTTGAGCTACCCCCGTCATCAACTACGATTACCAATTATTTAAGCATCACGTCTCATAACATGACATAATAAGTAGCATAGTTATTACAGACAATTCAAAGACAAATAGTTCTGTTTCTACAACTCAAATATAAATTGTTTTTGTTTGTTTCTAGACTCCATCCTAGCACAATTCCAACAAGTAACAAGCAAGCATCCTAAGCACTTGTCACATACGTTAAAATAGAGATCAATATACATAGTGTAAAGGTGACCATACAAGTTTAATAGTATAATAGAATTCGAAAGCGTTTACGCATAACCAGCATGTAACATGTAGCAAAGTGAAGCTAGTAGGTTATCGACAATGAAATATGCACAGACGTGACTGCGAGTTGTAGAATGCGCAACACATATCCCCACTGGGACACATGATGTAAAGCCCTTAACAACCCTGTCCACGACAGGTGCTGAGTCCAAACTATAGTACTATCGTTGCTAAGGTGTCAGGCAACAATCACTGTGTAAACATAACATACAAGCATTCATCGAGTAACACGTAACATGCAATAACGGTCAGCTTATAAATAGTGTTTGCGTTGTGTGTCGATGTGATTTAGAATAAGTAACGTATGTAACACCCAAAAGTGCGTAAAGCAAAAAAGGGATCGAGTATACTCACAGATAGTGCTTAATAACTAAACACTCTCTTGGATTAAAGGGAGCGCTGAGGATTAGCCTGAACAGTTAACGATAGCATAAGCGATTGAACGGTGTGTTAAACGGAGAAAAGTGAACATAGTGACGAATGGTCATTCAATCGAATGACAATCTGTTCGGATGGCCATTCGGTCGGATTGACATTCGTCTGGGATGGATGTGTTTGTGTATGATGGCTTTGAAGTTTTCGTTGTAGCATTTTGAAAACAGAGAAGTATCTATACCTTTCAGGTCGTTCAATCGAACGGTCGTTCGATCGGATGGCGATCCGTCGGTTAGACATTCCCTAAGAACAAGTTGACATCAGGATTATCATTCGATCGGATGGTCTTCCGATCGGATGGCAATCCATTAGAAACTGCTGATCTTTGAAAATTATGAAAAATGTTAAGTGTGGAAACCAAGTTCAATGCGATCGGATTGTCGTTCGATCGGATGGCAATCCGATCGGACGGCAATCTGTCCCCACGATCTGATCGTTTTGAAACTTGTTAAGTCTTGAAAGTTTTTGCGGTTTGTTCGAGACGTTATGACAACGTATTGAACAAAAGGAACCCCCACCAAGCCCAGACCATCGGATCAGATGGGAATCACCCCAGTCCACTCAGTTGGCTGTTCGTAACGGTTCATTCGTGTCCAACCCGAAGTCGGTTGTCTCTTTGATAGGAACCAGATTTCAAACCGACACTTCACTAGTAACGAGTAGAAGGCCTGAACGAGCTCCGATTCTATCGGTTTGAAGGCATTGAGTGTAAAAGAGTTGAAAGAAAGTTGCGAAACCATCTTTCAATCCTTTTAACCTTGAAAATGTTTAGATCTAGTTGAAAATAACGTTGAATCATGTGGAAATCACGTAGATCTGAGTTATTCTTCGTGGAATGAAGCCAAATCTTGAAGTTCATAAGAACCCCATGATGACATCATCCTAGAACACCTCAAATCCGCTGATTTCACAGTTAAAAGTTAAGATTCAAAGGTGAAAATGATGAAGAAGTGCGTATAGATCATAAAAGTACAAGGTTTGAGGTAGGAACTTACAAGAGTCGCGAGAAATCGAAGGAAAAGTGGGCTTGAGCGTGTTGTTCGAACGAGATAGCTGTCACATCAATTTGGTGATGTGACAGGGGGTATTTATAGGGTTTCCAAAAGAGAAAAGTGGCACATGGAATGGATCGGATGGCACATCGATCGGATGGCCATTCGATCGATTGGCTCCAGCGAGTTGCGTTTCGATGTTTCATTTTGCGTGTTGAGCGTTGCGATGCGTTTCGAGTGAGCGATGCGATAGTATTACCCACTAGTTACACAAATAACCTAACTACTATATCTAACATACAATCAACATAAATAGCTTGCGTTTAGCGTTTGCGATTAGATTGCGTTGCGATTACGTTTTGCGATTAATCACCTCAATATAAACATAACATGCACAAGTAACACATAATAACACACACACATAAAACAATATCCATAACCTATAATTCAAGTTGCGATGCGATTGGCGATAAGTCGATTAGCGATTAAACCTCGATTTGTTAACAAGTACTCCACATAATACAACTAAAGCGAAAATAAAATAGAGTTCGATTACAAGTCAAGAAGCACAAATCAGTAATTAAGCAAGGAGTGACAGATCGCAATTAGCAATCTTTTCTTCCTTTTACTTTGACTTGTACTTTGACTTCCAAAACACGGGGTGTTACAGCCTCCCCTACTTTAGGGAATTTCATCCCGAAATTAAGGCGCAGGCGTAACAAAGAGCTTTGGATACTTCGCGATGGTCGGTTTACCTCCCAGGTGAACTCCGTGCCGCGTTTGCCTTCCCAGCGAACCTTCACAATAGGAATGCGTGAGCGCCTGAGCTTTTTGGTTTCTCGGTCCATGATCTCGACAGGCTTCTCCAAGAAGTGTAATGTTTCGTCCACTTGTAGATCCTTAAGTGGAACTTGTAAATCCTGCTCAGGCTGACACTTTCTGAGGTTCGAAACGTGGAAAGTCAGGTGGACATTACTAAGTTCCTCCGGTAGTTCGAGTCTATAGGCCACTTTTCCAATCCTTTCCAGAATTTTAAAGGGTCCAACATATTGAGGCGCGAGCTTCCCTTTCTTTCCGAATCTGATCGCACCCTTCCAAGGTGAAACCTTTAGGAGTACGTGATTGCCAATGTCAAATTCAAGGGGCTTGCGGCGTCTATCGGCGTAACTTTTCTAACGACTCCGAGCTTTCAGCAGATTGTCTCGAATTTGGAGGATCTTGTCAGTCGTTTCTTGCAACAGCTCAGGACCGGTAATTTACGCGTCTCTGATCTCGTGCCATACAATAGGCGATCGACATTTCCTTCCGTATAATGCCTCAAACGGTGCCATTTGAATGCTAGAATGATAACTGTTATTGTACGAGAATTCGACCAAAGGTAAGTGCGCGTCCCAATTACCACCGAAATCTATGACACAAAAGCGAAGCATGTCTTCAAGGCTACAAATTGTTCTTTCAGTATGACCATCGGTTTGGGGATGGAAAACAGTACTTAGAATGAGAGTAGTACCGAGAGCGGATTGAAACGTTTCCCAAAGACGCGAGGTAAACCGACCATCGCGGTCAGAGATGATATCACGAGGCGTCCCGTGTCGACAGATGATTTCGTCGGTGTAGATTCGGGCTAATTTTTCCACCTTATAGTCTTCTCGTATCGGCAGGAAATGAGCAGATTTAGTAAGACGATCAACGACAACCCAAATGTTGTCATGACCTGATGGCGTGCGCGGGAGTTTTGTTATGAAATCCATGGCTATACTCTCCCATTTCCACATGGGGATCTCGGGTTGGACGAGTAAGCCAGAGGGTCTTTGTTGTTCGGCCTTGACCTTCGAGCAAGTCAGGCGCTTTGAAACATAGATAGCGATATCCTTCTTCATGCCCGGCCACCGGTACTTGTAGCGCATGTCCTGGTAAATCTTGTCGGCACCGGGATGAATAGAATACCGAGATTTGTGGGCTTCGTCCAGCAGAATTTGTCGCAAATTGGTACGCTTGGGAATCCAAATTCGGTCTAGATAATGAAAGATACCATTCGATTTATTCTCGAGTTGAGCGCCGTCGTTAAGAATTCTTTCCTTCTTCAATGTGCGTTCAGTAAAACAAGCATGCTGAGCGTCACGGATAAGAGCTTCGAGATTGTGTTGGGCTTGGATATTACGAGCGCTATGCAAATAGCTTCGTCAGCTCAGAGCATTGGCAACGACATTTTCTTTGCCAGGATGATAACGAATCTCGCAGTCGTAATCATTAAGAAGATCAACCCATCAGCGTTGGCGCATATTCAGTTCCTTTTGGTTGAGAATGTGTTGTAGGCTCTTATGATCGGTGAAGATCGTACACTTGGTACCGTAAAGGTAGTGTCGCCAAATCTTCAACACAAAAACAACTGCACCAAGCTCGAGATCGTGGGTTGTATAGTTATTCTCGTGGATCTTGAGCTGACGAGATGCGTAAGCGATAACCTTGTCTCGTTGCCTGAGAACACAACCAAGACCAAGGTTCGAGGCATCGCAATAGACTATGAAGTCATCGTTTCCGTCGGGTAAAGTGAGCATGGGAGCATTAGAGAGCATATGCTTGAGGGTTCGAAAGGCAGTCTCTTGTTCAGTTCCCCAAACAAAAGGCTTGTCTTTATGCGTGAGAGAAGTAAGTGGCACAACGATTTTAGAGAATCCTTCGATAAATCGGCGATAATAGCCCGCTAGTCCTAGAAAAGAACGGACTTCAGACGGGTTCTTGGGTGTAACCCAATTCTTAACAGCTTCGATCTTAGCGGGGTCGACGTGAATACCTTGACTATTGAGAATGTGACCGAGGAATTGAACCTCCTTCAGCCAAAATTCACACTTGGAGAACTTGGCATAGAGTCGATTCCCTTGGAGTAGTTCGAGAACCAAACGTAGATGTTGCGCGTGTTCGGTTTTCGACTTGGAATAGATCAGGATATCATCGATGAATGCGATGACGAAGTGGTCGAGAAAGGGTTTACACACGCGATTCATCATATTCATGAAAACCGCGGGTGCGTTGGTTAAACCAAAGGGCATAACAACAAATTCGTAATGGCCGTAACGGGTTCAGAAAGCGGTTTTGGGTATATCCTCCTCTTGAATGCGTAATTGGTGATAGCCTGAGCGTAAATCAATCTTCAAAAAACACGTAGCACCCTGTAACTGGTCAAACAAATCATCGATTCGCGGCAGGGGATAACAATTCTTGATTGTCAGCGTATTCAACTCCCTATAGTCGATGCACATCCGGAATGACCTGTCCTTCTTTTTAATGAAAAGAACTGGTGCGCTCCAAGGGGAGGTGCTAGGGCGAATGAAGCCTTTGTAAGCAATTCCTGGAGCTGACTTGAGAGTTTGCGCATTTCGGACGGAGTGAAACGATAAGGAGCTCTAGCAACAGGATTGGCTCCAGGAATGAGATCAATACGAAAATCGATATCACGACTTGGAGGTAAACTAGGTAGATCATCAGGGAACACAAGAGGAAAATCACGAACCACAGGCACCTTATCTATTGCCTTCTCTTTCTTTTCCTTCTCCGCTACTACAATGTGTGCCAAGAAAGCTCTGTATTCCTTGCGGAGATACTTGCTTGCATGGATGCACGACACGAGTTTGAGACCTTCCGAAGGAGTTTCGCCATACACAAAAAGTTGATCACCATTAGCGAGCGAGAAAAGAATCATCTTATCGAAGCAAACAACTTCGGCACGATTCTCGCGAAGAAAATCCATGCCTACTATGATGTCAAAACTACCGAGCTGCATCGGGATAAGGTCGATAGGGAAGACGTGATTGTTGAGTTCAAGCGTACAATCACGTAGAACATAATTGACAGTGACGGTTCTTCCAGTTGCAACTTCAACATCGAACGTCGAGGGGGGATGTGCGCGCTTACGATTAAGGAGCTTTTCGAATTCAAACGATACAAAACAGTTATCTGCTCTAGTATCAAACAAACACAAAGCATATATACCATTCACAAGGAACGTACCATTAATCACGTTATTGTCTGCTTGAGCCTGGCGGGCGTTGATGTTGAAAGCACGTCCGCGGGCTGCTGGTTGCTGCTGGCTGCTGCTGCTGTTGAGGCTGCTGCTGTTGATGTTGTTGCGGCTGCTGCTGGGGCTCTTGCTTCACCTCTCTGTTGGGGCACAAGTTTGCAAAGTGGTTGGGATCACCACATGCAAAGCAAGCTCTAGCATGAGTAGCGGGTGCAGGAGCTGCTTGTTGGCCCTAGGGAGTAGGAAGGAGAGCTTGTGGTGCAGGAGCTTGAACTTGAGCTAGAGCTGAAGCTTGACGTGGACTGGTACAGCAGTTAGCGGTGAAGTGGCCATACAGGTTGCAATGAACACAGAACCGGCATGCGATACCAACCGGGTGATGATAGGTATAAGTAGGGCAGAGCGGGTGTGGTCCAGTGTATGCACGCTTGGCAGGTGGTGCATTGACCACAGGCGGCGCTACTTGGTGGTGTTGAGGTTGCGGTTGAGCAGGCACAGTTTGAAGCGGAGCGGCAGTAACTGCGCAGTTCTTGTTGTTGGAGTTGTTGTTCTTTCTCTTGCGGCGTGAGAGATTTGAAGATTGCGGTGCGGTGGCAGTTTCAGTGGTGGGAGCAGCAGTGACTTGATGCAGATTCTTGGAGGCTTTATCAAAATAACCAACCCTCACTCGCTTATCGTTAATCTCAGTGGCGAGCAGGTAGGTTTCCTCGATTGTTGTCGTTTTCACGGTCTGCACAAAGTCTGCAACACAATCTGGCAGAGCACGGATATACTTCTTGATTATAATCTTGGGGGTAGTAACTTGACCAGGGTAGATGATACTCAACTGCTTGAAGCGAGCAGTTAAACCAGCGTTATCTCCGCCATCCTGCTTGATATGCCAGAATTCGTCCTCTAGCTTATGGAGTTCATGGGGAGGGCAGAACTCTTGCATCATGATGTCCTTCAACTCATCCCACGACAGCCCAAAAGTTGCATCGTTCCCTTGTTTGTTCCTTTCGGTCGTCCACCAATCTAGAGCCCGAGATTGGAAGACGCCGGTGGCGTTAACAGTGCGAAGGTCTTCCGGACAGCCACTCTGGCGCAGGGTGACTTCGATCGAATCAAACCATTGGAACATGGTCGTAGGCCCATCTTTGCCAGTAAATTCTTTTGGACCGCAGGCTTTGAACTGCTCGAAGCTAAAAGTCGCCTTGGGAGTATCAGTCTTAGACTCCTTCGAAGTCTTGCTAGTATTCTCATTCAGCTCACTGACGATTTGAGGGATAACTTTGGCCATTTGCTTAGCGACGAGAGCAGCGATTCGTTTATCCTCATTGTTGCGACGTACGGAGCGAGCGGTATGCGATCCAAATGACGACATTGTCTGCAACAGACATCGCCATAGGATTCAGACACTATATGTTGAATCTCACTCTCAACATACTTAATACTTCTAAAGCTCAGTAACACGTCTAATCACAAAATCACAAACGCACATAATTCATAGAAGCACGTAATCACATAAGCACAGAAAGCACACAGGCACATAGTACACAACAGTCATGAGGACACACTATATTTTGCACGTATTCACCTAGATTTGTCGTACATATTCACCTATCATTCAAACTCGCGTGTTCGGGAATAGTGATTGTGATTAATGAGTACACAACGAGTAGTATAGCGAGTAGTAGAACAAACGATTTGTTAGCGTCGTGTAGTGAGTTGTGTGTATGATCAAAGCGAAAGAGAAAGCGTATAATTCGAAATCATCAGTACCTCAATAAGCTAACAAATAACACATAAAACCACATAAAACTCCACATAAAAGCAATAGATCACAGAGTCGGCGATGGTAAATCCAGAATCGAAACACATAAATTCGAGGATAGATTGTCTCGGCTTGATAGATGTCAACTACCCAAAGTGATTCGACTATTCACAAGGACTTTCAGTGCACGCTTTGGCATTCTGGATTGTGCTCTCGCCTCAATACGAGCGATCGGCACGCATCCTTCCAGTTACAGCGTGATTCAAGTCATTGGAGTCCGTCGAGACTTTGGTGAGAGCTTTGTAAAACCAAAATAGAGAGTGGAACAAGTCATCAATGTTCGGGTTTCACCCCTGACTTAATGACTGCATTCCTGTTTGCGTGATAGAATCACGAGATAGATAAGGAGAATCGCGTTGAAGTATGGATTTCACTCCTGATTCAACGCAAATTCTCTTGTTTGTAGTAAAAATAGCGAGTCGAATAAGTGATCTGGTCGAGAGTTTGCGGTTCTCATACCTAGTCTTAACCAGATCATCCGTTTGTATGTGTGTGTCCAGCCTTAGGAAAGGCTGGTCTTGCGCGGAACTGTAATATGCGATGTTCGCGTAAGAGTGTAGTGTACAGCGAGTTCGAGCGAGAAATAGCGAGGAAGCTCGTACAAAACCCATACCGGGTATGCTCAAGTCGGCCAGTTGGTACTTAGACAATAGACTAGGTCGATTCTAAGACATCGACCCGGACTAGGTCGAGTCTTGCCTAATTCCCTATAGTTATGGCTCTGATACCAATCTATCACACCCCAACCGATGGTGGAAACATCGGGGTGAAGCACTTAGCGAAACAGATTGTCCATGAGTTTCCATAACAACTACGATTACCAATTATTTAAGCATCACGTCCCATACCATGACATAATAAGTAGCATAGTTATTAGAGACAATTCAAAGACAAATAGTTATGTTTCGACAACTCAAATATAAATTGTTTTTGTTTGTTTCTAGACTCCATCCTAGCACAATTCCAGCAAGTAACAAGCAAGCATCCTAAGCACCTGTCACATACGTTAAAATAGAGATTAATACACATAGTGTAAAGGTGAGCATACAAGTTTAATAGTATAATAGAATTCGAAAGCGTTTACGCATAACCAGCATGTAACATGTAGAAAAGTGAAGCTAGTAGGTTATCGACAATGAAATATGCACAGACGTGAATGCGAGTTGTAGAATGCACAACACATATCCCCACTGGGACACATGAAGTAAAGCCCTTAACAACCCCTGTCCACGACAAGTGCTGAGTCCAAACTATAGTACTATCGTTGCTAAGGTGTCAGGTAACAATCACTGTGTAAACATAACATACAAGCATTCATCGAGTAACACGTAACATGCAAAAACGGTCAGCGTATAAATAGTGTTTGCGTTGTGTGTCGATGTGATTTAGAATAAGTAACGTATGTAACACCCAAAAGTGCGTAAAGCAAAAAGGGATCGAGTATACTCACAGATAGTGCTTAATAACTAAACACTCTCTTGGTTTGAAAGGAGCGCTGAGGATTAGCCTGAACAGTTAACGATAGCATAAGCGATTGAACGGTGCATTAAACGGTGAAAAGTGAACATAGTAACGAATGGTCATCCGATCGGATGGCAATCCGAACTGATGGTCATTCGATCGAATTACAATCTGTTCGGATGGCCATTCGGTCGGATTGACATTCGTCTGGGATGGATGTGTTTGTGTATGATGGCTTTGAAGTTTTCGTTGTAGCATTTTGAAAACAGAGAAATATCTCTACCTTTCAGGTCGTTCGATCGGATGGTCTTCCGATCGGATGGCAATCCGTTAGAAACTGGTGATCTTTGAAAATTATGAAAAATGTTAAGTGTGGAAACCAAGTTCAATCCGATCGGATTGTCGTTCGATTGGATGGCAATCCGATCAGACGACAATCCGTCCCCTCGATCTGATCGTTTTGAAACTTGTTAAGTCTTGAAAGTTTTTGCGGTTTGTTCGAGACGTTATGACAACGTATTGAACAACAGGAACCCCCACCAAGCCTAGACCATCGGATCGGATGGGAATCACCCCAGTCCGATCAGTTGGCTGTTCGTGACGGTTTGTTCGTGTCCAACCCGAAGTCGGTTGTCTCTTTCATAGGAACCAGATCTCAAACCGACACTTCACTAGTAACGAGTAGAAGGCTTGAACGAGCTCCGATTCTATCGGTTTGAAGGCATTGAGTGTAAAAGAGTTGAAAGAAAGTCGTGAAACCATCTTTCAATCCTTTTAACCTTGAACATGTTTAGATCTAGTTGAAAATAGCGGTGAATCAGTTGGAAATCACGTAGATCTGAGTTATTCTTGGTGGAATGAAGCCAAATCTTGAAGTTCATAAGAACCCCATGATGACATCATCCTAGAACACCTCAAATCCGTTGATTTCATGGTTAAAAGTTAAGATTCAAAGGTGAAAATGATGAAGAAGTGCGTATAGATCATAAAAGTACAAGGTTTGAGGTAGGAACTTACAAGAATCGCGAGAAATCGAAGGAAAAGTGGGCTTGAGCGTGTTGTTCGAATGAGAGAGCTGTCACATCACATTGGTGATGTGACAAGGGGTATTTATAGGGTTTCCAAAAGAGGAAAGTGGCACATGGAACAGATCGGATGGCACATCGATCGGATGGCCATCCGATCGAATGATCATTCGATCGATTGGCTCCGGCGAGTTGCGTTTCGATGTTTCGTTTTGCGTGTTGAGCGTTGTGATGCGTTTCGAGTGAGCGATGTGATAGTATTACCTAGGGGTGAGCAAATTAACCACCATAACCGATAACCGAACCATAACCGACATAACCAAACCACTAATAACCGATAACCAATATAACCAATGGTTATGGTTATGAAACTTTGTATAACCGCTCAATCGGTTATGGTTATGGTTATGAAGCTTTGGTTAACCAAATATAACCGAAACCGAACCGAAGTTGTGATGTTAACTTTATATAATAGATTTGTGTTTTACAAAACCATATAGAGGGTTTTTACTAAGATAAAAGTATGTTAATAACAAAATGATCTTGATATAGATGTCATTTATTTTGATAAAGAACTAAGGTGTTATGGCCATAATTGTTTTTGTTTGACAATTACCTTATTAAAAAGAACTCTAAATCGGTAGTTTAACCAAAAAGTTTAGTCTCCGTTATCCTATAAAATAGGCTCAAACTAAGTTCAAATCGTGCACAACCCTATTTATTTCAAACCTTGCTTGGTTACTTAACCGAAATTAACCAAAACCGAACCATAACCGACTTCATAACCGATTAACCATAACCAAAGTTTGGTTATGGTTATGGTTACCAAAACTCCATAACCGAACTAGCGGTTATGGTTATGGATAATAGTAAAAACCGACCCAAACCGACCCATGCACACCCCTAGTATTACCCACTAGTTACACAAATAACCTAACTACTATATTTAACATACAATCAACATAAATAGCTTGCTTTTAGCGTTTGCGATTAGATTGCGTTGCGATAGAGTTGCGATTGCGTTTTGCGATTAATCACCTCAACATAAACATAACATGCACAAGTAACACATAATAACACACACACATAAAACAATATCGATAACCTATAATTCGAGTTGCGATGCGATAGCGATGCGATTAGCGATTAAACTGCGATTAAACCTCGATTTGTTAACAAGTACTCCACATAATACAACTAAAGCGAAAATAAAATAGAGTTCGATTACAAGTCAAGAAGCACAAATCAGTAATTAAGCAAGGAGTGACAGATCGCAATTAGCAATCTTTTCTTCCTTTGACTTTGACTTGTACTTTGACTTCCAAAACACGGGGTGTTACAATTTCTTCGAAGCAACTTCACCATAAACACACAATTGATCACCGTTTGCGAGAGAGAAACGAATCATTTTATCGAAACAAACAATTTCAGCATGATTTTCCCGAAGGAAATCCATGCCTACTATGACATCAAAGCTACCAAGCTATATTGGAATAAGATTGATCGGGAAAATGTGACTGTTGAGCTCAAGGGTACAATCGCGTAGTACGAAACGAACAGTGACGGTTCTTCCTGTGGCAACTTCTACGTCGAATGTTGATGGGAGATTAACGCATTTACGGTTTAAGAGCCTTTCGAATTCGAATGATACAAAACGGTGATCGGCTCCAGTATCAAATAAACACGAAGCATATATACCATTTACGAGAAATGTACCATTAACCACATTGTTGTCTGCTTGGGCTTGACGGGCCTTGATGTTGAAGACTCGCCCACGGGCTGCTTGCTGAGCTGGCTGCTGCTGCTGCTGTTGCTGCGCTGGCTGCTGCGCTAGCTCTTGCTTCACCACTCCGTTTGGGCAGACATTTGCGAAGTGGTTGGGATCACAACAGGAGCTGCTTGTTGTCCCTGTGGAGCAGGAAGTTGAGCTGGCAGAGCAGGGGGAGCTTGAACTTGAGCTTGACGGGGACCAGTACGACAGTTTGCAGTAAAATGGTCGTAAAGATTGCAGTGAACACAAAAGCGACATGCGATCCCAACAGGATGATGATAAGTACAGGTAGGGCATAGTGGGTGTGGACCAGTATATGCACGCTTGGCCGGCGGTGCATTGGTCACTGGTGCTGCTATCTGGCGGTTCTGGTTTTGTTGTTAGACAGACACAACATTGAGAAGAGCGGTTGTGACAACACAGTTCTTGTTGTTGTTGTTCTTGCGCTTGCGACATGAAGACTTGGAAGCTTGCGGTGCGGCAGTTTCAGCGGTGGTAGCAACGGTGACTTGATGGAGACTTTTGGTGGTTTTATCGAAGTAACCAACCCTAACTCGCTTGTCATTAATCTCGGCAGGGAGCAGATAAGTCTCTTCGATGGTGGTTGTCTTGGCGGCTTGCACGAAATCAGCAACACAATCCGGTAAAGCACGGATGTATTTCTTGATGGTGATGTCCGGAGTAGAGACTTGGCCATGACAAATGATGCTTAGCTGCTTAAAGTGGGCAGTTAGACCAGCATTGTCGCCACCCTCTTGCTTAATGTTTCAAAACTCGTCCTCCAGCTTTTGAAGCTCGTGGGGAGGGCATAATTCCTTCATCATGATCTCCTTCAACTCCTCCCAAGTTAGTCCATAGGCTGCGTCATTCCCTCGCCTGTTCCTTTCGGCGGTCCACCAGTCCAGAGCCCTGGACTGGAAAATGCCAGTTGCGTTGACAGTGCGTAGGTTTTCAGGACAGCCGCTTTGGCGCAGAGTGACTTCAATTGCATCGAACCATTGAAACATGGCAGTAGGCCCATCTTCTCCGGTGAAGTCTTTGGGGCCGCAGGCCTTAAACTGCTTGAAGCTAAAAGTTGTGCGGGAGATTCGGTCCTTGATTCCTCGGAGGACTTGTTAGCGTTTTCATTAAGTTCGCTGACAATTTTCGGAATGACCTTAGCCATCTGCTTTGCGACTAGAGAAGCAATTCGCTTGTCAGCGTGGTTGCATCGAGCGGCGCGGGAAGTGTGAGATCCAAACGACGACATTGTCTGCAACAGACATCGCCATAGGACTCAGACGCGATTTAAGTATAGTTTAGCGTATCACCAAAAGCTACCTTACGTAAAGCACAGGAACACGTTTACATACGTCATATAATCACAGAGGCACATAAATCACGTAGGCACGTAGGCACATAAGCACGTAAGCACAGAAACACATAAGCACGTAATCCACGTAAGCATATATTCCACTATATTTTGCATGTATTCACCTACATATTTTGCACGTATTCACCTATCTGTCAAAGTTGCGAGAAGCGGTCGAGAGTTGCTAATGCGAGTAGCGATAGCGAGTAGAGTAAACAACGATTAGCGATGCGAATAGCTCGTAGTGTATCTACGATTTGTCAGCGTTTTGAGATGTGAATAGCTGTGCGTGATCGATGTGTTCCATAAAGCGAGGCGCGAAAAGCGTATAAATTTCCAAAATCGAAACACATAAACATGAAAAACCACAAAAAAACACATAAAATCGAGGAATCAGCGGTTGCGAGTCCAGAATCGAAGCACATAAGAGCGATAAAGCGTAAAAATCAGCGAAAATCGGAATGTCTTGGGTGTGCTAGACTTTGACTACCCAAAGTGATTCGACTGTTCTCAAGGACTTTGAGTACACGTGTTGGCTTAATAGACTGTGCTCTCGCCTCAATCCGGGCGATCGGCACGCATCCTTTCGACCATTACGTGACTCCAGTCGTTGGAACCCATCGAGACTTTGGTGAGAGTTTTGTAAAACCCAAAATATAGAGCGGAATAAGTCATTAAGATGCGGGTTTCACCCCTAACTTAACAACTTCATTCCTGTTTGTGTGATAGAATCACGAGATAGATAGGGAGAATCGCGTCGAAGTATGGATTTCACTCCTGATTCAACGCAAATTCTCGTATTTATAGTAAAAATGCACGTTGAACGAGTGATTTGATCGAGAGTTTGCGGTTTCCACACCTAATCTCAACCAGATCATTCGTTTGTGTGTGCTGCCAACCTTAGGAAAGGCTGATCTTGCGCGAGGCGATAGTATGCGATGTCCGCGCAAGAGTGTAGTGTTCAGTGAATTCGAGTGAGAATACCAAGTATGCTTGCACAAAACCCCTACTGGGTTTGCACAAGTCGGTCTGTTGGTACTTAGACTATAGACTAGGTCAATACTAAGACATCGACCCGGACTAGGTCGAGTCTTGCCTAATTCTCTATAGTTATGGCTCTGATACCAATCTGTCACACCCCAACCGATGGCGGAAACATTGGGGCGCGACATTGAGCGAAACAGATTGTCCAGGAGAATCCATAACAACTATAATTACGAGATAATTAATACTATGTCCCATACCATAACATATCAAATAAAAGTAGTTATTATAAGCATATTGTTTCTCAAAAGACAATCAATTGTTCCGACAACTCATGAATTATTTAGTTTGTTACTAGACTCCCCTAGCTTGATTCCACAAAAGCCAGATATAGCATAGCATCCTAAACACCTGTCACATACGTTAAAATAAAGAGGTCAATACACATAGTGTAAAGGTGAGCATACAAGTTTGATAGTATAATAGTAGCGAAAGCGATTTACGCATAACCAACATGTAACATGTATAACGTGAAGCAGGTAGGTTATCGACAATGAAATATGCACAGACGTGACTGCGAGTTGTAGAATGCGCAACACATATCACCACTGTGACACGTGAACAAAAACCCTTAACAACTCATGTCCACGACAAGTGCCGAGTCCAAACTATAGTACTATCGTTGCTAAGGTGTCAGGCAACAATCACTTTGTAAACAAAACATACTAGCATTCATCGAATAACACGTATAACATGCAGAGCGGTTTGCGTATAAAAGTGTTTGCGTTGTGTGTCGATTGTGATTTTGATATAAGTAACGTATGTAACACCCAAAAGTGCTTGAAGCAAAAAGGGATCGAGTATACTCACAGAGCGTGTTTAACAATAAACACAGTCTTGGATTGAAGGGAGCGCTGAGGGATTAGCCTGAACATAGTACGACAATATGAGCATTGAACGGTGTGTAAAACGGCGCGTTGGTGAGTTAGGGACGGATGGTGGTCCGATCGGATGACCGTCCGAACGGATGACCATTCGGTCGGAGGGTCTTTCGTTTATGATGGATGTGTTTGTGTATGATGGAATTTTGAAGTTTTCGTTGTAGCATTTTAAAAGACATGGAATGTCTCTACGCTTCAGGTCGTCCGGTCGGACGGTCATCCGGACAGATGGCCGTCCGCTCGGATGGCAATCCGAGTGGAGATTATATTCTTTGAAACTTTTGAAATTGTTTAAGTGTTGAAAACAATCATCAGCCATCCGTCCGGACCGTCGTTCGATCGGATGGTGATCCGATCGGACGGCAATCCGTTCGGCCATCTGTTCGTTTTGAAAACTTGTAAAATTTGTTAAGTTTAGAAAGTTGTGCGATTGAACCGAGACGGTATGACAACGTGTTAAGTAACAGAAACCTCAGCAAGCCTAGTCATCCGTTCGGATGGGAACCACCCTGTTCGTTCGGTGTCTGTTCTTGACGGGATTTCATGTTCAACTCGTGAGTCTGTCGTCTCATCGTTAGGAATCCATTCTCAGTCCGGGTCTACACTAGAGAATGAGTGGTGAACCCGAACTAGTCCAGATTCTAACGGTTTTGAGTAAAAAGTTAGGAAAGTTGAAGAAAAGTTTGAAACATTAGAAAAATGTTTAGATTTTAGGCGAAATCAGTGTTTAAACATTGTAGAAATCCTTTAGAGTTGAGTTGTTCTTGGTGGAATGAGGTCACACTTTGATGTTCATGAACACCCATGATGACGTCACCCTAAAACAGCCCGAATCGGACAGATTTCATGGTGAAATGATGAGATTTGTTGGTGGAAAAGATGAAGTAGTGTGTATAGATAAAAAAAAGTACAAGATTTGGGGTAGAAACTTACAAGAATCACGAGGAATCGAGAGAAAATAGCTTGAGAACGAGCTGGGTCGGAGGAGAGCTGTCACATCAGTGAAAAACTGATGTGACAGGTGGTATTTATAGGCAAGAGGAGAGAAAGGCGGTGTAGGTGATTCAGTCGGAGGGCCTTCCGATCGGATGGTCATCCGGACGGATGACCATTCGATCGAATGGTCCTTCGATTGGATTGCTTTTTCCAGTTGGTTTCCGACTTTTTGTTTCGTGCGTTGAGCGTTGCGATGTGTTACGAGTAAGCGGTGCGATAGTATTACACATTAGTTACACAAATAATATAACTACTAATAATCACAAAAGTAAACCTTAGATTTCGAGTTCGCGATGAGATTGCGTTGCGATGGAGTTGCGTTTGCGTTTTCGAATAATCACCTCAAACAACATAACATGCACAAGTAACACATAATAGCACACATACGTAAACAATATCCATAACCTGTAATTCGAGTTGCGGTGCGATAGCGATGTGATAAAGTTTAGGAGATTAGCGTTAGTTATCTTTATCGCATTGTTATTCCACATAATACAACTAACAAGTGTAAATTAAAGTATCGATTATCGAGTCAAGGTGTACAAGTAATAATTGAGCAAGGAATGACAGATCCAATTAGCAATTTTTTCCTCCTTTGACTTTGACTTTGACTTGTACTCTGACTTTGACTTCGAAAGTCGGGTTGTTACACTCGGAAGGTCGATATGATGTATCAACTTCCCTTCTTTTGCATTTATGTTGATATTTGCCGTTAATTTGTTTCTTTTGTATATTTAAGCTCTTTTAATCCTGAAAATTAAAAGTAAAAAAAAAACATTTTTTCTAACATTAGTACTAAAAAGAGTTGATTTTATATACCTTATTTAATGTAATTTATATGTTGCACTTTTTCCAACATTAGTACTAAAAAGAGTTGATTTTATATACCTTATTTGATGTAATTTATATGTTGCATTTGGTACATATCAGTAGGGCTGTAAACGAACCGAACGAACACGAACAAAGCCCGTTCGTTAAGGATATAATGTGTTCACAAACACTTATCGAACGAGAATTTTTTGTTTGTGTTCGTTCATTAAGGAAAGGAACGTGTTCATGAACGGTTCACGAACACAAACGGATACATATAAAATCGACGAAGATGACGGTGGACAGAGGTGGATGGTGAGAGGGAGCAGAGCTAGACCTTGAAGCCCTTTATCGTTGAACGAAGGTTGATAATATTTTTCGATGTGAATAATGAGAAAGAAAGTGGAACAATACATAAAATATTGAGTTTTCTTATATTATTTATTTGGTTAATGAGATAAATAAGAATTAAAGAATATAAAAAGGTTTAGGTAAAATAAATAAATGCTTAAAAATCTTTAATGAACAACATAAACAAACGCTGACGAACACATAACTAAACATTCATGAACGCAATTGAATGAACGAGACCTTTGTTCATACTAATTCATTTAACTAAACGAAACTGTTTGCGTTTGCTGAACATTTGATTATTTTACAAACTCTATTTGGGGGTTTAATGTAATTTTGGGTAACAAGAAGCTAAAAACGTAAAATAAACAAACGACCAGACTAAAACCCTAACGTCCCTCATATCTTCTCCTCCTTGTTTAAACCCTACAACCGCCCACTCCGGCGACTCTTCTTCATCTCCGGCGACAGCTTCTGACTCCACCGCAGACTCTTGCTTCAACTAGGTATGTCGTCTGGTTCTAGTTCAATATGTATGTTGTTCTCCGAGTTTGTAACTTCTATCTGTTTGGTTTAACCGATTTGGTTTTAATGGATTTTTGTTTTATAACCATTTTCTTCTTGCTGGTTTTTTTAATAATGGCCTGATGTGCATCTGTTTTGTAAATGTTGAAGCTTTAGGAGTTAGGTGAAAAACTACCAAAATTGACTTTATGTTTCTTGAAAACTGGAAACCAGATCATTTGAACACTTTCTGTTCACTGTGTTTTATTAATTTGCTCTTTATTAACGTCTGTGTGGCATTGTTATTTGTTAACTGTGTTAGTGTTTGGGTTTAATACCAGTTTTAATCACTTAATTGTGTCGTGTTAGCACTATAACTTTTTTTTCTTACACCGATTTTTTTAGTAGTTTTTGAAGGTGCAAGTTTCTGTGAAGATGGATATCGATGAAGATACGTCGAAAAAGGTGCAAGTGAAGTTTGTCACGAAGCTTAAACCGCCGTACAAAGCTCCTGAAATCTCCATTGCTCTTCCTTCCAATCTCACCAGGATGGGTCTATCTGCTGTCGTTAATAATCTTCTTGAATCAGGTTTTTTTTTATGCACTATGTTTGTGCGTTTTCTAGGTTATTGATTGATTTCTAGTATTCTTGGCTAAACAAGCGGGTTGGGTCTGGCGGGTTCTTGTCAGGGTGGCCAGTTTATAATAATTGGTTATTTTGGTTTGGGTTAGCCAGTTAGGACGGGTGTGGGTCAGAACGGGTTGATTTAAAAAGGGTCTCACTATTTCCACACCCCTAAAAATCTTATTTTCACACCCCTACATGTATACGGTACGTATAGAGTTATACGGACCGTATAACTGATTGTTGCACAAAAGAAATGTCAGGGAATGTTTTTTTGTCCATGTATACGGGCCGTATAACATTATACGACCAGCATAGAATGTTATACGACCCGTATATTGTTATACGACCCAAACCTCATATAATGTTATACGACCCATGTAGAATGTTATACGCCCTAATATTATCTCTATGTATGCGGGCCGTATAATGTTATACGGCCCGTATTCATGGTGTGAAATTAAGATTTTAGGGTGTGGGATTATTAGGACCCTTTAAAAATTTGCTAGAATTCTTCTGCATAGTTGTAGCATCTGTTTCTGTTTCAATACAGGCAAGACACAAACACACAGTGAAAGTACAAAGCATATTAACATACCGTATCCACCACTCTATATGGTGTGTGGATCATGACCTCACTATGGGCCCAATTTATATGATAATCTTGTGTAACATGTGCAAAACAACATTTATTCTTTTACCAACATGAACAAAATTGGCAAGATCAGATTTTACAGGGACAAAACTAAAAAGTTAGCAGAACTAACCGTAATTAAATAACTCAACAGAAATCACAACTTCAAAAAGTTTTCACAAAAACAGAAACATATGAACTTTAACCACAATTTGATACATTAATATGAAGTTATTCTATCCCAGTCTAATTCTTATAATTATAACAAAAATAAATAATTAAAACGCATATTGGAACCTAAAAGTCTTGGGTATGTATGTATGTAACTGTTTCCTTTGAAAAACTACACCTGCAAACATATTTTAATATAACCTGTAGTCCTGTAGA
This sequence comes from Helianthus tuberosus, assembly GCA_030545235.1. Lineage (NCBI taxonomy): Eukaryota > Viridiplantae > Streptophyta > Magnoliopsida > Asterales > Asteraceae > Helianthus > Helianthus tuberosus. The sequence continues at coordinate 152,646,467 of CM060400.1, forward strand.
AAGATAACCAAAGGTGAAAACAAAAACATTGACATACTGTATTTATTTAAATCCTTAAAAACTGTCTCACTTTTTTACCAATCTCTTATTTATAACCTTTCTGCACACCCATCTTTCCATATCTAATAGTATTACCAATACACTAATAATTACTAAAAGATATCAAACCTGAAAGAAGGTCTTCGCAATAACTATATGGAAATTATTCCTAGCAAAACAGGTGGGTTGGGTAGGGCAGGGAGACTGGTCAGTCGGTCGGATTCAGAAGACTCAGAACGGGTCATTCAAAAAATATCTAGTTTCATTGACAAATTCAAGCTTAACATACATATATGCTACATCTACAAGACAACTATTCACATAACAATGTTTACTAGGTCTGTTGGTGCTACTAGTTTTTTAGCCTAATATAACTAATAAAATACATTTAGAAGCACCTGCTGTGTGAAAACAACACAAAATCACAAAGTGATAGTTTTTGTAAAAGTTCTGATTATGTGAAGTTTGGAGTTAACCTTCGTGTTGTTATAACTGGGTAGCCTTAACTCACATAGCATCAAAGTTCTAAAAAAGATGATGTTTTTTTGCAAGTTTGTTATAAAAGACAGGCAAAATGTATTTGTGTGGGCTTGTATGAAACCTAACTGTTTCTTTTCTAGGAAATGATGACTGGACACATGAACCGTTTGATTTCCTTATTGGTGGTGAGTTTGTGAGGATGTCACTCGAAGACTTTCTTAAGGCCAAGGGTATCACAGTGGTATACTATTTCTCCACATACTTCGACCTTTCGTCACACAGCTTATCTTACTTTAACACGTGGCTTCATTTTCTATTCGTTTTTTAAGAAGTTATAAGTATGTTTGTAACGATACCTGATTGCAACATGTGCTCATCAACAGGAGAAAACTCTAGAAATTGAATACATAAGAGCTGTAGCTCCACGCAAGGAAGAAGATCCTTCATTACATGATGATTGGGTCAGTGCAGTTGATGGTTCAAGTCGGTAAGTCATCTTATTTTTGGTGTTTATTATTTCTGTATTTCCAAATTGACATTGCAGTCAGTTTGTTTTCACCGAACTTTTGTTTTATTTGAC